>CM012453.1:16961612-18259271 GCA_003999625.1 Oryzias javanicus
TTTGCTTTCTGAAGTTAGAATGGATCAGCCACATGTCACAAATGCCTCACCTGCGTCCCCTGACACTGCGTTAAAATTCAAAACAGAGTCATTAAACCTCACCAGCCTCTGGTGTTCACAAGAAGTTATTGTTTGAAAGCAGCCCTGCAACATCTGCAGTGCACTATCAAGTTTTAACAGTCCCAGAGGTAAAGTCAAATCACCTTTTTAAAGGGAAATGTGAGCGGTCACTGAGAGTGGGAACATGTGGTCAGACTGGCCCAGGTGTGGTTCGCGATTGGTCCTGAACCTCGACTCCATGTCAGAGTAAACCTCATTTATAGTGTTTGTACGTTTGTGATGGAATCAACAAACGCTGCTTTCAAACCTGCAGGTTAGGTGGATACAGTAAAATCCCCTGAAACCTGTCTCTGTTCTAGCCCCGCTCCTGCTTGCAATTTATATAAAGGATGTGGGGCAGAATGTAGGAAATGCAAGCTGTCATTTTATGCTGATTACATGATTGTGTATTTAATTTATTTTAATTTTTCATTTCAATTATTAAATGACTTATCTTTTAACCTTCATGTTGATTCTTTGGACAAATAATAATAATAACATGTTAATTTTCTATTTCTATTTATTTATTTTTGCTATAGACAAATGCTATGACAAACTTTTGAAAGTAGGGTAAGCATTAATACTAAATGGGAAATAAATAGTAGTAATCAAAATCACTGAATCATATCTTGGAAAGTAGTTGGATGATGAACTTCAGATCTGGACAGTTGTGATCAACGAAGTCTGTATGTCTCTCTGGTGAAACTTCTGGTTTGCAACATTTTTATTTCTTTTGACAAAAACTAGTGGTTGTTTGAAAGTGGTACATTGTATTTTTAAGTGCAAAAGTAATTCAAGTATTGCAAAACTGCAAAAGCTAGACAAATTGAATTCTTTTGAGTAGTTGCATGACAATAAATATAGCACTAAGCTTTGAGCCGTTTGTTGTCATCATTAATTTCAATTGAGTAAATACCTTTTGTAAGTTTCCATGCAAAATAATTAAACTAGTATCCCAAGCACAACTGGTTTAAAAGTATGTCATATTTTTTCATTTACTCAACAGTTTTATTCTCTTTTGGGAATATTTTAAATCTTATGTGAAGTAAAATGCATTACAACTGGTGAAAATGTCTATTTTGTGTGAAATTTAATTAGAATTACTAACTCAGGGAAAACCATCAGCAGACCAGGCAGCGGATAGGAAAACAGGGTTTAGTGGAATTGCTCACTGTACAGGAATCTCATAAACCTGTACTTAAAAGGAGCAGCTTTGACAGATGCTTCTCTTTGTTAGAAGAGACTTTGTTAGAATTACTGTGCAGAGGTCACATTATTTTGACACTATGTGTTTAGACATAGATTTTAGCTAGAGTCAGATGACACTAAAAACAAGGCTGTTGCAAAAAATCTTGCGCTTTTCTCATGAAAACAATAATTTGTTTTTCACTAGAGAGATTTGAATGCATTTTCATGACAGACGGACTGTAATCAGAAAGGCTTACTTTGATCTCTGGGGAATTCTCTTCTTCTGTAGCACGCTAAGTCCATGCAACAAAAACTAAATGCAAATTTTTTTAAGTATTAACAAGGGGTTCTATTGTTATTAAAAACTAATTATGGTCAGTGGCCTTGTGGTAGAGTGTCCACCCTGAGGTTGTGAGTTCAAATCCAGGCAGAGTCATACCAAAGAGTCTAATAATGGGACTTTAACTTTGATGTTCTCCAAACTGAGTATGGTCTCACATGGGGCAGTTTGAATGTAGAACTGCATTTGCACAAAGTTCAAAAACAGATTTAGAACTTTTCCACTTCTGACTAACAGGTGAAATCTGATGTTTATATGTCATTTTGGGAAGTTTGCTCTCATATCACTCAGCCAGTGACCTCATGTGCAACACCTCCATGACTTAGTAATGCTTGACATCCCACTTACACGTTCCACTTGTGTGGGTGCAAGACTTGTGGTGAAAATTTTAGCAGACATTTTTTCTAACCAAAGGACAGTGTTGATCCTTCTTTTGTGTTAATGTTTATTATGAATCAACTTTTCCTGTAACTCAAATACGATATGTTTGATCTTTAGCAGATTACACCTATCGAGAGGTCATAAACATTCAAGTCAGAGCACTGAGGCCTATTGTTTGGGTTTTTAATGGTGACTCATGACCTGCTCTGAAGGAGAAGGCTGTTAAATCAGTTCTGCCTGTATAACATAGGCAGACCCACCCCACACTCACACAACTAAAAATGTGTTATGCAAGAGTCCCCACAATAAAAAAGAAAAGTCTGGGAAGCACATGAAGGTTCTTACATGTGGGCATTAAACTGAACTGTTCTCCACTGTAATATGACACCACTGTTTTTTAGTGAGGCTAATGACCCCAGCAGTCTTGCTATGTTTTTCATTTTATTGCGTAACATGGTGCTATTCAAACGCATGAGTAAAATGTACCATCAGGATAGCCGATAAATGTCTCTGCCAGGGTTAATTCAGCTTTGACTAGATGTGGTATCTGGTTTTAAAGAGCTTAGTGCTGTTTTATTCCCTGAAAAGACTAGCTAGTTGTTATAAAGGCTCACATTAGCTGCTACCTGTTAGCTTAACTTGAAGCTAAACCTACAACGCAACAAGTGATTAAGCTAACAGTGTGTGGATTCACTTATGTCTTCTGAATGTATGTCTATTGTGAATTGTTGTTCTTTTTATCTAGGTTAATTTGACTCCCTGGCACCTGAATGTATCTCCAAATCTGATTAAAAAATTGTCTCTGTGCTTCCTTCTAAGTAGATGCTAAATTAAGTATAAGTTTGAAGTTGAAGTGGCTTGATGTGCATCAATTGACGCTATGGGGTTTTAAATAATAAAAAGGTCAGTGCGTTTTTATTTAGTTTTATTTCTTATTAAGTTAAATTGTGGATTAAGTTTCAGATCATACAGTTATACAAAGCTTTTATTTACAAGTTGTAACTTACTAGAGGTAATTATATATTTTGAAAACACAGTTTTAAGTTGAGGTGTAAAAAATGAATCTATCACATAGGAAGTAATGTTTTCTGTGTGGAGGAAAAATAAGTTTGGTTTGAATTAAGCAAAAAAAATAAATAAATTGAAGCTGGCTGGAGTCTGTTTCTCCATCTTTTAAGATTTATGTTTCTTGAGTACTTAAAAAGCCACGATTTAGATAAATCCATAAAATTATCTAAATTTATCTGATTGACGTATGTTTTGTTCTGTTCTGTTTTGCCATGTTCTGTTATGTATCAACTGGGATGAAAACTAAAAATAAAAAGTTAAATAAAAGCCACGATTTGACATTTTACAGTGTGTCCTGTGCTCAGGGTCAACACGAGGAACACTTTAACTCACAAACACTCTGGCGCTGCTTTTCCGTGTGATCATCTCATTCCCACAACAAAGCTCTTACCTCCAAATGATTTCTCAAATGTTATGTTACATAATACAGACACACCTCCGTGGCTCAAACTTTGTGGGAACCTGGTGCTTTTTTACAGCCCTTAAAACAGACAGGATGACTTTACAGCCGACGAAGTATGCAGGATCCAAAAGAGGGATGTTTTGTTAATTTCGTCCCTGCAGACATCAAGAAAATCACATGAGAAGGGAAATACAGAAAGATAAATGCATTGGCATGTTTATTGTTTTCTAATTTTTAATCATAGTATTTGAACACAAAAGGGGTGTAGGGAAAAATCCATCCAACAATATATTGCAATGTTTTCTTTACTGATACTTGTATCAATTTAAAATGTTGACATGACAATATTTTTTTATTTAATTATGAGTGTGCTTCAGCGTTTTACTATTGTTTTCCACCTAAACCTCCAACCACTAGTTGGCAGCACAGCAGGTCTACACCATGAACAAAACAAGAAGATCTGGAGAGATTCAGCTTGTGTTAAATGTTCAGTCAGACAATGGTGACTGTTCCCTTTAAAAAACAAGTATTTCACCATGACTAAGCACCTTGAATTTGATGGTAAATACAACTTATATGCGAGGTAGTTGTAGAGCTCAATGTTGTGATCCTTAATTAAAATGAATTTTACGATATTTTTTTTAGCAAAAATATACATATTAACATGAGGCAGAGTTTTTTTTTTCCAATCTCGAAAAAAGTGAAAAATTGTTCTGGTACAGTCTTAGGACATACATATCACAATACGTATCATATCATGAGACAAAATGTTGAAAACAAATTCATTTTGATGAATGAAAAAGGACAGTTATTCATTAAATTGTGTCTTTTATTCCAATTACTTGGTTTTAAATGACTGGTTTTCCACGGAAGCCTGTTTTTTGTTAATTCAGGAATGCTTTGATAGTTTTCTCAAACAGATAATGTCCCAGCCGGACAGCCTGCAGTGCCAGACATCTGACCAGCTGTGCTGTGGCTGAACTACTGTCTTGCCTTGATGGTGATCATGCTGTTTTCCTCAACAACTTCCTCTGCGACCGCAATTTCACCAACAGATGAGGTTATAAACTATCCTTACAGCTAATCACATAGTTGGTTAATAATAATAATAAAAAAAAGCTATTGGCAAAAAAGGAAGTAAACCAAAAGGGCTGCTAGACGCATAAAGTTCTTCTAACCAGTCAAAACAACATTCCAGCTGCTGAGGAATTCTGCACAGCCGAAAACATAGTACGTTAAGTTTTCCACGGAAACAGTGTGGTTTTCACATTATCTACTATTAGTCAGCACTCCTCAGATCTCCTGCAAAAAAAATAAGAAAGGAAAGAAACACGTGCACTTTTACACAAGCTCTGTTTAGCCCCTGCAGCACCTCAGCACCCCTCCCCTTCTAACCTTTATAAATACTCATCTGGGAGTGCTGCAGGAGCCCAGATACGACCTGCATGAACAAGGGTAGTCAGGTGGGGATAGCTAAGAAGAAAAAAGAAAAGCATTTTTTATTAGAAAAGACAAATACATTTGCAGATCATCCAGAATGTGGCTCCAAGTATCTCTCTACTTCTTCTCCTGCTTGTTCTGTCAATGTCAGGCTCAAAGCCAAGCCTCTCTCAGCCGCTTTAATGACCCGACCGGACGCTGCCATTACACCTTCACTGTGCCCAGTCCAACGGAGTCCAGCTGCTCTGGAAGCAGCAACAAGCAGGAATTGACCGGAGTCCTGTCTCGCCTCACCTTGGTTGAAGCTCTGGTCAGTCGCCTGGTTGATGGAGCGGATGGAAGCAGCGGTGCTGGGACGGCGGAGGAGAGCCTCCAGGAAGCTTACAGCCAGGTCACAAGGGAAAGAGACCAGCTGCAGCAGGACAAGGAGCATCTGAGCCAACAGGTCCAGACGCTGCAGAGCTCTCTGGCTGAGCTGGACCGGGAGATGGAGAGCCTGAGGAAGAGATCCTGCCAACAAACTGAAGCTTCTGAGGGAGCTCTGTACGACTACAGACCTGCCAAAGGTATGCACTTCAAAGAGTCCATGGACAAAAACATGTAGTTTTATCAGATATTTTTACATTTTGTGTTTTTCTGCTATTATTGTTGTCTGTTACATTGCAAATGGGATTGGTTCTCAATTGACTTGCCAAGGTAAAAAATAAAAAAGGAATGTCTTTGATGTGAACTTAAAAAATTAAAGATTTTTAGTACAGGAGCTTCAAAAAAATCAAAGTTTAAACTTTAGATCTTCATTTAAAGTTTTGCTTAATAGTTTTTAGCATTTGAATGAGTTTAAAGTCCCGCTCCAATCATCTTTTGATCAATTTTAAAAGCATTTATAATGATCTTTTATTTATGATGTTGCTGTTTGTAGCCAAAATTAAAAAAAAAAAAAATCAAATTTCAAATCAAATTTTCAGGACATATTTTCTGCAGATTGGCTTTAGTTCTTCAGAAATTTGGCTCTAAGTTATAGCTGTTGGCGTGGAATAAGCCAACCCTCATTTCCCATCATCCCTTTGTTTACATTCTCCATAGCTTACTAGGGCTGGGAATCACTGGGTACCTCACGATATGAAGCGATCCGTGATACATGACTCACACTATCAATGATATCACGATATTGTGATAATTGGTAAAAATCAACTCAAAAACTCACAGAAGAACAGATAGTTTTTAGGAAAATATACCCCCATTTATTTTCTAGCTTGAACACAATCATAATAAACAACCTTTATCTTACTTTGTGCCACAAATAATGGACATTTTTGTACAAAATTGTTGTAAACAACAGAACAAAAAGGAAATAATCAAGTAGCTGCCAGGCACATTGGTGCCCGCAACAGCCAGTGTCACATGCCCCGTCTACCTCTGAAGAAAATGTAATGTTCCACTTCACCACTACAAGTCTTTTCAAACTACAATTTTTCATCTGCTCCTGATTCAAAATGATTTTAACTAAAAAAAAAAAAATACTCAGAAATTCCTCTTTATGCTTAATTTTCTTTATTCAGAATACATCCTCCATCATGACAAAAAGGCTCCAATAACATGTTAAAAACACAATTTTCATCGAAGTAGGTCTTTTATGTATTTTCAGTAAAATCATGATGTAGTCTTTTTGATGTTTTGTTCCACAAAGATATATATTTTTAAATGAATTCAACATCAAAAACTGTCTCTTCTCTGCTATGGTTAGATCCTGTCCATGATTTGAGGAACGATGCCTATCAGGAGATGAGGGCCGAGGTGACAGAGCTTCCTGCATCGCGCCTCCTCCCTGAAGGAAATCTGAACTTCACAGGTAAGATGAGATTTTTTTAATATCTCTTTATATCTTTAAAAAAAACCTCCCTTTTTTCATCTTTTGATTTTATCCTCAGGATGTGGAGAGCTGCTGTCGGTGGGAAACCCTGTGCTGCACAGGAAAGCTGATAGCATCACAGGAAAGTACGGCGTGTGGCTGCAGGACCCCGACCCTCGGGGCCCCGGTTTCACCAACCAAACAGTGTGGCGCATTGACGCAGTGGGGACAGACGTGCGTCAGCTCTTCATGTATGAAGACATGGAGCAGTTTTCTCGAGGCTTCCCCTCAAAAGTGTTGGTTCTACCAGAGCCTGTGGAGAGCACAGGTGCTACTCTCTACAGAGGCTCGCTTTACTACCAACGCAGGCGGAGCCGCACGCTGATCCGCTACGACCTGGTGACGGAGAGCCTGGCATCCCGCCTGGAGCTGCCGCATGCTGGCTTCCACGGCCAGCACCCTTACTCCTGGGGGGGCTACACAGACATTGACCTCGCCGTGGATGAGCGGGGTCTGTGGGCCATCTACAGCACGGCCAAAGCCAAAGGCGCCATCGTCATTTCCCAGCTGGACCCGGTCAGTCTACAGGTGAAGGAGAGCTGGGAGACCAAGATCAGGAAGAACTCGGTTGCCAACGCCTTCATGGTGTGCGGGCGCTTGTACACGGTGGCCAGCTACACCGCCGCAAACACCACATCAACTTCACGTTCGACACACGCGAACGCACACGACACCTCTGTCCCACCGGGGAGGGCCGGGCCACCTCTGTGCCCTTCAAGAACCAGTACCACTACAACAGCATGGTGGACTACAACCACGCCCACAGGAAGCTGTACGCGTGGGACAACTTCCATATGGTCACGTATGACGTCAGACTGGGCAGACCCCGCCACAGAGGCAACTAAAGTCAACACAGAGAGGCTTTTCATTTATTCTATTTTGTATTTGCATCTTGTTTTTTTTTTATGTGTTAAAACAGAAGCAGATCTGTGCCGCTCTGATCCGGTCAGTAATCGAGCATGACGTTTGGAAAGTATTATTTTATCTGTTGAATAAAATATGTGAAGAAAAAATGTTCATGCGTGGTTTTCTTTGATTATCTCAGAAATAAGTAAATTAAGTCATACAAAAATGCTTCCAGGATATGGAGAATATAATATTTTGTTTCTACATCACCACATTCAAAAAATTCTCATCATGAAACAAATTTTACATGAAAAAATAAAAATATTCAATAAAAAATAGGAAGCTTCAGCTGCTTTGAAGCTTCAGGACCTGGACTAATTTCTGAAAGTATTAACTCCAATCTCTACCAGAACATGTGACAATTCATTTATGATCTCAAACTAAAGATCATGTGATGTTTCCAGAGGGACAGTGGCTCCACCCACCAGGAATCCACCTCCAGTCCAGGTCTGGGCTTGAAGTAGATCCAGATGTTCTAAAACACATATAGGCAACTCCAGGCCTCAAAGACCACAGAGTCTGGATGATTTACTGATATCCAAGCCCTACTCATGGCTGATTACCTGGTTCAGGTGTGTCAGGCCAATTAGAACATACCAGAGCAACATGTAGGAATGCGGCCCTTGAGGCCTGGACTATAATCACTGTAGGCAGCCTTTTGAGGTTTCATCACCTCCTTGCAAATCGAAATGTAAATAGCTCTGCAAAAAATGAAGCCGAGCTAAATTCCCCCAAAGGCACTGATCATCAGATGACCATTGCTTTTTCTGACACACTGAAGCAGTTCTGTCTGTTTGGGTGAGGGGTCGTCAACCTTTCACAGTATGAGAGTCACTTGGGCTCGTTTCCAAGGTTCAAAACCTTGAAGGAGCAGCAAAGTCTTAATTTAGCCTTTAGGAAATTTGGATTTGCATTCACGACCTTCTTTTTTTAATAATAAATATGAATCATGTATATTTTTTGGCACAAATAAAAGCAAAAATTTTAAAAGAACCTAGCATCTCTCAAAATGTTATTTTTTATGTGTTACAAAAGCTCAAATAACTTTTTTGGTTCTTTTTCCCCTCTTTGTCCTCAGCAGTCTTACATTGTTGGGATTTGTTATTTTAGTTTGGGGTTGGACCTTGGTAGTCTTAGTTTACTGTCTTTGTTTATTTGGTTTCTTTAGGTAGTTTTGGTTAGGCAGCCATTAGCAGGGAGCTGCTGACTCAGACGGTCGACATGACTGGATCAGCAGTCTCTCACTTGTTTTGTGTTTGGCCAATGAGACACCAGGAGAGATAAAAGAGCCACATGTGACTCTGGAGGCACAGGTTGCAGACTCCCGGTTTAGGTGAAGGCCTTTAACAAAGCAGGATCAACAAATGCAGGATTGGAGATTTTGTGCCCCTCTGTTGAGTGTTTTGAATGAATAATTGTATTTTTACTGTACAGTATACAACAAAATTGAGTGCACTCCTCTTTTGGTGCATTTGTAAATAAATAAATAAATTTTAAAAAATTGATAAATTCAAACACACACATTCATACAACCAGCCAATGCATGGCTCCTAATGTAGGCCCAAGCAAGTTTAAAAGAAGTTAAAACATTTCATTACAAAGGCCTTTAGTTCCTAGCAGAACTTACAAATGTGATTGCTATGGGAGATAAACTGTTTTTTAATTGATTTTTCCTTGATATTTTTCTATATCTTCTGCCCGAAGGCAGAAGTGTAAGCAGAGCATGACCGGTGGGATGAATCCCTACGCCTACTAATCATCCAATCAGCGACGTCCACTAGTATCTACTTTTTCTGGTTTCTCATTGTTTTTCTAACATTTCATTTTACTTTGTGATTTTACATTTTGGTTTCTGGAAATGTGTTTTGTTCTCTAAAATATAATGTTTTAATATTTGTTTTACTTTTTAATTGTCATGAGTTTTAAGATTTTTTGTATTTTTGCAATTTGTTGATGTGATTTGAACTTCGGGGCCACCATAGAAACAATTTTTTTTTTCTTTTTTTTTCTCAAAACAAGACTCTTCTAACTTTCTTAAGACTCAGTTTTTCCATTGTGTTGGACTTTTGGGTTGGCTGACGAATGCTGTTGGAAAACACCAGAAGAATCCCTGCAGGTTTTTTATTCTTTATTACAAGACAGTACAGACATTGTCAACTGGCCCACAAATGCAGCCACAGCAGTACATTTCACCCTAAAGATTGAACAGCACATACATTATGACTATAAACAAACCAAAAGAATCTGTTCAGTCGTTTTCACATATTCATAAAGGGGTAAATACTGTCCAGTAAAACAGGGAGCTGATGTCTCTGAGCTTCCATTATTCAGAGCAAAAATACTAAAAATGTGGCTTAAGACCCCTGATTGAATCATCAAAATACTGCAGAACGGCAGCTCGATGGTTGAGATATAGGAAACCGTGAGGACATTAACATAGAACTTTGCAGCAGCAACACATTGTCATTGTAGCACATTACAATCACTATTTTCCTCTGTCCTCTAGAGACAACTGACCAGACCAACACACACATACATGTATGTCTTCCAGCTCTGCTGTCAACACTTAATACGTCCCACTTAAGTTCCAGCCCAAATAAATCCTGTCTTCTCTTCTTGACATCTTTAGTATGTAAAATCCAAATCACGCACGTGCCGGCTGCACCGTTGAGTTTGGAGGTTGTGCTGGTATGTTAAAAAGGAGGTGACGGCAGCTCAGCGTATCAACACTGTAAGACGAGATGAGGTGTATTAGAGTTTAATCGCAGTCAGAGGACTCGGCTGCAGCTGATGGAAACTTGGAGGGAGGCAGACTGACTCATCGCGAGCATTGTTGGTTCAAAAATGCTTCTCACTCTGGGTTTTAAAGGCTCGGGGGGAAACCACAAAAACTGAAACCAGACAACCACTTAGCACCCCTACTGGTGACATTTGCAGCTAAAGAAAAACTGTGAGATGCAAAACTATGATATAGGGGAACGTTTTTTTGTTGTTGTACAAACAAGCTGCATCTTATTTGTGGGTTTTTCTCAAACAAGAAAGACAAATACATTTTTAAAATCCCACTCTGATCATCTTTTGATTTATCGTTTTTTTTTAATGATGACGATGCTGTTTTTAGCCAAAATTAAAAAAAAAACCTGTGTTGTGAGCAGGACTGTTGGAACAAAGCAACACCGCCCCCTCTTCCCATCCCTGTTGCCGATAGCTTGGAGCAGAGAGCTTATGGTCCACCCATCACAAAAAAGCTCTTTTTCAAATGGCCTTTTTTCATCTGCTCCTGATTTACAACAATTTGGATAAATAAATACTCAGAAATACAATTTTAAGCTTCATTTTCTTTATATATGTCCTCCATGATCAGAAAAATGCCACATGAATATGTTAAAAACACCAAAAACACAATCGGAGTGGGACTTCAAGATGATTCTGATATATTCAACATGGGCTTAAAAGGGTATCTTGGTTAAAAATAAATAAAGGATAGCATGGATTTTCTGAATGATCTCAAGCCAAACATGTTTCCTCCACACAGGTTGACTCACTCACATCTGCGCCTGACCTAAAGTTTCCAGTTCACTGTCCAGAGTCCGCTGTAAGCCCTGTCGAAGCTCTCCCTGAGCCGCATCAGCAGCACCTCCTGCAGGAAGTCCCAAGTCACCCATAACCGCTCCACCAAGCTGTACTGGCAGTAACCCATGGCCAGGCCGAAGCCCACGTCCGTCACATAGTGTCTGGCCAGTAGCAGTCGGGACAGGCTCACCAGGGCGGCCCAGCTCACAACCAGAACCCGCATGGAGGCGGTGTCCACCAGCTGCGCCAGGAAGAAGCGGGCACACATGGCGGCCCTCGAGGCGTGACCCGAGGGGAAGGAGTATCGCTCCACGAAGAAGGCGGAGAGGATGTCAGAGCGGTTCTGTGCAGGCGTCCGACGTCTGACCAGGGTCTTGACAGCTCTGACCAGCAGGAGGTCCAGAATGAGAGCTTTGGAGGAAGAACAAAAAAATAGATTATTTGAAGTTCTATAACAGGATGAACTTCTGATGCTCTTTGTGCCTTTTGAGTTCAGTTAAGCTGCAGTTTTTAAACTAAAATGACATTCCTCTTTACCTAATATGATAAAAAACAATTTAAAAAATATTTATTTGTCATTTAAATCATAGTTATATTCAGTTGCATTTAATACTGACTATAAAAAAATGATATTGTCAAGGAAATAAATTGATTCATTTCTCTATTTTACATCACAAAATGCACCTAATTTATTTGACATATATTACAGATGATGTTCTTAAACTCAGTTTTATAGTAAACAACAACATTAATAAACTTTTTGTTTTTAAATAAGGCAAAGAACGGTTGAATAAATCATTAGATTTTTACCATTCTTTGTGCCACTAAACATTTTTAAGTTCCCTTGCATTTATTTCAAATGTTACCTTTTTCATACATTTTGTTCATAAAAGTGGACGAACAAAAGATACGACTACCTGTATGCAACATAAAAACGTTTCTTTTATGAAATAATGGAGATCCAAAGCCCTTGACCTCGTTAATATCTTACCAGTATGCGCCAGTGAGCTGCAGCCACGGTGTTTCCAAAACACCTGTCCTTCCTAAATCGGCTGTTAAGTGCCGAGAATAGCTCTGGTATGCAACAACAGGACAACAGAGTACAACAGCGCAGCGCCTGAACTTGAAGCTGTCACTCAACAAATATAACCTGGATGCATATAGACTATGGAACATGGTATCTGTGTCGTGGTCAGATTATCAGAACAGGGGAATAAATGTCATTTTGGTGCGCACGTGCAGGTTGTTCTAAAGGTGGAGGTGGACTGAAGGGATTTGGTTAATGCCATTTTTGGCCGCATACCAAGAATGGGCATCTATCGCTGCCAAAGGCCGCGCGCTGATGTTGGCACATGTGTGCGTAAATACGCACGGACTTATAACTAAACTGGTGATCAATTTAAACTTGTCCAACTAGTTTTGTGATCAATTTGATGATATAAACGCAGACTTTTCCTTTTTCTCGATTCATGACTACCAATTTGGCCCCGTGACGTTAAATGTATTTGGAATGGGACCAGTGCGCATGCACCGAGGTTTTTACAACAGGTGGAAATTTTAAACCTGAGATTTGATCTCTTACCTAGAAACAAATTCAGCATGATCTCCTGTTCCACCACACTCTCCCTGCAAAGAAGAGTGTACACAGTGCCGATGAGCCACGGGACGACATGCCCAGAGAACTCCACCAGGCGCACGAGGGGTCGTATGCTCCCCCACGCAGACTCCTCGTAGGCGCACACTCCCAGCTGTTTGGACAGCCACAGGTCCACCGCCAGCAGAAACCGAAACGTGATGGTGATTATGGGCTGGCTCAGACTGACGGACAGGTCTTCAGCCTGCGCTCCAGAGGACAGGTAAGACACGCTGGAGCCCCGGCGGCGGGTGTTCCCCTCGGATGACGCCCGGCCGCCGCACGCGACCGCGCGGCAGCTATTCCGTCTGGACCCTGGCGAGGACATTTTCCCCTTTGACAGAAATGTCGTCAGTAATCTGTCCACCTCCCCTTGAACGAAACCTCCGGAGCGCTCAGACGCAAGGCATCCTGCAAGCAAGCGTGTGACTCCACTTCACAGAGGTTAAAGTGTTTCCAGCGTGCAACTGGACTGCTCCTGTCACGTGACTAAAAATAGGACAGCTCCTAAACTTGTTGACTTAAACCTTTGCTCACGGATGGAGCTTCTTAGGCCTTGTTTATTTCACCAAACGGGTCATAATAGAATAAAAAGGAGGTCTGTTAGTTTTGTTTGCAGGTTTTTTGCCCTCAAGATTTGAAAATGAATCAGAATAATATGGGTGTGCAAAAGGGAAAATTTTGGTACTCAGATGTTCCTTTTTTACGTCATAAATCCATACATCCCGGTTAAAAGACACCCAACCACAAAGAGAAAAAAAATGCTTTTTTTCATGTAAACCTTTGTTTTTGAGAGTAACTTTTTATAAAGAAAGGACACTTACTGAAAAGAAACTGGACACATTTAGGACATTTTTGCTTAAAAGTATTAGCTGATGATGACATCATGGCTATTTTTCATTTGTTCACAATTTATGATGCTGTTATGTGCTGCACCTGTCACCCTCGCGCCCCCTTTGAGCGTGCTACCTGAAGTCTGCAACATCTCATGGAGAGAAAATAGACTCACTGGATTTGTATGTGTGTAATTCTTGATCGTAACTTGTCTTTGTGTGTAACTTTGGGTTTGTGGGTAATTTTGATTTGTAACTTGTGTTTGTGTGTTTTTGTGAAACGTTTGATTTGTGTGTAACTTTGGATTTGATTATGTCTTATTCACAATTATTTTCTTCAGCTGCTTTATTAAAATGTCATTAATACGTTGTAAAAACTTTACATTTTTTCCACTGAGAAAACCCTGATGACCCAGCACTCTTACAGCATTTAAACTATGCACAAATCTGAAGATGTGAAAAGAGTCTTACGACACCTCATGCATTTGTGACTCTGATCTGTGAAATGTGGTTCTCAGGAGATTAGTGTGTAAATATTGAAAGATTTGTCATGTATAGGGGCCGTTTTGAATGGTTTTAAGCTGCTGTCATATAGAATTGTGTGTGCGTAAATTGCATTTGTAAGCTTTTCATTAAAATATATAAACACAAATGCAAGTACACACAGTTACACGCTGAATAAATTGTATGAGCTACAAAGCAACAATTACGCACACACAAGTCCAGTGAGTATCTTTTTCTCTATCTTCAGAGCGCACGACGTGGGCGCGCAGGTGTTTTGCGGTAGGGCGGCGTCACTGACTCACGCCTCCTCCTCTTCTTCTTCTTTTGAAACTGTCAGTCAACGGAGCCCCTGAACTCCGCACGGCATCGTGTCCAGGACGCGCGCACTATGCCGGGACTGCTGCTCGGAGATGTAATCCCGGATTTCGAGGCTGACACCACCCACGGGAGAATCAGACTGCACCAGTTTCTCGGGGATTCGTGAGTAGACCTGTAGGCTGTTGGAGGGGTTGGAAGTGTCCCGCGAGCACAGTTCCTGTTTTGTTATGTGTTCTGCTTTGCATCTTTCGGAACTGAGTGTCTATAGTGCCAAAGAGGCATTTTCACTCAAATATGGATTTAGGTTTGCTCAAATGACAAATAACTTAGATGTTTGGAGTCGAACCGCAAACCTTTTAACTTTGGTAAAGGAGGGAACGACCAGCCAAATCTGAGACGGAACTTTCCTTTATAGATCAAGTTAAGGGCAATCTGGGCCACATCCTGTCTGTCAGACGCAATAGTCGCGTCGTGGCGCAATTTTAGGCTCCGCGCTGAAATGCGGCCACACTTGCGTCTGAGAGGAAATTGAGCAAAGTCGAAAGCTGTCTCTCTCTCTCTGACCGTGATGCATCTCTCCTCTAGATGGGGAATCCTGTTCTCTCACCCCAGAGACTTTACGCCTGTGTGCACCACGGAGCTGGGGCGCGCCACCAGGATGAGCGGCGAGTTCCGCAGGCGGGGCGTAAAGATGTTGGCGCTGTCCATCGACACCCTGGAGGATCACCATGGATGGAGCAAGGTGCACGAAACATACACTTGAGAACATCTGCAGACACAGAACCTTCACTCACACCCACCAGAGAGGTGGATGCGACTGAGAGCTTCATCCCTTTCCCTGAAATTATTTCAGAGAATTTCTTTATTCAAATCGTTGTGAATCAGGAACAGCAGAAAAAAAAAAACGGTTGGAAAAATCTCTCAGTTGTGACATGAAAACCACAGACTTCCTGCTCTTCCCTATTCTGATGCACCCTGCAGACAAATAGATTCTTTATCATTTGGCATCTGCCTCTAAACTGTACACTTGGATTGCTCCAATAGTGTTCAATATTATTGTTGCATCAGTATGTTAGGTTGGAGTTGTGAGGGGCTGTAAGCTGGGAGAGAATGTAAACAAAAGGATGATGGGGAATGACTACTCTGGGTTCCCATCCACAACTCAGAGGTGAATTTCTGCCTCTCTGTAGAAAGTATGTCTTAGAAAACAGCACACGCTTTTTTTTTTAAATTTTGCCTTAAAACATTTTTTTTGAAAACCAGGAACCAGGAACTCTTAAAATAGACCAAAAGATGACCAGAGTGGGACTTTAAAAGCTGCAGGCAAAAAATAGGCTGGGGAAAGTTGTTGCCTTTGGCCAAACAAGTGAAATTGAATTAAAGAGTTAAAAATCAAGGGATTTTTTTTATTTTAAAGTGAAATAAATTAGACACAAGCTTCACATTTTTGTCAATAAATCAAAATGAATAGAAAAAAACATGACAAACAATGGGGCAAAAAAGTACTTAGTCACCAATTGTGCAAATTCTCCTACTTAAAAAGATGAGTGAGGCCTATACATTTAATTCTAGATATATCTCAACTATGAGAGACAAAATCGGAAAAAAATAAATAAATCACATCGTCTGATTTTTAAAGAATTTATTTGTAATATTGTGGAAAATTAAGTATTTAGTCAAAAACGAAAGTTCATCTCAATACTTTGTTACATAACCTTTGTTGGCAGTGACCACAGTCAAATGTTTTCTGTAAGTCTTCACAAAGTTTTTCAAAAACTGTTGTTGTATTTTGGCCCATTCCTCCATTCAGATCTCATCTAGAGCAGTGATGTTTTGGGGCAGTCGACTTTCAACACCCTCCAAAGATTTTCTAAGGGTCTGAAACTAGCTTGGACAAGGTTGGCCACTCCAGGACCTTGAAATGCTTCTAACGAAGCCACTCCTTCATTACCCGGACAGTGTGTTTGGGATCATTGTCATGGTGAAAGACCCAGCCACGTTTCATCTTAAATGCCCTTGCTGTTGGAAGTGTGTTTTCACTCAAAATCTGACTAAAACTGGCCTGATTCATTCTTTCCTTTACACGGAACAGTTGTTCTGGTCCTTTTTCTGAAAAAACAGCCCCAAAGCATGATGCTTCCACCTCCTTGCTTTACAGTAGGTGTTCTTTTGATGGAACTCAGCGTTCTGTCTCCTCCTACAACCAGTAGTTCTTTCCAAAAAGTTCTGTTTTGATTTCATCTGAATCTCTTCTGAATCATCCAAATTCTCTCTAGTAAACTTTACACAGACCTGCACATGTACTGGCTTTAGCAGGGGGACACGTCTGGCACCGCAGGGTTTGAGTCCCTGCATAGTGGCATAGTGTGTTAGTGATGGGAGCCTTTGTTACTTTGGTTCCTAATAATTACTCCCACAGTTGATTTATTCTCATCAATACTGCAGATTCAGTCTTTCCAGCCTGGTGCAGGTAAACAATATTGTTTCTGGTGTTCTTAGAAAGCTCTTTGGTCTTGGTTATAGTGGAGTTTAGAATGTGACTGTTAGAGGTTGTGGACAGGTGTCTTTCATATAGATAACGAGTTCAAACAGGTGCCATTAATACAGGTAATGAGTGGAGGACAGATGATCCTTTTACAGAAGAAGTTACAGGAAATCTTGCTTGTTTGTAGGTGGCCAAATACTTATTTTCCACCATGATTTACAAATTAATTCTTTAAAAATAAGACAACGTGATTTTTTGGATTTCTTTCCCCCTCATTTTGTCTCTCATAGAGGTATACCTATAATGAAACTTGCAGACCTTTCTATTCGTTTTAAGTGGGAGAACTTGCACAATTGTTATCTGATTAAATACTTGTTTTTCCCAACTGTATATCTATTAATACAGTTTTGCCAAACTAAATGCGAAAAAAACAAGGATAACTGTTTATTATGGCATTAAAAAATTTGAATGAAAACATCCCATTTTAATTGAAATTGTAAAATATTTTTTAATAAAAAAAAAATATTTAGCCTTTTTTTTCTTTTTAAAGTAAAAATCTTGAGTCTTTACACTTCTTAAAAATAAAATCTAATTTTGGAGGGATTTCTGTTACTTTAGTCATTCATATTTCACTTTATAAATGTGTAGAGACTCATAAATATAAAAATGAGACTTTGCTTCTCCTGTAGACCAGCTTGAATTCTTTGAGGCAACACACATTAAATGTTTTGGTTCCATTTTTCCCACACATCATCTGATTTTCTGGATGGACAATTATTATGGATCAATAATTGTGTGAATCATCAAAAACTAAAAATTACACATAAAAAAACATTTGATCAGAAGCAAATTCATCCTTTATTATTAGACAGCACAACTGTAGATGAGTTTGAATGTCAAATAAATTTGAATCAATCTGGAGTGTAACTTTTTGGAGTGGCTCATGACCTGAGTTTGGAGCTTACTCGTCTCTTGTGCCTCCTCTCCTGGGGTTAGGACATCCTGGCTTACAACAGTGAGGAGTCGGCGAGCGGCTTGTTGCCCTTTCCCATCATAGCAGACAATAAACGGGAACTGGCAGTAGCCCTGGGCATGCTGGACCCAGATGAGAAGGACAAAAACGGCATGCCTCTGACCGCCCGCTGTGTGAGGCCTCCACACACACACACGCACGAGTTCAGAGGTCGCCCTCTATAACAGAGCCAGCTGAACCCTCCCTTTGATCCCCGCGTAGGTGTTTGTCATCGGCCCAGACAAGCGGCTGAAGCTGTCGCTGCTCTACCCAGCCAGCACGGGGCGCAACTTCGACGAGCTCCTGCGGGTGCTTGACTCGCTGCAGCTCACAGCGGACAGGCGGGTGGCGACGCCGGCCGACTGGAAGGTATGGAACATGTAGCCGGCAGTCATCCCGTTGGAAACTTCAACCGCCTCATTTCTGTTTTACCAGCCTGGAGACTGCGTGATGGTGCCGCCCGCCATGTCTGAGGAGGAGGCGGCCTCCATGTTCCCCGAAGGCGTCTACAGTAAGGACCTGCCGTCCGGGAAAAAGTACCTCCGCTACACGCCGATGTCAACCAAGCATACAGAGCGCACAGAATGTATATACTCAACTCTGTCGAACGTGAACTTAACAAATTAGTTAGTTATATTTGACTTATTTTAACATTATATTCACATTTTGAACTCCTTGTAGAGTTGCAGCCTCTTTATTTACATGCAGAATTGCAAAAATGATGGAGCTTTTTGTGCAAATAAAACAGCTTCTGATTCTCCTGGCATATCTGCTGTTACATACAGGACAGAAACTTGTGCCCAATCAACCAATCATCTGGACTGTACCATGTCCCCCCTTATCATAATTAAGGTCTTTTTCAACTGTTATCTCAGCTGGGAAGGCTTTGCAGCTCACCGGAGCTCATTCACTCTGATCTCCCTGATGTCCTCTCTGAGCCCAGCAGACAGGAAGGCGGAAAGGACACAAGAGTCGTGAGAGTGGGAGTCAATTGAAAACGTTTATTGTCATTTAAAAAAATTCCACAAAAAGTCACTTCCTGGGGGATTACCGGTATATAAAATGAAGCTTTAAGACTCCCCGGTTGGAATTCCAGAGCGTTGTCACTGTGACCTGTGCTCCATGAGGGCCTGGTACTCCCTCTGGTGGGAGACCAGACGCAGAAACACTTTGTACTTTCGCTCGTAGAAACTGAAAAAAACAGGAAGGTTTTTAAATGGGTTGTAATAATTTTTGAAGTGAAATAATTCTATTGAGAAAAGTATAAATATATATATAGCTTAAATTTGCGTTTCAGTGAATATATAGTAAAAAATACAAATCAAAAGACGCACAGCTACATATTCTTCCTATTAAAACTAAACAAAAAAGTTAGACTTTTTTACATCAGTTTTTCAATAAAAGCATCTCCTCACCTTTGAAGCTCTCGCTCAGGCTGAACCACTCTCCCCACTTTAGCCATTTTCCCCATGGCCTCCTACAAAATAAAGCATAAACACAATAAAGTCACTTTTTTATTTTCCATATGATCTATTTATGAACCAAGTGGAGCGGAGTTCACGGTGAATGTGTGGCGTGGTCTGCCCGCTGTCTTAAAGCCGCCCAAATCCCAGCTGCAGATCCGGGCCTAGAGGATCAGGCGCAACAACTGCCCCGCTGTATTTATGGTGAAAACGAGTTGACAGCTTCAGCCCGCTTCGAATAATACTGTCTTATTTTTAGCAGGAGGCTGCTGTGAACTCCTGAGTCGGGTCGCTCGAACCATACAATCGGAGTTCCGTCATAAACAAAAAAAAAACCAAGCAAAAGACACCCCTCTGCGGCTCAAATGAAATGACTTTGAGGTCCCACACCTAATTATCTTCTCGTTATTATTACTGGAAACTGAATGAAAACTTTTCGATAACCCAAGTCTTTAGATCGGGAAAAATGTGAACATTTAACGCAAATTCTAAACAACTTGAAAATATTATAAGTGAGGAGAAATATCATCTAAAAGCCGTCTAACACGGGATGGAAGTCTGACAAAAAAGTTCACCAAAGTCAAAGAAAAGAGAAGGAGTATAATAAAAAACAGGATCCAACAGCCACTTATTTCTCATGCTGAAGTTTAAGCCTTAAAAATACATAGCTGCTATAGATTTATTTGGCTCTCAACTAAACTAAATACTGTATATATTTTAACTATGTGACAAAGAAAAACCGTTTCAGCATCAGCTGTTTTTTTCTGATTCATGGTTTGAAGCATATAGTTGGAACCACAGATTCCATGAACATTGGACTAATAATCTGTGGCATCACCCAACAAATTCAGTAACTGAGGAATTGAAGCCTCAAGTGGAACGCACACAGTGACTGAAGGTAACTCCGCCCACCTCAAACAAGTGTTGAAAACAGCAATTGTTGTTTGTATATAACAACTGGACTGAGTGACTAAACAGGAAGTACCAACTGGCTCCAAGAAGCCAAAATCCCATAGTCTTCTATTGAGAAATAAGCAGCTATTACTCAGTCATTCTTGGTTGGCTCCTTTTTTTAAATGGATATTCTTGCCAATCCCAAATTTTTGTTATACTTTTTCTATAGTGCAAGTTATAAACTGACCAATCAGATGCCTCAATAAAGGTAGGTGGTGCACACATCAGACCTTTGACACAGTTGATTGACAGACTGTGAGCCCTCCTTTAAATGGTTGGGGGTTTGGACTTGCAACAAGCTCACTACTGATTGTGAGAGTGGTTGCCATAGAAACAGTGACTCAGACCGTATCAGACCAATCCTTGCATTTCGACGTCATCTGCACCAAAACACCATCACAAGTTTGCACAACATTACACACAATGATTTGTGAAACTCAACACACATTTCAACAACTTAGAAACAGATAAGAAGTGATGTTTTTTCCTTGCCATTACAAAGCACTGGATTGCCAATGTCCACACTAATAATCAAAGTGGATACTCATGTCCACAAGGTAAGTAAGCACACATATGCAAATTTGAAGCAGCACGCAGGTGTGCTATGAAAGGCAGCAGGTGAGTTCACCTGTATCGGGCTTCTCTGGTCCAGAGTTGGGTCCATGATCACCATGGATTTAAAGTCTTATACTTTCCCCCATACTCCCCTTCCTGAATCCAGTTGAAAAACATTTTTCAGCATGGTGGTGGAAGGTATACGACCTGCGGTCCTATGACCGTTTTCCTCTCATTCAGGCCATGGAGCAGGCATGTGATCAAATGGAAGCAGCTTCTGTGAAAGGGTGAATTTACCACTCAAGGCGATTCTTCCAACAGTGCGCGCGACATTTTGGTCAAGTGCCCTCGCGCAGACTCTGGTTCTGCTTGCGGAGAAACCCTCTGCGAATGAGTTGGGGGCGGAGACAGAGAGCCACACTGGCTTCCTGACTGGCTTCTCTTTTGTCTCCAACAGCAGATCCCGAGCAGAACCAGAGTCCGCGCGAGCGCGCGCTTCCTGAAATTTTGCTATCGTGCACGCACCACTCATGCCCGGGGAAGCAGCTCACGCACGTGGACTTTTTCTCCTCGCGAGAGGTTTAACTACAAGCGCACAGGAGCGGAAAGCGCTCGCGATGATCTGAATTTTCCGCGAGTGTGATTTGTGAGTGCAGATGTATTATTTCTGCGAGGACTTTTGAGATGGAATAAACGCCATACCTTTTAGTTCCTAGCTTATTTACAGGACATTGACTAAAATGTTTGTCAATTTTATGTTTCTTCTGTAAAAACTTGAAAACATTAGAATTTATTTAAAAATGTATGTTTTGTTTTTAAATGGAACTGATCAAGCAGCTTAGTGTTCTGTTTTATTTATGTTCTTGTTTGAGACTTGAAAGCTTTTGCTTTTTCAGAGCATCTGTCATGTTTAGAGGAAATAAATATTTAAATCTAAACAACCTGGTGATGGTTACACATGAGCCACAGAGCATTCAAATTTGACTAATATAGTTTTTTATTTATATTGTGATATATATTGTAATCGTCTGATATGAAAAATACTTTCAAATGGAAAACAACTCAATTTAATTAAGGACACGTGTGAAATGTGTTTAAGAACGCCATTAAACATTTTAAATTTTGTATTTCATACACACTTCGCAAACTAACTGGGTATGAGGCAACAGAAGACATTGAAACTAAGAGACAAGACATTAGACAAGTCTAGTTTGGTTTCCTGTTCTTGGCCAACAGCCATCACATGTGGTTTTCTGATAAAGTGACCTGTTTTCCATGCGGTAAAAACAGTCTTTTCTAAGGTATGTATATTAGATAGGAGTTTCCTATTGCATGCTTTTTTTTTTTTTTTTTTTACTTTATTTTATGTTACGTCTTTAGATGGACGTCTGTGAAAGTTGCAACTAATCAGTGGAGCAGACGCCAGAGTTGTGTTTTCCTGCAGCGCTTTCTCTGAATTTGAGTAAAAGCTATTTGCATGTCCAAAGACCTGAAAACAAAAAGCGCTCACACTAAAACAAGAACCTCTGACTAAGAATAGCACAAATGTTTAAAAATAAAATGTTTTTTTTTATTAATTTTTTATTGCTGACATTACACTACTTACAACTAGATTTGCTCCAAAGCGATGATCCTATATGACACAGGAAGTCTTTTATTTTGAAAGGAAGTCTGGTGACCCTCTGTTAAAAGATACAAACTGTTCCATATTTGAGGGTAAAAAATATATATTTTCACATAAAGTTTGTTTTATTTATGCTTAAAAATAATAGTTTATTTATATTTCTCATAAAAATATCAACAATAAAATGCAGTGTCTTATTTTTCGAAAGGATGTGTGGCTCCTACTGGGTTGTGGTCTGTGAGAAATCGACTCAAATGGGTCTTTAGGTTTAAGGGTGCAGACCCCTGATCTAGATCTTTATAGGTTAAGCTTAATTTTCTTTATTCACATCTGTCATCATGAGATCATGAGATAAAATCCACAAGAACTATATATATATATATATATATATATATATATTATATATTATATATATATATATATATATATATATATATATATATATATTATATATAATATATATATATAATATATATATATATATATACATACATAATATATATATATATATATATATATATTATATATATATATATACATACATAATATATATATATATATATATATATATATATATATATAATATATATATATATACATACATAATTATATATATATATATATATATATATATATATTATGTATGTATTTGCCCAAAATATTTTTATTATTCCAACTGCTCTGTCTGCTTCTCTTAAAGATGTGCTGCAGTCAGACTGTTTTTTTCATATGAAAGTTTTTAACCAATCAGATTTTAGCCCTCAGTTGTTGCTAGGTTCATGAAAGTTTGCCTTACGCTCATCCAGTCAGAGCTTCTGGCTTTCTATAAAAAAAAACAACTGATTAAACCATAGCCATATATGGATTAAACACATTTATGTTGATTCAACCAATCAGAATTTGAGTTAAGAGTCTCTGCAGCTTCATGAGGGCTGAAGACACTATCGCCTCTGATTGGCTGGTCAAAGCTTGTGCTACAACAGGGCTGCTCATTCCTGGTCCTCAAGATCTACCACCCTGCCTGTTTTCCAGCTCTCCCTGTACTGCTTGCTGCTGATTACCTGGACCAGGTGTGTCCTTTCAATCAGATTGTGGAGACATCTGACTGAGCCAATCAGCAGGTGGCAGGGCTTGGAGATCTGGAAAATAGTCAGGGTGATAGATCTCGAGGACCAGGAATGAGCAGCCCTGTGCTACAATAAGCCAACTTCTTCTGT
Organism: Oryzias javanicus; assembly: GCA_003999625.1. Lineage (NCBI taxonomy): Eukaryota > Metazoa > Chordata > Actinopteri > Beloniformes > Adrianichthyidae > Oryzias > Oryzias javanicus. The sequence goes on from CM012453.1 coordinate 16,985,518, forward strand.
ACTTCAGGCCGTAAGCAGTAGCTGCTCTTGATTTTTCATTTAAATGAATCACTGTTTTGCAGTTATCAATAGAAGACAGCAGTGAAGTTGATTTAGTTGCTGATTTATTGCATAAGCCATTCTTAAGATGGACTTTTCCAGAAAAACTGGACATCATCAAAGAAGACCGACCAACCCTGAAGATAGTGAGCCTGTCTCAACAGGGAAAAGGATTTGACTGACACTTTCAGTCTCCCAGAAATTCTGTCTGGTAATAAGGGTAACGGAGTTCTGTGACAATTGTTGAGCCACAAACAGGCTAGTATGAGAACTTCCACGCTGCCACTGAATGCATCACGGCTGCTCCGAACGCATCGAGCTGCTGCATCTACTGTACCGACAGCTTCACGGCAGGATTTCAGACGATATCATTTGCAAGACAAGAAAAACAGGTGCTTATCGACTTATTTGATCCCCAGGAGTTCCAGGAGCACCAAAAAATATTTTTGCCCGCATCCCTCTCCAGCTTAGCACAGTGCTCTGATCAATCTCTGATAAGAACTGTCAAATACGGAATGCAGGATTTTGCCAGGAAATCTGTCGCAAATCTCCTGTACTTCCTTCATGGATGGAGTTCATCTTTAAATCAGTTGGATTTGCTGTAAATAAAAATGCTTATTTTGCTATGTTTTGGCCGAGGAAGACTAAAGGCTCAGCTCTGAAATCCATGGACCTCCACTGCTATTCATAAATTGCTGAAATACAACTAACCCTTTTTTTTTTGCTTTATTTCATCATTTTCACTATAAAGTTTCACCCACAAACACATTTCTGCAGTGATTCTACACAAGAAAAAATGTTGAATTAATTCTGAGAACATAATTGTGAGGCAATTACCTAATGTACAGAGAGGGAAACTTTCAAGACATCTTTATTTGTAAAAAGCAATAAACAGAAATCTCTGCTTAATTGTGTACCTGCAGGGTGCTGTAGTCACGTGACGCACAAGCTCCCAAGACTGCCGCTCCCACCAGAACCGCCTCGGTCTGGTCTGGCAACACCACAGGAAGCCCTGAGGAGCAGAGAGAACGCATGAAACCTCTATTATGTCACCGGATATTTGAATGTCACCCTAATCAAAGCCCTTTCACCAAATAAATTAATTCAACTTAAAATGTAAGAACCCTGATTGGTGTACCTGTGGCGTTGGCGTGAGTCTGCACAAAGAGGGCGTTTTTACTTAAGCCCCCACAAAGGAAGAGGGTGCTGATGTCATGTCCCGCCTTCTTCATGGCGTCCAGAATATGAAGCGTGCCAAGCTGGAGGGAGAGAAGGGGATATCTGAAAAAACTTCACATGAGAGGGAAACGGCGCTCATTTAACTCACAGCGAGGGCTTGGATGGTGGCTAAGTAAAGCAGCTCCAAGTCGTCCAAGGTTTGGGAGAGAGATAGTCCTATCACCTGAAAATATCAGGAAAAAAAGGAAAGCTTAGGGATCAAAGAGCATCTGAAAACTGATTAAAAAGCATTTTTGTGCATCAGGGAAAACTGTTCTCTCCTTCTATTTTCCTTAAATGTGTCGCCTATTCAACATTTACACAACACTGACACCCACTGTTTGATCTAAAAGAGCACTTTTTATTTAAGACAAGTAAAGAAAATGTGGAGAATTAGTTATTCATAAAACCAGCACTTTAATTTTGAAAACCATAAATGTTTAATATCTGGTGTTGCCACGAGACGGCCAGTTTCAGGACAAAAACGGCTTTTTGCAAAAAAGCTTTTTTTGGGGGGGGGGGTCTGGTCTCTGCTGGGATTGGCCAGGTGCAGAGTCCTCTGATCTTGATTTCAAACCTCCCAAATTTTTTAATATTTTTCCAAGGAATTACAAACTATCTTCAAGATGTTTGAATCTGCGCACAGATGCGGTGTATGATCTATCTGCTGATTTCAATAAAGGTTATTTCCCCTTTGTGCGATCGATAACGTTTTATTCAATTCTATTCTGAATATATCTCCACTGATTTACATATCTGTACATCAGAGAGAGAGCTTACATTTCCTCTTTCATGGGATCAATCAAGTACTATTCTATTCTATTCGTATCCCCATAGATTTCCATATTTGTATACCAGAGATTCAAAGATTAGATTTCCCCTTTGAGGGATTTATAAAGTTCTACTCTACTCTATATCTGTATATTGAAGATTCAAAGATTAGATTTTTCTTTTCGTGGGGTCAATAAAGTTTTATTCTATTCTATTCGGAACATATCTCAACTAATTTCCATATCTGTATATCAGAGATTCAAAAATTAGTTTTCCTCTTTTTGGAATTGATAAAGTTTTTTTCTATTCTATTCTATTCTATTCTATTCTATTCTATTCTATTCTATTCTATTCTATTCTATTCTATTCTATTCTGTTCTGAAAACATCTCCAGTGATTTCCAGATCCCTTCAGGAGAGTCAAAGCTCAGATTTCAACAGACAGATTGCTCCCTCCGGTTGTGCCGAGTTCTCACCATGCCTTTTAAGGTGGGGTCGGCGAGCGGCGACCTGTTGCCGTGGAAATCCGGCCACACGTGAAGGCCGGAGGTCAGCAGATCCACCGGCGACCCCGACTTGGTCATCTGACGCAAGTGGCTGTTCAGGTACGAGTAGATGTTCTCTCCAGTGAAGGGAACGCTAACACATGAAAAAAAAAAAAACGCAACTGTCTGCCACTGGCCAGACTTGGGACGAGCACATTGCAGCGCTCAGATTTACATTATTTCCATTCTAAAACACACTTTAAGAGCTGTTCCGTTTCCTCTGCGGCCTCACCTTTGCTGAAGCTGCGCCTGCACGGCGTGTCCCTTCACCACGTGGTCGATCTGAGAGACGCAAGAGGGCGATGCGTTTAAACTCAAGCTTTTAGGCACCTGTGGAGCTTTGACAGAGGACTTCAAAATAAAAGGGCAAACTTAACAGGTTTTTTTAATCCAAATAAAACAATTTTAATTAGATTTTTGTCCTCAAGAGAGTAAAAACAAGTCTGGGACTTCCCGTTATTTAGAATTCATTCTGTGAATGTCAGTCAACTAACTTTTAGATGACGTTCTAGCTGTTGGTGTTTGAGCTGTAATAATTAGTTCCTCTACGGAGTTAACAAACATGAGCTTCCTTTTTCTGAGAAATAAAGATTGCAGCCCGAGGAGAAGTTTTAGATAATGATGGAGGGATGTTTCCACTTTAAGCCGCTACTTCAAACATATCAGTTCCCCAAAAGTCAGACCTTCTTCCTAAATGCTATATTTTCCCACACTGACACTTCTCTTAAACGTTTCTTCGGTAAAACACGTTATTTGTAACTGATTTTGGAATTTTTGCCCACAACTAACATTTGATATTGTCCACTTTTTTGTGAGATTCTATTAAAAACTGCTCAAAAAATGAAAGAGCAGACCTGTAAAGGGTTGAAACCAGAAGTGACGGGTCGTGTTGAGTGTGCTGTGCACTTCTCCACGTCTTATTTACCCGTTACAATAGTTAGTTAGGCACATAGCAGGGCAGTTATGTCTGTAAATGTAGATTAGGTGGACTGACCAGTCGTCCAGTGGCGCTCTGCCCCCCCTCGTTGAGCCACAGACCCGGCACCATGGCAGACAGGTAGGGCCCCCACACTCCCGGCACAAACAGCGGCGTCTCGCTGATCTGATTCACAGGGAAATCAAAACCTTAAAAGAGCATCTAAAAAAAATGTTTTTAATCAAAAAATTTAAATAATAATACTAATGGATAAAAAATATATGAAAGTGAAAAAATTAAATTAAGAAAAATTAAAATACTAAAAAATAATAACAATAATGATGAAAAAAGGGGTTTTTTGTGGACTGACCGCCATGTGACAAGTTGACGTCCCACAGATCATTGCCATGCGTGAGGAGATTGAGCGCTGCTCGCAGGGCAAATCGAACCCCTTCACGTCTGCACCTATTACGCCTACACAGCAGAAACATTTTATTATTATTTTTAAAAAACATGATTCGTTTCCTGATCTCATGAAAATCATCTGGTAGCTGTTGTCAAGCCACCACGCAGGGAAATATTTGTGGAGCTGCTTCCAGTTGAACACCGGGAGGTTGGCGTTTGTGCCTCACTGCGGTTGTTGCTGAGGCGCGTTTTAACCTCTGACTGACACCACAATCAGGCATCAGTTTCGGGTCAGGAGGGCAAAGTTCACCAGTGGTGTACCTCACAGAAGAAAACCAGATGGGCTGGATTTCCGAAAAGGGAAAAAAAAAGGGACTGATGACACAAAGCTGGCAAAAACGAGGCTTAATCTATCCGTCACATAACAAAAAAAAGTTAACTGTGATTTGTTTTGTTTACTGTGACGGTGGGAACAATTTGTCAGCTCATTTATCGCTTTGTTTACTTTCTTGTAAATGACCTGGACGCTGCAGCAGGGTGTGCCTGTTCGTCTTCAAGGCTCAGATAAATTTGAACGCGAGTGTGTTTGTGCACTCTCACCACTACAACTGGCTCAAACCATCTTTGGTCTGTTTCTGCATCCTGAAGTTTGACACTTTAGGTAGAAAAAAACTAACACAAAACAGCCTTTTATCACAGACTTTTTAGGGTTTTCTGTAAGTCCAGATGCTTATTAAGCCACAGACTGAAAACCTACAAGAACAATTGAAGGGGACATGTTTTTTTTACTGAAACTAAAACCAACAAAAATGGATGGATGGATGGATGGATGGATGGATGGATGGATGGATGGATGGATGGATGGATGGATGGATGGATGGACTGAATTGTAAATGTCAAACTACTTTTTTCCTGTTTACCATGAAGTTCTATTCTGTAGCTTTTAATCTATGAACTGCTTTATCAACCCTTTAAAACTGGAGAAGTTGCTGGTGTCACTTAGGTAGTCTGACATAGATAAAACCACCTTTGGCCCCTTATGCAACACTTTATAGAAAACGGTGCAAGTCACTTCCCTCCAGACAGAATCAGACGACTGATTGCATAACCTCTGCAGTACTGTAAAGTGATGCACATCAGTGCAGCGTGTTTTTCTCGGCTTCCGAATCCACTGGAATTACACTAGCGGCATAAACGGTTTGAAAGCTACAGTAGTCGAAAGAATGTCAAAACTGGAGCTAGAACGTTGATAAGAGTTTGATCTTTTCTCAGTTCAAATCTGCACCCCGTAGATGAGTGATGAAACCTTTTAAGAAAGAAGATTTTAAGTCAAAATGCGATAATTCAATTTTAAAAAAAACCCCCCTAGTGGTTACCCAGTGTATTGACTGATCACTCCTTTTTTTAAACAAGCTTCAATCCTGAAGTGAAAGAGTTTTCATTTAAGTGTGAATAGACATACCAACTACAGTTCAACAAGGATATCTTTCCTTTTTCTTTCATCTAAAGAATCCCTGCTCTGTGTAAGTAGTTACTGTCAGCAATCTTTATATGTTACACTGTAACTCCACACCCTTAATAAAGCAGAAGCATATCTTAATGAACAGTGATCCTCATCTATTGAAATATTTATTTTCAAAGATCTTCCTCACATTCAAACCACATTATCCCAAACTTACTCTTGTTTGGCTTAATAAATACTGAAGTGCACTTGAGTTTCTAAGGTGTCCTTGAGCTTTCCTCGGCGTGCGCTAATCCATCACAGAAAGCAACAGAAGAGTTGCAACTTTCAGAACAAAAAAAATTGTAACATCTGTGGTTCTTATGCAGAATGTTTCACTGTCTCTTTAACCCGTTCCCAAACTTTATGATCATTTTGTTGCCTTTTACCCTTGAAAGCACATAATCTAATCCAATTTAAGATAATTGTTCTATGTTTAGATTAAAAAGATGTTTTATCCTGGACAATTTTCCAAAGTGTCACAGAGTAATAATAAAAGTGACAGCCATGTGGCTCCTTCGTTAATGGTTAAAAAAAACAAAAATAACAGCTTTTTCTTGACTTTAAATTGTACCTAGGCCTCCAGCGTGCGCATCAATGAGAGAAGCACCGACTGCGGTTCCGGGGTTCAAACCCAAATCTGCTGCGGCGTCCAGAGTCAGGCCTTCGCCCAGCGAGCTTCCAGGAGGACAAGTTTCACTGCCTGGATCACAAAAACACAAAGATAAGTGACGGTGGCTCCACATGTCCATCAAGAGTGATATTTTTGTTGCTGTTTTGAGTTTGACCTATTTTGGAGAAGTTGTTTTCCAGAAGTTCCTCCAGGCCGATGCTGGTCCAAAAAGTGGCGTCCCATCCGTGTGGGGGACAGTACGTCCATTTACACACGAGAGTGCATAAAGATCTGTAAAACAACAGATAGACAAGGACTATAGTGTGCATCAACAGAAGATATCGTTGGTGGAGTGAAAACACTAAGATACAAACATTTAAAACACTTCATGATAAAAAGTAAACAAGAGTGAAACTCCAGTCTTTCTCTTCAGTACAAGGTCAGAACATCAGCAAATGTGTTTTGTCAGCAGAAATCTTAACTTTGTCAGACGAAATGTTTCACTTTCACCATTTGCTAAATCAAAAATAAAAGCTTAAAGGATTCACCTTGTTAATAAACCGGTTGCTTTCCAGGACAAAAAGTCTGGCAGGTCAAAAAAGTGAGCGGCTTTGTCCCAACAGCTCTCCTTCAGATTCTGAGAAACAGTAAAAAATCCTCATTTGAAGCATAAAAGACACAAATAGACTAAAAAATAAATACATATAGCTGTCGAGCAGCCAGTTGGAGGTGCAGAGGAGACGAAAGGATGGGGCGATGACCCCGCTCACCTCCTTCAACCACAGCAGCTTAGGGGGTTGCATCTCTTGTGACATGACCCCTCCAACCCTCCTCAGGACCTCATGGCCGCTGTTTGTTATTCGAGTCGCCTGCTCGGCAGCACGATGGTCCATCCACATCACTATGTTTCTCTGTGCGTCGCCTAAAAACACAGAAGTTTTTAGCTAAAACAATTCAAACAGTTTCATCTAGATAGGAGGTTAGAAAATTGATTCATAATGTGGCAGACTTGTGTTTTTGTTTTGAAGAATTTGGATGATTTTTCTATAGTGAAAAAATCAACCTTCCAACACAAAATGATCTTTTTGGTGGTAGTTTTTGAAACATTTGGGTATTTAAAATAACCAAATTAAAAAAAAATACTGCAACACATCTTCCAAATAAATAGAAATCTTTAAATTAGTTACATTTTTTTTATTTGTAAGACTTAAAAACAAAATATCTTTACGATTTTTTTAATATTTTCATTTGTATTTAACACAGCAGGTCTAAGTCTTTTCAGGCCAGGGAAAGTCTGCTGATCAACGACGTTTGAATAATTTTAAGGAACTTCTCTTTATCTACATTTATTTTTCCAGAATGACCTTCTAACTTTATCACTTCTAACTTCTGTGTCAAAATGTTTACAAAATCAGCTGATTATAATTCTCTTTTTGGTGTTTAGTAAACTCTGAATTCAAAAGCAACAACTTATATAAAAATAACATTTAAAATCACATATTTTCTGTTTAACATGTTTATTTTTTACACATAAATAGAGTGAGAAGAGAGTGATATTTTCGAATGAAATTCCATCCATTTTTTTAACCCACTGGTTCCCCTTTGGGGTCACGGGGTCGCCAGAGCCTATCCCTACAGTTGGGTGAAGTCAGTATGTCTCACCACCACACAATCAAACATCCACATTAGCACCTAGAGACACTTTAGAATCATCGATGAACTTATTAAGCATGTATTTGATCTGTGGTAGGAGCCATAGATGCAAACCACTGCGAAACTGTGCAGCCCAAAATAAATTAAGATCTATTATTTAAACAACCTCACCCTCTTGATTGACTGGCAAAGGCTGGAAGCTTTTGTCCAAAACCACAAGAGAGCAGGTGGCATCAAAGCCTATTCCCCGAACCTGCTCCCTTTGCACGCCTTGGGTGACTTTCTGTAACAAACACAAGCACGCTTTTATTCTGAAGTTCACATCAAAAATCAATACTGAAACATTAGGGATATAAAGGATAAAGTTACATGTAAAAAAAAAAAAACATCTAGATTTGAGAATAAGATCAGTTGAGAGCCCCAGATACAAACAAGACTATGTCAGTAAAAAGGTTACAAAAAAATCAATTGGGAAGTAAATAATCGGTTTCTACTGTCTGTCTTCTTATGTACTTGTGATGCAAAGAAAAAGACGTCCAATCATAAGCTAGCTTCTACCAAGTAAGGTAAATTACAATTGGTCAAAGGAATGTGGACTAAACATTTAACTTTTTTTAAAGCAATACAAACAATACCTGAATAAATTAATATAACCTCTCTTTTTTAACCATAAAGAACAAAAGACCAAACATGTCGTGTTTTTTGTGTTTGAAGCCATTATGTCAAAGACATTTTGTGTTTGTTGCTAAAAATAAAAAGGACCAGCTAGAAAGAAAAAATAGGTTCTCTGCTGCTTGATGAATGTGGCCATGTTAGTGCCGATAGCTGAAGATGCTGAAATTGATAGCTGAAAACATTAGCTGATAGCTTGCTAAAATTTTAGCTAAATGCCAAATCATCCTAAAGAATTGTAAAATATCTAATTTTGCCAAAACAGCTAGCACAAACCTAAAATGTTAGCTAAACTCCAAATTAGCCTGAAAAAATGGGGGAAAAAAGCCTAAATTAGCCACACAAAAAAAAGCTAGCATGTTTCTGCCTCCAAAGACAAAGGCAGGAAATTACACAAAGTAGGACTGTGGAGAGAATTTAGTCTCATTCGATTTGTGTGTACATAATTATTGATTTGTAAATCATTTTGTGCGTAACTGTGTGTACTTGAAATTATGTATTGACATCTAAAAAATGACAAAATACAAAATATAATTACAACTGAAGGCTAATTACACATATGTCTTTAAAAAAGAACACATCAATCACCTGATAGGCGCACACAAAACCGCTTTTATGGACACATCTGATTTGAGACTCTTTTCATGTCTCCAAGGAAAAAGCTTTAGTGTTGAGTGTTTTAAAAACACATATTTATACTTTTTGCTTTCATTATTGGGCTTATCTGTTTAAGAAAGTGAGAAAATGTCAAGTTTTCACCAGATAATGTTCCCAATTTACGTTCAAAGTGGCTGATAAGAAAACTCTCATGACCCAGCATTCAATCAGCATTTAAACGCTTCACTTACAGACAAATCTTTTCTTTCTCGGTTTTGTGTGTGCGTAACAAGCTATTTGTGCAAAAGTTGTTGTGATTTTAAGCTGTGCATGGGTAAACTGTGGTTTTTTGTTTTGTAATTTTTGCACAACATAGACTGTATGAGTTACAAATCAAGTATTGCACACGCTTAAATCCAAAGTTGCACTGAAATCAAGAATTACGCACGCACAAATTGGGTTATTTCTCTCCATAGTAAAAGTCTCAAATCAGATCTGTGTATAATCGCATTTTTTGTGTGTATCAGTTTATTGGTGCGTACTTTTTAAAGACTTGTATGTGTAGTCATTCATTTTTCTACTTGTGAATTGCAACTACAATTGTACCCACAGATATGCGCAAAATGTATTGTATTAATTAAAAATCAAGCATTACGCACACACAAGTCTATTTTGTCTCCATACAGGGCTTGCTACAGGTATTTCCTTAGAAAAGTCCATCATGATGTTGCAGCATTGAGAATGATGTTGCATGTTCCAGTCTGAGCCTCTGCTTCTAACCAGCTGGGCATCAGTGTCTGATCCAAATGGACGAACCCCCCTACTTTGACAACTGTGCAGCACTTCTGCCATATCTCGGTGGAGGACTGGACGAAGTGCTCCGGCTCAGGCTTCCAGATGCTGATGGGCTCCTCCGCGGTACTCCTCAGCCGGCCGTCTGCGGTCACCAAAGCGGCCCTCACGCTGCCGGTCCCCACGTCCACCCCGACGTAGAAGCGCTCCGCCATCAGGACAGGCTGCTCCGGGTCCTGATCGATCACAAACCAGCTTGTTTCAACATTACAGAGGTGAAAAGTTGTCTACCCCCTAGAAAACTTTCTTTCATCCACATGATTCAAGGGGTACAAGAGGCGGTTTGCAGGCGCGTTTTAAAAAGATTCACGTGTAAAAATGGAAATAATGTACTTTAAGAACAACAGACTGACTATTGGACTGAATCGAACCTACCCGTTGATATAAAATGCCACAACAGCATGTGGGTTCATGGTCCAAATTTGTAAGCCGTTGTACTCTGCACTGCTACAGGTACGGGTAGCAAAACAGGACAAAAATGATCCGGCAGCGCCCCCCCCCCCCCCCCCTTTCCCCTTTTTCTTTTGTTCTTTCAAGAAACATACTGAAAACACACACAAAAAATCTAAAATTTACAACAAAAAGAAGACACAAAAACATGACTTACATTTAAGGAGTTTAATTCACAGCTTTGTCAAATTTATTTTTAAGGCAAATTAATTTGAACGATATGGATCCCTTAAGGGACATTGAATTAAAAAAAAACACCTATATATACATTTTCTAAAAATGTATGTTAAAATGTTTGTTTTTTGTTTGATTTCTAACTGTTGCCCACCAATTACAAACTGGTTCACCAAAGAGTAACTGGATTTTTTTTCTAAAGTTTTAAGTTAAACATATTTTTTTTTCTTATTACTAGTTAGTACCATATAGTAATCTGATTTTTTTTAACTTCAAATTTTATAAAAAAAAAATGTTTCTTTTAACTTCAACTTTTTTTTTTATTTCAATGACCCTTTGGGAGCTCCATATATATATATATATATATATATATATATATATATATATATATATATATATATATATATATATATATATATATATATATATTCTTTTTTTAGCAAATATTAATGCTTCTTGCATTTTAAATTTTCTAAATGTTTTACATTTTGACTGGTCAAAATCTACAAGAAAGTCCAACACCACAACCACTCTAATCTTATTAGAATTTTTTTTATTTTAAGTTATTTTTTGAGCACTTTTAGCAAAACATATTTTATTTAAGTGTGCTGCAATGTCTTAGTCTCGACTAAAAGTTCAGAAGTATACTTGACAGCGTTTGACTACTTGAACTTTACTTTTTATACACTATCGTTAACCTCAAATGTTCCAATTTAATCTGAAAAAGTTTTCAGTTACTATACCTCCAATGTAAAATGTACACTTGCTTTACTAATACTCGCTTGAAATAACAATTCATGTGTACTGTAATAATAATCCAAGTGTACTGCTTTTGGCTTTGGGACATGCAGCTGATCTGACCATGCTGACTGGACCTAAAAATGCCTTATGATGGTGTTTATTCATACTTTATAATACTTGTTGCTTGACTTAACAAATGAGGCAAGCATTCACTCTACAAAGCAAATCATGAATGAATTCTGTTGCCATGCAAGTTATCGAAATAGGAGCCAGCAGCTCAAAAGCCCATGACCTCTGTATTCCACTAAGTGTCTCCTGTTCTTGCAGGAGATAAGCAGCTGTGTAAAGAAAGGGGTCCTGGCTGTGACCACTATGTTTGGACCGGTGATGGTCAGAAGTGAGAGGGGGGGTCTGGGGATAAACTAAGCAGCAGGACAGGAAGAAACAGATGGTCTTCGACAAACACAGTGCAGACAGTGTTTGAAATCTCATCCGTCTCTCTCCGCGCTCACAGGGATTCTGTGTGTGTTCCTTACATGTGCCTGAAGGGAATCAAAACTTTGCCATGTTGATCCATTAGCACTTGCGCTGTAACCTGTGTTTGGCCTTCATGAAAGGGAAGGGTGTTTGAACGGATTCTTGACTTCCCCAATTTTACAACAAAAACAGTGCAGGGTCTGTTGGGAGGCCAGCAAGCAGAACCTGTTTTCTGATTAGAAAACTGCATGGAGTGGAAACAGCTGGCCCAGACAGGGAAAGAGGAAAACAGAGAGGAAAAGCTGACAGAGAAACAGGAAGCCCAGCTTTGAAGCACTAAACTGAATGGAACTTCGTATTTGGTGGTCTTGCAGGTGTACAGACAAGAAGCCAAGAAGAAGAATGGAAAAAAACTGAAAAGAACAAAAGGAGAACAAAGAATAAATTAAACCACAATTTGGCACTATATTTCCTTAAAGTCCCACTCTGATCATATTTTGATCTATTTAAAAAAAACAGTCCTAGTGGGCTTTTAATTATGATATTAAAAAATAAATACATTAAAAAAATGTAAAAAAAAAAACCAGTCATTTTCTGGGACATATTTTCCACAGTTAATCAGATATTCACCTTAGAATTGGTACAGAGTAAGCCTAGACTCATTTCCCATCATCCCTTTGTTTACGCACTCTTCCACTATCTTACAGCCCCTTTCAACCCCAGCATAACATAGAGCTATCCAGCCGTACAGTTTTGTACCAGAAATGAACTGAGACGGAGAAAAACTAACACATTTGTCACAATGATCTGTACAACTGAGAATTAGGGCCACTTTAAAAAAGGAAATATTACACGATTAAAAGTCATATATTTACTTTTTTTTCCTTGTAAATTTACAACTTTAAATCTCATAAATTTGTGAGTTTTTGGTGGTGGCCTGTTGTTGCACATGTCTTCCACCATGAGGCTCATTATTCAAAAACAAGTTAAAAAGACAAAAAAAAAAACAAAAACAGTTGCTTTCTATTATGGTTTTCATAAAAATGTCTGGTTATGAAGACGATGCGTTGAGAGAAAGCAGCTGTAGGTAATCACAGTTTAACAGAAGCTTTTCATTAATTTATGGGTATCTCGAGGAGAATGTGTTAAATAATACAACAGGGGTGAAACCAGACAAGGTGAACTACAAACGCTACAGTCTTAAAGCAGCCCATATAAGTAAGAAATGTAACAATAACAACTGTTTGTTTACTATGTAATATGTGTTGAAAAGATACCAGTGTTTGCTAAAAACATTGTAAATTATTTTATTAAAAAAAAAACGTTTCTAGATGTTTTTTTTATTGTTATCAATAAGTGTGCCAGTGCTGTGTTCCACTCTATTATCATTATAAATAGTTAATTATTTTCATTTTTTAAATAATAAATAGATAACTTTCAAGTTTCTTGTTGAAAAAACATTTTATAGCTAATTAGAATAAAATGTTTAGCCTTAAAAGCTGAGAAGTTAAAAAAAGAAAAAAAAAGAGCGGGTAACTAAATATTCAAAAACACTACGTAATCCCAGGATACATTGCTGCGCTCCCTGCATTACCTAAGCCCAGAAGGCACCGCGGTGGGGGCGGTGAGATGGCCGGTCACCGTAGCAACGTACATGTCATTACCAAAGCCCCGCCCATTCACCTCGCCTACAGCCAATCAGCGGTCTTAGAAGTGACATCATTGTTATTTTCAGTCGGGCTGCAGCTTAGAGGTGGATAAAGTTCGTCTCCACGTTGGAAGTGATTGAAAGTATTACCTCGTTTTCAGGCATTGTTTTTATTTTTTTGACGAAGGATACATCAAAGACCATAGTTGAGGTGTAAAAGGTGGGAAAAGTACTTTTGTTGTTTTATTTTTGTATATAAATCGATGACGGCTTCCAAGAAGAAAAGTTTTCCCGGGACGCTAAGTTGTCAAGTGAGTTGAACTTCGACAATAAGCTGAAAAAAGAGAGACGTAATATAGAAAAGCTTCCTTTTTATAAAAGTTTCGACATCTTTTTTATTGGATAAAATATTTTTTTTTAGTCGAAGCTAACTTTATGTCTAGAAAAATGGAAGCGACTTTTTACGACGACGCCTCGAACTCTCAGAGTGACGGGACGTCCGCCTATGGGTTCAACCCGAAAACCCTCAAGCAAACCATGACTTTGAATCTAAACGATCCGAAGAACTTTAAGCCTCAGCTCAGCTCCAAGGCTCTGGACATCCTGACGTCCCCCGACGTGGGGCTGTTGAAGCTCGCGTCTCCGGAGCTGGAGCGGCTAATCATCCAGTCCTGCAACGGCCTGACGACTCCCACCCCGACCCAGTTCGTGTGCTCCAAGAACATCACCGACGAGCAGGAGGGCTTCGCCGAAGGCTTCGTACGGGCTCTGGCGGAGCTCCACTACCAGCAGATCCCCGCGGGGCACCCCGATGGACAGACAGCCGCCGGGTGCGAGGAGGGCGCCGGGATTCCCTACAGCCGCGCGGCGCGCGCCGAGCCGCCGGAGTACACCAACCTAGCCACCTTCAGCCGCCAGGAAGCGGCACCTGTCAGCGACCGGGCGGGCTACCCCGCCGCCCCGCTGGCGGCGCAGCACCCGCGGCTCCAGGCGCTCAAGGAGGAGCCCCAAACGGTGCCAGAGATGACCGGCGAGACGCCGCCGCTCTCCCCCATCGACATGGAGACCCAGGAGCGGATCAAAGCGGAGAGGAAGCGCATGCGGAACCGGGTGGCCGCGTCCAAGTGCCGGAAGAGGAAGCTGGAGAGGATCTCCCGGCTGGAGGACCGGGTCAAGAACCTGAAGAGCCAAAACACGGAGCTGGTCTCCTCCGCCAACCTGCTCCGGGACGAGCTGGCTTTGCTAAAGCAGAAGGTCATGGACCACGTGAACAGCGGCTGCCAGCTCATCCTCACACAGCAGCTCCAAGGCTACTAAGACAGATGAGTTCAAAATGACTTTGCTTGGGGACCAAACGCAACTTTTGAAGTGGTCCTTGGAGCCTTTCAGGGAAGTTTCTTCTTCACCAAATCCCCCCTCAGTGTTGAGAAAAACTTTGCACCTTTAGTCTGTCTTCATCCACAAGTTACATCCCAGCACGGCAACTCCCCCAACAACAACCCTCCCATGGAAGCCTGCATTAGGGCCGGTGTGGGCTGCAAACACAATGCAAGTCAGGCCTGAAGGCTGCATTATTATTGTCAGTAGCAACACGTGCATGAGGCGTTCAGGCACCAGCGTTTGTACAGAGAAACACTAACAACCTTTTCCACACCTTTTGGGACTTAACAGGTGTGCGTTTTATTGAAAAAAAAAAAAAAAAAAAACTGCCTTACTCCATGTCACTTCTGTGAAAATGGCTGTAAAAATAAAACTTTGTAACATTTGTAGCCTGCGCAGCATTTTGAGCACTTAACTGTAAATATGTCATAATAAAAATACGAATTAAAAAACATAAACCTGCTTGAGTAATTCTTCAAAACGTGAAGCAGTCTGGGACAGAAGGAGGGAGGGAGGGGAGAGGATTGAAGTCATCGATGAGGAGCTCTACTCGAACGCTGATTGGACGATGGGTTCCGGAAGAGAGCCAAATATGGTAAGAAGTCTCTGAATCACTAGGTGCGTCTCCGGCTGACTTCATCCGAGACAAAACAAATTAAAACAAAATCAGTAAAATAAAGCGCATTTAGTTTGTACGTTTTTGACTTAAAAGCGTTTTCTCACAAGAAATTAGAAATAGTTCTCTTTTCCCCCAAAAGGTAAAGAATTTGTAAAAGAGGGCTGAACTAGCAATGGGTTCAGGACACACCTCAAAACAGAAAACGTCAGAAACATGTTTTTGTACAGATGTTGCTTTGTTTTGAATAAATGCCAAGATAGACCAGACAAATATAGTTAAAAATGTATTTCATTGAATAAGCAGAATATACATCTTATTCTATTCTTTTTGGTGTCACCCTTTGGGGGTCACCCCAGTCATCTCCATCTAACCCAGGGGCGGACTTGCCATTTAGCAAAAGTGGGCGAATCCTGGGCCCCCCAAAACTCTGGGGGCTGAAAGCCTAATAAGAGTCTAAAATAAATTGTACACCTATTATTATTTAACACCCGAATGGCACAAGGCAGATCATGTGAAAGTTTTTCATCCTTCTTTTAAAAAAAAGGGGGAAAAAAGAAGAAAGAGGAAAGAAAAGAAAAGAAAAAACCTGAAAAAAAACAAACAAACAAAGAAAGTGTTTCGTCTTTCCCTAATCTTAGCAATGGAATATTCCAGTCAACAGCAAGTCAGTGAGCAAATAATTCAGGTTGTGTCCTTCACATTACTTTACTACTGTGTTCACCATTTCGCCCGAATCTACAATTCCAAAATTGAGTGTCCTTGAAATTTCCCAGAAGTCCCAATGAAAAACAAATGTTAACCAATGCTCATTGTATTGGCAAATACAGCCTACAATGCATTGCGTTTGAATATATATATATAAATATATTTTTTAATTAACTATCCATGCTTTCGTCATCAAAACAGAGTACAATTAGTCTTTGTAAAATGCTTGTATTTATTGGGTTTTTACTTTGTGAAATTGATAGTGTTATATTTGCAGATTAAGAAAAAAAGTAGTGAACATAAGGGGTGTAGGGAAAAATTGATTTGATGATATATTTCGACATTTTGTTTAATGATACTTGCATCGATTTAAAATGCTGGCAGGACAATATTTAAATAATTCTTTATGAGCGTCCTTCATTTTTGCTTTCCACCTAAACTCCCAGCCGCTCGTTGGGAACACGGCAAACTGAGCCTTTTTGAGCAGCTCTACACCGTGACCAAAGATCTTGCTGAATTAGCTTGTGTTAAATGCTGTCATTAAATAAAAATGTTTTTTTTTTCTACCATTTTATTAAAATGAAAGATATATTAATCTTCAGGTATTATTTTTCTAAGTCATAGTTTTTTTATAGAAAAAGAAGATTTTTTGTGGTACTGTCTTGGGATACGTCACCGTACGTTTCGTATTGTGAGACACGCATGAGGATATATATCATATCGTCAGGCACTTGCCAGTATACACCAGTGGTGAGCACAGTATCCGAATAGTTTCATGAATAGTTTCAAGATAGTTTCACCCTACAGATTTTTTAATTGTTAGGGAGCAGGGAGGACATTTCTGACATACCTTCAGTGTTGCCAGATTGTGATGTTTCCTGCCCAATTGCGTGGTTTTGATTTCAACTTTGCAGATAAAAATTGCTTTGGGAAGGACATAAATTGGTTAAAAAAAAAAAAATGAACATAAATTGGAATTGTTTTGACATCTTTTAGTTCCTTATTTAAATACACTTCAACCAGGGACTTGGGCTCTGAGGAGGCACGTGAAGCAGTCTCACCTGTCATCATCCTCCCCTGCCATCATGAGATGTATAGTCTACTATGTATATGAGGTTCCATAAATGCAATTTATATTTTTGATTGCAATCACTTTTATCCTAAAAATTACTGCATTTTGCATAATTTCAGTTTAATTTCTTCTCAGGCTCACAACAGATTGCATAATCCTATTTTAAGTGGGTTGACGCCAAATAGAACCCCTGCAGCGGGCCCCATGTTATTGTTCATCTGGGCCCCCAAACCGCTAAATCTCCCACTGATCTAACCCTATCCTCAGTATACTCCTTGCTAAACCACACAAACCACCCCAGTCTCCTTCACCGCGTCCGTGAACCTCATCTCTGGTATTCCGTTTGGCCTCCTTCTGGTAGCTCCAACCCCAGCACCCTTTAACCCGTATGATCATTCTACCCCCTCTGATCGTGTCCAAACCATCTCAATTTGGTTTCTCTGCATTTATCTACAGAACATATAACGTGCTGTTCCTCTGATGTATTTCATTCCTGATTAAAGACATGTTCAGCTCTGCTTTCTGTCTCTTTTTAAGAGTCTCAAACCAACAACACAGCTGCTCTTTATTTACACATCACGCCAAAACCTTCCTTCAGCCGTTCCAACCTGCTTACACACGCCCTTTCACCTCTTTCCCACACTCTCTGTTGATCTAGACTAGGCATGTCCCGAGTCTGGCCTGTGGGCCAACTGTGGCCCACGTTCAAATTTCCACCGACCCACAGGCTTCTGTTAAAAAACAAAAAAAAAAAAAAAAAAAGAAAAATCAATCATACGTGGCCCCGAACCCTCTCTAAGAACTACAAGTTTTATTGTGATTGGCTAAATTATGCCATAAGTCATTGTAAACCTGTGGCAACATGACCTTCAAAGCATTAAGGGCCAAACAAAAAGACCAAATTTTATTGTTTATGTGATCAAAGTATTAGGTAAAGATACATTTTTTGACAAAATTTTCTTGTTCATGTGATTTAAAAAGAGAAGCTTACAGTAAGCATTTAATAGTCAATATTAGGGTGTAGGGAGAAATTGATTAGGTGATATATTGTGATATTTTGTTTGGCGATACTTGTATCAATTTTAAAATGCTGACAAGATGATAGTTTACTGATATTTTTAATCGTCCTACATTTTTGTTTTATACCAAAACTCCAAGCCACGACTTGGCAGCACAACACAATGAACCTCTTTGAGCAGTTCTACACCACAACCAAAACAACAAGATCTCGCTTGACCAGCTTGTTTTAAATGTTTAGTCATTAAATAAAAATAATTTTACAATTTTATTACAATGAAAGATGCATTTAGTATTCAGGTAGAGTTTTTTTCTAAATCACATTTTTAAATTTTTTTTTAAATTGTTCTGATATGTAGTCGCCATGATGTTTCCAATACACACCCTCTGTAACCTAAGACTTTCACGTCACAAAATCTGGCCTTTTTTGCAAACGTTTTGTATACCCCCGGTCTAGATTGTTGAACCCAAATATTTGAATTCCTTCTCCACTTCCATTTGCAGAAGCCTCCTCTTCAGTTCCTCTCATGTACACTCCCAGCTTTCAATATAGTTCACAATGTCATCTGCAAACAGCGTGATCCACAAAGACTTCTGTCTAACTTCATCTGTCCGTTGGTCCATCTCCACAGTAAACAAAAGGGACTCAAGGCTTATCCCACCACCGCCTTGAAGTCCTCTGTCCTCACATCTAAAGCACATGTCGCCAATGTTCTTTGCTTTTATGTTAGTCCAGAATTCCTCATACAAACTACAGCTCATAGTATTTTTCGAGATCTACAAAGACTCAACAGAGACCTTCTGACCTCCTTTGTTCTTCTCCAGAACAGTAATATTAGCATCTGTGGATCTTCTTTTTGACATGAAACCATGCTGTTGCTCACAAATAGTTCTGACATAGGCCTCATTTTGCAAAACTTTATAATGCCACTCTTCAGTTTTATTCCTCAGATACCACATTTCTGCACATGTTTTTTTAAGAGATGGAGTACCAGTACACATCTCCTCCATTCCTTAGGCATCCTCTCACTCTTAGATCTCATTAAAGTCCAGTTATAAAAACACATTATTTAAATAAATTCATTGAAAGTGAACTAAAAAGAAAATAATTAAACTTTATAAATGTAAATAGAGTTTTTGACAGTTTTAAAATGTAAATACATTTAAATTAACATTTAACGGGATGTAAGCATATCCACATTTCTTTTTCACTTTTGAAAAAATATGTAGAAATTCTGCAGAATTCGATGCAAAAAAAAAAATAATACAAAAAATCAACTACAAGCAGCTGAAATTAGTTTTCTCCAGAGGGTGGCTGGGCGCTCCCTTAGAGATAGGGCAAGAAGCTCGGTCACCAGGAGAGAGCTCGGAGTAGAGCTGCTTCTCCTCCGCATTGAGAGGAGCCAGTTAAGGTGGCTTGGGTATCTGGTCCGGATGCCTCCTGGATGCCTCCCTGGAGGGGTGTTCCGGGCATGTCCCACTGGGTGGAGGCCCCACGGAAGACCCATGATATGCTGGAGAGGCTACGTTTCTCAGCTGGCCTGGGAATGCCTTGGGGACTCCCAGAGGAGCTGGAGGAAGTGGCCAGGGAGAGGGAAGTCTGGGGATCTTTGCTTACCCTTTGCTGCCTCCATGAGCTGGTCCCAGATGAGTGGAAGAAGATGGATGCATGAAAAAAAAAAACATTTGCAACTAAACCCCATTTACACAATGGTTTGAATAATTAACAGCAAAAAGTTGATAAAAACATAGTTTTTCATTTTAACAATTAAATTCAAATGAACTACTAATAACTAATGTACTCATGTGTGTTCTACAAAGTTTATATGCAATTGGAAGAAAACATTTTGATATTTTTATATATTCAAGGTTTAAACTGTTTAAAAAATGTAGCAGTTGGAAATAGTTGACAGACTCCGGATCAGTGGTTCCACAGGTGTCCTCTGTGACGTTGATGAGCGGAGGGGATCATTTTTAAATCAGCATTATAACGACTTAATAGTAAACTTTCCATTTATAAAAGCTGTTTCTTTTCAGATGAGAGGACATGAAGAGAATGTAAGGAGTAAAGTCAGACACTGGTCAGGTATTCAGGACATGGATCTGCTGTCCTGCTGCTCCTAAAGCTACTCATAAAACAAAAGTGGGTGTGGCCACAAGGAGAAGTTTTAAAATTTAGATTTTTTTAAATTTTATTTTAAATTTGTAACAAAAAGCAGTATAAATGTTCTTTATTTACATACAAGCATAAACAAAATCTTCTGTACAGATGGCGTCACTAGAAAATGTCCAATGATGACACAGACAGCAGTTCAGGACAAAACGGAGATGTCCAGAGCTGGTTTTAGACAACATTTCAAACTTTCACGTTTCTTCCAAACTTTGATTCAAAGAAGTTGCACCGTCAGCAAATCCAATGGCCTCAGGTCTGTGTGGGCCTGCCAACGGTTGGGTCGTTCCGCGTTGAAAAAGCGAGCTCTGCCTTTGTCACGGTGGAATATCCTCGGCTTGTGAAGGCAGATGATTTAATGACCAGAAAAACCTGCTCCTTTGGTGCATTCATGGAGTCAGCTGACTCGACCTGCTGCCAGATGAATGCAGTACTTTTCCACCTTCACATCTGTTAAGCAACATTTTTAAAAGTCGAGTGTCTCTTTGTGTTTTTGTTGTGAGGCTTTGTAGTCAATGGATGTTCAACCAAACTGACCAAAAACCACTCATTTAACTCGAAGTGCTGTAATTTAGAAAAAACTAAACCCAAACAATAAATTTACATCAAGCTCAACAGAACAGCCATGAAACGACAATGGTCTGAGTACGTTTAAATTTGTTCCATCATATTTATCTTTCCATGAACTACAGGGGAGCTTTTCCCAGCAAAGCCTCGCATCTACCAGCGCCTCACCGGAGGCGGCTCTGGTCCGGTTCCCCCTCCGGTCCGGTGTCAGCGGCCCTCAGCTCACCAGCACGCCCTCTTTAGCTGCCAGCCGCTGCCGATGCACGCGGTCCTGCTCCAGTTCTTCGTGACTGGGGTGCCAGAGGCGAGCCAGGATGCGCTCCATGTTCAGGGCGTACATGGTGTGGGAGGGCATCACGCTGTGATGAACCTGCAGCCGACAAACGAGACGAGAACAGACTTGGGTAACGCTGCAGCAACAACACACCGCACAAATGAATCTTAAGAAGGCTAAAAAAACCTAATTTTTTAAAAGAAAAAAATGTCTTATTTTCTGTCTTGCAAGAAAAATAATTTCATAATTAAAGTTTTTCAAAATCAAAATAGTCCCAATAAAAGAAGACATGTCTTGATGACTAGAACTTTTTTTTCTTAAAATAAGAATTCTTGGTAAAGGCATTTCACTTATCCTGTTGGCAGTTTTTTGGGGGTTTACGTAAATATTTTTTTTTTAGTTTTAAGAATTTCTCCCATATTTCTAAGGGGTCCTGTTTTTTCAGTGAAAGTTTCAAAGAAACTTAAGAAATATCTTGGAGTCATCTTTAGACTATTAATCTGAACAGCAGCACATTGAAAAACTAAGATCTGAATAATATTTATTATGTTGTATATCAGATAATATGTCACAATGATATATTTACCTCGCTAACTAAGGTAAGCAGTGATTTTTTGATTTTGACCTGTCATTTCAGATCATTGGTGCCTTTGCAGCAGCTGGTTTCAAAAGTTAACTTGTTTTTAAATCAAAACTGTTCTGTCAGGAGGATGTTCTGTCCAAAAACTCCAAACAACACTTTCAGATTTGTTTTGACCAATTTTTATTTTACTTTTCTGTTTTTCATATGTGAATTTTTTTTTGTATTTTTTAATTTAATTTTTAATACTTATTTTCATTTTATATTTTGTTTTGTTTTTATTTTTTTTACTTTTATTTTTTTTACATATTATTTTTGTTTTTGTTATTGCATTTTTATATGCATTTTAAAGGATTTTGATTCAACTGTAGCTTTAATAAAGTTCAAAGCTACAGTCATTAAATACTCACTTCAATGAAAATCCTGTTTTTAACATGTTCTTGAGGCATTTTTTTCTTCCGATGGAGGACATTCATAAGAAGAAAATTAACCTAAAAATGTCATTTTTTGGGGGATTTCTGTCTTCAAATTGTTAAAAAAAAAAAGTTGTTTAAAAAAAGATATTTTTTCGTGAAGTAGAAAATATGCTGGGCGGGCCTCAAGCTTCTGTAATGGAGAGAGGAAAGGGGGACAGGGTTGCTCTGCGCCAACAGTCCCATACACAACTCAGAAGTGAGTTTCTAATGAACGAGTGCTGCTCTGCAGAAGAAATGACACTTAAAGCAAATTGGCTAAAAATGGCACAATTATAATTATTAGACCACTGGTGATTGAAGATGATTGGAGTGGGACTTGAAGTTTTTCTCATGAGAAGAAGAAAGAATTGTGTTGTATTTATACATATATATATATATTATTATTATATATTAAAACAGTGATGAAGTAAAATCCATCTTACTGACTTAACTTGAAAAATAAATGTTTTCAAATGCATAAATTTAGAATTTAGGAAGACCAGTTCAGTTTTAAAGAAATATTTTCTGATTCTCTAAATGAACTAGACTAAACCTTGGTTTACTACCTTTAAAAAGCACAATGACAGTCCAGCTCCTTACAGTTGTATTCTTTTAAAAGAATAAATAAATAAGAAGTGGCAGAAGTGGCAATGTTTTCCTCCAACCTGCAAAGCTTCCAGGAGGTCGAACATGCTGATCGGAGGAAGAGGAGCTGACGGGCTGTTGGAGGAGCAGGCCAGGAGGTGCACCGCTTTCTGTTCGGCTTCATCGGGGGGGATCTGGGGTGGGGGGGCTGCAGGGAGGGAGGCGTTTGGAGGAGGACTGCAGGAGAAGAAAATGAAGAAAAAAAAAAAAAAAAACATAACTAACAATCACAGAACGTTAACTATTCGTCAGATAAGAAGGTTGGAGTTTTGAAATTCCGTGCATTTTAAAAAGTCATGGAGTTCCAGCTGCGCATCTAGAAATGACAAAAGCAGCTTTTGACTCGTTTCATCTCCTACCATTCCGTAACGCTGTGGTAGGCGGCCAGGCTGTTCTTCAGATACGGCTGCGGCGTGACGTCACTGCCGAAGGCATAAGGGAAGTGGCCGTCTCGTAATCGGTACGCTTTCCTCCGAGTGATGACGGCGGTGAGGACGTCTTTCAGGTGGTGCTGCAACAACAGTTACAACAAAAATATAAATGAGTACATCGTGTTAATCCATCCATGTTCATGTATTTGAGCAGCTCGAGAAAAACATATTTACCAGAAAATATAAACACACATTACACAGTAATTGCCTCTTTACTATATAAAATGTTGTGAGTCAAAGAAAAGTTTTCCACAAATGTTGTAATTTTGAATGAAGAAATAATTATTGAAATACGATGCAATGCAGGAGTTTTTGAAATTAACACCGAAATTTCCCTTTGACCTAAAGAAAGAAGTGTTCTTTATAGTGTTACAGAAGGACCCATCACATTTAATTTCTGAAATCCCCACGATGAGTTCACAGGATTTGATGCACATTAAAATACAGCTTTTAAAATCAACGTTAGATAAATTCTGTGTTCTAAAAATAGAACTGCAACACAAATAACTATCTAAAAAGACCCACTCTGATGAAAATAGTGTTTTAACATGTTCTTCTGGAATTCTGCTCATGATGGAGATCATATTTAAAGAAAATTAAGCTTA
The DNA here is from genome assembly GCA_003999625.1 of Oryzias javanicus. Classification (NCBI taxonomy): domain Eukaryota; kingdom Metazoa; phylum Chordata; class Actinopteri; order Beloniformes; family Adrianichthyidae; genus Oryzias; species Oryzias javanicus. The sequence goes on from CM012453.1 coordinate 17,009,309, forward strand.
AAATTGCACTTCTGGGGATTTTTAACTAAATTAATGTTGATGCACCAAAAAATGTCACAGGACAGCTTTCTAAATTTGGGTTTGTAACTTTGTTTTTTGTGCTGCACATATTTTCTTGTGCGCTGAGAGTGTGCGAACAATTTGCGATTGCACAACCACGCAGGGAACATTGCCCCAGAATACTGGCAGGTGATTGGTCAAATAGGCGCCGATTGTCGATGCGAGCTGTGACAGCTCAGTTGTCGCACGATTTCGAAATGACGTCATCCCCGTCAGACTGACAGCCGCCGAACTGCCACAGTCAACATTTATGACAAAAACAAAAATTTAGCTGTAGCATCTAATCTTGAAGATTCTGCCGATGCCTCCCATTGCGTAATTGTATGTATTTATTTTTATTCATTTATTTGACATTGCACATTAAAAGCATTGCTGCCAATGCACCAGAGTTAGTTCCTGAGCTATTTTTCAACTGCTGTCCCAGGACTGATGGTAAAATTGTCTCTCTATAAAAACATAAAATTAGAAACAAAATGTAATACAAGCATAAAGAGAACAAAAAACCGTAAAAACACATAACATTGTGGAAGTTTTATATGTCACTGTAGCATTAAAAGGAGAGCATGTAAACAGATAGGTGATGGGGTGGGGCTGCTCCACACCAACTCTGCAGGAACTGACACTTTTTTGATAAAGACTAAAAACAGCATAATCATTATTAAAAAACATTTTACAATATTTTAAAAGATCAGCAGAGAGAGACTTTTAAAAGCAGTGTAATATTCACAAGAGATTCGATTTTTTTTAGCATAGATATAGATTCACCAGAGTGATCTGAAATCACTTGTGAAATTCTGAGAGTCAAAAATTAGAAACTAGGATTAACTCCACCCAACTCAAATGTTTTGAAATTAAAATGAGTTTCAACAGCCAATCAATTTGACAATCACTCCTAATTATGAATAATTAGCAAATTTTACACAAAAAAACAACAACAAACAAACACACTCAAAAACACTCCTTCCACATTTCCTATGAATAAAAAATAAAGTAAAACCAATTGACAAACTTTTTGTGAGCAGTCTTTGTATGAACTTATTTTTTATGTAAAAATTCAATATTTTTTATATTTATATTTTTTTTAGGCAAGCCCTCTAGTGGCCATTTGAGTAACTGCAACGCGGGGTCCCTCCAGCCTTCATGGAATGTGAGGGCTTGGTTATTCCTACACACCTCAACAGCATAGGCCATGGTGCTGATGGCGTCCTCTGTGATGTTGTCGAGGCCCAGCTCAAAAGCGGTCACCATCATGCGGGCCTCCAGCTGACCGCGGGTGGGCAGCAGCAGAGTGTGGGCACTCAGGCGCAGCTCCTCCTCCTCGCTCCCCAGTTCTCGCGGGCTAAAGGGCTGAGCAGCACTGAGAGGGTTGTGAGGCTGAAAGCGATGCTGCAGAAAAAATAAAATAAAATATATGCCCAAAGAAGCATTTTTTCAGTTTAGATGGTGCTGAACTTCAGAGCAGCAATCAAAATGTTGTTTGTGCTGAAAATAGTGGCCTTCAAACAAAGACTTACATCAAATTTTTGCCTGGAGGAACATTTTTTCTTTCCTTTTGCTTTGCCAGGCTTTGAAGGACAGTTCCCCTGCCACTGTAACGATCCTGTGCCCTCTAGTGGACAGAAAAAGAAAGACATCGATTTCAAAGATAAATATTTTGCAGAAAAATATCAATCTTAAATTCCAACGAATTTAACAAAATATTGTTTGTATCAACTACAGACACAAACTCAAACTATTCTACATGCAAATAAACAACCAAATTGAGTTGAGAAGAGCCCCCCAACCGGAAACAGAGTTCCTGTTGTCCATTTATCCTTGATATTTCAAAATAAAACTCAAAACTTATTCAAGTACATACCTGGTGTGGAAACGATGATCTGGCATCGCGTGAGAATGGCGAGGAGGAAATCATTGTGAACATGAACTGCAATAAGAGAATGAATGGGAAAACTCTTATTTTTAATATAATTTTAAAGAAAATATCCATAACTTTCCTTTTCTTACCATTCTCCTGTGCCAACAGTCGACGGGCTTCAATGTCAAACTCTTCTTTACTGATCTTGTGTTTGAACCACAGCTTCAGATTAGCCCAATAACTGCACGGAGGGTCAAAAGGAAAACAATCCATTTAGATTCAGAACATTTTAGTTCATAAAGTATTTATCTCGGTGTTGTAAAGTGTACTTCACATGCATCTTGTTCATTTAAGTTTGTATTATTTATTGTGATGAAATTCTGATTCATTAATATCAATATTTTCTGTATTTTACATACGTCTTTACTTCTTAATTCTTTATCGTCAAAGCTTATTCTTTAAATAAGCTCTCTATATTTTTTTGCCTCTCCCCGCTCCGTATTTACTCTTTCTGGTTTTTTAACTGTGCAAAACAAAAAACGTAAAGCTAAAATTAAGTTTAAGTCTACTCTAAAGGTATTTGTAAAAATCTAAAGAAAAGTTGAAACAACAGTTTTAGAACAAATTTTTAATCTATCCATTGCCCATTTTCCTGTTTTTTTTAAAAACCTTTATTCAAATATTAATTCATTTTTTGTATAGAATCTTTGACACACCGAAGCATATTATATTATATTTATGGCAGCATTTCATTTATGGCAGCCTATAATTTAGGATAATAAAATGCTATCTTTTAAACAAAGCCTTCTACCATTTATTAGGCATTTTACCATCTATTTGGTTGTTCAAAAACTCATTCAGGGGTTCTTATTGGTGATGAGAAAAGATCTACAAACAAACATAAAACATGCAGATTAGGTGAGAGTTCACTTTATACGTTGAGATCTCAGAGTTTATTATATTGCACACACAAAAACAAAAAATATAAATGTACACGGATATACTTACAAATCAATACAACTCAATCAAATATTGGCTTAATTTTCAAACTAAGTTCAGAATTAAATTTTGATTAGATAGAGATATTATCTTACAAATGACTAGAGATTAAAAATGAATTAAGGTGGATCTTGGTTTAAAAACTATTCGAAATCCTTACTATAAACATTAACTTAATCTTAAACATTTTTTGATGATTCAAGACTGCACTTTCAAAGCAAATATCAATTTATTTTTAATGAAACAAATTCCACAAGATGCCCTTATAAAAATATGTAGTAGTAGTAGTTTCAATGATTCATATTTCTATTTGCTTTTTTTTAAATAAAGGTTTTAATTCATTTTGGAAGTAAACTCGAAAGTGCCTCGTGATTTTACTTTCAAGAACCACTGACCCAAGTCATGCACCTAATCAAAATAAGAATTGTGCAAATAAAAATGCAAAAATTACAGATTAAAGCGGTGTCGTGTTTAACGCATGTTATCCATTTTTAACTAGATTTTAAAAAGCTAAATTTAACGTTTATATGTTAGCAAAGCTAGCTAGGTGGTACAGATTTGACAGTAGCTTAAGAGTGTAATTAGTGATTATTTAGAATTTACGAGACAATAAAATATTCCCTAAATCTCAGGACCATAAAAACGGACAGAAGATAAAATAACTTACTGCTTAACATTATCACCAATTGCATCAGTTAAATTTTTCTTCGCGATCTCGAGCTCGCTAGCATGAGCCGCCATTGCATTCAACTACAGAATGACGTCATTGAGCAGCGACACAGTTGTTTTCTAAAAAATACATTTCACTAAAAGGAATGGTGAAATGCGGTTTTTATCGGACTTATAGTATTTGGATACTTTTTACTAATCGAAGCCACATATACACGCAAATATCCGATACGTTTATAACCTAATGATCCAAAATGTTTCACCAAAGCTAATCATAACAACAATTTGTCCAATGAATTAAATCGAAATAGGAGGGAAATAGATCAAGAACGAGTATTTTCTTGTGTTGCTGTTGTTTTATTAAGTTAATTTAGACATTTAAAACAATACCAACAATGATTCTGAAAATATTTTTGAAACAAATATTTAAGCTGTTATAAAGTCAATAGGCGTGTTTGAGATCATGCAGGCGGACGCGGCGCTGCGCAGATCGCCTGGATTACGGTGCATGCTGGTTAGTTTCTGTCACAGACGTCACATTTGCGACGACATGAAGTATCGCGATAAAGGGGCGGGTTCAAGGCGCCTTCCTAAGCCAGCGCAGCCAGAAAATAGGTACTGCGCTGGCTGCGAGCCGCCTTGATGACTACAAAACAATGCATTGTGGGAAACGGTGTCCCGAAAGTTCTTGTAGTTTAATGTGAAATAACTGGCGCTAAATGAAGGAAATATGTGTATGCTCTTACTTTTTCTGGAAGGTAGTGAATCGCTGATGAAAAAATATACAAGATTTTAAATAATCTGTGGTTATTTGTGTCATAATTGTCTTGAAAATGAACTTTAATTATTATTTTATCTATTTATTTGGGACTGTGTACATGTAATGAATCCCCCGACTATTTTTTTTTATCTGTTTTACTCTAAGAGATGTAAAAAAAATATTATAAAAGACATAACAGCACAGATCATACTAGGAGGAGTGGCGTATTAAAATTCAGCCGAATGTTGAGGAAAACCCCCAACTCCTCGTTCTCGTGCAGTCTCGTCGTTCACCTTCATCTCAGGCGCCTTTCTCCGCCCCCTCCTGCAGCAGCTTAGTCTCGTCGACGAAGCAGGCGAGGCGCAAGTCAACTCAAACACGCCTAATGTAAGCCATTAATTAAAAAAAAAAAAAAAGTAACACTCGTAGTCGGTTTTCTTATACTTGTTTTTTTCCATTCTTTATTCAATCAAATTTTATTTATATAGCCCAAAATCACAAAGATTTTGCCTCATTGGGCTTCAATTCTTAATGACTGTAGATTTACAGTCAGATAACTTCACCAGCAGATGGCACCATTGTTTACTTTTCAAAAATTCATGCACACAAAATGTTTGAGACTCAATGATTTCAACTGATTGTAAGCCCATCTAGCAAGAATAATATTGATGATAAAAAAAAGAAAAAGGCTGTGTAAAAAAAAATGAATAATTGTATTTAAAAAAAAGAGGGTAGAAAAAAACAATTATTTTCTGTGATTGTTCTATTTAAAACCTTTAAATTGAGTTCATCTAACCTACCAGAATTCTCCCTGAATGTCATCATGAGTGTCTGATGTCTAGAAAACATGGCTGCCAGTTCACATGCAAACTGAAAAATACCTTGGTAAAAAAAAAAAAAGAAGAAAATTCACAAATTAAGTGTGATAACAACATATTGATTATGACTAGACAGCATTGTCAAAAAATATCTGACTTTTGTTAACATGGAAGAAGGCAATTCAACTTCTGTGAAAAGATTCCTAACTGAGATGAGATGCACTTTAATGCATGGATGCAACCTGTTAAAGTATTTCATTTAGAATAATGCATTTAAGACCCTTATTTATGCTTTATTTTTCCTGTAATTCTGGTGTCTCTATCTATAAATAATTTGACCTTCGTTTAGGTGCAGAAAGCTGTGCTGCTTTCATGTGGTGTTGGAAAATTTGCTTTTTTTTCTGACGATAATGCATTTTTTTTCAAGTCAGACAGTAATTTTTCTGAACATTCAAAGTTTGCATTTTTCCCTAAAGGACATAAGCCCATTGGTGCAATCGGCACTAAAACTAGAAAGTTTTGAAATAAAAACAACAAAATGTTCTTTTTTAAAGTAAAACATAAATTTTCAATCAAAACTAAAGCATGTTTTCCTCCAGATTCCGTGCAATTTTTTTCTTTTATGAGGTGGATTACAAAAACACTCACAATTTTAATAAACTTTGTGGGTGATGAATTTAAACTTCACCTGATGCAAACTAATAAATAATATACACATACATTTTTTGGAATATTTTTTAATGAAACTTTGATGTGTCATAAAAGGTTACTGCCACCAGGAGGCGATCACAGAAAAGTGTTTGAGCCGGTTTCTTTGGTCTGACGTGCAAAACAAAACAGACTTGTATATGTGATGGGTGACACCTGTAGGGTGTGGCTCTTCCATTCAGGCCCCTTTAAATAGGAGTGGGCGGGGCTGCTCAGCAGTGCCAGATTCTTGTGGGTGGCCAGGTTGACTGCTGGGCCCACGCTGTTTGTGCGGCAGCTGTCAGGCATTGGGGGCTGCAGTATCGGAAGGTAGACCGACAGGGTAAATGACTGTGTGTGGGTCCTCGATACCACAGTCATCATACCGCTACCTGCTGTCCTTCTTCTATTGTGTTTTTTTGTTTCTTTTACTCCAATTGGTCTGCAAGACGCCGACTAACTGTTTTTACATTTTTTTTATTTCTTTATTTGTGGTCACTTCCGGGTCTGTAATTTCTGTTTGCCAGCCGATTAGCTTTTAGCATGTGCATGTGTGTGGTGTTTACTATTTTGTAAGTTTTTTTACCGTTTTTATCTTTTTAAACTGTTTTTAGTGCTCGCAGCAAGTTGCTGCCTTACATTTGTTTTATCTCGGCCCAGGACAACAGTGAAACCTTTTAAAGACCAGGAATGCTGTAATAAATAAATGTTGTCAATTTATTCGAACACGCCTGTCTTACATGTTTTTATGGTGGCACTTGCAACATTTGGCGTTGTTTGGCTAAAAAAAAAAACCCGAGAAGTGACCTGGTTTTATAGTTTTGTTTGGAGGACAGCAGGAGCGGCGGAGTGAGGCCTCTCGCCGGTGACAAAGCTGGTGTATAAACATGGATTCGTCTGGCAGCAGCGGCGCTCTGGAGGAGGACAGACAGCAGGCCATGTCGCAGCGGATACGAGAGCTGGAAAACGAACTGGCGGCTTTAAAAGCATCGGCAGCGGATTCGGAAAGGCCGTCCACCTCGTTTGGAGCAACAGGTGGAGCCGTGCCGAGGCACACAGACTCTGTGGTTTATGTGCAGCAGGATCGGAAGATGCCGCCGTTTTCTGGCAGACTGGACGCTGTGGACGCGCTGTCACTGGACGAATGGATCGAGCAGATGAGAGACTTCTCCCAGACCAGAGGCCGCACAGAAAAAGAACGGGCGCAGATTGTCTACGACCATCTAGAGGGCGCCGCTCGGACTGAGATCAAGTATTTGCCATCAACCCAAAGAGAGCGCGCTGAATGTATTTTTACTGTGCTGAGGGAGGTGTATGGTTGCATGCACACTCGATTATCATTACAGCGCCGGTTTTACAACCGTAAACAACTGGATGGTGAGTCAATGCTTGATTATTCTCATGCCTTAATGGAGTTGTCAGATCAAGTTGTGAAAACTGATGCACAGATTTCTGCAAGAGATTTACGTGACCAATTCTGTGATGGCGTGAGAGATCAGACTCTGAGAATAAGGCTGAGAGATTTGGTACATGCTAACCCACATTCTACAATTCGTGATGTTCGAGGTGAAGCCATAAAATGGATGGCCCAGTATGAGAACCAGCCCGTTAAATCAAAATGTAACCCAGTCTTAAACGAACTCTCTGCCTCCTGTGAAAGTGCTGTGTCTCGTTCTTCTGAATACAGTGAATTGGTTTCTTTGTTAAAGGCACAGCAAACGCAGTTAGAATTGGTCATGAAGACACTAACCCAAATGACGAACCTCCTTCCAGAGCACGCAGCTTTCGGCCCAGGAGAACAATTGATGGGAAGCCAATTTGTTATAGGTGCAATCAAAGTGGGCATATTGCACGAAACTGTCGTTCGTCCATTACAGCTGAGAATATTGCCCCCCAGGCCCAATCCCAAAAACCATTGGAAATGTCTGCCAGCCTGGAGAGCCAGACATTGGGGAAGGCTCTGGTAAAATTATTAATGCAGAGAATTGCAACTTAATTGGTGAGTGCTTGGAAGGGGAGGTCGATTTTTCTGGGATTAGGATCAATTGCCTTTTGGATAGTGGCTCGATGGTTACAACCATAACGGAGAGTTTTTTCAAAGGTAATTTTTCTAACCTGTCTGACAAACAACTTAAAGACTGTGGTTGGCTAGGGCTTAAAGCTGCAAATGGTTTAAAAATACCATACCTTGGTTACGTTGAGTTTGACATTACTGTGTTGGGGTGTTGCTTCCTCGGCTGGGAGTATTGATTGTTGAAGACCCTTCAGACAGTTATATGAAACAGAAAAAAGCTCATGCTCCTGGGGTGCTGGGAATGAATGTCTTCAACCCCCTTTATGCGGAGCTGTGCCGAAAATATGGCTCTGATCTCTGGGAGTCGCCAGTGCTTCAATCTGCTTCACAGGAATGGAAGCGGACCCTCAGATACTGCCAAATGATGGACGCCATAACTAACTCCCCAGACCCATATCCCATCAGAGTCCAGGGTAAGAAGCCTTTTCATGTCCCTGCGGGCAGTTTATGTTATGTGCCGGTTACCTGTCCTCACATACCTACACAGAAACTAATTGATTTGTTGGTTGAACCCCTGGTCCAGAGGAGGGCAGCCTCCCAGAGGGACTGTTGGTTTCCCCCTCTTTAGTTAAAGCTGAAGGCGGGAAGGCGTTCGCCCCCATCACTAATGTGGGTGCAACAGATGTGTGGCTGACACCCGAAGAATCATTGCTAATGTTCAAACTGCTACTGTTGTGTCAGAAGATCACCATGTACAAATTTCTGTGGATTCTCAGAGTTGTGTTGCCCTTGTATCTACCCACAATACTTGTCACAACACCAGGGTGAACAACACAAAGTTAGATCTGCCACAATTTGAGAACTTGGAGGGGAAGAAAAGGAACGAGCCACAGAGTTGCTTCTGAAGTACAACAAAGTGTTTTCCAGGGGTGACTTAGATGTTGGTAGTACTAACTTGATTAGGCACGAGATTCCATTAGTGGATGATACCCCAGTTCGACAACCATATAGACGCATCCCCCCCTCCCAGTATGATTTAGTCAGAGCTCACATCCAGCAGCTCCTGCAAAGTCAGGTCATCAGGGAGAGTAGTAGCCCTTACGCATCACCAATCGTTCTAGTACAGAAAAAGATGGTACTATGCGAATGTGTGTGGACTACAGACAGCTCAATGCCAGAACCAGAAAGGATGCGTTTCCTTTACCAAGGATAGAGGAGAGCCTTGATGCTCTAGCAGGAGCCCAGTGGTTTACAACTTTAGATCTGGCCAGTGGGTACACGCAGGTAGAAATGGCAGAAAAGGACAAAGCAAAAACGGCATTCTGTACCCCATTTGGGCTTTTTGAATTTAATCGCATGCCCTTCGGACTTTGCAATGCGCCCAGTACGTTTCAGCGTCTTATGGAGCGTTTGTTTGGAGATTGCCGTTACCAGTCAGTCCTGCTGTATTTGGATGATGTTATAATTTTTTCCTCTTCTGTGGAACAACACCTGCAACGGTTGGACCTAGTTTTGTCACGTCTGGAGAGCCAGGGCTTAAAGGTGAAGCTTTCTAAGTGTCAGTTCTTCCAAAAATGTGTGAAATACTTGGGTCACCTTGTGTCAGCCGAGGGGGTCTCTACTGACCCAGAGAAAGTGGCCGCGGTGCGGGACTGGAGTCGTCCTGTTAATCTGGCAGAGCTCCGATCATTTTTAGGTTTTGCTAGTTACTATAGACGTTTTATTTGGGGGTTTTCCAGCATGGCAGCTCCCTTAAATCGTCTGGTGGCTAGGCTTCTTCCTCCGGGAAAAAAAGGCAAAACTCCTAGAAAACCTTTGAGTGAGTTTTGGGACGTTGACTGTGATCAAAGCTTTCAAAAGCTTAAGACGGCCTTGATAACAGCCCCTGTTCTTGCTTATGCAGACTTCCAGAAGCCATTTGTGTTGGAAGTGGACGCTAGCCATGGAGGGTTAGGAGCTGTCCTTTCCAAGAGCATGGTGGTAAGCTGCGTCCTGTTGCATTTGCAAGTCGAAGCTTAAAACCAGCTGAGCGAAACATGAACAACTACAGTTCTATGAAACTGGAACTAGTGGCTCTTAAGTGGGCAGTTACAGAAAAATTTCGAGAGTACTTATTGGGAAACAAGTGTACAGTGTTCACTGACAATAACCCATTAAGTCACCTGGCCACTGCAAAGCTTGGTGCTACAGAGCAAAGATGGGTGTCAGAACTTGCGGTATTTGACCTAACAGTAAAATATCGCCCTGGGTCACAGAACGCTAATGCAGATGCGCTGTCCCGCCAACATGCCCCGTTTAGAGAATCTGCCTTTGGCTCTGCTCTAGTGGAGGAGGTTAGTGGAATGCAGGAGGAAATTGCCACCTTACCTGGTTTACTGACCTCTGACCTCTGTACTCTTCAACATCAGGACCCCGTCATTGGCCCAATTTTGGGATATTGGGAGATGGGTGAGATGCCTGATGCAAAGGGGAGGAATGAGCTAACTAGAGGCAGTAGAGAGCTGCTTCGACAGTGGAGTCGCCTGAAAAAGCGAGAGTCTGTCCTCTATCGCTGTGTACACACTCCAAACGGACAGGCTGAAGCAGAGCAGTTGGTTTTACCCCAATGTTTGCAGAATAAGATTCTCTGCTCTCTGCATGATGAGCAAGGTCATCAGGGGGTCGAGCGGACACTACAGCTGGTTCGAGCTCGTTATTACTGGCCCAATATGTACACAAATGTGGAAAAATGGTGTAAAACTTGTGAAAGATGTGTGTTGTCAAAGGCTGTTCAGCCCAAAGTTAAAGTTTTTATGGGCACAGTCAAGGCATCCCGGCCTAATGAGATTTTAGCCATTGATTTCACGGTGCTGGAGTCTTCTTCAGATGGGAGGGAGAATGTTCTCGTCATGACTGATGTTTTTTCAAAATATACACAGGCTGTCCCTACAAAAGACCAGCGAGCGAGTACCGTGGCAGAAGCATTAGTCAAGAATTGGTTTCAGTTATTTGGGGTGCCCAACCGAATTCACTCAGATCAGGGCAGGAATTTTGAGAGCAACTTGGTCCAACAGCTCTGTAAGCTGTATAAAGTTGTAAAGAGCCGCACCACCCCATATCACCCACAGGGGAATGGTCAGTGTGAGCGCTTTAATCGCACTTTACATGATTTACTGCGAAGTCTCCAACCTGAACAAAAAAGGAAGTGGCCACGTCATCTCGCTCAGGTCACTTTTGCCTATAACACCACCGTGCACCAGACAACAGGCAGAACTCCTTATTTTTTAATGTTTGGGAGGGAGCCACAGTTGCCTGTAGATCTGCTTATAGGCGGGGAAATGACGGAGGAAGATCTTCCCTTGGAAGAGTGGGTTGAGGAGCACCAAAGTCCTTGGCCTCAGCCTACGAGACAGTGCAACAAAGAGTGGACAGTAAAAATAGCTCAGAGGGATCTTAGAAATCAGGATCAGTGCGTTTCTCCTGACCTTGAAGAGGGTGATCTTGTGTACACCAGGAACCATTCTGTCAGAGGCCGAAACAAGATTCAGGATTGTTGGGATTCGACTTTGTATGAAGTTGTTCGGCCACCTCCTCCACGAGGAGTGGTGTATTCCATAGCCCCTGTAGGTCAGGAGGGGCCCCTCCGACAGGTGCATAGGGAAGAGCTAAGGGGAGTCCCTGAAAATAGGGAGGCTGAGGTACATAACAATCCAGGAGAGCCTGCTTGTGAAAGCATGACGGAAGACGCAGCAAATGCGGCTGAACCGGAGATCCTGTCCGAATCAGGGAATTACAATGAGGGTACCTCCGAAAACGATGTAATGTCTGCAGTTTCACTTCCCCCAGACCAACATCCCCCAAGTGAATCTGGTCCGTCCATGGTCTTTGAGCCACGCAGGTCAGAGAGGAAAACTGCAGGGTTGCACTCAAACCCACATAGGCTGCCTCTGCCAGCGAATATTAAATTGTAAACATTGAAATGTCATCGACGGGTCGCCGATGCACTTTCATGGGGAGGATTGTGATGGGTGACACCTGTAGGGTGTGGCTCTTCCATTCAGGCCCCTTTAAATAGGAGTGGGCGGGGCTGCTCAGCAGTGCCAGATTCTTGTGGGTGGCCAGGTTGACTGCTGGGCCCACGCTGTTTGTGCGGCAGCTGTCAGGCATTGGGGGCTGCAGTATCGGAAGGTAGACCGACAGGGTAAATGACTGTGTGTGGGTCCTCGATACCACAGTCATCATACCGCTACCTGCTGTCCTTCTTCTATTGTGTTTTTTTGTTTCTTTTACTCCAATTGGTCTGCAAGACGCCGACTAACTGTTTTTACATTTTTTTTATTTCTTTATTTGTGGTCACTTCCGGGTCTGTAATTTCTGTTTGCCAGCCGATTAGCTTTTAGCATGTGCATGTGTGTGGTGTTTACTATTTTGTAAGTTTTTTTACCGTTTTTATCTTTTTAAACTGTTTTTAGTGCTCGCAGCAAGTTGCTGCCTTACATTTGTTTTATCTCGGCCCAGGACAACAGTGAAACCTTTTAAAGACCAGGAATGCTGTAATAAATAAATGTTGTCAATTTATTCGAACACGCCTGTCTTACATGTTTTTATGGTGGCACTTGCAACATATAAAAAATTAAAAGTGACATTATTTGGAAATCTAACGTTAAAACTATTTAGGTTGAGTACCCTTCACTTTTATTAAACTTTCAATCAAGATTTTGTGTTGGTGTGTAAAGTTAATCACTACTTTTAAACTTCTGTTAAATTTGGCCTCAAACGAAATAAAAATGTTTGTTGAATTGTCATTTTTATGCATTTAATAGTGTTTTTCTTTGGTTCAACAGAACTGGAACAAATGAAAGTTGTTTCTTTTTCAAGTAGTCCCTCTAAATTATACCACAGTTTGAGTCTGTCTCAAGAGAGATTTACTTCACCTTCTTTAAATATAGAGGGCAACCATCTGCCAGTTCTCCTAATAGAATTATAGAAAGCTGTCTTAGGGGATTTTGGTCTAATGACTTATTCTAAACCCTGAATTCCTGCCTAATTTAAAAGTCCCAAACATCTGCTGCTACTTTGGAAGCAGCAAAAATCAGCTTTTGCGGGAGCATCAATTTTTTTTTCCATCACTTCATTTCCAAAACTGATCCCATGAAGTGAATGTAAAGCATTTCTGTGGTCTGTTGTGGCCCCTTGGGCTCCTGCTGCTCTGGAATCAGGTTGGAGATGCAGAAATCTGATTTGTTTTCCTCTGTTTGAACTAAAAACAATCCAGAAGTGAGAGCTTTCGTCTCTTTGGCCTTATCACCCCATGGCGTCACGAATCACGCCATTCATCACAATGAGAGGACTCATATAGCCAGAACTTGTACAGTTAATTGCCGTCCTGTGGAGTATTTGTGGGTTCTCACTTTGCTGACTTCACAAAGTTTTAAGGTCGAATTTATAAAAAAAAAAAGAGGATATCGGTTTGATCTGAAAAGAACTTTCAGTCTTTTGGGTTCAGAATAAACATCCCCATTGTTCCAACCACAATGAAAACCATCTGAAATCCAACCCAGTCTACTCTATTAATAAACCCAAACTTCCCTTATTTATTACATTTGCTTGACTTATTTCTGTCAAACAAATTCGCAGAGAAATATTCATATTCTACGCTCCAGCGTTACAAGAAAATATGTGTTTTAGAGCAGCAAAGGGGAAATAGAAGATACAGATGTCTCTTGTCGGTAAGTTTCCAGAATTTGTAATCATCATCCATCTTAAACAAGGGGTTTTTAAGCCTTAAAGGAGCTAGACTGGAGGAGTTTTTCACTTTGCTGCTCAAGGAAAAAGTACTTTTTCTTTTTTTTTTTTTAAAGAAAACAACTCCTCCTGGCGCCTGCTGATTTGCCCGTTTACACTCCCAGTGTTTGTTGGGGGTTAATGAGTTGCTCTCAGGGAGAATCCCTCAACAGCAGATCTCTGTCCAGACATCTTCCCAACCTTGTGGTCAAATCTCCAGGCAGCGACTCAACGACAAGGAGGGCTTTCACCTCCCAAGACCGCACTGTTGCCGCGGTGCTCTCGCTCGTCCCCACCCGGCTTGGCCCCGGAGCAAATGCAGAGCCAGGGATGACACCCTCTGTGTCTGACTTTGTTTGTGTTTTTTTTTTTTTATTTTGTGGGATGGAGTCTGCGTGTCCAGGTTCCCCTGAGGTTCATCAGAATGTGTGGGTTCAGTGTGAGGAGGGCGACGCTAATGGAAGAATACACTCTCCAGTCCTGTGGTGATGGAGCAACCGAAACAGGCTGTGTGTGGGGTGGTTAACACCATTTTACAAACAAACTCATGGCGCAAAAGTGAACCGAAGAGGAATTTCAAAAACATGAGTGATTGCAGCTGATATTGGGTTAAAAATCGATGTTTTTGTTATAAAATGAAACATTATAAGGCTCTGCCACTGGTGTGCTGTTTTTGTTTCAATTGTTGAATGTGATGTCTGTAGCACAAATTTTAGTGTAGGAGCTTCTGTGGCTGAGCAGCTGGAGGCGGGCCTTACATCACCCACCCCGACATGTATGGCTGAGGTAAAGCTCACCACCACCGGACTGTGGCACAGGAAAAAGAAACATGTTCTGTGGAGTGATGAATCCCACAGTTTGGCAGTCGGAGGGGAAAGTCTGCCCTCCGAAAGCTGGCAGGACCTCACCTGTTCACTGTGATGTGCATCAGTGGGAGAACAGTGGTATGGGCTTGTGGAGAGTTTGAGCACATCTCCAGACTTGAAAAATCTAGTCATGCCAAGATCTTTTTGGGGAACTCTTTGCCTCCAATTTTCCCAATGATCCATGTAGACGTGATTGGATAAGTTGGAGGTGACACAGACGAGGGTGAGGACAAAATCTGGAAGAAATGCATGCTGCAGAAATATGGAGCCAAATTGGGGCCAAATAAAAGGACTTGGTTCAATTCAAACTAGAATATTGGCTTAAAGCTTTAAAAAAAACAGTGTCTGAAACTTTCTGATTTCTATTGTAAGCTTAATAATTTTCAGCTTCCTATTTGCTTTTTTTTTACCTTTCAAAATGGAAAATGTCACTTTCAAAACGTTTTTTTCTGTTTCAAATCTTTTTTTTTTTGGTGTAGAATCTGAAAACTTTTGGTTTGAAACTTTGAAAAAAATAACAATATAAAATATGTTGGAATGGGGCACCCCTATATTTTGTCCATCCTATTTCTGGACATGTTAGCCCGCATTTACATTTGTATTTATCGATTTTTTAAATTGACATTTCAATGGGACATTGCTGCAGACTCCCATATAAACTCATTCTCTGACGAAACAACACCAACATTGTGATCTAGTGGGACTTCTGTTCACTGATGCCTCTAGAACTGATTGTTTTCTATGAGACCCATCCCTACATTTGTGTTTTTAGTGATACTTTAATACTATAAAATATTAACAAGTCTACAAAAAGGCCTTAAAGTCCCACTCTAACCACATTTTTTCTATTGTAAAATCGCTACCAGTGACCTTTAAATTATGATTATGAAGTTTTTACCCAAAATCAAAAAAATCTTTGTCGTTTTCTTAGTCATATTTCATGCTGGCTCATAAGAATCACAAATCTGGGTTGTGGAGGGGACTGGTGACAGTCTATTTGCGTGCTTAAGAGCGAGCTTATCGTCTCAACTTAGCATTAGCAGTGCAAAAATAACAACGAGGAATATTGGATCAATCCAGCCGTACATTTTTGAGTTAGAATTGGAATTGGTTACAGTGCGAGTGTTGAACGCTCATCTAAGCGTGATGGGGTCATGGTGCACACAGGGGGAGAGGAGACTTCAGCACGTCTACTTCAGTTAACTGCATCATTAGTCTGAGCATTTTCAAGCATCTAGTTTTCAGATTTAATTAAAGAAATACTCAGAAACTCAGTTTATATTGTAAATTCTTGTCCTCAATTATGAGGAAAAATGCCACAGGAACTGTTTTAAAAACAGATAAAGACAATTTTCTCTGAAGTTGGTCTCTAAGGTCAAAATCTACAATCAGTGCATTTTTGACTAAATAGTATACTTATTTAGCGCTTTACTACCTTCCTTGAAGGCCCAGAGTGCTTTAAAGTTACAGTCAGGAACACTGACTCCAACTTATAAACTATAATCAAAAGGAGCAATGTGGGGTTCAGTGTCTTGCTTAAGGGCACTTCAGCACAGGGGCGGGCAAGCCGGTAACCGAACCTGCAATCTTCCAATCAGAGATCAACTGCTCTACCTTTGCAACCCGACCTCTCCTTCACCTTTCCCGAAAGAACCTTGCTTTGAAAGAACCCTTGGCGTCCAACATTTCAGCAGTTTGAGGGGCGGCGCAGCAACCAGAAGCAGCCTCGTTTGTCTCTGTTGATCTGCGTGTGAGAACATTTTACCAAGACTCTGTAGATTCATCAAGATGCCCAGAAAGAATGTCTTTGGCTGTGAAGAACGGTGGAGTCCTTTCAGTTTTCCAAAGGATATTTTGTTTTGCTTGTTTGTACTTGACACAGAACAGTTTTGTGACCAAAACTGTGTGCGTCGTCTGTAGCTGAAGTAAAAAGTTGTGGGCTTCATTTGACACAGCTTTACATAAACACTCCAAAACGGATGTAGGATGAAATACATTTGCGCTCTAAACAAGTTTTTTAGACTTTTTATATTTAAGGATTCTTTTTGGGGCAATGTAAGTTAATGCAATTTTAAATTTAAATATTTTCTTAAATTTTTACAAACATTAATGTGAATTCAGATTGGATAAATTTGGTTCACTTAAAGTGAACCTGAGTTCATTTCTCCTGATAATCTGAAACAAATTTTCAGTCTGAATACACCCATGCGGACCCTGGTCCGGGACCAAGAACCGCTCTCTGACCCATCTTTCCAGGTGGTATTGGTTTGTTTCCAATCAGAACAAGCTCCGATTCACTCTGAGTTTCCACAGTCTGAATAGGCTCAGTGCTCAGGGTTGAACAACTGGCCTAAATGGCCACCTTACTTAACAGGATGAATGCAGGCTCATTAATAAAATAAAATAACTAAATGAAAAAAAACTAAGAAAAAAAATCCATAAATAACTAAATTGAGATCAAATGAAACCACTGAAACCCAAAGCATTTGTTTTGAACCAACACAAAAATATAAGCTAAAATTAAAAACTCAAAGGTTGGTTTAAAAAATTAACCAAGGCTGTGAGCTTTAACACATTAATGACATGATTAACTAGGCAGAATTATTGCGTTAATATTCATTAACGTAAATATAGGAGCGGAAGTCCTACGCTTGTTCTTGCCGATTTAGGCTTCCACAGCGTGGTCTGAAACACTCCGTCTGGTATTATCCCCTTCATACCATGGTTGTTTACAGAACAAATAAGTATTCAATCTGTTTTTTGTACTTTGATATTGTTTTTTTCACAAAAAGTGGACTATTTGTCTGGCAAGTTGGTCATGGCAACACGACAATAGTCGCCGAGCCTCGACTTCAGCAGTGGCAAAGAAAAGTAATATAAATGCTGATCATCACAACAGGTTATAAAGTATCAATTAAGAGAGAAAGTTCACCTCTTACCACTTGTTTTTGTCCAGATGATTAAGAAAAACTTAATTTTAAAGCAGCCTGTGCAGTGATACAGAGCATTAACAGGAACCTTTTTTTTGTAGGTGTCTTCCACCTGTTTGTCAGTATCTTTGCTTTCTTGAGAAATACTGCAGATATGAAAGTCTTTAGAATTCTGCCTGTCTTACTGTTGATGTGTTCTGTACTCACAAATTACATATCTGAGTTAAGACATTTAAACATTTCAGACAATAAAAGTTAAGGAAAATGTTCTCTCTGGCCCGTTTTTGTTCAGTTTTATGTAATATTATCCTAAAATTGACCTAGTAACACATCATGATTACTGGTGATTAATCAGATTTTTTTTAATCAGTTGACACCCTCAATTAAAAAAAAATATTCTGTAAATGTACAGTTTTGTGTTCTTTCATATTGTGATTATTAACAGATAATAAGTGGTCAGCAAATACTGTAACTAAAAAAATTTATAATTGCAATTAATCACGATTAATTTTTTCTCAGGTTTGCAATTAGTTAGTTAATTTTATTTAATCGATTCCCAGGCCTAGACATAAGCCGTGTTTTAAGAGCGCGCGCTGAAACAAAAGCCACAAATACTGAAGAAAACAAAAATAAACAAAAAAGTCAAAGGAAACATGGATAATAGTCTGTTTTAAACTGTATCCTTAAAACAATCAAGCCCACACAAACACAAAAAAACTTTAATTAATGAATAAATGTAGATTAAAAGCTGATTACTTTCAATAAAAAATGAAAGCTTTTATTTATTTTTTTTCTTTATTCTAGTTGCTGTCGAAGTGTTAGGGTTATCTTCCAGTTAGAAGTTCTGGTCCTCCAGTTCACACACTAACACACATTTGGATGAGATCATTTCCTTCTTTGTGTTTGAACAAAAGAAAAAAAATCTGCAGAGGCTATAAACAAAAAGAAAAATTAGCACAGACGATAGCTGGTGATGTGAAACACTTTCACAAAAACACACAACAAAAGAATGCGTTAGTTTATGCAAAACTGTGCCAAAGTCTTCAGGGAGTTTTAGTTTATTTACATTTCTAAGGAACCAGACTTTTCTTGTCTAATCGTCAGTTTTCTGCAACTGTTTTTCAAAGTTTCCAAAGAAACTTCAAAGTTTTGTTTCAGCTCCTTAGAGCGTAAAGGGACTTCCAGACGCTGGGATTAATTGGTTTCAACTTTTATTGCTGCCTCTTGACATATTTTTTTTTACAAAGTGCATAAACACACATACAGCATATGTTCCTCTGTTTTGTGTCAAATCTCCTCATATAGAGTTTTGTTGCTTTATAAAAAGTTTAAGGGAGATGGGGTGGGAGACTGTGGTTAAATAAAAAAGAAAAAATAGTAGAATATAAGTCTATTTTCAGATCAGACACCTCCTCGCCTTACATGTGTGTTGTTTAAAGCAAACCCCTCAGAGGATTTCCATCTTTGGAGGTGATCAAGGACCCGTGACTTTGTCAGTCAAAGATTTTTTTTTTTTTTTTAAAAACATACACGTACTTCTACTGTGGAAAGAATGTAGGTTTTTCTGCATGTAAAAGCAGGACTTTGGGGTGCGGGTGAACGTGGCAAATGACTTGGAAATTTGGACCGGTTCCATCCCCGTCCATCCCCTCCCCTCCAACCCCTTCCTCCTCTCCTCTTTCTTGCTCTATCCTGTCTGGTTTTCAGAAATGTGTTTCTGGTTGTCTGTCCCGGCGCTTAAAACTCCTAACGCGCCCTGTCGGCACATTTTTTCGTGCTCAAAAAAAAAAAAAAAAAAGAAGAAACCGTAATTTTTTTCCCACTCAATTATGCTTTTTTCCCCCCTTTTTTTTTAACTCAAAGTGAAGCTGAACTTTAATCAAACTCCAAATGAGAAAAACATGAAACTGCAATTTACATGGAAGCACACTTAAAGAATGATTGTCCTGATTTCAGTCGAGGAAACGGGTTTTGTTTTCTGTAGGATCATTTAGAGCTCCCATAGGACACCTGGCCCTTTTCCCTGTTGTGATAACTTAATTATCCTCATAAATTATACGTTCTGGTCATCTGCACATAGACAAAGAATCAAAACATGCAATAAAAAAGGGTCATTTAGAGTGTCTTGGATTATAACAAAAACAGCCCTGTTTTTGTGCAATCAAGTGAATCTGATGAGGAAGTGAATACATACGTCTACATAGGGTTTAAGATAATGCATTTTCCAGGTTCAAGTACCTTCAGAGGAGGAAAAATTAAGTGTCAGCAACAGAATTTTTATTTGGTGAGGTAGAAGAAGCGGCACCTTCTCTTGGTTAAAAAAAAAAAAAAAGGAAATTATGCGAAAACAGAGTCGTTGAGGCGCGGAGCTTGTATAAACTGCAAAATGTTGGCAGGTATTCTTACATTTCTTTAAACATTAAGCATATTCTGTGGTTTGAGAAGCCTGTCCTACATCTTTTTTATATGCTTTAGCTGGAAAGGGATTGTTTATGGTGGCCCTTCAGCTCCCCGGTCACCTCCAGCGATGCGCTTCATCCAGCAGAGAGCGACCGTCTCCGGCTGTGAGGTGAACAAGTCCAAAATCTGTTATGGTTTCTGTAGCCGTCCTTCCTGGTCTTAGTCTATGGGCCTGATCATGATGCGCACAGATTTCATGGAGTAGAACCCTCCACCATAGTCGGCCCAGAAGATCCCGTCCTGGAATTTGCTGCGGTACACGCCCCCGGTGTACCAGACACCGTTCAGATTGGCCTGGCCGCAAGCGTTGTACCACCAGCCTCCTTTGTGGAAATGGGCGCAGTTGCCTATTGTTGGAAAAGAGGAAGACAATAGATATGTTTCAACAATTATTCCTAAAAATAAACACAACTGAAAGAAAAGAAAAAATGATTTTGTACCCCAAACATGGTAAGATTTTCTTTTGTGCTACTTTCTAAAGTGTTCTCAGTGATACAAAAATAATTTTTACCAAATCCACATCTTCATTCTGAACAATGTCTTCCATGTTTCCTACAAACATGTCAAGATATTTGATTCAGGCCCCCTCCGCGTCACTTTTTGAGTGTTCCCAACTCATCCTGTTTTGAGGTGCTGGTTGTTCCCATTAAATCAGGGGGCCCCAATCTCCGGGCCGCGCACTGGTACCGGTGCCCTAACCCCGATTCACAACGACTTGAATGAAGAAATACTCTGAAATTCAAGTTAAAGCTCAATTTTCTTTATGTGCATCCTCCATCATCAGAAAAATATCACAAGATGTTAAAAACTCTTAAAACCCATATTTATCTGCACAAACAGTCTCCAAAAACCTTAAAATCTTCTTTCCTAAGACAAACCTCTACTTTATAGCTTGTGGGCTTTGGCTTTCCCTCAGTAAAGGATGAAAAGGTGGCAGAGGTCATGCAAGTGAGTTATCACTCCTCTTTATTTGCAAAGGGAAGTAAATGTGTTTCTCAAAGCTTTGTGGGACTCTAGAGAGACACTACACCACAGCCCATTCAGGTTTAGACAAGGAAATCGAACAATTTGCAAAAACATAAAGTTCATGGGAAAAGATAATAAAACATAATTGATTCCCTTATTTTAACATAAACTACAGCTACATTTGTGATGCGTTTTAACATGGAGTTAAGATAGAAAACGAATCTGCAGTTGTAATGCAAAAAGAGTGAAGCAAAAAGTCAGTTGTATTGTTGTGGAGATAAAGCTGCTTGTTGTAAAGGTAAATTTAAATAATAAACAAAGCATGAAAGACAAAATCAGAATCCACTGCATTTCTAGGTAGAACAGAACAGCAATTTATCTTTCCAGATCACTTAATTTGACCTTGTTTTGATTTTCATTTTTCCAAACGCTCTCTTCTGATGTCATAAATTCTCAGACAATGGTAGGCCAAGCAGGTCACTGGGTGTTTGGGTTTGGGGAGGCCAGCAGGACTTGACATGTTCTCAAACGGCAGAAGCTAGAAGTGCATGTATTTTATGAACAACATGAACGTTTTAAGGGTTTTGTTTTCTGTTCTTTACTAGATTTACCACACTGTTGGGGCATAATTCAGGAAGTGTTTCAATATTAACCCTTTAAAGCTACGGTCACACCTCCCTCAGCAACATGTATTCAAGCAACCACTTCCAAAAGTCTATGCAAATGCATGCATATGTGCATTACTTTCATGCATCACTACAGAGGTTTTTAAAACCGTTTTCAGGCTCTATGTACAAAACATGTACCCAATGGATGCGCATTGCAAGTTAAACCAGTTTGAACTTGAACCAGACTTGTTTTAATTTATGGAACTGTTTGAAATTTGATTTAGAGGAGAAATTAATAGTTGCTGTTTTTTCCCAGAAGGAATTATGTGACGCCAAGTCTTTCATTTATCAGATTAAAGCTATGAAAGAAAATGCCTGAAGCAAGATTCATATTTGCAGCTCTTCAACATTTTGCTGTCAGTCTCTTCCAACTGAAGGTGGTGCTAGTGAACAGTAGAAAAAAAGACGAAGAAGCCCCTCCCTGCTTGTCTAGTGTGAACACCATGGCTTAAATGCCAAATACGAGTTTGAGAACAATCACATGTCTGGAGTGAAGATCTATGTGTAAACGAAGAATGTTGTGAAGCATTTTGCTTTAGTGAACAATTGTTCTTGTTTTATTTCTATTCTCAATGAGGATAGAAGGGGCAGTAAACTCTATTACATTTGCATAAAATTAGCTAAATTTGAGGTTTCTCATACAACAAAATATCACGAATAAACTTTTAAATTAGGTTAATTTTTTTAAACAAGTTTTTAACTTCATTTTTAACAAAATATAATGCAGAAAAAAAAAATTCAAAAATCTGCTTACAGTCTGAGCAATTTTCATATAAAGTACAAAAGATTTGATTTCTTGTAGCTGAAAGTGACATGATAAAATAAAAATGCTTTTGGGATATAGAGGAAATGTGCAATACAGTATGTATTGGAAAAACTAGTTAATAAAACAAGTTATTCATCTATATGTGAGAGAAAAATAGAAGCTTATCAGACGTATAAATTACTTAGGTTCTACTCCCAGCACACATCCTGAACCTAAGTTATTTACCATGACAGCATCCATTACATTCCAGTACCTTACATCTTAGAAGGTGAAACTACAGACACCAATACAACAGGAAGTGAGGCTTAGTCCTTCTTTAAGCAGGGGGAGGAGTTACAGATTCCTTGTGTCATAAACGTCCATTCTACTTTAAAATGCTTAACTTTAGCATTAGATCAGATAGACCCCTGTGACATCATATTGATTGCTTTTTGATTGCAATTCTTATGGTCTGTCTTTCGTCTTCATGTGAAGCTTTGGCACAATTTCAATAGGGAAGATCTATCCCTCTATAGATATGCTGTATCAGCACTCATCATTATGAGTCAGGCCTTCACTTTATATCAATATCTAAGTAGTTGGCTTCTTCTAAGCCATTTTCCATCAAATCTTTTGTCTTTGAATTTATGAATGGTTGTCTCTGCATTCTAGACATTTCACCATCCTCCACCTGGAGCAATGGCCCCTATTGGCCCCAAACCATCAGCGTCTAGTTCTGGGATTAGAGCCTAGATGGTGATGGTGGTTAGAGGCCATACCGTTAACCTCCATCAGTGTCTAGGCTCTGGGGTTTCATCTAGAGTTCATCTAGAGCACGCAACACATCATTAACCCAGAGCCTAATGAACTTATTTTGCACACATTTCTTTACTTGTGTTCCAAATATCTCTGCTTATTGAAATAGAACCAATATGGCACACGTTGGAACGTATTGTCGATCAGTTGATGACAAAATGTATCCTTTCAAGTTTTGGACTCACAGCACAATTTTTCATGCCCAGGATACTGCCCTGTGGGACACCTCAACAAGTAGGCTATGAAAGGAACAGGGATTACGGTAACCAAAAGAACTCTACTTTGTTAACAAATGTACTTGGCGTGGAAAGAAAACACAACATGAGGTAGTTGAACAGATTTTGGACAGTTTTTACCTGAGAAGGCATCCTTGTCTCGATCCAGAGTGGTAAACTGTTTGCCATTGTGGCTGCTGAGGGAATCCCCAGCGTTGCCCTGGTAGGTGCCCAGCCGCAGGCGGTATCCCTCGCTCTCCGGCTCCAAGTGGAAGCTACTGTACTGAGCGTAGACCTTCTTGTCCATCCAGTCCTCCATCTCCACGAGCAGCTTGTAGTCTCCCTGTCTCCCTAATTTGTAGATGCTTTCCAAGCCGAGCCAATATTCTCCATCTATGTTGCCAAAGCCGCTCTGGATGAAAGGAAAATTAAAGGCGAGGTTAAGAATAGATTACATCAAATAATCAGGGGCTGTTTCTTAGATGTTGTAGGGACAAAAGGGACGTTCTGTCTCTGATGATGTTTTGGAAAACTCTCTATAATTTAAGGAACGTTTGAATCAAATGAAGTTTAAAAAGAACTGTATGAATAAGAATGCTAAAGCTATAGAAAGATGCTACCCTGTCTATGAAATAAGTAAGAAAGGTCTGTTGTTGAACCCAAGCTGGAAAATAAGCGTTTACCCTCAGGGTGATGTTTCTGACATCCCACAGATCTCATGACTAATGGTAAAACTGGCTTGGGCATTTGTGCTGAGAAACCATGAGCCGTCTGTGTCTGGACACAAGCCCTTCAGAGGACTTGAGTGTGCTGAGGAGGTTGAGGTTTGTGACTGCGGATTAGCTGAGCGAGCCAGCAGATGATGAATGATGCAGGGTTTCAGCTTAATGCTGGGTGTTTGTGTGCTCGTGCGCGCAAACTCTGAGACAAATTTGTGTTGAATCGAATAATTTAGCATCCAATTTCACATGCAGAGGTAGGACAGACTGACTGGAATACTGGATTACAAGAACTGCCAGGAGCCTCATACTTCATCTAAATCTCAGAGCGTTTTGATGAGAAAACTCTATATGGTTGAGTGTGAGAGGCCAACCAGCAATCCATCTAAAGACACCGTAGTAGAGGTGGTTTTAGAAAGACGTTCTTGCAGATTGAGCTATGGAACATAACTTCTCAGTGTGGCATCTTATATTTCATAATGCAAATCTCAGACCAAGAGACTACGGAGCAGTATGACCACTGACAGGGAATTATGCATGACGTTAAGTTAAAAAACACATGAATTGAGGTTTAAAAAATGATGGCAAAACCACAGATGGTTCTTTTGAGAAGATTGTGTAATTGTACCTCTGCTGTACATGTCCATAAAAATAGAAAAAAAACAAAGTAAATACACCAATAGAAAAGGGACTCAATATTCAAACTTCCAAAAGTCTTAGCATCAGCAGCCTTGATGTGGGAGCAAACAGCAAAAGATTGATGTTGAAGATTTTGTTTGCTCAGCAAAAAGAAAAATTGCTAAGTCTTTTGCCCCCTCTCTCCAGCTAAAAAGCACATAAAGCAGACCATTTGTACGTTCAAAACTTTTGAGCAAGAATCCAGACAAGCGTAATACTTCAGAAAATGCATGCGTACTACACTGTAAACAAAAGCTCTATAAGCCAGCAACACGGAAAAGTTACCTCTCCCATCCCCATGGTAACCAGATAAGGCGTACTTTGAGAAAGAAAACAAGCGTCATGGTAAAAATATTTGATAGAGCCAGTCTGCTTTTCAAAGTTTTTTGCCCTGTGTTCTTCCTCACAGTTAGAAAAATCTGACCCTTGTGCTATACTATCATCTTAATACCGAGATATATTATATATTTGCATTCAAAACATTTTATTTGTGTATATTGTGGAACTCATTAGATAGAACATTTAAACAATGTATAACTGCTACTAAATAAAAAAAAAAAACATTTAAGGACAAAACATTAAATAAATATATTACAAGGCCTTCATCATGTTAGGAATGGGGTGCGATTATGAATGAATGAATGAATGAATAAAATGGTTTATTTCAAGCAATCAGGTTATAATACATGAAATAATAATAATAATAATAATAATAATAATAATAATGTAAGGGAGTGGAAGGAAGCGAACTTAAATAATCCCACCCTGGCTCGATCATACCATTTTCTCTACATGAATTATCAATATCTGGTTCAGGACTTAATAACAAATATTAATATATTTTCAGATTATAAAAGATCATTAATATCAGAGATGTAACAGAATTTGAAAAACATCCATAAACAAATCATTTATATTAATCATCAACAATAATCTAAACATTCTCATTAAGAAAAAATTATCATTAAGAATTCATCGAATGACTTTGTCTTGTTTCTTGTTTGTCATTGTTAATTTGTAATTGATTGATAGGAGCAGACATTATTATTAAAATCTGAATTTCTTCTGTCTGACTCCAATTGTTCATGCTTTTCTTCTTCTTGTTTGTCATTTTTGGAACATTGTTTGAGCTGGCATGATCAATAAACAATAAACAACAACATGCCAATATATAAGAAAGAATAATTTTATGAACATGTTCATCCTATTAAACATTCATTTTCCATTTGTTTACTTCAAATGTTGCTTTTTTTTTACTTTCCACTACAAAACGCCATGTTTATTTTGCTTGTTTGTGTTCTGCTCCCACTGTGACAGTTCCAGGGCATATCGCTTTAAAATTAATGCAATAATGTCATAGAAAAATAGTATTTCCAGCAAAAATGTAATTGGAAATATTATTAGCTGAAGAAACTCACTAAATTAATGTTATCTTAAACAGAATTATTTTCTTAAACTTCAAGATAACTAGCTTAATGCTACATTGGCAAAACAAATGCAGGTAGCCTATACCTGAAAGAATAATACTATGGTTATTTTTTTTCCTATTAAACATTCATTTTCATCCTGTTTACTCTAGAAGTTGGTAGTTGCTTTATGCTGATTTTCTACTATAGGACGTCTTTTGTCTCACATTTGACAGTTCCAGAGCATCTTATTTTTAAAAATCAGTGTTGTGATGTCCTGTCCAAAACAGGCATGTGAGTTTTCAAAAGGTAAAAAAAAAAAATTAGTAATTTCCAGCAAAAATACAGCTGTAAATCTTAATACTTGAAGTGAGTCATTAGATATTCAAGTTTGCCTAAACTGAATTATTTGCTAAAACCTCCATGTAACTAGCTTAATGCTACATTAGCAGGAGAAGTTGAGCACAGCCTAAAGTTAAAGACAGCTTGTTCCTTTTCAAAATACACAGCACCTGGTATCTGTTTTATAGCCAGGGCGTTCTTGCCGCAGGAATTTGGAAAAACCTGGTTTCCGTGAAGAGATTTCTGCCAATAAAATTGTCTTTCTTCTTTTTAAGGCACACAAAAATATGAAATAAGAGATAATAACTCACATTATCAGGTATACAGGACCAATATTATTGTAGACAAATTTGCTTTTCACTTGATTTTTCAAAGTATTACATGTTTTGGCTGTCACTTGAATTCTGCCATATTTCAAAAATCTGAAAATGCTTAGATCTTTTAAATGAGCGTGTAGACAACCTCATCCAGAACCAAGCTAGAGAAAAGGTAGAACGTCAGAGAGGGCAGATGAAGTGTTTTTGACATCACCTTGTAGTTATCCCAGTTCCTGAAGAAGTTAACCGAGCCGTCTTTTCTGCGCTGGATTATGGTCCAACCCCCGTTGTCTATATTCTGTTCACACCAGACCTGCACAGGTCTCTCGGTTTCATCCGGTTTGATCAGGTACATGCCGCTGTTGGTGTGGCCGGCTTCCTGAGCTTCTAAACAGTCTCTGAACGGACCTGAAGGACGAAAGAGTCAACAAGGAGAGAAGGGCTTCAGGTGGACAAAAACAACTACAAACAAACAAATTGGAAGTTTTATAAAAATCCCATCATGCATGGTATTATGAAAGCTTTTTTTTTTTTCAATAAATCTTAATAGAGTCACTCCAGTGAAAATTGTGTTTTTAACATGTCCTTGTAGCATTTTTCTCATGATGGAGGATATAAAAATGTGGAAAATTAAGTTTAAAATAGTATTTCTGAGCATTTCTTCATTCATATTGTTGTAAATCAGGATTATATTATTATATTTAAATGTTGTCAATACTGACGTTTAAATAAAAGACATTTTTAGAAAAACTGTCAAAACTTTATGAGTGTATTCAGCTTTGAAAACAGTCATGGAGCTAACTACCAGTACCATCTGAGAAGACAGTTTACGATCCATGAATGCAAATTAGAGCTCTGCTGCGTAAAGAGAAAGTTATTTGAGAAGATGATCTGCAAATTTTGTACTGTAAATGATCAAACTGTGGACCCCTTCATCATCCAGCTTAAAGTAAAGTAAAGTAAAAAGAAATTATAGTTTAAAGGTAGTGTTTTGATGGTAAAGTGCTGAATCAGTCTGTCAACAGTCCGAAAACTTCACCAAATTAAGAGATTTAGAGCTTCATGAAAAGCGAAAAAGATTCAGATCTTCAGCTTAAAGCTGACGAGGAAACCCAAAAGAACATGTCTCGTCAGTTTCATACATTTATTGAATCTAGAAGTTTTTTGTTTTTTTTAGCAAATTCAGCGGTGTCCTCCAAGGTGGCATGTGTAATCAAGAGGCAGCAGTCACATTTTTAGGTTATAAGAAAAAGTTTAAATTTTACAGTGAGCAGAAAAATTGGGCAGCGGCATTAAATCTTGAAGATTCCGCCAATGCTACTCCGTTGCATAGGGGTGGGATTATATAAATAATAAATAAATTTTCTTTTCTCCCGCTTTCTTTCAAGCAATCTATAAGCCTGGTTATATTATGTCTGACATATCTTTGTACGGATGTAAACCTTCACTGATTGTATTGCACATGCATTATCCTTGCTTTAATAGCTTAAAATAAACCATTTCAAATCAAATCATGCAGTGACAGTTGCAAATGTAGCCGTAGCATAACCTATTGTTAAAAGAGAGGATGGTATACATTTGTAAACAACTCAGTTTTTTCCAATTTGGCTTAATGTTGCTGGCATTAGATTTATAATCAGACTAAACCTTTCATGAAAGCATTCAGCAACTTTCACACCACTCTCAGCAACACGCGTTCAAGCAACCACATTCAATAAAAAGTCTATGTAAACGCAAATAAATATGCATTTCAGACTTTCAGAACTCTTGTGTTGTTCACGCATCGCTACTAACGTTTCTGACACTGTGTGAACACCATGAGCTAAATAAGAGTTCAAGATTGCACTCTTGAATGGACACTACTTGTGAAAACGTAGCTTCTGACTGGACGTGTGAGGGGCAGTAAACTAGCCAGAGAGTGTGTAAACAGACAACTCAGGTATGGATGATGGGAAAGGGGGGAGGACGGTGTGACTGTAGTATACATTTTTTTACTTTATAATATTGTCAATGTTTGGTTGTGGATAAGAAGAGTTAGTAGGTTTTTTTTTTAGGATTTATTACAGATCTTTATTTGATTGTTTGAATTAAAACAGAAACTTTATTTATTAATTGCACAAACATGTAAGGGTAAAAAATGCTTATAAACTGACTATATCTTGCGGTCAAAATCATTTTGGCAGGTCAGTAAGTCCATAAAAGTCTTACATAAAGCCAACCCATTTACCATTTACATGGACCCAATGGATCTGGACTCACACCCAATGTGGCTATTTTCTCTAAAAACAGGTTTCTATTAGGTTAACTTAATAGAAACTTACTTTATTTATTTTTTTGTCAAATCACCATAGTTTTCTATATTTATAGTAATTTACCATCACTAATAATGATAAAATTTAAGGAAGTTGAGACAAGTTCAGCTGTATCCGGACTACTTTTGGACGTGCTGAACCACAATAGACACTTTGTTAAGCTGTCTTTGTTGACAGCTGCCTTTTTTTCAAAGTAATTTAACACTTCCACAGTGGGACTTTTCATTAACAACACATGTAGCAGTGGGTATATCCAAGAGGTGAATAACCGCCTCTCTGCTAATTATATAAAGCTAATAATAATAGACACATAAAGAAAATCTGTCTAACTTTCCTGAAGAAAAGCTGTTACTCTGTGCAGAAAATCGTGCCAGCCCAGGTCTTGTGTGCATGTCAGGCTGTGGAGAAGTTTTCCAAAAGATGGTTTTTACACGTAGCTGATCCAAAACCCATTATTTTTGTTGGATAACGGCAACCTTAAAGTGTCAGGAAATTCTTTGGATGAGAATAATCAGGCTGATCGCGTCTCGCCTGCCCTCCCACTCCATCCAAAGGTTGCAGCATGTTCTATTTCCATCACGGTCTTCTGCAGAGCATGGAGCAGAGTGCAAGCTGACTTTGCACATCTTTAACCTGTGAAATGAGGCCACAAGCACATCTGCAGCTGTGTTCAAGGTCATAGATTATTATGGTTGGCTTGCGAAGTTATGACCGCTCCACACTTTCCCATGACTGCTCTGGACCTTTGTGCCTAAATCTGAAAAAAGTTTAACAGGAAAAACAATACTAATAATGGGAGCTTTCAATGGAAATTATAAACTTCACAATGAATGTAAAACCTGATGAATGTTCCACCATTTTAGTCACACTAACTTGTTTTTTGTGTTTGTCTGTCTCTTTCCTGTCCTCTTTGACCCTAACTGGTCATGGCAGATGGTTGACCTGACAAAGTCTGGTTCTGCTGGAGGTTCCTTCCGATTGGAGGAAGTAATTCCTCTCCACAGTCTCCCAGATGTGTGCTCAGTTTGTGCCATTACACTGAAAACTGTTTTGGTTTCTGAATAATAAAATTTGACTTGAATCATTTTTGACCAAATGGAACCATGAAAATCTAGAATAACATTGAGTTAGGCATTAGTTTGATGCTAGTCTCTTCTCTCATGTTACTAAAGCCTTGTTTTCCTTAAGCAGTCCGGTAAGATATGGTCTGATCCGGTCTTTTGAGGATTTCAACTGTAAAATGGAACCAATAAACAGTACCGAGTTGTATCTCTTGCGGACCCCATTGGTTGGAGCTCCATTGAAAAGTGAAACGGAACGGTTGGGGTGGACATTCAATCCTGTTGTACACAATGTATAAAACGTAAAGATATAAAGACGAGCTGTTGAACCTTTATTTATCCAGTTGAAAACAATTTGTCATCCACAAGAACAACCTGAGTTCTCACCGACAATTCAGAGACAACACTGGATGACCTCCATCGTTGTTGCTTTTCTAGTTGTCACACTACAATGACACGTTAGCGATCTACTCCAAACATGTACCGTGAAAACAAACCGCTCATTGGGAGCGACGCCTAACCGAGTTGAAACACTCGCTAGAATTACCTGGACCGTCCCATATCACTCCTCACTGAACTGTACCGGACAGTTGCAAAAAGGCATTAAAGTCCCACTCTGGTATTCTTTTGTTCTGTTGTAAAAGCGTTCCCAGTGGTATTTTAAATATGATTATGCAGTTTTATAGAACATAGTTTCTGCAGAAGATAATCAGTTGTGGGCGGGACTGTGAATGTGTAACCCTGTCCCCACTTCCCATTTGTTACATATTCTCCCGCTAGCTTACAGCCCCTCACACCAACAACCTAACATGGGTGGCAGTTTTGAAGCTGTACAGCCATACAGTTTGGAGCAGAATTCCAACTCGGACAAGGAAAACAAAGATGTTTTTGGATCCATAGCCTTGTTTCCACTGAGTGGTCCGGTACAGGAGTAGTAGTACAAGATGATCCAGTTCATTCTGGTGAGCACTTCCACTCAGTTAAGCCTCGCTCCCAATGAGCGGTTTGTTTTCACAGTACATGCGTTGTTTAGACCGCTAGCGTGTAACTGTAGTGCGATGATTAGAAAATCAACAACAGTGGAGGTCATCCAGCAAGTCAAATTTTTTTTTGCTTTACTTTTTGTACGTGATGTAGAACAGGAATTTAATGTTGTTTGGAAGAAGATTGTGGGGGGATGAGAAGAATTCTGCCGTAAAGAGGAAAACAGAACTGCATGCTTAGCGCTATGTTGGTGCTTTCTAAAGTCGTCATCACTTTCGGCCAATCAACGGGTGGCTACAGCGGTTTGGCCCAAAATGTCCCATTCTATTTTTCTATGGATCTACAACAAATGGGGGACTTCATGAAATATGGGTCAGAACTGTTTAATGTGTCCATTTAGCAATGGAAATGCTCAAAATACCGGATCGTACCGGACTGTTCAGTGAAAACGCACGAGCACACAAACACCCAGCATTAAAAAATGATTCAAGTCAAATCATATTTCTACGACACAACTACAGTCTTTTTCAAACTACACTTTTTATTTGATCCTGATTCATAAAGATTTGAATAAAAAAATACTCAGAAATATAATTGCTGAATTTTCTTCACATATGTCAGGAAAAAAGACAAAAAACATGTTAAAAACAGCATTTTCATCTGGGTGAGTCTCTACGACAGTGCAATATTGGGGCCGATATTATTTCAAACCCAAACAAAACAAATGGAAAAAAACATTGCTGTTTGGCCAAAAAAAAGTTTTTGCTCTTCTAAAATAAACTTAATTATTTTCAGTTTGAAATGTTCTGTTTTTTAGGTTTCAAAATTTCAACTCTTCTTTAAAAAAAAGGTTTGAAACTGAAAAAAGTTTCAAAATTGAAATTTTGAGTTTTGAAACAAGAAAATAGATCATTTCAAGCTGAAAATAATTACATTTGGGTTTTTTTAGAATAGCAAGAAATTTTGAACATTTAAGATTTTTTTTGCCCAAACACTAATATTTTTTTAATTTTTTTTTATTGGGTTTCAAATAATATTGGCACCAATATAGCTCCATACACAGCTGTTGCTGTGAACTGGCACTTTTGTTTTAGCTGAGTCAAATCTGAACTAACAAAATCAAATAAAATATTTTTTTTCCAATTGAAACAAATTGTTTAAAATAAATTTAGCTCAACTGAATTCAATCAATTGAATTTGCTAAAATAAACTAAACAAATGTTAAACTTTTCAGATGCCTCTCCAAAACTCACCTTCCGAACTGAAATTCTTCTCAGATTTTGAGACTTCAATGGTGCTGCTGGTGGTGGGTGAGGGTCCGGAGCGAGAGCCCCTTTCGCGTGCCGCCCCGCGGGTGTTGACCCTCGTGATTTCATTGGTGAAACGTGGCACATTGACTGGAATGTTCTCAGGCACCACCTGCACCAGCGGAGGCCCCAGTGGTGTTTGCTCATGCCTGCGACTGTGCAGCTGCATGCAGCGCTCCTCCAGTGCTCCGATCAGCACGGACTGATTGTTGACGACTGCGGACAGGGCTGCGTATCTGGCTTCCAGCTCCCTGTAGCGGGAGGCCAGGCGCAGCGACTCAGTGGTGGCGTTGAGGATGCGCGTCTCCAGCTGAGCCAACTCCAGTGAGTTGTCCCTCTTCCTAATGATCTCATGCAGCAGCTGCATGTACAGCTGGGTCACTCTGGAGTTCATGTTCCTGCTTTCTTTCCTCAGCAGCTTCATCTCGTTCACCAGGTTGCCGTCCACATCCACCACCAACTTCAGAGTCTCCATCTCCCTGCGCTGCTTTGACAGGAGGTCACGCACCGCTGCCACATCCAGGCGCGTCACCCGGTCCTTGTCAGTGGAGTAGCCGCGGGCGGCACAGATGGGACCTGTGATCTTTTGCTCGGGGACCAGGAAAGTGTAGGAGCACTTTTTGTTCTCATCGCTGGCCTCAGGCGCCCTTCGTATCCGGGAGAGGATGGGGTTCTTGGTGAAAGCTTGACTACTACTCCAGAGAGACAGACCAAACAAAATCCAAAAGGTCAACGTGTCAGAGCCCATGATGCCTCCAGAAAATACCATCAAGCAAGCTGCAGATCTGGAAAACAGAGGAGCATGTTAAAGGCAATAAGTGATTGAAACATCAACAAAAAACTTTTAATTTTTGAATCCTTTCTTATTTTTTTAAAATCTGTTACTTAAAGACTTAAACTTCTTTCTATTTTTTAATTAACTTATTATTTTCATTTTTTAAACTTCCTTACTAACTTTGTTTACTTCTTCCTTACAATATTATGAAAACTTTTAACGTTTAATCAATTTTCCTTTCAGACTTGTGGAACCATGTAATGCATAAGGATTGCATTGGGTTTCATATGCATGTAAAACTATATAAAATACCTTGGGATAAACTTCTTACAAAAAAGTACACATATGTTGGAAAATATTTTTTACATAAGTTTAGAGCAATTTTAAAGACCCACTCCAATTAAAATTATGTTTTTAACATGTTTTTTGCATGATCGCTACATGGAGCGATGTCTGTGTTTAGCTGACTTAGAATTTATGGAAGACATAGATGATGCTAAGAGATCAGATTTTTTTTATTGTGAAGAGCTCTACAAAAACTTCGGGTACACGTCTACACGTCTGGGTTCATGATATCATTCTGATTTTCCCTTTTACTGGGAGCTTCCATCTCATTCTGGGAGCTGTATCTGTATGACAGCCGCTTCCCTGGTGTTTTTGTGTCTCTGTGACAGAAATTGAAGGCTCGTTGTCTCAGACTGACTCGAAAAGGCAAATATAAAACGAGAATAAAATTAGGGGACTTTCTTTTTGTTATTGTCTCAATCAAAATAAGAAAAATATAACAAAGTTCAGGAGGACCGGGCTGGCAGCCTCCGCACACCGCAGGGCCTCTCTGTCTGCCGACGTATCGAGCGAGTGGGATCCAGGAGCTCCTGCGGAGCTCTCTGGCTGCAGCTAAAGAGCTGCCAAGCAGGCGACAGGCTAATGACCTGTCCAGAGTATATCCCGTCTTAACCCAACAGTAGCCAGAAGGAGGTCTGGGAACCCCATGGATCCAACAGGTTAAAGAAATAGAAGTAAGTTCAGGATAAAAACGCTTGCATTGCATTAGTATTCTACCTGCTGACTGAGTCACTGAAAACATGTCCCCAGTGCTGAGTTCCTGATTGGTAGATGTGACGCAGCTCAAGTTGTGCTGCTGCTATACTGCCGCGCCGCACCTGTCGCTCAAATCGCGCCGTAGTACTTCAGATCACCTCAATTCACATCTGGGCCATTGACTTCACATTGAAACTGGTCGCCTCCGCCACGCAAATCGGGTTCAGTGTGAATGCAGCATTGAGTTGGGGTTTTGAGGGGCTGTAAGATAGCGAGAGAGCATGTAAATGGATGGATGATGGAATGTGGGGGCGGGATTACTTCACATCAACTATGTCCTTGGAAATTATGCTGGGTTTTTTTACATTTTGGCTAAAAACTGCATAATCAGAATTAAAAGACCACTCGGAATGCTTTTACAATAGATCAAAAGATGATTGGAGTGGGACTTTAAAAAACTATATGGATTATTTGTTTCAACTATTGCTTCTTCCAAACAGAAAATCTAGTCAGAGTTTTCAGGAGCATTCACAGATAGCCACATAAAAAGGTTTTTAAACTCTGGCATAATTAATGACATAGATAAAGTTAAATTTCTCTAACAAAAGCAAAAGAAAACAATCACCTCATTTAGCTAATCAGCTCTTTATTTGTCATTTATAAAAAAGCATTTTGTTTATTTTAATGCTAGCCACTTTCCCAAACAGGTTTTTATTAACTTTTTCACTTCAGTTTAATCCGTTTAAACAGACTCTTCCTGTGGATCAAACATCATGATTCAGAGTTGAGATGCTGTTTGAGTCTAATAAAGGGCTCTGTGCTTTATTTTCAAGCAACTAAAAATAAGAAGTAAATTTGAAAATAAGCAGACCTCATGACACGTATAGCTCCAACTTTTCTTGGCAGCAGATGTTCTCTGCTACAACCTATTACACACTCTTTTACCGAACTGCCAGAAATTGGTGTTTTCATTACAATCCCTGATACATTTTCTTTCATAATGACCTTCACCACGTCTGTATCATGTGTCCAAGTGTGTGCAAGTGAGATCATTTTTTTTTTCATCATTTTTATTCCAGACCTTACAGGAAAATCCATTATTTACCAAAAACTAAGAGTCATTTAAGTCTGACGAAAGACTTGGCAATCATTTAAAACTTTCACAGAAATCCGAGTTGATGGAAAACCTTTTGTTCCTGCCTCCAAAGCATTCGTAACGCAGGAACATTTATTTACATTTGAAAGACAAGTTATAAATGCAAAAGACCTGTGAACCCAATCTGCAACAAATGTCAACTCAAAGCTTTTTTGACAGAAAACGACAAAAACAATTGAACTAAAATGCAACAAAGTCCAATGTCTGTATCATGTTTGTGATAAAATGACTCTCCAGGTTTTGACTAAATTGTGTCCAGTCATGTTAATCTAATAGATTTGAATTTGTTCATTTAAACAGTGGTCTTTTTTAACAAATCAATTCAGCCAGGGTGTACCACAGGGCTCTGTGTTTGGTTCCATTTGTTTTACACGTTTACATTGCAGCACAGAACACCTTTTCTTTGTTATGCTGATGATGCTTGTCTTTACGAATCCATCGAATTGAGAGATGTCACCCAGTTTATGAGACTTTAAGCAGAGACATATTGCCTCAGAATAGCACAGAGAAATTACTTCAAACATTGTTACTTTAGGATTAGACTACTTTAATTTACTTTTTATCGATGGGCTGTCCTAAAACCTTTCCAACAAGTCTTGAGCTAATCCATATATTTTTGACAGAAATTTGTAGAATTTGTCCTATTTTACACAGTTTCAGATTGAATAAAAACCCTTCAATAAACTCACCTGCTCACTCAAAGTCAAACATATTCAATAAAAATAAGGATTTGAGTGATCTAGACTGAATTAGACTGATAATAATGATTGAAACAAAAGGGAATTTAGTTTGAATTATTAAAGCTTGATTTGATTCTTTTTGACGTTTAACCTTGAGATGACCTTTGTTTAGAGCTGGCACCTTAGTAAATGAAATGAAGTTTAAATGCAAAATACATGTTATTGGACCATTTGGGAAATCTTAGAGCATAAAAATAGACTACAGTGTCAATAATCAGATTAATATTTTAAGGAAATTTCCCAAATTGAATTTACTGCTATTACTCTAAAGACAACAAAGCATTTGCTACACGTTTGTGGAAATCCTTCAAGCAGACGTGTCCCACTCCAGACCTCGAGGACTAGCATCCTGCTGGTTTTCCAGAATCCTGTCTCATCTGCTGTTGATTACCTGGATCAGGTGTGTTTAGCTAATACGAAGCTTCAGTAGTAGGTTGTTTGAAAATACTTAGGACTCTCACTCCTCTGCCTTAAAGGCTTAACTCTGAATTATCAAGAATCCAGGGGAAGGTCAAGGCCCATATTTAGAATTCATTACAAAGCCAAATGCAATCTTTAAAAGTTCTCTCAAAAAGAAAGTACCACAAAAATCTATTTCAGACAACCTTTGAAAACCTATACTTTTGAGCATTAACATGTTTTTGAGCACTATTGTATCATTTGTAGGTGTGAGAATCATACAATGTTCCATTAAAGACCCATTCCAATCATCTTTTGATATACTTTTAAAGTAATTCCAGTGTTTTTTTAATATTATGATTGTCAATATACGCCAAAATCAAAAACCTTTGTTGTTTTTTAGGACATAGTTTCTGCAGAGCAGCTGTTGATTACAAATTCACCTCTGAATTGTGAGACTATTGGCACGGGTTAAAGCCCCGGCCCCTTTCCTATTACTCACAACTGATAGCTATCTTTTTACACCACATGTGTCAAAGTCAAGGCCCGGGGGCCGGATTCGGCCCTCCAGGTAACTATATCTGGCCCTCCAGATCATTTCATTGTATTGTTATTAATGGCCCGATGTTATGCTGCGTTTCTTTCTGACTTGTATAATTTTAACAAAATATATTTTTAGAGAAAGTAAAATATTGAAAGTTATTTAAGGTTTAAGTTTATTCTGAAAAAATATTCCTGCCTGTTTTTAGTGATAGAAATGTTAAAAACTTATGTTTGTAAAGTTTTAAAAATTTAGCTCTAGTGTGTTCAGTAAATGTTTATGTTGTTTATGTTATCTAAGGTGTGTTTTGGATATTGACCCCTTGTGCGATTGAATTTGACATCTCTGGTTTGCCCTCTCTCTAGCTTACAGCCCGGCCTAACATTACCAGTGCAACAAAAATGGTGATCAATTTTGGAGCTATCTATCCATACAGTTTGGAGCCAGATGTCGGGTCAGACAAGGAAAATGAAGACATGAGGGAATTCAGTCGTCTACAAGTGGATAACTCAAAATTTAGCGGAGCTGGGAGCTTGTGGCCTTCCCAGCGTGCTTTCTACGTCACAAAGCTGCTATTCAAGCATCATTCACAGCGATTTTATAAAGAAAATGCAATTTTAATCTTAACTTCCTAAATATATGTCCTCCATCATGAGATAAATGCCACAAGAAC
Organism: Oryzias javanicus; assembly: GCA_003999625.1. NCBI lineage: Eukaryota > Metazoa > Chordata > Actinopteri > Beloniformes > Adrianichthyidae > Oryzias > Oryzias javanicus. Next base: position 17,047,051 of record CM012453.1, read on the forward strand.
ATGTTAAACTCAGTTTCCCTCAGAGTAACTCTTTAAACTTTGTCATTGCTCTTCTATATTCCAAAACATCCCCCCAGTTTCTGCAGAAAAACCGTGTGAGTTATTTTCTTTTTTGGGTGGGGGTGGGGGGAAGTATTTGGTATTATTGCTTTTGACATGACACTAAATGAGGTGGAGATGGTGCACGCTGAAAGAAGGAGCCTTCTTTTTCTGCTCAGGCGACACGTTTGGGCTGTTAATGTGGAAATGCGAGCGCCGAGCCAACTTCACATGGGTTTGTAGCAGTCGACGCAACTGGAAGTTAGTGCTGATGATAGAGTAAGTTTTAAAACTTCTGACACTTTTTGGGGACAAATCCATCAAGAATTTCACAAGAACACCAAAGAACCAGAAATAAGTGATGTCAGTGTAACCACAGCGGGTGCCTTAAATCCTTTCTGTGGTCTCGTTTTGGCATTCTGTTGAGCATTTCTCTCTTTTTTTTAAATGGAACAGATCACTTTGATTTAAACGGTATACTTTCATAAATCATCCCTTTCAGTTTGGCAACTTCTTAATATAGGCTAGGTATGTGGGCCAAAGGAAGTGTTGTCCTGCAGATATGTTGCACATATTTGATTTGATCTCAAATTTAAGACACTTTCAGTTTTTTAAGTTTTTTTTTGTCTGTTGCTTCAGTCACAGGTCATCAACAGCTGGCACGACTGCATGACTCCAGGCCTTGCAATATGAATCTCCCAGGCTCCGCCCTGACGGGAGTGACAGTGTTTACATAGAGGCTCCTCAGTCAGAGCAGTAAACCTCATCCACAGTTATAACCATTTCTGCTTTTCATCATACCCAACTTCAAACTTTTTGTTTTAATTTTTTTAAGCATTACTTTTAAACAGAAATAATCAGCGCTGCTTCTTCTTCATTAAAATTAACTCAAAAATTTGACTCAAAAGTCTTGGTTCATTCATCACCAACACACACATTCTCTCTTCAGTAAAATTTTTGTGGTTTTTGGCCTCATAGGTCTCAAAAGTGTACCAATTATCTCACAATTGAGTCCAACAAGGATCAGGCCTGTCTGCTGAAGAGACAACAAAGCACAAAGGCTTTATACAAGGTGATCGGACCACAGATGTCTGCGTCACAGACAGTCACAAACATATTAAAATATGAATATTTGATAAAGGCATTAAACTTACTCTATGAAAGTACGGACATCACTTCCATCAAAAGGCTTTAGAGTTTATTATAAGGATAGAGAATAACTCTCACCTGTGTCAGTGGGTTCAGCCTTCCACGCTGCAACTCAGTTGTGCTCCCACCGCAGGCTTGTGCCCTCCATTCTCCTGTCGCTCAGTCCTCCTCTGCTTTCATTGAGAGAGTGAAGGCCCGCTCCTTCCAGCTGTGGCACCAGCAGACGCACTGCTCTGGTGGGGAACGGTGGAGGGTGGTCCGTGCAGAAAAAGAGGGAGGCTGATGGGGTGATTTTCTTGCTTGCCTTCTCCTCTGGTGAATTTTTTTTTTTTTTTTTAAGAAATTAAGAAGTCACCCACTTCTCTCTGTCATCCTTTTATCCTCACAAAAAGAATCTTGTTTATGATATTCATTTGTCTCCTGCTAACGGAAAATGGCTTACAGGCAGATTTCTCACTCCATAACCAGCCTGCTTCATTTATTTGACTTGTTTTTTCTCCTCCTTCGCCAATCTGTTTCCTATCACCTCTAATCTAATAACTGAGGATGCAGTAGCTTTAGAAAAATAATAGGAGGAATGCTTTGGCTGAGGTTGTTTACGCCGATTGAGGGATGTGTGGGTCTCAATGCAACCCAAGAGCCGTTGGCAGCTGTGTTTATTTGGTTATGAGGACGGTGTTTGCAGGGTTTTTGCTGACAAAAGAGCTGTCGTCAGCCAAATGTTTCTGAGGGATTTTGTAGGGCATGTGAGTGGTTAACAGATCAACCGTTTTCTGGAAAATCAAGCTTTTCATCTGTGTTTACTGAGGGGTGCAGACGTGTATGAGAACGTCATTAGATGCTTGCACGCATATGAGCGCAAAAAAGGAAAAAAAAAAAAAAGAAAAGATGATTCAGTTTCATCAAACGTTGACCTTTTTCCCTGCAGGTCACATTCTTTAAGAACAAAACAGAGCTTCCATCTAACATGGGCATAGTCTGATATCATGTTACTGGAAGCCAGATCCTTTGCTTTGATCAATTTAACTTCACCTGAGTCCAGCTTCCTATTTAATCTGGAGGCTATGTAGAGACTCCCTAACCATGATTGGGACTATACAGTCGAAGTGATTTTTCGTTTTGGGACTATGTCTTCAAATTTTGCTGAATTTCTTTCTTTCAATAAAGAACTTTGCAGGAAATTCAAATCTTCTGTGTCCCGTTAGCCCCTCCTTGTGGCTAAACTACTTCACTGCCTAATTTCTCCTTCGCCATTGCTGGAAATTTAAAACAAATACATAAAAAAGCCAGAAAACCAACAAGCAAACAAATGTTTTATGTGTATTGGTTAAATCACCATATCTGCACAAAAAAATAGATAGATAAATAAATAAAGGAGAATTTGAAAGATATTGGGTAAATATGTACAAAAATTTTTGTCATGTCATGGAATAAACAACTGTTTCTGGCACAGTTGTATAAAAAGTCTTCTTTTTATAACAAAGAAATGTCAATCAGACAGATATACTGTATATGTCTCTGAATTACATTAAATAAGATTATTGACGCTAATGCATTTTATTTAAAGCTCCTTTCAGAACACTTTCAGGGACAGTAGATTGTAGGGACTCATTTTTTAAGGAATAATAACACAAAAAACAACAAAAAATATTAAAAACGACCTAAAAAAAGAAAAGAAAAGATTTGCTCAATAATTTTAGATGGCATTCAAGCATGGTCATAAACTTTTTTTATAAATATAAAACCAGTTATATTACATATTATGCTAATAATAAAATTATTACAATTATAACCATTTTTATCATTATTACAAATAATCAGCTGTGCCAGTACGGAAGACATACAATTTCTTCTAATTATTTTATTGTAAAAATGTAAATGAAATTGATATTATGCACATTTATGGGACAGCAATAACCAAAAAAAAAAAAAAAAAAAAAAAAATTGCACACCAGAGTAAATGTAGGTACCAAGATTGACAACTTGTTTGATCTGAACATCAACATAATCATTATAACAACGTCAGGAAGAACATTTCCTCCTTGGCACGAAATTTAAGAAATACCTAAACATTTAGTTAATTAGCATTTTTTGAAGATGACTCTATAATATTTTTTTTCCTCCATTATTTTTCTTCTAGAAACAAACCTATATTGAAAAGCCAGTTTGACACTTTTCCAAGAGTATCCCCAGCTGCAGGAAAACATGGTGCTCGTCCCTCTCCACTTTTTTGCTTATTATATTTTATTATTATTAAGATCATTTACTTCTTACAAAATAGTTAAAACCATTAATTGATGCTGTTTATCCATGCAAGGAACTGGTGTGATTTGGTTTTCAAGGTTGTTTTTTGTGAGGTCAATATAGAAATACTTGCTCATTTATTATTTATTTATTCATTTATTGTTTGTGCTGCCCAAAATTTCATATTCTTCATTAATTTCAGAAACACATAGCATTATTTGGAGTGGTCCGGTGATAAATTATTTGATTTGGCATTCCGTGTTTAATTCATATCTAAGAAATTTTTCATTTACAAGAGCAGGCTCTTTTAAATATGTCAAATTATTAACACATTCTGTAAAGAGATTTGTTTACATTTTAAATCTCTACTTTTATGAAAAACAAAAATGCCAGAAATTTTTTTTTAACAATTTGTATGAAAACCTTTGTATTAATGTGAAATTTGTGTTTGATGTTTTTTCTTCCTTTTCTTTTTTATGTCTCTCTGATCTATCCATTTCCATTAGGTTCAGATTTTAATGTTTTGAATTTTCAATCGAAAAAAAACAAAAAAACTCCACTTGTCCTGCCGGGGACGGTTGATGACGCCACCTATTCTAGCCAATCGCGAGCGAGTCAGTGACGTTTTTGGACGCTCGACAACCACGAGCGCTTTACTGCAGTCCTGAAGAGAGGAACATACTATTGCTACTTTTTATCTTTTTCAGACAGAAAAGTCACCTAGAAGTTTAACAATTAAACAATTTATTTTTAAGTAAATGAAAAAGTAACTGAATTATGTTTTAAAGGTATTTTTTTTTATTTTTTTGGTACGACTTTTCACTTTTCCAGCATGGTAAGTCCCCCTCCCCCTATTTGACATCAAGTGTTGGTTTCCCGAGCGTTAGTTCGGGCGGTAAACACGCCGAAGGTTCGTTTGTTTTCCTTCACTTTGCCCCGTCTGGATTAGGTGATTTAAATGTGGTTCGTCTAAATTTAGCCTCCTGCGATCTGAGAGCCCGTATTACGGTTGCTCTGTTGATCCCCAGCAGGAGGACAGTCTCTATGTCTTCAAAGACTGATGATATGCAAACATGACTGTGTTTTCCTGGGTCATGTCACTTAAAGAAACATATCCTATACCTGAACGAATGAGATAGTTAAAAAAAAAAAAAAAAGCTTATTCTCTACACATTTGCATGTAAAGAATAAAAAAATATGAATGTAAGTTACGTTTATTAGCCTATGGAGGCTTAAATGTGGAAAGACACTACCAGCTTTGAAAGAAGTCAAAATGAGGGGAGTGGCCTCCACGTGCCGCTATGACTCCTCTTGGCTCCTCCCACACCTGGCCCTCTTTTACTGTTAAAGGTTGCCGACCCCTGCTCTAGCAGAAACTGCTGACACACTCCAGCCACACAATAGGAGGAACTCAGCGCCCATATGGTGTCCCAAGAGGATTGTAAACGTCATCTCATGGTGCAACTGGAGTAACAACACTTTTCCATTCAAAAGACACCAAAACATGAACCAGAAAACATGAGGTGTCTGTTGTCAACACTTGCAGAGCCCTTCCTTTACTGGAGATATCTTGCCGATCACCTAATACCTCCATAAGTTATCTATTCCGCTTAAAAATGTGCATTTGATTGATATAAAGTTTATGATCTTTTTAAGAGGATTGCTTATATAAAAGAGCTGCACCTTTCTGTCTGTCTGTCTGTGGTGTGGACCGCAGGATCCGGAGGGCCCCCAGGCGCTGTGTGACCTCTGCCTGGCTCAGGTGTGCTGCAGTCTGGAGGCTTTGTGCAGCAAGAGAGCAGACGGCTCCATGAGCCTCATCTGGGTCCCTCTGTTCCCCCCGGAGCTGGCCGACAGACTGCTGCAGACCATGGCATCCAAAGGTACGCCAGGAAGAAATAAAGCACCCATTAAAAACAGCAACAGAGAGGATATTTTGATAGTAGACGAGAAGCTGTTTTCTAGTTTGTTTACAAAACTGTTGGCGCAGAGTAAGCCCGTCCTTACTTCCTGACATCCATCTGCTTACGTTCTCTCCCTCTAGCACAAGAGTCTCAAACTCAATCAAAAAAGGGCCCAAAATCCAAAACACACCTTAGGTCGCAGGCCAAACAGGATAAACATTTACTGAACCCTCTAAAACTAATTTTTTAAAACTTTAAAACCGTAACTTTTAACATGATTATGAACTAGATATATAGCATTACCTGCGATTATGCTAGTGTGAATGCTATAAGCTGAATGTGGCTGTTGAAGATGCTGAAATAGATAGCTAAACACGTTGAAGTTGATAGCTGAAATCACTGAAGCTAATATCTTAAAATGTTGAAGTTGATAGCCAACTAAAATAATAGCTTAATGCCAAAGTATCCTAAAAAACAAACAAAAATAAAAATAAAAACTTAGTTTAGCCTAAACAGCTAGCATGCAGCTGAAAAGATAGCTAAACTTCAAAATAGCCTTAAAAAAATGAACAAAAACATATATTAGCCAAAACAGCTAGGGTGTAGATAGTAGCTTAACTCCAAAATAGCCAAATAAAAAAAAAAAAGTCCAAAATAGATAAAACAACTAGCATGCAAATATTAGCCTAACTCCAAAATGGATTAAAAATATTTTTAAAAAAAGCTTAAATTAGCCATATCAGCTAGCATGTAGCTAAAATATTAGCTTAACTCCAAAATAGCCTAAAAAATCTGAGTAAATTCCAAAATAGTCTAAAAAGCTAGAAGAATGTCAATTTTAAAAACATTTTTTAAACATACTTGTGAATAATAAACAGGCAGGAATATTATTCCAGAATAAATCAACTTAAACCTTAAATAACTTTCAATATTTTTCTCTTCATAAAAATATATTTTGTAAAAATTATACAAGTTAGAAATAAGCATAAGATAACACAGAGCCATTAATAACAATAAAATAAAATGATCTGGAAGGCCTGATATAATTACCTGGAGGGCCGAATCCGGCCCCCGGGCCTCGACTATGACACGTGCTCTAGCAAACAGCCCCCTTACACCCCCATCCTAACATGACCGGAGCAACAAATATGGCGAGCAATACTGGAGCTATCCAGCTGTACGGTTTGAAGCCAGATTCCAGCTCAGATGAGGAAAACACGGACGTTCATGTTGCTATTTGCCTGCAAGTGGATGCATCGGGGGTTTTTGGCTTGTAGTAGCTGTTGTTTTATGTCACACCCAGGAGCTTTTTCAAATCACTTTTTTTCATCTGCTCCTAACTCACAATGATTTGAATAAAAAAATACTCAAAAGTGCAATTTTTCTTAATATATGTGTAGCATGAATGGCTAGCAATTAATACTCATATGAAGGGTTGAATATGTGATATTCGCCTTCAGATCTGGTCAAAGTTATAAAGTTTATTAATCTGCAATTCTCAGATTCACCTGTAGGGGGCACCACCTCCTCAAGGAGGAAATTATCACTTTAATTATTAGTTGTTATTTCTAATTAATAAAGTAATACTCAAATTTATCAGTCTACTTATCCAAAAGGAAACGTGAGTGTCTTTACCTTTGAAGGGACGTTTTGTGAACCATGGAAATTATGAGACAGAACAACGACTTCTTATACACGTTCATTTATTGCATAAAACTGGATTAACAAGAAGGATTATTGAGTGTGAAAGCACAGCATTGATTATACTTTGCAGAGATGAAAAAAGAAGAAAAACACTTTTCTAAAACTATTCAAAATGCATAAGTGAAGAGCAAAAAAAAAAAAGAAGTTTAAAACAAATTCAAGTTATGTAAATGGGCTGAAGGTGTATGACTGTAATGTCTGATGTGTCTGATCTAATGCAAAAATAATGTTTTAATAAAATCGAGATAAATGTCCTTCTGGTGATTGAAGCAATAGTTACTTAGTTAAATTCTAAATCAAAGAAAACGTGCTCTGACCATCGACAGTAAAACGCTGGAGCAAGTCTCCTCACCAAAGCGGTCTGGTTGGTTCCAAAGAGCCCAGAGGGTCCCGTTCTTTGCAGCTTTGAGAGACGGCTCTTCTCCCGAGAAGCCAGCCAAGTGTTGGAGTTAGAATCGATTCCCACAGGAAGATTCAGGTCGGTGTCCAGAGTCTGAGTATCAAGTGGTCAAATCAGGCTTGGTTCCAAAAATTAGCGACTAAATTAAAAGTTTTCAAAGCTGGCCGGGCTACAAAAACTAATAATTATTTTGTCACTTATAAAAATTAGAAAGAAAATGAAAAGTTAAAATTGCATAAAACGTAAAAAGGTTGAAGGTTCGGTTTGTTTAATCTTAAAGATGGAAAATCTCACAGAAGTTTTCATCTCGAAGCTATTAAAATCTTACAAGTTAATTCTCTGTTCTGAGTTCTCTTTGTTCTGAGTTTCCCTCCAAAAATCTTCTGTCCTCTGCTTGGAGCTACCTTCCCTGTTTTCTGAGAGTGTCCTCTCTCCTTGACTTCTGGACTTCTTCTGACTGACTGCCTGACGGACTGACCGTCGCGATGGACAAAGGCCCTGAAACTGACCAATCAGAAACGAGTTGGGCCGGTCTTACGCCCTCATCTATTATAATACTCCAATAGGATGTGAGTTCCCAATCTGGGGGTGGGTTCCTAATAGTGTGGGTTTGTCTCAGAAGGCAGACCTTTTACACAAACAGCTCTTAACATTAAGGAATTAAAGAAACATTTAATTCTTTTTTAATCAGCTTGTCTCCTTATAAGTAGAAACCTTTTGGCTGGAAAGAAAACAAAATAATAATAAGCATCAACATTTAGAAAGTCATAAAAAGATAACAGGAATTAAAACCAAAATCCCAAAAGAAAACGAATGATAATGGCTAAAGATAAATAAAACCTCTGGTTCGTTTCTTATTTACCTGCCAGATCCTTCTTATAAAAGATGCACAAATTTAGTTAACTTTTACCAGTAAAAAGATGTTGAAGTGAAAACATTTCGATACCAGAAACAAGAATACACTTAAAACGTCTGGGGAGTCTCAAGCCATGGGGTGTCAAAAGGTTTTTGTAAATCCAGTTTCGGTGATGTCTCCGGCCTGTTTTTCAGAGGATCTGTAGAACGTCATGTCAACAAATAAGAACTTTTCTTGAGACTTCAAAAGTATGGAATGCACTTTTCTGTTCGTCCTGTAAATCAAGATGGCTGGTCAGGCTCCAGAGTGGCTGGTCGTCATGGTAACCTGGGATTACCCACGCATTCTTTCATGGTGGAGGTTGTTAAGGGTTTCTGGGGTTTGTTGCCCTCAAGTCTGACGAGGTGTTACTTTCAGGGGAGGCTGATGTGGAGTGAAGACACATGCCTGTTGAAAGGGGGGGAGGTGATCTTTTATGGCCTCAGGGTCAATTTCTGTTGTCTTGGTTCTGGGATCACATGGTTTCCTGCTACATATGTCATCCATCATGAGAAAAATGCTACAAGAACATGTCAAAAACACCAAAAACATGATTTTCATTGGAGTGATCTTTTACACAAGTGTATTATCTATGAATAAACCAAAACAAAAAACATACCATGCCTTTATTGCATACAAAAACATCTTCAAAAGACACTTTTAGGCAGTAAACTTCATTTAAATTTTCATTTTAAATAGATAAATCTCACTCATCTTATTCTGAGATTCACTTAGAAGGCCTCATTTTTTCAGCTCAGTTAATGGAGCAAATAGTTTTACGTGATTTTTACAGTGGAAGGAACATTTGATTGTTTATATGCAGATCAACATCTCTTTTTGTGCTTCTCTCCATAAGCAATGCTGAACGACACCACCGTTGGGATTTTCCAAGACTCCAAAGAGCTCCGTCTGCGCCGAGCCTTCATCCGCCGCTGTGTAATGTCCGTCGAGGCTTTCCGCTTGGCCCTCTGCCCTCACCGGCTCCTGGAACTAGACGCCTCCTGGGCCTCCGAGGGCCTGACGGGAGCCGGCGTGGTCTCTGGTCTGGTTTCCAGCCCTGCGTGCAGACTCAGCCTGCAGAAGTTGTCTCTGAACGGATTACACCTGGACTGGGGGTCTTTGGAGGACGGTTGTGTTGGCTTCAGCTCCCTGCGAGGTCTGAAGACGCTCCACCTCGCCAGCACGGATCTAACCGATGACATCCTGGAGGACGTCTGCTCGCTCCCCCAGCTGGAGAGTCTGGATATCTCCTGCACTCCCGTCTCAAATCTCTCCGCTCTCCTCCAGTGTAAAAACTCTCTGAGATCTCTGATCGCTCACAGGCTGCGGCAGCTGAACATGTCTCCGTCCAGGTTGTTTTTCATTTTGAGCCAGCTCGACGCCCTCCGCCATCTGGACTTTTCGGATGACCACTTCGGTGCCGACGACCTGGACGGTAGGGATGGAGACGAAGTGGCGCGGCAGCTCCTGGAAGGGAGTTCCCAGATTCTGCCCTCCCTGGTTTCATTGGACCTGTCGGGGCGGAAGACGATCGGCGAAGCTGCGCTGGCGGCCTTCGTGGAGTCCAGGCGCGGGCTGCTCTTTTTGGGCCTCCTGGACACCGGCCTCAGCTCCAGCCACGTCCTGACAGCGCAGAGAAACCTGAAAGTGAGTGACCGGCCTCTGGCTGCAGTCTTGTTATCTTTGAGACATCAGAGAATCCCAGCGGGGGAAATGCGAGCTTGATTCCCGCATGAGTTTCTCATTTATGTTTGACCTCAGGCTCAGTTTGAACACTTGCTGAATATGCCCACTGTATTTATTGTCTCTTTGACTGCTGTGTGTGTGTGTGTGTTCAGGTAACTGGAGAGGCTAATGAGAACCAGGTGTGCGAGGCTCTGGGGAGGTACACAGAGCGCGAGTGTTTCGTACAGAAGGCCCTCCTCCACCTCTACAGACTAACCACGGATGCGGACAGAGCTCAGCCAGACACGCTGAAGGTGTTCACTGATGGCTTTCACCCCACACGTCTCTGGTAGAGCCGCAGAAACGTCAGTCACAGGGTCGAGGTCAGACACGAGCGGCTACAGCTGCCTCCTCTTCTCTACAGGAGCATGAAGATTAACATAAAAATAAATTTGATTCTTTATTTTAATGTCTTAATGTCAGATAATATTTTCATAGACTGTCTGGAAGTCGGTGTACAATTCGATTTTTTTTGTCCTTAACTTTAGAGGATAAACTTTATCTTCATTATCAGTAAAACATTTGCAGCTCCTTTAAACTTTATTTGTAAGCTAGATTTCAAGTAAGAACCATCAAAATATGAAATAGATTTTCCCCTAACCCGTGACTGTCAAAGTGGAAACTAAACAAATCAGGCGGCGACTTCAGCCTCACCCGACACTTAAATAGTGACTATATATACTATAAAAAATCTAACTGAAACTGCTGTTTTCTAAATACAATAATAAACGTGAACCCACCATTTGAGCAGCAGGCGTTAATATCCGGATTCAAATCCTGTGTAGCAACACATTTCACAATGTCATTCAAGTGCGAAAAATACAACAAAATATCTGAAAATCTTTCCCTTTGCTCCCCCTAGTGGCGGAATTGCGTATTGCGGTCATGGCCGGATATGGTCCATGTATGTTAGACATCCCTGTTTTAGATAGTTGATAGATGAATGGTATGCATCGTTATTGTGTGAAAACTTTGCAAGTTTGGTATCAAAGCGTTCAGGATATTCATGCCTTTTACATATTTTAAAATATCACACAATTTAAGCGACTTTTTTTTTCTTTTTCAAAGAAATTTTTCAAATATTTTGTGCACTTTTAAAACTTAAGCAAGTTTGGTATCAAAACGTTCAGCACAATCAGGACAGCAGATTAGATCAAAAACAGGCTGGGTATCGCCAGTAACTTCCAGAATTCCATTCACCAGAGCCTGGGTCGATTCAATTCCAATTTCTTTCGATTCCTTCGATCCTTTTAATTTGATTCAATTAAATTTTGAGTTTACACGGTTTACTCATCTAGACACATTTGTTTAGAAATACATTATTAATTTTTATATGTACATATATTTATATGTTTTAAAGATTTTCATATTAATCTGATACAGTTTAAATACTATAAAATGTATTAGTGAAATAATAATGAGATTGTTGATAGCAAACAGAGTTGCATGGATTGTCAAACAGAGAATTTTTAACAATTGTTCTCTTCTGGAGGCTGTTTCCGTTTTGCCACTTGGTGGTGAATTCCTAGATTCCTCAGTAAAATCTTAAAATAAAGTTAGGAGCACTTAAGTATCACCCTTTATGTTAACTATGCTGATTACAAATGAAGCTGAAAACTTTGTTATCCTAACAAAAAGTAATTTTTGGTTAATTCTGTGTTTTAAAGCTCCTCCAAATTGGATTTAGACACAGATCAATGGTTCAGAGAAATAAAAAACTTCTGAATTCTTTTTGAAAGCCACAGATGATTATATATTCTGTGAAAGTGGAAAGAAAATCCCAGAAAGGCTTTCATCCTCATTATAAATAGCTAGAGTTTCTGAAAACTGCTTGCAAGTCATGACATGAAAAATACAACTGAGAAGGAATTTTTGAGTAGATCCGTTATTTTCTCCTTTTCAATCGCTTACAGACACAATCAGCTGAAAAAGAGAAGATGGAGAAAACATCACTCAGATGCTACATCTTTTTAAGACTATCCTATAAACCTATAAAATGTGTAACTTTTATCTAATCTTTGCAGTAGGTTGCTTTAGTAATCATATTTTAGCTTTAGGGTTATTTTTTTTTTTTGCAGCTGGTGCTCGGTGCCATGAAGAGCCACCCGTCCTCCCTGCAGGTCCACCTTGTAGCCACGGCGTGCGTGTTCAACCTGACCACGCAGGACCTGGCAGAGGCCATGCCTGTGACCCTGATCAGATCCGCGATTGCCCATCTGCTGCACGCCATGAAGACCTTCCCCAACCACCAGCAGGTTGAGAAATGTCCTCTCAGCGTTTATGGTCCAAAAAGAAAAAACAAACAAACAAACAAACAGGCTTCTGCCTAAATGTCCTTCTAGGTGCAGAAGAATTGTCTCCTGGCGCTCTGCAGTGACTACATCCTTGAAGACATTCCTTTTGACCGGTCAGTGTTTGCTTCTGAACATATTTGGGAACATTTTGGTGAATCTTCACGTCCTCTGCGTCTGATCCAGGTATTTGGCGGCCATGCTGGTGATCAACTGGCTGAGCAACCACGAGGACCCCACCCTGCAGAGGATGGCCGTGGCTGTCATCTCCATTCTGGTGGCAAAGGTGGAGACTCTGAGACGGAGACCCCCTGAGATCTGGGGTGTCAGTCATTTGGTGGCCATGGTGGCATGAGGGAGACAAAGACACAGGAAAAGCTCAGTTTTTTGATTCATGTTTATTTTAGAAGAAAAGCTCATGTGTCATGGTTGGTTTTGATCAGTTACCACAAAACTCGTTGACTCATCCAGATCCCAAAAGAAATCCAAAACCAATTACCAATCTCTTAGGACATTTCTGCTTGAAATTTGTAGTATTTCAACAAATGTATCAGAAGTCGAAGCTTTAAATGGTACAAAATTAGTTAAATTTGCATATTTTCTAGTCATTTTCTTCAGAAAAATGACTTTTTGCATCCAAAACCCAACGAATCTACACATGCAATAAAACAACAAAACTGGAAATAACATTAAAAACGGAAAAACACTGTGAGAATTACTTTTAAAAGCTTGCAAACTCACATTAACTTATCTCTTTAGAAATAAATGAAATCATTGTTTTACATTCCATATAGTTTTAGAGATTGTTCCTGATCTAAGTAAAAAATCAGTCAAATTGATGATAAAAATGAAAAAACCCTGTTAGTGTTTTTATTGTTTACACCAAATCCCTTTGTGCTCATCTGCTGTTCACTCACACCTCCTGTTTGAAGTCTTAACTTTTTGTTAGGTCTAATTCTGCGCAGCATCATTGTTGAGGGTAAAACGTTCCCTCGTTTATCACGGGGGTCACGGTCTAAAAATAACCCACGAATTGGGTTTATAGACATGTTAAGGTTGTGAACCTCTTCACCCCTTTATACACTTTTCTCAGACAGACATGAACATTTTCACACTTTTCTCTTGTTTAAACTCTCAGAGTTCAAACCTTTGGCGAAATAAGTCCATTATTATAGAATGTAAACAAAGATGTGATTGCGATTAACCCTAGAGCACTATTGCTGGGTGATTTTCACCCGAGCAAAAATATTCACATAATGTTCAATAAGTTGCTTTTTTCTGAGTGTCATGGGTCTTTGAATGATGTCCCAGGAGTGGGTGGACGAAAGATCAAGTCTCCAGTATCATTATTTATTTTTTAGGATTTTTTTTCTTCTCAAATTCCTAATTTTTCAGCCATTTTCAAGCCTGTTTCAAGGATCTTCCTATGTATTTATTTTTCATTTTGTTATATAAACCACAGTTGAAACTAAAAAATAACTATTCTAATTTATCATGTGTTGTTATATTTTGAACTATTTTTTGTGAGAAATACTTTTTATTGGGTATTTAATATTGGTTTAAAATTACCCAGCAAAAGTGATGGTGTAACTTTTTATAACAAAAGTCTTTTGAAGATCTATGTGGATTTGAACACATTTTGTATTGGAGGTATTGCATGGAGGAGATTGATTAACAAGGTCAAGAGCCAATTTGGATCCAGAATACATTATAAAAAGCATGCAAAATGACACAGAAAAACATCAGCAAAACTGCAACAGGTGATGTTTATTTCTGTTGGATCCAAAAAGCAGCACTTTAGCTTTCCTTTGAGTTTGGTTTAAAATGTATTGTTGTTAAAGCTCATGAATTCTGCAGTGAACTGATGGGGGCATTTTACACTGTCGTATCATCCAAGTTTTTATTTAAAAATGAACACTTTTACTTTCTGATTCTTAATATTTTTTTCATTTTTAATTTTTTTTCACTTTCAAATCAATGTGAAGGACCAATATGAACGAAAATGGTGGGAGCTTCAGGCTTGGTGCATTCACTGACTGTGGAAATTTGGATAATTACTACCAGAAAATTCAACTATTCAAATGGTTGTTGTGAACAAAGTGGCCACAATAGACACACATTCATCCTCTATGAGTAACTCAAACTGTCTTTTTGACTTCTCCAACAATGGATAGATGTATTTGCCTCATTTTTGAAAAAGTTTGACAATATTATTTCCATTTGGTGACAACCAGAGGAACATAAATCAATCAAATCTATCAGGCGACGCCTCAGACAGACTTTGATTTGCATCAGCATCTTTTATTCTTCCAATGGTGACGTTCCTTTCTTGTTTTCTCCTCTGAGTTTGTAGCAGCTGCTGGCGATCGTGCAGCAGAAAGCCATGGTGGGAGTTGTTGACTCTACTCTGAAGTTTGCCCTCAGCGCTCTGTGGAACCTGACTGATGAGATGCCCTCTGCGGCACGCAGCTTCATCCAGTGCCAAGGCTTGGAGCTGTACGAGGAAGTTCTGGAGGTTGCAAGCTTAAATAAATGAATAAATAAAAAAATGCATGTTGAAAATGAGCACACAAATGCTTTATTTCTGTTTTTATCCATTAGTCCTATTACAACGAACCAACAATTCAGCAGAAAATACTTGGCCTTTTGGTGAGTAAAGATGTGGTGAAGATGCTGTTGGCCTTGTTCTATTTTTCACTTTTTTTTTACACCTTTCTAGAATAACATAGCAGAAGTAAAGGAGCTGCAAGGAGATCTGATGGATGAAGATCTGCTGGAGCACATCCTCATCCTCCTAAAGGACACACAGGTGGAGGTGGGGGTGCGTTACTTTGCAGGAGGGATTCTGGCGCATCTTGCCTCCAGAGCAGAGGCCTGGACATTGGACCAAGAGCTCCGGGATGCTATCCTAAAACAGCTGGTGTGTGTGTGTTTTAGTTGATCAGATAATACAGTAAAATCCAGCTTTTTTTAATGTGTTTCTTCCTTTTTGTCTACAGCACGAATCGATTATTACTTGGCCGCATCTCGAGAGGGAGATGGTGTCTTACAGGTGAGAGGAAAGCCTCACAGGACAGAAAAATCCTAGTTTTCTGCACAGCTTAGTGCCTGCTGAGTGTGTGTTACATAAGCTCTCCTTGAATTGTTTCCTGTAAATTATACATCCTCTGATCTCTCTGTTCTTATGCAACATTTTTCTCTGTGACAAATGTTGCACAGAAGGTGCTGCAAATTAATCTACAATGTTGCAGGATTAAAGCAGAAATGTAAAAATCTTACCATTTTTTTTTATTACAAATTAATAGTCTGAATAAAGAAAATTCTCAAATTCTGATGAAATCTGTGTTTTTATTTTGATCTTTTTGACTTTTTTTTTGTTTTTTTAGGTCTTTCTGTCCATTTTGCCCCCTGCTGCAGACTCAGCAGCCGTCAGGAGTGCAGCTGTGGGCAGTCTGGGCCATACATCTGGTCTGCAGTCAAAACAGTAAGATGCTGCAAATTAGCCAAACAACTGGAAAAAAGTTCTAGTGTGGCATAAACAGCTAGATAATGCTAAAATATTAGACGTTTTATGTCTGCCATGGACATTAGTGAAACTCAAAAATCAAAGATAAAAAAATGTCTTGTGGGGTCCAGATGACCCCACTTTTCATGTAAACAAGCCAAGTAGAGCGGAAAGGTTACAAACTTAAAATGTCTAATTTTGCCTAAACAGCTAGCATGATAATAAAATGTTAGCAACACTCCAAGTTTGCCTCAATAATTAAAAAGTTCAAATCTTGACAAAACAGCAAGCATGTTACTATAATATTAGCTAAACTCCAAATCTGCCTAAAAAAAACTCTAAAAAGTCAAATTTTAACAAAACAGCTAGCTTAATGCTAAAATATATGCTAAACTCCAAATTAGCTTAAAAAACTTAAAAATGTAAAAACTAAACTTAGCTAAACTTTAAATTTGCCTAAAGAACTCTAAAAACGGTAAATTTTGACAAAACAGCTAGAATGTTAGTAAAATATTACCTTAACTATAAATTAGCCTAAAAAACGGGAGAAATGTCAAAAAAAGTCTAAATGAGCTAGCATGTTGCAAATTACCCTAAAAAACCCAGTAATTACTGAACATTTTAAAGTTTGAATTGTTGAAAGTACTATATGCAGAAGTTCACAAGTTTCAAAGTTTTTGAAGGATTTGAGCAATTTCTTATTCATTTCCTATGGGACATATTTTGCTAAATATTTCAATAAAAATTACGAATACCAAAAGTACAATCAGCAATGTTTTGAACGAGCTGAATGTTTTGATACAAAGATTACTGAAATCGTTGAAAATGTGGTTGAGTTTTTGCGTGCCAAAAATTGTACGGAAAGGAGCAGGAGAATTGTGTGAATCTGGTCTGTAAACACCCATGTGGTCCATTAGCCTCATTTAATCCTCATCTCTCCGTTTCTCCACCTTTTAGCTTCACATTACAGTAGCATGCTGGAGAAGGATGGTGTGACTGAACTCCTGAAAGCCCTGGCTTCACATCCTGATACTCACAATGACATTAAACGCCTCGTCGTCAGCATTTTGTGCATGGTGGAGGGCGGGGCTCAGACATTGTGACCTCAAAAACCCAAAATTCCTGAAAAATGTGAAGAAATTAACGTGGTTTTTTTTGTTCATTATATTTATAGAAAATCAAGTGAATGTATTGAGTTTGTGTTTCAAATAAACCAGCTGAAGATGGAAACCTGTCATCGCTGTTGTTCAAAAACTTGCCACTAGAGAGTGCTGCCGGACCAAAGCTTTGGCTTTTTTTTTCCTGTCGTAAATAAAGCAGCAGCTCAAAGCCTGAATGAAAACAAATCATATGTTAGAAGTAATGAGACAGGCATGAAGCTGCTGGTTTCCCATCTGTGCCAAAGGCGGCATCTTCACCTCCTGCACTTCTCTCACGCATTCCCCTCTGCTGCTGGAGATGCTCAATTCATCCAATTTTATGTAATGCAGCTGTAAGACAGAGCCACTCCAGAGTGTCTTTTATAATAAGTTGGCCTATTTATAATTCCTTTTGAAAAGTGGATTAACAAGATGACTCGAAAATCCAAGTCTCTTCACCATCTTTATCAGCGTTGAAATTCCCCCATTGCCTTTCGAATAAAGCCTCTTAAAGTGAAATGCATTAAAAACATGAGTAAATTTCACCCTTGATTCCCCTAGGTAAGTCATGTACTTGCACATTTTTTAAGTTCTGTGAATTATTCTGGGGTTATGAGACAGTGGGCATACAGTTTAGTGTTTCGGGACATTTTGAGCTTTCTATGTAACATGGACATCAATACTTCTGTCAGTCAAAAATATAGACAAAGACAAGCTTGTTTATAGCACATTTCATGTTCAAGGATGACTCAAAGTGCAATGAACACATGAACTAGTTTTTCCAGGTCCTGCTTAGACATCAGATCTTTAATCCTTGAGATATTTTTGAGATGATAGTAGGCTGATATACGACAGTCCTAATGTGTTTATCAAAATTTAGGTCTGTGTTCATCACTAAACCAAAGTTTCTAGCCTGGTTAGTAGTTTTTAGATGGATAGATTGAAGCTCTGTGGTGACATCCAACCTTTTTTCTTTTGCCCCAAAGACAATAACCTCAGTTTTTCTTTTTCCAACTGAAGTACATTGTGGCACATCCAGTCATTAATGTCTTCAAAGCATTAACCAAGAGCCTGTACAGGGCCTCTGTCTCCTGGTGTCAACGTAATATATATCTGTGTCATCTGCATAGCTATGGTAACTAATAATGTTGTTCTTTATGATATGGGCCAATGGGAGCATGTAGATGTTAAATAGAAGTGGCCCCAGGATGGAGCTTTGGGGAACTCCACATGTAATTTCTTGTATCGGATATGAAGTTACCAATTGACACAAAATATTTCAGTAACACTTTATAGGATTCCTTAACAAGCTTTATTAAAACATTTGTAAACAATATGAATATGTTTATAGGGTGTTAGAAAGACATCTACTAGCACAATAAGCCAAAGAAGGTTTAATAACATACTTTATAAGATTCATTAACGTCTAAAATGAGACCATTGTCTACAAAGGCCATCTTACTAAACTGCTTATAAGCTTAATCTTTGTCAACATTACATTGAATGTTTTTCAGTACCTCATCTAAGGTGTTACCAATATTTCCTGTTTTCCGAGTATGTTTAAACCAGTTTAGGTCCAGCAAGACCCACCCAGTTTTCCAGTCATTTGAGTACTATAGCTTGGTCAACTGTTCATAACAGCATAATGCAGTACCAAGCTTAGGAACACACAAAAGAGTTATAGACCTTTTCACATGATGTCACACAAAAAGGCCAGTGTACAGGGTGACTTCCGGTTAAATATTATGTCTATGGTTTAGAACGGCAAAGCTGACTGCTGAACGCTGTTTTACATGCATTTTTACATGCATTTTTACATAAATTCAATTAAATTTTTTTTATATAGCCCAAAATCACAAAGAAATTTTGCTTCATTGGGCTTCATGCAAGTAGATGCAGAAGTTAGTCATGAAATATGAAAAAATAGCTAAAGGCTAAACAGATAAAATAAACTGGATATCTCTGCTCTTAGACCCTCCCTCCCGGTAAGGAAAAACTCCTAAAAAACCTGAATCAGGAAAAAAAAGAAACCTTAGGGATGCCCACATGAGGGAGAGATCCTATTCCGGGACAGACAGGCGATACCAGAACTGGTAAAGACAAGTTAGCTTCTACAACTATGTATTTAAATTGAGTTCATTCAGATAGAGCTGAGGGACGAGTGGTGATGAAGTCCTCAGTCAGACGAAGCAGAAGTGCAGTCCACGGCCAGGAGCAGGAGCGTGGGAGATCCACCTGGGATCTGAAATCACTCCCGCTCCCCAGAGGGGATAAACATTTATTGAACACCCTAAAACTAAATTTTGAAAAATGTAACTTTTTAGAGAAACTATGAATTAGATACTGCATATAGCAATACCTGAGATAATGCTTGTGTGGATGCTGTAAGATGAAATTGGCCTCTAAAGATGCTAGTGCTGATAGCTGAAGATGCTGATATTGATAGCTAATTTTAGCATTTTTGTAAATGCCAAAATAGTCCAAAAAAGTAGCAGATCGCCCATTTTTTAAACTTCAAAACCTTAATTTTTTTTTTACGTAATTGTGATTAATAAAAAGGCAGAAATATTATTCCAGTTAAAAAACAACTTAAACCTTAAATTACTTTCAGTATTTTACTCTCCATAAAAATATATTTTGTCAAAATTATACAAGTCAGAGAGGAGCATAAGATAACACTGGGCCATTAATAACAATGAAATAATATGATCTGAAAGGCCGAAGGAAAACTTGGAGAGGTTTTACCAGTTGATACTATGGCACCAGGTAGAACTTATTCATCTGTTTCTTAGACTTAATCCCTCATCACTTTCTGAAACGTGTCACGGTTTCTTTGAGCTTGAGATTTAAAATATAGTAAATGACCTTCTTTGGACAGTTTTCCCTTTAAAACAGCAGTAGTGATGCCACTTCAAAGAAGAGTGATTCCAATCCAAATGTGATTATTGACCGGCATGGTTTCAGTCTGTTTGTCCTTCATGACTGATCAGTAATCAGGCATATTTTATGGATCAGGTTAGAAATAGGATAAAATGTAAGACTAGTTGAGCTGTTAGAACAAGCCCATATACCTACCCTTCCACCACCGTGTTTAACAGTTATTTTGTTATATTTTGTACAGTATTTTGACTCTGAGATATGTTGGAAATTTGTTTCTCCATAATTGCTGCTGACATATTTCCCCCCATCTGTGCAAAAATATACAAAAAAGAAAATAATGTTTTAATGACATGCTGTTTTCTCTATGCAGAAAAAACAAGATGACCTACTTTTTAAGTCATCTGTTTCCTCATTTTCCCTTTTGTTTTTATTCATGAAATACTTCCACTAAATAATATATTCTCTTTAGTTTTTCATCTGCGGCTATTTTTATATTCTTTACCTTTTTCTTTTTTTTTGAAGGACAGTTTGTTATATTTATATAAGAGTCAAACTTTGACAGAAATGGTTTATTTCAAATGTGAATGATAAGTTAGAAAACAGGAAAAAAGAAAAATACGTAACATTTTACAAAATTGGCAACTCATCAGAAGAAAATGAAAAGAAAAATGAACGTGTGCACACAAAAATAAACAATAACAGATACAGAAACCATTTGCTTATCCAAAAATTTTACATTTTCAAACAGAAAACTCACTTCTGTCAGTGAAAGTATTGTTTCCTTGTTTCATATCTCTTAAATTTATCTTGTAAATCCTAAACAGGCTGCATGTGTCGCTATCTCAGCAAAGCAGTCAGAAGTTTAGGGATGAACATGCATGTGTCCTCGTAGAGACGTGCCAGATCTTTGGGTCCCAGGGATTAGACTCAATCCCCTGTTAACTTACATTTTTTCCAATAATAATGTCAGCGGCAAACAAAAGTTACATATTAGTGTTGTTTAGATCTAGACATTTATTTCTGTAAGTTGCAACAAAAATAAAACACAGACTGTTGTGCAGAGAGACAATAGGCCTAAACCTTAATATGATAATGTGCTTAAAATAAATGGGAACAATGACAGGTGTTAAAAATAGCACTTGTGAGTAAAAATAGAGAAGGAAAAAGAAATAACTACACCAGCGGAGGGATAAAGAGCCATGCTGGAGATGAGAGGAAAAGGGTGAATCAAAGAAAATGAAAGCCCCTGTCAGGCTCTACAGCTGTTTGGGCAAAAATACCACAGACCAATTTGCAGATTGCCTGTCTCGCACTGGAATATCATTGTAGCGCTTTTGAGCCAGAGCTTAGTGTGAATAAGCATCTCGTTATCTCACTTGTGCAGCCAGCTCTATTGGATTACCACTGCTGGTCTGGGTTCCCCAGAACGCACCGTCATACGTGCACGGCTGCATATGTGTGTGTTTTGCATGTGAACATCGGCTAATGAGACGAGGACCAACCTTCTGTACAGGGCAGAAGCGGGAACCGCATTTAAGGAGGAGCAGGGGGAAGTGAACTAGAAGAAGAGGGGAGAAAAAAGTGTTCTGCAGGCATTTTGAAAAAAAAAAAAAAAAAAAAGGACACATCTCCTCTCAAATGACCTTTTATCGCTATAGAAGGATACAGAGATGGCAGGCCCCTGAGCCTGAAAGCAGACATGCTAAAGCAGGATGACTTCCTCTCCTCCACTGAGCACATGAAACCTCTCCTCTTCACTATTGATCACCTTACTTTTTAATAGAAAATATGGAGAATGTGCCACACTAAAAAAAAATTTCTCTTGTCCAAATATTTTATTACTCTCATTTTAAGCAATAACTAATGAGACCATTTTATTACATTCATTTTTGTGTTTCATTTTATATAATTTGTAATCAAATTGATACTAAACTTGGTAATTATAGTCATAATTTAAACTGATTGTGGTCTAGAAAGAAGTACAGTTGAAGTGTTGCTCAAAATAGAATTCACTGAGGGGAAAAAAACGTCTAAATGTGACTACTTATCAAGCTCATTTTTTTGAGCAAACATGATTATTTTGAGTCATAATATTTCTAATAGCCAAAGAAATAGACCTAAATTTTAGGACTGGGTTTCGTCAATTATTTTCTGGAATTCAATTAAATTCTACAGAGGCTGGATCGATTTGATTATTTCGATTCTCTCTATTAAATTCAATTCAATTTTGAGTTTACACAATAAGACATATTTGTATAGAAATACATTATTAAACTATATAGATGTTTTGAAAATTTTTAAATTAATCTGAAACCAGTCACATACGCCTTCTGTTAATCGTATTAAGGAAATAATGAGATTGTTAATAGCATACAGTGGTACATAGTTTCTCAAGGAGAAGCTCCCACAAAAATGTTCAGATCATTAACACTGTAAACATTGTTCTGCTTCTCCTGGAGGAAGTTTCAGTTTGGCCAGTAGGTGGCGATAGCGCTAATGGCAGTGTTCCTTATTCCAGAAGAAAAATAAAATATGAGCAAAAAACTGTGATTAATCCACAAATGGTTACTTAACAAATTCCTTAATAGAGTTTGGAAAATTCATGTGTATTAAATTCATTAGTATCAAATTCCTGTAAGTTGTTAATTTGGTCAGAAATGTATCTCTATGTCAATCAAGCATTAGCATTAGCTGTCCTATGGGAAATCCCTTCAGATGTTAACATCAAGCTAAGACTTATGTGCTAAATCAATTTCTACTTTTATGGATCGATTATTGATTCATTAAGCTTATATATTAAGTTTGATCAACCCAGCCCTACTAAATATGAGGGTTTTTTGCTCATTTTTATAATTAATTAGACTTAGAAAGGCAGGACATCACAACCTATTTCAAAAATGTTACAATGGTAAAAATTGGTAGATTTTTTTTTTACTCAATTCAAGGAAGAAAAATCTTTTTTTTAATATTTTTTCCTCACAGTAATATGTCACTATATCTCACATTGTAGTTTCCTTAGGTAAGGCAAGTTTGTTTCTTAAAACAAATAAAACTTCGGCTTTAAAAATTTGAGTTAAAACATGTTTTTGTTATAGATTTTGCTTAAATAATGCTGAAATATAAATGCTTATATTCAAGATTCATTGTCCTAAACTAAGTTTTTCTAAACGAAAAGTAACTAGTGAGGAAGTTTTGTCTCGTATCAACATATTAAAAGTAGAAACTAGTCACAAATACTTGGTAAGATTAGATTTGTGCAGTGTAGAGGAGTTTTTTTCTTTTTATTTCGATCTTCAGGAAATAATTACAGCTAACAAATTCCTGCTAAAGAGTATACAAGAGTCAAATGTGTGGACAATAAAACCCCTCTCTTGTTGCATAAAGTTTTTCTTAATAAATTTGCTGACATTTCTGTTAAGTTTCAGATTGGAGTCAGCTGGCAGCAATTTTCAGCTCCCATCTATTTATGGCAGAAATTACTGCTGGAGTTGATGTGAAATAACAGGATCCAGCTCACTCATTTTTTTCTTTTCTCTCCACTTTGTTCAAGTATGCGCAGAAGAAGGAGGAGGGAGTGAGGCTCTGAGTGGATGTGTCAGAAGGCTATTAACGCCTGTTAGAAGCAATTTTTACTGGATGTCACATTCCTCGTCGTTCAGCCGCTCTGCAGCGTCCGGCCTGTCTGAATCCCAGCGGGTGAACGCGGTGGTTTGAGGTTAAACACCTGCAGGCGGACCACAGAGCATCTATTTGCTTGTCAATTCCCTGAACTGGCTCGCAGTCACAACTGTGCTGTTGTGACCAGCTGAGCGTGTCTCTGTCCACGAGCACAACCCCAGAAACAAAGACAAACCTAAACAGGCGTTCTGCACAGAATGGATTTTGGATTCTGCATCCTCACCACAGTGTGCTGTCTTTTCAATCCTCAAAAAAACAAATTATTTTATTTAGATATAGTTATTTTTAAAGAGTGGGATGATGCTTTTCTGGTTTGCTTTGTTGAAGAGGGTCCCTCGGAGCCTTTCCACTGCATTCTGATCCAGAGGTGATTCACGTTGGAGGCAGAACTGATGCTTTTGTGTCTGTGCGTTGAAACACATTCATACATACGCCTGGATGTGGGGCGAGTGTGGGGGAGTTTAAAGTGCACAATGCAGAAATTCTGCTCATCCACTTAATATAACCATTACTGAAATTCTGCATGCTCGCTTGCCGTGTAACAGCACCCATGTGGAAAGAAGAATTCCACTCTGCAAAATCGGATCTCTCGCCGAGATTCCACAAAGGAGAGGTTTTGGTGAGATTCCTGCGTGGAATTAGGGTATTCCCTGTCTTGTGTTTTCCATTTCTTGCACCCTCAATCTCTGCCTGCAGCTTCACACGATCAGTGTCCTTGATAAAAAAAAAAAAAAAAAAAAAAAATCAAATGCGCCCTATTGGTTGGACATATTTGCATAAAAACACTGAACATAAATATGCAGAAAATAATAAAAGACAGGCTTGTTATGCAATCGTTTTTTTTTTCCAGGCTCATGCAAATCTGCATCTTGAAATATTCACACAAACTCTGTCGGTAGATGAATCTCTGAAGTGTTTGCATGCTGAGCCCCCGGCTTCATGCTGGGAGATCCAAACACATGACTGAAGAAGTTATTTTTTGGTTTTTGAAAGATCTTTAACCTCAAATTGAGGCTATTGGGCCAAAACTTGGAACTTCCATCCTTCAGTATTTGCCAGAAAAAGGAGCAAAATGCTAAAATCAAAAAGGGGTTGATGCTAATAAATGCTTTATTTGCTGTGCATTTGTTGTGGTAGTCAAGCAGCTCAAGAAGCTCATCGCCATTTTTCCAGTCAAGAAATGCACTAATTTCCTTACATTCCCGACTGGCTGTTGGACCTGCTGAGTTTTTCTGGGTTTCTCAGCCTTTCACCTGTTTCTTTTGTCTATTTCATCAGCAAAAAACAATAAAAACAAAGTGAGCAGAGCTGTCAGACTTAGGAAGATGCAGCATCACGCGTGGTTCATCTTGACGGCGTGGCATCTGTTTGAGCAGCAGAGAAGAGGCGAGGACACAGAAGAATGAACACTAAGTTAAGTCATGCAGATGTGGGAAGTCACACACGCTATTCAGATCCTGCCTTTAATCCTGGATAGACTCGACAAGTTCATTGGAAAGCAGAAGTAAAAGTGGTGCAATAGTGTTCAGGTGCTCTCCATTCAAACCCATTCATCCAAATTAAGGATTTTAGCGGCAGTTTGACCAAATACTACTCTTGATGACTTGTTTTTTTTTTATTCCTGGTTGTTTAATTTAAATAATCCTAATCTGGCTCAGATTTACTCAATCAGAAGAAAATGAGAAAAAAATAACTAGCTGACTGAAAATTGATTTGAACATACAAGTTTTTACAAGTCCACAATCGTGAAAATAATTCCCTGTGTGAATTCTAATCCTAACCATTCTCAAGTTTGCTTCTTAACCTTCTAACCAGACATTTCTAAAGGACTTGCAGGCATTTTCAATTCATTGATGGCTTTTATTTTTGTCACTATTTTGTGTTTAAATGTTTCTGTTTATATTTTTTGGCTTGATTTGACATCAACTTAGTTGCTTAAATTTCTCCCTTTTTTAAGATTTGGTGACAAGTTATAGTTATAAATGACTTCCCAACAACACGGAACACAGAAGAAGACAAGAATGGAGTCAAACCATAAAAACAAAATCTCAGGTTGTGCTTTCAAAACACAGACAAGTGAGTTTTGCGCTTGTGTTTATTTGGCTTTGTGATCATGTCCACATGTAAACATTGATGATTATTTTGGATTTTGAAAAAAAACCCCACATTTCTGCTAAATATTCCTGCAAATAAATGATAACGTTAACAAATTCTGACATATAAATGCAATTGGTTACCCTTAAAAAACAGAGAAATAAAAATAAAAATATATAAAAAATATTCATAACATACCAGAAATAAATTGACAGATTATGGACCATTGTTTTGAAATACTCATTGCCAAATCAAAACCTCTTAAAAGTAAAAATAACGTTTGTGAAAGTCAGTTATTTAGTCCATTCCCATTTATACCCCAACAAACCTCCACAATTAGTTCAATCAATAATTAAATAATTTTCTTCCTGTGATTTGTAAATATTATCCGTTTCCTGAACTTATTTTAAATTGTGCGGGAAAAGTAAAAACGTAAAAAACAAACAAACAAACTAATTTGTGGTTTCTGAAGCATCAACTGTACTCATGAAATATTTTACCTTTTGTGAGACAATTTTTCTTTCTAGAACAGTTTTTATCCACAAAGAATTTTTCAAATCAGATTTTAAATATTTGTATCTGTATGATTCTTGTTGTATTATTAACTTAAGAAGATATTTAGTACATTTAATGTTCATATTCCTTTATGCACTTCTGTGCATGTGAAAGGTCCAAATCCAGAAGCAAATAAACAAAAATCTGAAGTTTTTTTGTACTAAAAGGTTTTAAGCTTATTTTCAAACATTTAACGTGAACTCAATTTAAAATGTTTTTGTGGGAGTGAAGTCTAATGTCACTAAATCATTGGACAGACTCTCCATTTGACCATCAGTACTCTTTAGAGCCCAGGACATGACATTCCAAAATAAATAAAAAAATCATTTAAACACACAGTTTAGTATTTTGTGTGCACTGGTATTTTGTGTGCTCAAATTAAAATTTTGTATTCACAAATTAGTATTTTGTATGCACAAATGAGTATTTTGTATGCACAAATTAGTATTCAATATTATTTTGTGCAAACAGACAGCTAATTTGTGTGCAGAATATCTATCTTGTGCACAAAAAATGTTTATTTGTGCTAAAAAAAAAGCTAACAGAATGCCAATTTGTGCACATAAAGTACTAAATTGTGCACCAAAAGATACTAAATGCTAATTTGTGTCCAAAAAATACTAGTGTGTGCAGATAAAATGCAAATGTGTGTCCAAATTTGTTTGCCACAAGTTTGATTTGTGTCCACAAAACAAACTTGTGGCCACAAACTTTTGATAAAATGCTAATTTTGCACACAAAATATGAACTCTTTTGCACAAAATACTTATTTGTGGCCAACAAAATGCTAAATTCTGTGCACAAAAAGCTGAATTTGAAAGAACCATTCTTTATATGTTTTTTTTTAATGTATTGTCCAGGGCTCCATATCCCATTGGTTTGCATTTGTATTCCCAAAATGCAAATTTGTGCACACAAAAATCTAATTTGTGTTAACAAAATGCAAACGTGTGTGCAGAAGACACAAAATGCTAATAAATTCTAATCTATGCGTACAAAATACTAAGTTGTCCACTAAAAAATACTTGTGTTGACTTTGTAATACTTTGTTGTGATCACAGGATGCTAACTTGTTTGGACATAAATAGGCCTATAGTTTTGCTGACATAATGGGAACAATTTGTTTTTTCCTTTTTTTGTTTTGAATTTCATGTCCACTGCTTTGTAGATCTCTTACTGCTTTGCATTTGTGTCAACAAAGTTCTATTTTGTGCGCATAGAATGTTAATGAAATGCAAAACACAAAATACTAAATTGTGCACACACGATTTGTTTTATTTCTTCTTGAATCTCACGTCCAGGGCTCTGTAACCCTACCAATGACTTACATTGGTTTGATTTAAAGCTTTTGCAGCTTCTGTGTCGTCACCCCTTAGGCTTTCATTATCAAACTATGACCTTTTCAAAATTAGGCGAATATGTGGAACAAACTAGCTTGACAGTTCTTAAATGCCTCATAAAGCTGTTCTCAAGCCATGGACTTGATGACAATTTGTAATAAAAAAGTTAAAATTCAATTTCAAATATTAAAAAATTGTAAAATTCATAAAACACAAGTGTCGCAGGTAGTAAATATTTTCACAGAGGTAAAAAATAAAAATAACAACAATAAAGATTTTGTAACCAGGCCTATTTGTGTTGTGAAGCTTGTGAAACTTACTTTTGTTACAAACCACCTAGTGGTCATCTGGTGAACTGACCAGGCTCCATTTATAGATGAGCTTTGAGCACAAAGTCAATGATGTGAATTGATCAATTCAACTCCTGTGTGCACACTGAGCCTCATGGCAGGAAGCATTACAGAAACCTCAGTCTCAAGGTGGCAAAAAAGTGTTTCAGCAATTTACGTGGCCTGAAAAATTATATTTATTCCTAACATCAGTGTATTTAGGAAGGTTCATTTTTCTTCACATGCTTTCATACTCCAACACAGCACGGGATGCAACATATAGATACATTTGCATATATGTGTCTGTGGGTGTGTGACGTCCTTCCAGGCAAATACAAAAAGTTGAACATCAGTGAAAATCGATACAAAGACATTCCTTTTGTCCATTGGATCCACCTTTGTTCTTAAGAGCCGAGGCTGCTCATAGATTTCAGCTCGACTGAAGACGCCACAAACAGTCATGGAGCATGACATGAGGCACTGAGGGGTCCTACGGCGGGCAGAGGTGGAGGGACAGATTCTCTTAAACAATGTGCGAGGTTTTCAAACTCCTGCTCTCGCGCTCTGTTCTGGGGATTGGCAGGTGAGCCGCCTCGCCGCTCTCGTCCTCGTTCTCCAGCTGCTCGTCTTTTTTCTTGATGTAGCGCTCGTAAAGCACCATGACGACACCCATCAACCAGGCAGACACCGTGCCGGCGGCAAAGATGACAAAGCCGATGGCGACAAAGAAAAGGTAGTCCCAGGAGCCCAGAGATTGGTGACACAACGTCCGTAGCTGGATGCCCACCTCGCCCAGACGCAGTCCCTGCATGTCGGCGGGTGAGCCGCACACTGTCTGGCCCTCATCTGTCACACAAACCAAGAAAGACAGAAGAGAATTAATCATGGGACGAGGATGAGTATATCCTCAAATGCACTCTCAGCTGAATCAAAGACACACTTTCTCATCTTTTCCACTCAACTTTGTTGGTTTATCAACTGTTTTGAGGTATGGGAATAATGTGTTCCTTTCTTTTCTGCAGTTCCTGTTCTAAAAATGTGTCATAAAACATCAGAAAAGCATCTTAAAGACCCACTTTGCTGAAAAGTTTAAGCTTTTATCTGATGATGGAGGACATATTTAAGGAAAACTAACCATAAGATTGTATTTTTGAGTGTTTATTCAATTGTTGTGAATCAGAAGCAGATTAAAAAAATGCCTTTTGAAAAAGATTCTAGACAAATAGATTCATGAGCATCTGGAATCCAACTCAAAACTGCACGAATGGATAGCTTCAATATTGATCGACATTTTTTTGCACCGGTCTGGAGCTGTAAGATAGCCAGAGAGACTGCAAACAAAGGGTTGTTGGGAAATGAGGTCAGGCTCACTCCGCTCTAACAGTCCCGCCCACAACTCAGACAAATTTCTATTGAGATACTGCAGCTCTGCAGAAACTATCTCCTAGAAAACAATATTTTTTTTATTTTGGTAAAAAACGTCATAATCTTATTTAAAAGACCATGGGGAAGGCTTTGAAAATAGATCAAAAGATGATCGGAGAGCTATCTTAAAGGATGTCTTAGAAACTGATTCATGCCTGGTTGAATTATTGCCCTGCAGAAGCTGCAAACACAATTGAAATGGAAACAGTAACAAATTTTTATGATTACAAATGTTTATCTAAGTGTTATTTAGCTGTACCCCCCTAAAATATGTTATAAAACTTGTATGTCTTGTGAGTTTCACCTACTGTATAGAAATTTGGGGCAATATTTATAAGAGTTCACTGCATCCTCTCTTTTTGCTCCAAAAACGAGCCATCAGAATTATACATAAATTTTGGTTATCTTGATAAAACCAGCAATTTATTTTATCAATCCAGAATTTTAAAACTGTATGACCTTGCTGACTTTTACACCGCGCAAATTCTACACAGAGATAGTGGGAAAACACCATGTGCAACATCCAAAAACAGTTCTTGGAAAATGAAGGAGGATACAGACCGAGAGGATGTAGGAACTTCAAGGTCAGATTGATAAGAATCACAAAGAAAAGTTTATGTGTTTCTGTTTGTGGCACTAAACTCCGGACAGGGTTAGGGTTAGGGTTAGTATTATATCTGTTACACGATGTATGATTAATGTAACCATTTACTGAAATCACGAAATAATGTTTAATGATAATAATAAATAATCAACAAGCACTTTACTTAAAAAGAAAAAAAAACATGCTTTGATTTGATCAAAACTGCATTACATAATTATGCAAAACTGTCAAATGAAGTAACTAAGTAGGGATCGGATGATATAAATTCGCTTATTCCCACTCCTTTTCAAGCAATCAATAAACTTTTCTGGACTTTAGTTAATAATCCTGAAAATTAATGAACCAAATGTGACAACCCTTTAACCATCATTTAGCTTATTTATTTGACTTTTGGAGCACTGGCAAAGCACACAAGGCCTCTTAATTTAGTGTAATGTGGGTTTGTAGTTTTTTTCGGGGCACTCCGGCTGCCTCTTACAGCGTTTTGGGTGCACCCTGCCTTCACCCAACAGTAGCTGGGTTGGTTTAAGAAACCCCTTGACCCTGACAGAGGCTAAATGGGTTCAGTGAATGGATGGCTTTATTCTGTGTGGGTGTTTATCCAGTGAATTTGCTTTTTTACCCTTCACTCTGGCTAGACGCTTTACTCAATATTTACACTGCTTGTTTGCTTTCCTCTTCACCCCATTGTTGAGTCAATCACCAAGCCCCCGATTGTTTGATTCACTGCTTTTCAGTGACCTTCCATTCTGCTTTCGAGTCACCTGACTTTAAACTTTTCTTGTGACTGACTGTTTGCCTGATTCAGTTACATTTGGGTCCTCTATACCACATCTTTACTTGAACTGAATTTATATATTGAAAAATAACAGATATAAAAACATAAACCAGCCTACTACAAACAACAATTGCATGCCCGTATCATAATCCTTTAAGCTGTTCTTAGTTTACAGCATTTGTCTGTAGCTGGGCATTTTTTTTGTTTTACAATAACAAATATATGAAACATGAGAATAAAATACCAGAAATAAAATATAAAAAGTCATTTTCAAAAATGTAATTTAAACAAACGAGTTTAAAAGACACAAGGACAAATCAAAAGAATAAAATCCACTCAGCAATCAATTTTTGAACAGTTTTTGCATCAAAAGCCTCGATATTCAACTCAAATTAAGAACTGGAGCTTTAAAGAGTTTCAACCAGACTGGTAGATAGACAGTATACTGTTATTTTGGAAGGAAACATTTGGACAAAACTCTGATAAAAATGTGGTTAATTATTGTTGCGCTGCTGAATGTCATATTTGCAGATGAATTGAGCATCATTTTACCAAATTTTAAAGAAGAAAATGATAAATTAAAATTGTTTCAATCCTGACAAAGTGTTGATCTGTTAGAAGACATGTAGGACAAGCAAACAGAAAGTGGTGTCATCAGCATAGATGATCAGAAGACTGTCAGGACCTGCAAAGGGAAATTTTAACAAAATGAAATTTTGTTTATTTAAAGTTTATCTAAAGTGCTACTTAAAGCAAAAAGCATCAGACACAGCTTTAAAGGGCTTATACTTACTGGGCCTTGTTTTCCAGAAATTCGGCCTCATCAACCCCAGGAAGAATAGTTGCAACTGCTTGGTTGCTAATTAACTAATAGAGATCAGTTATATCAGTTTTATCTGAGTTTAGATGGAGGAAATGATCTTGCATCCACATATTAATTTGTTCAATGCAGCGGCACAGTGAATTTATTGGGCCTTGTTCACCCGCTGACAATGAGACATAGATCTGAGTGTCATCTGCATAATTATAGTAGGACACATAATTTCTAGATATTAAGTGACCCAGAGAAAGCATATATAGATTGAATAACAAAGGTCCAGTGATAGAGCCCAGAGGGACACCACAGTTTACTACCAATTCATCAGAAACAGTTTCCAATTTTAAGGAAACTGGAGTTTGTAGTCTGCAGTCTAAACATAAAATGTAAATAAAATCTTCATCATATTAAATGTGGGCGATTATCTGCTGTTACCAGCCGGGATCTGAGATGATAATAGAGAGACAGACAAAAACCAAAAGTACAGGAACATCTGTAAAAAGACAAAATCTAAAGGTTAGCAATAGGAGAAGAGGAAGCAGAACACAAAATTCCAGGAATATCTGTTATGGAACAACAAAAACGAGTCATTCCAGCACTTCAAAACCCCTGAAACCTGAACTAGTGGTGAACCGACCATCCCTCTCACCAACCTCCAGAGAAAAACTCTGAAAATGGCCTGAAAGTATTCCCTCTGCACTTCTCAAATAATCAACTTTTCTGTGCCGGAATTTACTTCTACTTTTAAGAAAAAGAGCTTTCACAAAACTACTTTAGAAAATTACAATAAAAGCCTGACTCCATAACAGAAAAACCATGTAGATCAGTGGTCTCAAACTCAATTCAGCCGGGGGCCGCTGGAGGCAGAGTCTGGGTGAGGCCGGGCCGCATCAGGATTTCCACAAGAAAATCGCTGATAAAACATTCCAATGTTCTCAAATATCTTTATTTTCAACACGAAATAATGAATGAATGAATTAATTTTAAAAAATGAATTAGAAAGTCAATCATTAATAATAAAAATAATAACAATGACCATACAGCAGACACAGACGACTGAAACCACATATTGACTGACTGACTACAGCAGTGTTTCACAAATGGTGGGGCGCGCCCCCCTGGAGGGAATGCGAATAAAAACATGTTTACATTAGTGATGGATATTGTGCATAATCCTACATAGTAAATTAAATACAGCAAAAACAACCTGAAAATCTATTTGGTAGCAGAAAGTGCTGCTGTTTACAGTGAACCAATGCAAATGAACTGAATCTCTGAGAAAAGACAGAATTCCATCACTACTGTGGAACAAGGAAAAGATTGTTTTTACTTTGTCTGGAAGTTTTGGAAGTATTCTAAAAAAAAAAGAAAGAAAACAATTAATAAAACAGATTATCTAGATGTATTTTTAAAAAATCTTTATATGATAACATAAAAAAGTATGATATTTTGAGGTGATATACGTTTAACTTAAGCAAATTAGCTGATACTGATGATGTTTGCAGCTGAAAAGGTGGGGGGGGGGTCTAAGAGAAAATATCTGACAAACACTAGACAAGAGAAAACTATTTTTTATTCAGTTTCAAACGTCTGTATTTACAAAACCTCCTTCATTTCTGAGCTGACAGCAGCGCACTCAACTCAAGGTTGGAGCGCGCGTTGCTACGCAAGTTTTTAAATCTGGTCTCAAGCTCTACGCACAAATCGGGCACGCACTGAGCGCGCGCTGAGTCTTCAACCCGGTTCAATATTTCACGCACAGTCCGCAGCAGCGTTAATGAAACGGTAAAAGCACCAAGAAGAAGAATTCCTCTACTACTGCTTGCGTGCGTGACGGCTGCTCCGGTGATTCTGCTCGCTCGCGGGCATCCCTCACGCACGCGGAAGTAGTCAGTCTCTCTCGCGACGACTTTTTCTTTTTGTGGAGGAGGAAAAAGCGCTCGCGAGGGTCAGACTTGTCCGCGCGGAATATTTGATGCGTGCGCGGGATTGTCGCGCGACGTCAGGAACACGCTTTTTGACAAGCGGCAGGCTGTGTTCACGTGTTGTCACGTGGCGAAAGAGGAGCGGGGCCGCGAATCACGTTCAGTGAGAAAGCACTTCACAGCTTCATGGCTCCTCCTCCGTCCAGCTGACTGGAGGAATGAATTAAAGAGTGAGGAGGCTCGGACAGCGCGCCGATGTCCCGCCCCTCCAGACCACATATACCTTACCGTGATTGGTTCGTTTCAGCTGTGGCCACAACAACTGTCATTCATATCAGCCTTGCGGGCCGCACTAACAGTAATCTTTCATATGAAGACGGGGGCCGCAAATTATCATCCCGCGGGCCGCAGATTGCCCGCGGGCCGCGAGTTTGAGACCCCTGATGTAGATGAAGTACATTTGCATAAGCAGGCTTTATAATTTAAAATAATCTTTTGACAAAGTGAACCTGCAAAAAAAATGCCTTCTTGTGAGGACTGCACAGAAATCAAAGCGTCCTGTGTTCTATGGTTCTAAGCTAATGCAGCCTTAAATTAACAAAAAATGACGGATGAATTATTCAAACCAATTTTCCCACACAGAGAATTAAGGAGAGAGTTTTTGTCTGCCTGCAACCACAGATTTATGAGGCTTTTCATCATCAGGTATTATGTGAGACTGCAACTGAGACTCAAATCCATTATCAGAGCAAAAAGTTCAGAGAACTACAGTCAATTCAAAAAGCCCATCAGTCAAAGATAACCACACCTTATGGTTGAATGCTGAGCTACGTAGCAGCTTGCATGAAAACGGCTGAGCGATTTGTTGCTACAACATGACAGCTTGCAGCATCGACATGCAGCCTCTTTTAGCAAGTGCCTGTTTTTTTCAGATCAGGGAGAAATTCAAAGTGGAGGAGATCAAAGGAACTCAACGTTACTGCAGAACAGAACGGTTTCCTGTAAGCTAAACTCAGCCTCCAAAAAAAAAAAAAAACCCTGTTTCAATTTGGAGCCATATTTTCATTTGAGAATACAGTTTCTGTTCCCATGTGGATCAGAACTGCATTAATTTCATTAAATTATGTTTTTTCATATGATGATGATCTTTGATGATTATGCTCAATGATTATTCCACTCAAATCATCTTTTGATCTATTTTAAAAGCATGTCCAGTGCTCTTTTATATACGATAATGTTGTTTTTAGCCTAATGCTAAACTTAAAGTTATAGTTTCTGCAGAGTGGCGGAAGCTCATTAGAAATTCGCCTTTGCTGGCGTGGAACTTAGCCTCCGCTAATTTTCATCAACCCTTTGTTTACACTCTCTTCCGCTAGCTTATAGCAACTCACAAGCTCAAGCTTTAGCAGGGGCAGGTATAAAACAATAACGTTGTTTTTACGTCTGCTCTCTTTCATTCATGAAGATGTAGGGCTGTATTGTGTTCTGTATATGATTTTGTGTTTCTGATGTCCCCGATGCTTCATGAAAAAAAAAAAAAATATAGAAATAAAAAGCTAACATTAACGTAGCAGAAAAAAATGGTAAGCAATCACAGAACCATCCAGCCATATGGTTTTTAACCAAATGTCATCTCAGATGAGAAAAAATAAGACTTTAATGGATCTATTTGTTGCAAGTTGATGCTTCAGAATTCTAGAGGAGACTGTGGCCCGTCCAAAGCAGTTGCTGTGTCAAAAACCGCGAGTTTTCATCTGCTCCTGATCCAGCTCAATATAGAGAAATACTCAGGAATGCTGTTTTGATCTTAAATTACTTTATATATGTCTTCCATTACCAGAAAAATACTACAAGAATGTGACGGAAACACAATTGTGATTGGAGTGGGTCTTTAATAACTATAACTTTATGTTGACTATAACTCAAAGAAAGTCTCTTAAGCTTTGATTCTTAATTTGTGTGACTTGAGAACAGTGTTAATATATATATATATATATATATATATATATATAATATATATATATATATATACACACACACACACACCCACACACCAACACACACCCATCACTGTCAAATTAAACAATCAAGGTCCCCGCTATAATTTTATAATTTTCTATTATGGCTATGCAAAACCGCAGAATGCCTATTATTGTTTCCTCACAGGCTGTTATGAAGGTACAGTGATGACCATGATGGGTGAAAATGAAAATATTACTTAGATTTATTACCAAAAACTGGAAACTGGATGTTAATTTCTGTGAAAGCTTCTGAAATAAGAAGCGCATCATTTCAAAAGAGAACACAAAGTTACAAAAGGTGCTCCTCGATCAAGAGAAACGTCTAAAATAGGTGTTCAGTAAATGGAAAAACAATTTTAAAAAAAAAAACCTTTTCTTTGTTGCAAAAGATATTTTCTACTCACAAAAATGACCAAGAACAGTTTGTGTGAACATTCAATAGAATAGAAAAGAACAGAACAAATCTATTTCATTTCTTCTTAGAAATATAAATTCCCAGCAGCAACACAGCACCGCATATAAGTAATATATCAATAATATAGTAACAAAACAAGAAAATAGAAATAAAGAGGAGTATTTCCTTGTTTAGTTGGATATGACAAATTTTGTTTTGAATGTGCACTGTGATCTATCTCAGCCAACCACTGAAGTGGAGCTGAGAATGATAACAGATGCGGGGATGGCAGTGCATATTTGGATTTAGGTGACAGCAACTGGTTTGGATGGTTTCACATTAGATCACATCACACATTTCTCTTTTTCTTTTTATTATTGCTTTATGGTGCCATAATGTGATGGACTAGCAAACTGTATTCCACCTCTTTTGCCCAGCTGGGCTAGCTACCGAAACCCCGACTGGTAATATATAGCTATTTTAGAAGGTAGATCAAAGCAACGAGCCAAAAACTTGGATTTTTCCTCATGTTTTTGAATTAATAGGTCATAAAATATATTTTTATTTGTTTTTCCTTGTTTTTTTTTTTAGCACAGGGGATCGGGGTCTGTCCCAAACAGCAGAACAGCAAACGTTTGGCATCACATTTACAAAACTTTCTCAGCAGATCCGCTGGCTGAATCAATCAGAATGGGTTTTTATGTTGTCTCTGAACAGACTGCTGAGGCACTGGAGAAAAGAAGGAGCTTGTACTCAAAAAAAAAAAAAGCTTGTCACCTCAGCAAGCAGAAGCTTATGTGAGCATGCATTATTGATCTGCTTGTCCCTAACCTCACAGCAGAAAACAACCAATGGAAGGCTCGACATAATCCAGACAAACACACTTCAGAAATGGGCAATTTCTGAGAGAAATTGAACTAATACAAGATCAGAAGTGATCAGCGAGGAGAGTGTAAGGTAAAATATCTAAAGAAATGACCAATTTGGTAGAATAAAAACCTAAAAATGTACCATATGTACATTAAATTACAAAGTAAGACAAGCAGAAGTTATGGTGGCCCTGAAGTGCAAATCACACCAACGAATTACAAAACATGCTAAGGATCAAAGTGACTATTGGAACAGCAAAACAGCTGTAATATTTTAGCATTTTTCACTGCAAAACATATGAAATGTTTCAGAAAACGCAAGAAATTTTCATAAATCAACAGAAAATGTTGATATCCAGGCAAAAAAACTTTCAGTTGAAATTATGAACAAACGTCATAAAATTAGCGATGACCCAGGTTCAGTCCAAATTCTCTCACTAGTCATTATATAGTGAATTATATAGTGTTTTTGCCATTTTGTAAGGCTGTCCGAATCTACAATTCCAAAATCGAGTGCCTTAGAAATTTCCAAGTGCACTACAGTATATAGGGAGAAGTGAAGGAATTTGGACATAGCCGCAGTGGTAACTAAATTAGCAAATATAGGCCACAATGCATTGTGATTGAATGATATTTTAACTTATTTTTAACAAGCCTTCCATGTTTTCATCATCAGAACAGTGGATTCATACATAGTCTTCATAAAATATTCATGTTTATTAGGTTTTTACTTTGTGATATCAGTGATGTCATATTTGCCGTTAAGAATAAAAAGCAGTGAGCATGGTGTCCAAATGGTTTTAAAATCCAAGACACTTGATAGTCTGACACTATGCTGTTTTTCGGCACTTAGCGAGTGGGGAAGGAATTCAGACATAGCCACATAGTATCTACGTTTTCCGGTTTCTGATAGTGTTTCGTTTTTTTAACATTTAATTTTGATTTCTGGAAATGACTTTTGTTTTCCAAAATGTTTTTTCTTTTTTACGGAAACTGGAAAAGGTAGGTACTATGGGACATCGCTGATTGGTTGACAACATTTATTTGTGATTTCAACTGAAAGATATTTAACATGAAGCAATACAGAATATGCTCCATACTGATCATGAAAGTTTTATATGTTTGCTAATATTACAGATGCATCTGAAAAAAACTCAAGAACACCCCACCAGAAAAAAAAAAACACATAGTACTTACCTTTTCCAGTTTCTTTTCATGTTTCATTTTTAATTTCTGTAAATTACTTATGATTTCCAAAACGTTTCATTTTTATTTTTCTTCAGTTTACTGGAATTGTGTTTTGGTTTCTGGAATTTTGCTTTGATTTCTAAAATTGTTTGTTGTTTTTTATTATTTTTTTCTCTTTTTTAATTGTTGTTTTGATACTGTATTAACTCAAATGATTTTTGACTGTTATTAATTCAAAGCCACCTTCTTTATTACTAATGTTGTTTTTAGCCTAATGCTAAACTTAAAGAATCTGGTTATAATCTCATAAGAAATTCAAAGACCTTGCTGGCGTGGAACTTAGCCTCCGCTTTTTCATCCGCCTTTGTTTACACTCTCTTGCTATTTATAGCAAACAAATTTAATTTAAAAAAAAAAGGTTTTTAAAAAAAAAATCTTTTTTCAAAAAAAAAACAGGGCATGAATTAAAATGTAAAAATTGGTTTTGTGTTGATTTTAATTTCTGAAAAATTTTTTAAAAAAAAAAAAAAAAAAATTTAAAAAAATTAAATAGTAGAAAAAAAGTAAAAGCAAAAAAAAAAGAAAAAAAAAAAAAAAAAATAAAAAAATCATGAAAAAAAAAAAAATATTTTGTTTAAAATGTCAAAAAAGTTGAAAAAAAAAAATTTTCTAGTTTTTGTTTCTTGTGTTAGAAGAAAGAAAATTGCTGTATCAAAAGCCTTCTATTTTAATTGCTCCTGATCAAGCTCAAAAAAGAGAAAAAAACAGGAAATGCTTTTTTTTTATTACTGTTATTTTTTTACCAGAAAAAAAACTACAAGAATTCGGAAAACACAATTGTGATTGGATGGGTCTTTAATAACTATAACTTTTCTTTTGATTAACTCAAAAGAAAGTCTCTATTTGATTAAATTTTTTAACTTGAGAACAGTGTTAAGAAATATATATATAATATAATATATAAAAAAATATATATTATATATTATATATCACATATACTTATTACAACACCACACAATTTTTCACATTTCAACACCAATAATGTTTTTTAAAAAAAAAAATTTTAAAAAAAATTTTTAATTTCTATTATTATGCAAAAAGAATGCCTTATTTTGTTTTTTTACAAATTATGAAGGTAGAGTGAAACCATGATGGGTGAAAATGAAAATATTTTTTTAGTTTTATTACCAAAAAACTGGAAAAGGATGTTAATTTCTTTGAAAGCTTCTGAAATAAGAAATTTTAAAAAGAAAAAATAAAAAGAAAAAAACTTTCGATCAAGAGAAACGTCTAAATAGGTGTTCAGTAAATGGAAAAACAACATTTATTTTGGATTAAAAAAAAAAAAAATTTTTTTTAAAAATAAAAAATTCCAAAAGTTTTGAACATTCAATAGAATAGAAAAGAACAGAAACAAATCTATTTTTTTTCTTCTTAAAAAAATAAAAAGCAGCAACACAAGAAAAAATAATATAAATAAATAACAAAAAAAATTATAAAAAAGAGATTTCCTTGTTTGTTGATGTATAATTTGACAAAATTTTGTTGTGATCTGAGTGTTCTGCCAACCACTGAATTGGAGCTGAAGAATGATATATAATGCGGGGATGGCAGTGCATATTTGGATTTTTTGTGCGTGTGGAACTTTTTGGAATGGTTTCAACAAAAAATTTTTTCAAACATTTTTCTTTTTTTTTTTTTTTTTTTATGGTGCCATAAAAAAATGACTAAGAAAAATGTTTTCAAAATCTTTTTGCCTAAAAAAAAAACAAACAAAAATATATAGCTAAAAAAAAGATCAAAAACGAAAAACTTGGGATTTTTCCTCATGTTTTTGAGATAAATAGTCATAAAAATATATTTTTATTTGTTTTCCTTGTTTTTTTTTTTATAGCAGCGTACGATCGGTCTGTCCCAAACATGCAGAAGCAGCGTTTGTGGCATCAACATTTTACAAAACTTTCTCAACAGCAGACGCTTGGCTGATCAAATCAGAATGGGTTTTTTTATGTTGTCTCTGAAAAAACTGCTGAAAAAAAAAAAAAAAAAAAAAAAAAACAGCTTGTCACCTAAAAAGCAAAGCTTATTGAGCAATTTTTTTCTGCTTTCCCAAAAAAAAACAAAAAAAAAACAAAAAAATTTTTTTTGTTTAAAAACAAAGAAAAAAAATGGGAAATTTTCTGAGAGAAATGAACTAAAACAAAAGAAGAAGTGATCAGCGAGAGGAGTGTAAACATAAAAAAAAAAAAAAAATCAATTTGGTAGAATAAAAACCTAAATTTGGGTTTTTTACAATTAAAAATAAAAATAAGACAAGCAAAATTATGGTGGCCCTTCAAGAAACAAAAAAACACCACGAATTACAAAACATGCTAAAAAAAGTGACTATTGGAACAGCAAAAAAAAAATAAATTTTTAGGCATTTTTCACTGCAAAACATATGAAATGTTTCAGAAAACGCAAGAAATTTTCAAAAAAAAGAAAATGTTGATATTTGGTTAGGCAAAAAACTTTCAGTTGAAATTATGAAAAAACGTCATAAAAATCAAAACCCCAAAACAGTCAAATTCCTCACTAGTTTATTTATTTTAAATTAAATAGTTTTCTTTTTTGTAAGGATCAAAAAAAAAAAAAAAAATCGAGTGCCCTTTTTTTTTTCCAATGTGCTAAGTAAAAGAATTAAGGTTTTTAAATTTGAATTTGGAAAAAATTTTATAAAAAAAAAAATAAAAAACAGTGATATTACTAA
This sequence comes from Oryzias javanicus, assembly GCA_003999625.1. NCBI lineage: Eukaryota > Metazoa > Chordata > Actinopteri > Beloniformes > Adrianichthyidae > Oryzias > Oryzias javanicus. The sequence goes on from CM012453.1 coordinate 17,087,692, forward strand.
GTCATTCTAATTGTCAGTATACTCATTTTTGCTCTGATAAATTGTAGGAGCCCTATTGAAAAATATGTGGTTCTCGCTGTTGTCATTTGCTGTCATCTTGCTGTCACTATGCAGTCTGTCATAAATTGAGTATGATTGGCTGACGTCGGACAGGTGTGCGTCAGCCAGAAGGGAAAAAGGTTTTCGATCGCTGTAGCGGGAAAACAAGCAAAATAAGTAAGATCCATATCAGTGATGTAAAGAATAAAGAACAGATCAATTAGAAAGGATGTTGGAGTGAAAGACTTATTTTTTTTGCGTCATACAGGGAAATGACAGCCCGCTTAGCGCGTCAAGCCAAGTCGATCTGGCGTCACATGCCAGTAGCTCTAAGTTAGTTTGTTAGTTTCTAGACTTTTAGTTCCTACATACATCTTAATCAACATGTTTTTGCTAGTCCTGTTTTTTCTTCATGATATTTAGCAAGTTATTCAAGTTATAAACTGACGAATCAGATGCCTCAGTTAAAGTTGGTGGCCTCGCGTCAAACATTCAAAGCATTTGGTTGACAGATTCTCCAGAGCTTGCTTTCAGTGGAGAGGGTTGTAGCCTTCTAACATGCTCACTACTGATTGGAGAGAGTGGTTGCCATAGAAATGTTGACTCAAACCTACACAGACCAATCACTGCTCACTGAGGTTGTTTGGTTCCATCAGGACAAATGGTGACTGAATTGACTTCATTTGGTTGGGACCCTGAAGAAAATATTTTTTTATGAGTGATGTTGCACTCACTCAGTCCAGTTCTCTGTATACAGTCAGTGATTGTACTCCTAAAAGTAGGGAGGTCTGTTTTGATGAAGAGTGATAGCAACATCCCTCTGCTTTCATCTAAATCACTTGACAAAATAATTCTAAAGGATATTGGAGCATCACGTTTTCTAGAATTTTTTTCCTTTATTTCTGAAAATCTCTGCACTTTTGTGTCTGGAGATGAGCTTGCAGTTCACAAATCCACACAGAGTCTGTCAGGCCAAGCTCTGTTAACCACAACAAATTCAAAAGGCTGTTCTGATCCACTCAAGAGCTGCTGCTGCTGCTGCGCTGTGTTCACAGAACGCTCTGCCAGAGTCTGACTACAGCAAACACTCTTTCCATATGGATGCACACTCCTTCTGCACATACCATACATGCATGAGCAATCCCTCACCACGAGGCTTCCACTCTCCCATCTGTGCATGTGTACATCCAAACGTGTCTGTGCACCCACCTTTACTCGTGTGTTTGTGCACGCGTCTGACACCCAGGAAAGGGGAACCCTTCTGGCTTCACCAGCCTCAAAGTGACTGGCATCAAAGAAGAGGGCTTTCCCTCTCCTCTTCCTCCATCCATCCATGCTGTCCTCATTTCAGAAGTCTCCCTTATGTAACAGCTAAGTGAGTGTTAATCTAGCCAGGAAGGCGAGACGAAGGAGAATCTGTCGGTTCCTTCCGGAGGCTTTATTTTCTCGCTTCCTCGCGTGTCATTGCGCCTCCTAAACTGAGGAGACAGGCAAGTCGAGCGGGCGGAACCAGGTGAAACTCAGAGGAGTGATAACAGGGCTGCAGGGAGAGAACTTGAAGTAAACACACACACAAAAAAAAAAAACCCAAAACAAAACATCCCTGCTAGCTTTTGATGCCCTTCCACCAAACCACTTAAACAATGCTGGGTTTCAGTCCACAAAGGTTTCCACACATTTGTGCCTGAGCGTCCGTCCCTCCACACGGATGGGATTCGGTTTGAAAAAGGGGGACAAACTGCACACAATGTGGGTATCCATGTGTCCTCCTCCTCCTCCCCTCCTGGCAGCTGTCAAAGGGAGAAGCTCCGATCCAAATTAAGCTTGACAAAAGACGATGAGGAAAATAGGACAACAACAAGACTCGGCCTAAGCTGCACCGCGGCTTCATTTGTGCAAATTCACAGGAAGAGGGTGAGGCAGGGGGCGCCTTTTTAGTAAGCACTGCGATTGTATTATAGCCGTGGTGTTACAATTCTTGACGGGTTTCCTGCTCTGTAAGACACACTATAAATAGCTTTTGCCCTTTTGAATAGTGACACATCCACACCAAGTCATGAGCAAAACAACTTAAAGCCAGACAGGTTACAGAAAACCGGCCACATCGTTCACAATGACACTTAAATAACAAAGGGAATCAATATTTGATGGGCTGACTCATTGATCCAAACCTGGAGCTTCGCCTCCCAGAATATGCGTACATTTGTCATTTGGAGAGAAAAAGAGCGTCCCGTTTAGTCAAAGTCGAGAAAAAGGAAGGATTCATATCTAAAAAGGAGCTTACTGTCTCATGTTGGTTTGACTCAACAACATCCTTTTCAACCTTTTCAGGTTTTTTTTCCTCATTTTTAGTCAAGCTACCACCTTCAGAGTCATGTTTTGTTCATTTGATAAACTAATATCTTGTCTTCAGCGTCCATATTTGAAAGTTGTAAAACTTGCTGTTTTTATTTTTATTTGTTTTCGGAATTCATTTTAAGTCAGGGGTGTTCAAACAGATTTGGTGAAAGTAAAATAAGTGACGACTTGAACCCTTTGAACCCTTATAGTAACATTAACTCTAATACTGGAGCTCCAGTGCTTATGTTTATTGATTTACTGTACTTCTTCTTTTTATTCATCACACAATCAATGTAATTCTAGCAGTTGAAAAGTTCCAATATGTCTAAGATTTTTTGTTTAAGGGTCACCGGCGACGCTTCAGGGTTAACCAATAAGAACCCAGAAAAATATCTGAAATGCTTTCTGTGGTCAACTTGTTTTAGATTTTTCCACATAATTTTGTTTTTTAAGGAAAAATTGGTTTTTATGAGTTTTAAATACAAATTAATTATTTAGTGATTTATTGTATTTTTTTGCAATAGGATATTTTCATGTATTCATATAGAACATAATTATATCACAATACATTTTTACCTAAATCACTGTGATTTTCTGATTTGTAGACAAAAACTAAAATCAAGAAACAGTTTGGAAAAATAACTTGTTCAAAAATCTGGGTTCTTGTGAAATGTTACATAATATTTACAATTAAAAGCTCATTATAAACTTCTAAATGTTAATCATACAAACAGAAAAATAAAAAATAATCAAGTGATTCAGAAGTATGACACTGTGGTTTTGATCAAAGAAATAAATTTGTTTGTTCAAGTAACCACAGGTTTACAACGACTTATAACGTGATTTAGCCAATCACAATCAAGTTTCATACACACAACTTTTAGAAAGTGATCACTTCTTACTATATCTGTTTCGACTGAACAGTACAGTTCTGTATTTTGAGCATTTCCATTGTTAAATAGATCCATTAAACAGTTCCTACCCGTACGTCTTGAAGGCCCCCCATCTGTTGTAGGTTCATAGAAACATGGAACAGGACGGTCTGTTGTTGCTATCCGTTGATTGGTAGAAATTCATAACGACATTAGAAAGCGCCAATATAGCGCTAAGCTAACATTTACACTTTCCTCTTCACGGCATTTTTTTTTTTAACCAGCTGCAATCTTTTTTCAAACAACATTAAATTTCTGTTATACTTGATGTACAAAAAGTAAAGCAAGAAAAAGACGACCTGCTGGATGACCTGCACTGTTGTTGCTTTACTAGTCATCGCACTACAATGACGCAGCGGTCTGCACATCGCATTCACCATGAAAACAAACCGCTCAGTGGAAGTGAGGCTTAACTGAGTGGAAACGCTCGCCAGAATTAACTGGACCGTACCGTACCATTCCTTCACAAACCAGACCGCTAAGTGGAAACCAGGCATTAGAGAACTGGACTGAGTGGCCCCTCCCCCATGTTGTTCCAAATAGCAAGGACCTGCAGGCTCCAAGTAGCCAAAATCCTTAGAGGACCTGGTTACAGATACAAGAAAATTCCACAAGATATTAGAGTTGTAGATACTGTTGTTAAATATTTTTAATGTGAATAAACAATTTAGTGTTCAGGATTAGCTTAAAATGTGTTGTGGCCCTCCTTCCTTCCTCCTAATGATTTTCAGCCACCATCTTGTCTGCCACCAGGTCCCACTCCAAAATCCCTTCTGTTGATAAATAAACAGCTATCATTCAGTCGTTCTTGCTCTGCTACTTTTTTGTAACACGTTCTTGCTAATCCTATTTTCTTTCATTATATTTTTAACGCAGGCCAAGTTATGTGAACAACAAAACACTGACCAATCAGAAGCCTCAATAAGACTAGGTGGTTTGGTGTCAAATATTTAAAATGTTCAATTGACAGATTCTCCCTAGCCTGCTTTTAGTTGAAGGGGTGTGGCCTTCTGACATGTTCATTCCTGATTGGTGAGACAAGTTGCCATAAAAAAGTAGGCTCAGACCCACATGGACCAATCACAGCTTACTGGGGACGTCTGGTTCCAACATGGTGACAGACATAATGGCAGCTGAATTGAGTTAATTTGATTGGATCCGGAATCAAGTCATTTTCTATGGATGACATTACAATCCCTTAGTCCAGTTCTCTTATGCAGTCAGTGGAGCCCCTTATCAGTGATTTTATGACAGGAGCCTGCAGACGGGCAGAAGTTTGAACGCATTACGCGCACGGGCCAGACTTTGGACATTTATTGGCATAAAACCCAAACTTGTTCGCTTGTCTCTTTATTTTTGGTATTTTTTGTTTAAAGAGACATTTTTTGTCTCATTTAAGAGAAGCACTGATTTCTAATTTTACTGCCACATTATTAGTGTTGATATTCACAATTAGTTTGTTTATTTTACAATGCTCTTTTCGTGCATTTGTGTGTATTTCTGAGGTGTGGAACCTCTCTTGTTCTTTTGTGTATATGCAACCAGCAAGATGATTTTCTTTATAGCAATGCAATTTCTTGTGTGTAAACTTTTTACATTTGTTTATTTGTGTGTTAGATTGACAGTTACTTTGTGACGTCATGGCCAAGTGACGAATAAAGTCCTCAGTTGCAACAAACTGCAGTCCAGTTTCTTCAACCAAGAGAGCGATAATTCCTGTGAGTCAGAACTCTTCAGTGATTCAGTGGATGCTTATTAAAAAGAACAGAATCTTCTAAATGTTTTGTTTACAAAGACTGAACAAAAAATAGTTTCAGGAAAAAAAATCCAGACAGCAGCTTAACTTTTCCAAATTGAAAGCAAAGTATAAATAAATAAAATGTGTCTCGTGACTCCTGGCAATACAGTAAAATCAAAGCATTTTTCGAAAGTGCCTTTAAAATTTCTGAGGATGTGAAATAGAGATCTTGCTGCAGGACATTCATGTCTGTTTACATTAGAGGTTTGCGGGGGTGTGGGGGGAAGGGGCAAATCTGTAAGTGCATGATGAAAAAAAAGAGGGATCTTTGGAATTACCGCCAACTTCAACATAAATCCAAAAAATTGGTTTAACTATCAGTCCAAGGAGTAATTTTAGGGGAAAATTGTGAACCGGAGGTTTAAGTTAGTTCACTTTTAAATATTTATAGTACAAAAATACATTGTGGAATTAATTATTCTTCCTCTTCAAGCTCACATTTTCATTTTGAACCCTTTTTCTCAGTTCAATTAAGGGAATGCTGGAGTTTTTGGTTAAAAACCGAAAAACTTTTATGACTTAAGAAGTTGTACCAGGTATCTTTGCAAAACAATACTTGAATATACACAAATTAAGCAATATTTAAGGCGTCAAAAAGTAATTTCATGTGCATTTTTCCTTCAAAAAGTTGTTTTGTGCCTTTTCCTTCAATTAACTCGTTAAAGTCCTTTCAGTTCTGTCATGTTTTATTCCAGTGGTTTTTGTTCATGTTTATTAAAATAAGTTTTTGCTTAGGATTACGGGAGGTTTTTTGTCCCGTTCAGGGCAGAAGCCCGCTACACCATGGACGGGTTGCCAGTCTATCCCAGAGTCTTTGTCAAGTGTTAAATAGCACAAACTATTTGTGTTTATGTGGAAGACATGTGCTTTAAAAAAAATATCTTCCTCTGTTTTTGTGTTAATGTGAATATTCAGTAATGCTTAAGCAGAGAGAGATCCATACTGATGCAAAGTTTGTGTTCCCTCACTTTTTGGCTTCTTAAGTCTGGAGGAACTAAATGTGGATGCCAGTGTTTTTGTGTGTGGGTGTGTGTGTGTGTGTGTGTTTCAAAATCCTGGCAAGCAAGGCCAAGGGTGCCCCATATGGTTTAAAAGTGGGCCACTTAGTCTTGTTGGCTTGGAGAGTAACTGAGTTACTAAGAGTACCTTTGTTTCAAAACATAACTTGTTTCTAAAAATAATTTTGTGTACCAAATTTACTGTATTTAAAAATGTAATTTTGTGTTCCAAAAAGTAATTTACTGTATTTAAAAAAGTAATTTTGTGCATCAAAAGGAAATTTTGTTTTTGAAAAACAAATTTTGTGTTTTAAAAACAATTTTGTGCTCCAAGAATAATTTTGTTATTTAAAAAGCAATGCTGTGCTTAAAAAAAAAATGTTTCAAAAAGTAATCTTAATACAATGATATATTTTTGTTCTGAAGAGTAACTTTCTGTCTCAAAAGGTAATTTTGTTGTTCAAAAAGTAATTTTGTATTCCAAAAAGTAATGTTTTTAAAGAGTGATTTAGTGTTTTTCAAAAAGTAATTTTGTGCTTCAAAATATGATGCTGTGCCATAAGTAATTTTGTGCTCTACTATGTTGCTGCACTATGTTGTATGCTTCAAAAAGTGGTTATTGTGCATAAAAAACAATTTCGTAGGCTATTTGTTAAAGAATGTGGTGTTTCTTTTTATTTTTTTCTTTCTTTATTTATTTTTTATCAAATAAGTCTTTCCATTATCAGTAATCTCTCTTCACAAACCTATTGAATCCAATAGAGTTTTGTGGAACTCATTGAATTGAACTGGTCATTTACTTGGTCACTTTTTTTTTTCCTTTTTTTTTTAGAAAATAAAAGCCCAGACATCAGAGTGATGGGAGTACAAGTTTGACAGGACCTTGGAACTTGAAGCTCTCCAGGTGGACCCACAGGCACAGGTCCTCGTTCTCGCACGCGCAGCTCCACGGGTTCCCGCTGAGTCCCAGCGCGCGCAGGGCCGGTAGTGCCAGCAGGGAGGTGATGTTGAGCGCCGTCAGGTTGTTCCGGCTCACATCCAGCACCTGCAGGTTCTCGTTTTCCGTAAAAGCATCCGGGTGGATCACCGAGAGTCCGGGATTGTCGGTCATCCTCAGCATAACCAGGCTGGCCAGGGGCCCGAACGTCCTGTCCTCGATCCGGGTCAGGGTGTTGAACGAGAGGTCCAGGTAGGCCAGTTTACGCAGATTCCCAAAGGTGGATTCGGAGATCTCCGTCAGGGAGTTGTTGCTGCAGTCCAGGTACACCAGGTCCGAGAGGTAGTTGAGCGCGAGGGGCGGCAGCTCCACGATGCGATTGTTGGAGATGATGAGCTGCCGCGTGGCCAGAGGCAAGTTGACCGGGAAAGTGGTCAGGTGCTGCCCCGCGCACTGAACCACCAGCTGGTCATCGCACACGCACCTGTCCGGGCAGCCGGTGGAGATGACCGGGGACGCGGTGACCCCAGAGGTGAGGAGCAGCACAGCTAGGAGCCGCAAGGGGTGCGCGCTTGGCTGCGGGGCAAGACGCATGACAGCGCCGAAGGCTTCATCAACCCAGTTTGGACCGAGTCAGACGCAGTCGTATTCCTCATTGATCCATCCGAGCTATTTCAACCCCTCTCTCCTAAAAAAAATAATAATCCCAACAGAGGTCAGATCTCGTGCTTGCCCTTGGCACGCTTCTCCTTGCATGCGTAAATGTCTCGGCTCGTCCCGCCAGATGCGTCTTCGGGATCCGGAGCGCGCGGAATTCTCCTCCGTGCTTCAGAATCCATCAGGATCCGGGCAGCCGCTGCGCGCGCCTGGCCAAACCTCACAGCCTCTGTGTGCTGCTCGCGATGACTGACTGCGGTCAGTTGTTTGCCATCCCATCCTTCCCCGAAACTACATTCAAATGAGAGGGAGGGAGGGGGGGAGGGGGAGGCACCATAGAGTGATCTCACATTTGGAGCCAAATTAAATCCACATATGAGAGGAGTTAAAGGTCATGATGCCAGCTCTGTTTGTGTGTAAAAAAAAATCGGCTGTTTCACAACCATTTGACATAAAATCCTCACACCATACAATCAATTCACGAAAAGTGACTTCCTGAAATCCAATTAGAGAAAACATGTTTTCTCCCTTTGAGGAGTTTCTAGCTCCTAAAAAAAAAAAACTTGCTGGGATGAGCACGGATCAGGGTGATGATCCGCTGTTTTCCAGTCCCAGTGTGGAATCCTGCATCTATTCTTGGTTGTGTGTAGGTGTTGAAGTGCTGAATCAGACTTGGAGTGATGGAGGAGGAGGAGGAGGAGGACACATGTGGCTCTGGCGAGTCCATGAAAGACGTGGTACCCCATGCCAGCAGCCAGGATCCCTCTACAGCAGACTGTTAGTGTCATATTCGTATATAAACAATGACGTTTGACTGTTTCCACTGTGGTTTGCTGTGTTGCTTTTCCTTCTTGTGGACCGATCCAAACCCCTCGGCTGCTTGTGTCAAATATATTTGGTGAATTTATGAGGACATCTAGTGATGAATACCTGGTAATGTCTGTGGGGGGCAAATGAAAAGAGTCACTCCTGCCAAAGTCAAAAGTGTCCCTCTAACGCAGGGGTGGGCAAACTACGGCCCGGGGGCCACATGCGGCCCCTTAAGCTACTTAATGTGGCCCTCCAAATTAAAATACATTGAATCAAAAATCCTAAATATTGTTTTATTTTTATTGTATTTATGGTTTCTTCCCATGAATGGTGTTGTTTCTCTGACGTTCGTGTGTGTTCCTTTCTGAGTCAGATGGTGATCTTTCGGATTATTCCTACACCACATAAATGCAGCATTTCTTTGAGTTCACATTTTCCTCTGAAGAACATCAACCCATTGGATCACCCAAAAGAGAACAAAAATCAAAATTTAGAAATTAAAACTCCCAAATTTTCTGTTTTTAAATTAATATATGTGAATTTGAATCCAAATTAAAGCATGTTTTTCTCTAAATTCCATATTATTTTTATAGTTTATGAGGTTGATTACCAAATCTCTCCTTCCATCTGCTCCTTGTCCGGCCCTTATGCCAAATTTTAGAACCCTATGTGGCCCACGAGTCAAAACAATTGCCCACCCCTGCTCTAACGGGAAGACGCACCTTTAAAAGTTTCTGCTTCTCTTTAATCTTTATGCCTTCAGAGTAAAGGAAGATGACACCCTGCTTTAAACCCACATTTTAGGGCTGAAATGATTGGTTTAAACAATTCATGGTTACAAATCATAGTCGATTTTGTTTCATTTTGAACGATCCGATTCAAACTGATCCAGGGGATCTTCAGCCAAAAATTCAAAAGTGACACAGAGAGACTGATACTAGGGCTGCCACAATAAATCGACTAATCAACAACTAATCGAATATTGAAATAGTCGACGACTAATATAACAGTCATACTTTATATGGAGTCAGAGTGTAGTAAAGTTAAAAGTTATGGCATGTTGGCTATTTTGGCATTTATCAAGGCTTTCAAGACAAGTTTTTGAGGTTAGCTAATGTTTCAGCTACATGCTAGCTATTTTGGCTAATTTAGGCTTTTTTGGGTTTTTTTTTTTTTAGCTATTTTGGAGTTTTGCTAATATTTCAACTACAGGCTAGCTGTTTCGGCTATTTAAGGCTATTTTGGCATTTAATTAATTAATTAATTATAATTTTTAGCTATCAATTTTAGCATCTTCAGCAGCCAAATTCAGCTTACAGCATTCACATTATTGCAGGTAATGCAGAATATCTTGTTTTTAGTTAGTTTAAAGCTAATGATGGTCAAGATGTGTGCTTTACAATCAGTTTGCCCTTGGCCTGGTTTGAAAAAATATTTGGTGATTAGTCGACCATTACAATAATCGCTTGTGGCAGCACTAGCATATACATATAGAATAGATGGTATTTTCCAAAACCGATTAATCTCATTGTGAAACATTTTTGTTAATGATATTGGTTCGATTCAATTCTGCCTCAGACAGATCAATCTGGTTGGATCTTAGAAATCTATTCATCAATCATTACAACGCTCAAATTTTACCACCATTTTTGAATCAGCTGAAATTTCTTCTGAAACATCAAAACTAAATAACTCCAGTTGAGGTAAAAAATCTAAGAACAATTTGTAAAACGAAGAATGTGAAATGATAAAAATGTGTTTCAATTTATAAAATTACAAACAAAAGTGAGACCGTTCTTCCTTCTGGCAGCAGTAACACTGTCACTTATGTGTAAAAGAAATGGTACCAAAAAACAAGAAACCAAATGTAAAAAAATTTTAAGAGTTTTAAGTGAGAGTATAGTTCCTTCAAATCTACTGAAATTAAAGGGCTAGAGTTTAAGATCTTCATCTCTTCTGAAGAAATGTCTTTGTATATTTATTTTAATGTTTTGTATTTGTTGTCAAAGTTTATTTTAAGTGATTGTCTTATAATTGTATCTTTATCATATATCCTTTATATTGATATTTTAAATTTTGTTTCATTCTTTGTTTATAGCTTTTCAGGTTGACAATTTTAACATCTGTCCAGGGACAACAGATAAAAAATAACCGCTGGACTAATTCTGCTTCATTGTGTGCAATGCTTTTACTGTGTACTGTCGCTGAGAAATAAATAAAACTGAATTTACATTTTATTTCACATGTGCATCCATTAACTATCAACAATTATAAATCCATGTGTAAAAAAAAAAATGTTTGGCATGCTATGCTTTTCGCCTCGGGATAAAAAAGTATGGAAAAGGTCAGAAATTATGAGAAGTTTTGGATCTAAAGACACCGTTGTTTGCAGCTCCTTAAAAAAAAAAACATAATTTGGCTTTTATATTTGTTTTTCTTACTAAACTTCTTCTTTTGCGCATTTCAAGAAAATTAATGTTCGTTGTGTTAAGTCACTTGAGACATTAAGGGCCGGGTTGAAAATAAGGTTCTTTTCAAAAACAATAAACTCCAGAAGCATTCAGCAAACACTTATCAGTTATGAGGCAATTTCACTAATATAGAAGTCAAGTTTGCCATAAATGCTCAGGGCTTTAACACATAACTGAGTGAACTTTGATGCAGATCTAATCCTTCCATCTTAGAAATGGTGAAACTTGCAAAGATATGGTAGAATTTTTTTTTTTTTTTTTTTTTTTTTTTTTTACATAAAACAGACTTTAAGCTCCCTTTAGTTTTTCCAAAGCAAAGAAACTTGTTTGGCATTGAAATGTAGACACACACACGCTATGTAAACTCACAGATTGATTTCATGCAGAAGTTTGTATCATATTACAGTAAAATAACCTCACTTTATCAGGGGATAAGTTAAGTGGTTTCCTTCCATCTGCTATCTGGATCCTCATGAGAACACGTTGCAGAAGATAAAATTGCAGAAGATTCCTTTTCCTGTGATTGAAATTTCCATATCAAATCCATAACAAAAAACTTTAAATAATATATAACTTTTCAGAGAAAGCTGCAACGTAATCACAGGCCATGATGATCGATCACAGTCTAAATACAGCAGACACAGCTCATAAAAGTTGATTTTCTTTTTTTATTTGTGCCTTTCAGACTAGTAACTGACTTTGTCGTCTGTTTCTAACCAAAAAGATTTTATTTAGAATCAAATTGCTCTAATTTTTTTGCATGACCTATGCTACAAGGTGTTAAAATGAACCTTTAACAAAGAGAAAGAATAGTAGATGGAACTATGAGTTATTCATTTGTATTCCAAGGGTTACAAAGTTATTAAATTTGCTTGTCAGGAACCAGTTATATAAACAGTTTTTTTTAATTCCTACTGTGACAGAGCCCACATTTGTCACTGTGTGAGGGCTTAACAAAGAGGACTTGCTCATGATTGTCGTTTTACTGGTAGCATCTCTTGAAATTCACTTTGTTTAGTCTTTTTGGTAGTCACTGGATTTTGCTTGTTCTCAGTTTTTTATTTGTTTATTTCCTGGTCTCTGGGAGCACTTCCTGTTCCATGAAGTCCAGTGGACCCACCCATTTTAGTTTCCTTCCACAGGCCTGTTTTAAATTGCAAAGGTTTTTTTTTGTGTGTGTTTTTTTAAATTTTTTTTTTTTAGAAATTGTTTTAAAATGGGATATATATGTTTTTTTTTTACTTTGTCACAAGTAAATTGAATGTGTGTGAATGGAGACCAATTAACCTATGAAGCATGTTTTTGAACTGTGGGAGGAGGCAACAGTGCCCGGAGAAACTCCACAGATGCACGAGGAGAATATGTAAATTACACACAGAAAGGTTACAGCAGAGATTCAAACCAGGGCCTTCGCCTACTCTGAGGCAAGAACCACTGCAGCACCATGCAACCCCTGTTCAAAATAAAGCTCCTTTAAAAAGTGGCATGTCTTCCAGCAAGAAAAAAAACATATCCCTATGGGACACCAAACTGTACAGTTTGGGGCTCCATACCATATCAGGTGTATTTCTATCAGTGAGAGGGGCTGTGCCTCCCCACACCTGGGAGTGGCACATGTCTGACTTTTATACAGCTTTGCTCAGGAATGCCACGTAAAGAAATGTAGTCAAGTTACTCATACACTAGGGGAAAAAAAGCCTATAGATATTACCAAACAAAATGATGTAAAAATTTGCAATTTATTTATTTGAGCAAATTTGTTTCAAAGTTTTGAGTAAAAATACCTCAGCTCAACAGCTCAGACAATACTTAATTTGAGTTAACCATAGGTATATATTAACCCACTTTTTTTGGTTAAAGAATACCTAAACAAAACAGCTAAAACATACTCAAGTTGAAGAAACAATAGGTTCATATCTCAATATATTATTACTTTTTCAAATGAATATATTATAAAAGGGTAAAAACTCAGTAAAAGCCAAAAAAGTTTATTAAATTTAAAAGATTTGTAAATTTTATCATAAAATAGCTCAGTAAAGCAAGTTTCATTGGTGAATCTTAGGGAACTTTGTGTAAATTAATCAAACCTGTAGTTCTGAATTGGTGGATTAATCAATTTTTCCCATGGTGCACCAATATTATTGGACGATTGTATAAACTGCTTACATTGAATCCGAAAGGCTGTGGCATAGTTCACAGTATTATTTTATGAATATCACTGGAGAGGAGCATTACTTTCAAGGGAGTAGTAAGCTCAAATCATACAGTCTACGGTCGAAATCTGGTTGAAATATGTGAAAGGAGCATTTCTAGGCTACAGGTGACAGGCCGCGCCCACTCAGCGTGCCTGTTACGTAATTACGCACGAAGAGATCGACGTCCACGCTCTCAACAAGGAAACTTCAGTGTCCTCCACTCCGGTCGAAGCAGTTTGGCTGGCTTACATTTTAGGGTACATTTGCATTGGATTTATTTGTTGCGTTTTGCTACAGTTAAACCATGTCTTACCATAATTGTGGCATTTGTTTTTAAACGGAAATTTGATGTTTTCGAATGTTTTAAAAGCTGAAACGTCTTCTTTTTTGTTTTGTAATGGAACCGCGTGAAATTGACCGACCAATCTTTGCACCGACAGGTTTGTCAAGATGGTTGTTCTCTCCAAAGAGTATGGATACGTGGTTCTGACGGGCTTCGCCAGCATGATCATGGTGGGACACCTCGCTCTCAAAGTGGGCAAAGCTCGGAAGAAGTACAACGTCCAGGTGAGCAGCGGCGTTTGCATGTTTCTATTCTCCTCCGAATCCTCTCTGAAACCGTGACTGTGTCTGTCTTCAGTATCCCAAGATGTACAGCGATGACCCGGAAACTGGGGTCATCTTCAATTGCATCCAGCGTGCCCACCAGAACACGTAGGTATCATAGACGATGCTGCTAATACTATACATTTAAAAACAAAACAAAAAAGTTGCATAAAATCAGTTGCAAGATGAAAGAGAGAGTTGAAGCAGGTGAAAGTTGACACCTTTGTCCCTCCCCTCCAGCCTGGAGCTTTACCCTGCCTTCCTGTTCTGTCTGGCTGTGGGCGGCTTGTATTCTCCTGTAAGTTTGGTTTCCACTGTACTACAAAAAAAGTATTTCTTTCAGAAATAAAATAAAAGCATCTGTTAAATCTTTTCATTTCCAGCGTCGCGTTAGTGGATTAGGATTGGTGTGGATTGTAAGCAGAGAAGTGTACGCCCACGGCTACTCTTCAGGAGGTAAAATAAAACCACCTCCATCACTTTTCAGGCTCCAATTTTCCTTCTCTTGTTTTAATTTTACTACTATCTGTTTTTCTGCTAGACCCCAAGAAAAGGATGAGGGGGATGTTCGGGAACATGGCTTTACTGGGAATGATGATGAGCACTGTCGGCTTCGGGTTCCACCTGCTGGGATGCAACATGCCACGGTTCGGGCGCTTCCGTCAGCTGCAGGCGTAAAAATTAAATGCACTTTTTTTGCTCCAATAGCACAATCAATCAATGACACTTTTACTTTTGTACGCCCTGTTAATGTTTGAGCAGAGACCGTGCATGTTTAGTTTTAGTTGGGTGAGCCGACCGGTTCCTAACAACAACAAAAAAAAAGGAAAGAAATGGCCTGGGGATCTGGGGAAGTAGCCACATTTGGCTAAAATGTGCAGACAATTTATTTGATGCCTTGTCTTTTAAGCTTAACTTTTATTTTGTGCATAAAAGCAAGTGAAATGTAATTTTTTAAAATTAAAAATCTCCATCTACTCTCTATATTTTGTTTCTTGCAACCCTTTTGATCCCATTTAATACTAAATGTTTTTTTTTAAATATGTGTAAAGGGTGGCGGGTGTGTTTCTGTGCACACAGGGAGCAGTTTGCATCCGTTCGTCTTTTATTATTGAGGTTTTGCTCAAAGTTCACGATGCATATCTGGGTGAGATCATTAACTCTCAAGGACCCATAAGATCTCTTTAATCACACTGGAAAAAAAGAGGTTCTGACTCAACAATTGTAGCCTCGCCCACACTTCAGTACTCCCAACATTTACAACACGCCCAGCCAAGTTCATTGTCACATTTATTCTCACATTCCAGTGGCGTTCAATCGCACATTACTCTCTGTGCTTCAAGTGACACCAGGTCAAAAGCTCCAAAACATTTTTATCCTTTGCAAAAACTACAATTTCAAGTTTTACAATACTGTCAAACTAGAACTTTTAAGGTTTAATACATTAATATATGAGCTGCAGTGTTAGATTTTGTTATGTATAGTATAGATAGGTTAAATGTTCTAAAGGCAGCAGTTTGAAAGTGCACTTACTAATATTTGGTCATCAAACCCTCCCTTGAAGGTATTTCAATATCTAACTTCTCCAGTCTGTGTCTGTATTTTGTACTGTATATATATCTGCTCGCATTAACCTGAGGTGAGAGGACTCCATACATCCACATTACCTGACTTGTCCTCTAGAGGGCAGTATGACCATTTGTAGTGCATTTCCATGAGGAGGCAGTCAAAGCAGCAGCTGTGTCTTCTCTTTCTTTTGGTTTGTAACAACAGCAACAGGTTCCTAACAGTCTCCAGAGCGACGAAGGGAATGTGGACGAATGTTAACGTGAGCTGGAATCTCCACTCTAAAGGATTTACATTACAAAACTCCTCAGAAGCCTGGCTGGCACCGGCTCAGTTTTCATCCACAGCTGCAACTTTTTAACTCTGCCTTCATTTGTTGTTTCAAACGTGTCGAGTGACACAAGCTTCCATCAGTAGGAGTATCTGGAGAGTGGCGTGTCCTCCATCAGATCATCCTGCAAGAAAACAGTGAGAAAAGACCAAACCGTCAGAAAACATTTTCTGCAATTTAAATATATTTGTATAGATGACAAAACACCAAAAGAGAATGCAGTTGTAATACTAATTAGGATGAAATAATTTTAGAACTCCAGTCTACTTTAAGACACTCAGAAACATAATGTGTTTTTGGTGTTTTTAACATGTTCTTGTGGTATTTTTCAGATGATAGTGTTCTCTATTGTGAAAATATGCAGTTTGAAAAAGGTCGTATTTGTGATGTAGAAAATACACAGTGCGGGCCACAAACTTCCTGTTCCGCTCCATTCCTGTATCTACTTGTAGATGATCTGATCCATATACGTCTTTGTTTTCCTCATCCGTGCTGAAAAACTTGGTGGCTGGAAAGCTCCAATAATCCTCACCTTTTTGTTCCTGTTTGGGGTGTATGTGTCTGTGTGTGTATGGGGGGGTTAGCTAGCGAGAGAGCACATAAATGGATAACTAAGAGGAAGGGAGGGCGAGGTTGATCTGCAGCAACAGTGAATTTCTAATAAACTCCAACAGAAACTATGTGCAAGAAAATGACAGGTTTAGACATTTTGACTAAAAATATCACAATAAGATTTTAAAAAGCATTAAAAACACTTAAATTAAAATGAACGGAATGCATTGACAAGTATGCTTTCAAGAGAAGTTATACTGTGAGTTCAAATTTTCTTTTGACTATGACTTGTGACTCAGAACCTTTGCAATCTGTGCATTTTATGAGCAAGAATTGGTAGTAAATAGGATGCAGACATTGAGGAGGCCCAGGATGTAGAGGAGCAGGATGAGAAAGCTGGAATAAAAGGGAAATGCTTGCAGTCACGACCCAGTAAAAATTCCAAGACATCCCCAAAAAGAGCCTGAGGAGAGCACAGTCCTAATACATGCATGTAAAAGGTAAACAAAGGCTACAACTCTGCATTCACTGAGGTGTTAAAGTCCCACTTTGATCATCTTTTGATCTACTATAAAATTGTTCCCAGAGGTCAATTAATCATGATTATGTTGTTTTTAGCCAATATAAAATAATTAAAAAAAACATGTTGTTTTGTAGGATATTGTTTATGCAGAGCTGCTCCACAACTCACCAGAACAAGATCTCACGAGGACTAGCTTGTAATAAGTGTCTCATTAGTTCAGTCATCCTGGCGTTGTTGTTATAAAACATGTACTACTTAATAACACTTAGTTTTTTCTAAATCATACTCTTTTAAGTGAAAAATTGTTCTGGTAAAATCTTGGGATAGATTGCGATATGAATCATATCGCAGGGTGTGTATCACGATACGTATCGTGTCACCAGATTCTTCCCTAATTGAAACCGCTGCACATGTAAATCTAGCAGATGTTTTAATGTCATAACAATAAGTAAATACATTTTCACTCAGTTTCATAGATTAAAGGTCACATGGTTTTAGATCATTTACCATGGGGAGATCCTGCAAACGGTGGAACTCCGGGTGATTCATGCGCTGGCGGAACTTGAGGAAGAGGGCGATGAAGACAACAGCGGTGGTGACGATGAAGACCGAGAGCAGGCCAGCCAGCAGGGGATCAAGGGGTGAATTTTTGTGGAGGTGGACACCCCTCAGGTCTTCACAAAATAAATAATTGAAGTTGGATGCAAAGTTTGGAGGTAAACTGACAAAAAAGAGAATCCTCACCTTCATCTCCAACGTTCAGCTCTGATGGAATATCCTGGAGCGTCGGCCCTGCGGGGGGCCGGCCTGGCGCTGTGGTCAGAGGGGGTCTCGTGGTTTGTTTGGAGGTCGCGGATACTGTTGATGGCTGTTTGGAGGTGGGAGTGGTGGAGCTGTGGACAGTGGCGACTGACTGAGATGAAAAGATGCTTAAAAGGGTTGGGCCCTCAGTGGTGGGAGCCTGTTTAGGGGCGGAGCTCTGGGAGGTCAGTGTGGATGAAAGGTCGTCTGCAGCAGCTGAAAGACAGGAAGTGAGCCGGTCAGTTCCACACAGAGCAAGCGGAGGTTTCTTCACCTATTACGGGACTTTAACAGTAATCTGCACCAATCTTCACTTCATCAATGAAGATTGATGAATATAAGACATATTTTTTATAAGATGTTGAAATCACATTCATTATTTGTGCTTAAAACTTAAAATGACTTCAGGTTTTGATAGAAACACTTTTCCTAGTGACGACCTCCATTGTCCTCAAGAGTCAGGAAGTGACGCCAACAGCTGCGACGTGAACGCTCTTATGCCATCTTTCTGTTATTTCTGTGCAGCTAAAAGAGGCTGTTGACATCAGCTGACGAGGTCGTGTTTATCTAAGCTATAAAAAGGCATCAAAGTGAGCTCACGCATTCTCAGCCAGGAACTCCGAAGAGTATGAGACGACAGATTTTAAGAGTTTGGTCTGGAGAAATAACACAAACAGACACATTAATAGACAAAGTGAACACAATGAGGAGGTGATTACCTGAGAAGGATGGGGTGTCGGGGTGAGCAGTTGTGTCTGAAGGTGTTGGTAAAACCACCGTGGGGTTTGAGAGGAAGAAACTAGCGGTCAGTTCTTCATTTGTGGGGCTCTCTGGATGGGTGGTGCCTTCGATCTGGGGGGCAGTTTCAGGTTCTGGGGTCTCATGGTTGAGGGGGAGGGGTAAGGTGGGGGCAGGAGGCTGCGGCCGTCTCAGATCTGTGAAATCAAATGTTGAAATTATTCATGGTGTTATATTTTTTGAGGGGGTCTAAGTATTAAAGCCTTATTTCTAAAATATCTGAAGCATCTAGAATGCTGGTTATATCTGAAGGGAGAAATCTTTTAAAGTTTGAGATATTCATTTAGTGACTATTAATTTGTGTTGAAAGGGACAAACTTTTCAGAGTAATTTGATGGAGTTTTGTCACTTACTGTTTGTTGTCTGACTTAAATTGTAATCAGTTAGTTCAATCATTTTTAAATTTTTATGTAAATTTGAACAACACACGAGACAAACTTTAAAAAGGTTAAAGATCCACCAAGATAGAACAGTTACTTTTACTCATCTCTGCAGTTTATCCAGTGATCACAAAAAGTTTTGCTGTTTAACATTCCAGAACTTAAAACTCGTTTTCAGTTGCCCGTCTTGATGAAATGTAATGAATTTACAATGAAAGGGGTTTACACGTTCAAACCAAAATTTGTAAAATTTCCATGTTGGAATTTGTGACCATTTTTGTCTAAAAGGATCTCAATTTGATGTAGCACTAAGCAGGTAAGAAGTAGGGCTTAGGTTAAAAAATAACCAAACCCTAAATCAACTTTTTTTGGTTGTTGACCTCTATAAATGGGGCTTTATGAGTGTTACCTGTTGGTCATTGCCAAATTTTTGACAAATTAAAATAAACTTGTTTAATTATTCAAAATGTAGCCAAAACCCATCTGTGTGCTGCCCTCCACAGGTTCACTCGAGGTATTACATCTGAATTTTGTGATTGGTCAAACCATGCAAGTCCCACATAATTTCAAAAGTTCCACGTTATGATCTGCAGCTCCAGTAAGCTCCCCATCCCTCTGACTGGATTTTCTAATTTCATCTGTGGGTGGAGTCATCCTCCAACTTCCTTGTTTGGTTACCCTTTAAGATGAATGTAAGGCTCTCGCTTGCTAGTGAATCTTGATGTGGTTCACTTCAGTGGGAACTTAGATGTAGAGTCTTGAGTCTAGACTAAAGAGACTCAAATGATTTAAGTCACATTTTTGAAGTTGCAGATTGTTAAAATGAAGTTGTTATTACAACAATTAGTGCTCCTTTCCCTCTAAGAGCCGCTGTTTGAACTACAGTACATGCCTTTTCCAGGTATTTCTTCTCCCTTGAGAGTGTTGTGTGTAAAAGCGAACCAAACCAAATAAAGTTGTAAAATTTATTGTTATTTTCCACCTATTTAAACTAAGTCAACAGGCCTCTCCCAGTGTTAAGCCTTCAGTGGTATAGTTGATTTAGTTTTTCAGGTCTTGTAAGTGCGTCTGCTGTGCTGCTTAAAAAAAATAACACTGGAACCTCTTGGATTTACCAGAATGCTGAAAGAGTGTGTTTTTGGCTGTGAAAATGACGTTTACGAAGGATATTTTAGCTGGGTAACGTTTTTTTTTTAACAACCATAAAGCCCAGCTGCAGTGATTGTGTTTGTTTCTGCTCCCTTTAATGAAGGCAGCGTTCTCATCGAAACTCAACTAGATCCTGGATTTGCCACAAAGCTGCTTTTTATAGTTGAAAATGTTTTACATCAGCAGGAATCTAATGAAATAACCTGGTTAACCTGTGTGTGTTTTGTCTGTTAACACAATCATTGAACCTGGTCGTCTTATTTAGAGTACAGAATGTGGGTATGTTTTTTTTTACCATATTTACTTTAGTGTAACGATAAATACATATTTCAGTGGAGTGTCATTTACATCATGAGGGAACCAAATGTCTATTAAATAAATGCAGGTTTCATTCATTTGGTGTTCTAACATATAGACAAAAAAAAAAGCTTCAAATTGATGCTTCTGTCTGTTCTTTCATAACAAGGTTCTCATTCTGCAGTGGGAATTTTTGGAGGATATGGAATTGAAAATCTGCATTTCAAAATGTATAAATCTGATGTCCTCATTCAAAAAATTTAGAACTAAAGAAAATTGATTTGATTTGTTTTATTAAAGAACTAAAGAAGTAAAATTCAAAAATAATCTGGGCTGAATTCATATAAAAGTGTTTTTCAGACGGTTCTCTACTCTGCAGTACACAAGACTCAGCCATAGACATCACACAGAACATGGCAAGACAGAACGAATAGAATAAAACTTGTTAAGTCATGCTCTCTTTTAATCATTGCAGACCTCCGCTGACAGAAAAGGTCAGCTGTCTGATGCTGCGAAGCGGAAGCGCCCTTGGGCAAAATCATGGACCAGCACTAATCTTTTCAACTGTGCAATAAAGAAAACATGACAATAAATAAATAAATCTTTTACCACAACAGGTGGAAACATGAGGAGCATAGAGCTAATGCAGTTTCTTAACAAAGATTATTATTGCTATTGTTCTGTTAACATTATACATTTAGCGTTTTTTTTTTTTACTTGTTCAGCATTAATAAAAGACTTTTCAAAAATTATGAATTTATTTCCAACATGCAAATGACAGAAGTAAAAATTAAAGACAAATTCTTAACAGAAGAGAGATTAAAATCAGAATTCTGACTCTAATCTCATAATTCTGACTTTAATCTAAAAATAATTAAGTTAGAATTCTAAGATTAAAGTCAAAATTATAAGATTACAGTCATAATTACGACTTTAATCTCAGAAAAGTTAAGAAATTAGAATCAGAGTTCTGACTCTAATCTCAAAATTCTGACTTTATTCTCACAAAAATGAAGTAAAAATTTAAATCTTAAAGCCAGAATTTCCCATTGTTCTTTTTATCTCTCTCCATTTCTCTCCCATACAGGTGAAACAGGGAAGTGAAGTCCATCATTTTTCATATATTTTTCCAGATCAAATCCAATCTATTTTTATACCACAATAATCCAATCAAATGATCCATTGAAAAGTTCTGGATATAATCAGTCAGCATTGGGCCCAGCGAGCCTCTCCTGCAGATGCGTCTCCTCCCTCCATCTCCTGACTCTCACCTGCTGCCTGCGTTGACCCGGTTATCAGCACCAACGTGCCGAACACCAACCGAACCCCCAGTCTCATCTCCTCCGTGCGGATGGTGCAGGATCGGGCTCTCCGCGGCGGCTCTGCTCAGTGGGTCTGATGTTTCCGTTACGTGGCTGGACGGGGCGCCTCATCGGCGCTAAAAATATCCTGGGGGAGTCGAGCAGAAGAGCAGCGTGGGTGTGGCCGCCGGAACGGAAAAACACGCGGAGGGTTTCGTTTAAAGAGATGGGGGGTGAGCGCTAATGACGGCGTGGGTTCATCCCTCCCCACAATTCTGCGAATAATTTGCTCGATCGCACCGGTTTGCCGTCGTTCCCTTCAGCCAATCAGAGCTCGGTGCGTCAGAGGCGCAGCTGCGTCAGGAGCGCCTGTTAGAGCTGCACAGGCAAGTTTTACTGTACTTTGTTATTATTATTATCCCGTCCAATGTTTGAATGGACTCCAGCAGGGTCTTTGTTGTGAGCCCTCACAGAGGTCACTATGTCAGCGCGCATAGTGCACTGTAGTGCGCATGTGCAGGCCCACTTGAGGGACCCTGTGGGCGCTCAGACAGACCTGACTCACTCCAGGACCTATTTCCACCGTTCAGACCTTAGAGGAGGCAGCAACTGGAAGCCACCGTCACCTTACCCCAATGGAGCCTCCATCCACTCCAGGACAAATGGAGATGGACCAGACAGTGGAGAATGTGGAGTCTGTGAGTTACTTTAAAGCCACCGTCTACAGATTAAATACTCTTTACTAATAAAACAAAGATAAATTCATTTCAAAGTATTTAGGAATAGGAGTTTTAAAAAGTACAAATATTTTGATTTATAGAAAATAAAGCGGATCTTTTGAAACATGATCTCAGCTTTAAGCACATGCTGTCCTAATAATAACACGGCATGTACTCCAGATTAGTTGCAAGGACAACAAACTTCTTTTTCTATCTCAAACTTCTCCCTGTAGGCCCGCTTACTGGTTTTACAAACATCCTTCTTGTGTGAAAAATTAAAGTCCACTCCAAGGAAAGGTTTGGCCACTAGATGGCGATCGCTCTGTAGCAGTACACTTTTTTCAAGAAGAATAAGCAATTATGAGAAAAAAACTGTGCGCAAATGGTTACTTTAATTACATTTTTCTTTAAAATACTTTGGAAAATTCATGCTATGTCAATGTAAAGATGCTTATTAAATCAGCAATGTATGTTTACGTCAACCGAGCGCTAGTTTTTGCTGTCCTATAAGAAATTTAATTAAATGTTAGCACGAAGCTATAGTGGACTTTAGCTTTATGTGCTAGATCAAACATGCTTTTCTGGATCAATTATTGATCTATTACGCTTAAATTTATTCAAATCAATTTTATCAACCCAGCCCTAGTTTTTGGTGGACTGAAAAGTAGCACTTTTCTCACGATGGAGGACATATTTAAAGAAAATTAAGATTAAAACTGCATGTCTTTGAGTATTTTTTTAAATTTAAATTGTTGTGAGTCTGGAGCAGATGGGAAAAAAAACGTATTGGGAAAAGAATGTAGCAGTAAACAAAGGGATGATGGGAAATCAGTACAGGCTTACCCTGCGCAAACACCTGATAAGGGAATTTCTGATCCCACTCTGCAAAAACTAGTCCTAGAATTCAACGCTGAAAAAAAAAAAAAAGTATAATAACAGCATAATAATAATTAAAAGAACTCTTTGAACAGCTTTACAATAAATGATCAGAGTGGGACTTTCAGATAACGTAGGAGGGGGAGCAAATTTGAAATCAAATGGAACAGAAAGGATTTTCTGCCTCCAGGCTCTGTACCAGCTGTACTTCGATCCAGACATGGAACATAAGGATGCAGCCCAGAAGTGGCTGACCCAGGCTCAGGCCTCTGCACAGGGGTGGCAGTGGTGCTGGGCCCTCCTCAGTTCTGACAAGGTCTGAGACCATCTGTGATTCTTTTTTAGTGAATATCAGAGCTACTTTTATTCTCTAAGCGTTTACTGTTGTGTTTCATATTGTTACAGATCCCAGAGGTTCAGTTTTTTGGTGCCAGCACTCTTCACATCAAAATCTGCCGGCACTGGAGCGACCTCCCCGCGGAGCAGCATGAAACCCTCCGGACGCAGCTCCTTTCACAGATCTTGCTCTTCTCCGCCGGGCCCAAAATGGTTCTGACCCGCCTCTGTGTGGCTCTGGCCTCGATGGCTCTGAATCTGATACCTCATGTGTGGTCTCAGCCAGTAGTGGATATGGTGCGAGCCTTCCAACCACAAAAACTGGACTCTGATGGTGGTGGTAGTGCAGAATCCTCCCAGGACCCTCAGGCTCATTGTCTTGCTCTGCTGGAGATCCTCACCGTCATTCCAGAGGAGTTCCAGAGCAGCCGCCTGGCTCCAGCCCGCCGCTCTCAGCTGAGGGAGGCTCTGGCGAGCGAGTGGGCCGCCCTGTGTCCCATGTTGCGACAGCTGCTGCAAACCCAGGACTCATCCAACCTGGTGAAGGAGAAAGTCCTGCACTGCCTGTCCAGCTGGAGCGGGCTGGATGTGCCTTTAGGAGAGAGCCAGGAGCTGGTCCAGGACTGCTTCTCTGCGCTGTCAAACCCGCAGCTGTTCGACTCGGCTGTAGAGACGATAGTCACTGTCATCTCTCAGCCTGACTGCCACAGGTGAGGAGCATGCTGGGTAACGGCTGGGATTATCTTCAAAACTGGGCCTCAGCGTGGTTGTGTGCAGGTACGTCGATTCTCTGGTGAGCCTCATGCCTGTGGTGCTCGGGCTTTACGACCAGCTGAAGACAGCTGCTCAGGATGGAGACATGGAGACCTCCCATGGGATCTGTCGCATTGCTGTTGCTTTGGGGGAAACGCACTCTAGGTATCCTCAAACAAACATGGAGAGCTCTGCCTTCAATTTCTGTTTTTTTTTTAGATTATTTATGGTCCACAGGGTTTTGTTGGAACAGTTGGACCACTGGCAAGAATATTTGTCGTTGGTCAACATGATTCTGTTCTGTACGGGCATCCCTGGACACTACCCTGTCAGCGAAACCACCAGCTCCCTCACACTTACCTTCTGGTACACTCTACAGGTACAGAGACTACAACGGATTAAGAAAAGAAAAGCATCATTTTTTTATGTTGTGCAACTACTTTTATTTTTGTTTAATATATTTATTGTCTTTATTTGAAATTTCCAGGATGACATTTTGTCCTTTGAGGAGGAAAAACAGGCAGTTTACCTGCAGGTTTACAGGCCCGTCTATTTCCAACTGGTAGATGTGCTGCTTCAAAAATCTCACTATCCTTCCGAGGAAGAGTATGCCTCCTGGTCTTCTGACGACAAAGAGCAGTTTCGCATTTACAGGTAAATAGGTTTAAGTTTAAACCGGACTAAACTGGTTCTTTTAATCTGTGTAGAAACGTCAGGAACCGCTGTTTTTACACAGTTGGGGTTTTGTGCTACATCTTTAAATCTTTTTTTTTTCTATTTAAAACAAAACATTACCAGTTGTGTTTTAATCATGATTATGAAGTTTTTAAGCAAAAATCCTGCAATCTAAATGTCTTAAAAATCAATTTTTCACGTTGATCTGAAGCCTCTGTTTCCAAAATCTCGTCTGAGGGGGTGTGGTTTTTGGAGCTGGGCTGAGCAGCCCCGCCCCTGATCCCCCCTTCTGATAGCTCTGTGTCTCACTCGCGAATATCTTCACCACTGCTACATAAAGTGTCAAGCGATATCAGTAATGTCCAGCCGTATGGTTTTAAGCTGGATGTCAGCTTGGACGAGAAAGTGAATCAACTTTCATTGATTTACAATCCTTTACAACTGCTGTCAAATGAGCCGCAGTTCACATTTCCGTGGTCACATCAAGAAGCTCTGTGGAGTCTGGTGGAGATTTTCCTGCTCATTGTATGAAACTCACACTAAAAAAATCCAGTGACGGCTGATTTGACCACGGAAATGCGAATGGCAGCTCATTTGACCGCAGTCAATAATGGTAAGATGTCCTCTTCTCCTCTCCAGCACCTGAACTAGGTCCAGATGAGGGGTTTAGCACATGTTGAGCTGTTGTGACATAAAAAAGACTCAAACTGATCCAGTGTGCACAGTTTGATCCAAAGCAATTTAAAAGAAGAAATACTTGGAAAAGCAAAAACGAAATGATTTTCTATTACATTTGTTCTTTTTCATAAGAAAAATGCCACACATACATGTTAAAAACTCAAAAAACAGGATTTTCATCAGAGGGGGACTTAAACTGTTTTGTCTCTTTTACAGGGTGGATATATCTGACACTCTGATGTATGTTTATGAAATACTGGGATCAGAGTTGCTCAGTAACCTCTACGACGGACTCGGCAGACAACTGATGGATCCTCAACAGTCGGGAGTGTGGCAGGTCATCAAAGGGGGCTTTAAATAATCCTAAAATGTCTTTGACATGAATGGTTTTGTCATTTTATAAATCAAGATTGTATAGCTTTGTCTAGATCTCAAAGTGGCAGAAGAATATATGCAAAGTCAAAATGAAAAGTAGGAGCAGATTATGTTTAGGATTTCTGTGAGCCTACACGTTGACAGTTCTCAATGGCTTTTTTAGCCAAAATTGAAAAAGCTTGTGTTGTTTTCTAGAAGGTAGTTTCTGCACCACTGTAGTAGTTCGTTAGAAATTCACCTTCTGAGTAATGGGTGGGACTATTAGAGTAACCCCGCCCCCTCTTACTGTACTGTAACCTATAACTGATCTATCTGCTTACACTCTTCCACTAGCTTACAGCCCCTCACAACCCCAACCTAACATTACAGGTGCAACAAAATGGCGAGCAACATTAGAGCTATCCATTCATACAGTTTTGAGCCAGACGCCGTATTAGCCCAGATAAGGTTTTTTCAAAATCTCTTCAAAGAGTTTCTGTCTGCTGCTAACTGGCTGTTGACGGAATATTCCATCGCTTCAGAGGAATGGGGGAGGATGAAACACTTTTGCAGACTTGTGCCATGTTAGCGATTTGTGTTATATATGAAAGTTAAATAATGGACATTGAAAATAAATTTAGATGATTTTTTTAAGAGGGGCTCTCAAGGTGTTGGGGGTCCAAGGTGATTGCCCACTTTTTCCTAATGGTAAGTCCGCCCCTGAAGGCGAGCAATATTGGAACTATCCAGCCATACAGTTTGGAGACAGATGCCAGCTTAGATGAGGAAAACAAAAAAGATGTTCATGGATCTATTTGTTTGCAAGCAGATGCATCAGAATGGAGAAGAGTAGGGAGTTTATGTCCCGCCTACTGCATTTTCTGTCAAAGATACAAATTTTTTTAAATGGCTTTTTCCATTATCAGAAAATGCCACAAGGGCATGTTAAAAACATAATAAAAATATCACTTCATAAACAGTTCCATTCTGCTTCTCTGACCAATTCATCCGATTCCCTTTCCATCAACAGAATAGAAGTTTTGTTGCTCACTTTTCCTCATATCTTAAGTCACCTGCTTTGCCCTGCTTACTGGCTTTTGTTTAACTTTCATCATTTTTCGTGACGTCAGGCTTTGTTTTTAATTTCAGGACACAGAAGCTCTGCTGTTCGGCTTCCAGTCCATCGCAGAGACCATAGATGTGAACTACTCTGACGTCATCCCTGGTCTCATTGGGCTCATCCCGAGAATCAACATCAGCAACCTCATGCTGGCAGACACAGTCATGTACACCATAGGTACCTTCTCCAGTGCATGCGTAGGGTTGCATCTGACTGAGTTGCAGCAACTTGCAGATTGTAGAACATTTATAAAACGTTCTCCAGCTTGTCGATTCTTTTTTTAAAATCCAGTTTCAATGATTTATTTTCTCTCTAAATGGTCACATTTGGGGCGTAGGTCTCAATTATGCCCCAATATAGCTCCTTCGCATGTATTCATGACTGGACACATTTGGTTCACTTAAAGCAGGGGTCGAGGGTCGGTGTCCTACACGTTTTCCAGCCAACCTGCCATTAAAGCTCCTTACTGGTTAAACACACCCGATCCAGGTAATCAACAGCACATATGGCAGGATTTAAGGAAAACCAGCAGCAGGTCTGGAGTTGGGGGCCCCTGACTTAAAGCAAACCAGCGTTTGAACCATACATGACACATTTTATAGAACATTTTCTGGTCTACAGGAGCGTGATAAAAAGTAACTTGACTGTGCTTTGTAATCGAGCAGGATCCTTGGCAGAGTGGCTGGCCGATCACCCGGTGATGCTGAGCCGTGTTTTGCCGATGGTGCTGCAGGGCCTGGAGAAGGAAGAGCTGTCAGTGTCCAGCGTGTCCACGCTAAAGAGGATCTGCAGGGAGTGCAGGCACGACCTCGGGCCCTGCGCCCAAGACATCCTCACCGTCTCACAGGTCAGACTCAGAATCTTTTTGTGGATTTAAGGTTAACCCTTCCGCTCTCCTTGGGGTCCAGATGGCTCCAACCACATATTGTTATGCGATTTCTTCCATGACAAATGTGGACGAAGGGGGACAGGATTTTATGTCTGCCATGGACATTAGTGAAACTCCGAAATCAGTGAAAAAAAAAAGTTCAGCGCACTGTCATGTGGTGTCCAGATGACCCCACTTTTAATGTAAACAAGCTAAGGAGAACGGAAGGGTTAAAACGACTTGCCATAGCCCTCACATATAAGGTTTATTTCAGCTCTGGAAGGATCATTCTTTTTGGAATCTTTTCCACAGGCCGTGCTGCTGAAAAACCTTCATAAGGTGAGTAAACAGCTTTGATGGCATTTCATATTTGGAAATTCTATTGCTGTCAACTTGAGTGCATATGTTTGTGTGTGTGCAGAGCAGCCAGTGCATGTGGCTGATGCAGGCTTTGGGTTTTCTGCTGTCAGCTCTTCCAGTAGAAGAGATTCTTAGCAGGCTTCTCTCCCTCATCACACCTCACATCCAACAGCTGGATGCACTGGCACACCAGGAGGTAAATGAAACATAAAGGGACAAGAGTAAATATAGTATTTGGAATTTATGTTTAAATAACAGACTAGAAAAAATGGAAAATAATGTGTTCGTGCAGCCGAATGCCTCCAGTAAACAGAGCATCATGCACATCCTGGGGATGCTGTCCAGTTTGTTTTCCACGCTGGACATTAGCACACATTCAGAGGTTTCAGAGGGAGCAGCCAGTCCCAGACTCTCCCCCAACCCAGTGAGTTTACAAGAAAAGTTTAGCCAAAACTTTTATATTTTTTTTATTGAAAAAAAAAAAAAACTAAATACATTGAATGATCTTTATTTCTAATATGCAGGTTGTGGTTGTGCTACAGCAAGTGTTCCCTCTGATCCAGAACATCCTGGGTAAATGGCTTTGTGACTCAGACGTGGTAGAGGTATACTTTTATTTAATTATGTACATGCACATGTAGAATCAAAGCTTTTCCATACATTTTCCTCATTCTCCTGACAGGCGGTTTGTGGAGTTTTTGATAAATCCGTGCGCACGCTCCTGTATGATTTTGGGCCGATGGTGCCTCAGCTGTGTGACATGTTGGGTCAGATGTACGGGGCCTTTCCTCAGGCCTCCGCCTTGGACCTGGCACGTCAGGTAACTCCTTTAAATCACAAGAACGAAGCTGTTATCTCCACCCAACATGCTTTTGTGATCTGTATTTCAGATGGTTCACATTTTTGCTGGAGAGGAGCATCACCTCTCCAACATCAAGGGCCTCACTAACACCCTGACCTCTGCAACACTGGCTTTGTTTCAACAAGGTAACAAATAGATGTAAAGAAAAGACTTTATTCCAGAGTGGTTTTACTGAACCCAGTCGTGCTTTTGCAGGTCTGAGGGATCATCCGGATATCGTAGAATCGTTTATGCACCTTCACGCTCAGGTCAGTTTGATCTACCTCCTTTGTGGACATCTTCACTGGTCAAAATCCAACCGCTACTTAAAACTCTTCTGTCTTTCTGACTGGTAGATACTTAAAAGAAAACCCAGCTTGTACCTTTCGGACCAGCTCGATGTTGAGGCCTTGTTTCATTGTGGTCAGTATTTTTATAGCAAAGATCATCTGCCAAAATTATCAGGAAAAAAAAATCTAAGAAAACATTTTCAGAGTTGCCATATTCCATATTTTTTGCATATATTTTAAGATAGATGCCATCCAATTTGGTGTGCATAACTCCAATTATGCTAACTATACATTAATTATTCAAATTCAAAATTCAACTTTATATATGAGCACTTTTCAGGCATAATACTCACCAAAACACATACAGATACTACAAAAACAAACATCAAAATTAAATTAAAACCTTAAGTTTAAAAGGCTAAGCAAAGAAGATGAGTTTTGAGTTATCTTCTTAAAAATCTCCACAGTGAATGAAGCTTTCACATTCGCAGTAATTGGGTAAAAGAAATCATATATACCAATGGAGGCTGTACAAGAAAAATAATAGTGTGTTACTTTTTTGTCAGCATGTTCTAAAAATGAAATTTGTATTTTTAGACCGAATTTCAAACCTTAATCTCTGGTAATTTTGTGGATTATGGCTCTCAGGTAATGCAAATCCAACGTTTTGTGATTCCTAAAATATAAATATATATATAAAAAATCATTTAAATGGTCACCATCATCAAAATGATTAGAATTTTTGGTTACAATTTTCCATGTATTTTTAATGGCTTTTGCTTTTTTGGAGCATCTATGGTTTTAACTTTAGCCTCAATCTGTTTAGTCGTCCCCTGTTTTTGTGATATGAGTAAATGGACCTTTCCAACCACTAATCAGACAGGGATCAGATCAGATCTTCAGATCAGATCTTCTTTTGGGGAGTCTTTATTAATGCATTTCAGACGAATTAAAGTCCAATTGACTTTTTAAAAATGGAATAAGAGTTATTCTGTCTTTTGTCGTAAAGCCATGACTGTGAATCAGTTGCATTAAAGGTTTCTGTCATGCTTTCTCTCAGGGATTCAGGCCATCAAGTTCCCTGAGACGGCCACAGTCAAAGCTGCCTGCTTGTTTTTTGTAAGTTTACAGATTTGCAAAATGTTTAAACCTATGCCAGATTTTTGGCAGTGACCACCTTCTCTGGAGCCCTGGACATGACATTAAAAAACATATAATAAATTGTTTCCTTAGATTAGCATTTTATGCACACAAAGTAGTACATCTGTGGTCACAACTAAGCATTTTGTAGGTATTTTGTCCATGCAAGTTAACATTTTGTGCGCACAGGTACAGTCCGGGTTTTGATCACAAGTTAGCTTTCTGTGCACAAAAGTAAGTTCTCACAAGTAAGCATTATATGCATACAGTTTAACATTTTCTGGACACCACTTAGCATTCTGTGTACAAAAGTAAAGATTCTGTGCACACAAGTTAGCATCCGATGTGAAAGAATTAGCATTATGTGCACACATATTAGCATTTTTTTGTGCTCATAAATTAGCATTCTGTGCAAAAGTACACACTCTGTGTGTACGGTTTAGCTTTCTGTGTGCAAAAGTTAGCATTTGGTGCGCACAAGTCAGCATTCGTGTTTACAGGTTAGCATTCGGCGTGCAAAAGTAGGCATTGTGCACGCAAGTTTGCATTTATGTGCACACAAGTCAGTATTTTGCGTGCAAAAGTTAGCATTTTGAGTCCATAGCGTTTTGCGCGCACAACTCAGACAGTAACGATCCACTTTGATTACTTCTTCAATAGCTACTCCTAATATGTGTGCACAAAATACTAACTTGTATGCCCAAAATGGGAATTTGAGGGAACAATGTGTTTATTATTTTTTTTAATGTCATGTCCAGGGCTCTGTAACCTTCCACGCATTTCTGCACAAAATAATCCCCATTATAAAAACAGAAACATGAATATCAGAGGGCGTTGCTTATCAATGTGTCATTATTGACCTGAAGAACTGATTTATTTTGTAATAACTATTGTTTTCTGTCATGTTTGTGGCAGATGGAGTTTATGAATCGCTGCAAAGATGTTACCTCGCTTAGTGAGGACCTGCAGAAGGACGGAAAGCTTCTGACAGAGACCGTCATACATGTGAATCCGACTTGAACAACAGACAGGAGAACATTCCCCTCATTGGTGATGTCATTCTTCATCAACGTATGCATTTGTGGTTTCCCTCCCGTTGCAGGCTATTGCAGCCGGCGCTCCTCGCGGTGCAACCGAACCCTTCTCTGACGTGCTGCTGAACCTGAACAGACACTGTCCGGCTCTGCTGCCCCAGTGGCTTAATGACTCCCTGCAGGCGGAGGGATTTCCATCCACTCATGTGTCTGCTGAGCAGAAACAAACCTTCACCCAGCAGCTCCTGAGGTAATCATCAAAACTGCTGCGAAACATCTGAAGTTCATTTTTGTTCCATCTTTTCAGGTATTTTGCTTTTATAAACACTTGTTTATATATTTATCTTTGTGGCAGGGAGCAAACCAACAAGCGGCGCATGAAGGAGACAGTGATGGAGTTCTCTCTGCTCTGCAGAGGCCTGCAGGGCTCCGGATACTCCAAATACTGAACCACATTTTAGTTAAATCAAGCTTCTTTCCCTCCAAATTGATGGTTCAAATAAACTTATCTCCAATTCTTAATTTATGTCAATGGAAAATGTGTATTTAGACTTGTTGAGTTTGTAATAAAACATAACAGCTGATGAGATTTCAGAGGGAATTTATGTCCAACACCAATAAGTCTGTTTTGTTGCAGATGCATCGGCAACTGGTTTATTTTTCTCTTCCTTTCATTCCGCTCCAGTTCATATTCATACATTATCAAAATATAGAAACAGCCCCTTCCTGAACCTGGCTTCATCTTCTCTCTGTTATAAAGGAGCGTCTCTTTAAAAATGTTCCTTCAATACATTATTACATACTTTAGACCTCTTGTGAACTTCAGCTAACACAGAATAAAACAACAATATCACTTTTGCACAACAGAAAAAAAGGAGAACACGAGCAGCTTTTGAAGCAGACTTTTTGTTTCTTTGAAGTTTTTCTTCCCGTCAGCAGTAACTGAGGGAAGTTTGAGTTCGTCTTCAGTAAAAAAAAAAAAAAAAAAAAGATGACTGGATGTAGTGTTTTTCTCGGTGGAAGGTTCCTCAGTGCCGTGTGTTGGTGCATGCATTCAGAGCGAGACCGGCGCTCCTCATTCCAGCCGTCCACTACCGGATTCTGGTGAAGAGATTCAGAACAGACTTTGATTCCTGTAGAGAGAAGAGGAGGGAAAGGTTTCAAAAAATGTACATAGAACTTTCAGGTTTTAAAGACTTTCTTACTTTAATTTTCTTTATAAAAAATCAATTGATTTGGAGTAAAACATTTTCAGAAAGATTAATTAACTTGGCGTTTTGATGACTATGATGTGTATTTTTTGCAGAAACTTAAAAAAAAAATACAATTATTTAAATAATCTGCTTAAAAAATATGTTATTTATCTAAATTTTCATCATAAATGTGTTGTTACTTTTAGGAAAATACAAAAAAAATATTCCATGTATCAAACACTAAATTATTTTTCAAAACTAATTTAATATTAAAACTGATCACATTTAGCATAATAATGATTTACATAATAAAAATTATATAATTTTCAAAAGTCGTAATAAATAGTTGGTCACAATTCAAGTTATTTATATGACGACTCACATTAGAAAACAAGCAATTTAAAATTATTTATATGAATTATTTTAAGAATATTTTGTCATATTTAATCATGTTCTCTAGACATTTTAGATTTTTTTTTTTTTTCATTATTCTATATAGAGTTTTCCACATGTCCTGCATGGTTACCTTAGTGCAGCGCGTTTTGCTGAAGACGTTCCAGAAACGCAGAGTCTCGTCTCCGGCTCCCGTAACAATGGCTTCTCCGTCTGGAGACACAGCCTGGAGGAGAAGGGGATTAAAAAATACAAACTGCTGCTTTTTATACTAATTTTATGGAAGTAACTCATTGCAAAGTGGACAAAAACAAGCAAACAGACACGTGTTTCAACGTACCAGGTATAGGACTCTGTAAGAGTGTCCGGTCAGCTTAGCCACCTGTGTGAGTGACGGATACTTCCACACCAGAATCTGGTTCTGAGAGTAGCCGTGAGTGCTCACCTGGACACAAGTGGTTTGAAATTTTAAAAAGATTCATTTAGACAACAACTATAACTAAGCAAAAGCTTTAAACATCATGTCCAGCAGCAATAAGTGTGCAAATGTAAGTGGGTCATATGGGATAACTTTCCATCTGAACCTCAGTCAAAGATTATTTATAGAGGAAGCTGTTCAGTTTTACTTTATTCGCCACCTGTTTTATTGCACAATAGATTTACAACCTTCCTTAAAAGATTAGAGTGAACTTTTCTTTCATGGAAGTGCAGCAAAAGGCCCATTTTTAAGGGAGACTGGATGAGGCCCCTAGTGTTCAAAAAAAGTACTGCAGAGAAATTTATAATCGTGGGGAAAAATAGATTTAAGATTTAAAAGTCAGAATTTTTTAATGAAGACATTTTTGTTTGACAGTCTTTCTAAATTCAAATTTATTAAACTTTTATCATTTAAAGTATTGTTTTATAAACAGGATGTGAACGCATGAATGTGATGCACGAGCGTTCTCACCAGTTCGTTGGCGTGTTTGGACCAGGCCAGGTTGCACACCTGAGACCCCGTGTCTGTGCTCTGCAACGCCTGACCCGTCAGCGTGTTCCAGAAGCGCAGGCAGCGGTCGGCCGTGCCGCCGCCTGACGCCAGCAGCCCGTGCTGGTGAGGAGACCAGGCGATGGCCTTGACGGCGGCCAGGTGGTCGCTGTACTGCTGCACGGGCAGAAGGCTGGAGCTGTTCCACACCAGTAACTGTGGACAGAAGACGTTCGGGGCCGTCAGCTTCTCTGCTGCCGCCGGCTCGCCACTGTGGATGACGTCGCCTCACCTTGTTGTCGTTGCCTCCGGAGGCCAGGTGCTGGTGGTCAGGTGACCACTTGAGGCCACACACTTCCTGCCTGTGACCCTGCAGCCTCCTCTCTGCAGAGGGGGGCGTCCGGACGTCCCGCTGCAGGATCACTCGGTCCCGACTACCAGACGACAGCTGTTCTCCGTTCCATGCCAGAGCACCTGAAGACATGAGCGAACGCTTCGTCTGAACACTGCAACACTAATGAAACTTCAGAGAGTGAAGCTTCAGTTAGAACCCGACTGACCTACTCGCGCTGAATGACCCTCCAAACTGGTCAGCTTCCTTCCTCCTGCTGCATCCCAGATCTGAACGTAACCCTTATGAGTTCCCACCGACACCAGACTTCCCTAAAAGAAGCAGAGCGAGCAGTTCCTTCTGCTTTTACTTAGGAATTAGTCATTTTGTGAGCTCAAACTCTCCGTCCTTACCCTCTCGTTCCAGCAGACAGACGTAACAGAGTCTCCGTCCACTGAGAGGTCGCACAGCCTCGTCACCTGTGGGCGCAGATGCAGGTTCATGAACAATTTGGGAGCGGCTCCTTTCCTGTGAGCTTGAGACGGCCTCCTCCGGCTGACCTGACTGGTGCAGGCGCTCCACAGGTAGACGCAGGCTCCCAGCCCCACGCTCAGCAGGTTCCCTGCCGACCAGTCCACCAGGTTGAGGTAGAAGTCGTCCTGCAGCTCCGGGGCGTCCAGCACTTTGAAGGGGATCTTGGAGATCTTCCGCGCGGGTTTGCGGGGGGAACGGAGCAGCTTGTGACTGGTGGGAGAAGGACTTCAGCGACACGAGCGCAGAATATTAAGCTCAGTGAGGAGGAGGTTTTCTTACCTTTTGTTGCTAAGTGGAGAAAGGGAATACGGGGAGACTTCGTTATCACTATCAAAAGGCACTCTCTTAGTGTGGACAGTGTACTGAGGAGAACGCAGGAAGTTACAAGTGAGATTTTTTTTTTTTTTTTTTTTTAAATAATGCTTAGTTTGAAACCTAAAGACTCACTCCGATTTAAAAAAAAAAATCTGCTTTTAACGTGTTTTGTGGCATTTTTTGGTGATAGAGGACATAAATAGAGAAAATTAAGCTTAAAATTTAATTTCTGAGTATTTTTTTTACAAAAATTGTTGGGAAACAGGAAAAAAAACGCCATTTGAAAAAGAGATTTTTTCTTTCTTTTTTTCTCTGCTCCATTCTGATGCATCCACTTACAGACAAATAGATTCATTAACTTTTGTTTTGTTTTTTTCCCTCATCAGAACTGACATCTAGCTCAAAACAGTACAGCTGGACAGCTCCAACTTCGCTCGCCTTTTTTGTCCTAAAAGAAAAGTACACTTTTGTGCAGCAAAAAGCTTGTTTTTAAGAGAAACTGGATGAGGCCCCTAGTGTTCAAAAAAGTTACTGCAGCGCAATTTATAATCACTGGAAAATTAGAAGGCTATGTCCGAATTCCCACCCTAATCCTTAACTTCTAAAACTATTTAGTACAGGACAATATAATGCCCTGGATTTTATAAGCAATTCAGACACCATGCTTACTTCTTAATTTTTTAAACGGCGGATGACATCACCGATTTCACAAAGTGAAAATCTAATCAACATGAACATAGTTTGACGTCTATTTGTGACTCCACTGTGTTCTGATGATGAAAATGTAGATAGTTTGTAAAAAAAATTACATTTAAACACTTCAACACAATGCATTGTGGTCTATATTTGCTAATGTAGTGAGCATCGATGTAAGCTGGTTTTTGAAAAGTTTTCTAGGAAATTTCAAGGGAACTGGAATTAGGACTACAAGATGATGAATGCACTATATAGTGAGTAGTGAAGGAATTCAGACACAGACAATGCGCTTTTACAACATATCAAGAGATGATCGGAATGGGACATAAGAAGATGGGAAAGGTTTGTTTCTGCACCCTAAAAAGGCCGCGGGAGTCTTGAGTGAGGACGGCGTGCCGCCTGTCATCCCCGTGGGGGTCTGGCACCGAGTCGATTCCCGCCCCCAACAACTCGTTCCTCAGCAGGGCAGCATACGCCACAGCATCTGGAAAAAACAAAATCAACAACGAAACAATCAGATCAGGTCTAAAGAGCTGGAGGCAGGATGGAGAATTTCAGACCTTTTCCCGAATCTGAACCGGCATCCTTCGCTTTGTAGTTCTGAGATGGAGAGCGGCAGTTTTCCTGCAGAAAACAGAATATTTTTTAAGTCTAAAATCTGCTTTTTTTTTTTTTTTTTTTTATTTACTTAAAGATCACTCTGATTTTTGGGGGGATGATGGGTGGGTGGGATTTTAAAATACTTCAAAGGTGATCCTGATTTATAGAAAGGGGTTTTTAAGCATCTTAAACCAAGAGCACGTGACTGGATGAGATCTCACGTTGGCATAGTGGAAGTTGATGCTCCAGTTGCTTCCAGCTCGAGTGGGGATGAAGCGATCCCCAGACTTCACGCTGACAGGGCTGCAGGCAGCACTGAGGCTCTGGGGGTGAACAAAACGAGTCAGATCATTGAAGGAAAAATAAATAAATATTAAAGCTCCAGTGAAGCATCACTGCTCCTCACTTTGGTCAGGCAGGCCTTGCTCGGGAGGTTCTGGTGGTTGATCTGCCTCAGGAGCCGCCTCTCATACTCTTGGTCCATGTCTCCACGCCCTCCCCGCCCCCCTTTTTTTTACACCTGCGGCTCCTCCCGGTGAGTAAATCCACGCAAGGCCCCCATATCTGCACAAAAGGATCTGTCAGTTCACAACAAAGCTTTTAAAGCTAACCAAGCGGCCCGAGCAGCTGGACGTCTCCGTGTTTGGGGCTTTAACATTTCCCAGCACTGCGTTAGCTTGCTATCCATACAAAAAGCAAACACACACGAAGATTAAAAAAAAAAAAAAAACACCTCAAAAATATTCAGAATATGCATGCCAGCTGCGCTGTTGTCATGACATCACGACGGTGACCACAACAACATTTTACAGTACAAGGCGATTCGCTAGCTTACCTGTCACGGTGGCTCAGGTCACCACATCAACTGTCATCCTCACCGGAAAACAGAAAGCCCCGCGGCGGAGAACAAAAAAATAAACCCTCGTCGCTTCCTCCTCCAAAAAACAGCAACCGGACACTTCAACGCCAACGATCCTCTCTCCGGGTTGTTTATGTTCACGACAAAGATGGCGACCGAATCAGCTGGAGCAGAAATTCTTTGGTCTTTGGTCGGCTCTCGCTGCCCCGGACATTCAGAGCGGCGCCACAGTGACCCCTGGCGGTGATTTTGGGTTTATTGCAATCCCAGCTTTTTAAGGATGCAATTTCACATTTGACCACAGAGTGTCGCTGCTGCACCATAAACTGCCAAACTCCAATGCAAGTGGTTTAAGCTCTATTATATCTATGGTTAAAGCAACTGCAATTGACGTAAATAACAAATTCCCACGCACACGGGGCAATAGATGATTATAAATGAAAGGCACCATATTGATTAAATTTATTATTATTATTATTATTATTTACAATGTTAAATGGACTATAGAATATGGACCATATTATTATTATTGTTATTATTATTATTATTATTATTATTATTGTTGTTATATTGTAAAAACAAACACGAATGCTAAGAAAGGCTCAGTTTTAACAAACAATTCTCCTTTTTTTTTTTTTTTTTTTTGTAGTTTAATAAAAATCTTTGCACACTCAAGAATTTGACAGACTCAATCATCTGGACCAGCTTTAACTCAAGCATTTTTTATTTTTCCTGATGACATTTTGAGTCTGTTAAGACTCTTAAAGGGAACGAGTGATCAATTCAAAGTATGAGGAAACCAGCCACTGCAACTTCCCCGCCACCATCACTAACCAGAACTTAAGCTTTTTTTGTACACCATCTGCTTCTCTTCAAAAGCTGGAATGTAGAATAAGTTGCTTAATAGCTTGTGAGCAAGAGTAACTTCAAAGTAAACAAAGATCTTACATATTTGTCCTCTATGGCACCAAATTTTCCACTCGCTCACTGGTGGCAGTGAAGGACACAATTTGCAAATAATAAAGATACAAAGGTTGACTCCTTCAGTTTCTATTTGAGACCAAACATTAACAGGAGTAAAAGGTGAGGTCCAGCAGCTAATATGCTGTATAAAACTACTGTAAGGAGACGAAAGGGGGATTTGTTTCATGTTTCTCCAAGCTGCATGTAGGCCCATCCTGTTGACATTCTGGAAAAAGGTCTGCCCGCATTTACTTATCAGTATAGCTGCAACACATTTTTTTTTTTTTAAATCGCTTATGATTTGGTTCTGTCTTTCATTTAAAATGGACATTTTGATCACAGATGTTTTTTTTAGTAACTTGTTGGATGCAAAAAAAACAATCCTCTCTGGAACATTTTATTATTTTTATTTTGATTTAGGATGCAAAAATACATCAAAACATGCCCAAATTATAAGAGAAGTTGCTTCGATTTTTTGAGATGAGAAAAATTTGAATCTAAATTAAGTCCAAAACCTATGTGTTTCACATTTTTCTCATGAAAATTATTTCACTTATTGCCAAATCCAGCATAGATGTTCCGCTCTTTAATTGTGTTTCTCTGGTAAAAAAAAATCCAATACTTTTAATTTGAAAAAGTAATGTATTTTAGGTTTATCTTATAGTTTTTTAAAACAAAAAAAGTCAGAAGTCAAACAATTTTTAATTCCTTCACAAACAGTAGAAGGACGGCATGTATTACTCCACCAGGACTACATTACCCATGATTCTCCAACAATCCATCAAGCAGTTTGGCTTCATAGTTGATCAAAACTGAAACCTTTTGATGGATGTTTGAGTGCTGTTTGATTCTGAAGATCAATTTGAAGTCAGTACATACAACTAGAATTCACACACCAGAATTCAAGGTGTGTTTTCTAGTTTTAAATAAAAAATTAAGGATTTTAATAAAGAAAAACATTCATTAGCTCTGGTTTATTTATTTTTTATTTACATTTATGAATTTCTGGTTGAGATGCACCACAAACAGTGGTTTTGAGTGTTTATTTTTCATCACTATACTGACATTTCACTGCCTACTACTACATTCCCTGCATTGAGATGATTTTATGTGGTGCAGGAAGTTTTTTTTATTTTGAAAGAAGGTCATGCAGACCTCCAGAGAATTGGAGACCATTTCATATTTAAAAAAAAGGCTATTTACTTTGTATGTTTCTGTTTTATTTATGCTTGAAAAGACACATGTATTTGTATTTAACATAATAGTAACAATACCATAAATACATTTCAGTGTGTTCTTTCTCTAAAGTGTGAAATAAAACTTTATGGCTCCTACTGGGGACCACCTATTGTCAGTAAGAAATCTTACAGAATGGCTCTTTAACAGTTGAAGGTTGCAGACTCCTGACCTAATTAAATCAACTAACCTGATCTAGAATGATTGAAAAAGCCTCAAACCTTAGTTGTTGTTTTTTTTTAAAGTCTTCAAAAATGCAGCAAAGTGCTTTTTTTTTTTTTTTTTTTTTTACAGAGATAACTAACCTCTGAACCCCATCAGATGCATCAACCCTGCTTATCAGGAGCTGGTCTTCTGCTATGACATAAGCTGATTTTACTGACCTAAATCTTTCTTATCTATTTACTTTTTTAAATCTTCTTTTTAAAAAAAAGGTGGGCAAACTTTTAACTCGTGGACCAAAAAGGGTTTTAAAATTTTGACATAAAGGCTGGATGGGTGACATGTTTTGGTAAAATTCCTCATTAGAGAATGAGATCCCATGGAATCTGGACAAAAACAATGCAAATTTAGGGAAACACTGAGTTCATGTGGTGAAGGAACGCTACACTAAAACAATATAACTTCCTGCACCTACGCAAAGCTCAATATACTGTATTTATAGTCTATTGGAAGGCAATAGAATTACAGGGAAAAGAAAACCATCATAAGGATTATCATTGTAATTTATTTCAGTTTGGCGGGCCAGACTAACAGAATAGTCTTTATTAAGGGTATTTTCCTGTTTTGACACTTGTTTTTATGTCACAATTTTCATGCGAAATGTGTCACAACAATAAATCTTGAACATTTATTAGCTTTTATGAGTTACAGCTCATCAGTGTCTGGGTTTCTGCATAACCTCTAACCACATCAGAAGCTTCTTCTTATTAACTTCTTCTTAATGAGTATTTCTGCTTTTCCTGAAGTAAATTTCATGCTAATTTTTCCAAACTTTCTTCAGAGAGATTTTTAAGCTCATCCCATTTAATTATACCGAGATATTTTTAGGCTGTATTGCTTTGCCTGATGAGTCCAAGTGCTTCTGCAGCGGTTGTAGATTGTGAGTCATGGGCACCACTCTCAGTACACAGGCCTACATCCAGACACAAAAGGGGACATAAACACCAGCCATCCCGACAAGAAGCCATAATTATCACTTTTTCCTTTCAACTCAGGCCAGTCACAACATTCGACTCTTATCTGCATCCTTCATCATCTTCACGCCGAGCAACGTGCAGCCTGGCCCACGTTTGAGAGGCCCATGAAGGTCTGGATGTGAGGGGAGGGTGTTTACTGTAGCAGCTGTCTGCCACAGTGAGCACGGAGGGGCATAAGGGGGAGGGTAATTCAGCTGCCTTATCATTCCTGTAATAGAGTGCAGCTCAGTGGGCTCAGAGGAAGCCGGGTCAGAAGTCCCAGACTCTCGGATTCTTACTGGAAGTCACAAACACAAAGACGCTGACTGCTCTGATTTCTGGTGTGATGACAGGAATTTCAATTTCAGTTTGAGGGCAAAGGAAACAAAAAGATGAGAAGTTTCTTTGAAAAAAAAAGTGGAGGCGTTGATTGCACGGTGTTTTGGAAAAGTGAGCCGTCTGTGCGTAATCAAATGAAGTCTGGAAAACACAGCAGCAGGACATCGCTGCATGAAATATAGCAGGAAGGACACATTTTTCCTCTTCGTTTGGTTCTAACGTCACGGTGCCAGGTTCTGATCCGAAACACACCGCTGACTAAACACCAATCAGAGTCTCTGCAACTCTGAGAAGATGTTTGCTTCATCCCTAGATGTGTTGAATTCACTTCCTTCTCTGTCTTTTGAGGTTGCCACTGCAGCGCATGTTGAGCGTCTCCTCCCACGCTCTCCTCCAGTTCTGACAGCCGCGTGCTCTCCCATCTTTCTTGAGTCAGACGAGGACACCTATTGATCTGTGCAAAACAT
Source organism: Oryzias javanicus (assembly GCA_003999625.1). Lineage (NCBI taxonomy): Eukaryota > Metazoa > Chordata > Actinopteri > Beloniformes > Adrianichthyidae > Oryzias > Oryzias javanicus. The sequence continues at coordinate 17,129,288 of CM012453.1, forward strand.
TCAGATTCTATCGATTTCTACCTTTCAAACACCAAACATAATCGCTTTTCATAGAAGATGATTAAAAAAAAAGGTAAGTGAAGTGAAATAGTGCTCAATCAGTGGTCTATCTTTCTTTGTTTTGCTTCATTTTGAAAGAGCGGTGCTTGTCTGTTGTGCTGGAATCATCTCCAGGGTCTGCTGGCAGATGTGGCGTTTGTGAGTGTGTTTCATGATTTATTCCCCCTTCTGCGGATAAACTCGGATGGTTGTGCATGTGCTGCTGCATCCCCATGGGGGTGTTCCCTTCCACGTCCAAACAATTCCAGAGCGGGGAGCATTCTGGTAAAAAAAAAAAAAAAAAAAAAACCCTCAGGAGTAAACACAAATGTCAAGTCCTTAAATGCATCATGATTACATGGGATTTGACACAGAAATGTGCTTTACAAGCTGAATCCACACAGTTTTAGCTCCAGTTCATCACAGTTTATCATAAAAACGACTAATAATTAGAAATTACAGTCATTTCTTGTCCTTTTTTAGGCTTTTATGTGGAGATCTCTGACATGTTTGCATGCAAAGAACAATGGCGTCTATGATGACTGGCGTCACCTTCGATAACCTGATGACTACTGCCATTTTCTGGGAAGGACGCATCCTGTTATTGTCCTAATCCTGGATTTTTACATTTCTAAATTCACAAAACAGAAAATATGCACACACATTTGTAGAAGGGGGGCCCCCCAGAGGAAGCTGTCTCGTGTGATCTCTTCCAGATTTATGATGTCCTTCAGAACGGCCTTTTTGAGCTCACTTCCTAACCCATCTGTCTCTGAGTTTCTCCACGCCGTTCACTGTTACTGAATTGCCCTGGAATCCCCCGCGTTACACTGTAGCTCTGCAGTTCGCTTCGTACTGTCAGCCCAACTGAAAAACAAACAGCAGCTGGTCAGGAGAAACTCCAGGAAGACATTTGTTGTTCTAAAGTGGAGATGGAGAGAGCAGGGTTTGTTTGGCTGGAAGGGTTCCTTTTTCCTCTTCAGCTTTGGGCCCGTTCACAGCCTGCTCGGTGAATGTGGAGACAGGAGCGGCTGTCAGCCGGAGCCCCTGCCAGTCAGAGCATCCGGTTTGGCCTCCGACACTGCACAGACATTTCAGTCAGGCCCGGCGCATGCCGCCTCACCTCACTGACATCAGCCACTGGACGTTTTTTTTTTTTTTTTCTAAACAAACTTCTTTGGCGACTTGGACCACCACCATGGAAAACTCTGTTTTCAATAAACAGCCGGCGCTTCTGATAAATTTAGAGGAGGGTGACTCAGGATGCTGTTGTCATGCAGATATTCTCAAACAAACCACAAACAAAGCTTTGACGAGTCACTGTTCATGTTGAATTGATCTCATTCACAAAACCACATATTGGGATTTTTATAAGATAATAGTTGCTTATCTGTAGGTTTTTTTTTTTTTTTTAATTATTGCTGTTCACAGTTTGTAATGTAAAGCTTTTAAACAGAACCAACAAAGCTATAGGTCCATGGTTTTTTTTCCTTATTTAGTAAAAACTGTGATTAAAATATGTTTTTTGATAAAACCCCCAAAATATTGGGATTTTTATGAAATAATAACAGTTAGCTAAAGGCGGTCTTTTTTTTTTTTTAAGTTGTTCACATTTTGAAATGTAAAGCTTTAAAAAAGAACCATCAACGCTTAAGACCCATGGGTTTTTACTCATTTCGTAAAAGCTTTGTTTGAAACATTTTTTTTACAAAACCTGAAAAATATCGTGATTTTATAAAATAATAATAGTTGCTTAAAGGCTGTCTTTTAAAATACAATATTTCTCACACAAAACAAAGTAAATATTTAAAACCTACAAAGCTAAAGGCCATTCCTAGTGTAAAAACTTTATTTAAAAAACATTTTTTGACAAAACCAAAAAAGATTTTAATATTTGTATCTAAAACGGTATTTTCAATCATTTTGATATTCTAACAGAAATTTTAATCTGTCAGGTTGTGTTTTAATTCAAGTTTTTTAAAATTTGAATCACCGTTATGATGCAGTTACACTTGTTTTCTTTTTAAAAATTGGATGCTAATGCGAGTTTAGCTTTGTGCAAAAACAAAAGCAAAAACCAATGTTAGGCCTATTTCTGAGACATTCAAATAAGCTCATAGCTGTATTAAATCAATCAAAAATGAACTTTAGATAAATTCAATACATTAAGCTCAAAATGTATTTAATGTCACCTAAAAACAGTGACTTAAACATGGAGTTTTTTGTTATTATTATTTAAGAGAGCAATATTCTCCTTAAGTTCTCCACCTGTAACATTCTAGATAATAATATTCAATAATAAAAGATAATTCTTTGACGGCTATTTACATTTAGGAAAGGTTGGGACTTTTTAAAATTTACAATTGTTTTTTTTTTCCTTTTCCTTGTTTTTTATCTGTTTCAAAGCAATATTGTTTTAAGTTCTTTTCTATATTAAGGAAATAGCCTATATAAGGCAAAGAAAAAAAACTACTCCACGACTTTCTTTTTTTTATTATCAACAGATCATAAAAGACTATGGATAGTAAAAGGTACTTAAAGGCTTTAAAGCCACATAATACTCCTTTCTAGACAGGGTTTATGTCAGAGAAGACCTTCTACGGATTTACTGTGCAACAGCATGCTTCTTAGTCCTGAGTTGGCCTAAATGCAGTTCTGTTCTTAAGTCTGTGAATATTAATTAAAACATGAGCATAAATCCTTCAGCAGCTGGAAAAACAAAATTAGGCAAAAAAAGGAACCAAAATCTTCAGTGAAAACTCCAGGAACTCAAAACTTCATTCCCCGGATATCTTCAAACCTTTATGAAATGAAGAGAGGATGCAACTGCACCACGCAAGCTATTTTGAGACCTATAACGGATCTAAAAAAAGGAAAGTTTTTAAGAATAGTGAAAGAAAAGTAAACCATGATTCTGCAAAGTTGTTGGTTCATGAAATTTTACCATCCATTTTTTAAGCCTGTTTTGTCCCTTTTGGGGTTACTGGGGTGCCAGAGCCTTACACCGGTGGGCAAAGGCAGGGTACACCCTGGACAGACCGCCAGTCTGTCGCAGGGTCACAATCACGCACCCATACACTCTCACACATCCACAGGACAATTTAGAGCAGGGATCGGCAAATTCAGGCCTCGAGGGCCACATTCCTGCATGTTTTCCAACATACCCTGCCATGCCCTTTCTGATTGGATGGATACACTTGAACCAGGGAATCAGTCATGAGTATGGCTTCATTGGCTTGGATATCTGGAAATCATGCAGACACTGCAGTCCTTGAGGCCTGGAGTTGCCAATCCCCGATTTAGAGAGTTACCAATTAACCTGTGAAGCAAGTTTTCTGGATGCTGGGAGGAAGCCGGAGTCCCCAGAGGAAACCCACACATGCACTGGGAGAACATCCAAACACCACGCAGAAAGATCTATTGGTGGTTCTGTTTCAGGTCCACCAGCCAAGGCTTGAACTAGGGCATTCTTGCTGTGCAGCTCATATCATTTACATGACAAAAAAAGTTGAAACTGTATATATTCTATATTATAAAGTACAATTCTTTAAAAAACGTCATTCAGTTTTTTAAATAGGTGACGGTTCAGTGTATTTTGTTGTACACTGTATTTAAAAGAGCCCAATAAGACTACAATTTAACAGTTCCACTTGAAGCACATTTATTGCAATAATTAAAAAAAGAATGAAGTCTTAATGTGTAATTATAATTTTAATTTTCTTATCTATACATTTAAATCAGTTTTTGTAAATCATGTAAACACAGATGGCCACTCTTCTAAGCAGAAACCTCAGTCTTTGACATGAGTTACTCTATGTTAGAGGAAAATTACAGGCAGATAACATTACCTAATCTTTGAAGTCTCTTAATTTAGTCAGTCTCATACCCAGAAATCAGTAGAAATCTTCTCTTTGTGTTCATGTTTGGGTCCTTCTGTTGATCACGTACGTCTGATACTTATCTGTTTGGGTCAAGGTGCTTCCAGCCATGGAAGAGTGAACGCCCTGAGGGCTCAGCACATAGCTTCTCTATCTCGTCTCTTCCTGTTTACATTTCTGCCACAGTGCAATGAACTCCGATGGATGAGAAGTCATCGGTGTCCATACAGGGAAGTGACCGACTCCTTTTGTTCACGCTTACAGCAGCTGATCTGAAAGCATGATGTCAGCAAAAAGCCACGTCAATGGCTGACTGGAAGCAAGATGTTTGTGAGAGCTAGCGTGGAAACTGAAGGGATGCAGCTGGTATGAGAGCCTGACATGTCTGGTTTCATTTTCACATGAGCATAATAACATCATATTCTCATTTAGAGCAGAATATCTGTTTTTAGGAATGAATAACAGAAATTGCAGGAGTTTATTTGACTTCTTTTGAGTCCTAAACTTAAGATAATGTGATTTATAACAGTGGGATTACATGAACACAAATAAAACAGAGTGGAACCAAAGAGACTTCAGAAATTCTCACTAAATGGTGGTACTGTCATGCATATGTCTTCTAAATTTCTCTTTTCGGAGAGACTGACAGCATAAATGAACAATAAACTATAATAAGTTGCATGATAGATGACTGAAAGCATATTGTGATGCTTAGAAAGGTCTGACAGAAAAAGTTTCTGTCTTGCAATCAAAGAAACTTAATAAAAAGTTTTTAAATAGCAAAACAATCATGTCTTGGCGACTAGATTTTTTTTTCTCAAAATAAGAGTTCTTGGTATGACTCTTTTTTTCTTAACCCTTAGGCAGATTTTTGTACTAATTTAAAGAATTTCAACAAGTCTTAAGAAATCTTGCTTATTTCTGCAGGCTCTGTTTTTACTGTAGCTGAGGTTGTCGTATTAATAAATTAGAATCCTGTTGTGTGCATGATCATCCACAGTTTTACAGCAGTGAATACCAGTACCAACCCCAACCCCCCCCAAAATAAATAAATAAATAAATAAAATCAAAAACCGGGAAATGCCCGCAAACATGTAATTTGTGTCTTTTGAACTCAGATGAAAGTTCAGCAGAAATAAGACATGGGCCAGAGTGAAAAACAGGAAGTTGATTTGTTCATCAACAGAGCTTTCCCCTGAGTATCTCCACACTATACCATAGCACCAAGTTGAAAAAGGAAAAAAAAAAAAAAAACAGAATTAATATAGAATTTAAGTTCGAGCTTTCAGAAAAAAAAATTAAAAAAATGTGTTTCATAATGACTTATTCAAATATTTTCAACAGTAAACTGTCAGTTTACTTATTTTGTTTGAGTCACCTTTAAAGAATTGTGAGCATGCATTAATGGATGGATGGCATACACATAAGGAATCAGGTTTGGAACCAGTGCACCACACTACAATTCCAGACAATTATTTATAATTTTGCTGTTTTCTCAGTTCATCAAACTATTAGTATTTGCCTAATTTTGTTCACAAACTAAGGAAAAAAATAATCTTCTAAAGAAAATTCAAAGTCATTCATAGATTAATTTGATCATATACATGTTTAAAAACTAATACTTTTGTGCTTGTTTTAATTAGAAGAGGGTTTTTTTGCATTTCTCTTGTGGACAATTTCTCTCTTTAACAAGAATGAATTAAAGAAAATAAACATTTGGCACTCCAATCAAGTATGTCTTACTACAATAGGCTCTTTTTCTTTTTTTAGGTGCATACAGTGTAATAACTTACAAATCCAATACATTTACACAGTTAAACTGTGAGATGACATTAGAAAAGTTTGTACTTTTTTCATTGTCGAAGTGAAATCAAAGCTTGCCATTTGCTGCCACATCCTTCCTGCATCTGCCACCCACAAGCTCTGTGAGGTCATACTGTAAAATAATCTGTAAAGTGCGTCAGGGCTACCTTTCTGCAGAACACACTTTCAGTGAAAAGGTAACAGATTTCTAGCAACTATTATGTTTTCTGCATGTCGTGTCCTGATAAATATATAGATGGATTTTCACGTCTATCTGAAACTGAATTTTGCAAAGCAACCATTGCATTGTCTACATGGTTGTGTTGCATTGCATGGTGTGTTTTAGCCTCCTTACTTTCTATTGGTTTTCATTTTACACAGATACAGTATTAGATATTAATGGAAAAAGATTGTCTTCCTGCACAATGTCACTTAAATGTTTTACTGTTTTAGAATATTATTCTTATATTTTTGTTCTTAGACTTGATTAGGTACACCTTGCTAGTACTGGGAAGGCAATCTAATGGGTTGAGATCTGGTGACTGTGGAGGTCATTTGAGTGAACTCATTGTCAAGTTTAAGAAACCAGTCTGAGATGATTCCAGTTTTATGACATGGTGTGGAAGCTACCATCAGAAGATGCTAGACTGTGGCCATAAAGGGATGGACATAGTCAGCAACAATACTCAGGTTCTGACCCGACCATCAGAATGTTGCAGCAGAAATAGAGACCTATCAGACCAGAAAACAATTTTCCAATCCTCTACTGTCCAGTTTTAGTGATCCTGTGTGAATTGAAGCCTCAGTTTCCTGTTCTTAGCTGATACTCGATGTGGTCTTCTGCTGTCCTCCATTTGCCTCAAGGTTGGACGTGTTGTTCAGAGATTCTCTTCTGCAGACTCCAGTTGTAACCAGTGGTTATATGAGTTACTGTCTTCTTTCTATCATCTGGAACCAGTCTGGCCATTCTCCTCTGACATCAACAAGGCATTTCTGCCCACAGAGCTGCCACTCTCTGGATATTTTCTCTTTCTCTGACCATTCTCTGGAGGTAGTTGTGTGTGAAAATCCCAGTGCATATTTACAAATCTTCTTTTTTAGAGGCTTACGCAACAATCAAATAAATCCAAAGCAGAGAGTTCTGTTATACATGCCCATTTTATTAATCAGATAGAAAACATTTGTTGAGCACAACATACACCATTTTACCAATATAATGTGAGGAAAACACTGAAAAAATACATTTAAAACAATGCTATATGTATTCAGCAAATAGTCCTACAGCTGTACAATGACCTGTCACCGTACACAATGTGCTGCAGTAAATGTCCAGCTTTACTCCGCCAGGAACAAAGGACTCGTAAGAAAAAAGGGGGTGGTGCTGCACCTCGAACAAAGGGGTAGTTGACTTTACAAACTGGCTGGAGTACGAAACCCATGGTCTCAGAACTTCTTGTTATAGCAAAATACTTTACTAAATACCACAAGACGTGTTCAGTCCAACCATAATTGACGTGGTAGTGCATATAAATAATGACAAATGTACAGTGAATATTAGCAATCAATATTTCCATATACAACAAAAATGTAATAAATACACCGTTAACTGTCAGCACAACACAACTGGGTGCGACAAGATTGTGCGACTCCGTGATCACTGGAAAACTCATTCTCACGCACACACACGCTAACTTCAGCATACACTGCGGTACCTTTAAGGAAGTGTTGGCAGCTCTGCAACCAGCTGCAGGACTGCAATTCAAGGTGCTGCCAAGAAAATAAAACTAAAAAGTAAAACCCGACAGGATTGTGCCCACAGTCGTTCAAAGCTCAACATGAGTCACGTTGTGAAGCGTATCGGGGGGAATGGCTGCCAACCGCACAACAGGTGTGTGAGCAAAATGGGTGGAATTACGGGGGTGGGGCAGGGAAAGCCTCAGGGCAAAAACCTGGGATTTCAAAACCGGTTTTGATGATGGAAATTTGGTTTTCCTTTGTTTCCACCCACCAAAAATTAAAAACATAAAAAAAAAGAGTTTGATTTCTAGCTGGAATTGTCACTTTTGGACCAAAGACGTCTTTGGAAGTTTAGAATTTAGATTAATTCTTTTTGAACCGCTTACTGTCAGTAAAAAAACATATTTGGAAAAGCTAGAGTTAATGATTTGGTTTGATGTGAGTCCGGTCGTGCTGTCCTCATTATACAGTGTTCCACAAAGTGCAAATCGTGCTGGGAAGTCAACTGATTTCTGAGAAAAATCCACTGAACACTTTCGTGAGAATAAGCTTATACTATTGCCAGAACATTAGGAAGACTGCGAGAGACCAAAAAAAAAAATTAAAAAAAACAGTATGTCACCTTGTAGAAGTTGGACACACTTTACAGCTACAGGAATGGGTTCAATAAATTACAAAACACTAAATAAAAACAGATGTGGTTGTAAAAAAAAAAATAAAAGGCACACAGTTACTTTTAGACAAGTGTTAAAAAAAACTACTTGGTTCAAAGTGACCAGTAGTTACACGCCACCATGTGTTATCCAGTCAGAAGACATTGGAAATGTTCCACATCAAGAGAAAAATGTCCGGAAGTGCAAGAAGTTTGGAAGTTTTACTTTTCCAAGTTCATACCATCGTTAGACTCTTCGTCTGCAGCGACGCAGATTCAGGCGTGCCTCCTCTACCCCTCGATTTGGGCGCTCCAAAACAAATGGCCACGGGGTTTCAACGCCTCGTTTGCAGGGGCTCCTCACAATACAATCAGACCCTTTAAGCCTGGCAGCTTCAAAGAGCCAGATTTGCAGGATTGCTCCACTGCAATAAAAACAATTTCAGACGCGACTGTCGCCCTCTTCACGCGGCGGCTGGTTCGGCTATGTTTCCGCGGCGGAGACGTCGCGTGTCGTCGTCTCCACGTCCTCAGAGACGCCCTCTCTGTGTATGTGGTCGCACATCACAGCCGTGTCCGTCGTCCTGTGGTCTGTGTGTCCAGCTTGGCTGTCCTGGCTGTCCATTGAGAGGTCGAACTGAAATTTACTCTCCACAGATCTCCCCTCACTGTCCTCGTGCTGGCTTCCTTCTCCGTCGCTGGCGTAGAACGGAGGGGAGGGGCTCTGAGGGATCATGCTTTGGTACCAGTTCCTGTTGTCCTCCAGGGTGTCCAGGATGTCCTGGGCATCGGGGTGGACCAGATCTGCCCACGTCTCCCACAGAGGGTGGACAACGTAATCTATGAAGCCAACCTGGGAAAGTAAAGCAGAGATGACGTCAGTAAGAATTCAGCAGTAGATGGATCTTCACTTATCTCCACTGTCTGTGAAAGGTACCTGAGTCCTCTCCACTGAAGCCGTGTTTTTGTCACACATGGGGCTGACCTCCATCCCCCTCTCCCGCTCTCTGTCTCCCTGGTGGAAGAACTCATCCATGATCCGGTCCGTCCACTGCCGGTACAGATCCAGAGGCTTGGTGGGATTGCTCAGGTCCGCACAGTGGACCATGTTCTGCAGCACCTGGAGAACAATCCCCTCTTCAGTTTTCTGTTCCTTTTTTCAGTCACATCACAATGAAACAAAGACAGAGAGCTCCTCCTACCTGCATCCTGTCTGTGTAGTTGTCTAGCAGCAGCACGCCGGAGCTCGTCACCTTCTTGGTTTCCACCATGGTTTTCAGGTTGGCCAGCAGACTTATGTGTTTCGACATGTCGGTCGCCAGAACCTGGAAGACAAAGTGGTTAAGAACTCTGCACGGCCATCGAGATGTCCTGGGCATTCACAGACGTCTGCTCACCATGTCTATGACCATCCTCCGGAGGGTCTGCTTCTGCTTCTTGGTGAGGTTCTGGAAAATGTCGCAGTTCTCCTCCTGCAGCAGCTTGAAGCCCACAGCCAGGTGGTGGTTCTCCAGGACTGACTCGTCGTTGTACATCAGAGCCAGCTCAGAGTCTAACACAGATGAGAAAACACAATTTAGCTTCATAAACTCAATACCATAAAAAACTGTTGCTTCAAAACTAATGATATAAAGTAGATCTCTTTTCACAAATCAGTTAGAAGACTCACTGGTGTTGATAAGGAACTGGTTGGAAACTCCTGGGTGATCCACATCATGAATAGCTGCAGCAAAAATGGCTGCCAGGATCTCCAGATCAGTGAAGACGGCCTGTGGTTTGACAGAAGCAGAAAAAGTGATGAGTCTCTGAATGAATAGTGTGAAAAAAATGAAGGAAACGCATCAGACGACAGTTCGTGTCATGCTTTTTGTCACGCAGCGGAGACGCCTCATTAAAAAAAACAATGGTGGTTTGACGAACAGTTGTAGTGGAATTGAATGTGAGCTATGTTGAGGTCGGCATTACAGAAGCAGAACGTCATGCGAGACGGTGCTTACATCCAAAGCGGGCGTGGACAGGAGGATGTGGGTGGACTGGGCCACGTCTGCAGCGTGGAGGCTGTTGTGGTACGCCACGTCTGAGTGATAGTGGCTCTCCAGGGTTAGCATGAACGTCACAAAGGTGTCGGTTGGAATCTTAAACGTCCTCATCAGGTCTCGCTCCTGTGTGCGAAAGATGATAGAAAAAAAATTAGGAAAACTGGCTTTAAAAAAAAAAGTGCAAGTGAAAATCGCTCAGCGACTAACTGACCTGAAAGATGGTGAACATGGTGCATGTGAGCGGCCGGTTGTGGGAATGCTCCGCCACTCTGAAGATATTCAGTCCCCATTTGTTGATGTCCTCCAGGTCCTGTCAATGAGGCAAGAGGGTTAAGCACCACCATCTGACACCAACAGAGGACGTAGGGAGTATGTATCCGACGCTCACCTTTGACAACAGCTCCTCTTGGTCCGTCTTGACGCCGAAGCGGTTTGTGCTCCCCCCGGTGATGCTGGAGGCGTTGTTGACCTTTTTCACCCCGCTGATCTGTGTCATCATCCCCCCGGGCTGCTGCTGCTGGCCCTGCCTCCTCTTCCTCTCCCTCGACTTCTGAACCGGACATGGGAGCTCCAGCTCGTTCTGCTTGTCTGTGGTTAACAGGGAAAAAATGGAAAGTTGATTAAATTTAAATTAAAAATTTGATTTTTGGTACATTAAAACTAAAAAGTGAAAACTCCCTTTTAAAAAAGCAATCCTGAAGGTAATATCACAACAAGACTAAAGGTCAAGAAGCACAAATGAGTTGTTCTGGCCATTAAGCAATATTCCAGTGGTGCATTCATTCTTTGAAACTGCACCGTTGTGTAAAAACAATTCAAAGAATCGTGGGACGACGGTTCGTCTTCAGTGTTTAGAGGAGGTGATTAAGTCTTCCAGCGTGCTCAGTGACATTTATCAAGCACCATAAACAACGTCATTATGAACGAGACCAAAACTCCCACTGTCTGCGTTTGTGCGCCATTTGTGCCGCAGTGAGAGAGAAAAAAACCCCATCTCAGCTGCATCCTCCACAAAGCACAGGAAAATGATTTCACTCCACCTGACAGGTGTTAGATGCAGCGCAGACAACAAAAACCGCCAAGCTTCAAAGGCGAACAGAGCGCTGCCGCTCTCCTGAAGCAGCTCGCTGCACCACTTTGATTTTTCGGAGAGATTTCTGTTGTGCATCCTGCACCACATCTCCCCCGGTTTTCTACATTTGTGTTGCAGATTTTTCTTTTTTGTTCAGGTTAGAATGGATGGATGTTTGGAGGTAGGCTTGGCAACCACAGGGGTAGAGTCTGCTTTTGCAGGGCTGCCTGGCTGTGAGTCACGAAATGCCTCGGGGCTTTTAAAGCCAAGGAAACACTGCTGTCCTCTTGATGAATAATGCAGCTTCTGTCTGGACCTCACGGCACTGCATGCAGTCATACGTTCTAAGTGCCCCCCCCCCTCGATCGTCGCTCCTGATCCCTCCAGAGGGAAGCCTTCTCCCTCCTCCCTTCGCACATCTCTGCAGTGAGAGTGAGGGGACTCTGTTGCTTATCCATACCAGATTAGACTGGTTTCAAAGCGTTGATCCAGTGCTTGGCACACGCTGGGGGTAGCCTTCCTAACACTCCATGCCGTCTGACTTTGCAGTTCTGTTTTGATGGACTCCTGCTGCAGTGCTTACCTAAGAAGGTGTTGGAGATGTACTCAGACACTTGGTTGCCTGAGCGGCTCATTTCTGACAGGTGGCTCAGCTCCCGGTTCAGCATCCTCTTGAACTGTAAGACAGCAAGGACGAATAAATACTTCAGAAAACATCAACAACTGACAAGAACCGGCATCCTGTTTTTTTTTTTGTTATTTTTCATGCATCTTTGTGCTAAGAAGGTGAAACGTCGCAACATGAATCTTCCAGCGTAAACAAATGAGGCCAACGGAACAAATCTCTGAGATAATCAACTGGATTTTACATGAGAATCATTGACCAGGGAGAGCGCACACACAAGCACACAGACTTAATCCTCAATTATATCAACTGTCCTCTGGGACACACCTTAATGTATCCCCAGGACACAGAGAACAGGTAGTTGGCCTCAGGCATGGTGCTGAGCTGTTTTGAGCCCCTGGTGCTCCCCAGCAGAAGCAGTGAGTGCTCCTCTCTGAGTGGATCCCCAAGGCTGAGCTCAGCCCCGCAGCCTGAAGCTCCAGTCGCCGCCGAATCACTGACGACAGCGGTGCAAAAAAAAAAAAAAAAATGGCCCAGATGCAGTCTTTGGAGAAGGGCCGCCCGCGGAGCAGCCCCTACATCTCTGGCCAAACGCGCCTCCTCCTCGCTTACTCCATTGTTCCTAAGGATCGCAGGCCAACGGCGAGTGATGGAATCCCCCCTAGATGCAATCGGTATTTCCGTTCTTTCCACGGAGGTCTAAACCTCCACCTGTCAGCATCCAAACCCAATCCAGCGACATGCAGAGATGGAGGGGTTATCCAGATTCTCCGAGCCCAGATGTAACACGGCAGCGAGAGAAAGCAGGAATGATGCAAGGTGGTGGAGGAGGAGGAGAGGGGTGTGCGAGTGAGTCCCCTATGGCAGACAGACTCTTTCTCCCGTCGCACCCCCCCCACCCTCGCTGAGAACAGCACTGCAGAAAAGCGGAGCTTGGAGAATCCCCTACATCTTTTTCTCTCGCTTTCTAGCCATTTCTCCTCGCTCCCATCCCAAGCCCCCCTCCCACCGCGTATTCCACCCCCTCGATCTTCACACTCTCTCTCTTGCTCTGTAATGCAGAACAGATGCGATGCATACTGCGCAAATGGGAGGCTTTCAGCATCCCAGCATTGTTATTTCTCTTTAAATCGGAAAAGATGCTTAAAATTCATATTTAAAATTTGAATCGTTAAGATTTAATGCTTCGTTATTCTCATAAAAAACAGCAAATATCTGCGCTAAACAGAGACAACAGGAGAGTCGGCAGCCAGTTCACCCCACTGCATGCTAACCTGAATACCTTAGCAACAGAGGGAAAAGCCCCCCCCCCCCCCCCCCCCCCCCATCCTTCACATGGTGGTCTCCCAGCTCTAAATATACAGCATCCTTTTGCATCCATAGTAACAGGGCAGCATATGTAATCACACACGACGCAGCTGGAGAGATAAATCAGACCAAAATCTGATGGAAATCTGTCACAAATACTACCTGCTTTTAGGAAAAGGAACTTTATCATTTTAGTGACATTAACTTAACGAGGGGAAGGAAGTGATTTTAACCAATTGAAACAAGGAAGAGTGGAAAAAAGTCAAACATTTCCCCATACTCAACGTTTCTTTTTGGTTTATACTCAATCAGAACAAGTCCGGCTAGTTTGCAGAAGGCTGACATCCGCATACCTTTTAGACTCAAATGCAACTTCTTTTTACGACTTGCAGATATGAAAAAAGTCTACTCCAAGGAAAACTGGAGAAGCTTTCATAAAAAGATTAGAGCTTGTTCGAAGAAGACATAAAAAAACAACAAGAACCTCAGTCAGGGAGGCTCACGCGGTTTTTCGGTGCTCGCCGGTGACACATGTAGAGAGATTACTCAATCCGCGACATGAACTCATGCATCCTTTTACGTGAGCAAGTTTTCACATCCACGCACTCTGCTTAGCAAGAGAAGTTACAGCAACATCACACAAAGGCTAAAACATTCCCCAGATGATTAAATCACCGGCCACTGTCTACAGCCTGTGTTAGAATTATTTAAATATCTAAAGTACAAAATGACTATCTTTATCTAAAAAGATGAACCGATGTGCAGAAATCTACACATTAAAACTTTTACTAAACTGTGTCTTTTTGGATACAATAAGTAAGGTCAAGAAGAACACACAAATCTACCAAAAACCCACCTTTTTCCAGTTTGCCAGCATCTTAAAGGTTGTCTCCTGTTTTTCAGAGCAACATAGTCCCATTGTCACTCAGCAAAAACTAAAGGCAGCACAAAAAAATGAAATCCCTTCAAGGTTTGAGAGCATTAACAGTTCCAGGCTGTCTGAGATTCTCTCCTCTTTAGAGACCGGTGTGGCAGCAGGCAGGAAATGTAAAGCAACAAAGCCGACTGACTGACTGGCTTACAAAGTTTAACAAGACACCCCGTGGCTCCTCCCTTGAAAACAGGCCTGAGCACGTTCCTCCACCTACTTCCCTTTTTACTTAACTCAGAAATTCTCACCCAAACCCGTCTTTCCAAGCAAATGCCCCGGGCACCGGCCTCTTGGCATGCTTGAATGCATCACCGAAAAGTCCCGGAGAACAAGTTCAGTAGCTTATACTTGCAGTCTGGGAAAAACACAAGTTGAATAAACGCACTTCCTTGGGGAGCAGTCAGAACTCCTCACTCCACTATGACCCAAAGTTGCCGTGATAGAAATGGGAAACAGGCTGACGTCACAGCACAACTCAACAGATGTGAAATCTTGCAAAAGCCCAAAGTGAGCCAACGGGACCTCTGTCCCATCTGTTTACAGTGTCAACACTCTGCGGATGGTAAGCTTCTCACAGTTTAGCAACAGTCAAAAGCAGATTTCCTAGAAGGTGTTGATCAAATGTGCTCTAGAGGAGTTACAGTAGAAACACATTTCATGCTGGCAGTCCTCGATTGAGTTATTTTTCCGATGGCAACGGCCTTTTAATTGCCATTAAGCGCTGCAGCAGCAGTCTGATCTCCACGCGACCCTCTCCGTTCAAATGGAACGGCAGCACTATAATTTGATGTCCATTATAGCCGCTGGAGCTGCAGACCCGCAGCCCCATCTGTTTCAAGCATTTTGTCATTCTTTCCCCTCCGAGGATGGCGGCGCTTCAAAGTTTCGAGTGACCACACATGAGGTAAAGTTTCCTACGTGCTTGTCTTGCGCTTGGAGCCACGCTTGCACTCTAACCCACAGAGCAGCGAGCTCGGCTTAGCTGGACTCTGATTGCAGTGTTTGTTCAAGGCCGTCGCCGGCTTTTGGGTGGAAGTGTGGCCGGGCTAATGACAGCGAGGGGCAGGGAAGCAGCTCCCCGCTCTTAGGTCACTGCGGCCACCGGGCGGTTAGCAGAGTGTGTGGTCCCCGTGGCCCCCGGATACACCTGTACCCTCAGAGGCTGAAAACTGAGACACCTTGGGTTTGATTGTGGATTCAGTTCAGTCAGTCTGAGTTGGAAAAAGGAAGGCTCATGACAAAAAAGCTGCAGAGGCTGCCTTCACAGTTAAAAAAAATATAGAAAATCTCCAAATTGATGTAATGTTACCACAGAGCAGGAACATTATATTTTGTTCTAGCTTGTTGCACAATTTTTTAGGACATTGATGAAAATGTAACACAATGAAATGAGCGTTGGTCAACAATGTCACTCTGCATGTCCGTCCAAAAGAGGAAGATGTGCTGCTGTGGGCCTGAAGGCGTTTCATGACTCTACCTGGTCAGAGCTTTGCTATTGTTGTCTGGAAACCAGTGAGCAGAGCGGGGAGGAGGGTGGAGGTGGGGGGCGCACAGGAAATAAAGAGACAGGAAACTGGTGTCACGGTCACAGTCACCCATCACGCACCGACAACATCCCTCATGAGTCTGATCCTCCCTCGCACCGCAAAGTAGAAAACAGACGGAAACGGACACCCGGGGTGTTTACAGTCTAACTCCGCCTTCCAGTCACCACTGTCTCTGAATAAAAACCTGCAGCATGTCATAATTTGGTTGGACTGGGCAAATTCAATCCACATTCAACACTGAAGAAAAACTGAGATAAAAAGAATTAAATGGAAACTTCCCTCTGCTTCCTCTGAGGGAAGAGCCCAAAACTGTGAACAGAATGCAGAAGGAAGTCTACAAAACAATTTAAAATTCTTTTTGGATATTTAAATTCTGGATGCAATGTGGTGAAGTCAACTCAAGAAAAGGCACTGCAAGTTTTAAAGATGATACAAAAAAGTGCAAAAAAAAAAAGTCACAATGGGAGTCTTAAACTCATCTCAAAGTGTTCTCACCTTTGTGCGCATGAGTCCAAAAGAGCGAGACACAAAATAAAAAAGATTTGTGAACTAGAATCAGGACTGAACTTAGTCTGAGATCAGAATTTCAGATTCCAAAACCACAAGAGTTTACGTAAAAATTGCAGCTATAATGTGTTTCCTCTTGCATGTTCCATGTTTCCATGACAACAGTAGCTAAAAAGTATACTATCAGATCAATTGAATTATTAAGCATCAATTAATTTTTTAATTTTTTGTGTTGCTGTTCCTTCTTCTTCTATAGTGCTGCAAATATTTTCTGTAGGAGACCTGTGCTTAAGCTAGCAACACTGGTAAGTAACACAAACATTTGCACAAATTAAACTTTTACTCTAAAGATGCTTTTTATGATATGACTAACGAATGAGAACCAATTATGAGGACCAATTATTGCAATTGATGACCTTGAAAAACAGTAGCAGCTCAGCTAGAGGGATTTGCTCTGGTAAAACTAGTACAGATCATTTCAACATGTTCTCACTCCCAACTCGTCACATATTGATGTTTGGTTAAGGACCCTTCCGTGTCACTTTTTAGGTGTCCCCAACTTGTTGTTTTTTGACGTGCTGGCTGGTCCCATTAAATCACACGTCCCCAACCTTCAGGCTGTGAACCAGACCAGTCCAGTGCCGGTACCCAAACCCGGCACTGGTACGCGCCTGGTACCAGATCTGGTGCCAGGTTATGGTACCGGTACTGGACGCGCTTCGAGGGTCAGTCTGCATCCGATACCACGTCCCGAGGGTTGCAGACCCTTGATTTCACAAACAGCCAGAATGTCAGAAACGATGAGTAAGGGACAGCCAAAACGTCAATTTCAAAGTGGAGGGCACCATAACCAAATGTCAATATTTGATGATTTGGGGATGAAAATGTGTTGCTAATTTAATCAATTGAATTTGTTTATCTTGCATGGGTTTTTTCTACAAGAGGTGACAATGCCAAATGTTGATGTTTACACAAGCCATGTTGCTGTATCTTACAATAAGTTTTACGAACATGCAGGCTTGTTATTTACAGATATCTTTACATTTTTATTTGCAGAAAAAAGAAGAACTAAGTATTTGCTGCTGGTCTGGTCCCACTGCACTTTGTAAAACTGATTAACTAGAAGAAACACATTCATATGATTAATCTTTCCATTATGGTGGTATTTGTAGAGTCCCTCAAAGCTTTATTCAATGATTGACTTGCACAGCAATAACATAAGGCTCGTGACTTTGTTTATTCAGCAGCTTTTATATGAATACTGAGAAGGAATGTGATGCTGACATCCAGGAAGGCTACTCTAGATGTTTTATGGTTTATTCTTAACTTTTTTTTCCACACACAGATTTGAAAAATTTTGTAAATTTTGCTCTACTTTTTAATTAAAGTTAAACATAAACCGTTTTTCTTTCAAAACTGCTTATGTTTTACCTTAAAACAAAACTAAATTTCTCTAAATTTTCATTTTTTAACCTCTCCACCAGGTTCATTAATCAAACTAAACCAAATCCATAAATTAACTTTGCAGAGGTTTTGTACAGTAGTGGTCATGACAATAGATAAGAAATTCAGAGAAGTTGCAGAAATGCAAACCCTCATTCATGTATGCAACCTCTAAAAGACATTTTCTGACGTGACTTGCAAAAATCCACCAATCCCCTGTAATAAAGACAACTGCAGTGTCTGGCTTATTAAAATGAACCTGTAATCATCCTCATTCAGTTCTACAGAATTCAAACTTCTGTTCCCTTTATTTTTGGGAAGTCATTCATCCCTCATGCAAAACATCTGTTTTTTTGCTTTCTTTTTTATCTCTATCCTGCTTCAGAATACAAAAGAACTCCATTGGATTTGACAGCTCGTGTATCACAGTACCATAGAAGCTTTGCAAGTGCGTCAGAGAGGCAGCAATCATTTACATTCTGCACGCTCTGTGCAAATGGACAACCACAGCTGTAACAAGGGTGTCCGGAACTCCCAGGAAATTATAACCTACAGAAAGTCATAATCATGTCAGAGTCAGCCTAGATAATCGGAACCTTACTTTCTCACTGCTTCCACACTATCGACATAAGTTTTGTTCTATAGTTTCAAGCGCTCGGTTCACTTGGTTCATCTTGGTCTGGCAGACATGACATCATGTGGTTTGTGCAGCGATTGTGAAAGATCTTATTGATAATATAGAACTGATACAGTCATAAAAAAACATGGAAATCAATTGCAAAATGTATACATTTGATTACTAAGGGTTTTATCTAAGAGTATAAAACCATAAAACAATTTTCAAAGTGGTAAATATATTTTTTTAAACTTAAATGTTGGGAAAAAGATTTTCCTAAAGCCACAGTGCTGCAAACTTGGATGCAACATCTTTCACATCTGCATGTAATATCCAGCTCCTGCTGCCTTACCTTATTTGAAGCCATGTCGCTGACGGACCTGTAGGTTTGAATGGTCTCCAACTGGTCCAGACACCAGTCCAGCTCCTCCATGGTCTCCATGGCCAGCTTCTGGTAGGACTCATCTGCCAACAGGCACACGGACATGTAATCAGGCCTGAGCGGATCCATGTCCGTGCTGGAGCCCCCAGAGACCACGCGATGCTGCTGCTGCCCTAGGGTCCCGGGGTGGCTCGGACGTCTGGGGGGCTGGCATGCAGGACATCCGGAAAGAGCGGAGGAGGCGGAGGGGGAGGGGGAGGAGGAGTGCACACAGACCTCCTTCATGCTGCAACGCTCCGCCACCTCAGAAAGTTCAGAGGAGTCTCAGACAAACTAATAGTTAGTTTGCCGACCTCCCCCCCGGTCTCTGTAGCCTCTTTCTCTGCTTGCCCCCTCATTCCCTCGCTCTGTCTGCTCTGCAGATCCCCCTCCCATTTTGTCTGGTTCCCCCACCCCTCTACCCGACACTCTTTCATTAACTTACCCTTTCCTCAGTGCCATTCTGCAGAATAAGTGGCGTGCGAGGCAAATTCTTTACAGACTCCCTCCTTCTCAATTTATACTCACTCCATCCAAAAAAACCTAAATGTACTTTCTTTTCAGAACTAGAGATGAAATAAAGTTGTTTTTCTAATCTGTTTCAAAAGTTCATGACTATTTTTTCCACTACCAGCTGCTTTTTTTTCTGAAACATAAAGATGTCTTAAAGGCCGTTGTCTAAAGCTGGGCTCACATCACACCACTCCTTCCTCACAAACTGCCTTTTTTCCTCTATGTGGGAGCAAAAAAAAAAAGTAACAAACAGAAAATTTTGTGTTTACATAAGCAACATGAGAGGCAAATTTTGACTCCCCTAACTGAGTGAAGGCCAGGCGAGGTCTCCACTATGAGCCAAAGAAACCAAAGCACTTCCTCTTTGACCCTGAACATATAAAAAACATGGAGTGGAGTCGCTGAGCGGAGTGGCCACTGACTGAAGGTTAAAGGTTTAAAAAAAAATAATAGAAACGGCTGGCCTGACATGAAAGCGCACAGCATTTTAGAGGAAAAGATGATCATAGGAAAATACAGAAATGATGCATCACATCGACCGGGGGTTACGATTACATAAATTTCTGCCCAAAGGGAGGTAATGCTGAATGCATCTGGATCTCCCCACCTTCTGTTTTTAATGGGAAAGACTGATCTCTACTTCATAGGGTTTTTACACATGGAAGAAATTTACCCCATATGCTTAACACAACAAGACAGCCAGCATGCCGCTCCCTTACTTACGTCAATATAGTGGATCAAAGAGCTTCAAAGTGCCGTGATGGCGCACAGATTTCAAACCACCAGGCTTTAACAAAGCGATGTAATGAGAGTTTAGACATCTAGTTCAGCTCCCATCAGTGTCAGTTAACAGAGCCACGCGGTGGCGGTGGCTCGTTTAGAACAAAAGAGAAGAACTTTTTGAGCACATCTACTTGTTTGAAGAAAGATCCTGCCCTCACTTTTTAAATGCTGAAGTGCTGGCATTAGCTCAATTCAACAGACCAAAACTTCTGCCAAGAAAACGGGACCACATCCCGTCCAATTCCCCAAACATGAGTGTATGGAAGAATTAGACTTTTTTTTGTAGGAAAATGGAAGAAAATAAGGCAATCCAGATAGACAAAAGTTAAAGTCTCATTCTAACTGTATTTTTTTTCTATTGTAAATTGTTCCCAGTGGTCATTCCATTATAATTATGCCGTTTGTAGTCAACATCAAAAAATCTGTTATTTCTTACAACATAGCTTCTACAGAGCAGTAGGAACTCATTAGAAATTGGATTCTGGATCGTGGGGGGGACTGTTACCTGTGCTAATTTCCCAGCATTCCTTCTTTTACACTCTCAAACGCTAACCTGTAGCTCTTCAAAAGCCCAAGCTAACATTAAGGTAGCAAAATAGGCGACCAATATCATGGCTGTACAGTTTAGAGACAGATGGCAGCTCAGACAAGGAAAGTGAAGACGCTAATAGATGTGTTTTTCTGCATGTGGATGCTTCAGAATTGTAGCAGAGAAGGTAGATTTTGCCCCGCCCACGGCAGTTGCTACATCACAAACCTGAGCTTTTTCAAACTGCAGGTTTTCATCAGTTTTATTCTTAAATCATTTTAATCCGTCCTCCCTTATGAAAAAAATGCTACAAGAACATATTAAAAACACCAAAAACACAATTTTCATTGGTGTGGGTGAAGACCAGAGATGTCCAAAGTAAGTCCTCGAGGGCCGGCCTCCAGCTGGTTTTCCAGAAACCCTGTCTTATCTATTGATGATTACCTGGATCAGGTGTGTTTGGCCAATAAGGAGCTTCAATGGCAGGTTGGTTGGAAAACATGAAGGACACCAGTCGTCAAGGACCGACTTTGGACACCCCTGGTCTATACCATGCAAAATCAACTTTTTGATCTTTTAAGTGTTTTATATGCTGTTCATTCCTCACCATGAACAACCTCAAAGTAATATTTTGATCAATTTAGGCATTTCTGAGTATTCCCCTAAAAACCTGATGTCACAAAGTGAGAACAATCCAGGAAGAGTCTGCACTGCCAGCACCGCCCTCATGCGAACACAGACAGACTCTTTCTCTGCAAAGCTAGTGTTAATAAGCTAGCTTCACAAGCTGCCCTGGCTCACACTGACTGTCTGTGCTATTTGTGTTGTAGCCTCAGGACTCCTTTGTAAAATAAGTTTTTAAATCTCAATGGGACTTCCTGGTTAATTAAAGGATAATAAATCAATTAAAAAAATTAATTGATGGCCAATAAATACTCTTTCGATTTAGCGTTCAAACTTTGTGTTGTGGCATACACTAAAGAGCATTCTGGTAAGCTCACAAAAATAACTAGATAATTTGTTCTTTAGTGTACCATTGGTAATATATGATCATATATATGGATATAGTTTACTTTGAAAGGCTTAAGAAAAGCAGGGAATAGGGCCTTTAAAGCAGTGACTATGAGTGTTTTTTAACTGAATAAAGAGATCTCAGAAGAGAACTTTGCTGGTTTGGATGTCTAATTCATCTGGATCTGCTACATGTCTTTAAAAGAGTGCTTTATGTACATTTGTGAAATGACGTTCCAGACAAAAAATTACGCAAAGGCAAACATGGATAGACAAAGTACTGAACCCGTCCTCACCTTTGGTTGATTATAAATCCAGTGCCGTTTCAGTGTCACCACTGTTGTGACACACTTGCAGTCTGACCAACCTGCTTCCAGACAGTTGATGTACTTTTCCAGTCTGTCTGTCTTTTTTTTTTTTTTTTTTTTAGTGCTAATGCGTTGGCCATATGCTGAAAGCTACACAGAGGACAACAGAGCTCAGTGCAGCAGACAGATCCTGGCTGGTTTCCCTTCTATCTTTCTCTGCTCTGAAGCCACAAACCAACTTCTGTGAGAACTTTCTCTATGCTCTTATGACCAAGTCCATACCCACTGCTGCCAGGACACCTTCCGCTTACATTCACCTCACACTGCCCCTCTATGTGCTCCCGTCCGACCACTTAACCTGTTAGCCTCTGTTTGATAAAAGCCTGGTTTTCTCATTTTTTCAGTGCATGGCACAAACTGCAGTGACAGAAGAAGCATTTATATTGTTCACAAATTAAAGAATCAAATACCAAAAAAAGCAGAACTGGACAATATAATCTATGATTCTGGGATTAATGTGAAAATAGATAGATAACGACAAATATAATCTTTGCAGTCCCAGTTGACAGACTAGAACCATTCAGATATTAGGTTCATCTTTTCATGTCTCTCAGTCAAAACACTAGTCTTGGTTGGCCTGGATGACCCTGTCATGTCTTCAGTAATGCTGCTGTTGGCTTTGTAGTATGGATCTGGTGCTTTTCCTCTCATTCCTAAAAGTAGATTATTCCTTTGCCAATTTTTCTTGATTGTGGAAATAAATAACTACTCTTACTTTTGGTTTGTAAGTGACGTGCCAGTGTTTTATCTGTTTATGTTTTTCTTGTTTTTTCCTTTACCCCCACTTCGTCATATGGTTGCACTTACAGAGTCTAGTTCTAGTGAAAAAATATTGAAAGAAGTCAGTTTGGAACATATATTAGCCAATTCTAAAATACAGTTCAGATTATTTGCCATAAACAGACCAAACTGTCAAGTTAAAGATAGACTCTGATCATCTTGTGATCTATTTTCAAAGCATTCCCAATGTTTTTTTTAATGAATTATGTTGTTTTTAGTCAACAAAAAACTGTTGCTTTTTTATGACAGTTTCTGCAGAGCAGCAGGAGTTCATTAAAATCATTTGCGACTGTTAGCGCAGAGTTGGCTCCCCCCTAAATTTCCAATAATTCTTTTGTTTACACGCTCCTGCTCGCCTACGGCCCCTCACAACCCGAAGCTAACATTAACAGTACAACAAAAATGGCGATCAATATTGGAGGTATCCAGACGTGCGGTTTTGAACCAGATGACAACTTAGAGAAAGACGTCCATGGATCTGTCTGTCTATATTTGGATGCATCAGAAGCATGAAGATCGTGGCTTGCAGTTGTAGGTCTTGCACATCTACAAGCTTTTTCTAGCTGAATTTTTTTTGTCTGATCACAACAATTTGAATGAAGAAATCCTCAGAAATGTAATTTTAATCTTAATTTTCTTTAAATATGTCCTCCAGCATGAGAAAAATGCTACAAAAACATGATTTTTATCATGTTTTTGATAAAAAGTACTTAACTTTTTGCTTAATTTGATGTTTTTCTTAAACTCTTCATATAGAGCCTTCCCCCCTTTTAAAATATATGTAAGACCTGCATGTAAAACAATGTAACAATACCAGAAAAATTCAAAATCATTTGCATTTAGAAGAATATCAGTTATTACTGACCGTCACAACCTAAACGTGAAGCTTCTTTTTTGACTGAGTTTATCTGATTTTTATGTTTCATCTTGGTGAAGGCAAGTTCATAATGAAATGTATAAAATGTATTGTGATTTTGTTGTTTCTTATGGATTGTGTTTAAATCTTTTTTTAAACATAGTAAAAATTTCCAACTTTTTGCAGCAAAAAATAAAACCGATTTAACAATGTCTGATTTTCTATTTTTTAATTTACTACAACAAGAATGATGTGATTGAGGATGTGATTATATGAAGAGGAGAGCAAAGTCTAGCTCTTTCTATGCTCTCCGACCAATCAAATTTATTGGAACATTTGAAAAAAAAACAAATAATAACACAGACTGCTGAACAAATTGTAATTAGAGCATGACACGACGATATCAACCAACAGCTTGTGCTTTTCATTGAAGTATTTAACCGTTGGGTAAACCAGCATAACTTCTTACACTGAGTTTCTGTTTGTGAGCAGCTTGACTTGGGGATATTTTTTAGAAATGACTGGCAAATAAGGATTAAAAGAAAAGAAAAGACTGAGTAATTTAAATGTGACTAATACAGATCAAGTCTTAGGTATGTGTTTACTGTTTGACAGAGTCAGGAGGTTTTTCCTTTGGATGGAAATGACTGTGAATCCACACCCTTTTTCTTTTCTCTTTTCGACTTTACCACATCGTGGAGGGCAATGCTACACTACGTGCACATTCCCACTGTTAGTTTGACAATGCAGATCTTAAAGTGAGATGGAGGAGAGCGGCTTGAATGCTGAAGGTTGAATGATTCACATTTGAACAATGATTCACCCTTTTATCTTCCACCCCAACGTACGTCAGTTTATGCACGTGTGGAGATTAGGGGAAGGAAAACAACACCGAGATGAAGAAAAAAAAACCAAAACATCTTAATCATACTAAAGCAGAACAAGACAGCTGCATGCGGTACAGGTTGGAGAGTCAGTCTGACAAACACATTATGGGGAAATACAGCCGGCATGTGTAAACACGTTGAATCAGATTCCTTCCTTATGCAGAGATCAGAAGACGACTGCAACTCTGAGGAAAAAAAAATTCCTCTGTCAACTGAAATGTGTTGCTCAATTGGTAATAACAGGTCGATCTGTTCCTCAAACGGCCTTGATATATAAAACTACTACGTAAAAGTGAAATTAATGTTTGTTCCGATTAAAAAATACAGTTAAGCTAAGAATTTAAATATTGACAATGCTGTTTTTTTTAACAAATGATGTCTTATTTTGACATTTTACAGAAATTTCAGCAGTAAATGAGTGTTGTTTGGTTTGTAAACTGTCTCAAATTTAGTGCTGATGAAAAAAAATGAACTAATTAGGAGATGATGGCTAAACAAAGCGATATGTGGATGCACAGACACAAAGCACAAACCAGTGTCTTACAAAATAAAATACAATCTTATTTACAAATATAAACCAAGATGAGATGTATGTAGGTCAAATAAAGACACTATTAACCAATAACAGGGCAAAATGACAAACAAGATGTAAATAAAAATGAACCAAACACCGGAAGAAAAAAAACTATTTAGGATTTAAGGAAACCCCCCAAATAAAAAAAAAAAAAACAAACAAAAAAAAAAACAACTAAGGATGAAGTTTTCTTTAGGAAATTATACATATATGTATGTATATCTAACATAAATATGCTTTTATTTAATGAGTCAATAATTTATTACAGACAGGTCCAAATGATAAGACCATAAAAACAAAAAATACAAACAACATTCAATAGAATAGAGTTCAATGAAATAGAAAGGATATAAAAATGTCAAGAACAATATACAAAGATACTAAATAAAACACAAATTACAAGCTTAAAAACTGAACACCTTACAAATGCGTATATATCAGTACCTCCTGATATTAAAGTATGCTGTGCTTTTCATTGGTGAGGGCTAAAGTTCCTCTCCAACTCTATTTTATTCTATTGTAAAATTGATCCAGGTGGTCTTTTAATTAAGATTATGCAGTTTTTAATAATAAATTGAAAAGCCTGTTACGTTTTTGAGGACATATTTTTTGAAGAGCCGCAGTAAGCCCACTGGCTAATTTCCCATCAGCACTTTTTTTTTTACACTCGCTCACGCTAGCTTTTAACACCTCACAAGCCTAAGCTAAGATTAGCATAGCAAAAAAAAAAAACTGTGACTAATATCATATGGAGGGGCCAACATTATTTGAAACCGAAATAAAATATTTTGAAAAAATTTTAACGTTTGGCCGAAAAAAATAGGATTCGAAATTTAAAATTTCAAAACTTTTTTTTTTCAGTCTCAAATCTTTTTTTTGTTTTCGAATCTCAAAGTTTCAGTTACAAAACTATTGGTCCTGTTGTTTGGCGTTCGGATCAGGTGTGTTAACACGAAGGACCAAACAAAATCAATGAAGGTGGTGATTTTAATATTTTTTCAAAATATTTTATTTCCGTTTCAAATAATATTGGCCCAGATTTGGCTCCATAATATCAAAACTGCACAGTTTTGAGCCAGATTTCAACTTAGATGAGGAAAATACGTTAATGGATCTATTTGTCTGGAAGTGGATGCATCAGAATTGTAGCAGAGAAAGCAGACTTTGGCGGGCTCATGGCAGTTGCTGTGTCACAAACGTACTTTTTTTTCAAACCATGAGTTTTCGTCTGCTTCTTATCATCCCAATTTTAATAAATAAATACTCAGGAACGCAGTTCAATCGTAAAATATTCTATGTCCTCCGTCATAAGGAAAATGTAACAAGAACATCTCCAAAAACACAATTTTCATTGGTGTGGGTCTTTAAGGTGTTGTATAAATTCAACCTCTTGTCCGTTTTATCTGTTTATATTTTTTATGTCTTCATTTTTAAACATAAAGATTAATGTTTACAGTCACTGAACTTTTTACATTGCTTAGCTCATTTTTTCACATCTGTGGTCATTTAGAATTTGTATTTTTAAAGCTTTTCCGTTGCAATTCTTAGCTCTCAGGTGTTTCCCGATCGCAAATCATTTAGATTTGATCATAATTATTTTATAAACAGGACCCAAAAGAAAGTTAGCACAGTGCCATGAAAGTAAACATAGAATTTGAATGACCTTTATAATAGTTTTACCTTTTTAGTATGCAAAATCCCTTTATGAAGCACTAGCAATACTTCTAATGCAATGTGTTATTAAATATTTTATTTAGCTATATTTCAAATATAATAGATCCAATACTTACACGTTTACACAAAATTTCTTTTGCAACACTAGATCTGGACAGTCTACCAACTGATCTGATGGAGACGGGGCGTGTTAGACACTAACAATAGATCCAACCTTGAAACTTTTCCTTCCAAACACTCTTTACTTGATTGTGTTTCTGCACAGTTTACAACTGCAGCGTAATCTCCTCAGCTATCAAAACAAACTGCTTCAAACTCACATGAGCCTCATCAGGACCCGTCCGACAGCCCCTTCACAATGCCTCTACGGAGCCGTCCGGACACGGGCCAGCTTGAGGGATGGGCCACAGGGAGGTTTATGACTGTGCTGACGTCAATGAAATAATTCAAATACTTAACCAGGCTGCACGCTTCCAGTCTGCCAGATCCTTTCCTCTGGCTGTGAGCCTGGAAAGCCTGAAATGGACTATTGCTGTGGACCAGAGCAGTCGCTGCAGGCAGAAATAAGAGCAGCAGACTGAGGAAAGACTGAGAATCCAGAATTTTATGTAAGATAGTGGTCCAACTATCTCTCAGTGATCCATGTCCCTCATGTATTCATTTAAGAACTAGTATGATGAGCTTAAATTGATGGTATTGATAAAGAACGACAAGTTTGTTATCATTTAAATATCTGTAAATAAAAAATAATATTTTTCTATTTAAATTAGCATAAAAATGCATTTATAACATGAAAAACCCATTCTATTTGTGGAAGAATCTGCTTTTTTTTTAAATATTTCTTTTGCATTTTACAAGGCAGTCAGGTCCTAATTCAGTCTGTAGAACTGCAGATCACCAGTTGAACTCTTTTTCCTTCCTCTTGGTGCCCAGACTAATGCATTATAACCATATCTTCATTTCATTCTTGAAAACGTGTTTACAAAAAAGAAACAATGGCCGAATGAGCAATGGCCATTATGTATGGCTCCACACCCAAATCAATTTACGCACAAAGCCTGTTTAGTTTTAGAGGCATGCATTTGTACCTGGCAGTCCATTATTGCAACAGTCTGTTATGACAAACTTATTCCTTATAGCTAAAAATATGTTTTTTTTTTAATTACTGCATCAGAGATCAGCTGTTTTTCTTGTCAAGTACAACAGGAAGACTGTTTCAAGTCAGACATTACAGCACACTCTGTCTGGTTCTGATGGAGTTTTTTTTTTCAATTAACCATTCAGAGGGAGTCCTTTGTTTTTCTATATAAACCGAGTACAGCAGATTGAACTGACCTCATCGGTTGTTCACTTAAATATGCCATTAATGCAATACATAAAGGACAGTTTAATCTTATTGGAATGATTTGGCCTTAATCTACACCCTGAAACTTTAGTAAACCAGGAGAAGTTCACAAGTCTGTTTTTGCAAGTCCAAGTCTTTTAGTTATTTAAGTTCAAATTAAGACTTAGGTCTGTAAAAAATGCAAAACAAATCTGAACTGTAAATTTCCAGACCGGTCTCAAGCTTTAAAACTTACAGTTAAAATTCCTGCTTGTTTTGTTATCGCAGTAAACATCTTTCGAAGGACACAAGTACAGACAAATGGTCTTTCTTCATTCCTGATACAAAAGTTTAAAAACAATATATTTTATTTTAGATCTGACAGCAATGTCCTCGAGCTAAAAAATATTAGAAACGTCAAGTCTCAATTTTTAAGAGCAAGTCTCAAATATCTGAATGTGAGACTTGAGTGTTTGTCAAGTCCAAGTTCCAATAGCGCCATAAATATTGATATACGTATGTTATGGTTTAAAATTAGACTTTTAACAACAGAGTCGATAGGAAATGGCCCGATCCGAATACTCCCTTTCCTCCCTTCCCCTTAGCCCTCCCCCTTGATTTGAAGTGGAAGTTGAAGTCAAAGTCCTGTCCGGGATCATTTTTCTTTAAGTTTCACACTCCAAACAGAGGGGTCCAAAGTCCACTATCGTGAGAGTGAACCGCGTCGTGCAAAGAAGCGCTTTTCTTCACTTTGGTGCGCTCTGAACCACAGATGTTTACTTTTAAATGTAAATAATGACTTTATATTGTAGCGTGACCTTCTTAAAATCATAAAACAGCTGTTTTTATGTTTATTCAAGCACTGGAAGCTCCGCACTAACGCTAGCGGACTGGTGATATTGATGATGTCATCGAACGAAAGTCACGTCCAAACTATTAGACACTCACCCTATGTTTGGAGCAAGCATGGGGGGGATAAACGAAGGGAGAGAGCTGAGGGAAAGGGAGAAGGGGAGTATTCGGATTGAGCCAATGACTTCCTTCAGATCCCAGTCTCCACCGCCTTTTTTACAAACCAGGAAGGAACGATTGTACTTCCTGGTTTGAGTCAGATTGGGAAACAGGAAGCTGTGTGTTCGAGAAGAACTGATGCTAGCTTTGTTGAAATGAACAGAACAAAACTCCTCCTCATTGTTATAAACAACCCCCCCACCCAAAAATGCAAGAGGAAGTGCTTAAAAGTATGTTGTTAATCCAAAAGAATGATCCACTTCTTCATTCAACCTGCGCTGTAAACTTACTGAAACTAAAATAGGTCAAAACAAAAGTGGTGTCGGTATAGTTTTTTTTATCATTCACTTCCTCATAAGAGATGCTCCAATTTTCTGAAAGAGTTTTGATACACTATAACCTTGTTTTCACTGAGCTGTACGACACGGTATGGCACATACATTGACTGTATATAATATGTTCCCCTGCCATTTACACGGATCATTGACAACATCCCAGGAGTAACACAATGCGTACTGTGTACACAGCAATACACAGACATCAAAACAGGCAATGAGAGCAATGTGAGAAGTGTTTTCAGCGAAGTTATAAATAAAACGTACATTCAAATAAACAGTTGGACTCTTTTATTACTGTATCTGAAAACATGTCCTTAGTTATAGATTAAAAATTAGATTAATACGATTAAAAAAAATAATGCTCTAATTCGTCTGTAATTCATTCATTGGGATTAACGGGATAAATTGCCCCCTTCTAGTCAAAATGACTAGGGCTGGGTATTGATAATAATTTTCAGAATCGATTTGATTCACCAGAGTCTGAATTGATTTGATTCAGATTTTTTTCTCTGAGTCTTTCGATCCACTCAACTTGATTCAAATCAATTTTAAGTTTACACAGTTACCACATTTATACACATTTGCTTAGAAATACATTATTAATCTATATTTATATACATATATATGTTTTGAATATATTTATAGTATTCTGATACAGTTTACATACTGTAACATGTATTAGTGAGATAATGAGATTGTTAAGAGCATACAGTTTTACATGGTTTCTCAAAAGGAGAAGCTCCAACAAAAATGTCGGATCATTTTTAAACATTGTTCTGCTTCTCCTGCAGGGCATCTCAGTTTGGCCACGAGGTGGCGATCACGCAATAGTAGAACCCTTTTTTCAAGAAGAATAAACAAAGAATGAGTAAAAAAACTGTTTTAGAAATAGACCATTTAATAAGAACAAGTGACATTCATGTCAATGAGTTTAGACCACAAATGGTTACTTTAAAAAACATTTCCTCAAAGAGTTTGGAAAATTCATGCCTGTGAGTAAATAAAGCTGTCCATTTAGTCAGCAATGTATGTTTACGTCGACCAAGCATTAGCATTAGCCATCCGATGCAAAATTTCCTTAAATGTTTGCATAAAGCTAGTGAACTTTAGCTTTATGTGGTAGATCGATCACTATTTTTATGGATCAATTATTGATCTATTAAGATTAGATCAATTCAAATCGAATAATCCATTTTATGAACCCAACCCTATTAATGACCTTCTGCCAATTAACAGGTTTCGTCATTTATTGACAGTAGCCCCACTCTAAACAGTCCGTTCCATTTCTGGATCTACAACCAACGATGGCCCAGAAATGGTACAGTTCGACCCGGCTTAATGGGTCCATTTTATAAAAGAAATGCTCAAAATACTGTACCGCTCAGAAATGAGGCTTATGTAAATCTCAGGTCTGAAGTCTTTGACAACTGAAGAAATTAGACATAGAACTTCTTCCAAAGATATATATGTTTTTTTTTTTGTGTGTGTGTGTTTTTTGTACTTATTTACTTCTGACATTTTAAATACAAACTTAAGAGGAAATCGTGTTTCCAAAATGTTGCTCTGACAAAGTAATTCCTTTTAAAGTTAAACAGGTTTCAGCAGGTTTTTAACAAACTTCCTGCATCAGTCAGCAAGAGAGAGAAACTGAAAATAGTTGTCTTCAGATGACATGTTTCTGAATGATGGGGAAAAATACCAAACCTTTTTTATGTAGAAAGAAAAATAACAAAGAACACATTGTGTAACACTTACCAGAAATCTAAGAATTCTTGGGAAAGACTGTTAACTTGGATCATAAAGGGTGAACTAAAAAACAATATCAAAAACCAAAAAAAAAAGAAGCACAAACTGACAAACTGAACAGAGAGTATGGAACAAAAACATGTGTGGGGCTCAGAGAGCTACAGGATGTCAGCACTGAATTAAACATTAATTTTGTGAACATTAAATTATGCTAGCCACTTATTAATGCTCAGCAAAGCCACCAACTACGCAGGTCGGAGTGTCTAATGTTCAGATGAAGGTAACCATCACACATGACACAACCCCACCCAGAACTCCCAGCAAATCTGCCATTTATCAAGCGGAGTTTGGAGAAAAAGCCTATAATCTGAATGCGTGAGGGAAGAGTGAGGCCTTTGTTGGCCGGCGGCTCACGAGACCGTGTGTGCTGGAGCTGGTTTGATTTGTGAAGCCTAAAAATCATACGAGGAAGCCTACAATCCCCTTACGGCGCGGGAGTAAGATGTTTAACAGTGTAAACAGCCTGCAGTGACGCATTTCCAGCCCTGCAGATTTTTTAGTTTACCCTTTGGTTTTTTTGTTTAAAGCCCTTCATGCACTTTCACCCAATGACCGGTCGCGTCCCTTTTTGATTCTTTCATCCGAGTAAACCTCCTGGACGGCATCTGGCTACAAGTTAAGATTCGTTTCAGTCCAAGGCATCAATCCTCTCTTGTTTTGTTTGTCTTTTAAAGCTAAACTCTCTTTATCTCTAGCCTGTAGCCCGTGCGTAGAGAGATGCGGGCTCATTATTATTTTCAGCAGCTGGAAAGCAGCCACGGCGAAAACGCGGAAAGACACAAAACAGGAAAAATCTGTTCTCCTTTTCCGTTAAAAGCTGAGGAAAATGACACGGGGAGCAGCTCAGGGGAGGATGTGATTCATTCTGATTCTGTTAAACGCAGTAGTCTCCTTTTTCATAAATCAATGTGAATCATTACTTTGCTGCAGGTGGATTGAGAGCACTTTGTATGCTCAAAGATAGCGCAGGACACTGACAACCTTGAAGAGAAATCTAGGATAAAAACACAAGCGTTTGAGGGTTTATCGTGTTTGTTTTTACTTTTCCTATCTCCTCGGTGCGTCACAATAAAGGCCAGTGAGATGGCTTTCCCCGTCAGAGAGCACTTGCAGAAGGTCAAGGATTGTGAGAAGTGTGGAGGAGGAAGAATAATAAGACACTCGCAGTCGTCTTAGGTTTTTCCTGCAGTGGGACTCTGCTCCTCGCAGCCCATCTGTGCTGATAGGAAACTGAGAGCACCCATGTGCAGGCAACATTGACGTCAATGCAGCCTGAAAAACCAGTCCAGCAGGAACCACTATCCCTGCACCTCTTCTACTTTATATCTATCCTCTGTTACTTTATTTCCACTTTCTATCTTCCTTTTATCTGTTTGCAACTTTGTTTATGAGAATTTGTGGTATCAGATAGCAGTTTTATTAATGCAAAACATGTTTGGTAAAAAAAAAAAAAATTCTTAACAAATTATTTTACAAAAAAAAAAAAAAAAAAAAACACATTTTATTCCCAATTTTTTAAATATATTTTCATTTGTATCCAAAAACGTGTTCCTCAATGCATTTGCAAACTCCACAGGTAAAAAATCATAGGTGAAACTAAATGTTTTTTTTTTAAGTTAAAGTTAAATAAGTTAAATTTTAAGTAAAGCAATTGAATGAAAAAATAATTCAAGAAAACTAAAACAGTGTACGTGCAGTCAGCAAGAAATAAACAGAAGGGTGAGAACATCAGTTCAGTTATCAGTTTGATAATTATCTTTCTTTTGCAATCCATCGTTTTCCAGCAGCAGCCAAGGTTCACACATCACAAGTGACTTGCAAAACTGCTTCTATGTAGGCAAATTACAATACGCACTTACATTTTTTTCTAGTTTATATTTCAACAAAATATAACTATTAGCCAATATTATCATTATTATTATTATTACTTTCAGGAAATAATTTTGTTTGTCTTTTTTATGGAAATCAAATTTATTTATTCAGTTTTAATTTATTTATTTTGATTTATTTTTCGTTCTGTAGCATTTTGTATTCTTTCTTGTAAGTATTTTCTTTTAATATTTTTTGCTTTTATTTTGTTTGTATATACTGCATTCTTAAATTGATGTCTTAGTAATATGGAATTGTTCATTTATTGAAATGATAAAGCAGTTTTATGCTTCAGATAAGCAATACACATAACGCTTTATTTGAATACGTGTATTTTCCATAATGATCCACATTAAGAATGAACCCACCTGAAAGACAGACTCTGGTGGAACAGGGCTGGTTTGTTGCTGGAGATCTTCTGCAAAACAGAGACACAACAGCAGTTATTTCATTCAGGAACTGCTGCAAACAGATAAAACAAAGATGGCTGCAAAGCTTTGTGTATGAAGGCCTTGATGGGATCAAGTTCACAAAAAAAAACCTTTTAGGATAAACAACTGATATTAAAAGAAAAAAAATAATTTCCTCTGAAGCAACAATGGAAACTATTTGATACTTGCAAACACTTAAAACCTTGTTTAAGTTGTTTTAACGTCGCTTTGCTCCACAACTTTCTAAGCTTTTCTCAAAATCCGAACAGAGAAGAACGAATGTCTCTTTAGGAGCTAAGATCTAGAAATAAGGAAATATTTTTCTCTATATTTTTGACAATAGAAAAACCCCATTTAAGACACAAAACACATCAAATTAATTTAATTTTTAAAAAGTTCATAAGAAATCTAAATGCATTTTTGTAAGCAGTATAACTTCATAATACAGAGATTACACATTACATTTCTCAGACAGTTTTAAGCATTTTTAGATAATTAAATTTAGATATATGTTCTAAGAATGAGTACTAGCTTTAGATTATGTGAGGATTTATTCGAATGTGCCAACTTGTACTAAGATTGCATTTTCATTTTGTTCATATTTTGTTCTAAAATGAGTCATTTCCACTTGTTACAATAGTTTTTTTTGTCAATTATCTAAACAAACTACAATTAGGCACATTAAAACTCAACATATTGAAACTATTTTCTTAAAATGCACAAAAAATTATTATTATTGGTTTGTATAAGATTCAATTTGAACTAAAGCGATCTAAAAGTTAGTTTTTTCACCATATCTTTTCCCTTTTTGAAAACTTGTTTCTAGATTTCAATTTCTTACAATGAGATTTCTTGTTTAGTAAAACTTACTTTCTGAATGGAGAAATCATCTTAATACTTTCTAGGGGTTTTCTTCATAAGATTAGTGTTCTTTCCCCATTTTTAGAATACCTCTTTTTGTAGTGAATAAATTTAATGCGGATCTGATGAGTAAAAATATCACTAAATTTACTGGAAGTTCAGAAACTTGATCCAGTTACAGAATAATCATAGTGGTTCATGAGCTCCTCATGAATCTCTAAAACTGTTTTATGCAAATTGATTATTAGAGGCTTTTCCTTAAAAAGGGAAGCCCTCTCATTTAGTAAAGTCCTCTTCTGTGGATGGGGGGGTTGGGGGGGGGGTTGGTGTCAGTGCCCTTTTAAAAAATTGAGGGCACTTTTTGAACCATTTCCCCAAAACCAATCCTATCATGATACCTACTATAATACCAAAATGACAGGAAAGAGATGCCATAAGCATTGCAAACAAATATCCTCAAACTGCCCACACATGCGAAGAGGGCTTCTTTAAACGTCATAGTTTCAAGTTAGTAAACCAAAAATGGTTCCATTACTCCACCAGTTCCAAATAAATCTGTATCGTTTTTGTGGGTCGAAAGCTCAACAACCTGTGGAATGATATGCAAACGAACAAAATGTGCACATGGGCGGCCTCATAATTTGTAGTGACACTTTAATAAGTTTAAACTTGTCAACAGACATTCATAAATGGGAGCTTCTTAATTTGCATGGATGATCACTTGAGGCGGTTTATCTCCATCTCGTGACCTCCGATAGGTTGAAACCTGTTGTTCTGAAACATGGCACCAAACGTGCCAAGAAAACACACAGCAAGTTTGGCAGGATCGTTAAAATTTATGGAGATTGAATAAAGAACAAAATGCTGAAAGATCAGCAGTATTTTGATCCGCAAGACTAGAAAAATCAGTACAAAACTTTTTTTCTCAGTCTTTTACATGAAAAAACTCAAAATATGGCAAAATTAATGATTAATATTTTACTATTACTATTTTACTGTATTTTATAAACAACAAAAACACGCATTGTACAATAAAGATAATAAATTGAAAATTGGAGACTTGTTTTTTTATTTATGCTTTTTTTCCCAAAATAATTTAAAAAGATTGTTTTTGTGCTCTCCAGGTGCATTTGACAACCATTATAGATTTAATGTGTCACGTGTGTACTGCATCAGTTAAAATGACTCTTTAATTAGAAAAAGATGATATAAAAGATGATAGCATCATTTTTTATTTTTTTCATTTTCCAATGAATTAATGACGTAATATCTAAAATAGGTTTGATATATTTTTTTTTTCGTGGTGTTTTTCTTTGTTTTTATTGTTTGAAATAAACCAATAAAACAAAAATACATTCAGTTAAACAGAGAAAAACCTTTATCTAAGGCTGGTGCTCTGTTTCTATTTGAATTTTCAACAAAGGTTTCAACATCAAGGCCCTTTTTTGGGGGGAAAACGGGAAAACATGCTGAATTTTAGTTCATTTGGCCACCAGAGGGAGCTCCAGTGTAAAAGGGGGTGAAAAAAGGGATTGTGTATAATGGAATGTGTTGAGCAACAATTCCAGTCATCAACTTGAAACTAACTGACATTTCCTTGAAATATTATTCATTAATGAGATTTTAAAAGAATAGAAATTACATTATGTTTGAAGAGGGTTTTGCTTTGGTGACTGAATCACTAGAAACACAATTAATGAGTGAGTTTTAAGTTATTTTAATGCTTGGTGTTAAGTAGAAATGTATGCAAATATCCTTTGCAGGGCATTTCTGGGAAAAAAAAGAAAAAGTTCTGGTGTGCAACAAATAATCTCGTTTTTTGAGCCAAATGTGTTTTTCAGCAACAGTTCTTGTTTCTAAACAGCGCAGAAAGCGGTCTCAGTTCCCTGAAATGGTTACAGCTTTTGGTGACCTTTCTCTGTGCGGGTGCACGAACACAAGAGTGCACCTCCAGCACACATGCAACTGCTAGCCCACATCTGGTATCTAAGAAAAAGAGGTCGAGATCTTTTTCCAAGAAGTCAAATACCATGCCAATGTGGGTGCATCAATATTTTGATTTATGTGCTGGAAATAAAAGACACAAATAAAAGAACTGAATGCTAGAGATTTATTTATGACTAGTTAGCGCCCCCCTGTGGTGCATTTTGGTATTTTCCTTATTATTACATGTAGCTTTTTGATCCAATCTGCAAACTAAATGATACCAAAAAATAAATACATGACATCAGCTAAAAAGGTTTTGAGCACCACAAATGTAAAAGTCATTTTTTGTCTAATTCAAGGTCTGAAAAATAGCTTGAAATTGTTCAAAAGTAGGCTGTAAACAGACGTTAGTACTTATAAAATAGTGAAGATTTCAGAATTACATAAAAAATCTTTAAAAAGTCTTTCCTACATGTGTTCCAACTTCACTAATAACCCTTCTCTGTATACATCAAAGCAGTGCTGGAACACATGCGCGTTATTTCAAAAACAGAACGAAAAAGACAACTAACTATAGAGGAGTGACAGACCATCATTGTACAGAAAAATGTTGCTCTTTCTTTTGGAAGAAATTCCCCAAAATGTCAAGGTGTCAGTGAGTCTTTTACCACCAAATGTGCTGAAAACACTGACAGGAAGAGTCTGCGAGGTTCTAAATCACAGTTGAATCAGAAGAAAGATTTATTAATGTCTGCATGAGAGGCGTCTCACCGGAAAACAGACTCAAGCAAAGATTTATTGTTGTTGTAGTAAGCATGATTCAGCTTTAACTGTGATGACGCAACTTCCTGCTAGCGAAAGGCTGATGGGAAAAGCTGCAGCCAGAAAAGCATTGTTAAAACTTCAGAGTAAGACAAAGAGGCCTGCCTGGACCATCAAACACCACCGTTGGACTACAAAAAATTGGATCTTGTGACTGATTAATCAAATTTTGAAATATTTAGTTCATTAAGCAGAGTCTGTATACTGTAAAAAAGCTTGGCCTTCTGGTGGCTCTAGAGTCAAAAGTGAAACATAAAGGAGGAGGTATGAGGGTATGGGGCTGTTCTGTCGGATCCATGGCTCCACTTGATTTTATATGTACGTTACTTGTGCTTATTTGTGGATATTATATTATTAATTGCATGTTACTTTGAGTTTTTCATGTGGAAACTGAGAAGCTCTCCAAGAGGGTTCTACCAATACCTAAACTCCATAGGGAGAGCAATGGATTTTTCTGTTTTTGTCTCAAATCCCCTATTGTGTCATTAACAGTTTAATCCACTTGTCCCCAGGTGTGTGGTTATGACAAGTCATTTATTTTTT
The DNA here is from genome assembly GCA_003999625.1 of Oryzias javanicus. NCBI lineage: Eukaryota > Metazoa > Chordata > Actinopteri > Beloniformes > Adrianichthyidae > Oryzias > Oryzias javanicus. The sequence continues at coordinate 17,166,812 of CM012453.1, forward strand.
GAGTTCTTTCCTGAGTTATTTTGAGTTTATTAAGATGATCTCTTTTACACATCTGGTTTCGTGGTTAGAGGTTCATCCTAAAACTAGATAAAGAGACCTGAAACATGGATCCAAGCTACACCAGAACGACTTGAAGACAAAACAGCTTGATGGTAGCCTTAAAAAAGATAAATTTGCCATGTCAGATTCAAGACTTGAACTTCATTGAGTTGATTAGCTGGATTGAAGAATGAAAATAAAGAAATTACAAATGCCAAACGAGACTTGAATGAACTTTCAGAAGAATATTTCAGTTCTGTTGTAAATATAATTTTGTGACTGTGCTCAGCTCTAAGAACCGTAAAAGGTGGCTGCTTTGACAAGTTGAGAATTTAGAAAAAACGTTTTGTCTATTAAGGATTCAAGGACTTGATTTTTAATACTTTCCTGTCAGTTCAGAGTTCAACAAGACATTAACAAGTTATTTTGACTGGCAGTGTTTAACAGAAGGATTTAAAATGTTTAAAAAAAAACATAAAAACAGTGAGTTTTACTGCAGAACTTAAGATGGTTGAGAAAAATATGAGAAAAGTCAGAGAGAACAGAAGCTGGCTTACTTATTTGATGTACACTGTACATTTGTCAAGGTGGTGAAATTGTTTCTAACAGTCCGAAGGCTCGCCAGAACCTGAAATCAAGACATAAAAAAACTACATTAGCTTTGACAGAAGGTATGAAAAAACGTCTAGGGTGAGTGGAAAAATTAGAATTTGAATTATTTCAGCCCTGGAAGACAATCATGACGACACAAACGGTAATGGTTTCTCTTTTTTCAAAGAAACCTATGGACCCTCTCAGCTGCCTTCCCTGCAGCTGAGAGATCAGCGTAATAAAATTTGGTCTAAAACAACCCTAAACTTATTGGATTGACATTCTGTTGAATAAAAGAGAGAAAATGGCATTTATTTGTAATTTTTGGACAAAAGCAATCTTTTATTTTAATAAAAAAGGGGAACAAGGAAACCGATCATTACTTTATTCAGGGACTGACGAGAATTTTCTAGAATAACGAGCACCAGTCATCTAAAGATCAAAACTCTGCAGTTCACTGCGAAAGTTCAGAGTGGACAGACAAAAAAACTCTTCTTATTTTTTGCAAATACAACGAGGACATTTTAAGAGAAAAAAGGGGGAAAAAAGATGTTGCAAAATAACAGAATTCCAGGAAAATATGTCAAATGGACATGAGTGCTCACAGCATTGCTGTGATTACACCTTAACATCAATAGAAGGGTCACATCATGGAGCTGTGAGGTCGTGATGTTCCTCTATCAACAGAAACTGTTTGTATTTGTGGCACCAAAAATCTGAATTTCGCCTGTAATTTATTTTTTCTTTTCTGTATTTTCATCCAAAAAATGTTGATTAGTTTTTATAACAGAATTAGTTCCTGTTGTTTTTTAGAAATTAATCCTAAAACTTTCATTGAATTTTGTAAAAATTGTTCATTTAACATTTTAGGGGTTTCCACAGCAAAAAGAATCTCTTTTTTCCAGATTGAATTTTCTTTTTTTTGCATGATTTTATGTCTAGTGTGTGGATACAACATTGATAAATGACAAAATAAAGGTAGTGTGGGATAGGTGAAGTTGTGCTGGTTAAAATTTTACTATATAAGCAAGTAAGTAGTCCTCCAATAAAATTGAAAATACAGAAGTAAATTTAAAAGTAGACAAAAACAGAGTTTTAGGCCCTAGGATCTAAAGGGTTAAGAGCAGATGAAAAAGTGACTCAGTTGCCTTTTAAAATAAAAGTAGTAGAAACTTGAGTGCTTTTGTTATAACCTAATTCACAAATACAATTTTGAAATGTCATTACATTTTATCATAGCAAAATGTTAAAACTATATTTCTTTTAGCTTATATTAGTTGTTTTCTTGTGAATTGACATTAAAGTGGTGCACTTAATGCTATGCTTATTCATGGCCACTAGAGGGCAGAAAGCGACTTACATCTACAGGTCTTTCAATGACCAACAGGAAGCTCTTTTTGGTTTAAAGTGCACTGAGTGGTCACCAGTTCTTACCTGGGCAAATGGGGTCACAATCAAATCCTCTCCATGTCTGATAACGAGAGAATGCAACAGCATTAAAGCATAAGCAGGTATCAGCAGCAGAAGGGAAAGAAAGTGCAAACCACTGACAACTCACAGTTCTCCAACAATTGAGGAGTTTCGAGACAAGGACTTAGGAGAAAGTTCGTAGTCGCTGTCAGAGCGATATAAAAAGGACTCTCTTCTCTGGCTGTGAGCCGCCAGGCTGGGGTGCAGAACCAGACCTGAACCTGGGGACGCCTGTGGGTCTGAAGGACTGCAGCACAGGGAGGGGCCATTCTCAACTTCCAAGCTAAAAGTAAGACAAAAACAAATAAAAGTAGTGAGCGGGCAAAAGAAGACAGAGCAATGGCAGTTTTCCAAAGATCAGTATCTGTATTCTCGCCACACGTCTTTGCTGATGCCTTTGTTGGCGGGAGAGAAGACACAAGAGCACTGTGTTGAAGAAACAAATCATAAGACGAACCTTGTCCATGTTATTTATACATCCTACTTTATTCCACTTAACACTGCTCTGGTCAGCTTACACCACAACAATCAAAGCTTGAAGTGCTCTAAGCTTGCGGATTTGCTCTGCTTTTCTTCCTGCTATCAGTTCAAAGCAACAAAAGCCGAATGACAAGAACACAGTTAAAAAATATTCATTACAGGAAAAAAAAAGGTTTCAACGACAAAAGTACAAAAAAAAACAGCACAGATAAGATTTGTAAGACTTGTAATACGTTACAGTTTTAAATGCTTTTGGTTAAATTAACCAACTATGTACAAAAAACCCAAACACTAACCATGTTCTCTATTTATAACTAGAATGTATGAACATACGGAAATTGATTTCCTATATTGTGTGTTCAGACATGTTAGCCCTTAATGCTGCTGTCAAAAATACAACTGCCACCACAGGATGGGGAAGCATTGGCTCCCCGATTCTTTTTCAAAATCGTTGGCGTGGTCGTGGATGGCGAATGGCAGTCAGGCGGCTGTCAGGCGTCAGGGATGACACCATTAAAAGGTTGGGCAACAGCTGGGTGGCCACGGGGCCAGCCGGATTGAATGATGGGTAAATGTGTCTGGACGGCAGGAGTCCATATCAAGTGCCACCGGCGTCCCGTTAGCCCAGGGGTGTATTACAAGCAGGCCATTCTGCACCACTGGTCCTTCACAACTCAAATTTTGAGCTTGCATTATAATCTTATCAATTTACAATTTTATACATTTTAAGACAGCATGCCTCCCAAGAGACCCAGCAGGGGCAGCACCCAAGAAAATGAAGGACGAAGTGGTTAACCACAGCAAATTGAATTGAATCTGAATTTTGTGCAGCATCACTGCCATCTCCCCATTTGGACCCACGGTGTCCAGGATTGCCAGATTGATCTCTGGTTACCACAGGGCCCTCCGATGTCATTAGCCGATGCCTGTACTGCTACTCTACAATTTCAAACATTTGGACGGTGGCAGTGGGATTGCAGCACAGGGGCAGGGTGGTGGCAGGAGGATGGAAGTCTAAAATCAGCCAATCATCAGATGATTTTGGGGATCTTAGAGACCCTCCTATCAGTCAGTTATCACGCTGCTGTCTTCCTGCCACCCATCTGTCACTGGAATGACTCAGCTCTACCTCCAAATGCAACACATTCTCACTCCCAACTCGTCACATATGGACGTATGATTCGGGCCCCCTTCCTGTTATTTTTTTTGTTTTAGGTGTCCCCAACTTGTCATTTTTTGACATGCTGCCTGTTCCCATTAAATCTGGAGTCCTCAACCTCTGGGCTGTGAACTGGAACAGGTTAGGGCCACTTGGTACTGGGCCACAGACAGGGAAAAAATGCATAAGCTAATCAGGGGTCTCCAACCTTTGGGATGTGGACACAGACCGGTAACGGTACTCTAACCCCATACTGGTGCCCTAACCCGGTACTCATACCCTAACCCTAACCTGGTACCAGTTCTGCATCCATAATAGTGTCCCGAGGGTTAGAGATCCATGATTCAGTGGGAACATCCAGTACATCAAAAAACCACGAGTTGGGGACACCCAAAATGTCAAAAAGTGACATGGAGGAGCCTAAACCATACTTCCATATATATGATGAGTTGGAAGTGAGAAGGTGTAGCCAAATGTGCCCGGGCGGCCGCTGCCAAAAAAATCTTCCAGTCATTGCAAAACTGTAACTTTCTCTTAAAATTTAAGTTGCCCCAGCGAGGCATGTAAAAATAAGACTGCTGCGTCCTGTCATTTTGGGATATGTGACTTTAGTCAAAAGAACATTATTGTTCACAGTCCAGAGGTTAGATGGTTCTGTTCTAAGCTTTAGGTAATATTTGGTATCTGTGTTTGTCTATTAGGGGGTTACGGTAATGGGATTAACTGGAGAGCAAAATGTGTTAGAAGCCCTTTCTTTCATTTCATGGCATGAGTGTCTTTGTGCCTGGAGCCTGACAAAATAAATTCAAATAAGCATAAATTGATTTAAAAGAAGAAAAAGTAGCTAAAAATTGTATTAGTTCACAAATTGATGCTAGTTGGTTCTGGACTTTTATCAGCAAAAAAAGGGGAAAAAAACTACATGAAAAGAAAAGCAGACATTGAAAGCAATCTTGATTCAATTACATTGAAGTGAATAACAGCTACAGGCAAAAGCAATTAACTGTGGGGGTTTTTTTTAGTGTACATGCGTCATAAAAAGATTCAGCATTTCCCGTAAAATGGCTGGAAACACCAATGAGGCCCCTACAGATGCTCCGGCCTGATATAATCCACTTGTCAGTATGGTTTGGTGCAGAAGAGGGCTAGCTTTTTATGTAATCCGATGGGCAAAAGTTGAAAGGTGAAAAGTCAGGGTTTAATACCCAGAAGGACCAACATATAAAATCTCTAAATCTCCATCAAAGTCTTAATGAGTTCAAATAAACGGACGGAACGGCCTGTGTGGAGAAAACGTGTCCACGCCATTTTTTTGCATCATCTTAAACTCTGAACATGTTAAATTCCTGCCATGTGTGGGATTATCTGCTCCAGTCACTAAATCCCACACCTCAGCCAGATAAAATGAGATTAATAAGCAATGTGGCGATTAAAAATATGCCAAGCGACAACTCTAAGTCAATCTGGACACCATTCCAATCCCTGCTTTCCATAGAATAAAAACAGCCTTTTCCAGGATCAACGTGAACAAACAATGTCATTAAGCAACCAAAAAATGTACAGAATTGCTTTAAAAATGCGCAGAAATAATAATTTATGAAAGTCACCTGTGAGCACCGAGGCGAACGCGGCTGACAGCATCATCACTGAAGTCAAAGTGCCCAGCTCTTAACCTGGGGGACCTCCTCAACATAGTTTCAGCCTTCCACTTCTGTTGTTCAGAAAAAGCAACTGAGCCACACTATGGCTGCTCACTGACAGAACCCCATCCCATCCCGTCCCGTCGCAGTCCTCCTGCTGGAATAACGCAGGCTTGGCAGGGAGCTTCAGCCAGATCTGGGCTGGAACGCTGCGAGCCCAACGTCACTGTTCATCTGACCGCCTGTCCTTTTCTCCTCTGTGTGGAAACGTCGCAGATTAGTTTTTCTCCAGTAACTCACCCGCTCATCTCTTGACATCACATGGTGTCCGACTAAACCATATAGGGGCCTTAATGCGGGATCAGTGTGAATTCATTATTTAAAGTTTAAAGTGTTGTGGAGACGCCTGTTCGACCTCAACATTTGCTGTCAGTTCTTCTTAAAGCTTTAAATTGACCAAAAAAAAAGAAACCTTCTTTATTTCAGCGACAAAGAGGAGAAGTTTAAACTCAAGACTGTATTTCATTAGCACAGCTTCTCCCCCCTCAAAAACTGTCTCGTTCAAAACAACAGAGGTGAAAAGTGTCCAAACAGGATGAAAGCCAGTCTGCCTGGATGACATCTGCAAGACTGAGGAGAAGCAGAGAATCTTATCATCAAACTAGAGAAAAAAAAAAAAGAGTCAAATAAACCAAACTTCCAGGCGTAGCATAAATATGTACAAAAGTTTGAGGTCAAACGTAGAATCCATCAATTTCATATAAACCTAGAACCTCTGGAGAGGTTTGAGAATTTATGAACCTTAAAAGGATATTTTTGTTTCTTTGCACTTGTGAAAAAAGAGGAAATAATACAACTTAAGCTGACTTTTGTTTGAAAAATAAATTTCAAGTTGACCTTTTAAGCTCTTGCTTTCAAAAGGTTGCAAATCCCCCATAGAAGCTGCAATGAGATGATTTATACTTTGATCAGATAAAACTTTTTTTGCTTAGACAATTTGACAATCAAAACCCGAATAATAGCAGAAAATTGCAGCGTTGCATCCAATAGATTGTGTCCTAGCTCATTCATTTTACTTATAAACATCAGAGCAAGCTTTGCAGGCTGAAATATTTGAGTTTTTTTTGTAATAGAAACAAAGCCTGAAGGAGCATATGATTTTCCATCTCACCTTAATCCCATTTAAGGCAGTACCAGATAACTGAAAAAAGCAGGGCGTGTTTATATGAAGATATCATCAAGTTCGTGCAGCTGTTTCATCTGCTTTCACTAAAACAAGAAGGACGAATATGGGTTTTTTAAAAGAATATTTGTCGCTTGAAAATATTTTTTCTCGGAATCTTATAAGGCCCAAGTATTTAAAGTATTGCTAGAAATATTGTCATTTTTGACTGCAGTCCGAATACTTTGGTTTTGACAAAATATAATTTTTTTAAACCTTCCTATTATCTTTGATTGTCGGGAGACAATTTTTTTCAACAACCACAAACAAATCCTTTAAGTGCAACTATCCAGCTGATTTTCCACCCCTCTAAATCACTTTGATGAACTACTCCTCCAGGCTCTAACTAACCCTTGAGCAGGGACACATTTGACAGCTTGAAATAAACTCCTGCTAAACATGGTCTTGCATGAAACAGTCTGTGGAAGAAGGCAGCAAATACAGCAGATCTTTAAAAAAAAAAAAAAAAAAAGGCAGGCCCTAAAAAGATACACCAGCCAAGCAGAGTTTCCTGTCATGACAAATTCTTTTAGCTCCAAGAGAACACAGCGGAATATATCAGGGCCACATTTTAAATTCAGGCTTTGATAAAGACATCAAAGTGCACTTTTCACCACCTGCTGGTGCGGGATCAGAAGGAGTCTGAAGCGGAGTGCTCTCATAGTGAGGTTGTTTAAGTCTCAAGAAGGCCAAGAGAAAATCCCAATTCAACCCGTTGGCTCTTCCTCTACATGTGAGGGGATGAGGGGTCTCAACAGGGGCCAAAAGGTAAAAAGGGAGAGCGACACAACCCTTTCAATGAAAGGTTGTAAGAGCTTAGCCTAACAGTAAAGAATAATTTAGAATTTGTTTACATTCCTTCATCTACTTGTTCATGTCGGATATTTTTCCTGTTATAATAAATAATAAAAAAAAATATCCACAATAATATATCACTTTGTTTTACTTAAATAAGTTTGGTATGTTTACTTTGCCTAAAGTTAATTAAAGCAGTGACTGGACCAAGCGTGTTGATATTTGTGAGATAAATTTTTAAGGAATTAATAAACTTCATCAATCCATGCATATCAAAATCAGGTCACAGTCACTTCTGCTGTGTCTGGAGGAATCTCAATGCATTCTCAGCTCAGCCAGAAGACATAGCATCTCTACATGCCCTATAAACCCTACAAATAATCAAATGAACAATAAAAACAATGGTTTCTCTGTATACTACTTATCCATGTTATACTAAGTTTACATCATCTGTGAACATCACGTTAAGTTTAAGTGACAACTTCCAACAAAAAGTTTGCGTAAATGTATAAGAGTGTTTCAGGCGTCTACGTTCTAAACTCTCGTTTTCATGTGGCGTCACGCAAGTTTTTAAATCAGTTTTCGGGCACTATATACAAATTGTGCGGCCATTGAATGTGTGTTAAAAGTTAAATCAGTTTACTCAGATTTAAGCCATTTTACTTCCGGATAGGAAAAAATTCACAAAATATAACTAATATTTAATAAATAATTTGTTTCTTGGTGGTCCAAAGGTAATAAATGATCATATATATGGATATGGTTCACTCTGAAAGGCTTAAGAAAATCCTGGTATAGCCCCTTTAAATTGATTTATTTTGCTTGATTTTATTCACAGTAGTGTTAAAAAGTTATAAGTTTTAAAAATGTAGTTTTAGTGTGTTCAATAAATGTTCATCCTGTTCGGCCCGCAACCTAAGGTCTGTTTTGGATTTTGGCCCCCTGTACGATTGAGTTTGACACCCCAGACTTTAGGCTATTTCTTGGGGGTATGGCGAGGTCTCCCACTGCCAGTAAGAGTCAGTTGTGAGCTTAAAGTGTTGGGTCAAACACATTTTCTAAGACTACAAAGACTTTTGTATTGAACTGTACTTGTTTTGTCTGACCTAATAAATGCATTTACAGAATTACAGAAGTGAACTATCGTTAAAACACTCAAAAATCGAAGGTAAAAGTTGTGATAGCTTTAAGCAATAACATTGCCTGTGTAGTTAAATACAATATCAATAAAGGCTTTGTAGGTTTTAGGATGAAATATCCAAATATCTTGATCTTTTATTTGTATTTTAAGACCCAGATTGCTGAAACAACATGATACAATTGTGTGTAGTTGTATATATAAATGCAAGGATCTAAGCATTGCTCAAATACAGGGGAAAGATTTATGGGAAGGGAAAACATGTGAATGGTAAAGCTGGTATATTTGTATATATGTACGTGTTTTTGTATAGATCTTGTGTGTATTCGATTATATGGACAAATGTCTGATGGTACTTAATTTCTGCTTCTGAAATAGTTTATATTAAAGATTAAAATGAAGATATATTTTTAGGGGGTAGGATTAAAAAAAGTTTTTAAACTTCTTCCTACTCCATTTTGAACTACACAATTCAGGTGTAATATCTTTTATTTATAATTTATATAAAATTTTGTTTCTTGTTTTGTTTTTTTTACCATGTAATCTGTATGTTCGAAATAAAGGACTAACTAACAGTCACTCTACTTGTTAGAAAAATAACATATAGAAAAAAGTAGAGGAGTTATGAATAAAATAAATTCTATAAAAATCAGCTAAGAGGTGTAACCTTTTACCAACCAGTACCAGCGCTCTTGTTTCAAAGAGATGGTGTTTCTGAGCCTCACCTGTCCGGGTCGGCCTGCGTGATGTCGATGCGGGGCAGAGAGGCGATGGGCAGGCTTGTGGGTCTGGTTCGGGTCACGGGGTCTTCCTCGGGTGTCAGCGGTCTGCCCCTGTCTCTGTCCTTCTCCGCCTGTCGCCATGACAACGGAGGCAACTGCAGGTTGCCAGAAAACCGACGGTGGACTTTGCACACTTCCACCCCAAGGGTGTTGCTTGCAGAAAATTGGCCCACAGACAGATCAGAGTTCTCCTGAAAGACAAAATTAAATCTTTAAACAGGAATCTGAAAGATTGAATTTATAGTAACAATAAAAAAACTTTACTTTTTCTTGCAGCATAAATGGCAAGCTCATCATAAATTGCTAAAATATATTTTTTTAAAAACTGAAAAAAAGAAAAAACAACAACTAGAAATTGATTAAACAAAATCTTTGTGTGAAATGAAATTAAATAATTTCATGTCAGCAACTGCCTTTCCAGGATTTTTTATTTTCACGAAAAGAATTGATTTTCAAGTACTTGACACTTGAGCTGCCAATTGACATATTTATGAGGTCGAGCTGGAGATAAATTGTGTGTTTAATGCATCTGCTTTGGCAGGAGGGTTTAAAGAAGGAGCCCCGAGAGCAGAGCTGACACGACGGGGTTGTAAACAAGCCAGGACGCCTAGGGAAAACAGAACAGCCGGTTCTCTTCCACTTTATGTTGCCAACAACACAGAGTTTTAAATGACAAAGGAGGCTTGATGATAAGGAAGAGAAATGAGGAGGGAGGAATTTGTTGAATGCGCTTTAGACAGGGAAGAAAACGCCGGCCTTCTGAATGTGTGGGTGAGGTGTGAGAGAATGAATGGAGGAGATGAGTAAAACAGTCACAAACAATGTGAAACTGGAGTGTGTAATCAAGGCTGACAAACTTCTCCAGTTAGAAAGGATCCTGGCTGCCTTGGTGGGAATCAGGGTTTACGTTAGGCCAAACACATTTCATAAACAAATATATTAGTTAAGTTAGAGCAATTCTAGATAATATACAATGACATTAATTTAACAAATTGACAAAAGTTCCTATTTATGACCCATACATGAAAGATTGTCTTATATTATATGTCATATTATGTACATAATTACCAGGTACATCAAGTAGACCTCCTGTTTTTTACTAAGCAGAATCTAAATTATCTATGATGAGAATATTTTTGCTCTTGCCTCACAGAGAAGGCCCTGGTTCAAATCCAAGGTGGGATTTTCTTTAGGTGAGGTTTGCATATCTTCCTCGTGTGTGTGGATTTGCTCCGAGCACTTCAGCTTCCTCCCATATCGGTGATTCCAGACAGTGGATATGAATGTGTGTCCGGTCATGTGGCCCTGTGACAGAATGAGGACCTGTCCTGGGTGTAGCCCACCTTTGCCCAACAGTAGCTTAGATAGGCTCCAGCAACCCCGTGGCCCCAAAAGCGGTTTAGAAGAGAGATGGTTTGTTTACAGGTTGTTAGGTTCAGTTGTTGGGGCCAGCAAATCGCTCTCGTCAAGTACCATAAAGTATATATTTATAAAATATAAATGTTACAATGTCTATGTGTTTGTTAAAAATATTTGATTCAGCACTAGTTTTAATATCTGTGTGAAAAACTGAAGGTGCACGAAAACACATCTTGAAATTGTTTTTAACTAAGAGACAAAAGTTGGATTTGTTTTACTCTGATACGGATGTCATACAAAAAAGATTGTAAACAGTCCGAAATGGTTATCAACAAATAACAAGCAATAAATAAAAATAAGACATGATCTACGATCTGGCAAAATGTTGTATTACTAATGAAAACAAATCAGTTTGATTGCACATGTGTAAGGATTCTTTTTATTTATAAGCTAAATAAATATTTGACTAACTCTAATGCAGAACAACTGTGGGAAGCTAAAACCAACTAAAGCAGCATGATGCCTGCAATCATTAATGATCTTTAGAAACTCGTGCTCTCATTTGATTTCCCATTTTACAAAAAAATCATTCAGCCATAACTTTATTATGTCAAGGCTTACAAGGTCTCAGCCAACACTGTGGAGAACCTGGAAGCCAATCGATCAATTCCCAAGAGATGTTGTTACGGGATCCAGTTACAAATAAATAAGCAGGAACCGACAGGTAGAAATAGTACAACAGATTATTAAGGCCACCATAAAAATAGAAAAAATTTACAAGAGTAAAGTCGTAAAATTATTAGAAAAAACGTGTAAATTTACAAAAAATATAGTCATTCAATTCTGAGAAAAAGTTGTAATTTTATGATGACAAAGTTATAGTCTCATAAGTTATAAGATTATATTCTTACATTTATGAAGCAATAACATTTTCACTGAGAAAATATAAATAAAAACAGAAAAAGAACCAATATTGTGTTTCAGTGGGCCTTTTAGTGAGTCCACAGTATTTGTGAGGACAATGAAAAGAATCTGCAGGACCGTAAACCTTAGAGGAAGATTCTTTACCCACAAAGAGGGATTTCTGGAGGGCAAGTTGTTTACATTGTTGCCGGTATAGTTCTAGCCAGGTTCAACACTTTTTACTGCTGCATTGGTACCGTGGGGGAATCCTCCCTGACTACTGCCTACCTCCATGCCAACCACGCCATGGTTACTGGAGATGCTACAGCTACAGGTACACGTGCTACAGTGTTTGTGACACATAGATAGTTGGTAGAATAAGTGTGGATCAGTTGTTTCATTGAGCCCAAATTCATCCAACCACATTTTAATTAGTTTCCGTGCTTCATCTTTGTGGTGTTATGGCATTACTTTTAAGAGAATTCTGCTGGAACAACAATAGAGCTTTTAAGATGACGTCACGGCAACACCCCGGGCGTGTGCCGTGTAACGACACAGAAAAGCGGTTGATTCTCAGGGGTTCCTCTGTGTCAACAGAACTGTAGTTAATGTGGATAAAATATGTCTTAAAAAACAACAAAAACTTGTTGATTTAGGCTATAATTATAAAAACAATGAAAAAGTTCACTGAGGGTCAAAAATTGTAAACTTTAATTATAAATGAATGAACAGTTGGCAAAAATGTAAACTATGAGCCTGAATGAGTATGAACCTACGGCATAGTGGGCTAACTGATGAATTGAGTGAGAGGCAGAGAGCTTGAGTCAACCTGTGAAAGTGAATCAGTGCATTGGCAGAGCAGTCCCCTGTGATACATAACAGACACAGAACTGCAAACAAGAGAAAAGAGACCAAGAACAGAGGTTCCTGACAGGAAAAAGAAGAAAGAAGGAGGAAAAGATACACACAACCGTTTGTTGTTCTTTCCGATTGTTGCAGGAGACAGCTTTGCTGACTCTTCTGCTTTTCTAAGAGTCGAGGTTTGTCAGATTGATTGCTTTAGTCTTTCTTAGATACACTGTAGCAGATAAAGTGCTACTTTTTGGAAGACGAATAAGTCTTTTCAGAATAGTTTATTTTTTCAGCGTTGAGCTTCCTATAAAACCTTAAAGCATCAGCACTTGTTCTTAGTCTGAATAAATCCAAACAAAAAGTCTACACTCTCATTCTTTTGGACACTAAACTTGCCCAATTTTAGCTTAGAAAAGCTCTTTTAATCATTGAAGAATAAAGAAGGATCTCAGCTAAATGTACCCAAAACAAAGTGGATCTGGAAAAGAAAATACTGCAACTTAAACTTCAGTCTCCTACATGTGTGTGCTAAACATGACCGACATTAAAGGAAAATTTCGAGTGTAAAATAATGGGTCTCAAAGGGAGGTAGTGCACTGCAGCAGTACTTTTAAAAAGATGTGGAGTCGATGTATCTCGATGAGGATGAAAGGATTTTCTTGGCTCTGGAACCAAAACAAGTCGAGTGCTCTCTGTGCCACTTCTGAAAAGCCTTGTTAAAGGAAGAGAGACAGGCACAGAATTGAATCCAACACAGTGGTCTTACACTATGATGGAGTTATTACATTTCAGGGACAGGAAAGAGTCTGTATCACATTTATCTAAGTGCAATCGAGTGAATTAGGTTTAAGATGAACTTTCACAGAGGCTGTGTGGTGAAATAAATCTATTATGTACAACTCAAACTAAGAAAAGATTATTTCAGTTTACAGAAGACAGCATTGAATTCATTACTTTATTTAAACATTTCTTTCTAAATGATGTCAGTAATTATTGTATTCTTTTAATGTCAAAATAAAGTGTATCTTACAATTTTAGGGTAAGTAGATGGCAAATTTATAAATAATTATGATATGGTTTTATTTAAGAACATGTATGTATGTTAACTATCAGCAGGAGTGTGGGGTTCAGTGTCTTTCCCAAGAACACTTACGTTCGTGCAGTAACAAGGTGAGAACCGAAACTATGATCCTAAGATGAGTGGTCGACCACTCTACCTCTGCCCCACAGTTGCCCCTGTAGACAGTGTGCTTTGATTGTGTTCAGCTGTGATTCTGTATGGGTTCTGAAGTCTTGGTGTAATGTTGATTACATTTTTAGAGGTGTGAACGAAGATTGAAAGAAAATTGATGTCGACGAAGGCCAAAATGCTCAACGCTAAGTTAGAATCTCCACGCATAAAATGAAACCACCTTGAGAAATAAAACATTGGGAAAAGAACCAAGGCAAAATGAAGCAAAAAATAGTGTGCACCTTTACTGAAAGCTAGACTTATTTGCTATAGGCAAAAAAATGGCATTGATTTAAGCTGAATGAAAATGAATGTAGTTTGATGAGAAGACACTTAACAAGTACATGTTACATCATCGAGCTCCAACTGCTACATCTGACTGTTGCAAGAGAAAGATTAGTAGGATTTGAACGGGGCAAATAAAGATGTTAAGAGCTCACCAAAGCAAAAGGAAAAAAATAAATAAATAACAGAGTTGCTATATTATCATAGCATCAACAGTCATTTCAGCTCTAAAAAGGATTCAAGTAAAAAAAGATGTAAACACTCCAGACATATTACAGCACGAGGTCACATTAACAAAAAATGAATGAGTGGAATGAGTGGTTTTTAATCATGATTATTATTGTCATTTTCTAAGACATAGTTTCAGTAGAGGAGTAGAAGTTTTGAGCCAGATGCCAGTCAGACGAGGAAACAAAGATGTACATGAATCTAGTAATCTACAAGTAGATGCATTGGAATGATATGGTTTTTGTAATTGACTACATCAGGCCAACAAATTGAAAGTGGACGTCACAAATGTGTTGATTCTCCATCATCTCTCTGCTCCTCATGCACACCTAAACATGAGCGGGCTAGGCTTGTAGCCCGCCCAGAGCAGAATGTCTATGTCACAAATATGCTCTTTTTCACATGTCAATTTTTGGTCTGCTCACAATGACTCGGAAATGCAATTTCAAGCTTAATTTTCTTTAAATATTTCCTGCGCTATCAGAAAAATGTCACAAAAACATGTTAAAAACCCCCAAAACATAATTTTCATCAGAGTGGGTCTACTTGCCATCAACAACCAGCACATTACTTTGCAACTTTAGGGGGAAAAAAAAGAACATGCTGAAGCACACGGAAAGTTCTCCATACAATTTACTGTTTAAAACTGGGTTGTGTTAAGGTATGGTGGCCTGTCACAGCAGGAAAACTCTCATTATCCAATTTTTGGCTTGGCTTCCAAGCTCCAGTTGGAATATGTCAAATGAATCTAACCTTCCTGCCCAGTCATAAACACCAGGAACGAAGCAGATGGGCCTCTCTGTCAGATCTCTGTCCTTCAACTTCATGGTCTCATTTCCTTCTAGACGCTGGCCTTAACCGTTTCCTGTTGTCTTCACTGCTATCCTGCCGTTCAGACAACTTCTTAAAAGGAACTCAACTCTGCCTCTGTTTTTCTTTATCTAATGTGCACACAAAAAACATGCTTATCCAAATCCTCGAATGCACATGCATACACACACAAACACACACACATCTCCCACTCTGCGGTGTGTTCTGCCAGAACAGTCATCCGTTTATGAGTCACACACCATGGCATGGACATGCTGCACCTCACTGTGGGCACACTTTCCAGCAGGAGTTTAACATTTACTTAGGAGGGAGCAGAAGCTAAATGCACACTTCTGGAAGGTGTGCAAACTCTGAAATCGTAACCTTTAAAGAAGCAGAATAAATAATAACAGGAAATTTGTGTGAAAAAAAATTGATAACCTGTAATTTTAAGGATTAAATGTTTGAAAAAAATGCACTTACATCACCTGGCGTGACACCCTGGGCACTCCTGCTTTTCTTCATCCTGTGATTCTCAACCAGACCATCCGTGGTAGATCTCTCAGAAAGAAGAAGTGCTTCTACTGCTTTGGGCAGCCTCACTGGTACCACTGCAGATGGAAGGGTTGGGAAGGAAAAAGGCAAATATTCAACTATAATGAAAATCTTGTTTTATGGTGTTTTTAACATGCATTTGTGGCATTTTTCTGAGGATGGAGGATATATATAGAACAATTTAAGATTAAAAATATGTTTGTGGGTATGTCTTCATTCAAATTGTTGTGAACCAGAAGCAGATGAAGAAATGCTGTTTGAAAAAGGGCTTATTTGTGACATAGAACTCTCAGCAACAGGAAGGGGGGCGGGGTTGCTAAACAGAGGGGATTCTAATGAACTACTACCACTCTCCAGAAACTATGTCCAAGCAAGCAACACAGGTTATTTATATTTTTGCTAAGAACTGCATCATGATAATTAAAAGACAACTGGGTAAGCTCAGAGTGGCTCTTTAAAGAAAAGAGATCCTGTTTTTTTTCTATTTCAAACCATCTTATACTAATTTTAAAACTTTATGCTGCTCTATTTAGAAGTCAGTAGCTAATTTTATCAGACAACCTGCTCAGAATTGGATTTTAAAGATGTTATTAAGTATTCCCCTTTTTGTTATATGTCTTGTCAGTTGTTTGACAATTTTGAAATAAGATAAATTTTGAAACAGCTGTGAGATTTTAATAAAACGACACTAAATTAAAAAAAAAGAGGCTAAGAGACGTTTCTCTACATTGATCAAATGCAACATGAGTTTATGTTTTAAATGTGATCAGTTTTTCGTGTCTGGCAAATCATAAAAAGAGAATAGTTATAAAAACACAAGAGAAGATGTGAAATCAGGCAGATGAAACACAGACACATGAAACTCTATTACAGGCCTGTAAAATCTTGCCTATCTGTGTTAATGTGGAAGAGCAAAATTTGTGAGACATGAAAGCAAGCCAGTAAAATATAATGAGAGTCAATCCCATAATACCCAGACAGTCATTCAGGTGCAAAAAGAAAACACAGAGGCAGCTCCTCTGACCTGCACTGGCTCCACATGTTTTGCTCGCTCAGACAACGCAGACAGCATTACTCCTCATATGTGTCAAAAACACTGCTGTGCCCCAGGCATCGCTCACCAGTGATGGAGATGGTTCACAGCACACTGACTGAAAGCATTCAGCTCTGTTTCTCAATAAATCTCTGGGGCAAGAGCCCATGTGGTTCGTGACCAAGAAGTCTTCTACCCTGCATTGTCCCTTCAGTATGGAGCTGCAGCAGCATTCTCAACACCTTTCCATGACATTATGCACAGACTTGCTTTCTTCCTGGAGTCGGGATTATAAGATATGATTGAGGGCACTGTCCTCATTCAGGATGCATCATTTTCAAGATTTTTGAATGAATCAACTGATTTTTGAGTTCAAAACTGATAGAAGGAGAGCAATGTTTGCTGTAAAAGTGGCAATTTATGGTACAGATCAAGAATTATCTGATTTGTGTGATTTGAGTGTCTGAAAAAGCTTGTAATTAAAAAAACAAAACAGAATAGTTAAAATGTTGTTTTTTCACTAAATACTACTAGAAAAGGAGGACTTTAATTATAATATGTGTCATATTTTACTGATGTATTAATACAGCTAAAATCGTCTTCTGGTAAAACACTGGCTGGAGTCAGCTCAAGTATATGTGTGAGGACAATCTGACACCACCATCACTTTATTTTAAGCGATAAAAGAAATCCTGCGCTAAAAATAGTCCACAAACTTGGCCAAAAAAATAATATTTTAAAAGCTAAATCTAAACACTTTCTCGGCTTAATTAAAGGGTAAATAATAAACAAGCTTGTTTCAGACATTCATATTGTTAAAAAATAAGCTCCAATCACTGTGTTTACCCGTGTCAATACAAGGTTAAGATGTCAAGTTGTCAGTAATTTAGTTTCTAATCAATTCTCATTTAGCAATGGGCATACTCATCAGGCTAAAATGTACTATGTCAATGACTAATCAGGAAACAATGTCTCTATTAAAGGAGAACTGGATTAAATTTTAAAGTTTTACAAATATAATTTCTTGGAAGCATCCTATGATTGAGGTATGTCATTTGGCATTTCACAGAAAAATAATTTAATAGGTTTCTGATCTTGATTTTACAGCAATAAAATTTTCTAAAATTAACAAATGTTTCCAGTTGTATTCTTTAAAAAAAAGTAAAGATTTTGTGCCTTTTAATACAGCATGGCTACACCGAAGGGTACTATAAACCAGAAGCTCCAACAGAAAAACAACAAAAAAAATGTTCATTCTGATTCCATCTGTAGGCTAGAATCCAGACAGCGATCCCTCATCAATTCTAGAATGACGACAATGGTTGGAAAATGACCACGGGGCAGACATGACTGACTCATTTATGTGACAGAAATCTATTGATGTTTTGCTTGACACTATTGATCTCCACAGTTTCCACCCACTATTGCCCGTTTGGCAGGCACTCTGCCCTTGTGCTACAGTCAGTGCTGGTTGACAGGACTCTTGACAAATGAAAAAGATCATTTTACAACGACGAACAGCATTAAACTCCTTATAGTTAATAAAAAATGCTGATAAAATGCAGTCAGCAATATATAGTTGTGCAAAAACTTAAACTAAAAATATGTTTTTTGGTGAAAATTAAAATAGAATCAACACATTTTGGTTTTTACAGACATTTAAACGCAAACAAGAGATTTTACAATACCCCATTCAACATAATTAAAGCAGAAAATTAGAAAAGATCTCAGAAAAGAAAAAATCTTAGAAAAGACACACTCACTAATCTGGAGCGAGTTTGTTGAAGTCAATCTGTCAATCAAATGTTTCAAATGTTTGATGCGAGACCAAACATGCTTTTATTAAGGGATAAAATTAATACATTAAATAAGTTGCACCACAGAAAAAAAATATCAAGATAAAAATCGTATTAGAAAGAATGCATTTAAAAAAGAGGTCCAGAGCGAGAATGTTTATTCTGACAAATACAATGATAGAGTGATAGCTTATTTATTTCTCAATATAAATCATTGGCTTCTAGGGCACAGTGGATACTTTCTATTAGGACTGTGATGGTGGGAGGGGTCACATATACAATCAATGATTGGAATGCATAAAGATCAATACCAGCAGCAGAATAATTCTGAGGATGTCTCAACTTTGACTGAGATCATATCAAATCCAACTTGTTTTATTTCTGTGTGTCTTATGTTGGCTTGTTGCTTCTGATTGTTTTCCTATTGCAGCAAGTTATTTGAAGTTATTAGATTTCCTCTGGTGCATTTTGTAAAATTCAGTTGTGCGTCCTTCAATGTTCTTTCATGTTTTTCCTTGAAGTCCTTATAAAATAATCTGACTTGATCAATCTTCCTTTGATCTTGTTGTGAGCACGAACATCTAACATTCTCATTAAAGATAATTTGGAAATATTTAGATGCATTGCATTTCCTAAAGTACTGCAAAGTCTATTTTAATAGTTTGCTCAAACCTCCACTCCTGAGGAAATTAGTGCCTGTCTTTATCAATCCAAAGGGCTGATCTTAAACTTAAAAAAATGGTTTTATATACATTTTATTAAGACTAGCAATTTGCTTATAGGATTGATGCCATTAGAATTCACTAACACATTTCTGAATTCTCTTTTCCAGCGAAATGTGTAACAAAACCTTTTATTAACAAACCTGCTTTGTTCTGCCTTTGAGGGATCTTTGTTGTTCTTTGTTGTTCCTTTGCTGTGATGAGTCAAACAACCACTTTTGTAACGGTGTAATAATTTTTTTATATGTCAATAACGCATACAGAAGTAGCCAGAGAGCCAAATCGTTGTTGGCACAGGTTCTTTTTAAAAGGGTAAGTCAAAGTGTTGTAACAGTTAAGTGATGCTGGAGTCACATATGATGCTAAGAAGACCCTCCAGATAAAAACATTTTTAGGATTCATTTAAATAAATGAATTTTGATACAATCAAAAATCAGGAAGTTGAAGCACGGACTCAGCCCTATTCAGTTATGAACAGATCTATGTTTTCCACTGGGTCGCACGTCACATGTTTTGGCAGCCAATAGTTCCTGTGAAGGCACTGTTTTAAAAGACGTGAGATGGAAAAAGTCAGTGTTTCTTTAAAAGGGGCTAAACTTTCTACTTTCATTGATGTCTGCATTACTGCTGATGAGAAAAACATCACGAGTTAATTATTAGCATGCCGCACCTCACCCTTGTGAATTACTATGGAAGCTGTTAGTTAGATTTTCCCAGGGTGTATTTTTATTTTTGGTGCCAGCTTTAGTTAGTAGCTAATGAAACGATGAAAGAATTATACAACTCTTATTAACATTTTGCTTTACTCACTGTCAGACATGCAACATTTAGTATTTAACATTTTGCTTTTTTTTTAAATCAATTTTTTTAAAGAATGAGGCAGATTCTGTCTGCATAACACTAGATATATAAGAGCTTAATGTGTAATCATAAGCTGTGTTAAAATGACCAAATTCATGAGGAAAAAAAATACCAACAAACAAATAAAGTTCTACACTCCACTGATTATTAGGAATAATCAGGGTATAAGAGTAGACAATAAGAGTATTAAAGAATACCCAAGTAAGCATCCCTTGCTCTGACTGATAGTTTTGAAGGGGTCCTACCATGATTTTCTTCAGCCTGCCAGAGTAAACTATATCCATATATATGATCATATATTACATTGGGAACACAAAAAACAAATTATTTATGAAATATAAGTTAATTTTGTGGCCCGTTTTAATACCCGGGCCGGAAGTAAAATGACTTGATTTCTGAGCCTCTTGAGCCTTTCGCTCCATGTTGGTCCCACCTATTTCACAGAATCGTCCTTGAGCTTGCCTCCTCAGCTTGAGCAAACTTTCTAAAAAAAACCATGTGACTAAAGATGGATGGGCTGCGGTCTGGTCAGGATTTTTCCCTTTTTCAAACTTCTTATTTTCTGATGGATTTGAGCATCTGTATGACGGCCAGATACAACACGGTTTGGTACCGCGGAGGAATCCTGCACGACGGTTACAGGAGACGCTACCGCTACAGGTACACATGCTAAAAGACACCTCGGGAGAATCAGTGTGGATCATGTTAATAGTTGTTTTATTGAGCATGAACTCATCGGACCACAGTTTTCATGTCTCATCGTTGTGGTTTTAAGGTTTGTTGTTTTGTTAAGAGAATTCTGTTGAAACTACAACAGAGCTTTCACGGCAGCAGCTGGCGCACCCAACGTAGGAGACACAGAGATATACGTTTTTTAGTGGTTGAACAGTTGGACCAATTATTTCCTTTTGGATAACATGACAATCAATGCTCTACATTTGTCCGCAGCTCACCGATCACCTCATTTCTACCATGTTTACATCACGTGACTGTCGGGTACGGTGGCCGTTTTGGTTCAGTTGTTCTGCTCTCGGTTCATTTCATATTCAGACTGAGGAATCTCAGAGTGAACTGAAGTTTGGTCCGATTGGAAATGAACCAAGACCACCTTGAAAGATGGGTCTGGGAGCGGAGCTGTTGGCAACGATCTTATGTCAGCGCGTTTCGAACTGCTTGTTTTTGTGGGTATAGGAGGGGCTGCAGCAGACTGTGCAGGTTTTTAGAGGATTACTCTTAAATGCATGAACGGATCAAAATACCACTTTGTGGTTCTTTATAGTGAGGAATGAACAGTAAAATGCAATGTAAAACCTCAAAAAGTCGAATTTTCATGGTAGGGACCCTTTAAAGACCTGTCCACCTCTACGGTTTATCCATTTGGGCTTGTGGTACTCTCCTACGGCAGCCTCTGTTGATGTTCATTAATAAAATGGGAAAAGTGCATACTTCAAGTCATAGTCATAGTCCCAAAAAGTCTTAAAAAACAAACAAACCCAGGAAAATCACCAGATTTGAGGATATTCTTCCTGTGAGCAAAATTCACAAAAAATTTGAAAAAACATTAAAACAACAAAAAGTTATTTCTATTGTTCACCTTGCCAAGTTGGCAACAATGCAGAAACCATCAAGAAAAAGAAACACTTTCTTCTGATTCCATTTCACACTATTAATAATCTCCTCAGTTAACAACACAACAATAAATTTCCCACATAGCGGGGTTCCTTTTTAACAAGGAGCAAAGGGAGTTCTCCTTTTTTCCAAAGGCAATCCCCGGTGGTAGTTTGTTCTTTTTAATTATGTTTCTGTGATGTTCTAAATTATTTTTGCCAGTTGACTTGAGAAAACCTAAACAGCTATTGTTAGAAGTGTGTACCGTTCCATAGCATATCAAAAGAGCATCTACACTCACTGGCCACTTTACATTGCTAGAACCGGGTTGGGCCCCTTTTGCCCTCAGAACTGGCACAGATTAAACAAGGTACTGGAAACATTCCTCTGAGATTTTGGTCCATATTGACATGATAGAATCACGCAATTGCTGCAGATTTGTCGGCTGCACATCCACAATGTCGACCTCCCCTTCCACCAGATTCCAAAGGTGATCTATTGGATTGAGATCTGGTGACTGTGGAGGCCATTTGAGTCCAGTGAACTCGTCTTGTTAAGAAGCCAGTCTGAGATGACATGGCAGCTTATCCTGCATCAGTAAATGGTACACTGTGGTCATTAAGGGATGGACAGGGTCAGCAACAATACTCAAGTAGGCTGTGGAGCTGTAACCATGTTCAGTTGGTACTAATGGGGCCAAAGTGTGCCAATGAAAATATTCCCCACACCATTACACCACCACCACCAGCCTAAATCGTTGATACAAGGCAGGATGGATCCATGCTTCCATGTTGTTGATGCCAAATTCTGCCTCCACCATCCAAATGTCACAGCAGAAATCAAGACTCGTCAGACCAGGCTATATTTTTCCAATTTTCTATTGTCTAATTTTGGTGAGCCTGAGTGAATCGTAGCCTCAGTTTCCTGTTCTTAGCAAACAAAAGTGGCACTTGGTGTTTTCTTTTGCTGCTGTAGCCCATCTGCCTCAAAGTTTGATGTGTTGTGTATTCAGATATGCTATTCTGCAGAACTCGGTTGTAACAAGTGATTATTTAAGATCCTGTTGTCTTTCTATCAGCTGGGACCAGTGTGGCCTTTCTCCTCTGATACCAACAAAGCATTTCCACCCACAGAGCTGCCACTCACTGAATATATTCTCTTTTTTTTTTACCATTCTCTGTAAACCCTAGAGATAGTTGTGGGTGAATTTTATTTTGTGGGTAATTTTTACCCAATATATACCCAATAAAAAGTATTTCTCACAAAAAATAGTTCCAAATATGACAACACATAGGAAGATCCAAAAAACAGGCTTGAAAATGGCTAAAAAATTAGGAATTTGAGAAGAAAAAAAATCCTAAAAAATAAATATGATAATACTGGAGACTTGACCTTTGGTCCACCCATTCCCGGGAGATTGAGACTTCACTCAAGGACCCATGACACTCAGAAAAATGAGACATATTGAAATTCATGTAATATTTTTGCTCAGGTGAAAATGGCCCGATAGTGCTCTAGGATTAAGTAAAATTAAATCACCAACTCTTTTTTGTTGGACTGGATGATAGAGGTTTGGAAAAATACATAGTGGTGAATTTAAAAAAAAAATGCTTACATTTAACAAACAGCATCCTGAGTTGCATGTAGAGAAATACAACCCTGAAAGTCAGCCATCAGGTTGCATTGTTCACTCTGGTACAACAGAATGCCCAAGCTGTTCCCACAAGTGTTCAGGGGCGTCCAGGTCAAGACTGCTGGCAGGTCATTACATCCTCTCCGCTCTCAAACTCAAAAAGTGTTCATTGGAGCAAGCGTGATCTCTGAGGACAGAGTTTGGTTGCAGACTGTTGGAGATTTGGCAGTAGAATCTCATCACTTTGCAGAGATCGTCTCACCAGATACCGTCACAATTGATGACTATCTTTTTAAACTTTTATCAAATCACAATGAAATAAATCAGTCAGCCTTGCAGCAATCAGTTTTGTGCAGTTTCTCCACACTGACCCCTTTGATTTAACTGTCTCCCAAAAGCTGGATGCATCACTGAACCAGGATTCCGTGCAAAACTAGAGTCCATAGTAACAAAAAAAAAAACTGTTTATCATTAGCTGAGAAGTTTTGAATGAAAACAGTCCGTATCCTCAGCTGGTCTAACCATGAAAGCGCATCACTTACAAATGTAGCATTATACATAAAAAAGAGCAAACAGGCGTTTTAGCAAAGCAGCCTGCAGCCTGTATGACCACATAGCACGACGTCCGAGACTATTCAACGAGTTAATACATGCACATGGTCTAAATGCCGAAACTTACTTTGTTTATTTACATAATTAAAACGCTCTCTAAGGAGATCTTGATCAAGCAAGATCAGTGTAGTTCTGATCACTAACATTATCTCCGTCTAGATTTCTTTCAGACAAATAAAACTTCAAGAGTGACACCTATAGAGCCAGATAAAGCCCTCAGATTTCCAAAGATCACTGCACTACAGAGAGAGAAGGAGGATTTCTATGAAGTTTATTACTCAAGTGACCTCTCGCTGTTGTAACCACGGCAAAAGGACGTCTCCCCGAAGGGTGCTTGTTCCTTTACAAATAATTAGTTGTTGTTGTGAAGCGAGTAAAAGAATGCACGGTCGTGAAGCTGCACTCAGGATGATGACTGGAAACACTAGTTTCAGGTTTTAAGGCGAACACCAGCAATCATTAAAGTGAGAGTACACAAGGGAACTACACAAACAAAAGCAACTTGAGCACAGAGCTGACAATATAAGCGTGCAAAAGTGGTGTTTGAGCTCTCGGGCTTAAAAGCCTACTTTGACATATAATAGAATACATTCAGTCTTATTTTAAATATCACAGCTTCTATCACAGCTACTGCCAAAACTAATAAGTGGATTTTCTATCATTATCATCAAAGAGATGTGTGCACAGCCAGGAGACACTTATCCTAACAAAGACGACAAGCAGCTACATTTTCAAAAGTAGCACAGCTCTGACAAATGGAGAAGACGACTGTGAAAAGTTTCTAAAGGTGTCTTTTGTGTCTCAAAATGCAAAAGTTTTTTGTTTGACTTTTGATTTTACTTTTTTAATTATCAGTGACATGCATTTCAGAGCTGTCATCTACAGTCCCAGTTTTACTGAATGCTAATAAAACGATGTGTAACAGCGTGGATTGAAAAGGATGTTGTTTTTCAAATAGAAGCCTTCATAATGAGTTAGCAAAGCTCCACTGACTGCAGTACAATAACCTTCCCAACACTTTTCAAAAATAGTCCTACTGTAAGATCCATATTATGAACAATCGTATATATGGAAGCTAATGTAAAATACAAAGCTACATATCCAGTTGCTATAACTTTGGTTTGTTTTTCTTATCATGTATACAAAGTCTCATCTGTAGCTTTTGAGATGTCAAAAAAGTAGGTTAAGCAGCGCTAAATGACGCTTCCACTAAAGAGACGCTTTTTCTTTTGAACCACGCAAAACTGTCTAGATCTGGGGTGCTTTGGCATTGGGTGAATGCAGAGCTCAACTACTGGCTGAGGAAACTTTAAATGTCGTGTTATATTTAACACCACATTTACTGCTCAAAATCAAAGCTGTTGCTGCTTTCACTAGAATTGGTATGAATCTCTCCCAGTCTAAGCTGGATGTCACTCACGAGTCGGTAGTACTCTTGTATTGAATCTTCTGTTGAATGTGGGAGGTTTGGATAGATCTCTGACCTGAACAGATTTTCTTCCTGAAATCTCTGCTTCAAATAAAAAGAGCAAAAACAAAACAACCACGATATTTAGAAATTGCTGTCAAACACTTATCCCTTCATAATCAAAATAAGTCCATCAACATTAACTGAAAGATTTTAAACATAACTCTAATAGAATGTATTCTATTTGTTTATACACAGGTGTGTCAGTGAATTAAAAAAGCTCCATTTGAAGCATGACAGATCACCTGATGGCAGATAATTGATAAAGCCTGTTACAGCATTAGTCATAACTGCCCTTATAGGTGAATGTGGGCTGGCGGCATGCACGACACATCAAGGTCATACACTGCTTGGTGAGCTCGTACAGAGAAAACATTCATGCACACTTTTTCCTACTGGCATGCTGAGTTACAAGTCACAGCGAACGCTTATACATACACTTATACAACACTCAAGGATAAAATATTGGGAGGAAATAGGTGAGATGCAGGCATGTACATATCATGCGCAAGTACATGCTCTTTATGGGCTCCTTACATGCAACCAGACTGTTAGAAATAAGGAAATTAAACAATTAGGTCGTAGTTTGTGTGGGTGCATGGGTGCGAGATTCATGAGAGGGCTCTAAAGGGCCAAAAATTGC
Source organism: Oryzias javanicus (assembly GCA_003999625.1). Classification (NCBI taxonomy): domain Eukaryota; kingdom Metazoa; phylum Chordata; class Actinopteri; order Beloniformes; family Adrianichthyidae; genus Oryzias; species Oryzias javanicus. The sequence goes on from CM012453.1 coordinate 17,192,727, forward strand.
ACCGTATTAATGGCTAGAATGTGGTGTAAGGGCACCTCACAACAGCATCCCCTGTGTGGGCAACTTACATTATCCTCACAAATTCTTCATGACACACTTACCCCACGTATAACAATTGTATGTTTCATTTTCATGACGTCCCTTGTGGTGACCATACAAGCTTCACAAGAACTGGAAAACACACCACTTCCCATAAGATGCTGTCTACGACCTGCCATGGCCCTCGATAACCCGAAACCTGTAGCATCCATTTGGGTCAAATCCTTGTACAGGTGCTTGTGACCTAAACCTTAATCTATAACCTATCAAACACACTCTGAGTCTCTTGAACATAATATACTCATCAACCTCTATTCAACATACACACGAAGGCTAGACATAAAACACTGCTGAAAGCGGAACAATATTTGAGTGAAAAATCGCTTATTTGACCAGTAAAAATGACATCACATTGCTCCAATGCACAATGGAGAGCTCTGCAGCGTGAGTCAGTGTCTGTCGTTAATTCAGGACTGTTGGTCACCCACACAAAGCATCTTTTGTGGTGCCCAAACAAAAAAAGCTAAAGAAATCATGTGCACTACAGCGTTCGAATTGAGTTAAACCGCTCTGGAGTCTGGCAGTTAGACTTTATAAAAAGCCATCTGTGCGCTCCAACAATAACTGCCCAACTTTACACTCTGACATAAGTCAGTAAATAACCGAAAAAGACAGATCATGCTTAAAATTTTACAAAAGAAAATTCAAACTCACCTTTGCGAGACTGGAATCATTTAAAGTAGAATATATACTCGTCACTGGAGCTTTTATACCAGCTCAGAAATGTGAGCAGAAAATGCAGAAGTGGTTAGTAACAGTCAGAAGATAGATGGTTTCAGTACACCAACAGGTTGGGTTTGTCATATATTAGTTTACTCTAAATCAGGGGTCTCAAACTCGCGGCCCGCGGGCAATCTGCGGCCCGCGGGATGATGATTTGCGGCCCCCGTCTTCATATGAAAGATTACTGTTAGTGCGGCCCGCAAGTTTTGAATGGTGTGCTGAGCTGAACGAACCAATCACGGTAAGGTAAATGGCTCTGGAGGGCGGGACATCAGCGGGCTGTCCGAGTCTCCTCACTCTTTAATTCATTCCTCCAGTCAGCTGGGCGGAGGAGGAGCCATGAAGCTGCTGGAAGTGCTTTCTCACTGAACGGGATTCGCGGGCCCCGCTCCTCTTTCCTCACGTGATACACAGCCTGCCGCTTGTCAAAAAGCGTGTTCCTGACGCCGCGCGACAATCTGCGCACGCATCAAATATTCCGCACGGACAAATCAGACCCTCGCGAGCACTTTTTCCTCCTCCACGATCAGAAAAAGTCCTCGCGAAAGAGACTGACTACTTCCGCGTGCGTGAGTGATGCCCGCGAGCGAGCTCCACACCGGCCGCATGTCTGCGCGGGTTTATGAACGCACGCTCAGCAGGTGATATCGAGCAGCGCGGAGCAGCAGAGAGGAGATTCTTCTTTTATGGTGTTTTTTTTTTTACCGTTCATTAGCGCTGCTGCGACTGTTCGTGAAATATTGAACCGGGTTGAAGACTGAGCGCGCGCTCAGTGCGTGTCTGATTTGTGCGCAGAGCTTGAGACCAGATTTAAAAACTTGCGTAGCAACGCGCGCTCCAGACGCGGAGGCCAGGAATTCTGGTGCGCGGCGTTTGCGCTTTCAGTGAGCGTGCTGCTCTCAGCTCAGAAATGAAGGAGGTTCTGTAAATACAGACATACAAACTGAATAAAAATAGTTTTCTCTTGTCCAGTGTTTGTCAGGTATTTTCTCTTAGACACCCCCCCTTTCAGCTGAAAACATCATCAGTATCAGTTAATTTGCTCAAGTTAAACGTATATCTCCTCAAAATATCATACTTTTATTATCATTAAAGGATGATTAAAAAAAAAACTTCTAAATAATCAGTTTTATTAATTGTTCTCTTTCGTTTTTTAGAATACTTCCAAAACTTCCAGACAAAGTAAAAACAATCTTTCCATGTTTCTCTCCACAGTAGTGATGGAATTCTGTCTTTTCTCAGAGATTTAGTTCTTTTGCATTGGTTCACTGAAAACAGCAGCTCTTTCTGCTACCAAATAGATTTTTAGGTTGTTTTTGCTATATTTAATTTATCATCAACTACTATGTAGGATTATGCACAATATTCATCACTAATATAAACATGTTTTTATCCACATTCCCCCCTGGGGAATGCGAATAAAACCACCACCATTTGAGAAACACTGCTATAGTCGGTCAAAATGTGGTTTCTACAGTCGTCTGTGTCTGCTGTATGGTCATTGTTATTATTTTAATTATTAATGATTGATTTTCTGATTCATTTTTTTAAACTAATTCATTCATTCATTCATTATTTTGTGTTAAAAATAAAGATATCTGAGAACATTTGAATGTTTTATCAGCGATTTTCTTGTGGAAATCCTGATGCGGCCCGGCCTCACCCAGACTCTGCCTCCAGCGGCCCCCGGCTGAATTGAGTTTGAGACCCCTGCTCTAAATATAACCAGACCCCATTTTGTTTGACCCAAAAAAACAACAAACAATCCAGTTGAAAATTTAGAATATAAATATTTTTTTCTAACTCAAAATTGTTCCCAGAGATCTTTCAAGTATGGTTCTGAAATTTTTTGAGAAAATCAAAAGCCTTTGTTGTTTTTTAAGATAAATTTTATCCACAGGTGCAGTAGCTAATTAGAAATATAATTCTGGGTTGTGGGCGGGACTGTTGGTGACACAGAGAATCCGCCCCCTTCCCCGTCACCCGCTCTGTTTGCGCTCTCATGCATAGGTTATAGCCTCAAGTTAGCCTTAGCGGCGCAAAATAGATCAATGATCAAGTCATCGGTTTTAGACAGAATTGCCAGCAGTGTTGAACACACAATCCAAGTGAACACTCAGAGGAAAGGAGAACAGGCAGAGATGCAACTTGGAGACGCCATTTCATAGCTGTGTCATTAGTCAGAGCTTTTAAAGCATCAGGTTTTCTGATTTAATGGGATTTGAGTTAAGAAATACTCAGAGATGTTGTTTTAATTGTAAATTCTTTTATAAAAGGTTTTCTGCTGTGAAAAAAATACTACAAGAAAATATTGGGGTGCATGTTTAAAGACAAAAATGGTTCATAGATGTATGAAAAGCTTAAGAAAATCAGAGTTACTAAATAAGTGATTCTTGAAATTGTGCCAGAAAAAAAGCTTTTATTACTTCTAGAAAAGAAAACTTGTTCTTGATTGATTTAAAAAAATGTATTCAAGTTTTCTGATTTTTTTTTTTTTTTGAAAATTGAATCATAAGGAATTTGTAAAGGTTATGTCACTAATTTATTTGTGTCTCTTTTGGAAATTTTAACTGTGGAAAAAAAGAAAACAAAGCTTCCATTCCTGTTGCCCAGAGGGAAATGAGTGGAGGACTTAATATTCTTTTTTTTTCATATAGTTAGTTATGAGCTAATAGGTAACTCTTTGAATGCAAGTGTGTGACGGTGTAGAACGTTTCTTTCTTTTTATAGAATAACCTATGAAAAAAAGAAAAAGTCAAATGTAGATGAAAAAGTAGTGTGTCTTCAATAGGTATAAAGTGATTTATGACAGTTTGTAATATAAGTCACACATGGAAACATCTGCTTTCTCATGGGGTTATGCTTTGACACATATAAATATATTGCACAAAAGGAAGCAGTTTATTTGTTCAGTGTATTTGTAGTTTGCTAGAATATAACATAGCTCACTTCAAAAATTCAACCCTGCGGTACTGCAACAGCAACGTCAGTGCAATATCTAAAAATGTGATCATCTCGGCCAACTGCCACTTAGGACATATCAGTTTAAATGTAACATATGGGGCACCAGCTACTACCTGACATTTCATAACTTTTTTTTTTAAAGTTGTTTTATTTTGTGACAAATCGCTAACATTTGCTGGAAGGTTTAAGGCAGGTTTTTAGGGCTCACACAGAACTGGATTTCTAATCTTATCCATGCTTCCCACACTGTTGGTGTGGGCAAGTCCTACACACGAAGCAGTTGTTGGACTTCATGCAGCTGTCTTCATGCTGACTGAGCTGGAACCATAACACCAACACAAACTGGAGCTATCGAATTTGCACGGATTATGCTCTACCAGAGCTCGTATGACACAGAGAAATAGCTAAACACTGACAGATTAACATTAAAGTGTATCAGGTGTTTCAAAGATGTTTTTTGTAAACCAATACATACATAAAGCTCCATTTCGAGTGGGAAGTAACTCTGTTGTAGCCATTGACTGTGCAACCTTTCGTTCCTCATTTTCAAAACAAGAGAGAACCTGCTGGTTCCAAGAAGCCAAAATCCCATGGTAAAATAAACAGCTTTGCTTTGATACATTTTTCTTAACATCTTCTTTCTAATTCTAATTTTTTTAAAGATTTTTTCTGGTTGCAAGTTATTCAAATTATAACAATCAAATGCCTCGGTAAAAGCATGTGGTGCCCAATGACCCCACCTCAAACGTTTGATTGACAGCTTCTCCCAAACCCCCTTTCAGTGGAAGGGGTGTGGACTTCGAACAAGCTCTCTTGTGATTGGTGACAGAAGTTCCTCTAAAATCGTGACTCAAACCAACTCAGACTAATCACTGTCGATTGGTTTCAAAATGGCGGCAGGCGTATCAAGAACCCACAGTAAACTCTTTGGCCTGATTTTGTGAGGGCCGGAGGTAAGGCATTTTCTATGGGTGACACTAACACCTCGCTTTGTCCAGCAAAATAATACGTGTCTATGGGTCTCACGTCTAACGTTGAAAACACTTGATTGATAGATTTCATGAATCCGGCCTTCATGTGGTATAGAGCTGGATTTCCAACAAGCTCATTCTTGATTGATGAGAGTGGTTGCTATAGAAACAAGAACTCAGACTGATCACTGCTTACTGGCCGTTTCTGGCCCAACATGGCATGATACACTTCGCAAAAAACGTCAACAGAATAAAATTTAATTAGAAGCGGAGGTACCTTTCATTTTTTTGGTTGACGTCACACTTTTCTGTCAGAGTAACAGACCTATAATTGAGTGAAAATGTTTTCTATAATTTTAAGATTTTAAAATAGAGTAGATTGCAAATGTTATGCTTTTTATTCTAACTACAGAGATTTTTTTCAGTTGAGTTTCCTACAAATAAAATTGTATAGACAAATTAACTTTTCAGAAAGGGAAAAACTTTTATTTGTAAAATTAGAAAAATGCATAAGCAGCTATGTGACCTTGAAAATAATTGAAGCATTCTATACAAGCCATATCACTTCCTCTTTCATTCAGTATGAAGCAGCTTCCATCAGAAATAAGCTTTTCAGACGCGTGAGCACTCAGAGGACCGTGTTGCGGAGGAAGAGAAACAACACCGAGATCTGTGGCAGTTGAAAGATGACGTCACTGTGGAGGCCACTGCAGGGAACCCACTGGCTGAGTGTACAGACTCCAGAAAAAACAAACACAGAGAGAATGGGCCGGTCAGGCCCTCTGAGCCCACAATAACCGAGCCAAATGTCCTGGATTGTTCTGCTGTCACACCATGTGTCTGTGAGGTCGGCTCAGGAAATTTTATCAGTATACATGCAACGGAAAAAAAAACTCTAACCCTATTAAACTGATACATAAAGCGAAAACAAAATACTTTTAAGCCAACATATTGTAAAGTTCAAACACTGAGAAAATATGACCTGCTATTTTTATGTCTATGGATGTATTGGAACTGAAAGAAAGAAGTTCATCACCAAGTGTCCATTGAAAACGCATTTATAATTATTAAAAACTATTGAGTCAACAGCATCTTTCAGGATTTGATGTGCTTCAGAGTATTAACATGTTTTGTTTTTTGTTAATTACGTACATTAACATTGACAGTCCTGCTCAATGGCACACACATTTTGAACAAAGAGCCCAAAAGTGGGCTTGAAAACTTATGTGTGAACGCAGAGGCTTTGAACGTGGAAGTCCAAAGCGTGCATATACTCGCATAGACTTTCAAGTGGTATTTTGAACACGTGTTTCTGGTGTGAACGTTGCTTGACAGACAGCAACTGACTGTCAAATCCTTTTACAGTTGGAGCCATTTCACACAGAACGGCAGGATGAAAAAAATGGTGTGTTAGAGGCAGAAAAAAGTGGGCATCTATAAGTGGTTCACATCACAGTGGACCTTTCGATATTCCCATTCAATGAGTACACATTAGGCAGTCCAATAAAAGTCATCCTGATTGCATTATTTAACAAAATATTATTGTGACCTCCCAATTATAAAGTAATGCACCAGTCTGCACTGGTCAGGAACAGTCATTTTGATTAGTATGGGTGATGGAATAGGCCAAGTCTACAAGCTTTTTTCTATCTCCAGAAAACAGAATCTTGATTTCACAAGATAACAGACCTTCTTGAGCGTTTTTCTCGATCTAACGACCCAACACCTCAAAATAATAACCGCTGCTTTCTTGAGATAACGGAAATAATGTATAGCCCGTTTTGTCGAGAAAACGACTTCTTAAGTTTGTATCACGAGAAAACAGTAAACAGTTGTTTTTCAATGGAGATCACTGAAAGTACCTAATCTCCTACAAATGCGACTGGTTAACTTGAAAGTTGTTTTAAATTTATTTCCACCGGAGTTTCACTACAACTAAGGTAATCAAAGATGTAAAAGTACAATGCCAATGTGAGGAAGATGCTGAATCTTTTGTATTTTGTGTGTTCTTCATTGCTGTTTGAATTTCAAGGTTTATATTTAAAAGTTATTTACTTAAAGTGTTCTTTTTTTCACATTTTTGTTTTTCCTGTCTTGTTTCAAAGTATATGATTTCTCATTATTTGGAGGTGCTCTTTTTCTAAATGTTCTGCTCTGATTGGCTGCAGGAAAGTTTGCAGAAAGTGTTCCTGTCTATATAAAGAAGTGCTGAAGATGGTGTCAAGAGGCAATAAATGAATGAATGAATTAGCCCAACTATAACAGTTGGAAGTTAGCTGTTTTCTTTGGTTTGCCTGATTTCTTTACACCTGCTTGGTCCATACATTAACGGTCTGTCACCATAGAGGATATTTGCACATATGGGTGTGGCCGTCTTGTTTTTGTGATTTTCCTGTTGAAAAAGAGAGCCTTTTTCTCAGGTGTGAGAAGCGAGTATGAGCGCACTGAGTTCAAAGCATCAGGTTTCAGGTGTCATTTGGGTGGCATGTCTACGTCAACTGAAACAGCTGCTGCCAGAGAGTAAACACATAACAAATTGATCAAAATGTTTTTTTCCATTTCACTTCACATATGAACTATTGATCTCCAAATAAGAAAAAATCCATTAGATTTTCTGGAAATAACCATTTTATGTCTTCAGATAACAAATTATAAAGTTGTTGTCTAGAAGAAACAGGCAATAAATGTATTCTGCTATCTCAGGAAAGCAAAATTAGAGCAAAAAAAGATGAGCATTAGCAGACATAGCTTTTTTCATCTTCTGTGGGTTAGTGACAAAAACACAAGTGTATGAGGGGGCCGGATCACACCCAAACTCAGTCTGTCACAATCAAACTAGCAGAAAATTAATTGTTGCATTTGGAAGCTGGATCTAATAATTACATATATTCTTTTTAAAAAGGGCAAAACTTGAAACCCTTACCTAATATATTGTGGAAAAAAAGCAATTTGCAGTTTTTTTGGTGTGTGTGTACATCACACTGGAGGAGGTCTTGTGCATAAAAAGAGCAGAAGCTCTTCACTTGTGGCATTAAAACAAGCTTTTTTTTTAATTAGATCATGACCTCAAAACTAAATAAAAATGCATCTTGTGATTCTGACTCCCAATTGCCACTTTTTAATTATAATGAAAATCACAAGGTTGCTACCACATTTTTTTGCTTTCATAGCTTCAATAAAACTTTATTTACAAAGTTTCTGATTGCAGAATGGCACCGTAAAGTAAAATGCTGAAGACAAAATCATTAAAAAAAAAATCAAAACATAAAAGACTGAAAATGGGTGGCTGTCACGACGACGTCTTCACACACTGTAAATCCCATTTCAACATTTTAGTTATTCTGTTATAAGTAAGCTCTTGGTCATGTTGTTCATATAAATGATAAAATTAAGTCAGACACATCTCAACTAAACAAAAATCCTCAAAATGAAATATTGTGTTCAATTGATTCAGCAATTTGCGTTGAATCAACTTTTCTGCTTTTGGCCCTTATGATATGTTACCACTAGATGACGCTAAGTGTGCAAATGTTTGCTTTTCGGTGCAAAGAAGCAGCAGAAGAAGCCACCACTCGGGAGAGTTGAAGTGTGCACTGCAGACAGACTCTGAACTTCACGGCTTTTTCAAACGGGTCGTCATTTTTTTTCTTTGAAGTGGCACTATCTTGAAAAATAAGTTATTTTGGACCCAGACAAGTCACCCCATCTTATTTTTTATATTTTCTTGTATTTTACATATTTTCTTGTTACAAATAGCGTAAAAACTCAACATGTCAACACGTAGCCCTATTGAATTAATATTAAAAAGTCTTTGATAATTTTGAATATGGTGGCACAGACATCACTCCATACATGTGTTCACTGCATGAAAATGCTCAGACAGAAAAGTGCTACTATATCTTTATGTTTCACGTCTTCCATTTTACATTTTTTTCAGTTAACATAGGGAAATAAGAGTCCATAATCAATTCAAATTTTTGTCAGACAATATTCCAATGCATCAAATAATAAATTCCCCCCCCCCCCCCCCCCCACACACACACGCACGCACACACACACTCCTAATGCGTACAAGTGAGCTAAAGCACAAATTGACCAAAACAAAGCGCTGTGTACAATTCTGCTTCAATTCCGGGGTAAGAGTTTTAATGAAAGCAAAGTCCTTCCTCAAAATGTCTTTGTTTGAAGAAAACATAAAGGAAATATGTTTAAAATGTATTGTTGTTTTTCTTCAAATCCTACTTGTTTGGATCATCTTTCATTAAGGAATCTTGTTGTACCAATTTAGGCTATTTTAATTAGGTTTATGGGCTGCGTGGTGGCGCAGTGGTTAGCGCTCTTGCCTCACAGCAAGAAGGCCCTGGTTCAAATCCTGGATGGGGGATCAGAAACGCCAACTGGGGTCCTTTCTGTGTGGAGTTTGCATGTTCTCCCCGTGCATGCGTGGGTTCTCACCGGGTACCACGGCTTCCTCCCACCATCCAAAAACATGCTTCATAGGTTAATTGGTTACTCTAAATTGTGTGAATATGAATGTGTGAGTGAATGTGGCCCTGTGACAGACTGGCAAACTGCCCAGGGTAAATCCTGCCTTCGCCCATCAGCCGCCAGGATAGTCTCCAGCATCCCCACAACCCCAAAAGGGATAAAGCAGCAAGGAAAAAAATGAGTGAATGAATTAATTAGGTTTATATTATTTAAATAAATATCTTGGTTCTTTTGGCTAAATTTTTTAAGTTAGTTCAATTGAAACACAATGCTTAACATAACTTAAGTTTTTAAAAGAGTTGAGAAAATATATTTAAGTTAAAGCAACAATAACAAGAAGTTAACATGACTTTAAAATTCAAATAAGATTAACACACCAGTCCTTTGTTTAAACAAGATATTTCAATTCAATTGAACAAAAGGTTATGTTAACACAACAAATCATGTTTGTTACCTTGACTTAAAATTTTAAGGCAGCCCTTTAACTCATATTTTTAAGTTGAAACATTATATTTTGCTTTACAGTGCAGTTTGATTAGCCAGCGCTGAAAGATTAAAGGCGAGCATCTGTCTGCTTGTGCAGGAGTCCAAACAACCCTGCAGGATCCACCTGTGCCTCCCTGCCAGCAGGGAGGGACACAAGATGCTCCCACATATGCCAGTTTCGTTGTTCAAATGATTAACTTTTCCCCAGCGTACTTTTCACTGGAAACACCACTTTACAGAGTGAAAACAACTTTGTTTTTTTTGCATATTTGGATTTCTCTGATGAAAATGAAAAAAGGCTTTGTACAGGATATATTAAATTACACTTTTGACTATCAATAAATACAACATTTTTAGGCAACTCCAGAATTTTTTTATTTTACAGAAAATGAAAACTTTTTACATCTGTGTAAACATAATTATTGTATATTAAATACAATTTTAAGTAATACTTAGAAGTACTTTGACAACAATCACATATCCAAGGATTGTTTTTCATACGCTGAACATTGTCCGGTAGCGTGGTATTAAATTGCTCAGCATTTGTTTGATAATACAAACAGCCCTGAAAACTGAGAACCCAAATGCAGTGCAGAAATGTTAAAGACCTTAGTCAGCGATATGTTTTTCAGTTCCGATTGATTTTTGGCCACATCATGTGTATCAAGACACGGGAAAATGAACTCACGGATGAGGCTGTTCTCCTTGAAGCAGCGGCGACAGGCTGATTGGGAATCTGAGTCAGCAGGTTGTCGACCTAAATGACAGGAAACATTGAAAGTACAGGAAACACGGAAAGTTATCAGGAGAGGGAAAAACACCAACGTCAGCTTTAAGGCAGGCGGAACGATGGCCGATCGCAGGACCTTCAGGCGCCGCTGCAGACATTACTGTTTTACCTGCTGTAATGCAAGAGGCTGAATTTGAATTTCCCATTACGCCTTGACAAACCTGTTTGCATTAAAACCTGACACTGAAGTGCTCTTGTGTGGTTTCAGCTGGGCAGAGCAGAGCAGAGCACCACCTGGTTTTATTATCATTATTTAAAGAGCAAGTGTGCAAAAACTACAAGCATTTCTTAAATTTAAAAAGATGACTGTGTTAAAACTTTTGAGGTTAGACATATTTAATGCTTTATTCGGGTCTTTGTGGAAATTGTACAATAATTCATTTTCTCTGCACTTGAATTAGTCATCAATGAAGTCTATATTTAGGTTTGAAAAAAGGTACAAAGAATTTCTTCCTTACTATAGTTTCAATCAAAACTTCAATGAGCAAAAACTTTTTGATTTCAAAACATCAAAACATAACAAATTCAACAAAAAAATAAATAAAATTTGCAAAGTATAGACTATGTTTAGATCTACTTTTCACCATTACGATCATTATGATACACCTATGAGTAAAAAAAAAAAAAAAAAACAAAGAAATATAATTCTTTATTTGAATATGTTAAAGACTGAATTAGTTCAGTGCTATAAAACTGACATTTTATTTTTAAACTTTGATTATGAAATGTTGAAATCTTTTCTGGGAGGACATTTTTAATTGCTTTGGTGTTTTTTAAAATAGCACTTTCTAAAACACAGAAATAGATTTATCCTCTTTTAAAAATGCAGAAACCACAAACTGTAGCATATCTTTAAAATAGTTAAATGTGAGAGAGCTGTGGACTTACTACCATCTTGTAACGAATTACAAGTAGGTATTTAATTGACTGAGGAAATGAGATAATCAAGAAAGAGTGTCTTTGTCCTGGGTTCCACTTTGCATCTCATTTAATTACACTAATGCATCTTCTGGCTTTCTATAATAACAAAAACTTGCACTCTGCCATATAGTGGCATGATTAGTTCAGATATGAAAAGAGCTTCATCAATTTCACTTTGGAAAAAAACAAAGAAAAGTCTGATGAATAGAAATAATTTTGTAGATAAGATCAATGAAAAAGACTCAAAAAGTAATCCCTCTAAACTTTCTTGATCTTCCCACCACCCGTGATAATCTGACATAGGGTGGTCGATGAAAAGTCTCTTGGACAAAATTTGATTTTGGAGGTTATGAGGTTTAAATTGGATTAGCTTGATATGTTTGATTTTTCACCTAATAAACACAAAAAAACTTTTGCACTCAGATGTACTTTAATAGCTCATAGGAAAACATGCAACTGCATGTTGTCTCATACAGATAAAGAATGAAAGCACAGAGGCCAGCCAAGATCATACGCCACAACAACTGCTTCTATTTTAATTTTTCTCAATTTGTCAATAATGTTTTATGCTCACAAAACATTTACTAAAGATGTAATGAAGTTATTTCCAAGTTTCTAAAGAACTATGTTTTTGCAATCCTGCTATAGAAGTGACATGAGACCGATTGTTATTATTACTGTTCAGGGGCGGACCTACAGGTGGAAAAGGAGGACAGCTGTCCCCTCAGCAAAAAGTTTGCCTCCATTTTTTAAGACAACATTTGCATATAATTAAGGATGAATAAATCATCAATACAAGCTTCTTAGAGGATCGCAAATGCTTAAAGATGCAATAAATCAAAAAACTGTTTCAAATACTAAGACTGGTCTATTATAATAAAACAATAAATAAATATTTCATGAATTTACCACAAAACACATATTTGCCACTTTCATTGTAAAATATGCATTAGGAATGCAACGTTTCATTTTCCGCAGGTGTCGTGGTGCAGTGGAACGGCAGTCAACCTCTGATCGGAGGACCGTAGGTTTGATTCCCGCCTTGCCCTTCCATGTGTTTTGTGGAAGATTGGTGCCAGTGTTCGCCAGCGGTGCCGCCATCAGTGTGTGAAAGGGTCTGTGACTATAAAGCGCTTTGAGTCTTTGAGGAAGGGTAGAAAAGCGCTATACAAATATACGCCATTTACCATTCCCCACAATTCAGTTCAACAGTGTAACATACAGTCAACGTAACCACGGACTGTACAAGAAGTGGCTCGAGCTCATTAACAAAACAACATGACTAAAGATTTTTGCAGTGGAAATTCTACACTTAATCCTTATTAGAAATAGTTAATTCATTTAAACTCTGTAATTCGTGGTCTAATTTTGAACGTCTAAACATCAGTCACAACCCTTTTTACTGCTACTTTAGTACGGCAGAGTTATGCTGCAAGACGGTTACTGAGGAGGCGTCAGCTATGACGGTACCCTGATAAGTGTTAGATTGTTGGGAAAACAGTGTGAGAAGCAATGTGTATCCTGTTAAATGGTTTGGTGTTTATTTGTTTGTTTTTAATGAGCCTGTCTCGTCATTGTTACTTTGCTACTTTGGTTACATCACGTAAACTCCAGCTACGGTGGCCGTTTTGGTTCAATTGTTCTGCTTTGAGCACAGAGCCTATTCAGACGGAGGAAACTCAAGCCTCGTTTCCACTGAGCCAGTGGTCCGGTACGGTCCAGTTAATACTGGCGAGCGTTTCCACTCAGTAGTTTATTTTATTGGCGCACACATGGTGTAGACTGCTAGCGTACCCCTAGCTCACCCTGTATCACACTGTCGCCAAAAAAGGATGGCGAGAAACGTTTCCAGTTCCACCGCAGAGCCCTTGCTGTTGTTTGCAGGCATTTTCAATTAGACTCGTGACCAAAAGAGTACACAGGAAACAGCAAAAACTCGAATGCTTACAAACGTTAGCATAAATGAGCGCTATTATAGGAGCCATAAAATTGTGATTGTAATTCATCTTACACCCAGTAGGGGGATTTTGTATTTAAGGGAAGACGTCACAGTGTTTGACAGGTGTTTTGGCCCGGAAGGGCAAAGGGTTTTTGAACGCTCACGCTCACGCTCACGCTCACGCTCATGCTCTCGGGCAGGCTGGTAATGTCACGCAATCATGTATGCAAAATGACAGACAATAAATGTCAATGTGTTTGCCATACAAAGGGAGTGGACATTCAATGAATGGAGCAATCAGGTGCGCGTCAACCTCACTCTGGGTCAAAACATTCTCAGTAGCAAAGTTTAAGGCTTAGCTCCTTCAACATTAGTCAAAAACCTCTTTGATCTTTGGATTACTTCGGCACGTTTGGCGCTGAGCGAAGTAAATGACGCAAAGGAGGACCGCTGCTGATTGAGGTGGGAGAGCGTCGGCCCGGAGGTGGAAGTTCGTTTGGAACCGCGAAAAGAAAGATGAGCGGGGTGGAGCATGGTGGAGCATCAGAACGCTGGATTTCTGGACGATTATTGGATTATTTGACCGTTGGATCACAAGATTTGGATCATCATTCCACGGACGACAGAACGGCGCCCAACTCATGAAGGTACCAGACTGTAGCGCTACACTCAATGACATTTTCAAATGTGTGCACACAGTAGAGCATAAATCCAATGCATTGGTCGCAAAAACGAGGAAACTATAAGCGTTTCGTTTATTTGCTTTTCGTTGCGGACAGTTGAAATGATCAGCTGCAATTATGGAGACGATTGACACGGCGTCGGGCGTGAACGTCAATGCGCAAATTGACAAACTGGACGGTGTCACTGCTGACTGTGATGAAACACAAACTCAAAAACGCGTGGTAAAACTTTCAGCAAAGGCTCTTGCTAACGAGTTGGACAGATTGCAATCAAGTAGAAATGCCAAATTAAACAAAGCGGCTAATATTAGGAAAACAATACAAGGGTTCATGTTGAATCATGATAAAACACAGGTTACATGTGCTCTTGAGCAACTGATTGAAGTGTGTGATGATGTGAAAATTGTACATAATTCTTTGTTGGTTCTTCTGCCTTGTGAAGAGAAAGAAAAACATGATATATGGTTTAGAGCAAAAATGTTGTCTGTTAATGAGTGTATTGCCAATGCAACATTATGGGTTTCACAAAATGATGGAAATGTAAAAGGAAAAGATGTTGTGGATGACATTAATCCAGAAGATAGTGTTTCCAATATTAGCAAACATTCAAGCCACAGGAGCCAAAAAAGTGGCAGGTCAAGCACCACATCTTCTGCTGTCAGAAAGGCTGCTGCAGAGAAGGCAGCACTTGTTGCTCGTGCTGCAGCTTTAACAGCCAAGCATGCTTTGGAGGAGCAGGAGCTGCAGCTACGAAAGAAAAAAGAAATGCTAGATTTGGAAGCTGAAATAGCTGCATCAACCGCTAAATTGGCTGTTTTACAAGCATCAGAGCATGGACGCTATTCTCAAGGTCCCACTGATGGCATGAATTCTTATGTGGAAAAGGAGAAACACAAGACAGGATCCATCAAGATGTTAAATCCTTTGGCAAAGGAGTATCAATTTGAAACACAGAAACAAGTGCGTCAACTGAATTCAACAAAATGGTCATCTATATCCACCAAAGGATTATCAAAGGATGTGCGACCTAAAGAAACAAAGCTACAGCAGCATCCATGCAGCTACAATGAACCACATCAGGAAGTTGCCTTTGGAACATCTCATCATTTTCAACCTCAAATGACTGCTCAATTTTCAAATCATCAACAAATCAGTTTTAATCAGCCTGGTGAAATACTCAGCATCATGCACAGACAAAATGCAATAACAGAAGCTCTGGTGCAGCAGCAACATCTGATGACTCTTCCATCACGAGACATTCCAACATTTGATGGAGATCCTCTCCAATATAAGACATTCATCAAAGCTTTTGAGCAAGGAGTGGAAGAAAAGGCTGCAAAGGCAGATTGTCTGTATTATTTGGAGCAGTTCACCAGAGGTCAGCCACGTGAATTGGTTCGAAGCTGCCAGCACATGGCTCCAGAGCGTGGTTATAAGATTGCAAAGGATCTTCTCCAAAAACATTTGGAAACCAGTATAAGATCGCAAGTGCATATATGGAGAAGGCTCTAAACTGGCAAGTAATAAAATCTGAGGATGTGAAAGCACTTCAAGCCTATGCTTTGTTCTTAAGAGGGTGCTGTAATGTGATGCAGGAGCTTCAGTATATGCAGGAACTGGACATGCCAGTAAACATGAGAGCCATCATGTCAAAATTGCCATTCAAAATGAGGGAGCAATGGAGAACCATAGCTCACGACATAATGGAAACAACCAATCAGCCAGCCTCTTTTATGGATTTGGTTGCGTTTATTGAACGACGTGTCAGCATACTCTCTGATCCATTGTTTGGTGAGATAAGAGAACCGTCTGGTGTGACTGGGATAAAGACTTTTTCTGGCTTTAAGTCACAGCCCAAAGGAAGAATAAAAGGAAGTGTGATGGCCACCACTGTAACACCTATGGAGACTCATGAGAGAGTTAGTGAAACAACATCAGAACCAGAAAAGGAAAGGAAGGCTGAATGTCTTTGTTGTGAACGCAGTCATACTTTGGAGGAATGTAAACAGTTCAACAGAAAGAAACATAAAGAAAAGATTCAACTCTTAAGAAGCAAAGGGGTTTGTTTTGCATGTTTATGTGTGGGACACATGAGCCGTGAGTGTATCAAACGTCTGACATGTAAAATGTGTGGGCAAACCCACCCAACTGTGCTTCACATTAAACAACAATCAATACCAGAACTACAAGGAACTCCTAACCAACCGACTTCACCCAAAACATGTGGACATACAGGGGCCGGTCAGGACCGGTGTGTATTATCCATCCTCCCTGTGAAGATAAGAAGTGTGAAAGGAAACCACACAGTTAAAACATATGCATTTCTGGATCCAGGAAGTTCTGCTACATTTTGTTCAGAACATCTGATGCAACAGTTGAGAGTTACAGGAAGAAAAACTAACTTTCTTTTAAGCACAATGGGACAGAAAACAGTGGTCCCAGCCTATTCATTGACTGGTTTAGAGGTTTCTGGTTTGAACAGCAACAATTTCCATGTTCTTCCAGAAGTTCTCACCCAAAAGGAAATGCCAGTAACTGTTGACAACATGGTTACACCTGAAGAACTGGCAAAATGGCCTTACTTGTCCAAGGTTAACATCCCAAACATAACAGCAAACGTCGACTTGTTGATTGGTACCAACGCCCCCAAGGTATTAGAACCATGGGAGGTCATAAATAGTTGCGGAAATGGTCCGTATGCTATTCAGACGGTGCTGGGATGGGTGGTTAATGGCCCGCTGACTGGTAACAGTAGTGCCTCAAAGGTCAAGTTACCCATGGCGCTTGTAAACAGAATTTCTGTAAGCAAGCTTGAAGAAATGTTGGTCAAGCAGTATAATCATGATTTCAATGAAAGAGTCTTAAAGGAAAATGGAATGTCCAGAGAAGATCTCAAGTTTATGGAAATCATGGAGCACTCAACAGTTCTTCAAGAAGGAAGATATTGTTTGAGATTACCATTTAAAACCAAGGAGGTTTCTCTGCCCAATAACATTGCAGTGGCAAAACAAAGAATTCAAGGACTAAGGAAGAGATTTCTGAACAATACAAAGTTACATCAGGAGTACACTGAGTATATGAAAATGCTAATCAGTAAGGATTACGCAGAACAAGTACCAGAGCAACAACTGTCTGGCATGAAAGGAAAAGTGTGGTATATTCCCCACCATGGAGTTCACCATCCAAGGAAAGGATCCCTCCGTGTGGTGTTTGACTGTGGAGCCACATTTCAAGGTGCATCCTTAAATGATAAACTGTTGCCTGGGCCAAATCTCACCAGCTCATTACTGGGTGTCCTACTCCGTTTTAGAAACGAACCAATAGCCTTTGTTGGTGACATTCAAGCCATGTTCCACCAAGTCAAAGTTGCGAAAGAAGATAGAGATTTTCTACGCTTTCTTTGGTGGCCTGATGGCAACATCAGTCAGGACCTCAAGGAGTATCGGATGACTGTACATCTATTTGGAGCTGTGTCATCTCCTAGCTGTGCGAGCTATGCCTTGAGGAAAACTGCTGATGATAACAAGTCTGAAAGTTCAGAAGAGGTGGTTCAATCTGTCAAGCAAAATTTCTATGTGGATGATTGTTTGAAGAGTTCTGCTACAGAAAAAGAAGCCATCCAAATGATAAAGGATCTCACTGCTTTGTGTCAGAAAGGAGGGTTCATATTGGAGAAATGGAGCAGCAACAGTCGTGTTGTACTGCAGTCTCTTACAGCCAATCAGAGAGCCAGCTACCTAAAAGAATTAAATCTGGACAGAGAAGAATTACCAATGGAAAGAGTTCTGGGTTTGCAATGGTGCGTGGAGACTGACTCATTCAGGTTCAAGATGGAGATGAAGCAACAGTCTTTCACTAGACGTGGCATGTTGTCCGTCACAAGTTCAGTTTATGACCCGTTGGGTTTTCTGGCACCCATCACCTTACTTGCAAAAATGATGCAACAAGAGCTCTGTCGCAGAGGTTGTGGATGGGATGATGAACTACCAAAGGACATCTTACCTCAATGGAAAACATGGCTGGAAGACTTGGATCAGCTAACTGCATTCAGTGTGAAAAGATGTATCAAGCCCATGGAATTTGGAACAATAAAGCATGCTCAGCTACATCACTTTGCCGATGCCAGTGAAAAGGGATATGGAACTGTGACATACATTCGTATGTTGAATCACAAAAACGATGTTCAGGTTGCCTTTATTCTTGGCAAGGCTAGAGTGACACCACTGAAGGCTGTAACAATTCCCAGACTGGAGCTAACAGCTGCTGTTCTTGCTGCCAGAGTGGACTCATTTTTGAAATCAGAGTTGGATTTTCTGGTGGAGGAATCAGTCTTTTGGACTGACAGCACGTCTGTGATAAAATATCTGAACAATGAGGACAGACGGTTTCGTACGTTTGTGGCTAACAGAATTTCAACAATCAGAGAAACAACTGAACCCTCTCAATGGAAGCACATCAGCTCCAAGGATAATCCAGCAGATGATGCATCTAGAGGAATGAAAGTCGCAGATTTCTTGAACAGCAGCAGGTGGCTGGAAGGTCCAGTATTTCTTTGGAGGCAGGAAGAGGATTGGCCCAAAGCTGTGCTGGATGACTCAATGGATCCTTATGACAAAGAAGTCAGACAGGAAGTGACTGTAAACCTCATCAAGACTTGTGACATCTCTAGTCCAACTGACCAGTTTATTACTTACTTTTCCGAGTGGAGAAGACTCAAAACAGCAGTTGTCTGGGTTCTTCGGCTAAAGGCAGTTTTGTTGGATCGATACCGTTTGAAGAAGCAGTTAAAGGCTTCTACGAATAAAGACAGTCAGAAGAGCTCAAGAGGAACTGATGGAAAAGGAGTTGTGTCATCAACATCAAAGTGCAGCACTCTGACACTGGATGAATTGTTGGCTGCAGAAGACGCCATAATCCGTTACTGTCAGAAACAGAAGTTTGGACCAGAGATTGCTTCTTTATCATCTGGAAAAGATACAGTGAGCCGCCAAAGTTCTATATATCGATTGGACCCAGTTCTGGAAGACGGGCTTTTGAGAGTTGGAGGAAGATTGAGTAAAGGAGCAATGCCAGAGGAAGCAAAGCATCCTCTGATTCTTTCTAAAGACCAACATATTTCCAAGCTCATTCTCAAGCACATTCATCAGAACTTGGGTCATAGTGGACGAGCCCACACACTATCCAAATTGAGAAGAAGATTTTGGATTACAAATGCCAACACAGCCATCAGGACAATCATTAGCAATTGCAGTTTTTGTAGACGCTATAATGGAAGAGCAGTGGAACAAAAAATGGCAGACCTGCCAAAGATGAGACTCCTTCCTGATCTACCACCATTTACAAACACAGGAGTGGATTATTTTGGACCGGTGGAAGTGAGAAGAGGAAGGTCAACATGCAAACGTTACGGAGTCATATTCACCTGTATGTCAAGCAGGGCAGTGCATCTGGAAGTTGCAGTCTCATTGGACACAGACACATGCATCAATGCCCCACGTCGTTTTGTCAGCAGAAGAGGACAGGTTGAACATCTGATTTCAGATAATGGAACCAACTTCATCGGAGCAGACAGAGAACTGAAGGAGGCTCTCAAAGGGTTGAATCAGGACAGGATTCAAGGATCCATGGCTCAAGCTGGAATCCATTGGAGTTTTAACCCACCAGCGGGTTCACACCATGGCGGGGTGTGGGAAAGGATGATTCGCCTGGTGAGGAGAGTTCTCACTTCTGTTCTACATCAACAAAAGCTGGATGACGATGGACTTCATACAGTGTTCTGTGAAGTGGAGGCCATTCTGAATGATCGTCCTATTACTAAGCTCTCGGAGGATGCAAACGACTTGGAACCTCTCACTCCAAACCATATTCTTCTCTTGAAAGGAAAACCAGCTTTCCCACCAGGCTTGTTTGAACAACATGATCTGTATGTGAAAAGGCGTTGGAGACAAGTACAGTACATGGCGGACCTCTTCTGGAAGAGATGGACACGAGAGTACTTACCCTTGCTCCAAGAGCGACAAAATGGAACGAAAAGAAAGGAGTTTAACACCTGGAGATATAGTAGTGATCATGGACTCTTCAACTCCACGTGGATCGTGGCCCCTTGGAAAAGTTCTAGAAGTTTTTTCTGACAAACAAGGACTAGTGTGCTCTGTGAAGTTACAGACAAAGTCCAATATAATTGAAAGGCCAGTCACAAAACTTTGTTTGGTACATGGTGTGTAAACTGGTTAAATATGTACTTTGTTTATTGTGACACTTTATGGCCATTCTGTCTTTAAGTTTAAATTGTTGTGTCAGTTTGTCATCAACAATTAGGGGCCGGTGTATAGGAGCCATAAAATTGTGATTGTAATTCATCTTACACCCAGTAGGGGATTTTTAAAGGGAAGACGTCACAGTGTTTGACAGGTGTTTTGGCCCGGAAGGGCAAAGGGTTTTTGAACGCTCACGCTCACGCTCACGCTCACGCTCATGCTCTCGGGCAGGCTGGTAATGTCACGCAATCATGTATGCAAAATGACAGACAATAAATGTCAATGTGTTTGCCATACAAAGGGAGTGGACATTCAATGAATGGAGCAATCAGGTGCGCGTCAACCTCACTCTGGGTCAAAACATTCTCAGTAGCAAAGTTTAAGGCTTAGCTCCTTCAACAGCTATATATTGACACTTTCTTTTTTTTTTTTTTTAACTTGTCCTGTCCAACAGCTGAGCCAACAGATGTGGGCTGAGAGCTTCTTGTGTTGGGCAGATGTTACTGTCACAACAGGGATTTATTGAGTATAAACTCCTGTTGTATTTAATGCTAAACTTTATTTATATTGATTATGTTTTATTTTATATTATTTTCTTTGTCGTTGGACCGGACGGAAAAAGGGAAGAGGGTGGGGGAGGGGTGGGGGGAGATAAGATGGCAACAGAGGGAAGCAACATCATAAAACAACCAGGACTAAGTGATAAACTAGAATGGGCGGGGCCTGTCTACACACACGCTCTATAGTTACACACACACTTGTTGGCCAAAATAGTCTCTACATTTAAACTAAACATACTCACATATACTATACATATACTACACATGTACGCAATTCAGCTAAACAGCAGCTCACACACTCCATCATACAAACCCATTCAGATAAAGACTTTCATTCTGTCACACAAACGGTTAGTGCTCAGGTGAGTGTTTATGTTTCACTGAGGTGGGTGGTGATGGAATGTACTCAGGGAGAGCGCCCGGCCATCCCCACGCCAAGACCCCCCGCCGGGGCAGCAGCTGCAGCCAAGATCCCCCAACACCCGCCGTGGAGCCGCGGAGAGAGACCGCCCGCCGGGCAATCCCGCCGAGCACCCAGACCGGGGCACGCGGGACCGCCGCAGAGGCCCCCCACACCCAAGAGCAGGAAGGCACAGGAACACGGAGAGTGCAGGCCCCAGCCCAGCCAGAGGAGCAGCCCCCCCACCCCGCCAGGAGGGCCAACGCGGGACCCCACCCCCGGAGAGCCCCCCAACCCCCGAGGAGCAGCCCCACCACCCCCAGTGGCGCAGAGGACCCCCCCGCCCCACCCCAGGTACGAGCCAGGGCCCCCAAGGGCAACCCACCCCACACTCCAGACAACCGCCTGCCCCCACCGCGAAGGTCCAGCGGAGAAGCAGGGCAGAGGCCGCCCCCCCCCGCCGAGCAGAAGAGAACCCAAGAGAAACAGAGGCCCCAAGGAGTGATGTACAAAACAAGGCCCGACCAGGCACACCCACTGATGGAGTTAAGGAGAGGACTAGTTCTCGAAAGCAGGGACCGGATTCCGCACCACCGAGACCTGGACACCCCCCGCTCCGATGTAGATTGATCCCCTGCTAAATCTCGGGGATCCCACTCCCGGCGTGGGAGGAGACTGCCGGCCCAGGAGACCGGCACCCAAGAGACTAGACCACCAGGCCGAGGTTCCCCGCACCCCCGCCAGGGATGGGTAGGGGACAGAAGGTCGAAGGTCCCACCTTCCTTGTGTGATGCGTGCGTGTTTGCTTGTTAGAGTGTATGTTTGTGGTGTTAGAGGTGTGTGTACTAAAGGGGTGCGGTTAAAATTGGTGAGAAGGCCTTAACAGGGCATCTCCTGATTTCTCGCAGAGATGCCCCGTCACCCTCCCACCAGCGGCCCTACATGTCTATGGTGCGGTTAAAATTGGCGGAAGGGGCACTGAAAGGACATCGACTGTTTGCTGGCAGTGATGTCCAAGCACCCCCCCACCAAGGGTCCTAAATGTCTAAGGTGCAAATAAAATCGAGGGGGGGCAAATCCTTGCAGCGGCCACAGGAGGAGGGCCACTGGCAGGTAGTCCACCCCCCGCAGCGCACCGCAATACAGACACCCTCCCCTTCTCCCTATTGCATGTTTGTATGAGGAAGGGGATATGTTGGGGTCAGTTGGCAGACTGACCCCCGATGGCAGACCCCTGTCCCCCCGCCCCCCCCCGCGTTGGGCCCAAGTTCCCCCAGCCCAGGCGTCCCACCCCCCGAGAGCCGACCCGCCAGGCGCAGCACCCGCCACCCCCCACAAGGAGGGAGGAGCCAAGAAGGAGCCAGTCCCAGGGACAAATCCGAGTCCCCGCCCCCAAGAGCCTCCCCTGTGGGTGTACTGGTCAGGCACCAACGGGACCTAGGCAGCCAGACCGGCCGCGGCCCCCCCCGATTTCTCAGCGGAGAACCCGACAAGCCAGACCCCCCAGGTCCCGTATCTATATATTGACACTTTCTAATGTTGTCATCAGGGTCAACTACTGTATTTTCTGGACTATAAGGCGCACTTGTATATAAGCCACACCTACTCAATTTTTTTTTTAAAAAGAAAAAAAAGAAATACAAGCCGCACTGGGCTATAAGCCGCAGATATCTATGTTGAAAAATAAGATAATTACTATAACAATTTTGTACTTTAAATGTACATGTATGTACTTGCCGTCTCCAGCGTCTCACCATAGATTTATTGATGCTAAGCTTGTGTGCAGCAGTGCGGTTTCCTTTTTAGATAGCAAGCTCCATATCTTTTAACTTAAAATGTCCACCACACAAACTTCTTTGTGTGATTTCCGCAATGAAGAAGGATTTTAAAAATAATTACTAGTTAGTAATTTGTCACGAGTGTTCTATCTGTTAAAGAAAAAGCAGTGTTGGCTTTTCTGATTTGCTTTGATTTTTTTGTCTATCTTATTTTTTATTCAAATTCCGGTTAGAGGTCCCCTAGCAGTGGAAGAAAAATCCACAGAATAGTCGCACCTTTGTATAAGCCGCATGATTCAAAAAAGTAGCGGTTTATAGTCCAGAAAATACGGTAATTCGTTCTGGATTATCTGGGAGAAAAAACTCTGGTTCACTTTAAGCAAACCAAATAAGTCCATATACGTTTTTTAAAAATGGAGATAAAGTTGATATTATTAAAGATGATAGATTTAGGTAGATTACAGAAAGTAATGGATTTGATGTGGGTTTTTTTTTTTTTTTTTATCTTTTAAATGTTAATTTTGCTTGCCAAGGGTTTCTCCCTTTGGTAAAAGAAGGAGAAAGAGTAAGTAAACTGTGAAATAGATAAGACAGGTTAGATGTAATATCTTCACTCTGGACAATCCAATGAGCAGAATCAGTGTCATTCGTCTAGAGGGAATCG
Organism: Oryzias javanicus; assembly: GCA_003999625.1. Classification (NCBI taxonomy): domain Eukaryota; kingdom Metazoa; phylum Chordata; class Actinopteri; order Beloniformes; family Adrianichthyidae; genus Oryzias; species Oryzias javanicus. The sequence goes on from CM012453.1 coordinate 17,216,450, forward strand.
CAATTTAACTCTTATGACAGTTGACAGCCGGAACGACCGTCTGATAGCAAACTTAGTTTTACGACATCAGTCACTTCTCATTCACCCCATTGAAGTTGCGCTTACGCAAGCTTACTGTAACACGCTGTGCCACATTTCTATTGTTTGCCTCCTACATAAAAGAGAGTCGATGGCGGTTAATTCGTTTGCTTCGTTTCCACCGTTTCATTTCTACGGAGGGAATTAAGCGTTTTGTGAGACTGTGTGCATCACGCAGCGCCCACAATGAGGCAGAAGTACCAACGGAAAGGGCTCGGTAAACGATGAGGACCCCGGCGTGCTCACTTCATTAACTGAATGAAGTGATGTTGGGGGTGTAACTCAATTTCAGATAATAGTTTAGCTCCAAAAAGGACGCGTCTAAAAGGCTCCAGGACAAATACATAAACCCTATTGTCCTTTAAAATGACACTTGCCTTGGTTTTGTATAAATGCCCAAAACTTCAAAGAATTGTCGTAAAAACACGGCGACTAACCGGGAGGTAAACGCGGCCACGGTTGTAGACACAAGTGACAGACAGAACTTAAGGACAAACCTTGTTATTTTGTTTTCGCTCCGAGAGCTCCGTCACCGGGCGCTCGGGTATCCTCTAGTCGGGATGAGTCTGCTGTCAGTCGAGCCGCCGCTCGGCTCCTCTCGGTGCCATTCGCGCGCGCTTGTTCCCCTCGCGACCCCGCGAGCACGTCGATTGGCTTCAGCCCTGACGACGTATGCCAGCCGCGCGCGCACGCGCACTGCCCTCTGGCGACCAGTCAACTTGTGACCGGAGCAGAATGGATCAGTGTTCGACCAGAACCCCAGGTCCTGTCCACATATGTTCTAATATAGAGGTTTCCACATATAGATTGCTCTAAAAATCATGTATTTCTTTCTTACATTCAAAGTTATTCATATTGTGACATGATTCATTATTTTTCTTAAGCAATAAAGACCCATCATCCTAAATAAATACAAAGTTACTCATGTAATAGTCCATAATTTCCAAGAATTACTCGTTGTAGCCTATTTATGGATATTCTCTTAGCACAATGCAATGGAATATCTGTTTATTCAATAGTTTTGCTCTCTATAGTGTTTACTAGAATTAGCTATTTTTTTTTACTATTAGTTTGTAAGATGTTTTATAGTGTCACTCAATAACTTAAACACAGTGGTGCGTTCAAGGCCAAACTCCAACGGTTTGGAATAATTTTGATATCTTGGTTGTTGCCAGGCAACAGCTGTCCTGGAACAAAGATGAAGGTGTCCCTGGGCCCTTTTTCGTCTTCATTCTCCTACATTTTTCCTTCATGTATTTCCATCTCGACCTAAAATCCATGTTAATTCTCCCACTTTTTATATTTCTCATTAAGCTGGAACAAATTACGCAATGTTTCAAGAAACTAATTTTTTATTCAATAATTAACTACTTGCCAGTTTTGCTCAGCCACATTAAATTGATTTTTTTCTCTCCTTTTTTGTGCATTTACACAATTTGTGAATAAAGTTAAAGTTCCTGCAGAGGAACATACTTTTATTATAGAGAATCAAAAATTCTGATTTGGGTAAACTGTGATGGTAAATGCACTGATTCAGAGCAGGATCGTATGAACAGCAGGATGCAGAGCCAACATGCATGAGCTGAAACACACCATCTTCAATTGAAAAAAACCAAACATTAATATTAAACATGTACAGCACCATGAAAGATTGTTGAAAGCAAGGCAGTAGAAGATGGGGGAGAAAAACATTTTTCCTTGGAATTTAGAATGCTATTTCCTTTTTTCTCTAGAGAGCTTTTGTAATTTAAGGCAGAATTGTTCAAAAAATTCTTAAGAATCTAAAAGCACTCTTCCTGAATTCCAATAAAGGTAAGACACATAGGCAGCTTACCTCATTGGTACCTTTCAGAACCATTAAAAAAAAGAGCTAAGTGGATGAAACCTGTCTTAATTTGGCTTGGAAATGTTTAGCCAAAAAGAAAGAAAAAAAAACCCTCTGGCACTTTTCCACACAGCTGCACTATGTTCTTTCGCATAATTACGACATTAAAAAATGATTTAAAAACACCACAAATGACAATTTATTCATCACACTTAGAGGTTTATCTCATTTTATGTTGAACGTTTTAAAATTTGACATAAATGTCCCATAGCAAAATCAAAGTTGTTCAGTTTCACTGAAGCTCCAGATTCTAAATTGATAGGAAGAACTTGTGCTGTAAGAGGATTGCTCTGCCCTCCCTCCTGATGAAATGTAATCACTGGGGGCGGGCAGCACAGATGTTATTCACATAAATAATTATTTTTCTGCAGAGCGTGTCTTTTGTTTGTGGTGGAAAAGCTACACCGCATTCCAGTGTGTAACTGCATGCTCGATTTGTTATCACATCCTATTCATCTATGAATTAGAATGGATTTAATTATTCCTTTTTGGTTATGGATTTCACTCGCATCCGCCATCTCAATTCAATATTCCTGCTTGAATGGGTCAATTATACCCGGAACGAACAAAATGTGAAGCAGTTTTGAGTATTGCAAAGTTGCCCCTAAATTATTAAGCATCAATTCACGCTTCGATGTTTCAACCATATGGCCGGACTGAACACTTTCACCCCGCATCTCCTCCGCCTCTCATGGGAGGCAGTTACCAGGGCTCGCTGCAGCTGATGAAGCGTTCAGAGAGAATGAGTAAGGCCGGGCGCGGCAACAATCAACAAAAAACATGTGCAGGAGCTTTTTATAACAAGCAAGACAGGACAGCAGAATTTTCTAAACAGTTTTAATCAATGTTAGAAAACAAATGCAGTCGTAAGCTTTAAAAATTGTTTTTTTTTTTCTTCTTTAAGCTGTCGTAGTGTAAGCACAGGAGTCACAACAGAGATACCAAACATTTGTCCAGGAGAGTGTATTTAAGGTGTCAGTTGGATGCATAGAATATATATATATTTCCCAAATAAAGCAAAAGAAAGCTAAACATAAATTGTGAATTGTACAGGACAGCGAGCGCCTTTTCTTATAGATGAGGGGCAACTCCCACAAATCATCCACAACAAAAACAGTACGAGGCTGTGATTTTCATTTGGAATTACATGGTGCTGTAATCCTAAAAACATAACAGGAAAACAAAACAAAAAAAAAAAACAAGATTTTCACACAAAAAAAAAAAGTTTATGCAATGCATACACCTAAAAGCAAATGTACACAATCAGTTTGTAATACTACCATTCACTTCATGACTATTTTGCCACCATTTAAAGGCTTTTCTTGTGGTTACTTTAACTGTATAGATCAAATCACAGCCTACAAGTTCACTCGCAGCCCGACATGGTCTTTGGTGAAAAGGGTAAAAACATGCACCTGGATGAGAAGCAAAGCTTGCAAAAACACAAATGAAAACAAACCCTTAAAGTGATTACTTATAGTTGCTTGTTATTCCACAACGGTAAGGCCACCTCTTTGTTGAAAAGGAGAAAATAGTGCAGTATGCTTTTCAGTGTGCTTTACAAACCTTTATGATATTGATTAACTTAATGATAATATAGAAAAGGTGAAGCAAAGGGGTACAAGTTAAGGCAAAACACTCAAATGTAAGGGTTACTTAAGGGCGAGTGAAGGCATCACTTGGTCTCACATAGAAAGGCACGTAAATAAGGCACACGTAGGCTGTGCCTAATGTCCCTCATTGAAAACACAAAGAAGTCAGCCTGAAATATTTGCTCTTGATGTATCTCCCTTTGAGCGAAGGACAAAACGCGCTCCCCAAGTTATCTAACCCCTACCACACAGACTATCTGCACACCTCCCATAAACGGTCTACCATTGCTCCCAGCTGAAGTCGTCGCCGCCTCCAAAGACGACAAAAAAGCCGAGGATGGTGAGAAAGATGACGGCGTTTCCCGTCATCACCAAACCGCAGGCGCCCCACTGGATCTGTGGGCAGAAAAAGGTGAAATGTCCACACTGTGTCTTCAGGAATCGTTTGTATTTATACACATTTAGAACGGGCTGAGGAGAGCTCACAGTGTTTTTTCGGGCCAGGATGATGGGGAGACCAAACGCAGACACCACAATGCCAGTCGTTAAGAAATATGCCAGCTCTCTGCAGGCGCTGCTGGACTCCGTGCTGTCACTGAGGCGTCTGGATATGAAGGTTGGGATTGGGCTCAGCACGTAGAAAATCAGGACAAACAGCGGCCAATATACCCTGTGGAAAAGGAGCCAAGGTTTGAGTTCAGTCTCTGAAACTGTCAAGAGAGAAAAACAAACACTGGCAGCTTGTTTTCAGTTCTGTTGCAGACTCTCATTACAGTGGGATTTCCCAACATAGTACTTTGCAATGCAAAGCGTTTTCTAAACAAAGTTTCCTTCCTCTGCCCAGCAGCTTCCATGCAGCTGCATGCCAGTAGGTTGCTTAAACACTAACTGATGCTTAAGCAAATAAATTTATAAATATTTTGCTAAAATGTAAAAAAATGAAAGCTTCCGTCTAACATTGAAATTATGTGGTCTTTTACAACCCCAAAGGAAAAAAATGCATTTTTCTGTGAGAGGATGGTTCCACATTTAAGTATGTTTAATTAAAGGCTCTTTTAAAACCATGCTACATCAAAATTATGGCCTTGAACAAAAGGAAAATGTGCATGATATCTAGCTTATCAAACATTCACTAAATAGAACAAAATGGCAAACTAGAGTTTCAGGGTGTATTCACACTAGAAGCATGACTTGTTCTGGACCGGGTCCACTTGATTTGTTCTGGGTTGAGTCCTAAACCTTGCATTTGGTCTGTATCTAGACTGGCGTCTAGCTGAGATTTCTGTTCTGGTATCTTGTAAACAAAACCACGTGACTAAAGATCTCTTCATTCATTGGCCAGCAGTTATGGGGGCGGATCAAAACAAAAAGAGAAAGATGGAGGTGCTGCGGTTTTCCGAGATTGTTCACTTATTTAAACTTTATTTCGCTGATCAATTTTGATTGTCTGTATGAAGGTCAGGTTCAACACTTTTTACTGCTACTTTGGTATGGCTGAGGCATACTGCAAGGTGGTTACTGAAGATGCTATGGCTCCGAGGTACGGTGATAAGTGTTTATGGCATATACATTGTTGGAAAACTGTGAGTAGCAATGTGTATTATGTTAAAAGTTGTTTTAATAAGCCTGCCTTCAAACAACCACATTTTAATGAGCTGCTGTTGCCTAGCTGCTCCACGTTTGTCCCAAAATTACAGTTATTTTGCTCTCGAACTGCGTTGTATTTAGACTGAGGAATTACAGAGCAAACGGAAGTTCAGTCTGATTGGAAACGAACCAAGATCCCCTCAAAACGGGTCAGAGAGCTGTTCCTGGTCCCAGACCAGGGTCCGTTTGTGCGTTTCAGATGGAAACTTTGTTCTGGATGATTATGGGGGGGGAACTGAACTCTAGTTCACTTTAAGCTGACCAAATGTGTCTGGTCTGAATACACCCTCTGTCAAGTTTTTAGACAAAAATATATTATTTGTGTTTTCAAAATGTATTTATCTAAGGCAGGAGAGCAAATGTTTTCTTTAGAAGGATTCCCATCAAAAATATTTGTCTTTCTTGTCTAATTTTCTATTTTGTCATTTCCACTTCTTTTAAGGCTTCATTGCAAACCCTTTTATTCCTCTGTCATTAGACTTTACATTTTTTAGAATTTTCCATACAGATTCTCTCAAATTTTCTTTTAGATCTTCTATTTGTTCATTATTTCTTTCTCAGTTCCTTATTGATTTGTGTTTTACAGCTGTCCTCCTTTAGTTGTAAATATTGTGTACTTGTGCCATAATAACTGGCCAGTGTGGACACCATAAATGCATATTGCTGCTTCTTATGTTATTTGTTTATAGTTTGCAATAAATTATTTCAAACTGAGTGGCTTTTGAGGGGATTTTTTTCTTTCAGTTTTTGCATTTAAATCGAAACTACAAATTGACATTATACAAATTTTGTTTTTAAATGATCTAATTTATCATTAAAGAAATGTTGAAAACAAACAAACTGGGAAAAATAGAAACATATTTGGGAAAAAAAAAAAAAAAAAAAAAAAAAAAAAAAAACATCAGATACGTGTTTTAATAGCACAATCTGCTGTTATTCCCACAGAAAAAGGCTGCTGAAGCGACACATAAAGACGAATAAACAGGCTCTCAATTGACGAGAAGCTTCGCCAAGTCAAAAATAACCTCTCTTTCATTCCTCTTTTGTTATGCTGTTTATACTGCTATTGTTGAACTCAGTTTATGAAGGAAGAAGTGCTCGGGTTTGGGTGTAAACAGTGATTCGTACCCGTACTGCTCCAGCGCACAGCCGAGCAGGAGGAACGTCAGTCCAATGGCACCGCTGAACGACAAGCCAACCAATGCTAAAGAAAAACAGAAAGATAGAAAAACGAAACTAAAATGAAATCAAATGAACTTCGCGCCCCACGATAAAGTTCAAAGCTAAAAACCGAAGGGAGAGAAGGGCTAGCTAACATGCTAACTCAATAAAATGTGGCAGCATCACGTAAGGTAAAGTATTTAAAGTTCACTGCGAAAAGTATTATTATGAGCAGCTACTATCCCTTGTTAGCCCTCAAATATTGTGTTTCGATATAGAAAATCGTTTAAGAAATCTGAGCTAGCTGCTAGCAAAGTTTTCTTTTTCCCAACAAAAGTAAAGCTAAAATAAAGTACAATAATACATATATAAAATAAAACACACTACTACGTTATAAGCTATTTAATAAAAAAAAATCAACATACCCTTAATTCCGGCCATTTTTTAAATAAAAGGATTTTTTTAAAAGTGTCTTTGAGGAGTTTTATGTTTTATTGGCTTTGTTTACGTGCCGAGGCTCCCCGTCTCAGAAGGGGGACTTCCTGCTTCCTCCTTCGGGTTTTCTTCTGGTTTCGTCATCGGCGCTCTTAAAGCAACAGTAACATCACGCGCGTGCGCACTGAACACATAAATTACCAAGGAAAACTCATTAAAATCTGTTGAAAGTTTGGTCTTAATCTCCTCTATCTTTCTTCAGTCTTGTAACCACAGAAGCCACTTTTAAAAAATAATGCAATTTTACTTATAGAGCATTTTGATTTTAGAGTGATTTCCTTGATTTTTCACCTTGATGGTGATGAATGATACATACAATGTAAAATATAATTTTAAACAATTTATAAATTAGCCAATAGTCTTGAGACATCATTTGACTTGATAAGATAAGCTATATTTAATTTATCCTGGTAATAGTGTAATGTGTGGAGGCAGTACAATATTGGGTTACAACCGATTTCGCAATGCACCACAAAAACAATCTCGTTCCTTATTTTCATGAAGTAGCTCTTAGACTTTTCTGACAAGATGAGTATATTAAAAGAAGAGTAGTGATTGATCTCTATCCAATGTTGAACATTTTAGGAAAAAAGTCCAAACTTAACTCTTTAGTTTAGCTTTTGAGTACTTTTTACCTTTCCAAATTATGGACTGTTTGTTTCTGTAGGATGTGTCTGTGTGATTTTTTTTTTCTTTTTAAAAATTATTATGATTGCTATTTTAACTATTATTATTTAACTATTTTTAAATGTTTTTTTTATAAAGCACTTTGAGGTGTTCTGCAGCACAGATAGTAATTGAAAAAACACAAGCTTTCACAGAGCTTGCTAGCTGATTGTACATTCAACAGACTTTAGTTTTTTTATACACATCATTCTTTTACAACTTATTATTGTTCCTCTGGGTAAGAGTGAAAACTAATAATATTCTTATGAGGAGAAGAGGGAAAAAAACAACCCATTGTTGCACTGTGTGTAATTTTCCGAGCTACTGATCTCCAAGGGTTTGTTTTTGTATCTCTCTGTTTCACTCATCCTTACACACCTTATTTAAATTTTAATTTGAGGGCATTATTCTCTGATGAATTCTAATTTTTGTAAAGCAAAGGGTGGTGAAAGCCAATAATAGGTAATTTGCTTCATGGGAGGAAACAGACCTTTCTTTACTTTGGAAATATGAATGTTTTTTCAGTTAATCTAAATGTATTCTAAAAAAAAAAAAAAAATGGCGATTGAAGTTATGAAAATAAAGTGCAGTGAAATTGAAAAACATCCTTTAAATAAATTCTTCATTTGCTGCCATAGGAGAAAAACAGAACACTATTTTGTGAGTTTAACATTTAATCTTTTTCTTGTTCATTTGCACACACAACAAAACGGTAATTTCACTGTTTATACAAAAATAAATGAAAAGTAAAAAAAAAAAAAAAAAAAAAAAAACAAAGCTTTACACAACAATGGAGTGGTAACAAGCAGGACTCATGTAATGATTGATGGACCAGTTCGACCCGTCCTGAGATGAAGCTGAGAAATCTTCAGTGCAATGGTTGCGAGGGGTGCTAGCATCACCTATGAACAAAAATAGATCAAACCAAAAATTTTGATTCCAAATGCCGAATATTCACTCATAGGTTTGTGACTCACATTTCTTTCAAATGTCAAGATTTTAACAAACTCAGGGTGACAAAAAAAAATTCTGTCTTTAAATTTTCTCAATGGAACTTCAGAGGAAAATGTGCTACTTTTTCACTGAATCTTTGAGTGTCAACTTGAGGTTTGGTTACTTACAGAAGAGTATTTTAAATAGTTGACTTGTAAAGTTTTAAACAAATCATGATCCCTCTACCACTGTACAGCCACATTTACTTGTTTTTGAAAGGACAAAACCAAGAGGCCTTTAGAATCTGAGATGCTGCAGCTTTTTTTCTCTAAAAATCTAATGTCTTTAATTATATGAGGTTCCATTTAAATCTTAGTTGAGTTTGCATAATAAACAAGGTCTCACTTTATAATACTTACTGTAAGAAAGAAAATGAAAGTCTTGCAAAAATAAACAGTTTATTTTTTTACCAAATAAAAAAAAAAGCTGTGATAGTATGGAATTTTACCTGTGTATCCTCAAAAAGCAGTTCTTTCTCATAGCTGTCAAGATAAATCCGAACCGTGGCCCCATCACTACCTGTCCCACTGAGTCTGTAGATGATTCGAGAGCCATCAGAGAAGATAATTCGCAGTCCCTGCAGCGAAAAGAGCCAGACACACTCTGACCACAGCCACAGCTGACTTGCTCTGAAGCTGAAGTTGTGCTACTATCATCATGTCCACTGAATTCCTTCTATATCTGAACACACAATCCTGCCATCACAGATTTGTTTTTCAGCGTGCTCTGTGTACCTGGTTCCTGGAGATGGAGCTGTCCACTGGGTCTGTGTACTCAAAGATGTCTGCTTTTTCCACCTGGAAGATCTTGTCCTCCACAGCAAACCTCTGCTTCACGAAAGTCTTGTCTGTAATCATGATCTCCAGATCTTCCATCATATCACACGCTGCATCTATGTCCACATTCTGATAGTCATACCTGAAGATTGTAAAAAAGATATGTTTTTAGACGTGCTGTTTTTACAAACGTGCATTTAAACTGAAAAATTGGTTTGAATGTTTGTTTGAACATCTTGCTTTTTCTGTTTAATCTAAGAAAAATATATTAAAACATTTTATTTTTTAACCCCTTAATGCCTGTTGTTGCAAATATGCAACAAACCACTTTGGCTTTAAATGATCCAAATGTACTTAAATGCAAAAGGATAAGGGATTTTTAAAAAATATTTTATCAAATTCAGGCGTCAAGGGGTTAAATGTCTTTATGGCATTTCCTGTGACAAAATAGTTTCTTTTGTTACTACATAAAATCGGTTACGGTTGTAACGATTCATTTTAACAACAATTCGATTCATATCATAATTTGTGGTTGTCGATACGATTCATAGTTGATATTAATTCTTTTATTTTCCTGTTCCCGAGCAGACGTGTGTTCCAAGCCTGAAATAGTGTTATATCTACTTACATAGTCATGTGATTTATTTTTATTTGAGGATTCTTAATAACCTGAATCTATTTTGGAAAGATATAGATATCTGATCTTAAATTATAAAACGAGTAATGAAAATACACCAAATGTTACATTAAGCCAGGGTCAGATTATATAAATTCGCTTCCTCTCACCGTCATTAGATTGTAATGATGGATTGATCTTTTTTGCTGCCACCACGTCTGATGGTGGTGGTGTTTAGGTTACAGTAAAATAAAACTGCAGTGCCTCAATCCAGATGATATTTTGTGCCGCAATCCAGATTGTATTTTTGCAAGATGAATTATCAATTTATCTCATTTTGAAACAATTTTACAATTGTATAGGTCGGTTCAATTCAATTAACAACATGCCTCAGATGGATCAATCTGGCTGGATCGTAGGAATAGAAATCTTTTTATCTATTAACGTCACACTCCTAAAATTTGTACTTTTATGCAGCCATGTGGCTTTATTTCAACTAACATATTGATATTGTTTGTTCTTCTATTGTATTTCAATGACACAAGAGTTTTCAGTTTTGATAAGAAATCTGCAAAACAGTGAGACAAACTCAAAGTCCACACCTGGAAAGCCATTAGAAAGTGCAGTTTGCTTATGGTCAAATAGTTCGGTAACAAGGGGGGAAAAAGCAGAAATACATTTTTAATAAGAAATATTTGATTCAGTATTTAAAATTTCCTCTGATTATCAAGTTTTTTTTTTTTTGCAATTATTCAATTTCTCTTATCAGAAAATGTCATGGGGAAAACAGTGGCAGGTTTCATCCACTAGATGGCAGTTATGTTCAATATTTAATAAAACACTCCTCTTTATTTTTCTTTCTGCTGCTCAGAGGGTATAATCATTTAAACTCTGCCGCCTGGATCAGAACACAAACCCCTGCTACTTTTCACATCACACCTGTCCTACAGCAACTCCACTGGCTTGCCAATGCCTAAACAGATCAACTAAAAAATTCTTATTCTGACTTTCACAGCCCTGCACAATCTCACCCCTCCATACCTATGTGACCTAATCCATGTTGCCACTCCTGCCTGCTCCCTCAGGTCTTCCTCCTCCCTTCAGCTGCTCTGCCCCCCAGCTCTGGATCTCCCTTCCCTCTGATCTGCGGAACATGGACCCCCAGTTTGCCAAAAATCTCAAAACCCACCCCTTCAGACTGGCATATCCCCCCTAGTTAATGGAATTTTACACATTTTATAAGTTTCACGACTGTCATTTTTAAGTGGTATATTATGTTTCGATTGTATCTGTAAGGCAACCTTGTGAAGTAGTTTCTTCCATATTTCAGCCAGTGGTCTTTAACTATGTCTTCAACACTCCGCCTTCTGGTGGAAATAATGGACAGCCATGCCAGCACTGCCCAAAGGCCATCCTTCTCACGGATATGGTCTCCACCTGAAAAATGATTGGCAGCGAAGATCCAAACATAAATTTCAAATTAATGTCAGAATATAGTGTTCCTATCTATCAGTTCAGAAAAGCATATAATAAAACATTTTTGATTAAAAAAGATTAAAAAAAAAACAATACCTGTGCCAAAACTTTCCTCTCCACACAGAGACACCAAGCCCGCATCCATGAGGTTCCCAAAAAACTTCCACCCAGCAGGAGTTTCATAAATCTCTATCTTTGTTGCTTTGGCCACCCTGCAGAAAATCAAATAAAAAACTTGTTTACGTAAACAACAGAAATAAAGTACACCCTAACTTAACAGATACAGTTAAATCAGGGGCATCAAACATACGGTCCAGTAATTAAGAGAAAAAAATAACAAAGGAAAGAAAGTAAGTTTCCAGCCCATTCCTGTGGCCAGTTATAGTTATTTAAAGAAATTGCTGCAATACACAATTCCGCCACTGGGGGAAGCAAAGTAAAAGAAATACTGTCATAATAAGGGATCAAGAAATAGTGCCATGTTTGGGTAAGATGCAGTTAAGTTGGTCATAAAAATTTTCAAGTGTGAGACATCACAATAGCCAAAATGTTGTTTTCAAAAATATGATAAAACTAGTTATAGCTCTAATAATCATAATACTTAGTGATTAAGCTACTTGGTAAGGTATTTTTCCAACTGAGAGAGAAAAAAAACAAAAAAAACAAAGCTACAGATAACAAGTTGACCATCGATTATTTTGCTATTATGTTAAAGAATGTGTTGAATGTGGCCCCTAACCAAAATGAATTTGACACCCCTGAGTTAAATCCACCTTAAGAGTTGTTTACCGGTCCAATGCCGTGCTTGTGGGCATACTGCGAGCAAAACCCCTCACTCCTGTATGCTGGAAGTATGGGATGCAGAATATGTTGTCTGCGATCACAGCCAAAGAGTCAGAAGGGGTGACGAAGAAGCCGTGTTTGCCCAGTATCATGTTCCGGTCCTTTAGAGCACGCAGACGGACATAACTGAAAGGTGAATCGATTATTCTTGAATACACGTAAAACACCATGATGTCTTTTTACACACCCCATCGCCATCAAACGCAGCACCAAAGTCACACGACCCGTCTCTCATGCTGTCCACTAGATCTGCAGCATCTGTGAGGTTGGGATCAGGGTGCTGACCTCCAAAGTCCTCCATTGGGACGCAGTTAACGGCAGACGAGGTGGGACAACCCAACTCCTTACACAGTATTTGCTTCACATACGGACCTAACACTAAAGAAGAAGAGGCCACAGCATCCAAAGTAGATGAAGCCTTTTTATAAAGTTAACAGACAGACAGTGATGCTTTTAAGTCAAATGTGACAAAAAATAAGAACAGAAAACTAAAACGTTTCAAGAATAAAATGTAGAGACCTAAAGTAACTGACTCATAATCTTGTCAATTCTTGTCTCACCTCCATGCATGGCATCTAGTCGTACTCTGATGGGGTTCTCTCCAGAAAGAAGCTCCTTCAGAGCAGCAAAATCAAAGATGTTCCTCAGCAGGTTGGCATAGGACTCCACAGAGTCTACGATTTCAACTGCACACCGAAAAGAAAACCCGTTTTACACAGATGATCATCTCTGATGGTTTCTGGACCTAATTTGTTATATATAACACTAGAGCTTTTTGCTATTGGCCAAGATACGTAAAGAGTGACGCCATATTGGACAGGTATAGCAGACACAGTAAAATGATCATAAAATGCTTAATTTTGGTCCAATTTTAAAAAAGAAAAAACTCTGATCATCAAAAAAATAATTCCCAGGTCACAATAATATTTTTGTACAAAGTGCAACAAATAAACAATCTTGTTCAAATGTTTTCTAGAAGGTCTCTTTTACCAGCTGACAGCAATAATTTACTAATGAAAAGTCACATAATTGTTTTTCCAGCACTGTTTGTACAATTGTAAGCAGTAGTAAACAGGCATCTATACTAGTCCAATATGGCGTCCAAATTTGCATACGCAACATGCTCGCATGCCACCTCTAGTGTTATATATAACCCATTGTCTGGACCCTTGTAGTAAAAGTATCATCAAACCAGAAATCCATTATGAGCTCAAATACACTTATGATGCTTACAAACCCCACATCAAAAATATTTATTTTTTTTCTTTCTTGTGTTTTTTTTTTTTTTTTTGCTTTTAATTGGCATGGCCGTTGCCAGATCAATGATGCACATCACCTTTGAAGGGTTTGAACTTGTTCTCCAGATCAAAGGCCTGCTTTCCCAGGGTTTCCAGATCCACGCACAGCCCGGGGCAGATTGCAAACTTCTCAATCGTTCTGCTGATCTGAAAAATCTTGCTTGTGACAGCCTCGCTGGCTGGGCCTGGAGAAGGCGAAGCACGACACATAGTGATTACAAAAAAAATGGGCAAATGATTTTATTTTTTGCTGAGACTATTGATGTACTTGAACTATCACCCAAATTTATATGGAAGGCAGGCATCAAACTAAAGACCTTTCCCATGTCTCACTTTGCTGAGTGTTTCCAGCTCTCACGTTACCATACCTCCGTTTGCGGTGTTAAACTTTATGCCAAAGTCTCCATCAGGTCCACCTGGGTTGTGGCTGGCGGTGAGGATGATCCCACCAATGGCTTTGTACTTCCTGATCACACAGGAGACAGCGGGCGTGGACATTATCCCATGGTGTCCAATGATCAGGCGACCAACCTGAGGAAACGCCACAGAAGTGTGCTTCAAGTGTTTATTCTCAAAGGGTTTATTCAGTGAGGCGTCGTTAGTGACCATCACATGTGATGTTTTCGTCTCCATTTGAAACCAGAATCCAACACCAAATGACCAACGCGGCTCACCAAGAACAGGTTCTGGCATGTGCAAGTGAAATAAACTGTTATAAATAAATCTGTCAACAATGACACAATCAAGATCTAAAAGCTCAGGTAATTTAATCCCACAGAGCAGTTGGTTGCTGCATTTGGTGTCAAGCTGGATGCTGCAAAACAAGGGAAGATCTCCTTCCTCTGTTTTCACTTTCCCTAATAGAGCTGATCTGCTTTCACAAATTCATGGAGCTCAGAAACGGATTTTGTAGCACTATAATTGAATCCAGCTAAAGACTTTCTTTAAATTGGATTTTCCATCAGTGATGCACTAGCCCGCTTTCTCTATTTCGCTTTCCTTTTTTCATTTACACTAATAATTTATCTCAATTGCACATCTTACTTATATATAAATCTTGTTCAACCCTTTGCGGTCGCCACAGTCAACCAGTTTTCACTGATTTGCAGCTGGGATTCTTGTTTCTTTGTTTTGACATAATTTAATCTATTCTCAAGGCTTTTTATTTTTTAATCCAGAGGTGGACAAACTTTTTGACTTGTGGCAAAGAGTTTTAAAATTTGATGAAAAAGCCAGACAAGGAGCAGATGCGTGTTTTGGTAATCCACCTCATAAAAGAAAAAAATAGCACGCAATCTTGACATATAATTCTTTAATTTGATTGAAAGCACACAAATTTATTTTAAAACTGTCTTTTCTTCTAATTTTAGAGCCAATTCCAACAATGGGTTTATGTCACGGAAAAAAGGAAATGAGAGAACTGTTGCATTTATAATGGTGTTAAAAAAATGACTGTCGGACTCGGAAGATATACATGAATGTAAAAAAAAAACAAAACCAAGGGAAAAAAAAAAACAACAAATCTTCCAACACCTCATGAATGCAGAAAATGTATCTGCATCTAAACTAAGGTGAACTCATTTGTATTGTACCATCTATGGGGAAATCTATCACAAAGCCTGCAGTATAATTTTCTATGAACTATAGATAGCATTAATTTTAAACTATAAAAATAGTGACATGAGTATTTTATAAAAAAGAACCTTATATACCCATTGTCTCAAATTTGATCCACACATTTTTAACCTGAAGTAACTGTATTATAAAGAATCAAATATCAACATACAGTATTTTGGATTCTTTAAATGCAGCAAGTGGCCATTTAAGAAAAAAAAGAATACAGACGAGTAATTCTTATCATAAAGTTTAAAAATTGGCTAAACTTTTGAGATTTCACGGAAGCAGTCATTTTGAATTCAGCTGGAAAAGCCCTTCTACCGCCCCTAGTGGAATGACGGTGAATTACAGGGCAGAAAGCATGGATTTTTTTTTCAACTCAAAGAAAAGCAACAAAAAATGTCACAAACTTGGAATTTAACATCAGATTATTGTCAGATGCTGATGAACATGGCAGCCATTAGATTGTTTCCAATCTACTCAGGCATCTCAATAAAAAGAAAATAACAGTTAGTTAGTCATTAACTTTGGTGTGATTTTGTGGAGATAAAGAGAAAATTTTATGCTACTTCTGTATTAAAGTGTGGGATTACATGGGATTCATTAATGGAAAGTAAACTAAGCTTTATTTTTTCTGAACCTACGACTGGATTTTTGACCCTAAAGCATAACCTGTTTAGCTTATTTTACCCCGTTTTGCGCTTGAGCGTGCTTAAGTGAGCCATGCAAAGACTAGCCTGTGGAGTGGGGCTATAACTCTGCACATTGACAGCATTAAAAAAAATACATTTATGATAGAAAACACCTCCAACACGACAGTCACAAAGACTATTTTGTCAAAAAAGGAATTTTACTTAAGAAAATTGACCAGTTTAGTTGCATTTTTTTTTTAAAGAAAGTAATAAAAATTACGGCATAATCTAAATATAGCACATTTATAGAACTGTGAAAACACTGGAGCAGGAAGGTAAATAAAATGTGCTAGACCAAATTTGTCAGAAAATTCCATCAAGGCATTAAGTTTGTTGAAGTACAATGATATTCAACCAAAACCAATGTAGTAAAAATGTCTCCTTTCACAGTTTTTGCGATTTTGATTTTTTATTAGGTCAAGAATCTCAAAAAGTGATTCAGTCAGAGAGCCTCACATAGACAAAACAACAGAAGTAGAAAAAGTATATATTTTTCAGCTCTTTTTCAACCTTCTTGTTGTTCTGTATTATATACAATCATTAATCAATTAATTAAAGTTTAAAACTTTTTTTTTATCAAAGTGGAATCTAATGCAACTATTCAGATATTTGCACAAAAGTACTCTCCAGATCAAAAATTAAATTATCATTAATTTCTCATGGTTTTCTAATTTTTGTCTCCAAAGGAAGAAAGTGACAATTTCAGCACAAAGTTCGACACACAACACTGAGACACCTGTGTACATGTGCACATTTACCAACACACAAACACACACAGAGACACAGACCCCGTTGGCAGCTGCCATTTGTACGATGACCTCAATGGCAGCTCTGTTGAAGAAGCGTCCATCTCCTCCCACCACCATGGTTGAACCCTGTCGGTCTCGTAGGTCGATGGAGGAGAAGACGCTCTGGATGAAGTTGTGCAGATAGCTCCTCTTGAACTGAAACACAGAGACCTTTTTCCTCAGGCCGCTGCTGCTGGGCCTCTGGTCGGGGTAGGGGGCTGTGGCGACAGTCAGCACCTGCAGTGGACTGTTCTCCATTGTTTCAAAGTAAATAAAACACAAAATCCAACCTAAAATGTTGTCAGGAGACCCATTTTTTTTTTTGGCGGGAAGTCCCCACTGACTTGAGGAAGAGTTGGACAGTGGAGGAGAATAACGGAGAAAAATAAAGAGCTCCTCCTATTCTTTCCCTGGAGGCACCCGGTTTCTGTGGGACTTCTGTAGCTCAAAATAACCCTGCAAACGAATGTGTGCGCAAAGGAAGGAGGAGTAACTGAAGACGCTCCTTCACACATGTGCAGGGAGATCACTGTCAACACTGCAGGCCAAGTCACAAAGACGCATGTGTGTGCGGGTGGGTGTGCCTGAGGAGGACTATTGCAGTGTTACGATACAGAATATGGCTGCAGATGTGCTGTAAAGTGTAAAAAAAGATCATATCCCTCCTCGATGCTATTAGCACCATTCCAATAGAGGATATTTAACCAGCTCCAGTAACGCTGACTGTGAGTTTTATTACATACAAATAAATATATGTGGCTTGAAAAGAGTTTACAATGCAAGCAGAACTTGTTTCATCATGTAACAAGAGAATGAAGTGTCTGTATGAAGTACAACACTGCCCTCTAGAGGTGATTAATACCACTGCACTCATCAAGCCGCATGTTTTCTGTTACCCTGCTTAAATAGACGTGATTTACTTCATCATTGAGCTCTGCAGAGGTTAGATAAAGACAGTAATCAAGGTGTGTTTATGCAGAGAAACATCAAAAACAATACCTGAATTAGAAAACTGTTATCTTACCAATAAAGTACTTTTGAAACTAACACATACAGGTTTCTTTCAAAATAAAATGCATCTAGTGTAAAATAAGATCCTCCTGCAGAAGATTTGCACTTCAAGAACTTTGTCTCTGAGCAGCAGCTAGACATAAGGTAAGAATACAAGTTTAAACTTATTGTAATAATAAACCACAATAGATCAAACTTTTTACCATAATTTTGCAGAGTTTTCTGATGTGAGCATTTTGGAGGAATAGTAAAGCTCTCGATGATTTTGTGTAATGTCAGCAGTGCTAAAAACATTTTTTTTTTTTTACTTATGTAAGATTGCCTCAGTTTAAAAATGTAGAAATAAATGACAAAATTTTGTCAACACATCTATCTATTATTCAATCAAGTTGTTAACATTTTCCTTAGAAGCCAAAGAGCGACAATGGAGGAATAAAAGCACTTCACGTGGCTCTGGAGCATTAAACCAAATTTATCACTACACTCAGTGCATCCACTTTCAATTATAGTCCCTGTTCCTTTTTTAATGAGTACACATTCAGTTTTAGATATCCAAATTCAGTATGGATAAATGCACACTCATGGAGACATCCAGCTCAAATTATTCATCTATAAAGACTCATTTGGTTCCATTTTGTAAATTTACATCTATAAATAATCATATTTTTATATTTGTTCTTAAATTCCTTTATGTTTGAACATTGTTTTTGGTGTAAGCTGGTTGTGTTCCAAAGCCTAGCGTCATATGTGGACACGAAACCATTTTTTGTTTGTGCTACTTTTTTCCCTAACTTTTTATATTTTTAATTGCAAATTGTTTTTCTGCTTTGAATAGTATTGGTACAGTATTCTACCAAATCACAAAGTATGAGTTATTTTGATTGTATAAATAAGTTGTTTTGCTCTTGTTTGACTCATTGAAAGTGAATGTAAGATTAGTTTATAATTATTGTCCCAAACTTCTATGTGATTGGAAAAATATGGTAAAATCAGTGCACAATATAAAGCGAGGAGAGATTTGTGGTCCAGAACCAGTTTCGCTTTATTGAAGACTGAGAACCTTCTGGACAATTTCGTTTGCAGATATTTAACATGTGGTTCCCATTTTAGTTTGTCATCAATATAACCGCACGAAATTCTTTTCATGGATCATTTTAAAAATTTGTATGTAACTTCAATCTGACCCACCATGCAAACTCAAGGCACAACAGTTTACAGGGAAAAAAAAACTCTAAAAACGTGATCATTAATGCAGATATACAATGATTTGACCATATTTGAAGTTCTCTGAAAATAACAGAAACAAAGATTTTGCAGGCCTGTGGGTAAATCTCTATTTAAAAAAATAGAAATATAGTCCATGTTTTGTGAGCATTTCTTGTAAGATCAAATGGAAAAATCTGCAACAAAAGAAAATATGGCCTTAAATATCTGATAGCTCAGTTATTCTCAAGTAGAGGTGCATTTTGAGGTACTTTATGGCCCTCATGAGGTCCTACAATAATATGTTAAAATATGGACATATTTTTTCAGAATAAGAGTAAAAATGTATTGATGTATTTTGTAGGCAAGCACCATCTAACATGAAACCTGAAAGGCATGTGGTGATCTTGTTTTAAATGTGTTTTTATCGATTTATGTAACACATTAATATATTTTATTTTTATACCTTCAATGAAGTTTTCAATGAAGAAATTCACTCTTCAGTTTGTCACTATGACAACAGCAGTGACCTTTGACCTGCTGCATGGTTGGGTCAAGGTTACGTGCAACTCAACAACCCTGCAGCACGAGTAGTCCAACAGCTCATAAAGACTGGAATCATTCACCTTTCAGTTAGAGCTGACGAAGCCTGAGAACTGGAATGTCCTCAGGAACATTTGCTTGACCTGAGCGACTCCGGACCCATACGAGTATTGATTTTTACAAACAGATTTCTCTATGAAGTTATCAAATTTATGAGACAACTTTCACTTATAACGTTCGAGAGCCCTTCCATCAGCATGTCCCAAGAAGCATCAGTTGGAATCAAATATCAACGACATTTATTTTGTTTAAAACTGAAAGGAA
This sequence comes from Oryzias javanicus, assembly GCA_003999625.1. Lineage (NCBI taxonomy): Eukaryota > Metazoa > Chordata > Actinopteri > Beloniformes > Adrianichthyidae > Oryzias > Oryzias javanicus. The sequence goes on from CM012453.1 coordinate 17,236,154, forward strand.
AAAAACAGCATTTCGTGCAAAGATAAACACTGGATTTTGTTACAGAACAAAGCTCAACTATCCAAAGATCAACCTCATCATCAAAACACTTTCTGAAATAAACATTTCACATATAACCATCTGATGGAATTTCCATCCCAGCTTCACCAGAGACCGGTGAAAAAGCAATTCAACAAGTCAAGCATTCAATGTTTTCTAACTTTAAGCCCCTTAAAGAGAAATGGATGCTGAAGATATAACGTATCATAATGATGTGTCTGCTTTTTTTTATAGTCAAGGCTCACTTATTAGCTAAAAAAAAAACCTTTTAGTGAAATAAGTTTTGCATTTTAAGACTTTTTCCTATTCCTCTTGTTGCTTAGTAGTCTCCTTGGTGTGTTGTCCATCCTTGTCCCACTGGAGGCGCCAGGGGGCAGATGTGGGATCGGAGTTGGATCTTCAGAATTCAAGACGTTCTTCTTTTCTAAGGTGTTCTGGACTGAAGTGTAGTTCGTAAGCTGAGAAAAGACGAGAGAAATGACAGAAAATGACTAATTAATCATCATGAAATGAAAGAACAGAACACAGTCAAGGCAGTGCTTTAGCAATGTGAAGCAACTGAGAGTAACTGTTAGAATAATTTTAATAGAAGGACATTTTTTTATAACAGAAGGGTTTTCTGAAAAAAAATATTTAAGCACACATTTTTACTTTGAATATTCAGTTTGAAAAGGATAAGATTAATCAAACAGTTTCAAACCAGCATTGACCCTGATTTAGGAAATTAAGCATAACAATTAACTTTCATGTTTGAAATATCAACATCCTTGAAAGTAAAACAAAAGGACAGAAGTAGAATATTTATTTTAAAAAGAAAGAGAATTCTTAAACTGATGGTTTAAGGAAATGTGAAAGTTAGAAATTAGAAATTTGCCTTTAAGTTGTAGGCAGGACTGTTGGCACAGAGCAATCCCGGCCCCTCTTCCCCTCCCCATTCTCTTCTCCCTACACGCTCTCCCACTAGCTGACAGCCCCTCACACCCCATATGGGACCCTGAAGTGCAATTCACACCAATAAGAATTGACTTGATGCTAAAACATATTTAAGAAAAAGCAAATAATAAACAAACAACATAACATTTTGGAAATCAAAACTAATTCCAGAATCAAAAACCCAATTCCAAAAAACTGAAAAAAATGAAACATTTTGGAAAACAAAATAATTTCCAGAATTCAGTATGAAATGTTAAAAAAATGAAACACAATAAGACACCAGAAAAGGCAGGTACTATGGGACATCAGTGATAGGGATGACGATATCCAGTATCGCTTCATGTCAAATGACGTCTGGTTGAAATGATGGTCAAACGTCATCATCCAATCAGTGATGTCCCACAGTTCCTACCTTTACCAGTTTCTCATTGTGTTTTGTTTTTCTAACATTTAATTTTGATTTCAGGAAATTTCTGTTGTTTTCCGTAACGTTTTTTTTATTTTGTTTCATTGTTTTAAATTTCACTTTGTTTTTTGGAATTGTGTTTTTGTTTCTGAAATGTAACTTTAATTTCTAAAATGCAATATTTGTTTTTTTTATTACTTTTTTATTATTTATTTTTTAACTGGCATTATGATCTTTAATATGTTTTTTTAGTGATTCGTTGGTGTGATTTGAACTTCAGGGCCACCATAGCCCCAAGCTAACATTACAGCTGCAACAAAAATGGTGAGCAATATCTATCCAGCCGTACAGTTCTGAGCCAGATGAAAATATCGACGTACATGGATGTATTTGTCTGGAAGTGGTCGCATCGGAATGGAGTGAAGCAGGGAGCTCATGTAGCTTTTTCTACAAGCTTTTTCCAACTACATTTTTTGTCTATCCTTGATTTACAACATTTTGAATAAAGAAATACTCATAAATAAGATTTTAAGCTTAATTTTCTTCCTCATCTGAAAAATGCAACTAACACATGTTAAAAACAAAACAAAAAAAACCAAACATAGTTTTCATTGGAGCGTGTCTTTAATAGACAGTTTCAATAGCATTTATTGCTCTATCAGAAACACTTTTCAGTTTCTAGGAATAATTCAACTTGAGGAATTTTCTCAGTGGAGAACAGGCAAATGTTAGAAAAACCACCTTATCCTCCAGAATCTTGATCTTCATTCTCTGACTGAAGAGCTGGTCGCTTTGTTCCTTCATAGCCTCCAGTAGCGCACTAATACTCTCTTCCTGGCTGTGGATCACACTCTTAACAGGAAGAAAATTGTATTTGTGAGATTTATTTTACGAGAATTACACAAAATATATTCAAGAACCATTAAGTACAATTAGGATTTAGACATTAACAACAATGTTGATCTGTTTTATTAAAACCATTTTTGAGTGGATTGTTCTGTTTTAGTTTTAGCATTAAACATTACACAACCAAAATGATCCTTCAGAAACAATTCAAACAGATTTTCACTCTAACCACAGGTCACTCACCCTCAGGCTGTTGATCTCTGCTACCTGCATGTCCGTCATCAGGCCCAGCGACTGCCTGCTCAGTTTCTCCTCCAGCCTCTCAACCTTGCTCTGGAGTTGATCTCTCTCCTGCAAAATTCTCTGCATCTTGGCGCTGCTCTCCTCTGACAAATACATGATCTCCTCAGTGTGGGTGGTCAGCACCCCCATCCTCTTTTTCAGCTCCTCTTCCTCCTCCTCAATTTTGCTTGTCAGCGTTGACAGCTGGCTGAAAGAGTGGTCGAAGTTACTTAGCTTCTTGAAGATATCATTTATCTGTCCTTTGGTCTTCTGCACGAAGTCCCGCATTCTCTGGCCCAGCTGCAGAAGGCCGTTTGCCAAGAGAGGGATGTCCTGCATGGAAGCAAAGCGAGGCTGGGGCGTCTTTTTGTCACAGATGGCAGGGATGCAGGCTCCGGCCAGGAGAACAAACAGAAAAAACCCACTTAGCCTCATCCTAAGATTTTGCTTCTTCAGATGTAAGGGTAACAGCTGGCTGCTGATACACTCCTGTTTGACTCGATCAAGAGCAAACCCACAACTTTATGAAATGCGCGGAATTAAGTCAATTATTAACCTGATATGATCACTGGTGTGTAAGTGAGCCAAGGATAGTTATGGTGAACTTCTGTGGACCATAGTGTTTTTACATTTTCTCTTTTTTGATGAGTTAAAAACTTTGCCCCCGCCATATACTCAAAAACTCACACACACCTAGTTCTTGCAGTACTTGATAATAATGAATTTTGGGCATAGTGAAAGACCCCCCACACACACACCCACACACACACACACCCCCACCCATCACATTACAGCAGGCAAGAGTGTTAAAAAAATAAAAAATAAAAAAAAAGGATGAGGATAAAATCTCCTATGGGGCTCAAAAATATTTTACAATCAAGTAACAAAACTACAACGTGTGTCAAGAATATCCATGAAATTATTATGGGATGGTAGGACATTAGTCAAGGTGTGAAATTTGGCAATTTTCACATTTTCATACAAACTTCTGTTAGGGAATTCTTCACAAAATTAAAAAAAAAGTCTGCAACCACAACAGAAGTTTTTTTTTACCTTTGACCTCGAGAAGAGACCACCATCTTGAAATTTTCCAAAAATATCTCCTTTGGTATGAGCTACAAATTTTTTAAGCTCCTCCTAGAGATTTCAATCTATCTGCTCCCAACTCCTCGTGCATAATTAAAAAGCCGTTTGAGAAAAAAATTGGTTTTAAAGTTTGTAGATTTTTGAACGGTGTTAGTGTGCTTGCAAAATGGAAAGTCAGCTATTGTTTGAGCACTTTTTTTCAGAAAAATCTAGAAAATGTAATGCAACTGTGTCTCAACTTGAACAAAATAATATGACGCACACAAATATGAACCTTTTGGGGGATTACAGGGATTCACTGCTGTCAAGGAAATCCAAAAATGTACTTTTGCCGATTCTTCTAAAAATTACATTGACATGTTTGTCACCCCGATGCGACCAAAAAATGAAAGAGTTGCTCTGGAGATAAAACCAGCAAAAAAGTCACAAATTTGTAAAAGAAGGGGAAAGGAAGGGGATGTATAAGCCACTCAGCTAGTGAGGGCGGGTCAAAGGGCAGTGAGGACAGAGATAGGTAACAACTGGGGTCATTCAACGCAGCAGCGCATACAGATTTAAATTTTATTAACAATTTCTAAAGCCTAAAAATTTTTCACAAAATAATAATTTTCTTTAAACTTATATTTTACTTATTTGCATACATTATAGAAACATTCATTTTTTTTATCATGTTTTCTTTTTGATTGTTTTTCAGATTTTTCTGTATTTTAGAATCTGCAGAAGGAAATAATACACCAGCCCTATTGATTAAAAAACACAAAACACTTTGCCTTTATATGTGTTTGCACAATAATCTGGAGGAAGTTTGACCCATTTAAAAAACAGATTTAGCAAAGGATTTCCGAACCATAACTCTATCACCGCATTTTTCCAAAAGAGGATTCCTAAAACTCTACTCAGTTCTTATCTTTTTGGTGAAAAGATCAGTTTTAAAATACAGTATCTTACTGGTAAATATCAAGGTTTTTTTCTTTATCATTGAAATAAAATAAACAAGTTTAGTGGAAAAACTTCATTAACATAATGCAAAAGTGAACAATAAAAATTGTGGTTTTCATCAATTTTTATTCACCACCTTTTTTTAAAAAAAATATAAAAAAGACAATTTAACCAAACGTTTGTGATAAAAAAAAAAAATGACACATTTTTTTTCTTATTATTAATTGATTTGGTGATCGTTTTTGCAGATTGTGGCATTTATTTTTGAATTGCAAATTGTACCAGTGACGTATTGTGCATGTGATGAAGTCTTCACAATTAAACACCAAAAAATATTTAAAAGGAACTTCAATTGTACTGTATATTTTAAACTGAAGATTAAACATTTCTATTTTTATAACAAAACATTTTTATTGAGTATTTTTGATTTAAGGAATAGCAAATATATTGACCTTTTTTTGGTTATTTGAGCCTTGACCCTCGTGCTATCCATTAGCATGTTTACATAAATAGTGACAGTGTAGGGATTTTTTTTAATCTTCACTGATGTCCATGGCAGACATAAAATCCTGTCCACCTTTGTCATGGAAAGGATCACACATCAATATAAAAGTGGGGTCATCTGGACCTCATGAGATAGCACAAGGGTTAAAAAAAATGTTAAGGATTGGCAACTAAATAAATTTGATTTGTTAAATTTGATTGTTATTTTTAAAAATGTTCCTGGCTTGCATGACTGGAAACATACAATAGTTAGAAAGTTTTCATAGAGATTAAAAAAAGACATTAAAGAAAATAGTGAATTATAAAAGCGTATTGTTAGTTTTTGTAAAACTGAGGAGGAAATAAGTGTTACAGTCTCTGTTGTTGTTGTTTTTATTACCAGAGGTGGACAAAAAAAAAGTGACTATTTAAAAATCCCAGCAATGGCTAAACATTATCAGTGACTGATTGTTTAATGTGAAATCAGTGACTGCTTCCAAGCATCAAATAGTGCAATAATTAACCTAATGAGCCTCTGATTTTCTGTTCCTAAATTACACCAATAGTAAAACATTTGACTTTGAATCAGACTTGAATGTTGAGTCAACAGAAATGACTTTCCTCTGTGTGTTTTACTATGACAGAACTGAGAGTGCTAGTGCGGTTTGCACCGTTGCCCCCACATGTGAGACAGATGTGTCTTTTTCAAGCCAAAAGAACCCACAGTCCAGAGATTCTTAATGGAATTTCAGTAAAAGTTATACCAGTGTCTGTGCTGAAGACCATGAAGCCTGTGAAGGGAGCAACGGCTCTTTTTAAACTTACGCAGCCACGTTTTTTATTTTAACCGTGAAGTGAAGATATTCAAATTATTTATAGAAAAAGTTATCACAAGAGCTTTGACTATCCTCACTTGTATTTTTTTGTCATACATACATGCACATTTTTGTGCACCTTATTTGTAGAGCACCTTTCATCATCATGACAAAATAGACATCAAATACTTATACATGAATAATGGTTTAAACCGTATTAATTCATAAAACATAATAGATCAAGAGAAATAATAGTCAAAATATGGACATTTTTACCATATTTTTCAGTTATTTAATCCTGTTAGGAGATCTCCATAAATCTTAGGAGTGCAGATTTAGGAGATAAGAAAGATTTTGGCAACTATTTTAGGTTGAAAAGGCTTGATTTTTACCTCAGTTGTGCAAATCTCTGTCACTTATCTTTGAAAATGTGTGCCTCATTTGGCAAATTAATTCAGTTAGAATCCAACAGTGCACTTAGTTTTTCTAGATTTTGTCTGCGGAAATTAATCCTGACACTTTTTTTGCCTTGCACTGTTAAGCATATTGACAGATGCTCTGAAATCTTAGAGTGGTTGATGTGCACAGCTAAGCCTAACTTTTTCTTTTTTTTTTTTTTAAACCCAATTATCTTTCTGCTTCACTTGTCTCTGGTAGGGGAGTGTCTGTGGGCTCATTTATCACTGTCTGTTTCATGACTGCAGTGTTTTAGCTGGCCTCCAAAGTCTCCCCAGAACATAAACTTTGGTTATATAACGGTCTGGAGTTCAGGGAAGATGGCAAATCTCGTAGAGTTAGCCCAGTCTAAGTACTTCCACCTGCTTTGTGTTTCTGCATCCCATTATACAAGAAAAAACAAAGTGATTTTAGGCAATAAAACAGAAAAGCTTAAAAGATACAAACTAACAGGACATTGTGTTTAGAAACCTTAAAGGGTCTGTACCATGAAAATTCTACTTTTTGAGGTTTTCAATGCATTTTACTGTTCATTCCTCGCTATAAAGAACCCTAAATCGCTATTTTGATCCGTTCATGCATTTAAGAGTAATCCTCTAAAAACCTGCGCTGTCTGAAGCAGCCCCTCCCATACCCACAAAAACGAGCAGGTGGAAACGTGCTGACGTCAGCCCGATGCCAACAGCTCCTTCCAGGAAGAATATGCCAGAAGCTCCGCCCCAGACTACAACGAAAGCACACCTACCTTTTCCGCAGAGCAGAGAGATAGCTACCTTCTTGTACCAGGAATAGCTCTCGGAACCATCTTTCAAGGTGGTCTCGGTTCGTTTCCAATTGGACCGAACTTCTGTTCGCTCTGAGATTCTTCAGTCTGAATACGAAACAAACCAAGTGTGGAACAAGTGAACCAAAACGGCCACCGTACCCGAAAGTCACATGATGTAAACATGGTAGAAATGAGGTGATCGATGATGCATCGGATAGTCTTTTTAGCCAAAAGTAAATAATTGGTCAAACGGCTTACTTGTTATAACATTTATTTAAACACCACTAAAAAACATATAACTTGCTTTTCTGTTTTTCGCTATGCAACACGTTGCAGCTATGTCGTCTTAAAAGCTCTATTGTAGTTCCAATAGAATTTTCTTAAAAACAATGGCATAACTCCACAACGGTGAGACACGGAAACTCATTAAAATGTGGTCGGATAAATTTGGGCTAAATAAAACAATTTAACGTGATCCACATCGATTCTACCAACAATCTATATGTCACAAACGCTTTAGCATGTGTACCTGCAGCCTCCCCAGTAACCGTCATGCAAGATTTCTTTGCATTACGAAAGCTGCAGTAAAAGGTGTTGAACCTGGCCTTCATACAGATGCTCAAAATCCATCAGTAAAATAAAAAGTTAAGTGAAAGTGAAAAATCCTGGCAAGTACTTGCAAACCATAATACATCCATCTTTCTCTTCTGTTTTGACCCATCTACATAGCTGCTGGAGATTTTTAGTCAGGTGGCTTTGTTTACCAAGTTTGGTCACGCTGAGGAAGCTTGCGGAGGCTGCTTCAAGGATAACGTTGTGAAATGGGTGGTACCAACAATGAGTGAAAGGCGATGCCTCAGTGATCAAGTCGTTTTACTATTAAGCCATTTTAGTGTTAAAACAGTCCACAAAAATGATTCATATTTCAAAAGTAATTTATTTTTTATTGTTCCGAAAGTAATATATATTTATATATTATATATTTATATGGATATTTTATTTATTTATTTATATGGATATATTTTTATATGGATATAGTTTACTCTAAAAGGCTGAAGAAAATCATGGTAGGGCCCCTTTAATATATAGCAGTTTACGTAGAATGTGAGGAACATTTAGAGATCCACAAAACTTCAACGTATGACCAAAAATATTTTTAAAATTATTATTTTAGCAAATAAAAACTGGGTTTGATCTTCTTCTGAAACTGCTGCTGAGAAAATGTTTGTTTTGGTGCCAAGCTCTCGACTGTTTGTGGTTTATCCGTCAGCATTTTTCTTCTCTTTTTCTTGGTGAAATAGTCTTTTTTTTCTTCCCCCATCTCCCTCTTGCTTAACCACAATTCCTCCCAGAGCCAGTTGACTCCCTCTGTAATGGAAAAGACAAATCCTTCTTGCTAATTTCTTCTCCATTCACAGCAAGTCATACGACACAATTTGCAGCACCTTTGGGCATTACTGGCTTATTTTGTCAAAACTGAAGCTCAAATTAAAAGAAAGTTAATGCAACTGAAATAAAATTGCTTCAGTTTAATTCACCTTAACTTAATGGAAAATAAAGAATATTTAACTGAAAAAATAATATGGAAACAACAATAAAAAGTCATTTGAACCATTTTAGTGGACAAAAGAAACACATTTATATGTAAGCTTAGCTTGTAAGATAGGGCAGACATTTAAAGTGTATCATTCTATAGGTCACAAAAATATAAATATATAAATTACTTGAAATCTTTTTTGCATCAGGTCTGCTGGCACTCATGTATGCAGCTACCTGCTGACAATGGAACATTGTGTCTTTAATTTTAATTGTAAATTTAAGTGATGCATACAATTCACTTTCCCCATAATATGATTTAAACCTCATTTTTTGGGTCTCAGATTTATATCAGTTGGATTTATTATTTGTGCATTTGAGAAAAAAAAACAAATAAATAAATAAAATTAATCATAAATCATGTTTTGATTTGCTAAATGAGTAACAATACCCCATAAAAGATAACAAAACAATATTTAACTTTTTGAATTTATTTCAACAGGTTTTTGGCATTTTCAACATAAACATATGCAAACCTATGCAGTAGGGATGCAACGACTCACTTTCCCAACAATTTCGTTCGATGGTGTAACACGTGGTTTGGCTTTAAACCGAGACATGTGGCATCTCTAGTAAATATTTGAACTGTTAGAGAAAAAAATGATGGAAAACTGATGGTTTTTCCTGAGTGTATTAAGAAATTTATCTCCACTCAATTAGCAAGAATTCTGTCTCCCAGCTGTCTCCTGCAGAGTTAACGAGCTGTGATTGAAGGGAAAGCTCCCAATTTCAGCTCATTATCTGTATTAAAGACACCTGTGCACAGGAGTAGACCATCAACTTTCAAAAATGCCGCTGTGACCAAGATTGTCTGAGATTTTCAAGGACTGTACAGCAGCACAAGCCTGAAGCAGGCAACAAGACCATTGCAATGGAGGCAAGAGTATAATTGCTCGCAAGCAAAAGGAATGTAAATTAACTGTTAATTTCCCTCGACCTTTGTCTGAAGGCTAATGTTATTCACACATATTTCCCTGCGACCAGCACAAAAAGTGATGGAAATTCAAATTGGCCATAGGCAATACGTGCTGCCAAGATGTACACTGGTGCATTGCCCTCACATATTTTAAGTGCATCCATGCAAGGCGGAATTTGGTTGTTGGCCGCACATATTTAATGGGCCTATACCAGGCTTTTCTTAAATCTTTCAAAGTAAACTATATCCATATATGTGATCATATATTACCTTTGCTGCACTAAAGAGCAAATTGTTTATAAAATATGAGTTATTTTTGTGAGTTTTTTCCTACCCGGAAGTAAGATGACTCATTCTCTGAGGCACCACCTTTCACTGCTTTTGGGTGCTGCTCATTTCATTATGTGATCCTAGAGCTGGCATCGGCAGCATGTCTGGATTTCACCAACAAAAACAAACAATATCCAAACTAAGATAGATGCACATACCATACACTGTATCTACCTTTATGATAAAACACCACTCTGAATCCGGTCTTTTATCAGTTCCTAGAGTCAGAACTAAACATGGAGAAGCTGCAATTAGCTTCTATACTCCACAGATCTTAAACAGACTTCCAGAAAACCTTAGATCCACTGAAACACTGAAACACTCACTGTATTTAAATCCAGGTTAAAAACTCACCTGTTCTCAGATGCATTTAACTGTTATGTATTCAAAGGTTTACATCTGCACAGTTTATCTATGCTTGTTTTACATTAAGTTATTTTTACTTTCTTTTGATTTTATTTTAATGATCACACCTTTAATATTTATTTTGATTGTTTCTTTCAATGTTTTATGTAAAGCAATTTGAATTGTCTTTATACATGAAATGTGCTTTACAAATAAACTTGCTTTGCCTTTCGTAGCCCCTGCCATCGCTACATTGATGTTGTTATGGGAGGGACTAGCAGCGAAGCTAGGTCAGCGGCAAAGCTAGCGGCTGGGCACCGTCAGCTTAGGAGAGAAATTGAGAGAGAATCTGACCACAGAGAAAAAATATGGCGATTGAAAATTAATAGCCGGAAGTCCCCCAAAATCATTGGCTGGAAGACCTCGACCAGAGCCCCCCCCTTTAATGCTGTCAACCTTTTTACCTTTGACAGAGTGTAAATTCTTAAATTATCAGCTGATTCACTGAGAAAAACCAGCATTTTGCTGGTTTTTTCTCTGGAGGGTGTAGTTATACAAATTGGAACACTTGTTAATATTGACTTGAAAGAAATAAAGCGATTAATGTTCTCTGTTCGATTTGAAGCTCATCTTCACATTTAAAAGCTGATATTTCTGAAAAGTTTTTAATATATCGTTTTTAAAAGGGTTTCATAAAGTTTAGGAAATTTTTGCTTTACCATCCGGCTAAACTTTGCAAGATTTCCGCTTTCGGCTTCTGGCGCCATCTTGCATGTGACCAGAGGCCCCTCAGAAACTGAGCATTTGTGTTAGCCTGGGGGACAGTTCTGGCGGCGCAGACTCTCCCTGAAAGGGGCTGTTTTCATTTTGTAAAATCAGCACGAGAACTCACTCGTTTTTGTGGGTTGGGAGGATCTGGTGGTCAAGTTTTTAGAAGAATATTCAGAAATGCGTGAATACTGCTTTGAGGTTGTTTATAGTAAGGAATAAACATTATTAAAATAAACTTAAAAGCTCAAAAAGTTGATTTTTGCATGGTATAGGCCACTCAAAGTTACAGTCCTGTTAGTGTCACGTTCGAAGGTGTGTGAAATGTATTCCCTGCATTTGACCCATCCCCCTGGGGAGTGGTGAGCTGCAGAAACAGCCGCACTCAGGGACCATTTGGTGGTTTAACCCTAACCGTAACCATAATCCTAACCTTAAAACTTCCTCTGGGTCCCTGGCCTAAAGACAAAGTTCAGTACTGACCACATGTACTCTGAAATTACGTGTGAATAGTCACTTCATTGTCTGAATGTGCCAGGTTATATATGAGGATTTGTCATTGATGATCTAAAGGCAGCTGAAACCAGAATCATCATGTAGCAGCTGATGATTCAGTGTTCGCAGAAAGGTTTTCCTGCTCAAGAAAGCAGATGTCTATTTGCTGTTTACTGATAAACAACTGGATGAAGAAGAACGGTTTGGAGGGATGCGGTCAGATTAAACCAAATCCATCTTTTTTTATGTCAACTCCACTTGTTTGAAGATGGAGGACTGTATTCCCATCATCTAACATTGAGGTGGAAACATTTTGATCCAGGATTGTTTTTGTCTGTAAAAGGGTGAGGTTGTGGTTATGGAGGCTGCACCAAAAGAACTGCAAATTGAGTCATGCACTGTTAAACTTTGTGTTTAAACCATCTTGGCCAGAGAAGTAGATTAGGGTCCTGGAGAGGTCTAACAAATCTGCAGACCATAACCCACAAAAATTTCTAAAGTTCATCATCATAAGCCATAAGCTTATTTTATAATTAGTAATGCTTTTGTGCCTGTACTGTGTATTGTTGGGTGTATATTATGTCAAAGCAGAAAAAGAGGAAGAGGATGGTAGGTTTGAACTGTACATTTTGTAAAGTTTGTCTTCTTGTTTTTAACTGAAAAGAGCTTTGAGCCACAGATAAAGTTTGATTTTATTTGATCACCCACGAAAATTTTTTTTAAAGAAATGGGGACAAAATCCTTCTTTTGATATGTGCAAGCATGGTGGTCAAGAAAAGCTGCTCTGTGGCTATCAAGGTTAAAAAAGATTAAAAGGTCATTGATTTTAGTTGTTAAAATATACACAAATTAGAATAGTTTTTATCTTTTCATTGTTTTTGTTAGTGATGAAAGTCCCACTCTAATCATCTTTTGTAAAAGCATTTCCAGTGGTCTTTTAATTGTGCTGTTTTAAATTAAAACAATAAAAAAAACATTCCAGGACATAGTTTCTGCAATAGTTTAACAGACATTCATTTCTGAATTGTGGACGGGACTGTTGGCAGGGAGTAAGCCTTCCCCCTTTAACCCTTATCCTTTTGCTTTTGTCTCCCTATCTTACAAATTCAAATTCAAATTCAAAATTGATTTTATTTATATAGCACCTTTCCAGTTAAAAACAGCTCAAAGTGCTGTACATAAAACAAATACAAGAAAAACTATACCCCACACATGCAGTAATATAAAAACATAAGCCCCTCATAACAATAAAAACAGAAACAAACAGATAAAAAAGCAGAGCAAACAGATCACTGAGGAGCAACCTGAAGGCGCTGTACACCCTGTCCTCCTATTGGCTGGACTGTCAGCATCCAGGCAACATGAGGCACGTCCCGCTCATCCCCAGCACCCCCAGCTCGACGCCCCCAGCCCCCCGGCCCAGTGCACCCAACTGGGCACACAAGGCCAGGCAGCCCAGAGGACAACGAACATGGAAGGCCAGTGGACAAGCAGTACCATGACCCCATGAGCCTGAACACAAACACCCCAGCCGAGAGTGAGAAAACGCTCGTGGGTAGATTTAAAACGATAAAATAGACAAAATATAAAACAGCTAAAGTATAAAAACACACATAAAAAAAAAAAAGTGATAAAATATAAGTTAATACATAGGAGGTAAAACTTCACTAACTGGCATAAAACAAATAAATACATGGTAAGATATAAAAAAAAAAATATAGGCATAAAATGTTAAATTGCAAATACTATTACTTAAAAGCTGAATTAAATAAATGTGTCTTTAGTTTCTTTTTAAAAACCTCAACAGTGGATGAAGCCCTCACATCCTCAGGCAGGCTGTTCCACAGACGAGGCCCATAATATCTAAAAGAGGCCTCGCCGTGGATTTTAGTCCTGACTCTCGGGACCTCCAGCAGGCCTGCGCCTGAAGATCTGAGAGCTCTAGGAGGTTCATAAGCTAAAAGTAAATCTGATATAAAAGAAGGACTAAGACCATGTACACTCTTATAAACAATTAAAAGAATCTTAAAATCAATCCTAAAGCTGACAGGGAGCCAGTGCAGAGATCTCAAAATTGGTGTGATGTGCTCCCTCTTCCTGGTTCTTGTTAAAAGGCGTGCAGCTGAGTTTTGTACAAGCTGCACGCGGTTAAGTGTAGTTTTCTTTACACCAGAGAGGAGCGCATTGCAGTAATCTATTCTTGATGTAATAAAAGCATGGATTAAGATTTCCGCACTGGCTCTTGAGAGAAAGGGTCTAACTCGGGCAATATTCCTCAAATGATAAAATGCAGTTCTTGTGACTTGATTCGTGTGTTGTTCAAAGCTAAGATCTGCATCTAGAGTCACGCCGAGGTTCTTCACTGTGTTACAAACATTCATACAGTTGGAAGACAGATACACTTGGACCCTTTCTCTCTCAGCTTCAGAACCAAAAACCAAGACCTCAGTTTTGTCTTGGTTGAGCTGCAAGAAGTTTTCTCCCATCCACTTTTTAATATCTAAAATACAGTTTAAAAGGCTGTCCATGGGTCCCATGTCATCAGGAGACACAGCTACATACAGTTGAGTGTCATCAGAATAGCTATGAAAGTTAATGCCGTGTCTCCTGATGACGTCACCAAGTGGAAGCATGTATAGATTAAAAAGTGTGGGACCCAGGATGGAGCCTTGAGGCACCCCACATGTCAGTCTGTGTTTTTTAGAGGAAAAATCATTTAATTGAACAATAAAGTCTCTATCTGTGAGGTAGGACTTAAACCATTTTAAAGCTGTGCCTGTAATACCAACCATGTCATGGAGTCTGCTTAAAAGGATAGGATGGTCAACTGTGTCGAAGGCTGCACTCAGGTCCAGTAGGACTAAAACAGATACTTTTTTCATGTCAGCATTGGACCTGAGATCATTTAAGACGCTGACCAGTGCCATCTCTGTTGAATGGTGAGCTCTAAAACCTGACTGAAACTTTTCTAAAATATTATTTTCATTAATAAAATCATTCATTTGAGTAAAAACAAGCTTTTCTAAAATTTTACTTAAAAATGACAGGTTGGATACTGGCCGATAGTTGTTTAAGTTGGAGACATCTAAACCACCCTTCTTCAGAATGGGTCTCACCATTGCAGTCTTTAGGGATGCAGGGAAGACTCCACTCTGAAGAGAGCAGTTCATGATGCTCAGCAGCTCTTCTTCACAGGATGTAAAAGGAGGTGTGATGTACAACCCATCACACCTCCAATCTAACATTGACAGTGCAACAAAAATGGCGAGCAACATTGAAGCTATCCAGCTGTATAGTTTTGAGCCAAATGCCGGCTCGGTAGAGGAAAATGAGGACGTTAAAGGATCTAGTGATTTACAAAACGGATGCTTTAGGGAGTGGAGCTGGAAGCTTGTGGCCTGCTGATTGTAGTTTGTTAGTAATAACCTTGCTACATGCTACATGAACATGTTACAAAAGCCAAAAACAAGTTTTTTATTGGATATTAATAATAAATGTGTTCAAATGCACTAAAACTGTTAAGTTTTCAGGCAAAAGTCAAGGATAATTGCTACTCCTTCCCCCAAAAATGTAATTTTCTTACTTATAGTTATTTTCATGACTTTGCAAATAAGTAAACTAAAATAGCACACTACATAACTTACATTTTTAGTATTTCTTTGTGAAGGGTATACGGTGTAGGAGCAAAGAACTCTCCCGACATGCTAGTGATTCCTCATAGAGAGGTATTGGTGACACACTGAAAGAGGATCCACACAGAAGTATGCACAGACAGAACCAGCTCATGTGGATGGCACGACAGCCTCTGCTCATCCCCCGTTTGACATGCTCACTGAGGATATGAGGTTTCATATTCTGTTTGGTCCTGCATGATCACTCTTTAGATGATAGAGAGACTTTGCTCCGTCTGGTTTCTTTCTTCTCCACGTGCCAAAACTTTAAAGTTTTATCAACAGGAGCAGCTTTTTTCTGTCTAGACTGCACCGCTGGGCTCCCATTGGCTGCCGCTCGATGGTGAGGGTGTGGCTCCACATGTCTAGCCTCCCTCCTGTCGGGCTCCCTTTCACACAGAAGCAAACTCAGCTTGTGTTATGACAGCGGCTGCACAGTGGCATTTGCCAAACGCCCGTGGCATGCCACTCTCGCCGACACCTCCTCCCTGCCTGCAAAGGAGACGGACAAGCCCAGCTCAGAGCAGGCAGTAGCCGTCTGTGTGCCAGACGCTTCCACTGACACTGCTGGAAGAACCACAAGGTAAGAGCTGAGACAATATTTAAATCATCTCTCAAGGTGCCGGAGAGCTGCCAGATAAGGTAGTTAATCAAGGTTGAGATGCTGAGCGCTGACCTTCACGGTCGTGGATCAGAAGGCTTCAAATTCAGGGTCTAAAGTGATTTAGAGCGTGGCCCTTTTTGCACCACAATCACGGATCATCCAGGCGTTCAAGCTCTGACATTTCACTGCATGTAAAGGTCCACATGCTGTAAAAGAATTCATTCAAGACTCGCACACGTGTGTGCATGTAAACACGGGCAGAGATAGCACGCACTTTCTATTTTAACCTTGCCATGTTAACATGCCACACGCTTTCTCCGAGGGCAGCTGTTTCATCCCAAGAGCTACGGCCCAGCATGCCGTGCAAAGAAGGTCTTAGCTGCCGCACTGCAATTCTGACCTTATTGCTGTTGGAAGAAGACCAGGACAATTCCAGAAGTCCCAGACCAAAACAAAAAACACAAAAGATGAAGAACAACCACACGGGGTGCAAGATTTCAAGCTGTGAAAGAGTGAAAAAGAAATGGTGGAAAAAAGACATTTAAAACACACAAAAGAGCTTTTCTCTAAGTGGGCTTGTCTGAAGAACTCAAATTGATTGCATATTACATAAAAAGGGAAATCCCTGTGCCTGATTACTTTTGCAGGGCATTCTAAAAAAGGAAGATGCATGACATTGTCTTCAGTTTAAGGTTTTAATTTTACCAACTTTGTTTGATTTTGAAGTGAAAGGTGGAAACAAATTGATACTCGCGATTCTCCAAAGCTTAGCCTTCTGGAAAACATTTATATAGCCAAATGTCGAGAGATGAGGATCATTTTGTGATTCATCATCCATTTTACAAGGTTTTTTCTTGCAGTCTTGCTCTCTTTGGTGACTTTTGATGGGATATTGATGAAATTGGCTTAATTTTCCTATACTTGGATCTAAGTTTAAAGACCCACTGTCTTTAATTCTGTGATGTAGAAGCTACAATTGGTCAGCCACAAGCTTCCTGATTCGCTTCATTGCAGACAAATAAATCCAGGTAAGTTTTCGTTTTCCACATATAAGCTGGCATCTGGCTCCAATCTGTACGTTTGAATTAGTCTAAATTGCTTGCCATTTTGTTGCAGCACTAATGTTAGGTCAGGGGTGTGAAGAACTGCAAATTAGCAAATTAGCAGGAGAGAGTGTAACTGGATGTGTGATGGGAAATGGGGCGGGGTTAGCAAATTTCCAATGAGCTTTGCAGAAACTGTCCTAGAAGATGACATTCTATAAAAAATATATATTATTATTTTGGCTAAAAACAGCATAATCATGATTAAAAGATTACTAGAAATCAATTTTATAGCAGAACGAAAGATGATTGGAGCGAGACTTGTAAGCCTCAAACGCTTACAATTGGTGTTCTTTGTTTGCTGTGCACTCTTAATTTTTCCATAATGGAGCGTAGAGTATGAGAGAAAGTTGAGGTGCACATAGAAAGGGCAACGAAGAAGTGCAGCATCTGCAGAACAATGAAAATACTTTTAATATTTAATGTAAAAGACAACCTGAAACAACTTCAGCAAACCTTGAGTTGCTCTGTTACATGACTTCTGGATGTTGTTCAGTACAAGGCAGCCCCAGGACTCCTGTTTGGCTGGGGCCTGTTTGGGGAAAGCAAATATTTTACGTTTCATTTCATGGGTTTCCTGTGAGGTTGGACCTCCTGCTCCTAGCGCGGACAACTGAACCATGTGCCATGGAAATTTCTTTTTTTTTTTTGGGGTGTTGGTGAGTTAGGCAACAGCTCTGGGGAATTACCCAACTCCATTTCTGCTCGATTGGCTCCACTGTGGTAAACCGGTGAGGGGGAAATGTGAAGGTCCCTGTTTGTGTGTGAAGTGGGCAGTTTGCATGTAGCTTTGTGTGTCATAGCAGCAATTTATGAGCTTTCAATTAGATTCTGAATTGCATGACATTTGCAGAAATAATGCCCTACAAGTCTATATTAAAGCCCACTCTGTAGCACAGATTTAAGTTTTTAGTGACCAGATCACTACACTACCAGAGACTTTAATGAAAAAGCGTACTTCCCTCCCTTGTAGTTTTGACTTTCCTTGCTAGACTTTCTCAAAGTTCTTGCTCGATTTCCTTTTGGGAAAGATCATTTTTTAACTTAAATGGTGCTAAATAGTGTGGAAATGTGCATTCTTTCACTTTGTGGAGCAATTTTGAGGTCAGGATCGGATGCTGGCGCAGAAAGCTGGCCTCAGTTATCCAAAGAAGTTGAATGGCTTTGAGGTTGGATTTCTGTATGGGTTGGTTAAGTTCGTTCACAGGGGATTTCTCTCTTGGATTGTCCTTTGTAGACTGAGGCACAGGCAGGAGAAAGAGGGTTCTCATCTGAAATTTTTAACAAAATGTAAGTCATACATTTTAAAAATGTTGAGAGGAAATTAGGACTGACCTTCACTGGAACTTAGAAGGGGAACCCTGAAAAACACCTTCACTAATCTTTAAAGCTGACAAAGACAGGTGTCGTTTTCCCAGCATCCCCTAAAGGCATCCATCGGATTTCCAAACAGAGACGCGTGACTCAACACATCACAGAAAACATTTTTGCAGCTCCACAGTGCAGTGATGGTGTGCTTCACATTGCTCCAGTTGACACTTGACTTGGTGATGTGAGGCCTCCGTGCAGCTGTCAGGCCATGGACACCCATTCCAGGGAGGTCCTGCTGCCACACAGGCTGTTTCTGTATTCCTTCCCTAACTACTAAAAACCCATTATAGGTGCTGGACTATCTAGTCAGTGTCATGGATTTCGATTCTATGCTATCTACTTTATTTTTTTTCCAAATGGTAAATATGACATCATAGATTTCCAGAAGTAAAAACCTAATTTCATTGTTGAGAAAACACAAGAATTACGATTCTTCTTCCAATAAATGCAAACATTTTTTTAAAGATCATTGACGAATCCACCGTGTTCTGCTGATTAAAAACTTGAATTATTTGTAAAAAAAAATACTTTAAATAATTTATTTTCATACATTAATTTAATACTTACAGCAGATTATTCAGGCAGTTAACAAACACTTAAAAAAATTACGACTTTAGTCGTAATATTAAGAGAAAAAAATGTAAAAAACAAAACACAAAAGAAATTAAAAGGAAAATCAATAAACACTTTTAAGATTTTTTTTTGTTTGTTAAAGTAAATTCTATCTATGGAGATCATAGTTTCATCTTGAAATTCCAGAGATTGCATCTTTTGTTTCAGAAGTTTTCACTTTAAACTTTTATTACATTCTATCAATCATTCCAGCTCAGCAGTTTGAGAGGATACTGTGTAATAATGTGAAAATCCGACATCACTTTATTAAAAATATATTTACAAAATGCTTTATGATAAAAGTTTTGCTATTAGTAAAACTCTTAGCTATTAGAAGCAGATCATGGTTTTAAGCTCAGTTAGTTACCCGAATGGTACCAGATAAAAAAGAAAACTGTGTTCCCAGCAAAGCTTTATTTTTAAAACTTACGTTGACTTTCTTTCTCTCTTGGAGGAAGTTTTTTTTTCTTTTTTTTCGTCTAAACCATTGACCCTGTTTGAAATTCAAGCCACAAACACAGAAGAATTTCTTCAGTGTTTTCATTCTTCTGACTGGCAAAAGCTGAACGACTGAGGCGTCTGTGCTGCAGCAACCATGACATTTTTCTTTTTCTTTAAAGAACCACTGCAATGGATATTGTATTTTTTGTGTTTTTAACATATTCTTCTGGCATTTTTCAGAATGGAGAAGATATATAAAACAGTGTAAACCAGTATTTCTTTATTCAAATTGTGATCAAGAGCAGATGAAAACCAGCAGTTTGAAAAAGCTCAAGTTTGTGATGCGGAATTGGGTTTGTGATGCAGCACATTTTGACCCATTAATGTCTTCCTTTTCCTCTTATGGGCTGTCATCTGGCTCAAAACTGTATGGCTACATAACTCCAATAATGCTCTGCATTTTTTTGCTATGCTAATGCTAGCTTGTGAGGTGCTACAAGCAAGAGAATGTAAACAAAGGGTTGATGGGAAATAATCCAAGGCTAACTTCTGTGCAAACAGTCCCACTAACAACCCAGAGGCGAATTTCTAATGAACTCCTGTAGCTCTGCAGAAAATATGTCTAAAAAAAGCAACACAAGCTTTTTAATTTTGGCTAAAACCTGGATAATCATAATTCAAAGACCACTGGGAACAATTTTACATTTACATAATTAAAAACATAGTTAGACAGCAACTTTAACACTGCAATCTTATCACGTAAAATCTTTTTTTTTTTTTGGCTGGTATAGTGAACACATCCTCTTCTGTTCACACCCACATAAATAAACAGACTAATGTTAGACTTGTCAGATCAACAGCAGAAGGATTTCTCTGATGGTACAAGGTGTTACATTTTTTGAACAAATACGTAGAAGTAACAAAAAAGAAAAATATGGGTTTAAAAAGTTTTAAAATAAATGAAAGTTTTATCCTTTCTTTCTTTTGGGGCAGCTGTTGTACAGCGGTAGGGTGGTCGACTCCTGATTGGAAGATTGCAAGCTCAATTCCCACCTTGCCCACCCATGTGTCCAAGTGTCCTTGGGCAAGACACTGAACCCCAAATTGACTCTGGTGTTCAGCAGTGGAGCCACCATCAGTGTTTGAATGGGTCTGTGACTGTGAAGCACTTTGTGCCTTCGAAAGGAAGGTAAAAAAGAACTATACGAGTATTTGCCATTCCCCAAACAGATCTGAAGTTATTTTAAACCGGTGAAGGCCTGCCTTCACACACATGCCGAGTGCGTGTGAATCTGCAAAATCTTTATCTCACACTTCAGTCATTTTGACTTAGCTTGCACAAATGTGCATGACCCAAGCTTTAATTAGAAGATTTGTTTGTGTTTATGGTAGTCTATCGAAGCGTGTGTGAATGACAGGGGTTCATATTACTTTCAGGGCCATTTGGCCCCGTTTGTCTGTTTACTGCATTGCTCACATTGTTTGGGGCTGTGGCCTGGTGGCTGTGGTGCCTCGAGATGGCAACGCGCTACCGCAAATGGATGATGGTCTGGAAAGAAGTGAGGAAGTGTAAAGAAAAGGAGATGGGGAAATTGTGGAATATATAAAAAGTAATACTCTAACAGAAACATTTCTGGAGTAAAATAGAAGAAATCAGCAGGTTAAAGATAGTTACTGTAAAAATGATAGAAAGTAGTTAAAGTATAATGAGCCTCCAAGAGGAGGCGTACAGAAGGAAAGCAGGGAGGGAAAGTGGTGAGTCAGAACAATGATTGTCTGTATTTATGTCTGTAGGAGTATATTTTTGCACCGCAGGCCAGAGCTGCTGGGCGAAACTGTCGCAAACTATTTTCAGATCTAGTGCCGGACAGCAGGGCTGTAATCAAGCAGAGATCAGGCCCTCTGAAAAATGGCTGTGTGGCGGAAAGAAATGGAAGGAACTGGAAGTAATGGAAGAAATGAAGGAGTTGGAGAGTGGAAACAGAAAGGAAAATCTTCAGGAAAAAAAATGAAAAAGTGGGGAAAACAGTTGAATATTTTTGATAGATTGCACACAGTGCTTAGAATGGAGAAAGCTGCGTCACACTTAGTTTGTTTTTATCCTAGGAAGCTATTGTGCGTAGTTTTAACAACACACTTACTGCCAATAAAAAAAAAAAAATGTTTTTTTTTTCTTACATAAAACAAAAATTTTATCCCAATCGGATGCAAGAATGTATTTAGAATGAGTGAAAATGCAAAAATATTTAAGCATAAAAAAATGTAGTGACTTTTGTAGAAATTTATAAACAACCAACTCAACTTTTTTTTTTAACCAAAAAAAGTAAATTATTGCTGTTTTTTTTTAAATGGTTGAAAGCTTTTCAGCATTTTTTTGTAAAGGTGATGTATGTTGTTGTGCAAAGAAATATTTTCCTTTAGGAAAGATACCTTTAGCTGCAGATGTTTTAGGGTTTCAGTTTTGGGAAATTTTTAGGGCGGAACTACAGTAAATCAAAGAATGGTTTGGAGCATGCATGAATTTTTTATCCTCAATACTCCAAATCTTAAGCTTAGATCCAAACTCAGAGCAGCCAATTCCACAGTCTGGGAATAAAAACTCTTTTTGAAAAATCAAACAATAAAATGAACATTGACAAGAATCCTTGTGTCTTTCTATCTTAAAATAATAACTGTGTTGAAAAAAATTGTATCAACAATAAAAACCCATTGCTTATGGATTCAATGTAAACTTATGGCATAGTAAAACCTCTTAAAAGTAGTTGTATTTTAAAAAGAACGTGGATCATTTCATGCTTTAACCAGCTTAGTGATCTTGTGGTGGTTGAGTATCTGTCCTGAGACAAAAAGTTTGTGAGTTCAAATATGCAGCACACCTATAGGTGCGTGACAATTAATCTGACTTTAAAGCCTCATTTCCACTGACCAGTCCATTCCTGGGCCGGTTTAGAATGGTCCGGGCAATTCAAGTGGGTGTTTCCATTGAGTGTTGGACCATCAAGAAGCATGCGGGGTGCAGACTTATGATGTGGCTGTGCATTATAACAGTGCGACTGCAGCAGTTCTCCGTATTCATGAATTCGGCACGCCCCTGATCCCTAACCCCTGTAATACTGAATACAAATAATTTAATATTATTTGCAAGAAGATTTCAGAAGGCGAAGAAGAATACAGCCAAAAAGAGGGCAAAACTTATATATTGCATTATAATAATGCAAATACTTGTCAGTTAGATGCAACCCTTGAACTAACAAGTAATAAGGTGAAGTGGAGTGCAATTCTTGTACTGAAAGTATTACATTATTGCTGCTAACAAGGATGTTTTTACTTAGAGGTTGTTTTAAGATCTATTCATTTTAGTTTTTTTCCTTTACATCTTTTGTAAACTCAGGTCAGAGATTGCAGACATATTCATAAAAAACTATTGCCTCTTTGTAATTTAAGAATAAAAAAAAAGTCGAATGACAGATTTTAAAAGACAAAATTGATTTACAGACTTTATAATAATTCCTTATGATACATGTTCTTTTCTGGTTTTACAGGACTTTATTGGACGTCTTAAAATGGCAGAGAACGGGGTGAAAGGAAAGCCACCATACTCAGTTGAGACACCCTATGGCTTCCAAATCGATCTGGACTTTCTAAAATACGTGGAAGATATCGAGAAAGGGAACACCATCAAGCGTGTTCCTATTCAGCGAAGAAATAAGGGATCTCGAGCAAGTACGCTGCCCAGAAACCTTAACTCTGGATGTGGCTATCGGCCGAGTCCCTGGGGATCCACTGGTGCCCTTGGCCCTCAATCGGCGCCATCAGACACCCATCATCATAGCTATTCCTTGTGGACACACAGTCACAGGGCTCCATTATTTCCCACAGAACCCAGGTCTCTGGCAGAGCTAGAGGCCAGAATCAAAGAGTTTGATGAACAACCTCTGGGGGAGCACATCAGGCCTCACCTCCTCCGAGCCTCCAGTCTACCGTTGACAGTTTTATTAAGGCAAGAATCGGAGTCCACAGATGATCGAAGCAGCATCCGGAGCTCAAGGGATTACCTGAGAGCAGGAAACACCTCGTGTGAAGACGTCTTCAACTCTCCGGACAGCCCGCAGCCCCAGGACTGCTCAGGGCTGTTGAGGCGCCTGTCGGAAGCCTTGGAGCGCGTCGGGGAGCTGGAGATGGAAGTGAGGGTCATCCCTGAACTCAGAGCACAAATCTGCATCCTCCAGGAGGAACGAGAAAGGCTTCGTCTGGGCCTGGTCCCGCATTTTAAATCCTCCACGGAGAACGGAACCACTAAACCCATTGCGTTGACTCACCGCAGCATAGCGGACATGAAAAGACCCATCAAGGTCAGAAACAGCCCCTCACACGACAGTTCCCACCGGATGCACGAGTGGAAAACAAGTACAGACCTGGATGAGCTGCTGACAGTGACGTCCCTGCAGGCCAAAGTAGCTGCGCTGGAGCAGAAGCTCCACGAGACCAGCCTGGAGCTGCACAAGGTGACGGGGCTTTTGAGGGAGCAGCAAGCAGAGAGCGGAACCAAAGACGAGAAGATAGAGAACATCATCAAGAACCCCGGGATGTGGGTCTGTGCAGAACGTGTGATGGTGGACCAGGATGGAGAGGAGACAGTGGTGAGATCAATTGAACCAGATTATAGTAAAGGATGTTCCTTTGTCTGCAAAAGAACTGCTCCCACATCTGGTCAAAGACACCCCCAACAGAAAAGGAGCTCTAGCGCAGACGTGGAACCCGCTGATGGAACAGCCGACAGCATGAGCAAAGCAGCAGTTCTCCATCACATTCGGAGGATCAAGACTCTTCTGGATCAGCAATGGGAGTGTGTTTGTGGAGAAGTTAAACCAAGAGATGAGAGACAAGCTTTAAAGCACCCAGATCCAAAAGTCAACTCACTGCAGGAGGAGATGATGGAACTTGTGGACGTTCTTCTGTCACACTATCCACAGAATGGACAGAGTGATGGTAAGTAGAGGATCCACCACTTTTTTCAGTGGTTGAATATTTTTGTTCTTAAGTTTAAAGTATAAGCCACAGGAAAGAGAGCAGGGATACTTCAACAGACTAGGATCTAACCACCATGCAGTTTTACAGCTGTGTAAACACAGAGATCCAAGGAATTTAGTTCTTTTTCCTACTCCACTTTAGTGAAGTATTTTTACCTGTGCTTCACTGCATAAATCACACAATCTGCTTTTAAACAAAAATGCCCATCAAAAAAAGACATTTGTTGTACATGCTTTATTTTTCATTGTACTCTAGTTTTTTTTTAAGTGCCAAATATATTGTTAATATTTAATCTCCCACCTCTTGTGTGTCTTTCTCTTAGCCTCAAAATCCAATCTGAAGATGGACAGAGGTGCACAGAACTCAGAGACTCTGTGCTCCAAGGTGCCTAATGAAAGGTCAGTGATTAACTTTCACCGCTATTAACTCTACTAGTGAGTTTGGGATGCTGGTGTGCAAATCAGGCCAAGAAGATACGAAATTTCAGCCGATGACATCATTCCTACGTCACCAGAGGATGTCATCTAGGGTGTTTTCAGACTGGACACATTTGGTTTGTTTCCCCCAATAATCTGGAATACACTTTTAATCTGAATACACCCAAGCAGACCCAGCTCTTGAGCCCATCTTTCGAGGTGGTCTCGGTTCGTTTCCTATGGATGAGCAATGGTTTATTCTGAGTTTCATTTGTCTGATTGGACTCTGCAGCCAGGCATTATGGAATGTGAACAAAGTAGCAACTTGATGAAATGAGATGTTAGATTAATACAGGCTCATTATAATAACTTTTAATGGGACACATTTCTTTTTGCACCTTTTTCTTGACAATCTATAAGCCATAAACACTTATCAGTAGGGGTGTGTATTGGAAAGAATCTGGATATGCAATACATATCCTGATTCGTGTCTATTGGGATATTGTGATACATCACCAAAACTGTGCCAGGATTAATTTTCACTTTTTTTAAGTAAAAATTCTCTATCTAAATATTAATACATTTTTTTGTGGTAAAATTGTAAAATTCCTTTTATTTAATGATCACAATATTAAGCACTGCAGCAGCTGTATCTCATATACAAGTTGCTTTTACCCAATCAAACTCATTGGGCTTTTATTTTGGGAAATTAATAAAAATAATAATAATGTTATTTGAAGCTAATTTCAAATCACCCAAGGACAGTTTCCAGTAAAATAGCATTAAAATAATAAAATGGTACACTAAAAAGAAAGACACAATAAAAACAACAGACAGAAGATTGAGTAATGGGTCAAAGTGCCAAGGCAGAGATTAAGAAATATTTGTTTGCAATGCTCGTGCTATCCTAGCTAGGCGTGTGTTATAAAATTCTTTAAAATGCAAGGCTGACAGAATATTTAACACAACCTGGTTCTTGCAAGATCGTGCTCTTGAAGCTGTTCAAACAGGTTCAGTGTTTTGTGCTGCCAACTAGTGGTTGGGGGTTTAGGTGGAAAACACAGGTAAGATGCTGGACTACGTTTGCTCATATTTAGTTAAATATCCTCTTGTTACCATTTTAAATCGCTATGAGCATCACCAAGCAAAACAAACATCCCTACTCGTCAGCGTGACATCTCCTCAGTAACTGCCTTGCAGCATGTCTCCGCCACAACAAAAAGTATTGTACCTGACGCTGATTCAGATGCTCAAAATTGGTCAGTGAAATCTAAAGTCTGAATAAGCGAATTATCCAGACATGGATTGCAAATTTTTGGACTTCCATAATTTCTGCCTCTCATTGCTGTGTCTTGCCTTTGTAGATACTGGCCAATTACTGAATACAACTTTATTCACACGGTTTTGTTTACAAGCTTAAGTTTGAAGCAGAAATGTCTGTTTGGTCAGAATTATAATCTGAATTCAGACCAAACACAAGGTTCAAGACTTGGTCTGGACCAAATTAAGCGGACTCTGTCTGGGAGAACCAACTTTCCCAGTCTGAATACATCCTTAAAGAGCAGGAACTGGTTTTAAAGACGATGTAGTGACGCTGGACGTTAGCCATATTTTTTAAGCCTTAAATACAAGTGCCTTAGCTTATTTTAGTCCAGATGAATCACAGAGGGAATGCATTTTTGGAAAATGATCTCTCTGTGGTTGGAAAAGGAAAATAGGAGGAGAAACCTTAGTGTTTTTGCACTGCAACTCTCCTTAAATCTAACTTTTAAAAACGTTTTTAAAAAGTATAATAATCAAAATATTATAAACCGTTCTTTATAAACACTAAACAATTTAGCTGGGCTATTTTTTCAATCTTTAAACAGAGTCAGGTTTAATATAACAGAAGGAAAAAAGCCTGTAAATACTTTTCCATGCTCTTTTTTCAATACACAATTGATTCTAGGTTCAACACGGTTTTGAAGCATATTCCGAGACCTTCTTTTTGTGATTTATTTTGGCTAAAATCCCTGGTATTTAATGTAAGAGTAATTGTAATTATTGTCTAATGAATGTTGTTCTGTAGGCTGACTGCAAAAGGAAATCTCTCAGATTCAAACTGTGAGAACCAAATTCTCCATGCAAGGAGGACGGGTGTTGCTCAAGCAGACGGCAACTCTGTGCAGATGGGAAAGGCGTCAAAGCAACACACAGAAAAGCAAGGCGCACCGGAAGAGTGGAGACATGGGAAAAAAGATGGAGAAGCAGTACGGGCAGAAGTTGAAGCCAAAGAAAAACCATCTCCAAGACAACAGAAGGTGAAGAACTCTGGCTCAGGTGTTAAAGCGAGGTGAGAGCACCACAACCGCCATGTCACTGTGTGGAAAAAAACACGGAAAAAACTTTGAATTTCATTATGTAATTTTCAAACATATTGGTTTTTTTTCTGCTAGGGAGGCAGTTGATGCAGATTTTGTGTCGGCTTGTCATTTTGTCAAAGCGCACATGAACAACATGGACAATCCCAGTGAAGACATGGTGAGTTGTTTTGTGTCAGTTCACAAACTTGGGAATGAGCATGTGTTGGCCATAAAAACATCTGAAAGAAGTTTGTCCAGCTTTCATCAATAAGAAATCAGAAGGGGATGCACGGTGGCACAGTGATTAGCGCTCTCGCCTCACACCTCAGGTTCAAATCTCGGATGGGACCTTTCTGTGAGGAGTTTGCATTTTCTCCCCAGGCATGTGTGGCTTTTCTCTTGACTCTGCCTTCCTCCCACAGTCCAAAAACACAGTCTAGGTTAGTTGGTTATAAAAAGTGTCCCCAGGTGTGTATGTGTGAGTTTTTGTGGCTGATTGCGATCCTGCGACAGACTGGGGACCTGTCCAGGATGTACCCCGCCTTTGCCCAACAGTAGCCGGGGTTAGTGACCCTGTGACCCCAAAAGGGATTTAGTGGATTAAGAAGAAGTTAGATGTTTGTTAGAGGAGATATGCAAAGTTTGAGTGGGAAATGAACATTTTCAGTGCAGTCATCTGGGCTTCTACAGTAAAAGGCGACCATAACAAAAAAATGAGGGGACACACATGTTCTGGAAACCTATAACAGCACAGTAATCAAACCAGAACTCGAGGCCCTGACAGTACGGTGGCGGTACATGCTGTACCCTGAGTGGTTTTACTCCACTCAACACAGTGTCGGCAAGAGCTTCTGCAGGACCTCAGAGATCCTACTTTTGCACCATTAAGTGTGCAATCCATGCCTTACTTTGAAATCTTAAATAAACCACTAAACGTAAGACTTATTAACTTATTTTATCTCAGGATAACATTATATTATATCTTGACTACCTAAGAAAAGAATTGGCCCAGTCAAACTGTTTAGAAATCCACCAAAAACTATAAATCCCAGAGCCACGCCCTTTCATATTTGGTATAATTAAAAACCCTCAAATGTCCTCTGTAGACACTAAAACGAGTTAATTCAGTAGTATAGAGATATCCAGGTTTAGAATCTGCATTGCTGGTAGTAAAGAGGATATAATCAGCACAACAAAATAAACTATATTCAGATTTTTAGTGCTGTCATCTTATGGTTCTTGACATTTTTCTCCAAAAGCCAGCTCATCTTAAGATTTTTTTGTCATGTTGTCCCAGAGGAAATCTCTGGTCACGTTGTTTCAGCACTGGTTCACCATCTCAGCAGAGGAGGCTTCTGAAGCTTGCAATGTGGCCGCCTACATCAGAGCAGTGAAGAAGGAAACGCCGTCCCTCCTGTCCTTCCTGGTTAATCTTCCGGATGACAACGGCAACACGGTGCTGCACTACAGCGTATCTCACTGCAACTACAGCATCGTCAGCCTGCTGCTGGACACAGGTGACACCCCTGTGAAGACAGAGTTATCTGTGAATACTATAATGTACCATCACTTTTTGTTTTGGTTCTGCAGGTGTGGCGAACGTGAACGTTCAGAACAAAGCTGGTTACACAGCCGTGATGTTGGCGTCTCTGACTGCTCCTGATGGACCTGATGGGATGGAAACCGTCCGGAAGTTAATGGAGTCTGGCAACATCAACATTCATTCCAGTCAGGTGACATAGCCAATAAATATAATAATCTTTTGAGTTCCTTTTTCTTTGGTTTAGTGAAAAAAAATGAATCTAAAGATGATAAAACATTATTTTTTCTTCTCTCTCTGAACTCAGACAGGTCAAACAGCTCTACATTTGGCGGTCAGACACGGTCGAGACATTATGGTCCGCCTGCTGCTGAGCTGTGGCGTCGACACCAACATCCAGGACAGCCAGGGAATGACAGCGCTCATGTTTGCAGCTGAGAAGGGCCACACACATGTGGCACGTTTACTGTTAGAAAGAAGCCAGAGTGATCTGATGCTTAGTGACAAGGTACCAATGCACAAACATTCCCTCAAAAGTATACTCTAAATCCATTCTTAAACCATTTCTTATACATTACGAAAAAAGATATATATATATCTACAGAATGATTTTAGATTAATAAAAAAATCTGTAATTCGATAAATGGAGGCAAGAACTATTTTAAACTAAACTAATTAAAATGTGTTCCAGCTACATTCAAATTATAACAAAACTGTCCTTAAAAGTGAAGCAAACTTTTTATTTCAAATTTTGTTCACAAATCTCAGCTGGTCAAATTCAGCTCTTGAATACATTTGAATCTAAAACTGTGAACAGCAGTCACCCTGTTATTTCCATTTTTTAAAATCATTTTCATTTACTGGCTGTTTTTTGCTGGTTTCATGGACTGACAAGCAGAGCAGATTGTTTAAACAACTGCTCCTTTAAAGGGTAACCAAACCCTAAATTAACTTTTTTTTTTTGGCTGTTGACATCTATAAATGGGGCTTTAAAAGTGTTGTCTGTTGGTCATAGCCAAATTTTTTGACAAATTGAAATAAAATTGTTTAATTCTTCAAAATATAGCCAAAACCGTTTGTGTGCCCTCTACAGGTTGAAATGAGGTACTACAGTTGAATTTTGTGATTGGTCAAACCATGTAAGTTTCAGAAGTCTGACGTCATGATCTGCAGCTCCAGTAGAAGGTGTGTTTAAGATCATGCAGGCGGACGCGGCGCTGCGCAGATCGCCTGGATTGTGGTGCATGTTGATTCGTTTCTGGCACCGACGTCACATGTGCGACATCATGAAGTATCGCAAGAAAGGGGCGGGTTCAAGGCGCCTACCTAACCCAGCGCAGGCAGAAAATAGGTAATGCGCTGGCTTCAAACTGCCTTGATGACTACAAAACAATGCGTTGCGGGAAACTGAGTCCACACAGTTCTTGTAGTTCGACGTGAAACAACTGGCATTAAATGAAGGAAATCTGTGTATATTTTAAATCCTTCTGGAAAGTAGTGAATCACTGATGGAAAAATAAACAAGATTTCAAATAATCTGTGGTCATATTTGTTATTGTTGCCTCTAAAACTTAACTTTAATTTAATTTAATTTATTTATTTGGGACAGTGCACATGCAATGAATCCCGAGGCTACTTTTTAAACTGTTTTACTCTAAAAAGATGTTAAAAAATAATATAAAATACATAACAGCAGAGATTATACTAGGAGGAGTGGCATATTAACTTTCAGCCGAATGTTAAGGACAACCCCCAACTCTCGGAGTTCACCTTTATCTCAGGCGCCTTTCTCCGCCCCCTCCTGCAGCAGCTCAGTCTCGCTGACGACCCGATGCTGGGTGATCTCAAACACACCTAATGATAACAGTGCTGCGCCCAAGCCCCACCCCTCTGACTGGATTTTCAAATTTCAGCTGTGGGTGGAGTCAGCCTCCAACTTCCTGGTTTGGTTACCCTTTAACATCTTCTTGACAGGCTGATTGTCTTGTTTTTGTACATTTTTGTGTCACTTTCTGGATTTTTCTAAATTTGTTATAATTTGGTATACCACTTAGCATGTCACATGGAAGTATACAAGTAGTGTGCAAATGGGTGAGGGGAAAGTGGCTTGTTAAATGCTGAGTTCTTTGCAAAAAAAAAAAAAAAAAAGTGAAATAGGTTTTTAAGGACATTATTTGCTATTTAGTGAAAGTTGTGCTGCCTTTTTTCCAAGTTTAGGGAAACTTGCATTACTAAACATTGCCACATTCACCCAAATTTCCCATCTGAGTTCCACAAATGGGATATTTAAATGAAAATGTACTTTTATTATTAAAAGTTGGAACCAGAATCTAAATACATTTGAACAGTCCAATAGGACATGTTAGCATACCTTTTGTTTTATTTGAACAGACATACTTTTTGTCATCAAATTTTTAAGCTCAACAGCCAACATAAATACTATATTAATTCAAATTAAATAAATAAAAAAACTGAAATTCCAGCTCACCTAAAAGATAAAGTAACAACCACCATTTTTAAAATCCCACTCCAATCATCTTTTGATCCATTTTAAAATCATTCCCAGTGGTCTTTTAATTAATATGATGTCGTTTTAAACCAAAGTAAGAAAACATGAGGTTTTCTTTGACATAGTTTCTGCAGAGCAAACTAATATTATTGATGCAACAAATATGGCGAGCAACATTGGAGCTATCCAGCCGTACAGTTTCAGTCAGATGCAGCTCAGACGAGGAAAAGGAAATGGATCTATCTGTCTGCAGGTGAAAGCATCAGAATGGAGCAGAGCAAGGAGCGTGTGATCCAGTGATTGTAACACCTATGCCATAATTACAAACTTTACCAAC
Source organism: Oryzias javanicus (assembly GCA_003999625.1). NCBI lineage: Eukaryota > Metazoa > Chordata > Actinopteri > Beloniformes > Adrianichthyidae > Oryzias > Oryzias javanicus. The sequence continues at coordinate 17,267,632 of CM012453.1, forward strand.
GGCATTTTTTTGTCTGCTCCTGATCTACAACAATTAAAATAAAAAAAATATTCAAAAACACAATTTTAAGCTTAATTTTTTATGTCCTCCATAATGAGAAAAATCACACTAGAACAAATTAAAATTACAAAAATGCAGGAGTAGGTCTTTAAAAGCTACATGTTTTCATCTCTGTTGATATGGTTTATTATTATTAGAGCTGAAATGTTGACACAATTTTGAGACTTTACTGTAGAAGCTACACCACCTGTTACTCTTATTTTACTGGATAAGAATTTATAATATTGTGTATGTCCAAAAAAAAAAAAAAAAAAAAGTTGAGATTGAATCAGTTTTCTTGTTTTTTGCTGCCTTTAGCCTGTCATCTTTGCATGTGATCTATTGACTAAGTGATCTAAGAAACGTGAAGAACTTATTTATAATAAAGTTATCAGTCTCTAGCATAACTGATCACTTATCTGCAATATCCTGCTATATAAATATATCTTTTTTTTTTCAGTTGGGTCGAACTGCACTCTCTATCGCCTTGCAAGGTTCCCACTCGGACACAGCCGCCCTGCTGCAGGCCCATGCTAAAGCTCGATCTCTATAAAGGAAAATCTGCAGAAATATATATATATATATATTTTTTTTTCTCTGACGCACTTCCAAATCCAAACAGAAATTTCTTAACTGGTAATGCATGAGCACTGGCTTGAATTTTCAGATGATAATTTTGTTTGAGTGAGAGTGATGGGTAATCCATGAATTTAAGCTTGGATGCCTGTTGGCTGTTAAAACACTAAACAGGTAATGAGCTGATTTTTGTTTGTCTTTGTTGTTTATAACCACAGCTATTGATGTCTATTGATTGCACACTCATGCTGCAGCTCAGCTCTGCAAATAATACCAAAGTGTTTATTCAGAAATGACAGTATAAGACACACAACTATAAGAATAAGTTTAATGATTGTATGTAATGTTTTTTTTTGGTAAAGCATAAAGTTTATATTTGTCAAAACTGAGCTTCTGTTAAATAAAGTTTTCTTCATGCACGCCAGATAAAAAATACAAACATCACATTATTTGATTGTCCAAGAGATTCTAATCTTGCCTTCAGTTGTTTAAGCTACTTTTAACAATAAAAATAATAATAAAAAAGTCTAATTTTATCAAAATATTTTTTTTCATGTTTGTACACTTTTAATTTAAGGTCTAATAGAAATAAAATTTGGTTTTGAGTGAACAGAATTCTAGCATCCACTTTCTATGTAGTGACAAACCTGACCAGAGGGTGGCACTGTCCCTCCATGTTTGAAAACTAAGGCAAACAACACAATCACATTAGAGATCAAGACAATCCAGAAACCAATTATTAAGGTGGGGGTGGTGGCGGGGTATATTTGAGGGATTTTGTCCTTTATTCTATCCCGTTCAAGTGTGATAGAGAATCACCTGTGGATTTCTGCCAGAGAAGTCATTGAGATTCACCTGAACTCCAGCTGTGCGACGCCTGTTGGGGCTGAAATCCCTGCATGATGGTTCAGTCAGTCATGAAAGCTGATTCCCTAGATTAGACATTGTTCCTCTAAGAGGTTAAAAAGAAAAAAACATAAAAAAAAAAAACATTAAGATAAAGGAATAAGGATAGAAAATGACATGGGAGGCTTGGGATGTCTGTCTGATGGTGCAAAGCCCTGTCATTTCCCCGGAGTCTCTCTTTCAGCAAAGCTGGCTTTCCTGCTTGGCTGACCCTGTGAGAACACATATCTCAGAAAGGACGGAGAGAGAGAGATGGATGGATATATTTTCTTTTAGTCGAGACTCAAATAAGAGAATCAACACTGAAAGATGACAATAAAACAAGTCAAACATCAGATACAACGAAAGATAAACAAAACTATGCATACATAATGCATTTATTAAAAAAATAGTAAATAGACTAAAATCAGCTTGTTGCAGGAGGGAATCTATTTTTATTTTATTGACAACAAGTGACAACAAAAATACATGTGATTGACTTTGTAAGCTGATATGAAGACAGCTGCTTCCTTTCTATAATGATAATGAATTTATCTGCTGCAGTTTCTATGGGCCACTAGATTACGTACAGCTAAAGGCTTTTGTTTAAACTATCTTCTCTGGGATTCACATCAAGTGGTAATGGGTTTGGTCCACTGGGTCAGAAACATACTACAAATAGTCATTTTTCTGCTTCTACCCATTGACTCATCTATTCTTTGTGATTAATAAAAAACAAAAAAGTTCCAGCTTCTGCTTTTTCTTAGTTTCTGATTAAGTTTGATTAAATTAAAAAAAAAAAAAAATTGAAAAGAAATGTGCACCAAGATGTTTCTATAAAATAAGATTTAGCCGAGGATTATCTTTATAAAATGCATAATTATTCAATCTATTAACTAAATAATTAGAGGCAAACTTACCTGTTAAACTGCAACAGAAGCTGTTGGAAGCTCACAGGAAAATTTTGAATTAACAGAGAATCAAGTCCGATTTATTGCTCCTTTGAATCCAGCATTTGGAAAACAATTTGACAAAAGGCTTTAAAAGCACAAGTATATTTGACCTTCAACTGCAAAAATAGTTCTCGGTCTTGGAATAAGAGTGGAACCCGTCAACATTTTCTCTGGTCTCTTCATTATTATGATGTCATTTTAAGCAATTTTTTAAAAAAAGTGTTGTTTCCTCAGACATAGTTTCTGCAGAGTGGCAGTAGTCCATTAGAACTTCTCCACCGATTCGTTGACGAGACTGTTGGCGCGGTGCAATCCTGCCCCCTCTTCCCCTCCCTGTTGCTCAGAGCTTGTGGCCCACCCAACATATTTTGTACATCACAAATACTTTCTTTTTCAAACAGCATTTTTTGTCTGCGTCCAATTCACAACAATTTGAATAAAGAAATACTCAGAAAAGTGACTTTGAGCCTAATTTTCTTGATATATGTTGACAAAAGGCCACAAAAACATATTAAAGACACCAAAAACACAATTTTCATCAGAGTGGGTCTTTCAACCTAATCACACAAATGTGTTTGACTTTTTTAGCATTTTATTCCTAATACCTATATTAGATTTATAAAGACAAAAAATATTAAATTTATTTAAACTTTTTTTGACAACCAATAACGAAAATTGGGATGTTAAATAATTCAATATGAACAATGATCCAGCAGGATAGTGATCCATGACAACACGCACACACCTGGATCACTGCAGGCATCTAACAGGCATCATTCTTCCTGGTTTTGGGAGTGAACTTAACCTGCAAAAGGAATCAAAGACCACAAACAGAGGCGTTTTTCATTGATTTTTATATACCAATATATAGAGATATTTAAAAGTCATCCATTACAGAAAATGAAAAAGTGGAACCAGTTTGCTTTTTACACGGCTCGTCGTTGCATGTAAAGAAGTTGGTTGATCCCTGCTCTTTTCATGTGAAAAAAAGAAAGAAAGTCAAAAGTTGAACAAAAAAGGCACATAAAACAAAACTGAATCTTCTCATTGACACTAAGAAATGGTTTCTTTTTAAGACAGAGGCCTTGCTTTATGTGTGAAAACAAAGAGAGAAGTGAACACACACACACACACAAAAAAACTGCACGGCATAAAAACAACACAAACCAATTAAATCACTTTGGTGGGCAAATGCCAACTTCTCCCAATCAGGGGAAACAGTGCTTCTCTTTGTACAAATAAATTAATATTCCAGCAAACACTTTATCTAAAATCTTATATACAACTTTTCTTTTACATAATTACAGAATACATTATCAAAAACCTTATGAAAACATATTTACAAAATCAAAAAGCCCCCTCAGGTGTCACACTCTCACGCACACAGGACACACACCCGTGTGTTTCCACACATCTCTTCCAGGCAAAGCACGATACGGAAGGCATTCCAAGAGGGCTGTGCAACAAAGAGCATACAAACAGTTCAAATATGGCTGTGGGATGAACGTTGGCACACATGCATGCTTACGATCACACGTTTGAGAGTGCATGAATGGACTTAACCAGCATGGCACACGCTCGCTTTGCGGGACGGGCGGATCAAGACTTTGCAACGTGGAGCGTCTTTCTCGGATTCCAGCTGTACTTTTATCCGTCAGCGCCAATATCGGCCACCTTGCGAGCCCGTGTGTACGCCCACGACGGATGGGGTGCAAGCTATTGTGCATGCTGATTATGCTTTAGGTGGCGACCTCTGCAGAGTACCACTAATTTGCGTGCGTGTGTCACAGTCGAAAGCAGGTCATCAAAAGGAAATCATTAAAACTCAATGGCTTTTGTCAGCCACACCACACGGCAGCTGCTTGACAGCTACAACCTATTGCTTTTCTCAGACAATTTACCACCTAAACAAGTTAAGAAGAAAGAGCTTCTGTGCAAACGCTTCCGGGGATTCAAACACCAAATATAAACCAAACTGTGCTCAAATACAACTTGAAATGTCAAGACATTGACCCATGAAAAGGCTCTGCGCCGGGGATCATCATAAACTAAACTTCCATAAAGTAGAAATGTTAAATACACAACTCAAGTAAAGACATGTGTGATCGACTCTTATTCTGTACAGGTTGTCCCACCGACGCTCGGGCTGTCCTACTTTCACGGCTCCTCCCTCCCTAGCAGCTTTTTCCGGAGCTCCACGGTCGAGCAGGAATAACTGGGCCCAAACTAAACCCGTCGAGGACCAAAGAGAATCGTGACACAAAAACATGAAGCACAGCACACGTCTCACTCAACTGTCATGGAGATCAAAAGCATCCAACTCCGATGAAAGTTTCTTAATTAGTTCTCTGCATTCAGTGGAGAGATTCCAGCTCGGAGCTGGAAAACCGTCTTTGTTTAATCAGAACTGGTGGCTGTTAAATGAAATTGGCACAGGACACGGCTGCGTGACTCGATGATGTGTCGCTTCTGCAACCTCCGTCCAAGTTTCCCCGCCTTCAGCGTGTGTGGGCCTGAGCAGATGTCTCTTCCGGCTGTGGCCTCTGCGGGTCACTTCGCCGTGGACAGCATGGGCTGCTCCGTGTACCAGTGAGTTCCAGGGTCGGGCATGCTGCCCCCGAGTGGCAAGGCGATGAACTGCGGGCAGGTCCCGCCTCCCGCTCCCACAACGCCCATGCTGACCCCCTGCGGGAACGGGTGGTGGTGCACGTGGTGCCCCATGGCGTCAGTCCGACCGATGTGGATTTCGTCCTCCTCGCCCTCGCCGGTGGTTTTGCGGTACACTGGGTTGTCGAAGTTCATGCTTTTCGTGGAGTTGCGACGCCAGTTCCGCCACACCAGGTAGACTCCGGCGCAGACCAGGCCGAACACCACTGTGGCAACGATAGGAACTGCATGCGTTTAACACACAGTGGCAGGGACATGGGAAGGGGAGCGTTAAACAAGGCGCAACAAGTCCATGGCGTGAAATGAGAGAGGATCGGAACAGGCATGCAGGGGTGGAGGGGGCGGAGCTGTGTTGGACACTTGTGTTTAGGTGGCTCATTTCTACTCTGAGGATCAAAGCTGGGTCTTAAGGATGATGTTCACTAGTCCGTCTGCAGTCTGTCTCCGTTGCTTTCACTCAAAAAAATAAAACGCTCTCTAACTAATCGGAATGTGCACCTCCTTTCGTTCAACCTTCCACAAAGCAAGTTTTACACAGGAATTCTATTTCATGTCCGTTGACACGTCAATGTTGCGGCAACAAGCCGGAGAAACAGGAAACGTGTCTGGGTTTCAAAATAAAACTTCCCTTGTACTAGTGCTGGGGGATATGATGACATACATCATGTGGGCGATAGAAAAGTGTCTATAGTGCCATTTCTCTTCTCTAATTTCTATTTGTTTATTTTATTGCTGAACTTTGGTGCAAAAATGTGTTTTCCTACAAGGAAACTTAAAACTGTTGTGAACTTTAAAAAAATCTAATTTGTTACCATTCAGTTACATGTTTGTTGAAAAAATAAAATCAGAGAAAATTAAGTAATGGCCTTTTTGACAATTTTTTTCAGAGAATAACTGAAAATATACTTGATTGTGGTATATTGTGATATAAAATAATTTATATCATGATACACAATTTTTATCCTTAATTTTTTCCATATCGCCCAGCACCAGAATAACAACAGAAAAAAAACATGAAACCACTTATGACACAAAACATGCACTTTAAAATATCTCAGTGAGGAAGGAGAGCGCACAGGGCCTGATTGATTATATTTTGGATTAGCAAAGAGAGCAGGACGGACTACTCGACACGCGGGGGTGGCAAGACAAACCACTCCTCCGGGAGCCGGGGGGAGGGGGGACAGACCGGAGGCGCAACAGAGACAATGTTAACTACCTGACGGTCGTGTATGGCAAACTTTTCTGTCATTTAATTAATATCTTTGAAATTAGACTAACTAGTAACTAAAAACAGCTATTTAACTAGTGGGATTTTTGCACTGCACTAGGTAACTAGTACTAAATCTCTCTCTCACTAGTTAACTAGTAAGACTTACTTATGTCTCTAATCAACTAGTTAACATTCTGCATGTCACTAGTAAACTAGTAGGAGATTTTGGTCACACTTGTTTGCTTTACAAGAACCTTACTAGTGAACTTGTAGAAAATTTGCTTGTGACTAGTTATCTTGTGACCTTTTCAGAGTGTCAATAGTTATCTAGTAAGGTGGCAACTAGAAACAAGTGCACATTTTAAACCATTATTAGTTAACCAGTTCACACTTTTGGCTGTCATTAGTTAACTAGTTTTACTTACTTTTATGTAAGGATATTGGATTTAATGACAGAAAGTCCTGACGTATTCCTGAGACTAAAGCAGACATGTTACAGCACCAAATCTAGTCTGACCCAAGTGTTTAGAAGACTCCAAGCTTCCGAGAAGTCTAAAACTCTTTGGGCCAAAAATGTTTTAGCTGTATCAGCAAATAAACAAGCTGATTTCAATTAAGTGTAACGCTTTTATTGTTCTTACTTTAGGTCAATAAGATAACACAAACTGTAGAGTGAAACTAGTTTGACATCATCTGACCTGGCAGGCTGATGTCTCCTCTACAGATGCACTAACATCACCGTCTTGACTTAAAGATAATTTGAGCTTCAGTCTTCCCAGAACCTCCTCAGGTGAAATGTCCTACAGCGAGATCACCGATGTCCCTGTTGTGCTCAGGTACCTGTCATTGTGTAATTGTTAAAATGGCTAAGTAGGACAAAAGGCTGCAAGAGAATGTTATGAGCAGAAAGAAAAAATAAAACTTCAGACGGTGCTTTAAGAGATTAGAAATCTATTGGAAAGTTGTTTTTTTTAATATATATTAGGGATGAAAAGTGTGTCAGTAACCTTTAATATTTCTAGCATGTTTGATGCAATATAACTTGGCAAACCTGTCTTCCACACTGCAAACTACTTGATACTTGCAAAGATTTAAAACCTTGCTTTTAGAAATTTGTACTTATCTTAGTTCTACAACTGTAATCAAAGTCAAATAAAGTTAGATACATAAAAACAAACAAAAAAATACAAAATGTTTGTTTAGAGCTAGCAAATACTTATTATTGGGCAGTAAAAAAATAAATTTAAGTAACTCTAACATTTGTTTTAGCTTATTTTCCAATTTTAAATGCACGTGTGAATCTCCTTGTTTCTAGATTTTGATATACAATCATACAATTTCTTGTTTGTTACAGCTTTCTAGTGATTTTATTCCTATAATTAGTGTTCTTTTCCAATTTTTAGGCTACCTCTTTTTGCAGTGACATTAAAAAAGGCATGATGATAAATGACATTTACTAAAACTATAGGAATAAATTGACCTTGCCTTCTACAGTATGCTGACAGCAGACAAAAGAATTGGAGTGCCGGTTTTTCAAGCTGTAACTTGACACAACCAGCAGGTGTGAAGGGAGAAATGTTGCGGGTCAGGATTGCGAGAGCAGGATAAGGACTTGTGGTTCGTGCAACTGTGGTCCTGATATGAGTATCTGAGGAAACTCAAAGCTTCTCTGCCCATGACTGATGCAAATTTCCTCCCCCATCCACAAGGACCAACTGGGACCATCTGCAGCTTTCCTGGCATTCCGCCGCAAAAATGCTTCACTTCGATGGAAAGTGACAACCGAGCGCGTGCCTGGATTATCTCCTACTCAGTAAAACCTCAGGAGAAGACAAGGAGATGACGTTAGATTAACGGGAATGGAAAAAGTTCCAATTTTACAGGGAGTTTTGATGCAAGGAGACATAGAAAAGCTGCAGAATCCTCAGTCAGTTTGCGAAGGGAGAAACCAGTGCACAATCAGCAGTTTTTTAACAAAGCCTTTGCTTTCAATGAACACATACAGGGGAGGATGAATCCGGTGTCTTACCGATAGGAATGACCACTCCGAGCACTGCCACTGTCAGGTTCTCACCCATAAGGAAATGCTCGCCTCCGGCTGTGAGGAGACAAGATGATGAATTTAGTGGCAGCCAAGGATAGAGGGATGGTTAGAGCAAAAAAACAGGAATAAACACGACATCAAAAATTGTTGCGTAAATAAATGAAATCCCAATTTTACAAGCAGATTATTCATTTAGAGTTAAAAATGGATCCCGTCATTAAGCTATTAATGAGTACTTGTGCTAGTTTGATGCTTAACATTTTCTTGCAACATTTTAATTTCGTAAAATAACCGACATTTATGTCCTTATGTGCCTCTATCGAACATGACAGGCTGCACAACTCCCACAAGATCATCCATCTAATAAAGATCTGCCATCGATATGCTCCTAACTTGTATTTCCAGGTTTGACGGCGTGCAGGATGTTGATGTCTGACACAAAATGAAGAGCGCTGGAGTGAAAGGACGGAGCGTGAGCGAGGCAAAGCATCCAGGATATGAAATGCGTGAGAAACTGAGTGAGAGATAAGTAGAGCAGAGAGGAGTGAGTGAGATAAAACAGAGAGGCGAGGAGTGGGTGACCAGGCGTGCATGGCCGTGAGCATTTTACAAAAAATAAAAAATAAAAATACAGAGAGAGGGATGATGGGAAAGGAAAAAAAAACTGTTATTTGCCAGATTGTGACTTTGACACATTCCCTGACCTCCTGCTCTCCTTCTACAATGGCTCCATTAGGTTTCAGAGTCACATTAGATGTCATTTGCTTTCACTCAACATACTTTCACAGTAACGTTTGGTGAAGAATGAGGTCATTTTCAAGGTGATGAGGATCACATCCATCCTTGTATCCCAGTCAGTTGATGAGAGCTTGTTTAAATCTCACTTTAAATTTCATCATTTTGAATGGGGTGAAGTGGTTGTCTACATAATAAGTAGCAGATGAAGCATACTTGGCTGGAGATGTGGAGGCTAAAGTTGAATAGGTGCTTTATGAGAGGAATGGTGATGAAATGTTGATTTTTATCATCTGTTTTTTCACATGGCGCTGTGATGGGGTGACAAGCTGTCCACGGTGTACCCCACCTTTGCCTAACTGTAGCTGGGATAGCCTCCAGCAACCCCCATGACTCTAGCTGGGTCACTTGCTGTGGCTTACGTGGGCTTAAATTAACATTATATTAATAATGTAGATTTTCTATTATTTTTATTATCATCTGCTATATGTGCCGCACTGTATTAAGATACTACAGACACGTTTTGATTAAATTTCAATAACAATTGGTTGCTGGTAGGCTGCTAGAAGTTAGAAGCTGGAGAAAGTACGGTGAACTGGGGTTCTGTAATCGAGTTTCATTCCCTCTATTCTTCATCATCTATATTTCATTGAGTTCTTCACGCTTCTGTTTGGCGCGGTGTGATTCATGTGTTGTGTCTCTGTCCCACTCCCCTCCAGGGAAACGAGATAGATTTTATATTCTGGGTGGCTCATCTGAGCTACTGTTCTTGGTAGTGGACCGCGCCTCTGGCTTGTATCACGTCTCGACTCATGTCTCGGAGCAGGAGAGATTCCAGATTCTACGTGGCTCGTCTGTGCACCATTTCTTGGCAGTGGACCTCGCCTCTGGCACATCTCACCCCCTCGACTGTCCCAGCTCCATCTTGATGATACCCATCTGCTACACTATTCAAATATGTAGCTGTAGAGTTAGATAAGCCAATTCTTTAACAGTCCTCCTTCATGTGGACATCCCTTAGGTTTCTTCTTTTTTTACCCCTCTGGAATCGTTTAAAAAATTTTTTTAGAAGTTTTTTCTTATCTAGAAGGAGGATCTAAGGGCAAGGACGCCCAGTTTAGCTTTGTCTGTTTAGTTTAGTTTAGTAACCAGATATTGTTTATATTTTATGACTGACTTTATGTTTTTGTATTATCACCGCTGTGAAGCCCATTGAGACAACTGTAATGTGATATTGGGCTATATAAACAAAACTGAGCTGAACTTACAGTGTTGGGAGATGCTGCTGTCCCCTGCAGGTGTGGTGGAAATCACCATGGCGGTTGCTGTGGAGTGAGAGCCCAGTGCCTTTGACTCCTGCGAGGACACGGGCTTGAAGGAGCTGAGGGCTGTGGGAGGCTCGGGGGAGGCAGAGAGAGCGGTGGTCAAATAGGGGATTGCATCTGCCTGAGAGATTCCCGGCGAGGGCGGAGGGAAGCCTTCTGGTGCTGTGAATCCACTGCCGGGTGTGACTGCAGAGGGAGGTGGCGGAGTCCGTGTCGCATCCTCTCGTACAGCTCCTAGACAGATGGACACTTTTAGTCTCCCAACAGAAATCCAAGGTTCATTAGCTGCCCTCTTATCCAGAAAAGATCCATAGATTCAATATTTTCATTTTCACATTTTCTACCAATGGAAGATTGAAAGCAAAGCAAGAATGCTAACAAGTATTAAAGCTTTAATGATTAGAATACAGAAAAGGGTATAAAATAATAAAAACAAAATCCCCCCTTTTTTTTTTTTTAGCATTTATTGTTTTCTTTCAAAAGAAAAACAGAAATTACTGGCTAAAGTAAGTGGATCTATATAGCAAGGAAGATCTACCCAGATATTAAAAATTGTTCTTTCCACATAATACATTTTTCTCTGCATCTCTTGCCATTTACTTAAATAAAAAAAAAAAAGAATCACATTGAATGCTTAAAAATGACTTTCCATCTGTCTGTTTCAGCGCTCACCCGGCACGCAGCCCCTCATGTCGGGCCCCAGGTCCTGACCGTCTGGGCAGGCGCAGGTGTATTTAGGCGAGTGCTCAGTGATCTGTGGGGCCTTCAGGCACAAGTACTCACAGCCTCCATTGGCCACACTGCCCAGGTTACAGCTGTCAGGGCCTGAAAATGGAAACAGTAAAAGGATGACGGAGGGGGTAAAGAGCATATTTTCGGTCAATATCCACTAAACAACGTGAAAAACCTGTAATACTGAAGCAAAAGTCACGCCCTACAACCCCCATCCCCCACAGGGAGCAACTAGAAAGCAGAAAACACAAACTATTGAACATTTTATTTACATTAAACGCTACTTTTATGTAAATGTTTCAATACAGAACAGTTCTTAAGGCCTAAACATGAGCATAAGAAACATGTTAATTTTTATTTTACAAAGGTTAAGCCTTAGCTACATGCGCCCACATGGGGTGGGGGGTGGGGGTGTTGATCCATATGGGTGCTGTAGATTTTGGGGTTGCCCACAAATAACAACAGGTTCACCAATTGGTTTATGATCTTGATATTGTGTGGGGCCACCTATGTTCCCCCTACAGGTTTGTCTATTTTTCAACACCAGACAGCCCGTACATACCCATAGGGGCAGTTTTGACTAAGGTTTAAAGCAGTGGGTGATCTGTGTTGATACCAAGAGGCAGTTAGCACTATAATATGACCACAATCTGAAGCAGAGACAGGGAAGAAGAGGCATAAAAGCAGCCCTTTACGCCCTGGTAGCTGGTAGAGCAAGTGGATTCTTCCAAATATCACATCCTGGTGCAATTTCCTCCTAAATTTAGAAAAATAAATAAATAGGGACAAATAAATATTCAGCTGAAGTACACGTCAAATGTCAAGGGGACCTATGGAACCAGGCTTACTGAAAGGAAACTCCGCCCTGGATCGAGATTAAAAAACACAATCACTATGTGACTTGTGATACATATTAATGAAAGACACACACCTTGCAGCTGTCGAAGCTGGTGGAAGACGACAATGTCATGAGGGTCATTGAGGTTTTCAGCCAGAGCCTGAATGTCTTGGCCGGTTAGCCTGTTGGCCATGAAGACCGCCGCCCTGTCTCTGTCCGTCCAGTATATCCGATCCTGTGAAGAAAGAAAACAAAAAAAAGTTAGATCTTGTCCATTTCCTTTCTATAGGTGGGATTTGGACTTGATTCCATTGTTCCGTTTGGGACACCTCAGTGGTTCACAGCCAAACTGAGACTTTTCTTTAAATTACTTCAGCAAAAATGTTGAATTTGAACTTCCCCAACAAGCTCCAAACATACATGCTTAGTTTAATGTTTTTCTCTTTGGCCTTCTGATGGACAGGTGATCTATCTGAGCCCCACTCTGCTTACCGCCCAGTGACAGCTGATAGAAATTCAGCCTCCCTGCAACCCTGAACAATGATGATGCATTAGTATGATGGTACATTATAATACTTTCATATGCTCCAAGTATTCCAGCATCATGCGGTTGGTTAAACAAATGATGCTTTAGGCTGTAATGCTTCAGCAATTTGTTTAATGCAGACATCGTGCTTCCATGAGGATTCACCCAAAAGATTTGCCTGTTTCCTCCAACTGGAAAACATCCAGAAGTAGTCTCCTTTAAATTTGCAGTGTCTGCAGAGTGAGAAAACAGATCAGGAATGTTTTTTTTTTTTTAACATTATAAAGTTTAATAAATTATATAAAACAGACACATTTATCAAGGGTTTACAAGTTCTGATACAGTGCTGGAATACATTGGGATTTCAACGCCAATACTTGATTGAAACGCATTTTGCAATTAAAAAATGAAAAGTGTTGCCATTAAGAATCTTATAAACTCTGGCCTCAAACTGTGAAAATAAAGCCCTGTGGTTTCACAGCCTTACTGATTGGAATTAACCCCGTCAAGCTCTGTCACTCAAAAATTCAGCAATTAGATCGGACAAGTTTTGCAAGGTCACACATGAATGCACCCAAACCACTATAATCATTAAGAAAAGAGCAAATGCTTTTGACATGATTGTATCTACAGATCCTAAGTGTAGAGATGACTTCTAATTTGATATGTATTCATATAAAGGTAAAAAAATTAAAGCAGCGGGCGGCATTGTTTGACTTGTAGGTGCTAATTGCCCTCGCTGCGCCGTTTACTCTCTCTCTTTGCCCTTGCCACCCTGGTCAGAGCAGCACGAGAGAAATAGATGAGAAGAAAAAAAAACAAAGCATTTTTTCCAAAATGGAGACTTTTCTGGCTATTTTTCTCCATAGCAACCATTTTATGCTCTGCTCACCTGGGAATGACGAACATATCTATGTCATTTTTAGAGGAATCGTCAAAACTAAACTTTTTAATTTCCTTGGTAACAAAGTTTTCTTGTTAACCACACAGACATTCCTAATATAGTCATATTTTAGGTTATATTGTTACTCCCAGCTTGACCCAAGGAATAATATGTTACGTTTAAACAATTTTGCAGTGAAAAATGTGCTAAGAACAAGGGAACGCCATTTTTGTGAGCTTGCAACACTAACACCATCCAAAGTGTTAAAATTTACAAATTCTAATTCCAACATGTTTTCCCCAAGTAGCTTACCAATAATGCTCAAGAATTTACAAGGCAATGAATCACAATATATAAGAGGAGTTTAAACTTGTAGTTGGCACTAAAGGTGTTTGTTTTTGGAAAATCCATGATAAAGGCCTCTTCCAAAAGTCAAAGGTCAACAAGACTTCGGTTGTGGTTGAAGAGTTAACCTGATGGCTTAAGAGTGCAATTTCATGAAGAGCACTCAAACATTTATTTTTCTATATTGTGTGAAAATCACCAAGTTTAACAGGCCATCCCATAATAATTTGAAAACTTTCTTTGGCGGTCCCCGACACGTGTGTTTGTGGTTTTGTTAGTGGATTTTGACTTTTTTTTTTGGAGCCCCATAAGAGATTATGGCTTCATTCATTTTTTAAAATAGTTTCTCCCCCATTGATGTCATCATTTTTGGAGGGGGAAGGATCTATTACTATGTCAAAATTCATTTTAAATGGGTACTAGGTGTATACATTTTTTGAGTTTTTTAGTGGTGTGGGTGCAAAATGCTTGTTTCAAAGACAGAATATGACAGAACAATTGCGCAAACACTGTGGGGTTGCTGAGGGCCATAACCAAGTCTGACAAGCTCATATTAATTTCAACTTTGTATTTTTTATTTAAAGACGTGTATTTCGTTTACACACAGAGGAGCCACTTCCAGCTCTAAGTTGTATGTGAACGAAACTGTCTCGTCAGCATATATTTGATCATGTATTTCCTGACAAAACAGGCTATTCTTTGATGTAGCTGTAGATCAAAAAGCAAGAGGCCCAGAACAGATCCTTGGGGAACAGCTGTTGTGGACTCAAAGTAAATGGATCACATATCTTTGATATCCACACACTGTTTTGACTGCTGACGGATCCTTGTCCTATCTCTGATGTGTTTAATTGGTGCTTGAAACAGAAAAAATTACATCCTGTAAGTTAATTTAAAATATATGTAGACGAGCAGGTTTTATGTTCCATAGGAGTACAAAATTACTTTGTAAAGAAATTCTACCAACCATTTGAATGAGTACTAAACTACTAGAACACTTTAAATAAAGAAATGAAAAAGCATTTCAAAGTTGTAAAAAAAAAGACAATTGTCCATAAGAAACAATTAGGAGAGGCACTTAACAAGGAACTTCTAAAAACTCCCCCATTCAACTGTCACATTCTTCACAGGAGCTTCAAATCCTTCCTGACAGCAAACCAGACAATCACAGCGGCGCTGTGGATTATTACAACTAAGTGATCCCATTAGAATCCAGCCAGAACATTATGGCTGTCAAGGTTGTCCATTACTTTAATGACATTGGAGGAACCACAAGGGTGCGTGGTGTTTAAAACTCATTAGGCAATTTCAACAGTATCAAAATAAAACACGATGAAGATGAAGAGCATAATCTGAGCTTAAGGTCGAAATGTTTCTCGTTTGGAATATAACACCTGTTTTACACAAGCAGCAGCAGGAGGAGGAGGGTGTTTTATGCAAGGATTTAACATAAAACAAAGCACATCAAAGGCCTGAATAAAAAATGATAGAAACAAAGCAAAAGACAAGGACTGAATAATTGAATTATAACATTTGACAATAAATTAAACACTAGGTCAAGGTACACATGTGCCTAAATACATTCACACATACTTCAGGTGTTGCAGAAAAAGAGGAATGGAACAACTTAAAATTGTCACCAGCCAGTCACAGAGCCCTTGGAGCTGGATCAATAATTAAGCTAGCCAGCCGCCTGGTGAACAGCTTAGCAGCTAGCAAGCTCTACTCCTCTGACTTTGGCAGAGCTATCTGGAATCACAGCTCCCCAGACTTTGATGGAGCTAATAGTGATCGCCGCTGCCCAGGCGCCCAGCAGAACTAGAGAGGTCTACTGCCCAGGCTGCAGGTCCCTGGGCAGCGTTGATCGCTATGCTAGGCGGTTAGCTGCCTGGCAGCCTGGAGAACCACTTTAGCTTAATGGGCTTATTTATTTATTATTTAAAGATTTTCCAATAAAAATACACTATTTCCTTGCTTTTCATTTAAATAAAGTTTGTATTTACGTAAACCCACACCAATAGACTCCATTAAAGATCATAAAGACTACGAAGATCTGACTTTTTGTCACTCAAACCTTAAAATATTTTCCTTCTTTCCTCACAAGCTCCATTAATACCTTACTCTTATCTACGACAGCCAGTTAAGAAATGTTGAAAAATGTCATTAAATTTTTAGAAAACATAATACAGCTAAACTACTATTTTGTTGGGTAAAGACTTAACGAGGAAGTGAAAGTCTCTTTTTGCTTTGTTTTATTTTGTTGAAGCACAGATTCAGCAGACTCCTGAATCAAATCCAGCGTCTGGCTTCAGAAAGATTACTTTCTCTTGGGAGGAGAGCCACAGAGGAATAAGAGTCTTGTGGGATTTTTAACCAGCAGCCACAGGAACAAATGGAAGATTTGGCAAGCAACAGTTTGCCAATGCAGACAAGCAAAAAGTTCCAGTTTGAGACTCAGGAAAGATGGCTGGTTATGACTTTCATGCAGCAGAACGGCTTAAGTTAGCAAACACATGAGGGAGATCCCAGACACCCATCAAATAAAGTGATATGTAACAGTGATTTCATTCTGACTCTTTCAACAAAAGCTTTTCATAGAACTGAAGAGCTGACACGTGTCGGTGGGGAGTTGGAAAGATTTCACGATCGGCTGCTCACAGTTTGAGATCCATTTCTAACTGTTGCATCACAAAGCATGGAAGCAGATCGATGCAGCTCTGCACAAACCTCAAAAACAGCCAGAGAGTAGGGATGTCCCAGCGTGTCTGCCGAGGAGAGGTGCGTTCGGCGGTGAGCGCCGTTGAGATCCACGCTGGCGATGAGGTGCAGCTTAGAATCCACCCAGTACAGACGGCTGTTGGCCACATCTGAGGAGAGGACACACACGCATGGAAACAGGATTTCCCCAAGCCAGGCAGAAATCGATCGTCTGGGCAACAAATCCCTTGAGGTCTTATCGATTTCTTCTTAAAATGTCAGACTCTCAAAATTGCACAGGTTTTGCAGAGGGAATTAAGAAAGGCGTCATCATTCTAAAGCAATGGTACCATGTTGGAGAACTTGCTAATTAATTTAAATATTAACCAATACTACCGTAATTTGGTGGATAATACACTAGTAGTACATCAGGACAGTCTTTTCACACACAATTACAGCAGTGCTCAGTTAAAAAATAAAGAAAGAAGAAAAGCAGAATATCTCTTCATACCAAGAGTGATTCCATTGGGCCATTCAATGTTTTCAGACACCAGCACCTGTCGGTCCACTCCATTCATACCGGCCTTCTCTATCTTGGCCCGTGTGCCCCAGTCTGACCAGTACATGAATCTGGAAGGAGAAAGAAACAGAATGAGTTCAAATAAGTTACTCTATTTTGTTATCTTTTTTATTTCTATTTATTGTGAATTTTGGTTTTGTTTCCACCAAGAAGTTTTAGGCTTAAATCAAATTAACACCATTTTGCTAAAATGCTACTTGGGTACTTCTACTTTTGGCAATTCAGTAATGTCATTTTAGTTCTGTAAAGGAAGGAGATCTTGTAGATCAATCATGTTCTCAAAGATGCAAGATCAAACCCATTGACTGTGTAAGAGATTTGGACGTCACCCATTGAAATCGACTTACTGCCAGCTCCAACAATTGGAGTCTATTTAGTTGCCATTTTGTTTTGCAAAGCTTAGGACATCAGTAACCAGTGATAGGTCTGAGATGGTCTGCATCATCATTTCTATGGCAACCACTCTCACCAATATGGATGTAAAGTCAAGCCATGATTCGACTCAAAGTTTGAAGTCACGACTGCTGCTGCTGCCCCGGCAGACAAAGTTTTAAAGTCACAATTTCGATTTTTTCTGATTTTTTTTCTCAACACAATGAATTCAATGCCTTTTAAGGTCAAGTACATCAAACTGTCTGTTATCCTACTAACAGAAAAAGGAAAATGTGTCATGATTTAGTGCTTAGGTTTTGTTATGTTCTGTTTTCCCTGTCAGTTTCACCATGTTCAGGTTAACCATCCACAGCTGTCTTCATTTAGTTAATTGCCCTCAGTGTATTTAAGTGTCTGGTTTTCAGTTTCTCATTGTCAGGTCATCTGCTTTTCTTCGTTCTGTCACTGCACTAGTTTGTTCTCCTGGTTTTTGTCATGTTTAAGTTGATTTAGTAAACGTTTGTTTCTGCCACCAAGTCTGGTCTCCTGCATTTGGGTCCTCCACCACCATCCCTGACAAAATGGTTCAAGGCAAATAAACAATTAGACATAATACTGAAACATCCACTTTTAACTTATAGAAGTCCAAAATTCTGTTCTGCACGTGTTTTCATAGACCTTCCATTGAAAGCGGCTGCTTGAATGAGCGCCGATGCAGCTGGTGTGTGAGCACCTACAAACACACACACACACTCACTGCGAGCTAATGAAATGCATTTTTCTAAATTTAGGCACAGCTCGTGACAAACGGTTTTTAAATTTTCTGCATTGATGCACGGTGGCGCAGTGGTTAGCGCTCTTGCCTCACAGCAAGAAGGCCCCGGTTCAAATCCCGGCTGGGGGATGAAAAACACCAACTGGGACCTTTCTGTGTGGAGTTTGCATGTTCTCCCCGTGCATGCGTGGGTTCTCACCGGGGACTCCGGCTTCCTCCCACCGTCCAAAAACATGCTTCATAGGTTAATTGGTTACTCTAAATTGCCCCTAGGTATGAATGTGTGAGTGACTGTGTGCACGAATGTGGCCCTGCGACAGACTGGCGAACTGTCCAGGGTAAACCCTGCCTTCGCCCATTAGCCGCCGGGATAGGCTCCGGCATTCCCGCGACCCCGAAAGGGATAAAGCGGTATGGAAAATGAATGAATGAATGCATTGATGAAAATGTTGACGGGTTTCAATCGTTTTTTTACCGATTCGCGAATAATCGTTATGTCATTCCTCACCAATCATTTCCCCAATCCCATCCAATTTATTGAAAGGTCACACCCTATATCATTAAAAGCGGGTTGGAGAAAATCTGTCAATCAAATGTTTAGACCATTCAACATGAGAACACATACTTTAATTGAGACATCTGGTTGGCCAATTTGCCAACTTGCAATAGAGAAAATATGTCATGAAAAATTAGGATTAGCAAGAACATGCTAAAAAACATAGAGCAAAAATGACAGAAATAGCTGTTTAAGTCTCAGTTGAAGTCTATGGGATTTTGGCTTCTTGGAGCCAGCGAGTATTTCCTGTTTGGAACATCAGGAAGGAGGGGTCACTCAGTCCAGTTCTCTTATACAGTCAATGGATCAAACACAAGAACATTTCTTTTTTTCATTTTAAGAAAACAAAATGTTTTTCACTCATTTTAAGTTTAAGTTTCATTACATCAAAAATAAAATTCCTATAGAACAGCACATGTCAACCATGCAACTGTAAGTGCCTTATGAAACCATATGATAATAATACATTTAAAAAAAACAGCAGTAACAGTAATAAGAAGAATACTTTGTTTTGTTTTTTTTAAACAACAATTAATTGAAATTGGATCAATATTTGTTCAGAAAATAATTTGTGAATACATTTAGTTAGGTGTCATTTTTGTATTTTGATACCAAAAAGTTTTTTTTTACTATTTTTATTTCCAATTTTAAAAGTTTTTGATTTTAGTAACAAAAGTTTCATCGTTAGTTAGTTTTCGTTCCCAGCATGCGAAACTAATTTTCACAACCAAACAACAGTGATTTAAAAGAGGACAAATTGTTATTGAATGAAAATAAAATCTGCGTCATGTCAGATATGGGTCGTGGTTGCTTTCTCCTTTAAAGATTGGGTTTGAGTGTTTGATGGGTGGGGAAAAAAAACAACACCTAAGGAAGTCGGAAAATCCTTCAACAAAGCTTTATGGTTGATCAACTCAACCATCTCACCGGAGAGGAGCAGCATCTCTGCCAGAGAGAAAATAGACTTGGTGCCCTGCTGAGTTCAAAGAAAAGCCATAAATTATTTATTTTCAAAGCTTTATTATTCTAATTGAATCTTGATTTTATAACTCATTTTCACAACTTCTCCAAACTGAATAAATGAAACAATTGCCTTTCTGGAAGTTTCAGTTATTTCAAATATCAAAGTGAAGTCTATAAAAACAATTTGAAAGCAGTTTTTAATACAACCTTTAAGTTCACAGCTTTTTGTTATTGTTTTACAAGAGAAATTTCCTATTTCTTGATTAAGTGGTGCATACATTTTCTGTTATTCTCAGGATGTTTCCCAACAAATCCAAAAGTAAGCACCGAATCGCACTGAATTACCTTATGTTACCAAATCACAATGAGGAAAACAAGCGGAAAATGATTGCAAAGGCACAAGTGTTATCCTGTCTCATAAGCCGTTTGCATGATTTACAGATTGAGCTTCATTGTGCATAGCTTGTGTTTATGCCTTAATTTAGGCTTCCTGTCGTTTGTGCTCCGATCATCAAAACAATAAGGCTGCGGCAGCACAAGCTGGCGGCATTTCACAGAATTTTACTGAGCCTCCCAGATTAGCAGCGATCATCTAGGACAGAATTTCTTAAAACATTGAGTCATGATGCAAAAAAATGGGTCACAAGTGTTTTTTTACTGTGAATACTTGAAACGTGTGGTGTTTTTCATTAGATGTGGTTCCAAAAAAGAAACAAAGATTATGTGGATCCAATTTCTGGGCTACAGGATGAAATCTCCTTGTAATCATGACTATTATCTTTAAGATCTCACTGCAAGGGGAAAAAAAACCTAAACAATGTTTCTTTTAATGCTGATATAATCTCAATTATCTAAATTCATTGCTTTGTGAAAGTAATCAGCTGGAAATTAGTGGTCATTAAAGCTTTTAGGTAACTAACTGATTCAGAGAGATTTTACTGATGACAAGGAAAGATTGTACCAATAAAAGTACAAATAGAGGACCATGAATGCCCCCCACCCACATCTAAACAACAGACTGGTGATTGCTGTAATGTGTTCATTTAAATTGAGAGCGCACCTCAAAAAGGACGAAATTCAAAACATCTTTTCAATTAACTTTGCAGGGAAATACATCAGTAAATAACCTATTAAACTATATGTGGTCTGTGGTCCACTTGATTTGTGGTATATTCAAGATAATTTTATTTATAAGTAAAAATAGTTCTGGGTTGTACTGGGTTCAGTTATCTCTGAGACACATTATTTAGAAAAACTCTGTCCTAAAATTGCATTTAAGTGAAATTCCTCAGTATATTTCTGGAAATTAAAAGATTTAGAGTGATACAAATATTTATTTTATTTTATTTATTATATCAGTTAATTCCCTCTGCAGACAAGCTTAATGGTATGTGAGCAAGTTGCAAACAAAAATTGATTAAAATGCACAAATTGGCTAGATATATAAGCTGTAAAAGAGATGGAATTAAATAAACTCTTATTAGCTCTTTTTTAATGTTTTTTTTTCTAGTTAATTACGGTTAGTTTTTGCTTGAATACAATGTACAATTTATATCCCAATGGTAGCTTCTGATTAAGTTAAGCAGAATTAACTACTGTGGTAATATAATCCAAAATGTGATGTCCCACACATGAGGACGTCAGATCTTAAGAGGTTAAAGAGTCAAAGGATTGCTGCGCTCTTGAGGCTCCTTACCCGTGGTGGGGATCCACTGCTATGGCCCGCGGCTCGCTGAGGTCGGAGTTTATGAGGACACGCCTCTTGGTGCCGTCCACCGACACCACAGAGATGGATTTATCCCCTGAATCTGTCCAGTAGAGGTTGTGTTGGAGCCAGTCCAGAGCCAACCCCACAGGGGTCTGCAGAGAGGAATCCACCAGCGGGACCTGCTGGGACGGGTCGTTGGCCTCGTGGATGAAGGCGCTGCGAAAGAATGATGAAGATTTTTCAAGAAAAGTGGATACAGACTCTTTAAGGGATGTCATGATGATAATTACATATGGAAAAACACTCTTGAACATATTGTCCACACTTTATTAGAGGCAAAATAAACATCAACAGCATAAAAAATGAACAACATTCAATTATCTTGGACTAATCCATGCTGCTTTTTAATAGACCAAATCGCAATAACTAATCCAACAGATTAGGTGACCAACTGTGATGACAGCTAATATCTGTTGGCCATTGTCCTATGAAAACCACTGAACAGTGCAGTACTCCAATGGGAGTAAAGCCTTGGGCTACAAGCTAAGCAGGTTCATCAGGGGGTTAGTGTCCTTCTTCAGAGGATCACTGATCAGAGTGGACAAGGCCTCACTCAGGAGTTACCCCGTACCCCTCCTCTCTCTGTCTCCCTGCTGATTTGACCCAGCAGAGGTGTGAGGAGAGGGTAAAGCAGCTGTTCCCCACCCCGACAGGGATTTCTATTTCAGTCTCTCTGGAGACTTCTTCATCTCAGCATTCATTTTTATAAAGAGAGCACCGTGCTCTAATTAGAAATGGCTCCGGGGAGAAGCCAGAGCTGGGATAACAAAAGGAAGAACAGATATCCAAACTATTCCCAGCACAATGAAAAACAGGGAAATCCCTTGAGAATGCATCAGCACGGAATTTTTTTAAATTTACAGCTCAAAGGTGGAACTGTGTAAATCATTCTCAATACTAAAAAGCAAATTGTAAATAAAAGAATACAGCAGTTTAAGTCACAACACTTTTCCATTAAAAACAAAATAGATATAATATCAGGCTAGCTTCACATTTAAAAGTCAGAAATGAGGTTGTCTTATGCTATAGTCATAAATACAACTGGGGAGGCATCGGTCATTGAACAACGACAACTTTTAAAGTAAAGTCATCCACTCGCCATAAAATTTTAATTCTTTTTTAAAATCTCAGTGGCGTGTAAAAATGCAACTATAGCTGTGTGGCAACTAGCCAAATTTCCAGAAAGACTCATTTAGGTCACTGCGCGGTGGTATTCTGGGATACATGACCGTAGTCTAAGTAAAGTTTGGCTGCATTTAAAGATCCACTGCAATCAAAATCCTGTTTTTAACATGTTAACATTGTTTTAATGATAGAGGACGAATATAAAAAAAATGAATCCTATAACTGCATTTTTGAGTCTTGAAATTGTTGTGAATCAGGAACAGATGAAAAAATGTTGTTTAAAAAAGAGAATATATGTGATGTAGAAATTTAAACAATTCCCTGCTCTGCTCCATCCAGTTGTAAACGACTAGATCCATGTATGTCTTATTTTTTCGTCTGACTTGGCATCTGGCTCTAAACTGTATGGTTGGATGGCTCCAATATTGCTAATTATTTTTGTTCCACCAGGTTAGGGTTATAAAGGGCTGTAAGATAGCAGAATGCTTTGTAAACAGAGCACTCTCAGCACCCTCTGCATTAAACAGTGGTGAATTTCTACTGAATTTTTGCCACAAAGCAGAGACTATGTCTGAGAAAATTACAATTTTTTCAAATTTTGGCTAAAAACAGAAAAACCAAAATTAAAAGACCATTAGGAGTGCTTTTACAATAGATTAAAACATGATCAGAGTGGAACTTAAAACCAAATTTCATTGCTGGGAAAGAAGCTACTAACTTATATGAATGTCTTTTTTCCTGGAATAAATGTGCCTACCTGTAAATTTTGCGGTGAAACCGATCACACCAGAAGACACGGTTGTTGGCCACGTCCAGGTCCAGAGCCACAGCGTTCCTCTGTGCAGACACCACCTGACTGTAATCCCTCTTCACCAAGTCGATGCGCCGGATCTCGTGCCGGTTGGTGAATAGTAAGTAAGGGCTTTTCCCTGCAGGAAAGAAAACAATCTTAGGATGAGAGCAATGACAAAAAAAGAAGAATGATAAAAAATTCTGATTCAAAAATATATCCTTCTTACAGCCTTAATCCTTTATCTGAGGGCTTATACAGATACCCTCCTGAAATATTTAGGTATTGTAAAATAAAAGACTTCCTTTACTGTAATAAGAAATATACTTCAACTGAGCTTTCTGATTTATTTATTTTATTTTTTTAGTTATCTGATTTCACGTTAGTCTCTCCAGAACTATCAGAACAATGTAGTGCATCATTTAAAAAATAAGTAAATAAAACAGAAAAGACTGTGGTCTTGTAACCACTAATAAATATCTTCACATGCACACCCCATTTCAAAATAAACTATTGATTTATCTGGATTACATATGATCAGTGATATATGGCCACCCTGAGCCAAAAACATTGACTTCAATACTCGTTTCCAACTATAACCTGAATTTGTGCCTAAATGCTTGATAAAAAGCTTTTATTTGTGTAGGAACAGAGAGGTGGGTGAGTATGTTTTAAAAAAAAAAAACCTCCTCAGGAAAATGAGAACAAGCGCGGGATGGCTGAGTTTTCACTAATGTAGAGCAGAATTAGCTTTGACAGTTCGGTAGAGGGCAAAGGGAAGGACTTGAGATGGTATCTTTTATTAGAAAACTGCTCACATGCACACAGTGCCATTAGTATAATTAAACAGAGGCAGCAAGGGCAGTGTTTCAAAGTAATTTAACCTTTTTCCGATAAGATCAATTTCTGCACATATATTAGGAGAGAATGTCTGGAAATCAAAAAACCAAAAAAAACTAGAACTAGCCATCTTAGAAATCATAATATACATAAAAATGAGAATTTATAATGCTCTACAACTCAAAGTTTGTCTTCCAGTAATCAGGTCAGTATTTGGTAAATATCCTGCTTATATGACATGCCTTCATTAGAATGGGTGACTGGTTGGAGTATTGATCACTGTATCTGCATGCATCATTACGTTGCATTCTAGTTAATGTCTTCTCCCTGTAAATGCAGATAAGAAGTGTTTTGCATTCTGCTGCATTTGTTTAGAGGCCGTTTCAAAGCTACAACTCAGAAAACACAAAAATCATTTTAAAGTTTGATTAACAGAAATGTGTCCAGAGCAGGTAAGCCAAGGTCCATGACTACATACATCTGGAATACAGAGTAATTATATTCTCCTTTTCTTCTTGACTTTCTCATCAAATATCGCACCACCTCTGCAGGCAGCTCTGAGGCTGTGCTTTGAGCCAGACACTAATGTCGGCTTGCTCACAAGCTAACGCATGCTAATTAGCATTGAAAGCTATGCACAGCTGTGGCTAATTATTTAAATCTTCCCTGATGATCTCATAATTGGACAAAAATGTGATTTTCTACAGCGAGGAGGACAAGCAGACAACACTCTCTTCCAGCATATGCTTGTGAACTTTCAGTTGTTTAGAATTTTCTCTGATGAGCAACGTGTGATCCTTTAAAGATCCACTGCAATCAAAATGGTGTTCTTAACATTCTTGTGGCATTTTTCTCATGATGGAGGAACTGAAATTTAATCTTAAAAATGTATTTCTGAGTGTTTCTTTGTTAAAAATGTTAATCAGGAGCAGATGGAGAAAAGAAGCTGGAAAAAGTTTAAAAGTCTAACGTGCAACCTACTACGGCAAGCCACAAGCTACCTTCTCCGCTCCGTTCTGATGGATTTACTAGCCAACAAATAGATCCATGTACGTCTTTGTTTTCCTCATCTAAGTTGAATCAGACTCAAAACTGTAAGCCTGGATAGCTTCAATATTGCTCATTATTTTTGTTGCACCAATTGGGTTTTGAGAGTTTGAACAACTGGATGATGGGAAGGGGGCGGTATTATCCTGCACCAACTGTCCCGCCCACAATTCAGTGGTGAATTTATAATGAACTTCCGCCACTCTGCAGAACCTATGTTAAAGAAAACAACACAGGCTTTTTCAGTGTGGTCAAAAACGGCATAATCATAATTAAAAGATCACTGAAAGTGCTTTTAAAATAGATCAAACTTTGATTGGAATAGGACTTTAAAGTGCACCACTTTATAGATAAAAAAATCAAAATATTGGTTTTTCATAACTGAACTATCTGCTTTCAGTGGTTTTAAAGAAACAACATTTTAAATACAAAAAATACATATTTGTTGTTGATACTATTATTGCTATCATTGCCATTATCCACTACATGTGCCACATTGCTCTACATATTTTTCTGATTAATACTTTTTAAAAAAGCTAAGCAGATATGTGCACCCATGAGCCTTTTTAACATCATGTTTCCAGGTAAGTTCTGCTAATTATAGGGCCTTGGTGGTCAGAATTTAAACTACTTTATAAATTCCAGTGAGAAAATTGCTTTAAGCAATCAACCATCAGCAGGTTAGTAATTGCAAAGTGTTTTTCAGGTCGTTGCTCTGGAGCATCCAGGCATACGCTTTAGCAATATAAAGTACAAAAGACATTGGCATTGATCTATAGTGTCCAAGTTCTTCAAGTCAGCCTTCAATGCAGTTTCATTTGCCCTTTCTGTTCTTATATTGTCCTGTATTATGTTGTTTAATCTTATTCTGTCCAATGACCTTGAAGGTTTTGAAAGAAACTTTCAATAAAAGGATTTTTTTTATTCTTAAGTAAGAAAAAGTATCAACATATTTTCTTGCTGTTTGGAAATTCATTATGGTTTGTGGATTAACTGAAAATTCTTCCGTGTGATCGGTTATAAAAATAAGAAATATAAAAATATAATAATATAAAAATAAGAAGCTCGAATGCACTTCAGTAATGTGTATTGTTCATGTCCCTTGTTTTTGAGTAGAGATGTCAAAAATAAACTTCCAATGAAGCAAAGATAAGCGCATTAGCTAAGAAAAAAATTCAAAAATTTAGAGTGGTTAGGTTAAAGTTCAAACATCAGCTACTAAAAATTATTGAACATTGAAAAAGCTTTTAATCCATGTCTCAAAATGTCAATGAAACACCATCGTTCTGTCATTGTGGATTTATTTCAGTGAATAAAAACGGGAGCAGAGGAAAACAATACTTTTCATCGGAAGTCTCTCCACGTTTACAAGACCTGATCTATTTTTCACACTTCTGGAAGTTGCTTAACTTGCAGATGGTACAATGAGATAATAGAATCTCCATTTATCTAAGTGGATGCTTAAATGTCAGGGCTTTATGTATTCACTCTATAAGATGCGGAGACAATTCAGCCTGAGCTTAAGTGGGAAATAAATAGAGTGCAGAGGATTTTCTATTTGTACATTAGGTAAACGAAACAACGCTGACAGAAAAAAAAGGTAAAGAAATGCATAAAACTATAAACTTAAAGAAAATGGAGAAGGATGACTGTTATGGAAAGTATGGTGACTCCATCCCAGTTTACTGTTGCGCTATATTTTCTAGAGATGCTGGCTTTTGACAGTGCCACCCAGGTTTGCATTTTAATAAGAAATGGAGCTGAAACTTTGCACCTTTTCTTACATTTTGCAGTGAAACTGAGTCTAACAAACAGTCAGGCAGGGATTTATCTGTGAGGTTGGTACTAAATAATTCACCTTAGTTTGAGTCACTTATACTTCATATTGATCAGCCATCGCATCAACCGTGTTGCTTTCCCACTGCAATAGTGTGGTCTAGTTTGATTGTCTCCAATAACTGCAAAGAACTTCTGAGTGGCGTTTACACTTTTAAAGCCTGGTTGTCTCCAGCACTTCAGTAGTTTGGTATTTTAAAAATGGACAACATCTTGCCCATATCCTTTAATGTCAAATCATAATTTTATGGACCGGTCTGAATGGGTCTGAAGTTGGTGTTTATTTTTAAGGATGGAGTTTCTAAAAATACATGTTTTTCAAAAAAAAGAAAAAAAAAAAATGCAACTATAAGAAACTTAAAAAAGTCAGAAAATATCAGTAGATTTTGTACAGATGTTGAAGATTGAATAAAATAAAGTTGTTGAATTGTAGAAGTCGTTTCTGATTTATAAAAATTCAATAAAGGCCACATTACAGGGTGTGTGTTTTTTTTAATTATTATTATTTAATTATAATACTCAAAACTCAATCCATTCTGATGGTCTTTCAGGGCAAAAAGATAGATTATACTATATTTTTATGTGTCTGTAAATTTGCCATCAGTGTGTGTGAAACATTCAAAAGTCCGTCTCCACAGTTTAGACAGAACGGCTTGGTACATGGGAACAACTGCCTGAATAAATCCGTATTTTAAGGAAGACTCCTGTTTTTGTCTGTAAATAGCAGCTTTATTTTTCTTTGAAATCAAAGGTTCTTCTTTGGTTTCCTCACTTGCTCTCTTCCCCAAAAGAAACACTTCAAATAAGTATTTTATGATATTTTAAAAAGGCAAACAACTAACCAATTTTCTGGATTGAGTTTGCTCTGCAGTCACGTATTCCAATCATTCACAATAAGTGTAGGCTAAATGAAACAATTTTCCTGCTATTGTACTATGGGTGTAAAATTCCAATCAGAGAGGATGTTATCAGATTCTGTCACATTACGCTGTGATTTGGACAATTCCCTTCCAATGATTCTGCGACCAGAACGATTACAAATCCCAGCGAAGCATAAACTGGGCGGCCATGATTAAGAGGTAGAGCGGTCAACCTCTGATCGGAAGGTCGCAGGTTTGGTTACCGCTTTTGCCCAACCATGTGTCTTTGGGCAAAACTCCACATTGGTGGTTATAAGTTGGCAGAATTGTTTAGCAGCGGAGCCGCCATCAGTGTGTAAGTGTGTGTATGTGCAAGTGTGAATAGGATTGTGACTGTAAAGCGCTTTTGGCCTTCAAGGAAGATAAAAAAGCGCTATATAAGTATATGCCATTTAACATTATGGTACGCTAAGAGCTCAGCAGTAAAGTCGGCTATCTCCAGAAGAAGATAAGTCCATCGAGCACTAATGATTCTTTTTTGCCAGTTTTCCATTAAATGTTTCTTTTGGTAAAGTTGTTGCAGCATCAAACTTCTGTATATTTACTGTTTTTTTTTTTTTTTTTTCTCTGTAACTGCCCGTTTAAAATCCTAAAAGCTGACATTGAGAGACTAAATCTTCTCAGAACCTGTTCATTACTCCGACAAAATCTACAAATGGTCTGCAAGGGAAATTGCTCCTGCAGGAGGTGTGCCTGTCGCTGCCACTCTGTCTCTGTCACGCCGCTTCTTTTTTGGCAATGATAAACTGATAGCAAGCTCGCAGGGATTCGACGCACAGCAAAATACATCAGGGCTGACAGAGGCACGGCAGCGGGCTGAACTCACACATATGGTGAGCACAAACTCAAACACATCAAGGCTGAGCTTTGATATGAGCACAGTTTAATTGGGGGAAATTAAGTTGGAGCGTTTGACAGCCACAGGGAAAAAAAGAAAAAATCAACACAATTCATTGACTCACTGTTTACTGCCTACATGATTCAAATTTAAAGAGGAAATGAAGTGTAAACTTTTAAAATTAGTCTGCATGTGTAATCCTCTTGATTACAGCTTTCAGTCATAGTTGAAAGCAAACGACATGAACACGATTCCACAGCCGCTTTCCTTGTTTTTAAATGATTACTTCTATTACACGGCCTAATAAGAGCTTGATCAAACTGATGTAATTAGTCTCCTTGACACAGACAGGTACGATGAAGAGAAGCTTTACCTAATTATAAGCGAGCTCCGTGGCTAAACACGTCCATTCGTCCTTCATTAAATGACCTAAAATGATCAGTGAAAACTGATTTAGATTCAGGGAATAGATAAGCCATCTTGGGGATTTCTTTGGTCTATTTTGTGTTTTAATAACTCTTTAAACACAAGCGGCTATAAAACAGATAACAGTGAAGCAAAATGTTTGAAATAAAAAGAGAAAGAGGGCTTGATTAGACTGCATGAACAAAGCATAATTTAGTTCACAGTGAAAGTATTGATGGAGCTGCTAGCTCCCTCTGTTATCAACAACGCAACACATTTTCCAGTTCAAACTCAGTAAAAACCCACTGTTACTGATCCATAAAGGAAAGTTAATTTAGGATCAGCATTTATGGGTATATAAAAAAACTCATTTCTGTCTTAGATCACATGTATTCAGCCCTTCTTTGAAGTTCTATCCCCTGTACACAGATTTTTAGTCTTTATAGTTTATATGTATATATAATGTTAAGTCAATGTACAGACGCCATCAGAGGTCCTGCAGTACGACTTGAGAGCCGGGCGCATCTGTCTAGCGCAGGGGTCACCAACGTGGTGCCCACGGGCACCAGGTAGCCCTCAAGGACCCCACAAGGGGCCCTCAGATCTTTTCTAAAAATAACACAACTCACTTGTGAGCTGCACCTAAAATTAAATTTTCTTCTGCTGCTTTTTTTTATAAATTACATTCACATTTACAAAGATTTGAAAGTTAAAAAGTCTTAAAAATATGTTCATGATACATGAACTTTAGATAAGTTTAGGTGACCTCTGACCTACTCTTGTTCAAAGATCATTCAATTTGTTTAAATGCCATCCTTATTTCAAAATGTGTTTAAAACTTGTAGCTAAGTTGATTTTTACATTAAATTATTGATAAACATAGTGAAAATGGGACGTTTTTCCATGAAATGCAAGTGATCATCTGAAAATTTAAATTACTGAGATTAATAAAATGCTCAACATTGATATGTTTCCTAGCTTGTTGTCATTGTTGTTAATTATTATTAGAAATCCGTGTCTTTACATTGAGGAGTATCATTATTCATAATTAATAATGTAAAGCTACCTATAACTAAGCAAAAATTGTTATTTCAAAATGGTAGCCCTTCGTATGACTCTGTACCCAGGAAGTAGCCCTCGGGTTCAAAAAGGTTGGTGACCCCTGGTCTAGCGGCTGTGTGTTTTGGCTGTCATGACAGGAATTGAGTGTGTCGAGAGTTCAAAGATATGCACTTTGGCAAAGAACGCATGTCGCTTCTACCAATCAGGGTCTCAGCTTTGGCACATGACATGTTGATGACTCCATCAGTGGGTGGAGTCCAAAACCAACATGGAAGTGAAGCTGATCATTCTCCTCCTGAAATTTGGATATTTTTCTTTTTTCCATTGATACAACAATAAAAAGATTGTTTAAATTTATTCTAGTTTGTATTTTTTACTTCTTAAAATAATGTGGGACAGCAAGTCATCAAACTGGGTCAAAGATTGACTAAAGTACCGTTGAAATGGGACTTTAACAATGCCTTTTGAAGAGCTCTTCAAAATAAATATTTATAAATAATATATATTTCTCAGTCATCTGTGTCTTCCATGCATTGTTAATTAGATCTAAAGTCAATGCGTCCATGTAGCGATTAGGCACAAAACTTTTGGCCGTAGCTCCTCCCGCACGCACCTGGAGCGTTTAACTTATTAACGCATTTCTGGACAAGCTTCCAGCATTAAATTGAACGCACGTCAAAGAAACGCATCCGATACAAATTTGATGTGTGAATTGCATTCAATAAGAACCCAGCATGAAGAAGTCCCTTCAAAAGTGACTGCTGAATTCCTCACCTTGTCTTTAGCGTGTTTGTCTCTATGACTCTTTTGTTAGCCCACTGCTACCAGTTAACCTAATATGTCAAACATGTCTAAACTTTTTGAACTTGAAATGTTATAAAAAAATTAATCTAAAATGTTTTTAGTGAAAATAGTAATCGTCTCACTGTGAAATTTGCAACTTTTCAGTTTTGAAATGTAGAATAAAGAACGTTCTTGATATGTTGTTTTTCTTGGTTGTATCTAGTGTTGTTTTTTTTTCGTCAGGGTCCACCTTTTTAAAGTTACTGTACATAAAACAACAGTACAGTACATAAAACTTGTCTGAGGAAGGCGATATTTTGAAAACTCAGGAACATTCCTGTTTACAATGAGTTCTGTAAGGAGCTTTAGCCTTGCAAAAGTCAAACAAATAAAATAAAAATAAAACAATTGAACACCTTTCTGGTGTTATTTTATATTTTAAGCAAAAAAAAAAAAAATATTTTAACTTTATTTTTAGGATTTATCTTGCTATTTGTTTACAAATATATCATTGGAATAAAGATTTACAGATTGTAAAAAACAGACTGAAGAAACATATTTTATAAACTCAGCTTATATGAAATGTCATAAGAATTCTTTTCCAACGCTAGTTATAATTGTTAACAAGGTTTTTGTGTGCCAAAATATTCCCAATAACTCCCCCTCCTATCCTGGATGTGGATAATTTTAGTAGCCAATCAAACAAGCCTTTTTCTCTGGCTGTATTTCAGGATCTGAATATTAGTGTGTATGTAAGCAGGGTTGCTGTGACCACAGACATCACTCACCTTCTGCTTTGCAGGTCTTTGTTACAGGGTCCATCTCGTAGCCTTCGTAGCATTCACACTTGAAGTCCCCCTTGTAGTTAATGCAGATCTGGCTGCAGGCGTCGGGGTTCTCACACTCATCGATGTCTACAGAACAGATGTGGAAGAAAGAGAAGACGCTTTGTCAATAATGTGTGCATGAAAATTTGACTCTTATGAATGCTGGCTTCTGACATTTAATGTTGCGAGAGGACCGTCACCTCAAAGCTTAAGAAGGTGTTTAAAGGAGTGTGTTCCTGTCAACCTTTGCCCACCTCTTTCAATTTTGTTTTTCTCATCTGGTGTGAAGAAAAAGTGTTAAAACGAGGGGAAATCGTGTGAAAAATGCTGTGTTCATGTGAGGGTGAAGACCTTTATTTCCCTGTGGGAGTGAAGGGCAAAGCGAAAAGAGACAGCTGCAGTCTTATGTGATCCCCAGAATAAAGCAAAAAAATCCCATATGCTGTTACATGCTAGTTAGATCAGCAGCCCATAGTTATGCAGATCAGGAATATATGCAGACTCACCTCCACACGTCTTCTTGTCCAGCAGGTGGTAACCGTTGGGGCACTGGCACTCAAAACCGATGGGTCGGTCCATGCAAATGTGGGAGCACCCGCCGTTATTGATCATGCACTCATTCAGCCCTGCAAAAGCAAACCATCACTTAACATTTTCAGCTCTACTTTCTAATGACTTCTCACACAACTTGGGAAAATCCACCCTTTCCTCTCTTCCACCCTTTCCTAGTCCCTTTCAAAATAATAGAGTCAGAAAGATGCAGAGTCACAAGAAGTTAGCTTCTAAAGGATAAAGCCCACCCATCAAATATTTGTATGGAGGGAATTAATACAGTGAAAAGTGGCTCCGAGAATAAAGATCTGTCACAAGCAGTGACAGACGACAGCTAAATTAGGAAGCTGGAATAGTTGCAGAGGGATCCTAAAAATGACAGGTAGTGAGTAAAAACAGGACGCTGCTGGTACAGAAGTTGCAAACAGACATTCATTTTGATCTGCTTTACAGAGAAAAGAGACCCTGAAGACACTATAGTAAATATATTATCCAAATATATGAGGGGGAAGTCTCAAACCAATGAAGTAGTGGCTACATTGTCTTCCCTTCCTAAAATAATAACATTAAAAACATAATTTTTTTTTTTTTTTTTTTTACTTTTTAAAGTTTTTTTTCAATGCACCATTGTTGGAAAAAATAAAAAGAAGTAACTCAACATATCATTTAGCAGCAGGCTGTCTTTGAAAACACCTAAAGCAATGAACAAGAGCAACTGGAAAAGCATGATAGAGAAAAAAGAAATCAAACTGCACAGAACTTGAAAGTATTGCCAAGTGCTTATTTAACTCCATGGTTCCCAATTCAGAATTTGCTATAAAATTGGGAGTTTGAATTTATCCGCCACTGAAAGGCGAGCTTCAGTCAGGCAGAATGTGCGCTACAGTGCAACACTTCTAAAACAAAGAAACAGTCAATGTTTGGAGCTGGAGCTCTTGAGTTTAGGATTTTCACAACAAAGCAAAGAAAAAAAGAGTTTATTCTGTTCTTACTGACTCTAAAAGCCAGAGAAATGCTGAGAAATCAAAGACTTTCTGTGATTAGTATCAGAAATATTTCTTTATGATCTTCACTGTTAAAAAAGGCTAATGGATTGCATTCCTTTAATTTAAGGGGAAAAAAAACACTAAATTTGTTTGGCTGTTGAGACAGGCCTCCAGAACTCTGATAAACCAAACAATGAATCTTAGTTTGCCTAAAAGTGAGGATGTAAATCCTGGTTTGGTTTAGGAAAACCAACAGGAAAAGCAAAGTAAGCAGAGAGAAAGCAAATAAATGAACAAATAAATGAACAAAGACAGACAAGTTAAAATCAACACAACAAATGTAAAGAATTAAAAAAATTGGACAATATTTTTTCAGTAAATATAGTCTACCAAAAAGGGAGGGACAGAAGGTTTATTGATGAGTGAGAGTCAGGAGACAAAGTGGACAAGTCACTTATTATATCTTTTTACATAAATATGTACAAACAAATAAGTAAACAAGCATTAATGCCAAATCCATTTACACTTTAGTTTTATAAAGTTTAGCTCATTGTTGCTTTTCCACATTAAAATAATATAAACTGGACATTATTAAAGCATCCTACCAAACTGTATGGTCATGTCTTTGCAAAATTCAGTGTTTTCATACATTGGACTGTATTGATGGATTGTTTATTCTTTGCTGTTGGCACATGAGTGATGTTCGCTGTGATGGAAATTGGTCAATTTTATGTTATAGTAATATAAAACTGCCACGTCTCTGTCCAAATGATATTTTATTTTCAAAATCGATTTAACTAATTTTGAAACCACTTTTTATTGTTAGGTTAATTTGATTAACAACTTGCCTCAGATCAATGGATCTGGTTGGATCATAGGAATAGAAATCAAATGATTGATTAATTATTGCACCCCTACATGTAGTCTGAATCAACTGTCTGTGGGAGGGGCAGAGTTACCAGCATCAACATAGCATGATTCACTTGGGAATCTATAATTTTATAATATATCAATACCTCTCCAATGATAAAATGACAAGCCACAAAAAAAGCTAAAGGATAGGCAGCTCCAGTCCTTGAGGGCCGCCGTGTCTCCATAAAATCCAGATATCCATGCCCTACTCGTGACTGATAACCTGGTTTCCTATTATTGAGATAAGGAATAAGACTCATTGAAGACTAACTCCAATGAAAATTGTGCTTTTGACATGTTCTTGTAGAACTTCTCTCATAATGGAGGACATGTATAAAATAATTCCAGATTTAAACTGAGTTTCAGAGTATTTCTTTATTCACATTGTGTTGGATCAGGAGCAGATGAAAACACAAAGGTTTGAAAAAGCTTTGGTTTGTGATGCAGTAACTGTGGGCTGAAGTCTCCCTTCTCCCCACCAATTCTGATGCATCCACATGCAGACAGATCCATTAACGTCTTTAATAGCTCCGATACTGCTTGTTGTTTGTTTTTTTTTCTATGCTAATGTTAGCTTGGGCTTGTGGGGTGCTATTGGCTAGTGGAAAAGAGCGTAAACAAAGGCCCAGCTAACATTTCATTGTGAGCCCCATATGGTTTACCTTTGGGCTGAATTGGTGGCCCCATATGTGTTTGCCCTCACTGGTTTGAGCGGGCACTCAGGCGTCTGTCTCAATGGGCAGCAGAGCTCACTAACTCGCTACGCTGTCCATTAGGCAGCTTGTTAGCTCGCTAAGCCAAGCGGTTGGCTGGTTAGCATGGAGTCTCCACCTAAGCCAGTGTGGGCAAACACAGATGGGGCCACCATGGAAACCACGGACAAACCCTCCAAGGGGTCACCAATTCAGTCTAAAATTAACCATATGGGGCCTACATTGAAATGTTTGCTGGGGAGTTAGTGGGAAAATATTGGGGCTAACTTCTGCATCAATAGACCCACCCACAACTCAGAGGCAAATTTCTGATGCTCTACAGAAACTTTGTCCTGAAAATGATACAAGCTATTTGATTTTAGCTAAAAACTACATAATCGTACTTAAAAGACCACTGGGAACGATTTTACAATAAAAAACATAGTTGGAATGGAACTTCAAACACAGTAACAGAAAAGACTTGTCAGAGTTTAGGGCATGGAGTTATTTGGTGGCTGAAATGTTTGTTTTAAAAAAGCAAATTCAATTAGATTGGCGTTTGGATCATGACAGCAGTTCAATTTAGAACAGTGGTCTGCAGCAGCTCGCTATCATGGAAGCTCACGGCTGGTAAGGGTCTCCCTCACAGTCCTCAAACATTCATTCAAAATTAGATTTGGATTTACAGTTTGTTTGGAACCTGTCTGCCTCAAATGTTTTAACTCACAGCAAAAAAAAAAAAAAAAATCAGCACTGGAAGAAGTTCAACTTCACAGAAACACCCCTGCGGTGAACTAAACCAGAAACTTCTGCCAAGCACTGCACACTATGGAATTCCTGTCTATAATTCAGCCTTGATGAGTGACAGCAATGCACCCGCTCAAATGGCCTGCAGACAGAAGAGAAGAAGCTGAATATGAGATGTCACTCATTTCTGTTACACTCAGAAGGGCACAGGGTCTAACAAAGAAGAGACGAGTGAAGACACAAAGACATCTTTCTAGACTCAATCCAAGGACGAACTTGATTTAGAGGCCACTTCCCATTTCCCAGGGGCGCAAAAACACCAGCTCCTCGCCTCCCCCCATCCTCACTCGGAGGCTTTCTGTCGCCATGGCATCTCGCAAAACATAGCCTATTTACATTTCTCTCAGAGAATGTGGTGCAGCGTTAACAAAATTAATTGTGCGTCGAGTAATGGTTCAGTGCTGTGGTAATATTTACTGGTTCTAATGAGACAGGAAAACATTTGCTTGAGTGTCGGGGGAAATTTTTCGTCTTTAGTGCCTCTAATGAAAGAGTGATGCATTAAACGCAATCACTCTGAGTGTGAGTGTGTCTGCGTGCAGCTGGGAGCAGTGTTTCTTCTCTGCGTGGGGCACCGTGTGAATGAGCAAAGCAAAACAAAAGAGCCAGCAATGAGCTGAGAATGAGAGGAGAAATGAAAGGTGTAGAATATCTGTTCTGTTACTTCCTCATCTAACTGAGCTTGATCCTTTTTCCTAGTGAAGTTCAGCCTGCGCTGAAAAAAATGTAATTTCATGAAACTCCATTTCTGCTAGAGCACTGACTAAAATGCTCTACTCAGGAACATTAAGAGGTCTTTTATTATTAATCATTTCTGTGGATGAATCAGAATTGAATCTTCCTGCAGCTCCTCCTCTCACTGAAGATGAAGGAGTGAGAACACAGATCAACAGGAACATTAGATACTTTTCAGAAGTTGGTAAGAAAACCTTTGCAACCAAGAAACCAATTACCGCTTGAGAACACAAAGATACAAAGGAAGTTTTCTTTAAAACATTTTTCTATAAATTACAAATTTATGATTTAAACATTTATCAAACGCATGTTTTTGCTGCTATGATAATTCATGGTCCAATTTTATTTCCAATATTGTAGACAAAGTTGTTTTAAGAATTTGATTATTTGACAAAATGAGCAGACTTTGAAAAAATGTATTTATTTCCTGGTATGAGGGATAGATTTGTTTATTATCTATCAATCAGTATTGTTGAAAACTGCAAAATTCATTGTATTTCAAATTTAATGAGAAAATCTGCTGAAATCATGATAATTACTTACTACAAATTAATTGTTGACTTTTGTGCTTTAGAGCCATAAAAAAATTATAAAAATTATACATGTGTGTTGCATGTAAAAAAAACCGATGGATTCCTGTCACAAACCATCATTCACTTTATTTTTCTGTGTTATTAGATCAGGTTTAAATGTATTTCAAGCAGAAATAACATAAAAAGAAACACATACTCAGGCTTTAAATTCAAAATAGCATTTTTGTTACAGTGATATTGGCTGAGATAAATGAGTAAAGTATAGTTTAGTTTACATCATGGAAATAATAATCATTATTATTAATAATAATAAATAATAATAATATTTGTATTTTTTTCAATTCTTATATTTGTGTTTTTAGATTCTTATGCTTATTTTGTATTTTTGTACTTTTAAATTCTTATATTTGTATTTTTCAAATTCTTAATTTATTTTCATTTTGTGTTTGTGTTTGAAACAAAGAACAATAAAAAAAAGTCAACTTAGATTTTCCATTTTGCAAAAATAACTCTCTTTCTGTCTCAGTTTGACTAATCTTAT
Source organism: Oryzias javanicus (assembly GCA_003999625.1). Lineage (NCBI taxonomy): Eukaryota > Metazoa > Chordata > Actinopteri > Beloniformes > Adrianichthyidae > Oryzias > Oryzias javanicus. The sequence goes on from CM012453.1 coordinate 17,305,335, forward strand.
TATTGTTCTTTTTTATAGGTAAATAAATCAAATTAAATCAAACATTTCATAAAATGCAAATGAATGTCTGTCTTATGGTGCATTCAAAGTACTGCCACAAAAGGAAAAAACTTCCTTTGCACATCAAAATAACGGTTTGATTCAGCAATGGCAAAACGATGTGACATATGGGTCATGTTTTGACAGAGATAAAGGCGCTGAGTCATTCTCAGATTTACTTGGTATGTTCTAATCAGTATTTTTTTAGGCCCGATCTGATTCTGAGTCATTTGGTTTTAAGTATCTGCCAATACAGAATCCTGATGGTTTGTAAAAAATGAACACATTTAATAAACAGATCCAGATTGTCCTCAATTGTAATTGTATTGATCGTCTTATATCATTTAACCCTTAAATGAAGCACTTTTCTGAGATTACATGAAAACAGTGCAACTATCAGCTAGAAAACGCAGTAAAATAAAGTGATAATTACTCATGTGAGAAAGTTTTTTGACATTCGCTTTGAGAACTTTTGAACAGTTTTGATCACATATGATTTAGTTCTTTATTCAAAATTCTTAAAAATGAACCACAACTTTCTTTTATCATTCTCGTTGTAGCATTAATATGATAACGTATATTCATTACTAGCTCATATCAATGTAAACATTTACTAGTTTTGGTTATTTTTAAGATTTTATGGATTTAATTTGTTTTAACTTTTTCCAGGAGTTTGCACTTAGTAGACGGTCCATTTGCATTAGCCATTTCTCTGTTGACAACACGGACTGAACCACTCCCATTAAATAGGGACAAAATTGTTTTTCTATTGAAAAGCCTTTGTGGGTCATTCTTTGAGTTGAGACAACATACAAGAGACACTTACTGTCAAATTTAAATGTACATTAAAAGAGTTACAAAGCCCAGTATTCCAAATTGTGAATATCTCGTGAAGGTTACTGAACTGTTTTCATGCTTTTCCTGCTCAAACTAGTGTTGTATTCCACTGCGCTGTATGAAAATAAAATGTTGTGATCCGTTCATGATGTGCAGACTTCTAGTGGAGTTATCTTATTAACAAGCTTGAAATATATATTGCTGATCATAATAATGACAAAAAATAAATTTCCTATCCCTGATTAGAATACAACATCTGATTCCAATCTAGTCTGAGTCTATGCAAATTGACCGATTAAATCTGGCCTATTAAATAAAATGTTATTTTCATGATGTGCATTGGGTTAAGACAAGCAGCAGGTTGTTGGAATTTTCAGAAGATAATTACCTTATAGTTACAGAATTATGCAACTGTTTCTTTAGATTAAGTCAATGTTTCATGTCTCACCTGTAAAGACTTTTTTTTTTTTTTTTCTTTTGAGTTTCTGAACTCAAACGCATGAAAGGCATTTTTCTGCATGGAACGTTCTCTTACCGCACTCTTTTTTGGGCTCATCAGATCGGTCTTTGCAGTCCTTGACAGAGTCGCACACCCGGGAGCTTTCGATGCACTCTCCGTTCTTACACTGGAACTTCAGGGGCCCTTCACACTTGGTGGCTGTGAAACAAAAGCGGAAGAAAAGAAATCCTTAGAATTATAAAACTGTAATAAAAAGGTCCAAAATGACTCACTTTCATATTTCTAAGTATTGAATTATGCATCACAGTCCCCCCAAAAAGGAGGGGAAGATATAAAATGGCTTATGAAATACACTGAGCTGGATCAAAGCACAGTTTTTACTGCAATTCTTTTCACCCTGCATCATTAGGTTTTGCATTTCTCATAAAACAGTCCGCAAATGAGGTCACAGCTTTCCCTTATTTATATTTTCATTAGTAAGCTTTAAAAGTATGGACGTTACAGCAAATGTAAGAAATATAGTACTTCAAATGTATACCCAACAGTTATTAAATCACAGAGAATAAACTGTATAACATTTTAAACTATTTACATTTCTTGTTATTCACAGTGTTTTTACAATCAAATGCAAAAATCTGAGAATCTGAAGAAATCTCTGTGTTTTGAACAAAGTTCTGTGGCATAAAATCTTTGAGAACCCATCAAGCAGTCAGGAGAATATTTAATCTTACTACTACTTTTTTTGTTGCTTGAATTGCCCTCGTGTGTTTTTAGAAGAATAATTTTAGCATTCTCTTTGTCAGATCATCTGTATTTTCCTGTCTCAAATTTACCATTTATTATTCTTGGTTTTTCTATATTTACTTGCTCTTTGTTTAGGATTATCTGAAAGTTTTTAACATGCTTCTTCCAGTCTCCTGCTGCTTTTTCATGTGAAAGTTTGAACTCTTGAGCGCCTGAACTTATCTTCTTCTGGTCAAAAATCTGAGCTAAATTTAGACAGTTAATTAAAAAAGTTTCTGTAAAGTTCTCACAAAATTGGAGATTTTTTTGAAAACTAGAATATAAAGATTCTGCAACACGTATATATTTTAAAAGGTTCCATCTGAAAGGACTGCTTGTTCTTTGAGAAACCAAAGTTGTTAAAATTATTATTATTATGGTGACAAAAAGTAACGGGCTGTGAATTATGCAGGGAAATAAAGAGGTGCCAAACAATCTAAGACATTTTTTGAAACTCCTTCCTGAAAGAAATCAATTTGCTTTAATGATTTGGAGATATCTGAGACCGATTAAGAGAAGATTTATTAATCAATTTGTTGAATTTTAGACACTTAAACCAAAATCAAGCCATTGAAAGAAAATACTGCAAGAATATAAGACATTTCAAAATTTTGTGAAAGCTATTGCGCTCATAAACCTTAAATCCAGGACAGTGAAGCACACCTTGCAACACTCGAGACAATGCTATCATTTTTGTAAGGGGAAATGTATTAAGGAGAAAAACACAGAGAAGACAGCTCACCATTAACACATCCAGACTCGTCGCTGTGGTCAGGACAGTCATGCACTTTGTTACACTGCTTGGTGCCGTGGATGCATGAACCGTCACCACACTGGAACTCATCGGGACGACATGTCAGGAGAGCTGTAAAACACACAGACAAGTGTTAATGTGTCTGAAGAAGATATTGTGCTCCTGAGTTGCTGCAACCCTAAATCCTGCCAGTAAAACTCAAAATATCACTTTTGCTCCAAACTCCCCAAAAGCGGAAATTCGTTTGCAGCCGTGAAGTGAAACGTACAGAGCACCCGCATCCTTCAGCATCTTTAATCCCTTCTCTGTGCTAAGTTCAGCTAAGAAAAGAAATAGTCAACCTAAGGGTGTGTGATGAATGATTTCCAATATAGTCACCTAAAGAGAGAAGCTACATAAGGTCACGTGAAAAGTTATTAACATCCCAAGCACATACAAGGTTTTCATCACCGGTGCACAGAATGCTCATATAACTCCCCTCTAAACCTCACTGAAAACCAATATACATGACATGAGGGGGGTGATGTAGTGTTATCACAAGATGAGCAGCACAGGAGGAACACAATGAAGGCTGCACAGTTAGCCTGGACAGGATTGTAAACACATGCATGTGTGACCATCTAAGATGGTGCTTTAGCGTAGAGGCAGATATAGAGCTGGAAATATGGGGTTAATTACAGGTAAATGTCATTGGGGAGAATGTGTTGGAGTGATTTTTAATGGAGCAGAGAAGTGACATTTAGAGGAATAAAGTACAGAGCCTTGGACGTCACATGGATAGCAGGGGGTTGAGCAGGTCGACCAATGATCGAAGGGTTGGCGGTTTGATCCCCCCTCCCCCCAGTCAACTGTCGTTGTGTCCTTGGGCAAGACACATCACCCTCCCGGTCTCCAGTGTGGCTCCACTGGTGTGTGAAAGAGCATGAATGTCTCGGGAATTGTAGGAGAGGCTGTAGGCGCGCACTGGCAGCCATGCCTCAGTCAGTCTGCCCCAGGGCAGCTGTGGCTACATCAGTAGCACTCCATCATCAAGTACAGTATGAATGAGGAGGGAATGAATAATGGATACACACTGTAAGTGCGTTGAGTGTCTACAAAAGCGTTGAAAAATCCAATCCATTATTATTATTGCTATTATTATAAATATTAAAAAATACCTTAAATTTGCATTTTGTTCTCACACATTACTATTTTGTGTGCACAAACTGCACATTTCAGCATTTTATTAGCATTTTGTGTATACAAATTAGGATATTATGTATTTTGGTGGCACAAAATACTAACTTATGTGAATAAAATGATATCTTATGCACATAACAAGCCCAAAATACTAACTTGTATGCAAAAAATGCTAACTTTTATGCACAAATTGCTATCTTGTGTGCACAAAATTCCCGAAATGCTAACTTGTGTGCACAAAATTCTATCTTGTGTGCCTAAAAAGCCCAAAATGCTAACTCGTGTGCACAAAATGTTATCTTGTGTGCCCAAAATACCCAAAATCTAACTTGTGTGCACAAAATACACAAAAGGCCCAAAATGCTAACTTGTGTACAAAAATGCTATACTGTGTGCCCAAAATCTAAGATGTGCGCACAAAATACTAACAAGTGCCTGCAAGATATTACTTGTCATGAGTGCAAAATGCTAAGTTGTCTATACAAAATATCTAATTTTTTTAATAATGTAAGAAAAATGCTAATAAAATCATAATTTTTAGCCACAAACTAGCAATTTTTGCACACAAAAAAGTAAGTTGTTGCAAAAAAATACCAATTTGCGTGCACAAAATGCTCATTTGCAGGACCAATTTTGGTTTAAATGTCATGTCCAGGGCTCCGTGACAAAGTATTTATTGTGACAAATAATTTTTCCTCGATACTTCAGAGCAAAAAAAAAAAAAAGCAGATACTGAGCCGGCTTATTAAACAGCACTTTCTTGTAAAAGCTGCCTGTGCAGCAGCCCTCACCACAGCAGCTGAAGTGTGCACCGCACATCTTAATAATGAATAGTGAGACTGTCTGGGCTTCACACTCTGCGTAAGTGAGACAAAAGCTGCAGGGTTTTTCAAACCGCAGGAAAACCTTTTCTCATCGCAAAGCTGCATTTTCTCACTGCTTTTATGACACAACAATCTTTTCCAAATGTATAAACAAAGCCAACTCCAAACAGGGTGGTAATGAGCAAAATGACAAATTACTACCTCAGATCAAGAGGGAAATATACTGCAATAATTCTTTTATTTTGAAGTTAAAACCTGGAAATGCTCTTGTTTTGAATTAATGAATAATACATACAGTATTTTTAAGTTTTTGCTTCTAAGCTTTACATTGGGAGCTGAAGCTTTACACGAGAGATTTATGTGCTGTTTGTAAATCTTGAATGTAAAATTGTGTAATGCAACACGACTATTTCAAAATATGTGACTCTTAATCATTTCAAGAAAATGAAATATTTTTTCTAAATATTTTATTTTATTGATATTTCCCATACACCATAAACATTCCATATGGTTGCAGAGCAAAGAAGAATGGAAGAGAGTACTGAGTATCCTTAAAATATATGTTTATGTATTGCATGCACATGTATTTGTATGAATTTTTTTCCTTTTTTTTACATTTGTAATTTAAATGTTAACTACTGCTTATTTACTTTCTAAACATTATCAATGAGAAAAATATTTTTTTACCCCATATGGATAAATCAATCAATACATTTATTTATCAATCAACTAAAAGGGAAATAAAAAAAAATAGGTAGAATCATTTAAAAATGTTATTTCAAGAAACAAGTCAATTTATCTTAGTGAAATGTTATCTGTCACTGTGTCTTACTTAAAGTAAAATAAGTAAAATGACTTGAAATTAGACATATTTATAGTGAGATCTAAAGATTTCTACTAAGATTTTAAGATAGAATTATTCTCAAACGACTCCAATATAAAAAAGATGCATTGAAAAACTTACGACATTCTGACTCATCTGACTTGTCTTTGCAGTCTGGATCACCGTCACACTTCCAGGTCAGCCGGATACACTCCCCATTGGCGCAGCGGAACTCGCCTGCGGTGCAGTTGGCTCTACGGTGCAGGTAGGGGGCGCCGTCGCCTCCGCAGCGATCGGGCCCTTCATCCGAGCCGTCAGAGCAGTCGGGGTCTCCGTCGCAGCTCCACATGAGAGGCACACACTCGGAGGTGTTGCAGCGGAGATGGTTAGGCCCGCAGGTCAGCGGGGAACCGCACTTGAGCTCGTCGCTGCCGTCTCCGCAGTCGTCGTCACCGTCACACACGTAGACGGTGGCCAAGCATTTGCGGTTGGCGCACATGAACTCTCCGCTGGGGCAGGCCTTGGCATCTAGACAACGAAAGAAACAAGAGCAGCTGCTTAAAAACCTTTAACAACCATTTCGTCTGGTAATTAAATTACATTTTTTTCTGACAATAGCAGAAAAGCTGTAGGCATAACGAAATGAAATAAAGCTGAAGATGATGATTGTAAACATCGTAAAAGGCTTTATCCCAGCATGTTTTTCCCTTCGCAGTAATCCATCAGTGCATCATAAGATTTTTTTTAAATTGGTGTTTAATTTCTATTGTCTGTGACCTACCGACAAAAAATAAACGACTATTACCAATAAAATACTGTTATTAAAATATGGCAAAAAGGTACATTTTTAATATAGCTCCTTTTTTTATTTTAAAAATCTACCATGATTTTGCTAAATTAGGCAAAGTACCTTCTGACAGTCTACAAGAGGATATGGAAGGTAGTTGAGAATAACCAACCTAAAACCTTTGTCACAACTACCCTTACAGGTGGATACAGGCAAAAAATGGGGCATGCAGGTGACCCCCACAAACTACAGAGTGAAAACACTTTTTTTCTATGGGCATGCTGCGGGGGACAGGTTGTTGCAAACACTTACAAGACTAAGTAGGTCAGACGCAAGGACATAGTACAAAATTTTCACTTCTCAAACCCCCCAAATCCTGAATACTGCAAAAGGGTTAGTACTGTTCACACGGTAAAGCATGCTTCTTGTGCGCAGTCTGACTGTTAGAAATGAGAAAATTAGACAATCAGAGAGTTTTTTGTGTGGTCATCCTCCTGCCGTCCTATGGGAACCCCGTACGTGCAGCATTTGGGAGTGGTCAGTACGTGCACCATACTAACAAGTAGAGTGTGGCATAAGGGTGCTGTATGAAAGCATCACCTGTATGTCAAAAGTGCAAGCAGTTATATTAGACTCAAGAATACTTCACAATACATTTACCACACCCATGGTGCATTTCATTTTCGTGACGTCCCTCAAGCCTATAGTCACATGTACCCTTATGGGGGGATTGAACCAACCGTATTAGTGCTGTTGGTGTAAGTGATACATAGGTGCCCAAAGAAAGCTTGTAGGATGTCCATACAAACTACACTCTGATTGCCTAATTATTTCATTACTAACAGTCAGGCTGCGACGCTTAAGGAGCTCACACCTTTCATCTAAACAGCCCTAACTGTTTCCTTGTAAGATGTGCAGCATTCGGGAGGGTTCAAATAAAAACAGAAAAATTGCACGACACACCTGCATTCCACCTACTTCCCCCTTATTTACTCTATGTGTTGTTGTTAGCTCCAACCTGTTGCCTGCTGCATGCTCTTATGGTGACACCGCTTCGATCCCCTCAAGAAGTAGTCGCTCCTGTCTATGACCCTTCACAGATAATCCTTCAATGGTATCAGACCAACAACAGTGATGTTTGATGTGGAAATCCCATGTGATAGCAGCACAAGGGAGATAGAACAAGAGTATAATGAGAAATACCCAGGAGAGAAGAGCTAGAAAACACGTGGACAGCGAAGGTAAATAATGGTAATTAGAATACTTGGGGTTGTGCCCCCCCCCTCATTGGGAGAATGATTCCAACGGATTTCAAGAATAACACCTGAGATCTGAAAGAGTGCAGCCCAATAGATGCCTTTGGTACAGATGACATGGACTTGGAGGAAATCTCACTGCTCTCAGGGTGGGTGAGGAACTACAATGTAATTTTAATTTGAGCAGAAAAGTGTCTTAAAGTAAAGTTCAAATGTGCCACACTGTGGCTATAGGTGCGAAAATTTCTTCCACATTTCAGTGGAAAAAGCACTTTCACGCAGATGGCAGGGCACTCCGTTTTCATTCCTTACTTTCCTGAGAAAACATCGTCTTCTTTCCCTCCCACTACCTTTTCCTAGCTTTTCTGTATCTAGTCATCTCCAGCTAAAAGCCCAGAGAGTGGGAAGTGAATGAGAGTTCCCGTTGTGAGCCCAAAGCTGTGCTGAGGTCAGCAGAGGGAAGAAAAGAATGTGATATTTGCACAAACCACAGGGAGTTCAGCTTCCACATCCCAGCCTGGGGCTGTTACAGCTGGTTAAAGGAAGGAATTGCTGTTTGGTCACTTTAAAGTGAATCTCCACAGGTCCTCAGCATATTGTCAATGACATCCAGCATTTCCCAAGCATTAACCTTTTGCTACTTTTTTTTTCACATCAAAAGTCATTTTCCGTTAAGTAGACCCAGCCAGTGGAAAAGCTGTCTGTCTGTTTGTCAGTAGACTGCAAGAATGAATACATAAAATATATATATATAACTTTTTATTTTATTTTTTTCCAAAAATACTATCCTAAACAATAAATTCTAGCTTCACAACACCAAACACATCCTAATCTCTTTAAGAGCTCAGCTCTTTAAGAGATTAGGATGTCAAATCCTGCTCACCATTTCATCCAGTAACACCATATGTCAATATCAGCTTCTATTTTAGCTTCAAGCATCTGGCTGGGAGAAATTTGCTGCTTCCAACATGATCACAAAAATGGGCTAACCCCCGAAAAAAAAAAAAAAAAAAAACATATAGTGGATTCAGAGACTGTAAATGACAGAGTTTGTTTCCATTAATATTAAACAAGCTGCTGCTGGTTCTGGAGTTTTGCCCTGCCTATGGTCCGACCCACTCAGGATTTTAATTTAGCCCTAAATAATTAAGAAGATTCAATAAATGTGCATTATTACACAAGAGGCAGACCATTAGCAGTGTACATGAGTGGCCAGGCTACACTTCAGAGACTGTTTTCCAGCGGGGGCGATGAGTAAATGTATTTTAAGACTTTTAGGCTACTGTGAGCCCACAAACCATCTGCTAATGATGTTGTACAAGGAAGTTGGTTTTGAGTGATAAATAAATAAAGGCAAGACTCAGCAGTTTGTAAATCGTGCAGTTTTATTTTATTTATTATCTGTGTACTAGAAAAATCTATAGCAACTTTACTTTAAGAAAGAAAAAGTTCTTTTTAAGAAAAAAAGTGCACGTAATGCCGCTCCTAAACAAGCTACTGTTGCATTTTTGGAGTTTTTCCAATTGGGTTGATATGCTTCAGATTTTTTTCTTTTACTCCTTAGAATGCCATTGGTAAAAGAAAACCAAAGCAAATAACAGAGCCCTACACATGACAAAAAAACCCGTAAAATCTTCTGTCATAGAAAATACTCAGATTAATGATCACAAATTAGCAATTGGTGAGCTTAATTTTGCATTTTGTGGCCATTATTTAATTTTGTGTGGCTACAAATTATTATTTAATTTTTTTTTAATTGTATGTTTTTTACCCTCTGTGTTTTTTTTTATCATGTTCTTACCTTTTATTGTGTCGTTTTTAGTTTTTAATGTTCAGCGCTTTGTTTCAATTTTAAAATTGTGTTAAAGCACTTTATAAATAAAGATGATGATGATGATGAATTTGTGTTTTGTGGGGACAAATTATCATTTTGAGGACAAAATCTATTATTTTGCAGCCAAAAATGTGTTACATTAGCATTAGTGTGCACAAATTGGCATTTTTTTTACACAATTCAGTATTTTGCAGCCCCAAATTAATATTTTATTAACACTTTGTGAGCACAAAATAACATTTTATGTTCACAAATTGGCATTTGGTGGACACCATTTATTATTTTGCAGCTGCTAATTATCATTTTATTAGCATTTTGTACACACAAATTAGCATTGTTTGGTCACAAATTCACAATTCCATTTTGTTGTCACATTTTGCAGGCACAGATAAGTTTTTTTTTATTTTTGATGCACTAATGAGTATTTTGTTGTCACAAATTAGCCTATTGTGGGAACGAATAGTCACAGAAGAAAATTAAGTATACTATTGGATTTCTGAGTAATTTCTTTAAATCGATGTGAATTAGGAGCACACCAAAAAATACCATTAAGAGCTTATTTTTGACTACAATGGGTGGGACACAACCTACCTGCTCTATTTTATTAACTTGTGGATACATAGATCCATGAACATTTTTATTTCTTCGTCTGAGCTGACATCTGGCTCAAAACTGTACGGCTTGATAGTTCCAAGTGTGGGAGTGTGAAGGACTGTAATATGGGAGTGTCTAAAAAGACGGGTGACGGGAAGGGGAAGCAGGCCTGCCCTTCTACAACAGTCCCGCAACAACTCAGATGCAAATTTGTAATGAACTACTGCCACTCTGAAGAAACTATGTCCTAGAAAACCACACAGGTTTTTTGATTTTGGCTAAAAAAGGCATCATCATATTTAAAAGACCTCCAGAAAAGTATTTATAATAGATCATAGGATTATTAGGGTGGCCGTGGTGCAGCGGTAGGGCGGTCGACCACTGATCAGAAGATTGCAGGCTCGACTTCCATCTTGCCCGCCCATGTGTTGTAGTGTCCTTGGCAAAAGACTAAACCCGACACCGCTCTGGTGGAAGGTTGGCTGTCAGTGTTCGACAGCGGAGCCCCAACCAGTATGTGAATGTGTGTGTGAATGGGTCTGTAACTGTGGAGCGCTTCAGGCCTTCAAGGAAGGTAATACAGCGCCATACAAGTATATGCCAAACAAAATAAAATCAAGAAAACATTTGGAAAGATTACACTTAAGAGAACACTTAGGCATTTGCTGTAAACCAGAATTGGTGAGAGGTGAATTGAAGAAATATTTATTCGGGTTGCAGTCACTTGTTGGCTCTTTCAGTTGAATTCCTTTGTAAAAACACCTTTCCTATGAATAATGCCCTGGGAGTCAGAAGCTGGCAAAGTATATTCTATTTATTCTGGCAGCTTTGATGACAGGAGATTGTTGCCAACGGCAACTAATGACTCAGTTATGATGCAAGGACAGGAATGGTCCTTCTGCTCGCATTAGGATGCAAATGACAAATATAAAAAGTGCAGGGCTGTTTGTGTAAGAGGGAAAGTAAAAATAAATTCTGATATAAGCTTTGGAAAAACACACATTATTACAGTGTGTGGACATAAAATACCACATTACCACTACAGGTTGACTTCCTTTCAGGTTTTCCACATGTTCATAAAAATACACACAAACCTTTTAGATGTAGGAATATAAAAAACCTGCATTCATAAAAACAGCAAAGTCTGTGGTAGACATTCAGATTAAAATGTTCACAAAGTCTTAATTCTCTGCTGCTCACCAGGATAACGGGTGCACCTTCTAGTGCTGCTACACATACGGATAAGTAAAATGGGGTATCTTTACAGCTCAAAACTGCAGTTTGATCAATAGATCAGGACAAAGACATGATTGATGTCCTGACACGAAACTGAGCTCCATTATGCTGACATCAAAAATTGCATGCAGTTGAGTTTTCTGAATGAAATAGTTGCTACTCTTAGGCTACTAGAACCACACATTTCTGTCAAAAAGGAGTTTTGCAACAATAAAATGTTGACAGATAAAGAACCTGAGCTGCAACCTCTTAAAGTCCCACTCCGATCATCTTTTAATCTATTATTAAAGTGTTCCCAGTGTTTCTTTTAATTATTACTGTGCCATTTTTGGCCCTGTTTTAAAATGTGGTTTTCTAGGACATAGTTTCTGCAGAGAAGCAGATGTTCATTATAAATTCACCTCTGAGTTGTGTGCGGGATCATTGAGTGGAGTAAGCCTGCGATAATTTCCCATCATTCCTTTGTTTACACTCTCTCCTTCTAGCTTACAGCCGCTCACACTCCCAAGCCACTGGTGCAACATAAATGGCGAGCTATCTGGTCGTACAGTTTTGAGTCAGATTCGAGCTCCTGCATGGACCTAGTCGCCTCCAAGTGGATGCATCAGAATGAAACAAAGCAGGGAGCTTTTGACTTACACTGTGTATTTTTTACATCACAACTACAATTTTTTCCCAACAGCACTTTCTCATCTGCTCCTGATTCACAACAATTTGCATAAAAAATACTCAGAAATGAAACTTTTAGCTTAATTTATTTGTTATATCTGTCCTCCATTATGAAAAAATACCTTAAGAACATGATAAAAACAACAAAAGCAATTTTCATTGGAATGACTCTTCAAGCAAAAAAAAATCCTCTCTATATGTTGTTGAATTCTTTCTGTTAGTTATTATAAATTGTTCTAGAATAATTCATAACTTTAAACCACAGACAGAAGATGTTTAAATCAGAATCAGAAGTATGTTTATGGCCATTCATCGTAAAGGCCTTACTACAGTGCAAGGCATTTATTTGAAGTGTGGTCCCAACAATCTGCAAGAACAAACTATGAAGTGAAAGAATTCAATTAAAATTTAGTGAAATATTGAATGACAAGCAAAGATAAAATGATAAAAAATAGTAAATAAAAAAGCTGTAAAGAGTAACAGGTAGTGCAACTTGGAGATGCGAGAGGTTTTGTCTGTGGGGGAGTTATCCACAAGCTGACTGTGGTGGAGAACAAGAATGTTTAAGTGGAACCTTTGGGCAGAGTAAGAGACTGAAAAAGTACATGTTCAGGGTGAGAGGGGTCAGCTGTGATCCTAGCCGCACGTCTCTGGACCCTGGAGACATACAGCTCCTGTAGTGAAGGGAGGTCGCAAGATCTTCTTTAAGGTCATATTGCAGAAGTTATCTTTCCTCTTCTTTGAACACAATTTTAGTAGTGCGATCAAATATGGAAGATTTTGTAGTTGGGCCAATGATTAAGAGGAATTTATCTAATCCTGACAGCTAGTGCTCAGAATTATTTAAATAAAACATTCAACAGCATACATAATTCATAGTGTGAATAACTTAATTAGAAGGACATTGCTGTGATTTTTGTTTTCCACTTGAAACTGGACTACACAATTTGTGCACCCATAATATCAGCAAAGTGCTATTTTTATGGTTTCCAGTTGAATCAGTTGCTTTCTTGGCTGACTAACTTGACTAAAGTAAGCCTGAATGCAGTACATGTTGCAGTGTGCAGCAAGCTCAAAGAAGCACAGAAGGCGTCCTGTCAAAGTAGCTCCTCACCACTAAATGATTAAAAGAAGACCCAGTTAAAATTAGTAGATCTACCCTGACAACCATATATATGGCGGCCAGATTTCAAACTCCTGCCCAATATGAGGAAACGTATTTAATGCTTCAATGTTAGAAGCAGATTTTTTCTTTAAATAGCAGATACATTAATGTCTTCAATTTTACAACAGGAGTGTCCAAACTAATTGCAAAGAGGGCCACATTTGTTAAGGTGAAAATGTGAGAACCAACCAATCAGTCTGCATGCTTTTATTCCTTAAATTAACACTAAAATGTAAATAAACTAGTTATTTTAAAATTTTTAGAATGGGATACTATTAATTTCTTCACATAGAACAAAAATACAGTTTTTACTAAAATTACTGTGAATTTCTAATTTGTAGACCAAACATCAAAAAAAGAAAAATAAAGTCTGTCTTGGAAAAAAAATCCTTTTGTCAACATTAAGGCCCAATCTGAATTCTTCCCTTCTCCCTACCCCTCCTGTTGAAGGAGAATTTGTAGTGAGAGTGGTGTCCAAAATATTTTTTTAAGATCCCACCCTCTAAGGGGAGGGATACAAAGCCCTCTGTCACAAGGGTAAACCGCGTCGTCCTGTAAGGAGATGCGTTTTTCTTCACGTGGGTGCGCTCTGAAGCAAGTTTACATTTAAATGTAAGTAATGATTTTTTTTGTAGAATGACCTTTTTAAAGTAAAAAGCAAACAACAACAAAAAAAACAGTATTATGTATATTTGAGCACTGGAACCTCTGTACTAATGCTAGCTGACCGGTGACGGTTGGTGACACTTTTATGTAAGTTTGGATGCATGCTCCTCAAGAATCCATGAAATAAGTTGTGGGGTTCACCAAGGGTCAATTGTAGGTCCCATTCTTTTCAACTTGTACATGTTGCCTCTTGGGGATGTCATCAGGAGACACGGCATTAACTTTCACAGATACGCTGATGATCCTCAGCTTTACATCGCCGTGTCTCCTGATGACCTTGAACCTATCAATACTCTTTTAAATTGTATTTTAGACATAAAGTCGTGGATGGCAGAAAACTTCCTTCAGTTCAACCAGAACAAAACAGAAGTTTTAATCATCGGTCCTGAAGACAAGAGAGAGATTATTTTACCAACGCTTAATAATTTTAACCCTTCTCAGTGTGGAAGAAACCTGGGTGAAACCTGCACTGCAGCCTCACAGCTGTGGAGTGGACTTCGTTGCTGTCCCGGTCTGGGCGGGCGCCGTGGCGATGTTCCTTTGACTGAGCTGGCTCCTGGTATGATAGAATCCTCCATATCATCTCCTCACAGCAGAGCCAAGCCTTAAGTTTAGTTTATAAGTTTGTTTTTTATTTATTTTAGTATTCAGTGTGTGTGGGGTCATGGGTGTATGTGTTATGGGGATGGTGTGTGTGTGAAGGGTGGGTTGGGCTTTTACCCTGTATGTTTTGTTTTTAAATGTAAAGCACTTTGAGTTGCTCCGAGTATGAAAGGCGCTTTTATAAATAAAGTTTGATTGATTGATTGATTGATTGATTGATTGAATCACTGTCAAGGATTTATATACACAGCTCTTAGAAAGAGCTGGCGGCATATTTTTGAATAATAACAGGAATCTGTGGGTCGGGCAGTAAAAAAATGAAAGTGGGACACATTTGGTCCACGGGCCAGACTTTGGACATGCCTGTTTTACATCAAAGACTGTGTTTGACATCAGAAATTACTCCATCCATCATCCATCCATCATCCATCCATCCTAATTATAGCCAATCCTAGGTGTTTTCCATCAAAGTCAGGGTACATCCAGGGCTGCTCACCAGTTCATTGCAAAGTGATGCAAGAAGCACTCTCTCACTCTGCAATGAAGCAACTTCCATTAACCTATAACCCATTTATTTAGTCAGGCACACACACAAAAAAAGAAAAATCAAACTTCAAGCAAAAAAAAAGCCAGAATTTGAATTAGAAGAAAGGGCCAACAAAAATGCATGTTAGGATCTGTTATGAGAAAAGTTTGTCTAAATTTAAACAAGTTAATATAAAGTTGAATCGATATTTAATTAAAAAAAGCCTTTGCTAGCATTGGGTAGAGAAAAAAATACATGTTTTACACCACTGAATTGAGGCAAAACTCGTAGCTACAAGCCTAACAGCATATTTCTGTGTTGTTGAAGTAAGAAGCAGTAAAAATACACTTCAGATTTTTTTTTCTCTTATGTTATCTTCTACACAACTGGCATATCTCCATATCAGGCAGGCATGAACGGCAGATTCTAAGAAATTGTTAGGTAGCACTTTGTTCTTCCTCTGAACAGTAAACAGGATTTTTGTCCATTTCTACCATTAAGGACGCACATGGTGAGGCTGAAAAACAACAACGCCATTTTTAAAAATGTTATCAAAAATGGCACATGGAGAACAGGTTGCTCTGTACTATTTTGACCAAAATAAAAAAAATGATCATTTGTTACTTTTCTGCTTTGCAGCTCCACACATTAGCCCAACATGCAGATCAGAAATGGAGAAAAGGTTCAGTCTGTGACATCTCATTATGTCAGGATTCTCTCAGATGTTTCTTCACAGTTCAAGGGTGGCTTCACGCTTCTTTAATTAAACTCCATTGAACCTGAGAAGACTTTACAGGTAGAAGATTAAAAAAAAACATGTTTATAGGTTTATTTGTAAGTATGTCAACAAAAAGGTGCTCTACAGCGTTTAAAGAAATAGAATTGTAGAGGCAGTGTGCAGAAAATGAAAAAAAAGCCCCTGTTTAACCTAAAACCCAAACCTCACTGATCTGCACTGAGTGGTCAGCTGTCAGCACACACTCATTTTTTAAAACAAATTCCAAACTGTGTTTTGCCCACCTGTTTGTGACGAGAAAAACAAATCTGAAACTTTATATGTCCTCATTTTTCAATGAGCAACAAACCAATAGGAACAAAAAAATACAACTTTCTAAGAAGTGTAACATATTTACTCACTTTTTGTATCTCTAAGACAGGCACCTCACAGTGGAAAACTATTAAACTGATTGAGAAAAGTTAAGTGACTTTGGTCGTTATGGCACTGATTTTTATTGTCGATTCATCAAAAGTAATTGAAAAGGAAATCAAGCATTTTTAACAGAATCTGATCTGTCATGACTTGTTATATCATGTGCATTAAATGTTGAATTTGCATTTATAATTTGAAAGGGATGACAGAAAAACTGTTGCAAAAAGTTTTAATTAGGTTGTAAGTATAGGTTTTTTGATCAACTACTAGTTAAGCACATTTACTCAAAGTCTCGTATTTTAGTAAGTATTGTTGACCAAGTATCGTTTAAAGTAATAACCTCATCCTAGCCAGGTCATTTAAGAAGACTGATTTTTTTTTTTCTTTTGCAAAACAATATCTCTAAACATAGTCAAACCAACAATGTAATACTGGAATAAAAAAAAAAAAAAACAAACAAGAAATGTGTTTCTTTTGATTGAATTGTTCCTCAAAAAACTGTGCTGAATCCTTTTTGATTGATGCGTACGCTTTGGTGGGTCCCTTCACCTGCATGCTCAATGATGCTTGAAGGTTTTTACCGATTACTTTTGCTTTAATATCAGGATCACTTTAATGCCGGGGTGAGAGAAAGAAAAGAATAGAACAATATTTGAAGATACGTGTGCCAATGTTTAACAGCTGAGCTGTGGCTGGCGGCAACACAATGCAACTGAAAACATGATGTTCGTTTAGACTTCTTTTCTCCAGCTCGTCATTTATTTATGCTGCTTTGATGTTGATTTTGAAGCTGACATAATCTACACAGGCACAGAGATTTCAGTTTTTCTTCCTTTTCCTTCGTGCTGCTTTTAGTTAGCGGTGCTTAGAAGAAGATTTCTACCTTAAGTGTCTCCTGTCTCTCTGACAAGAAAGCGGCTTCATCAAAGCCCAGATTTAACCGACTGAAGTTTGACAGTTTGACCATTTCCTTTCAGTCAAAAGAAATCTGTAAGGTTCAAAGAGCACGTGAAAACCAGACGACGGAAAGTCTTTGTTCTTAGATTTATACGAGTTTTTCTTTTAACAATGAACTTTTCAAGGTAATCCATGACACAAAATAATAATAAAAAAACAGGAATCTGTTCACACGCTATTTCAATGTTAAACACCAAGAAATATTAATAATATAATAACTATAATAATAATAACAGCCTAAATGTACATAAATTGTTTTTTTTTTTTTTTGTCTCCTTCATTTGGCAGCTTGAAACAGTGAAGATGTTTCAGTCTTCTACTGATCTCTGTCCAGCGAAAGCCACCCCTGCAGTGCAGCTGCAGGATAAAGATTGCAATTGCCCTTTGAATATTCCGTTTTAACAATAAGTCTTTTTTTGTTTGTTTGTTTTTTGTCTTGGATGAGCTCAAAGCTAAAAGCCAGAACCCTGCTGTTGATATAGCAACCTGGGGCTTTACAGAGAAAACTTTAGGAGGATAATGAAGCCTTTAAAACTTTGTGTTGCCAGTTTTTGCCCGAACACTTTATCCTCTTTTTGGCATTGAAAATACTAAGTGTTGAAGAATTTGGGGGAAAATTCAGTTCTTTTTTGCAGCCAAAACCCAGTCAAGCTTCTCCATCAGTATTTAAAAATATGTGCAGTGTTTAGCATTGGTCCTGTTGAAAAATGCATGAGAAAAGATGCTCAAGTCAAGGCAACATATGTTTCAAAGAAAACACAATGTGCTTTTCTGGCTCGATGCTTCTAAATCAGCGGTTTAACTGTCATACGCAAAAGGCACAAATACAATCAGATGATGAAAGTAGAAGTCTAACTTTAGAACTTATCGCTTTCAAGCCTTTAAACATTATTTTTCTCTTTCATCTGAAGACTTTTTAGTATTTTTCAAAGTGGTATTTCTGAATATAAACCATGAAGTTATCAGATTTAATGGAAAAAAAGGGATATTTCTGAAATAAGAAAACACACTAACTGAAGGTTTCACCTCCATCAGCCTTCACCTCAATTTCCTTTGAGTAAAAAAAGATAAATACAGGATCTGTGTTGAGTCGTAGTGATAATATTTTGATTCATGAGCCATGAGACTAATATTGTCAGTAATAATTGATACTTTAAAAAATACACTCCTAAGGACAGTTTACAGTAACTAATTGAATGGTAAACGGCGTATACTTGTATAGCACTTTTCTACTTTCCTTGAAGGCCCAAAGTGCTTTACAGTCACAGACCCATTCACCCATTCACACACACTGTTAGCCCAGATGTCATCTCAACTCGAACAATCAATTCCAATGTACATAAATAATTTAAGTTTCATAGTATTACTATCAAATTTAAGCACAA
This sequence comes from Oryzias javanicus, assembly GCA_003999625.1. NCBI lineage: Eukaryota > Metazoa > Chordata > Actinopteri > Beloniformes > Adrianichthyidae > Oryzias > Oryzias javanicus. The sequence continues at coordinate 17,323,862 of CM012453.1, forward strand.
TCTACAAAATCAAAGCAGAATGAACTTACATTTGAAAGTAATATCATGGACGAGTAACTTTAAGGTAATTGTGATTGAATGTTTAAGTTTTGGTCTCAAAATTCCGCTGCATTCATGTACTGTTGGAAGATTTAGTTTCCAAAGTCATTTTTCAATTTAGTGGATGCTACAAAAATGATTTTTTATATTTTCATACTAAAAGCATTTAAAAAAGACATGGCTAACTGTTACCTTTCATTTTAAATGTTGTTCAACTATGCAGAAACACTTTTTAAGCTTTATATTTCAGTCTGATATAATATAACCGATTTTTCTGGTAGCACCTGAACGCAGCACAGAGCACCTGTCTGAGGACCGTTGCAGTACGTCACACAGGGGCGGTTCTACACTGATGTGGCTATGATTGGTACATTTTTAGATTGGTTACATTATGTTTTGTCACCATGGAGTAGTTGTTTATAGTTAATATTAATCTTAAAAACTACCAACAGATTTATGAATATACTATTGCCTAAACATAGAACCCAACATGATGAAACAAATAATAAACTTTACGCACACAGGCTCACAACTAATCCACTTTAACAGTTAAAATCTCCAGTTAACTGGTTACAAAAATTGAAAATGTTAAGGTTAAAGTAATGACTAACCAGAAAAAAACAGGAAAAGACAAGAAAATGAAGCTTAAAACTACTTTTTATTTTGATCTTTTTTTTCTTTCTTTCTTTTGTAGCTGGACTACGTAATTTCTACGTAAGTCCTGCACGGTCCTGAATGTGTTTAAATGTCTTTTCCACATTTGACACATCCCCTGGTGGACACGTGAGCATCAGAAACAGCCGCAAAAACCTACAATTTGCTTTTAAACCGTAAATGTAATCCCAACCTTAACCAGCATTTTTAAACGCGCCAGAGGTTGTCTGACCGCGTGATCAAAACGAAACCTAAAATCTATTGTAGTGATGGTTGAAGGCTTGTTGGGCTTGCTGTCAGATCTGGCAGCGCAAGGAATTGTGGGTAACCATTTCTTTTGCCTGTCTGGTTAGAATTGGGTTTAAGTTTGAGTTTTCATTTACGTGTTTTGTTGTCTGACCGTTTAACACTGTTTCCATTTGTTATTTTGGCTTATTGTGTTTCACTTCTTCCTGCACCCTGAGTGAGAATGAGGGAGAGACTGATGACCACCCCTCTTATTATGTTGTTGACGCAATGTTGAAATACTCTACTGAGCGCTTGCATTGGAGTGATCAACATTTACTGAGCAGTAGTTTATCCTGTAATATAGCCGCTGCTTAACACGCACGTCTGGTTTAGCATTTTATTCCCTTAATGTAATCTAGCAGTTTTGGGCAAAGGGATTTTCACGGTAAATCAACTTGGAGGTTAGTGTATTCAGCTTCAAGTTATATGTGGAATAAATATATGAAGAAATTGATCTTACTAATAATGGTACGTTGAATCATCTTGAAGACTAGTACATTTAACTTAAAATTAACAGTGGAATAAAATGTCAATGAAATTAATATAACTAATTATTTTAAGTTTAATCAACCTGGACGTTTGTGCACTTAACTTAAAATTAACAGCAGGATCAAGTGACTAAGCAATTAATATTACTAATTATCTTACGTTAAACTAGACATTACTTAATTTTTTTAGGGCAACCACTTTCTATAAATTTTTTTAGTAAACTCTACTTATCCGGGCTTACAGTGCACTGATGGCGGCTCTGCTGCTGAACACTGGCGCCAACCTTCCACCAGAGGCAATGTGGGGTTCAGTGTCTTGCCCAAGAACATTTCAGGCGGGCAAGGCGGGAATCAAACCAGCAATCTTCCGATCAAGAGTCAACCGCCCAACAGCTGCACCACGGCCGCCCAGGTTTTTGGACTGTGCGGGGTGAGCCGGAGCACCAGGAGAAATCCGCACATGCACCCTCTCACTGTGAAGCGAGAGCGCTAACCACTGCACCACCATAAAGGTCACACTTACATTTATGTGATTTACTAGAGTAATTCCTGTTTCAAACAAACAAGACGAACTTGTTTCTACAACAGTAAAATAAACAGATTAAATGTCCACACTACATGTAAAAGGAAAATGAGGATTTTAAAAAGGTTTTAAAATCTCAATTCCATCCCTTATCACTAGTTTTCCACCTTTAAGTTAAGGAATAAGTGAATACAGTATATAGGAGTGAAGACAGTGCTCCAGTTATTTTTAGAGTCCCAAATAATTTTATATTTTTATACAATCAAAGTTTAAATATTCAAAATTCAAGTTACTTCTTATTGAGTGTCTAGTATAAATATGTGCATGGCGTTGCATGACAAATCAGATGGATGGATATTTTGTTTACATTCCAATTATCAGACACTATTATATATATCCAAAGGCCTTTTTAGATTGCCTTTACATCTTGTGGCAATGTGGGATGAGATGTCCTGCCCAAGGACACAATGAGCCTGTTTACATGTACGCAAAATATCTGAACATAATTTGATTCATTGAGCTATCATACTTTCCCCATGTAAACCAGACATCCTTTTTAAAGATGGATTAACAAAAAGGGTCACAATGGAGTTCTTTTGAGGCCTAACAATTTAAACTATTTACATCAAGTGCAAAGCATCAATTTAAAAATGTTATAATAATGTTATGAATTATATGTAAACAATGTAAAGTCAAATTTTGCTACCTTTTATGTTTGAAGATAATGTAAGAAAACAAAAAAAAAATTAAAAGTTTTCAACAAAAGTTCATTCCAAAGAATAAATATCATAGGAATACCGAATTAGGTTTCATATTAAAACTTATTCAGAGTATTATACCTACAGATATCTTTTTTTATTTGCATAATATAAAGAGTCATAACTGCAGATTCCCTCTCTGCAACTTTGTATTCATTTAATAATAAAACACACAAAGTGCAGAAGCTGCATGATAATTAGACAGGATAACCTCTGTAGCCTACAAGCTCTATCTCATTCTGAATGTAATGAAATGGAAACCTGTAAATACCTGGAGCTGCTGCTCCACTATAACCTGGATTGGTCAGGGAACGTGAACTCGATCCGCAGGAAAGTGATGAGCTGGCTGCTCTTTCTGAGCGGACTAGCATAACTTAATAAGTGTAAAAGATTATTGCTGCTGGTTTATGATGCTGTGGAGACCAGCGTTCTGTTCTATGCTGTGATTTAATGGGGGGGCAGTCGTAAAAGTCGGCTCTCAGTATTGGAGCAGGATCATCGGGAATGCAGGCGTACTGTTCGGTTCTGACTTTGTAATGACAGCGGTAAAGAAAAAAAAGCTGTCAGAGTTCATAACCATCATTTTCAATGGGGGTCATTCTCTCTATTCACTCTTCTGCTGGTTGAGCAACACATCTAAAAACAGGATTCCTACACTTTTCTTAAAATTTAATTTAAGACTTTTTAAGACCTTTTTACCATGCAAATGAAAAATTTAGACTAATTTCTCTGCCTAATTCCCAGCCCTGTGAGTGAAAAAAAACCAAATTCTTGTCAGTAAAGTAATCAACTATGGTTTAGATCTAGTAATTAAATTACAATTACTAGAACCCAGAAAACTTTCATTACTTCACTACACACATTTTGATGCAGTAAACCATTGGTAACTAATAGGGGTGCAATGAATCACGGATAATCCGTGGCCTGTATGGATCAGAGGCCACAGTTTGGGACACGCGTGTCCCGAACCCGGTTTTACTCGCATTTAGTGGGTGTTAATTTAGAGCCCTGCCGATAAGCAGTGCCGGACCATGCCAGCTGTCTATCAGCCCTGGTTACAACTAGCTTCTCAACTTCTTATATGCTGTGTCTATTAGGGCTGGGAATCACGATACAATGCAATACGTGATACACGGCTCACGATATCAATAACATCGCGATACTGCGATAATTGGTGAAAATCCTCTCTAATAACTAACATTATATAGAAGAAAACATTTTTAAAAATGTATCCCTAAATTTTTTTTTTTTTAGCTTAAACACAATCATAATAAGCAACTTGTGTCTTATTTTGTGCAACAAATTATAGACATTTTTGTGCATCATTGATGAAATCAGTAATACTATGTCTTTGACGAAAATTGATACCAATTGAATTGGAATTATCTGTCAAATTCAATGTTAACAATCGTAAACATGATCAGCAGTGCCACTATTTAGTGCAGAATTGTTGTAAGCAACAGAACAAAATTAAATAATTCAAATGGCGACAGCTACCTACCTCCAAAGAAACATCACACCAAAGGATGATGAATATAACATTTTCTAGCCTCTGTCAAGTGTTACCTCATTTTTAGTGTGCTTTTCCCACATTTGAAAAGGGCTGAGCATCCAAAATTGAAGGCTGATTTACTCAGACTGACACTTGAGATTATTTGGTTAGTCAGCAGTCAACAGGTAAAGACTGTAATCAATAATAATTTAAAATAATTTCAAGTGGTTAATTAGCTATTTTACAGTAAATTACTGTACTTTATTTCAATTACATGCTTATTTAAGTTCATCCATCAAATCATACATTTTTGTATCACAAATGACTTTAAAATAACATCGAACAGCAAAAAGTAATTACATTCATTTGAAAGCCTTACACCATAAATGTATCAAAGTTACACCGTACACCAGCAGGTTAAACATCAAAGTGCATGAAAAGAAAAATTCCGACCGGTACCTGAAGTACACACAAACAACTACTTCCCACAGCGCACCGATCAAACAGGAAATAAGCGATCGCGGTCGTACTAGAACTCAGACAAAGTCACTTCTTACCGGCTGCCTCTTCTACAGATAGATGATACCTGCACACAGGTAGACATGCTTTACACACGCGCTACTGAGCCTGTATCTCGCCGGTGCTTTTTGCTGAATGAAGTGCGTGCATCGCCATTAAAAGTCTGACGCAGCGCACCCAGCCGCTCAACAGTTCCATGTCACGTGAGTCAGACGCTCGGCGCAACAGCCTCTTCAAATGAAAATATAAGATCGATACTTGGTGAAAACCTATTAATAATCAATATATAATCAATATATCGATATATCGCAATATCTATATTTTGGCACACCCCGAGGGTCTATGACTGTCAGGTGCCAACATTAAATAGGATTATTCAAATATTATTTACAAAATACACGTTCTTTTCTGAGACAGTTTCTGCAGAGAGATAGTAGTTAATAAGAAATTCACCTCTGACTTGTGGAGGGACTGTTGGCCCATAGTAAGCCTGCACTCATTTCCCATCATCCCTTTGTATACACGTTCCCCCACTAGCTTAAATCCCCTCACACTCCCAACCTCACTAGTGCAACTAAACTGCCGAGCTGTATCCGAACTATCCAGCCATACAGTTTGGGGCAAATTAGACGAGGAAAACGAAGGATAAATGTAGTCGTCTAGAAGTGAATGCATCAGAATGGAGTTGAGCAGGGATGCTGTGGCCCGCCCAGTGTATTTTCTACATAAGATTTATGAACATTTTCAAACGAATTTGCAATGACTTGAATAAAGAAATTCTCAAAAATGCAATTTTTCTCTATATACATCCTACATCGTGAGAAAAATGCAACGAGAACACGTGAAAAACACCAAAAACATGATTTTATTGGAGTGGGCTGTGAAGAGTTTGACAGACATAATCCACAGTTTTGGAGTTTATAATGAGAGGTGATGTAAAGATAAAAAAGAAAAGTTTCTCATGAAAAGTTCAGACATAATCTTTAGGGCTGGCATCACACACAACCTATCATCAAATAAACCCTCTTTAATAACCCATAATAGCTCTAATTTGAGAATCTATCCAGCGCTCTTCTCTGCAGGTGTGACAGCCAGCCGCTCTTATCTGGTCATGTTCATGCTGTTTACCACTGAAGGGATTTCTGGACTCCTTTTTTTTTTTTTTTTATTCAGTGTCGCCAAAAGTCCTTTCACCCCAGAGAGGCTTAAGACTGCCACATCAATGCAGACATTAGAATGAAAGAGGGATTAGTGCAGGCCAGACTGGATTTCAATGAACTGCGCAGCGAAAATCCATCCGAATTAAAAAGCCGTTAGTTCAAAAGTCAATAGAATCACTACTGCTGACTGCAGTGGGGTGCTGGGGCCATTTGAAGGTTCGGGAGTCAAACAGGAATCTCAAGCTAAATATTTCAGTCACACATAATAAGTAGTTTCCTAGAAACACATTATAATGTCAAACGATTCATTTGTTTACATTTCTCTTAAAAAACAGATCACTTTCTCAACTAATTAACCAAAAAACTGCCTTGTACTCAACCTGTGACCTGCCAGTACTGGAGGAAAAAAAAATGCCATCACTCTCAATGAAGGATAAGGTTGAGATGTGGAGGCAGAGGAGAGAACAAGACGGGGCTGATTCTTCACGGCTTCTCAGAAGTAGGGCAAGGATGGTCCCCACAGGGGGCTGGGGGTGGGGCTGCCACACAGCGAGCCGTGTGATTGGTGGCTCCAAGGTGGTGTCACTTTGATGGTTTTCGGAGCCCTGAAGTGTGATGACTAAAAGTGCCAATATATAACACCAGGAAGCCCTTAACATATCTGTAGTGTTTAGATCTGAGATGTTTTTCTAAAATTATCTGTGGGGAGTTTGCTGCTATTTGCTGTCATTCGTACAGATAACGAGTGGAGGATGGAAAGAAGACGTAACAGGTCTGTGAGGGATGGAGTTCTTGCTTGTTAGTGGGAGCTAATTACTTAATTTCTGCACCTTTATGCAAAATAAATTCTTTAAAAATAATACAGTGTGGTGTTGAAGTGTATCTATGAAGAACATTACAGACCTCTCATCTTTTTAAGTGGAACAACTTGTTTAGAATCTATGACTGCTGATGTGTTTTTTGCTCCATTGAGACTTGCAAAATAGAAAGCCTCTCATTTGTGTTCATTATGTACTTACTCTGTGTTCTCTTTTCAAAGACATTAACTCTCTTTTCACCTCTAAAGCCTGGGACAGTTGGAACACTTCGACTTGACAGGAACTGGTGTCAAATCATCGTTTAGTGTAAATAATCAAGATTGGACCAGTTCTTCCTGTCCACACGGAAGAACCTCCTAAGAGAAGTTAAAGTGAGTGACGTTCACTGACGCACTTAAAAAATTAGTCACAACTTACGCTTATGGGTGGATAAGGGCCGTCTGCAGGTTAAAAATGGGCAAAGCAGTATGGGGCTGTAGGGTTGTAGACAACCCGATGAGCCTGTTTAAGACGAATATGTTCACAGGCATACATGTTTTTTTTATGGGCATGTTGAGGGGGTCAGGTTGTAGTGAGCACTTAAGTAACATATAAGGACAAGAGAAACAACACGTAAGGGCAAGTGAAGGTGAAGTATAGGTGAGACACAAGTGTGTTGTATGAATTTTTCATTTTTTGTCCGAACTGTGCACACTGGGAGTGCTGTTCAACTTAAAGGTGGATGTCTCTATAGCATGTTGGAAATGATACAATCAAAGTGTAGTTTCTGGGGCATCCTATGGGCACTTAAGTATCACCTGTGTGTGCAGCATTTGCGCATGGTCAGCAAGGAGCCAGAACTCTCACCTCCATAATGACTAGCGTGTGGCGTAAAACTGCTTCACCCATACGTCAAAAGTATGTTATCGTTATGAATACTTCACTATGAGTTTACGACACGCATAAAAATATTACGTTCCAATTTCTTGATGTCGGTTTTCTTGGGGGCACAAGTTTATTAGGAATTCAAGATACAAACAAGATGCAGCCAGTAATCTTTATGACTTTCTACAGGCTTGGACAACCCAAAAACCTGCAGTATTCGTACAGGTCAAACCCCTGTATGAATGCATGTGACTAAAGCTTTAGGTCCAGATTGAAACAGTTTAATTTACAGGGACTTAGCTTTTATACAATCTAAAATCAAAATGAGTAAATCCTATGTAGATGATGACATATTCTTAGTTTTCATTTTACTAAATAAAAAGTATATGTACGGCATTACGTTTCAGGGTGTACCCCACCTTAACACAGCAGGGTTGGCTTCAGCAACTCTGTGACCCCAAAATTCCCAAATTCAACAGATTCTGGAAGTCAAACTTCACATTAGAAAATGTACATTTTTGATGCCCTTATTTATTTTTCTAAGAAAGAAAAGTTCAGCAAAAATCTTTATAAACAGATCCAATTATTTGGAAAATTTGTGACAAGAGCCTTTAAAAATTCATTATTTTTAAACAAATTCATATTTTGTTTTTTTTGTAATTATTATTGCTGCATAAGTCACTTGTTTCACAGTTATAAAAAAGACAAGGATACATGTGAGCTTACCACATCAATAATTTATAACAGTAACCTTTTCTTAATGAATCTTTTTTTGTACTATAGGAAATTATGAAGGAATTTTAGCAGTTCTGACTTCAAACTTGATCTAAAAAAACATCCATTCTTTAGAAAATTAAAGTTACTCTTTAAAATAAAAGTTTTATTTAAGTGAATTGTTCTTCTTTCATTGCCTGCAATTTCATAAAACCTGGCAACTAAAAGCTGTAATAGAGTTAAACCTGTAAATCAAATATGATTCGGATCCCGTACCCTGCGGAGCAGCACCAACACCTCTCTTTGTTGTGGGCAGCAGATAAAGGCATGTGTCCTAAACCAACAATTCAGTGTGAAATAATGTCAGTCAGAGGGACAGCACACATTTGGAATGGGAGCTCCCTCCCTCACGTCTGTCCGTTTCCACGGTGATGCCTCTCTGCAGTTCTGCTGTTGTTCAGATCATTTTCTTCATAAAAACTGAGGCTGTCAAAACGGACTTCTTTTCCACGAATGACAAAATGACTGTAAATGCTTTAGCCTCCAGCAGGGATGAACAGAGCGGGACAGACTGTCACAGATTTTTACACGATGAAGAACAAAGTCAACAAAGATTTTAGTATTTAAGGAGATTTTTTCATTAAAAATGACAAGTCACCAAAATTTGAAGTCACAAAGGCTATCTGTTAAAAAATAATACTGTGTACCTTTTTGTTTTGTTTACTTTATTTTTACTAGTACTACTCATTAGGAAGCACATAGTAATAGTGATGTGGGAAAAACTGATTTGTATCACAATATAACTGATGTATCGCAATATTTCATTTGGCAATACTTGTATAGATTTAAAATGCTGACAAGAAGATATTTAGTTAATTATTTATAAGCATCCTTCAGTGTTTTATTTTTGTTTTCCACCTAAACCCCCAACCTCTAGTTGGCAGCAGAGAACACTGAGCGCCACCTCGCTGTTTTTGTCGTTATGAGACATGCATTATTTACTTTTAATTTGGAATGGGTACCAAACTGAAACTTTGTGCTGCGTTGCTGCCAGTATCATATAAAAACATGGGTTGCTCAGCTTCGTAGCAGCTTAAATAAGAACGAGTGGAGTGGTGCAACTTAAATACGAGAATGTTTACTTACGGTCGTGATCATAAAATTAAAAAGGAATGTTACTCTTTTTTTTACAATGAAAGGCATTAATATTCAGGGAGAGATTTTATTTTTTAAGTCATACTCTTAAAAAAAAAATAGAAACATTTTTTTGGTATCGGAATACGTATCGTATTGTGAGACACGCATCGGGATATGTATCCCATCGCCCGACTCGTGCTATTGCACACCCTTACACTGTAACGCTACACTGTGTGACTGTTGCACATCCCTGTGTGAGGAATCTTAAAATTATAAGGAAAATAACCCCAGTGAAATAGTATCATATTAACAATAGTCACAAAAGTAGGAACTACTTTGGGATGTCTGTTTTGTTAAATTGCAGTCTGTAGCTGGGGGCAGACTTCCTTTGGAGTCAGTGGTTATCCCAGGTTTTCCTCTTGATTTTAGGTTGAAAGTCCAAAAGTTTAACTAAAATAAAAAAATTTCAATGTTATGTAGCCTAGTTTGGACTAGCTCAGTGGCCTAGTGGTAGAGTGACTCTGAAAACGGTACCGCGTCTCCATGTCCAAAAACATGCTTAGTTGGTGACTCTAAATTGCCCATGAGGCCCTTGGGGGGTTGAACTACTTAATATTTCCCAAGTACAGCAGTGTCTGCAGCTCACGGCTCCCCCTGGCGATGGGTCTAATGGGGAGACAAAATTTTACACACCTAGGTGCTTGACAGCTAATGGGACTTTAACTTTACCAGGGAATTATCCATAAAAAAATCATCAGGGTTCTTTAAAAAAAATATTGTGTTTACAGTTTCTTTTTCAGCTGCGCCCCATAAAGCTACCTTCACACTGGGCTCAGGAAGCATGCCTTCAGGCAACCACTTTTGATTAAAAGTCTTTGTAAACGTGAGTATATGTGCATTTCATATTTCTGCTTTCACTATGTAAGTTTTTAAATCAGTTTTCAGGATCTCCGTAGACAACGTGTTGCAATTTAAAGCACATTGAAAATTGAACCAGTTGAACTTTTGACCAATCGGGGTCTCGGATTTGGTAGTAATGTGTAGGCTGTGCCCTTTTTTTCATTTACAGAAGGGCCAGCTGTTTGAACATTGATTGTGGAGGAGAAATTAATAACTACGGCTTGTGCTTGGACAGAATTATACAACACCAATTTTTCATATATTAGAATAGAGCTGTGAAAGAAAAAAAAGCCTGGAGCAAGATTCACAAGATTTCCACTGCTTGGAACCGCGCTTCTTCCAACGAGGAATGTGTGCTAGTATTGGGTAGTGACAGTCCAGTGTGAACACCAAGCGCTTTCAAGAACTAATGTTTAGCAGATTCTTGAAGGTATTACATACGTGTATGTAGCAGCATTACGTAGAATGTCTAAACAAAATAATTGCCTTTGCTGATGTAAACGCATCACTACCAAACATGGTCACAGGTAAAAAGAATTGACTGTTTTCTGCTTCAAAATCCCCTCCTAGAAATAACAGATGGGCTACTGCTTGTCAGATTTTGATCTTGGTGTTCCAAAATAAAAACTGAACTTGGCATACTGTACTCAACATGTTAACAATAAAAGACTGCAGAGACAAAGCTGGAAAATGTTACATGTGCAGGCACGGTGAAGCACTCATTGCTCAGAGGACTTGGAAAATTGCTTGTGACTTTGTAATCAAGCCAGCAGTAGGAAGTGCATTTGTACTCACCAATCTGACCTCTTTCCTACAAACATTTTTTCACTCAAAAATTGGTTCAAAAATTGTTAAAATAATATGAAAAACATGAAACAAAATGTGTAAACAACTGTAAAAACAAGTAAGATTCCAAAAAAAAAAAACGTAAAACATAGTACCTTACTCTAAATACGCAGTTAAACAAACAGCAAGAGTGGAGCTACTAAAGCAGACAGAATACTAAATCATCAGCATAAATAAAGCATAATTTAAGAAACGCTTGTTCTGTTTAAATAGTCTGAGGATACATGTAAAATAGATTACTGAGTGTAGTGCCAACGTAAAAGTTTAACTAGATATTGGCAGCATTTGTATGAAGAAACATCAGGGGAGCTGAAGAAAAAGATAGAGCCGCCCCAGTTCAGAAGCACCTCAACTGATGATAGAAGGAGATACAGTGACACATATAGGAAATATCAAATATCAGAGCATTAAACTTGATTTCCAACGCTTTTAAATATGTTGCTGGTATCAAAAATTGTATGCATTTCTATGTATGAAAAATCCAGTTTTATTTATTTAATAGAGAATATTGTCATCTCATAAATAAATCATCTTGCCACACAAATGGAAGAGCATTACAACATTTTTGACTAAGAATGTAAGAAGATGGGTTAGAATTAGTGTCAAAAAGCAGTTTTTAAACTGATTTTACTCACATTTGGGCCAAAAATTTGGGTTTTAATACTATTTAATGTCGTGCTTTATCAATTTCTCCAAAATGTAAACATTAAACACAAGTTAAATAGAAAGCAACAATGATTCAAAATACTTTTCAATTAGCTTTGGACATATTATTCATTTCATTTGCTTATTTAAAAAGTTAAAGTTATGATGACTTGATAGTTTATTGTAAGTTTATGTATGTAACTCCCATTTACTAGATGACTATATCCGATCTCTACCATGACTGAATAGCTAAACTGGGCTGGTTGGGTAACCTAACAGCTATTTTCAGCTATGAACTGAATAATAAAACCATAAAACATGCCCACCCTTCCTTTATCCTAATATTAAATTCAATTCAAAAGAAGCTAATCAAAAGGTAGCAACACTGATTTCAAGGCTGCTGCTCAGGTCTTTATAAAGTAATTACTGGTGTTTTTCTTCAAACAGCAGCTTCTTAGGTGACTCTTAGAAGCTTCAGTTTGCTTTTAAAAGGTAGTTGAAGAAAATATGCCAAATATTCTAAAGAAAAAACCTATTGGATTTGCATTTTTTCAACAATTTCAAGGGAATAGTTATTTGTAAGGAAACAAAAACTGATTAAAAAAATGAATATTTCCTTATTTAAAAAATATCAATGAAGCCTCCACTGTAATGAGTTTCTATGAGAACCTCAGCCATTAGTAAGGGTTTGTCATGTTGTGTTGGTGTATGACAGCTTCTGCCTAAGTCAGTTCTGCCTCTCTGACGGCAGCGTTTAACACAGAAGTACAGTGGGATGTACGGCAGCATATGCTGCCTTCAGGATAACTTGTTCTCCTGAGACATGCATGATAAGAAGTGACCAAACAACAGTAGGCATTTTTGCAAAGACATCAGTTCTAGCGGGTACACTACTGACCCACACCCACACAGGAAAACTGAATCTGAAGAAAGAAAGAAGACCTTCGTTCAAAGAAAAAAAATGTAATATTGAAAATCTTGTAAGGTTTTTTAAATAGCAAAATAATCTTAGTTTAAGAAAACATGCCTTGGTGCTGCTATGTTCAATTTCCGCATATCACACAGATGAAAATTGGACATACGTGAAAATGCCTGGAAAGAGTCAGAAAAGGTGTGGTCTCTATGTTTAAATTTCTCTCAGATGTATCACGAATGAACCACATTAAAAACCCCGGATGAAGTATGTATAAACCTTACAAAGAACACTTTAATCCGCGCTTCACTAAATATCTTCGCTTTGACATTCAGAGCACTGGTCATAAATCACATCACGTCAGCACCATGGTCAGCACCTGGAGCGGGCCCTCACGATGCTTTGTTCTAAGTAAACACTCAGATTTCCCAGATCTTAGTCAGCTGTCAGTCCACCCTCCTAGCGGACTCCCCCTCCGGTGGGAGCCGCTGCCGGGGAAAGAAGAGGGGTGAAAGATCTGCCGATGTTTAGTCCCATCCCACGTAACACGAATCACACATGATTATTGTGCTGTTTATATGAAACTCCTTGGTGATTTTTGAATCGATTACGTAATTCTAATGTAATATGTGCGTTGTATATGACCACATTGATAGTTCATGCGTAAAAAGTACGTTAGACGTGGGTGGACAGCCCCAAATTTGTATATACATCTGGCAAAAATCACTTGTGCAAGATTTACATTTACATTGAAATTAAAGTAAAATATGCATAAACTGTGTAATTCACAACCAACCAAAAATTCTGACTGAAAACTCGACAGACATTTTCACACATTGGAGAATGATAAACGCAAGAAACACTTATGTAAGGGAAAATTAACGCCATGGAAGCCTGAACCATTGGATGGTTGCTTCTGCAATGTGCGTTAATGTCTGATAATGCACTTATATCGAGGTCACTTACAAAATAGATACATATTAAATTAATTTGTAGAACTTTAATCCTGTTATTTTTTTCTGTTTATTCCTGATTATGCTGGTTGTCATGATAGGTTAAATGAAGCATCAGTTCAGAGAGAAAGTTCACCTCTTACCGCTTGTTTTTGTCCAGACTCTGAAGCAAAAGTTAGTTGTGCAGTGACACAGAACATTTGTGATGTTTGTGCATTATCAGTTTTGGCACCACAATTGAGTTTTTATCCGGACCATGGTATAAGAATGATGTATAGAAATTGTACATAGCAGCGGTGTGACACGGCCTTAAAATAAGAATTCTTGTTAAGAACATTTTTCTTATCCTGTTGGCAGATTTCTTTACTTATTTAAAGATAATCTGCCAACAGGATAAGAGTTTTTCACTTATTTCTAAGGGCCTTGTTTTTGTTGTGCAATAAGAAAAACTCAAATAAAAAGTAAGCTTATGGAACTTTTTAAGACTTAAATAAACGAGTGGTGTTGAGTTCTTTTCCTTTTTAACTGTCCAACAATCACCGGCTGACTTTGGAAAAACTCACCAGCAGCACAGTCCTCCTCATCCGCCCCGTTCTCGCAATCTTTCTCCCCGTCACATCTCCATGACAACGAGACACACTTGTTAGCAGATCCCCCGCAGTCAAATTTCTCTGGAGGGCACGTCTGTTTGCCTGTGGACAGAGATGAATGAGACGGTCTGGTTACTGCAGAGGTTTATGGGGACATAAATGCAGGAGGAAAACAACAACAACAAAAGACATTGATGACCAGATTCCATCACCCCATGGTGCAGTTAAAACCGATCCCAAATTGCACCTCTCTTGCCAATTGATTTTACTGTCTGGGCTGTTTCTACAGAGAAAAATCCCAGAAGGACCTTAAAACACAGCTAAAGCTTATCTGGCTGAAATAGAAAAAAAAGAACAAACCCGGCCCCCTCCTTCGTTTCTTGCCAATCTGTTGTAGTTGGCATGGAATTACTTTTTTCAATCCCATTTCCTAAGCATTTAATACCATGCATGTTGTTAATTATAAATCTTTGCTGATAGTGTAGCCTTAAGCCTTCCACCAAACAAAAACATAAATAAATAAATCACCATCTTGACCTAAAACAAAATTGGTGTTTCCAGTTTCCTATTTTCATTCCTTTTTGCCAAGCAGTGCTCTAAGATGAACATAGAAACCCCAGTTTTCCGATTAAAAAACATTTTTATCCAAAACGTAGGCAATTTGAGACAGTCAAAATCAAATTAAAAATAATTATAATCCTACAGTTTAAACCACAGACTGCAATTTCTGTCATTTAAAAATCGGTTACGCTATACTCTCTCAAGAAACCCGCTGTTTTGGGGCTTCTTTTCAGGCTCCATGAGCGGCGGCTCACAAACAGTAAGGTAAAAGGATTATTTGTAGTGTGAAGAGTGAGAACTTACTCCATAATGAGCACCATTTTTGAGGATAATAGAATTTCTGATGCTGCCATGGGCGATATTAGGTGGAATTGGGTTGCAGGTAATTGGACTAGAAAGAAAGTCCCAGAGGCCATGCTTCCACATGTGTTCATACGGTAAGAACATTGCAATGATGCCGCAAATGAACTTCTGTTGATCTGTTAAAAACCCCAACAAGGGCTTTTTTTTTTTTTTTAATTATTCAACGAGTCACATCGTTTGTGGCATTCGCAGAAATGAATCACGAAGTGCATATTTGCATGAGGAGGATAAATTAATGTTAGGTTGAATATCAATTATGCAAAGAGCGTATGGTGCAGCAGAGTTTATAGACTTAGTTAGGCACCATCCCCTCAGAACATGTTCGTTTTTACTCAAATGAAGACTGCATCATTAAACCGTGATTTTTTTTCTCTTTTTTTAAGCTTTTTGCCAAAGTCAGAGACAAAGATAAGTCAGAGAAGAAAATATTAGAATATGTCCTGAATGATGATTTAATATCATAATAATAGTAATACTCATTGTTTGTGTCTTTATTCCAAAATCTGAGAAACAATGAGCATCAAGACAGTTCACTGATTAGGCACAACCATGTCGTTTGTTATACTACTTTCAGACTGTTAATGCGCTTTAAGCATATGGTGTTCACACTGGACTGTTCATACTGATTAAAGAGGCCCGATGAAAAAAAATCTAAGTGGTGCAAATCTTGTAAATCTTGCTCCAGGCTTTTTATTTCACAGCTCAATTCAAATATATAAAAGACTTGGAACTCTGGTTGGGCACAAACTGCAATTATTAATTAAATGGTTGGCACTTCTATGAATTAAAAAGGGACACCATCCATATATCACTACCAATCAGAGTCCCTGAGTGATAGAGCTCAAAAATAGACTTAAAAACTCACGTGGCGATCCGTGAACACCAGAGTTTTGAACGCAGAAGCTCAAACGCATATGAGTGCATCACGCATCACTTTTCATTGGAAGTGGTTGCTTGAACGTATGCTGCAAAGGCCAGTGTGAGTGTAGCTTTAAATACATTTTATTTATAAATGTATTGATAAATCAAAAAAGAGTCCAATACAATTATTACATTAAAAAAACTGAAAAAACCATCTCGGACAACATGAATTATGGGCTGTAATATTGAGTATGATGTATATGATTAAAACACTTTTTTGAGGGTGTCAGTTGAGGTGTTGAGGTATTTTTTGTTGTTTTTTTTTATTTGTCAGTTTTTTATACTTTTGCCAGTCATTTGTTATATGTATTTTGTATTAAAAATATATATATTTTTGGTTAAAATAGTTTAATGTTTTAGTTAAATCAGGCAGATATAATATGTTTTCTTCTTTCTGTCCCCTTTCGTTTTCACCATAGAGAAGAAAATAGTGTAATTTATTGTTGTGTGCTTTGAAAATGAAACAAATAAATAAATGAGAGAGTTGTGTAGCATGCAATTCATATTTGAGCTTCTCTTGTTTCATTTTTTCTGATTATTCTTTGTTTACCACTTGTTATGTTTTCATTTCTTATTCACATGTCCCCTACTGCTATTATTAAAATAGTATAGTGGTTGTTTTCTTTGATACATGTTTTGTAAATTTGTTTACATTCAACAACGTTACATTTAAAAAATCCTCTCATTGCAATGGAAAAATAACAATACGAAGCGGCGGAATGGGAAACAGAATGCAGCTTAATTCAATATAATAAAGAAAACCGGTCAAAGAAGAAGCTGGTATTCAAAATCTGAACAGGTTATATAAGTGTACAAGAATCAGCTAAGGAAAACATCAATGTCACTATAGAATGGGATTGGCTTGTAGATAAAACAGCAGGAAGAAAAACGTAATAGAAAGCAAAACCATAGAACTACGAGAGAAAATCAAAAAAAAGAGAAAAAAAGAAATAATTCATTAGTTTTATGATATTTTACTATCTGCAAGGACATGTTAAGATTTGACAGTTAAAGCCTTCGTCACATGGGGGTTGAGCCACACGTGTTGGGTTTGTTGGGTTGTTAGGGCTTGTTGAGGGTCGTATACAGGAGCAACCACATCTTAAAGGGAGCACAGGTGTGTGTTACAGTTTTCTTCAGGTTCATGCGGCCATCTTAAGGGATGACATGAAATGGAAAGTACCATTGTCAAGGGTGTGGTAAGGGTATCGTGAAGTATATAGTAAGGATAATGTAAACTTTTAAAAGGAACGGGTGATGTTGTTGTACACTACAGTGCCCTTATGCTACACTCTAATCTGTGGTATTGATACAGAAGTTTCAAAGTTTGATTTTTGACGAGTAGACACACACCTGTTAGGACGACAGCAAGTCTTGATTTCAGATTCACAACCAGATTCCCTGATTTTGCATGTCAGACTAAATTTTCAAAACACGTTATTAAAACCAGACACAGAAGTTCTAACATCAAACATTCTGACTTTTAACATCCATAGATTCACAGAAAGGCAGGTGAAAAGGAGTAGAACAGACAGAAGAGCTCTTCTGAAACGGCGAACTTTTCTGAAATAACGTTGAACCAATCAACTCTGCTACATAATGTTACAACTTCAAACGTATTATAGTTTAAGATTTTCTGATTTCAGAGATTATGGATAGCTTTTAGTGGGGGAAACATTTAGAATATTGTTGAAGCAAATGTATTAGAAGTTATTAGATTAGATTATTAGAAAAAAAATTATATTTTGAAGGGGTTTTGTTATAAATAAAAAAAAGAAAAGATCATCTGGGAGATTAATAACGCATCAAAAACTAATATCCGTGCAGCACAAAGGGCAGAGCATTCCCTGATGTACCCCAAATAAACAAATCAATTTGTCCATTTTGAGAGTAATTCATTGTAAGCGCAAGTGGTTAGGGAGTAATCTGGGTCCATCATTCTTCCCTGCATGGGTGTGTAACTGTCCCTGCAGCACACAGGTGGTAACAAAGAAGCTCAGAGAGGTAGTTCTGAATCTAGTTGGTGCCTGGGGAGAACTGGCGGCGGTAGCAGATGCGATGGGGCCGTAACCCATTAGAGAGTTAGAAAAAAAAAAAAAGGAAAGACAGCAGTAGCCACCGTGTCCACATTCTTCTTCCATGTCAGCAAACCCGTCCAACTCAGAATAGCTTGAGTTACATTTCTCTGCCGGCGAATCTTGACATTTTGCAAGTTAGGTGTACAACTGCAGTTGTGTGGATCTCTAATGCTCCACTGCTCCAACATTCAGGGAGACATGTTTTAGAGTTAAATAGATGTGACATGCTTACAATGACATGCTATCCCTGTCCTTTAAAACTACACAAAGTAGATTCTGTTGAATCTGTACATATAAACCCAAATAAAACAAAGACAATTTTGACTTTTTTTTATCATCTTTTGATCTTTTGTGAAAGTGTTTCCAATAGGGGTGAGTATTGGCAAGAATCTAGCGATACAATACGTATTGCGATACACGTCTCACGACATGAAACATTTCCCAATATATCCCAAAACTGCACCAGAAAAATGTTTCATATTATCACCAAATCGATTTTTCCTTACACCCCTAGTTCCCAGTGTTCTCTATTAATTAGGATTTTGCCATGTCAGCCAAAATCTAAAAAAGTGTCATTTTTATAGTTTCCGCAGAGTTCCAGTAGTTCATTAAAAAGAGTTGTGGACTGTTAGACTGTTGATATGGAGTAAGCCCTCCTCCTTCCAAGCTCGGAAGAGGAAAACAAAGATGTATTTGGATAGTAGTCTACAAGTGGAAGCTTTTTTCAACTGTTTTTTTTTTTTTGCATCTGCTCCTGATTCACAAGGATTTGAGGGAAATACAATTCAGAATAGATGTTAAGCTTAGTTTTCTTTATGTATGTCATCCATATAAGAAAAATGTAACAAAAACATGTTCAAAACACCAAAAAAAAAACACAATTTTCATCAGACTGGGTCTTTAAAGGGTAAAGGGATCCAGAGACAAACGCTGAAAATGCTTTTAGATTTGTTTCCCTCCCTGGAGCCAAACAGAAGTCATCCATACCAAGTGAAAGGAGATGAAGAAAGGAAGAAAGGCTGAGCTCCAACTTGAGCGGAATCTGAATCTGCGATGGGGCATCCGTGAAGGGCGAGCTGTCCCGTCCATTTAACTGACATCTCCTCAATGAAGCAGCAGCTCTGTTCCTCCACAGCTTCTGCAACTGACTTCTTATCAAGACTCCAACAGATCAATAAAAACCAACAGGTATTCTCTTATCTGATCATGCAATAACTGTCTGGCTGATAGTCAACATTCCAATAAATATAGGATTTTAGCTGGACAATGGTTGGAACTTTAACAGTCCAGAAAACCTTCATCCTGAAGAGACTGACTGAGCCGACAGGATGATAGAGTCATTAGGAGACAATTAAAAAGTAAAATGGAACTTAAAAAATGTATTTTGTATAGAACTATAACTGCATTTAGCTATCTGCAGGCATTTAACCTGTTCGATCAAAAAAGAATGTGGCTCATCTATATTGTTTGAACCAGAGATTTATTTTTTGGTGAGCTGATGGTAAAACATACACTGATATTTACTAAAGTATCGAGTATCAAGCTAGAAACTACCAGACACTTAATCATAACTTACTTTAATACAAATTCAACTTATTTTAGGGAAACTTGTTTTTGTCTTTTGTTCTTAGATCCCCTCTAGCTAAACAACATTAGCTAAGAATTGTCTAAGTAACCTGAAAAAATATAATCCAAGTTGAAACACTGGAATTATCTTCCCAGTGATATCAGAACATTTATTATGTAATTTTTACATTTAAACATAACATTCATGTTTTAAAACAGCTCGTTGGTTTTTCACTTTCAGGTCTCCACATGAACCCCAAACCAACTTATTGAAGCTCAACCCAAAGCTACTACAAGAAAATTAAACTTTAACCTAGACAAAAAGAGAGAGATATTTTTTTTGGCTGAGTGTTCAGAAATGTCAGACTCTTTTTTTCCTAAAAGTGTACCTTGTACTCCAGATCAACTGTTACATAGTTTTCTTCTTCTTGGTTAGTCATTCTTTGCTCCTGCGACTTATTCACACATTTCAACACCAAACTTGTTTATGTGGTAACCAAGAGGTAAATATTTCAAACCACATAATGCAGTTTTTCGTTTATTTCACTGTAATAACAAAACTCAAATTTCTCCCTTTTAACTTAGATATCTACTTTTCCTTACTAAAAAGTAAAGAGTAACAACCAGATTGTTTTTCACTTGTTACTCACTTCCCAAGCAGCAAACTTTACTGTTAACAATATGTAATTAAAATACAGCTTGAGCAAAGCTGAACAGCAGTGTTGCCCAACATCTGGAAAGACCAGGAAGTAAACCAACAGAGGAGTAGAAAAGTTAATGTAAACAAAGGAAATATCAAGCCCTCTGCCAAAACCAACTGTGGAAATGAGCCAGTAACCCCTCATTACTCTTAATATTTATGTACCTTTGCCTAATTGAAAAACAGTCTACAAATAATGAGCTAAAAAAACAGAGTGCATATTCATCACTATAAATCTGCATTTGAAAACCAAGACAGGAAAGCAAAAAGCTTTGGCAAATAACTCATCCAACAGTGAACTTCTGCTAGGTGATGTATATGTAGTGTTTTCTTGCTTTTGGCTGGTTTGACTGCATATTGCTCATGCCAACAGTCTGAGTGGTTTTACCACTTCAGAAAGTTCAAATGAAAGCAAAAACGGATCATTTTAAGAAAAAGGAAAGTAAATGTGTTGGATCAGTTCAAGTATCCCAAATATTCAGGATTATGTCTGTGAATAATGAAAGTCTCCTGGGGAAAGAGGAAATGCTCAGAAGTTCCCTCACGCCTGTCAACTCTTCAAAGTGAATCTAAAAGTAGAAAAAAAAAAAGCTCGCTGAAAGGCAGTCCAGAGATGAGCTAAGTAACTTTGCCAGAAAATGTCAGGCAGCCAGCGTCCTCTCTCCGACAGACTCCTGAGACAAAGCAAAGGTGAGGAGGAAGAAAACGTGCTGCACAGGAGCTGCAGTGTCCTTGGCCCTCCTTCATTAATACATCCCTAAACCCTAAGCTTACGCATCTTCGTTTTTTTCTCCAGAGTTTATGAGTAACTTGCTCCACGTTGCCCTTATTTGAATTCTTAATTTAGCCGTGTGATGCTACTCCAGTGTGTAATTGGGAATTCACCCAGTGAAGCAGAATGATTGCGGCACAGATGTCATCCAGCAGCAGCAGATCCTCAGCATCTCAGCAGAGGCTGCGCAGCTGCTCGCGTGCGTCCTGTGTGTTTTAACACATCCAAAACGGATGGCGACATTGTCAAGGAGAGCTGGGAACAAACTCAAGGAAAGTTTTTTTTTTTTTTGGTTTTTTTGGACACTAAAAAAATGTCCTGTAATTTATATGTCCTGGAATAAGATGAATACACATTAGAAAACATTTATATAAATGTAAACAATCTATTAGTAATTAATTACAAGAACATTTACTCAGCTTGAACCCTGGTCGAGTCCCAGTTTGCATGTTCTCCTTGCGCACACAGGGGTTTGTGGGTCTGTCCGGGGTAACTGCGCCTTTGCCAAACAGTGGCCGGGACAGGCTACCGTGACCCCGAAAAGGATATAGCAGGTAAAGAAAATGGATGAATGGTCCTTCTGGAAGGTACTGTAGTAGACTTACATCGAAGACTCAATGGCCAGAAAAGTTAGCACTAGTAAAAACTACAGCTTTTGATGCTTGCACATATTGGAATTATTTTTGACATTCAAGATATTTTCCAGGTATAAAGTTGTTCTAACTTTTCGACAACTTTTTTCCACTTTTCTCAAACCCAGCACCAGTATTTTTGTTTCATTCAAGATATCAAAATATGAGATCAATATTAATTATTAAAATGGGTCAAAATCATTTTGCTTCATATTTTTGATGGTAGAAGACAAAAAAACCTCAAATTACTGTGTAATTTTTGGTTCTATTTGAAATCCATTATTTTAAAGTTGAATAAATGTTGAGAAATTGGACTGGCATTCATTTTGGAATCAAAAATGTATATTTATGTTCTAAAAATAAGATCTAGTTTTAGATTTTCTGAGAGTTTATTTTAATTTCCTCTTAATGCCCTACTTTTTTTGTCACTGTAATCAATATAAATTACAGTTAAGTCCATAAACACTCAAAAAGTACAAACCACTTGATCAGAAAAGCAAAAAAAAATCTTATCATTGGGTAGTAAAGCATTACATTTGAAGTAAATCTAACGATTAGCTTTTGCAGTTTATTTTTTTCCTTTTGAATGTTTGTGTGAATCACCTTGTTTCTAGATTTTTATATAATATTTCTTGAGTAGAAATGACTTTCTGCATGAACAGATCATTTCCCTACTTTAGCTCTCTTTTCCTATTTTTAGGCTACATCTTTTTCCAGCATGAAAGAAAATGCACACAGTCAATCTCCATGCAGATGGATACAGTGATGACATTTTGCAATCAGCAGCAACAGGTTTTATTGAGGAGTAACTGTGGTTTTCTGGAGTAAAGAGGATGAAACAGACTTCCTGGAGTTCTCGCTTTAAACTCGTTGAATATTTGCAGACAAGCTTGAGCGTGTTTTAGTGCCAAAATGACCAAAACAATCGGGCGCCTTTGGAACTATAATGTGAATTATGTCTATTATGTGGATTTGGAAATGATTTAAATTAAGAAAAAATGTCTCAGCTTGGTCAATCTCTATATATTTTTCTCTAACAACTATCAACTTTTTATTCAAATGTTATAATCCCAACTTTTGGGACAATTTTCCAGAGAAACATCAGTTTGAAAATGGATAAACACAAAAATTTTATTTTTTTTTTGTCTCCCGGATTAGAGTCAAATTGGCAGGAAATGCACAAAAACTGCAATTAGTGTAGATTTTTTATTTTTTCCATTGAATGCATTCCTGGAACAAGCTGCTAAGAAAACTCATGTAGTTACAACAGCTGCCCACTGATCTCAATCCAGTATTGCTGTTTTGTAGCTACAGCCACAAAAAAGTTTTTTTTTTTTAGATTTAGATTTACATTGCTCCACCTTTCAAACTATGAACTACCCATAAGGTTCCAGCTGCCATCAAGAGGCATTCACTGACTGTAAAAAGAAAACAAAAAACGAGTACTGCAAAATGCATAGTGCATTTTAATAAATTGGGTAAATTAAATCCACAAAAAACATATAAATTTTTTTTTTTTTTCGCAAGCTACAAAAGACCAGAACACCTTAAAAAATACATTAATTCAGTAAAATCTTCACTCTATAACAGGAAAATTTGTATAAATGTCAGGATTTGGTAATGTCTTCATAGACTGTTAAAACTGATAAATATAAATAAAAAGAGAAAAGAAAAGATTGATTTCAAATGCTTCTCTTCTTTTTTTTTCACAGTTTGACTGATTCAAACAGAAAGGCAGTCGTTGATTAAGGAGCTCTCATTAGCAATCTCTGGTCTTGCCTGAGCAAATAATCAGAACAGCCACAGGAATACTTGAACAGCTGTTGTTTCCAACTTCAAGTACCTTTGGCTTAATGTATAGCAACATAAAACACTCTACATTTTCACATAAAGCAGATAAAGAAGACAATTATATTTCTCAAACCATGTCAAAATAACTTTTTTGAAAGGTCCAAAAACACATTTTTTATTCATTACATGTCGAGCTTATAGACTTCCTCTTTGAGGGATTGCCATAAAAATGCATTTCTCCTCAAAACAGATCTTTCTTCTCCAGCCAGTAAAGGGAGCGCCGTCTTTTTCTTTGTTGTTTCATCCCGCCAAAGCCTCTTTATGTCTCCCCCTGCACACGCATTCGGTGAGTGACTCCAGGATCTTTGAACGGCTGCTTCATTATTCATTGAACCGGCCCACACAGCAAATACCAAAACTTGAATGCAAATCTTTTGAAGGATTTGTCTCACTTTCCATCACTTTGAATGCCCTTCCACAGAAACGTGGAGCGATGACGGCAGGCGGGGTCAAAGTTCCACAGCAGAGGCTGACATCATCAACTGATCATTAGGTTGAAGACTCGGGTGTATGGAAGATCTGTTTCTGATTGATTGAGATCCATTTAATTTCCTTCTTTCACATCAGTCCAGTAAAGAAAGCACACACTGGAAAGAATGTGATTTATACTGAGTGTTAATGTTTGCGTAGTGGAGTTGCGGCCTTCAAACGCAGTGTCATTTATCAAGAGCTCCATGTGACGTCTGCAGCTCCTGCAGAGACCAGAGAAGCCGGGGCAGGAAATGAAAATTAACATTAAAGGAAGAAAGTAACTGATTAACAGCCTCCTGTGCTGCCCAGCTCAGGGTTTGTGTGTGGGAGCGAGTTAAAAAGGATGCCGGTCAGCAATCATCCGCTCTTGGCAGATAATTGTAGCCTTTCATGCTCTCGCCATCACACAGTGTTGGAGTGTGTGGGTGAGAAGACACAGGTGAGGTGGCTGTGCAAACCTCAAAACCACTGAAGAGAGCTAAATGGAACCTTGTCAAAGAAAACAGGGAACAAATAGAAAGTTACAATGTTTATAGCTGTTTAGTTTTCAATTAAACAAATCTAGTTAAAATCAAATATAGTCTAAGGTAAAAAATAGTGAAAATGTTTTTGTATTTATTTAGCTAATTCATAACAAAAACTTTTGTCAATTCCTTTTATCTGCAAGTACATCTTAGACTTTTCTTTGGAGGAAACAAAATCATAGCAGTAGAAATAATGACATAATAATTTTAAAAAACATCAAAATCAAGAAACAGTCCATGCCAATTTCAATTGGATCGTATAAATGTTTAAGTTCACTAGTCCATATAGTAGTATTAAACTTTAAAGGCTGAGATTTGGACATTTTCCAAGACAATAACAGCTCTGGCCGGTGTCAAAAACCAAAAGAGATCCTTCATTAGTAAAGGAGGTGCTTCCCCGAGCAACTCAAATACTTCTTCTGATCTATTAAGAGTAATTATTAATTGGATCTATAAAACTAGGAAGACCCCATTAAGATTAAAAACCTATTTTTAAAGAGGCAGTAATTTCAAAACAACAATACAAGAAACAGATAATATTTCAATTACATTACATTAAAATGTCTAGGTGTTTGAATGACATTTGCACATTAATGAAGCCACTATCTCATTCAGTTGCATTTTAAAAGCACGTGTTCCAGGTAGCAGGGGAAGAGTGAGGAAAGGTTTTTTTTACAGCTTTGTACGAGCAAAAGGTAGAGTCAACAGTAGGTGTGTGAGAAAATACACTGCTCACAAAAATTGAAGGAACACTTTTTTTTGGGCTTGGCATGAATTGAATGAAACCTGTTTGACCATTTTCTTGTTGGTTCAGCAGCTGAGGGCCTCGTTAATCAATTTCAGCTGTATTGGTGTTGATGGAATTAACAACAGGTGCACTTCAGTGGCAACAATTAGAAAACCCTCAGAACAGGACTGCTGTTATATGTGGAGGTCATTTCAAGTTTCTCCCTCTTGATCTGTTTTGGCTGGTTTTCCACTCGTGATGATTTTGTCTTGTGTAATTCTCTCTACTGGCAGTATGAGGAGATTCCTTAACCCTACAGAAGTTGCACAGGTTGTCCAACTTCTCCAGGATGGAACATCCACACGTGCTGCAGCAAGAAGGTTTAATGTGTCTCCCAGCACAATCTCCAGAACATGGAGGAGATTTCAGGAGACTGGTGTGTAGCATGAATGGCTAGCAATTAATACTCATATGAAGGGTTGAATATGTGATATTCGCCTTCAGATCTGGTCAAAGTTATAAAGTTTATTAATCTGAAATTTTCAGATTAACCTCTAGGGGGCACCACGTCCTCAAGGAGGAAATTATCACTTTAATTATTAGTTATTATTTCTAATTAATAAAGTAACACTCAAATTTATCAGTCTACTTATCCAAAAGGAAACGTGAGTGTCTTTACCTTTGAAGGGACGTTTTGTGAACCATGGAAATTATGAGACAGAACAACGACTTCTTATACACGTTCATTTATTGCATAAAACTGGATTAACAAGAAGGATTATTGAGTGTGAAAGCACAGCATTGATTATACTTTGCAGAGATGAAAAGAAGAAAGAAAACACTTTTCTAAAACTATTCAAAATGCATAAGTGAAGAGCAATAAAAGAAGTTTAAAACAAATTCAAGTTATGTAAATGGGCTGAAGGTGTATGACTGTAATGTCTGATGTGTCTGATCTAATGCAAAAATAACGTTTTAATAAAATCGAGATAAATGTCCTTCTGCTGATTGAAACAATAATTACTTAGTTAAATTCTAAATCAAAGAAAATGTACCTCTGACCACAAACAGTAAAACGCTGGAGCTAGTCTTCTTACCATGCGGCCTTGAGTTCTGGTTCCAAAGAGCACAGGAAGGCCTCTCTTTAGTTTCAGCTTTGAGAGACGGCTCTTCTCCCGAGAAGTCAGCCAGGTGTTGAAGTTAGAATCTGTTCCCAAAGGAAGATTCAGGTTGTTGTCCAGGGTTTTTTTTTTTTTAGTCTCAAGTGGTCAAGTGAGGCTTTATTCCAAAAATTAGCGACTAAATTAAAAGTTTTCAAAGCTGGCCGGGCTACAAAAACTTAATAATTATCTTGTCACTTATAAAAATTAGAAAGAAAAAATGAAAAGTTAAAATTGCATAAAACGTAAAAAGGTTGAAGGTTCGGTTTGTTTAATCTTAAAGATGGAAAAATCTCACAGAAGTTTTCATCTCGAAGCTATTAAAATCTTACAAGTTAATTCTTTGCTCTGAGCTTTCTCTGTTCTGAGTTCTCTTTGTTCAGTTTCCCTCCAAAAATCTTCTGTCCTCTGCTTGAAGCTATCTCCCCTGTTTTCTGTGTTGTCTTCTCCTCTTGACTTCTGAACTTCCTAACTGACTGACTGACTGACTACAGTTTGAACGTCGCGCGGGACAAAGGCCCTGAAACTGACCAATCAGAAACGAGTTGGGCCGGTCTTACGCCCTCATCTAATTTACATACTCCAATAGGATGTGAGTTCCTAATTGTGGGTGTTTGTTTCTTCAGGAGGCAGACCTTTTACACAAACAGCTCTTAAACATTAAGGAATTAAAGAAACATTTAATTATTTTTAATCAGCTTGTCTCCTTATAAGTAGAAACCCCTTTTGGGCTGGAAAGAAAACAAAATAATAATAAGCATCAACATTTAGAAGGTAATAAAAAGATAACAGGAATTAAAGCCAAAATCCAAAAAGAAAACGAATGATAATGGCTAAAGATAAATAAGACCTCTGGTTCTTTTCTTATTTACCTGCCAGATCCTTCTTAGAAAAGATGCACAACTTTAGTTAACTTTTACCAGTAAAAAGATGTTGAAGTGAAAAACATTTCGATACCAGAGAACACAGAATACACTTAAAACGTCTGGGGAGTCTCAAGCCATGGGGGGTCAAAAGGTTTTTGTAAATCCAGTCTCGGTGATGTCTCCGGCCTGTTTTTCAGAGGATCTGTAGAACGTCATGTCAACAAATAATAACATTTTCTTGTGACTTCAAAAGCAACTTTATTCAATGGAATGCACTTTCTGGTCGTCCTGTAAATCAAAATGGCTGGTCAGGCTCCAAGGTGGCTGGTCGTCATGGTAACTTGGGATTACCCACGTCTTCCTTTGCGGGGGAGTTAAGTGTTTCTGGGGTCTGTTGCCATCCAGTCTGACGAGGTGTTACTTTCAGGGGAGGCTGATGTGGAGTGAAGACAAATGCCTGTTGGAAGGGGGGGAGGTGATCTTTTATGGCCTCAGGGTCAATTTCTGTTGGTTAAGGTCTGGAACAGGCTGAAGCATCTGGGTCTGTCATGCTACAGGTGGTTATTCTGGGAGAGCTGGACAGGGCCGTAGAAGGTCCTCAACCCCTCAGCAGGACCGATACCTGCTCCTTTGTGCAAGGAGGAACAGGCTGAGCACTGCTCGTGCCCTACAGAATGACCTCCAGAGGGCCACTGGTGTGAATGTCTCTACCCAAACAATCAGGAACAGGCTTCATGAAGGTGGCCTGATGGCCCGACGTCCTGTAGAGGGCCCTGTGCTCACTGCCCAGCACCGTGGAGCTCAGTGATGTTCTGGGGAGGCATATCCATGGAGGGACGCACAGACCTCTACTGCCTAGGAAATGGTGCTCTGACTGCCATAAGGTATCCAGATGAAATCCTTGAACCCATTGTCAGACCCTACACTGGTGCAGTAGGTCCTGGTTTCCTCCTAATGCTTGGCAATGCCCCGCGACATTGTCAAGCATGCATACAAACTCGTGGGGGCCACACAAGATACTGAAAAGCATTTTGAGTTGCAGAAATTAAGTTTTGGAGAAAATGAACTAGCCTGCCAAATCTTCATTTCACTCTGATTTCATGGTGTCTACACAATTGAGCCCTATGTAGGTTGAAAACTTTTATTTCCATTAAAAGACTTGGCATCCTTTTGTTCCTAAGACACTGCCCTGTCGTTATTTGTATAGATATCCTACTTCATATTGAGATCTGATGGATCTAATGTGTTTCTTTAAAGTGCTCCTTTAATTTTTGTGTGCGGTGTATATTTACAGAGAAATATCACAATATTTCATTTTGCATTTTATATATAATTATAATTAATCATATATTGATTTGAAGTGCTGCAGAGGGGATATTTTATTAATTATTTATAAGCAAAAATGAAGTTAGAATGTGCTTGGCTAAAAGCACCCAGACACCCAAGTACTTCTATTAATGGACTACCTCTATGATGCTTCCTTCAAGAGTGGGTACTACAGGAAGAAACTTTTTTGGAGTTGGACAACAACATTAGCTTAGTCTTGTCAGCTTTAAGAACTCATTTGAAGCGATTAAGAAAATGCTGCGCAACAACAAAGGCTTTCTGCAGGGTTTCAATGGCCTGAACTAGTGTTGGACCATAGCAATAAATAACCATCATCAGCATAGAAATGCAAGTTATCATCTGTAATCTTTTGAACTTAAGATAAAAAGGAGGGGCCCCAAAACTGAACCCTGTGGTACCTCTTTGTGAACGGAAACAAAATTAGAATAGAGATTTTCATAATTAACGCATTAAGGCCTCTTATTTAAGTACTTTGAAAACCAACCAACTGCATACTCTGACAATCCAAGGCTGATCAGTCTTTTTCTCAGGAAGGCACAATGTCAAAAGCTTTACAAGTGTCTATAAAGAGTGACGCACAACGCAGTTTCTTATTTGATGCCTCAAAAATAACACCTTCCTGGCAGCTGTACTGGTACTATGGTTTTTTGTTTTTTTTTTTTTTCCTGAAGCTTGATTGATATTTGGAAAAAAAATAATTGGGTTCAAGAACCCTTACAGCTGATTGCAAACAAGTGAATCCAAAACTTTGAACAAAGCACATACATTTGAAATTGGCCTATAAGTAGATTTCCAGACAGAATCCTATTTTTGTAATATCAAATGAGAATGATCACCTATTTAGTACCAATTTTGCAGAACGTTTCCTATGACTTTGTTTTTGTTCACCTTCCGACACTTGCTGTCAAGCAAGTTTTCACACCGAATGTCCTTCCTATTGTCTCAGCTGGGGTAAGCATGACTGCACTGACAATGACGCATTAGTTATTTAATGGAAACTATAATTGAGTTTACCTAATCAACTGCCCAAAGTAAGATGGGATGATTTGAAAACCAAACACACGAGGAGTTAATTGTAATTTCATCATCAGATGATCAAACCATCCTGAGTTTATTGAACTTGAATGGAAATTTCCCTAAGATGATTCAGATCATCTTAGTTTCCTTGAACATCGTCAAGGGGGGGCATTTCTATAAAAACCAAGGCACTAAAGGTCCAATATTTTATCTACTAATACACTTTACCTGTAATGTTGCTGCTTTGGTTAAGTAGAGGACGTCTGTTCAACGTGTGCATTCAACTTGGTTTTAAATGGGTTTAATAGCGTAAGATGTTTATTGTCTTGTCTTTGTACATCTTTCTTAATTCCATCCTCATCAAAACTTTTGGGACTGGTGGTTAGTCTATTGTTTTGAAGTTTTTTTTCTCTAAAACTCCAAAGCAAGAGACTGCAAAAATGCAAAAAAAAAGAATCTGGACTCACATAACAAATATATTGGTTTAGCTGTGAGATCATTGCTGATTGAAACCAATGTTTACATTTTTTACAGTCATTTTAGTCAACCC
This sequence comes from Oryzias javanicus, assembly GCA_003999625.1. Lineage (NCBI taxonomy): Eukaryota > Metazoa > Chordata > Actinopteri > Beloniformes > Adrianichthyidae > Oryzias > Oryzias javanicus. The sequence goes on from CM012453.1 coordinate 17,354,269, forward strand.
TGAGAGTGTGATGCTCACAAAGTAAGAAAATCCTATTAAAGCTGGCTCCAGTGTAAATTAAAATGTATGTGTTGCAAAATCTCCCAATTAAGTTCAAATATTATGTCTATTACAAGTATAAAACGTGGAATACATTCATGTAATTAATAAATTAAATCAGGAGGCAACATACAGGAGCAAACTTAATCTAGTTGCTAGGCAACAGCTGCTGAAATGAAATGCAAAACAATAGGAGCAATATGTGGGGATTTCTTAAACATTTGATTCTTGACAGCACAATAAATAGAAGAGATGATTTCAATCAAAGGAGCATCAACAAAACAAAACAGATCTGGGGAAGCCTCTGCAAAAAGCTGTGTTTATCATCCAGAATGAAGGAGAAAACTAAAACTCAGCTATAATTTTTTCTGTCTGTCATCTAAAGTTAAAGCTCTCCAATGGTGAGTTGAGGACACTACTTACTGCAGGTCTCTTCGGCTTCATCAGAACCATCCGGACATTCGGGTTCCCCATCGCATCGCCATCGCCCCGGGACACACTGTCCATTGAAGCAGGCGAACTCTGCTGGGGCGCACGTTTTCCTGGCTGTTCAGACAAAAACATGAACGACAATGTGATTTGAAAAGGCTTAAACGTTTCCCCCACTCAACTTTTGAGTTAATATTAGTAACACTAACAAAGATTAATAAATCATCAATACATGCTTCTTTAAGCATTACTAATTGCACCTTGGCTGATTAAAACTGCTCTTTTAATATTACAGATTTTCCCAATCGCTAAAACACTAAGTTCCATTCTCCAAACCAGCTGATCAACAGCTTTAACTCGTTTCTCAAAATCATCACTCTTTGGTCAAAACCTAAAACACAATTTCCAGTTAACACACAGTTTGCAAAACTCTAATCCAATCTTTGCAGAACACAAGACACATTTTCACTCTTAAAACACCGCTGGCATTGACAACACAAAAAACTTTTGTGAACAGTGTCAAGTGTTTTATGCGTATTAATGCGTATTTGATTGCGGCAGGTTTTTTAGTTTTGACCACAAAGTCTTCATTATGAACTCAAAGTGAGATTTTGATTGAAGAGTCAATATTTTTATACATTTAGCTCATATTTTGAAAATTGTTTGGTTTTTTTGATGTGTTTTGTGTTTGATGTGTGTGTGTAAGTTTTGACAACAGTCTTCATTTAGACCTCAAAGTGAGGTTTTGACTCAAGAGTCAAGAATTTTGTATATTAAGCTTATATTTTGAAAATTGTGTTTGATATTTGCTTAAATTGGTTAAATGTTTCAGAAAATGTGTTTTAGCATTTGGGAAAAACTGTAAAAAAAAGTTAAATACAAATTTTTGATCCTTTCAATTGTAATGGCCTACCATTCTGCTGTTCTCAGTCGCCTCACTTTCAAAGTCTTTTGCCCCTTGTGTCCCCCTCCCTTGATATAAAATATCTTAGCTGGAGTTGAATGGAAAAAAAACAACTTTTATAAATCTTAACATAAAATCTGTTTAAAAAAAAAAAAAAAAAAAACAGCACATTTTTCAAGTTAGGACATTTTACACCTGTAATGCACAAAGATTCCTAAAAATGTTGTGCCTGCCATAGGTCTCAATGTAGTTGGTATAGGAAGTGTGTTAGAAAGCAAAAAAGTGTATATATAAAAAAAACAAGAAGTAAAATATCAGTGGTTATAAAATTCATCTATCTAAAATCTTTTGTACAGCTAAACAATTAAATGAAAATTTACAGACAGAAATCTAAGAACACATTAAAAACAATGTTTCTAGATGAATCACAAAAGTGCCATCATTTATACTGCTGAGCATCATGAGAAGAGTCAGTGAAATCTCAGGAACAAGACTCCTCTGCACATATGTGTGTCTTGAGGCCATCAGATGACACTGCATCACTCATCAATGTGAATAAGTCAAAGACATTGCTAAATAGGCCCAAAATATCTGTCAGAAAACTGTTGGCAAACATCATGCTGCCAGTAGATGCCAACTAAAGGTCTATCATGCAAAAACAGGAAAGTTATACAGACCAGGACTTACTTAGAATTGATTTTCTTTTTTAAAGAGGTTCTGCGGTCAGACATCAAAACAGGTCATTTTTATTGGTAACCACTAAGTCCTCCAGGCCGTAGATAAGACGGGCTGTCTATTGTATCCAGCCCCTCTGATAGTGTGGGGAGTGCTTACAAAAAAAGACAGCTTGCATGTTTTAAATGATAAAAAGTTAAGAGGTCTATAAAAGATTTTAAATGAACATTTGATCCTTTTAGGTGATTTCTGTTTTACAATTTCAAAACCACAAACTTCAGTTATTCCAAAAGCATAGCATCCTGAATTGACTTCACTTAAGAAGCATTCAGTGCATTACTAAATGAAAATACATTTAAGAAAAAAAAAGTCAACTTAAACTGTTTAAAAGATGAGTAGGAATTGTGATATCAAATAAGAAATGAGTGAATAATCATCCAACGTTTCATTTCACTCCAGACCTTTTGTGAATAAAACCTGCATGTGCTGATGAAATATCAATGCAAATAAAGATTGATTATATTTTAAGTTTAATTACATGATATGACTAGTTGTAGAGTGGTTAAAAATCCTAATTTTACGTTGATTGTCTAATACAGTCGGTGTTGACTGAAGCGTGTTCTAACAAGTATGGTGAACTTCACAAAAAAGCAGGGTCTTTCTTTCTTTCTTTTCTTAAAAAAAATTGCGTTTTGTAGTGTTTTATTTATTTATGTAAGCATTTATTTTATGTATGCAAATTCAGTATACTGTGTCGCTTACAGTTTTTCACAGAGTGATGGAATGAAAGCATGCAGAAGTGTGCAGAAACAAGCCTACGGAGTCTTTTGATTTTCCCTTCATTGAAATTTATACAAAGTTCTTACTTTTTAGAGAATTTAGAGGAAAAAAAATGTTTTAATCTGTCAGGAGCTGGCCCCTTAATCTAAATCCCAGAAATTGCCCTCCCTCCCTGAGAGGAGATCAGTTTCCTCCTCTGCCTCATTATTCTTCTACAGTCTGTTCACCTTCTTTTTTTTAAACTGCTTTCACTAATTACCTTTCCTGACTCCTCATTCCTCATTTTCTTCATGTCATAAATAAATCTCCTTATTCAGGTTTCCTCTGCCGAGCAGTAAAATGCTCGCTAATCGCTTATCTTGCAAACAAAGGTTGGGGGTTAAACCTTTTACCTGAAAGCTGTTAAACGGAAAGGCCGCAGGCTATTACCTCGACGAGGAGTGGAATTCAAACCACGTTAGCTAAGGGCCCTTCGAAAGGAACTAATTGAGAAGGAGAGAGGCATTTCTCTGGTTATACCCGATCCCCCAACAAACCAACCTATCTGCTCATAGCATGTTGAAACACATAAGCAGCAGATATAAACACTCTCCATCTGCACCTCTATGAGGTCCAGCTCTGCCAGACTGAGACACCGCCAGAGGTCAGAGCCAATCAATTTCCTGAGCCTTCTTACTTCAGCAGGACCTGCAGTAATAAATCACTGGCTTACAAGCCCTCAGCAGAGTTGTCTGGTGTTATTGCCAAGCCACACGTGTTGCTAAGCCGACCCCAATCTTGACTCTGATGCGTCAAATTAGATATAGCGTTTAGAGACATGGGGGGGTTTAAGTAAACCTGACAGGCAGCCAGAAAAAAGGAATTATCAAGACTGGCTGCTGCCCACACTAAAAAACACAAGTTTAACAACCTCAAAATAATCTGATTACTTGATTAGTCTTGATAGTAAATTTTCAAAAAAAAGACAAAAAGATTATCAGAAACTATAATACATAAAATGCTATTTTAAGCTACGGTATCAAGCAATATTTTCAGAATTTTATTTCCCCTTAACTTTCCTTTTACTGAACCTTCAGTTATAAGAATGACTCTTAAAAAGGTCAAAAGAAACCATTCCATAAACATGTAGCAGATTGAAGCAAATCGTAGCAGTGGTTTATTAGAGCATCAGAAAAAAACATGAATAAATCAGATGTAATGTTTAGTAATCTCCATGGTAACCAAGAATGAGGACAAACATTTTGCTAATTTGTTTGTCAATTGCTCTCTGACAAATTCCTACATCAATATCTCTGGTCTTTAATTAAGCTATTGTGTAAAACAGGGGTAGGGAACCCTGGTCCTCAAGAGCCACATTCCTGCATGTTTTCTACCATACCTTGCTCTGGCATGTTCTTATTTGCTGAACGCACCTGACCCAGGTAATTGTCATGAGTCCCTACACTGATTACCTGGTTCAGGTGTGTTCAGCCAATAAGAACATGCCAGAACAGGGTATGGTGGAAAACATGCAGGAATGTGGCTCTTGAGGACCAAGGTTCCCTACCCCTGGTGTAAAATCTGTTAAGAGTTTTATTATACAGAATGTGCTTCACCTTTGCTTTTAAAACCTGTCTAGTTTAAGCATTCTGCACTTCCTTTTTTGTTGTTCTAAGACGTGTGACATTGAGAATTTCACTCCTAAAAGATTTTCAAACTTAAATTGGAATGTTTTCAGTGCAAGTCTTTGAAACGGTTTTTTGATGCACAGAATATCTGCATTACTCTGAGTTATGCAAGTTATGTCAGGTGCTTGTCAACAGCAAAAAAATTGGAAAAGAAATTACCACGATGTTTTGCTTAAAAACAGATTTATTAAAACATGAAAAACAAAGGTTACAAAGCCACTACCAAACATGCACTTTTCATGTTACTTTTTCCTAATTTTATGCCTCTATAAAATGCCAAAAACTCACTGATGACTTCACAAGACAACAGAAATCTATCAAGAAATACACTGTATATTAAAGAACTTATAGACCCATTCTGTCTGATCGTCTTTTGATTTATTGTTAAAGTGTTCTCAGGGAAATTTAACCATGATTATGCCACTTTTAGCCAAAAAAAAAACAACCTCTGTCATTTTTTTTAGGAGATAGCTTCTGCAGAGCAGCAGGAGTTCATTAGAAATTCACCTCTGAGTTGCGGGCGACCCGCCCCCCTTCCTCTCCCTTAATGAGAGCTCGGAGCAGGAATGGGCGAGGTGCAAAATCATGAAGATTCTACCAATGCCTCTCCATTGCAGGGTGGCAGTTAAGTTAAAGTCCCATTAGTTGTCACACACCTAGGTGTGCGAAATTTGTTCTCCGCATTTGACCCATCCCCTGGGGGAGCGGTGAGCTGCAGACACAGCCGCGCTCGGGAACCATTTGGTGGTTTAACCCCCCAATCCAACCCCTTAATGCTGAGTGCCAAGCAGGGAGGCACTGGGTCCCATTTTTACAGTCTTTGGTATGACTCGGCCTGGACTTGAACCCATGACCTTCCAGTCTCAGGGCGGACACTCTACCACAAGGTCACTGAGCTGGTTGTATTTGTGACTGTAGCATTAGCTTTCATTTTTTCCTTAGCTTGTTCCTACACTGTACATCCTGGATCTATTCAGTTATAGCATTTCATTTTAAAAGCCTCATAATTGCACATGATAATTAATACTGAAGACCTTCTGGAACATCTTAACCCCCCAAACTAACCCTTTCTTTCCCAAACTTTGAATCCATGCATGCCTACTGATATGGTGCTAATTAAAGTGACTCCCAGGACAGAACAGAGCGAAGTCTGAGGGCTGCAGACTTAGTTAATACAGAGCAGCACTCTGATTCAAGCTGCGCTGAAGACTATTTGATGACGAAGTCTCTAAAAATCTCCCCCTGATCCATTCCGTGACCCTGCACGGCGTGCCGCTTCTCTGACAGTGAGCGCTCCTTCTCCAGTCCAGCTGAGCTCTCAACTCATTTCTGTCGAGGTCTGCAGGGGCCGTGGTTCAGAATCCACCCAGGCCGGCTCATGCCATCTGCTTGAAATGACTTTCCGCTTTAATTAGAGGAAGTTTTAAATGGACGGCCCATGGGAGGTGGGCGGGGGGTGAGCTTGATGGTGGGATGAGGAGAACAAAAACATGACAGAAGTGAGCAGCAGCCATGGTAAAGAGTTACTTGCAGTTTTAATGTGATCTGTGGGAAAACAAAAAGATTGCCTCCATGTTTGCGGGTAAATCACGTCACACGCAAACCAACCATGCCCTCCTGATCAACTGTGGATGGCGGGTTTTGGCACGCAGACGCGCCGCTTCAGTACATCACAGGAAAATCAACAACAGCCGCAGCTCGGCGTTGTGTGAATCGCCCAACATGAACATTACAAATGAGATGTGACTCAAGACAGAATGAAGGCTGTGTTCAGGGGGGAGCTCAGCCACCCATGCTGTGTCTCCTGAAGGAGGTGCAATGAAAAGGAGCTTCACGCTCCAGCGACCCCACCTGCAGCCTTCTCCTCGGGGGCTGACGCAGACATCATTCCTTTGCTCCGGCTCTTTTTCATCTTCCTTGAACAACATGCGCGCGGATGAGCTGGTCGAAGCTGTGGTGCAGCTTTGCTGCTTCACCACATCGATCCCGAGCTCTGTATGTATATCAGGTATTGGGATGTCAGTTTTGCTCTCCACCGAAGTAGCAGATGTTCCAGAGAGGAAGATCTGTCAATATAAAAACTGCCAGCGTGAAATCTGCCTACATCGTGGCCCTGAGCTGCATCTAATGGGCTATTATTAAGTTAAACCAAGACAGCTGCCTACTTCAAGAGGCTCTAATAACACGGTGTGAGTCAGATGTGCCACCACTTTGGTCTGAAGCTGTTCTTTCACATTTTCCTTTCGAATGCACTCTTGAACTTCTTCGAATAGCTCAAATGTATGCAAAACCGGAAAAGACTTCCCTTTTTATTCAAAGCTTCAGTCAGCATCAGGGAGACAAAAATACTTGTGGAGGTACTGAAATGGATGTTACTTTGTGTTTGCACAGCCACTTTGTACCTCAATACTTTAAGTGCAAAGTGAATCCTTAGAAGACAGTATATTTCAAATCTAAAAAATACAAAAATAGATTTGTCTCCAACAAGATACATCAGGATACAGCCATTATACATTTGGAGTAACACTGCGAGTCTTGGAAACTTTCATATTTGATCCCAATCATTGTTTTTTTTTTTCTTTGTTAAAATCATAAAAGGTTAAAAAAAAAAAAAAAAGTGAACAAAGTTGTTTAAAAACAAGCAGGAGCACAAAGGTTAAAGCTAACCCAAGGACAAAAGTTTGCCAAGGATTTCTTCATTATAAAATGCTTTGTTTTCAATTGATACACAACCACAATGAATTTGCACTAGTCTAGTCTATGTGTGTTCTGTAGGCAGCCATGTCCTGTCCAAGGGGAGGACACAGGCAGAAGACGCAGGCGGAGAAGAGACTTTCAAAGGATAGTCAGTTCACTCCATCTGACAATTAAAACTGTTTCAAGAGATGGTTTGAATGCAAGTAAAAGAACAAAGTCAAGGTGGTTATGCGATCTTTATTTAAGGTGTTACAGGTAACTTGAAGACGTGGGAATTTTCTATACGTCTAATAAAAGAGTGACTGGATTTTATTGAGGATTTATTTAGGATTTGATTAAGGAACTTTACATTTGTTTCTAATTTGCAGTTCTTTGGAAATACAGTATGCTAGGCTCTATGGTGGTGAAGTGGTTAGCACTCTCACCTTTCTGTGTGTATGTTTGCATGTCCATCCCGTACATACATACGTTTTAACATGCACTGTCAACACATTCTAAAATCTTCCAAATCTTCGCACCCCCTCTGCTTTTTGAAGTTTTGGGTGTGCTTAGCTTGCCATTTTATGACATGGTGGCTGTTCTTATAAAATCAGGGGTCCCCAACCTCTGGGCTGTGAATCGGTACCGAGGGGGCCTAAACTATGGGTCAATATATAATGAATTGAGAGTGAGAATGTGTAGGTACTGTAGCTTCCTCCCACAGTCCAGAAATATGTATTTTTAGTCATTTGGTTCTAAAATGTTCCTTGGACTAAATGTATACTCCACCTTACAATTCAGTAGCTGGGATAGGCTCAAGCATCCCTAAGACCCCCTTAAAAAATGTAACTAAATTTAGGAAATGTATGGATGAAATCATGCTACTGAGATATGCTGAACAGCTTGCTTGGTCCTACACTGCTTCTGACCTGCATCAGGATTCACTTGCAAGTGAACCAAAATCCTACTTTTTTAAACAAATCCAAGATTTTTCTGTAGTTCAGGTGAACTAATACACCAGCCCAAAAACACAGACTATCTGGGAAAATAAACACGGAGAAAGCTGAAGAAGAGGAGTATAAATATGAGCTCATAAACAATGCGGTTTGCTCAATGGGAGCTCTGAGAGCAAGCATAAAGAACACTTTTTTGTCAAACAGACTACGCAAAACAGTAAGTGAAAAGCCAGGGTCTCTTTAAGCAGAAAAAAACGAAAAAATTCAAACATTTGGGATGCACAATTTTGTGCTTTTACTTTGCTAATATTTTCAAACGTCAATGGGTGAATACAGAAATTAATCTGTTCATTTACATGTAAAGATCAACCCCCAATAGATGAACAATAATGAATAAATATATATATTTTAAAAATGATTTTAATTCATTGTTTGTAGAGATTCCAATTCTGCAAGAGTCTGATGAATATGATAAAAATCAATGAGTGCACAGACATTTGTTAGAGGTAACTTTGGCAGATTGCTGTTCCAACATCATAAAACTGAATGGAAAACAATGCAGAAGTCCTCCCACAGTCCAAAAGGATGCAAGCTTGATTTATTCTGTATTGCAAATTGGCTGTAGGGCGGATATTAGACACGCTTGGCTGTGAATCTTTGCTACGTTCAAGTGTATACAAAGACAGATTGCATTAAAAATCGTTTTTAAAAAACATATTTCTTTTTGGTTTAAGTGAATAAGTTTAGGAGAAAAGCACAGTTTGAAAGACTGAGATGGCTCATTTAGTGAACTTTCAGAATGGAAAATCTGACTCCATTACAGCAACATTCACACCTACAAAGAGTGATTTGTCCCTTTTGTTTTTCTACCTCCATCAAGTTCCCATTTTATGAGAGCTGCTACATTCCAGTGACTGAGAAGCTTCCCAGGTAATGAAACAAGAAGCGCTTTCTCTGGGGTACCTAAAAGACAAATGGTCTCATTAGCTCAGACTGAAGTTGGGGAGTGTTGTCAGAGCGGGAAACATGATGTATCCTGTTGGCTCGAACCGGCATACAAATGACTGCTCCACACGAAATAAATGGGAAGTCAAAGCGGCAGATAAAATATAGAATCATTTTGACCAAACTTGGAGCAAGCTTCAGTGTTTTGCAACCATGTGGTTTTAATTGGGTTTACCTAAGTGTGCAAGTTCTCTTTAAGAGCAAGATCCAAAAGTCCGATCAGCTTTAACTTCCGAAGCACTTATATAACCACAAGCTTCATTATCTCTCCTATTAATGAAGAGATTGTGGCACAGCTTAATTCCCCACTATCTCTTAAAAAAAAAAAAAAAATTATATAAAATTATGAATGCTTCACTATGCTTTTAAAATTGATTATATGAAACATTATGTTATTAATTCATGTTTTTGTTGTATTAATTGAGTCTTATTTCATTTGTGGTAGGAGTTATGTATAATACAAACTGAGACTTCTACAGTATCTGCCTGAAAAGCTTGAATTGCTTTTCATTTTATCTTTTACTGCCCCAACATTTGCATAATTTTAACAAAACATTGAAGAATCCTAATCAGCTCTATTTTTTTTCTCTGGATCAGAGTTTGGTAGAAAAAGAAAATATAATTGGAGATGTGGACTATTAGCATGGGAAAAGCTCAAAACAGTACTGGCTTTGGACAGAAACACTTGATTACATAGAAGAAATGAACCAAAAAAATAAATAAAATGAAAAACACCAGTAGGCTCGCATCACAATGCATGCTGGGTATAAGGGGTGAGGGAAGAAAAATACTTCACAGCTCAGCAATTTTTCTGACCTTGTGTTCTGGTCAAAGACACACAGACCGGGTTAAATATAGCCCTCAGCTTCCAGAAATGTGTCATTTTCTTTTCTCACCGTCAGGTCACATTGGCAAAAGCTGCTCGAGCAAGAAGCTGAGCAAACTCTAGCACAGCTCTTTTTAAAGCATTGACAGAACCCAAAAGGGATTTATGATAAGGGTGACGCAGCTTTGTCCTAAAGATTTATCCTGAAGCCTGGTGGTATGAATCTTGCATACATAAGCATGTTCATAAATAATCCTATTAAATTTAAAAGATTTTTCTGTAATTCAGTTTCTCAGTAAAAGGAACAGGTTGGAACTTGAAGTGGGGAAAAAAAAGTCAGCTTTTATCATTTTTGGGTTGAAACCTTAATACAGAAGCTAAAGTCAAAACAAAAGAATATCAAACAACAAACCCTCTAAACTACAATTTTCTTTGAATATGAACTCAGTTTGAGCTTAAAATGACTTACAATTGTAAAGTAGGAGCAAACATCAGTTTAAGTTCTCATTATATGTCCAACTTGTTTTCCCTCATTGTGTTTCCAACATTAAAATATTTAAATTGGAATAAAACAATAGCACCAGGTCTCTAATAAGGGTTTTATTTATCTACACAGTTTACTGACTAAATGGGAGGCACAGTGGATCAAGCATATAATTTAAAAATGAAAATAAAAACGTTGAAAACTTGAAATCACTTTTCCATAGAAAATCAAATTCAAGTCGAATCTTCGTAAAAACATAAATATTGAACCTTTGAAGAAATCAAACCAAACTGAAGGCCACACCATCTATCCAGTTGAAACAGCTTCAGCAAACATCTCCAGATTCTCCTACTTTCTGACCACCTCTCCCTGCTCTCAAAGGGGAAAAGACCAAGGTTGAGAAATATACTCAGTTTAGATTGACCAGAGTCTGAAATGGGAAGATCAGGCTTCACATTCTTGCATAACTCTTGTTCTATTGCTGATATAGAATGCCCAGATACTTTAACATTTGGGGCAGAATCTCTCATTATACCTTTTGTCGGGTGAAAACCGTGCCCCCAGATTTGGAGGTTTGGTTGTCCAGGCTTTTTTTAAGAGCTGAAGGTATTAACCGAATATGAGAACTGGACTGAGTGAGTGTGACATCAAAAGTTTACTTCCAGCTCAAACCAGTCAAAGTCAATTCAATCATCGTTCTCTTGTTTATCAGAAATATGCTTTTTGGAGGGCCACACCTCTACCACTTAAAACTGGGCGCATGAGAATATATTAAAGGGGCCATACCATGAAAAAACAACTTTTTGAGTTTTTAACCCTCAAGCCTAGGAAAGCGAAAGGGTTATATGTATTATACATGGTAAATGGCGTATACTTGTATAGCGCTTTCTACCCTCCTTCGAGGGCCCAAAGCGCTTCACAGTCACAGACCCATTCACCCATTCACGCACACATTCACACACACGTGGTGGCTCCGCTGCCGAACACTGGCGCCAACCTCCCACCAGAGGCAATTTAGGGTTCAGTGTCTTGCCCAAGGACACTTCGACACATGGGCAGGCAGGGAACCCACCATCTTCTGATCATGAGACGACCGCCCTACCACTGCACCACGGCCGCCCGGTTCAATCCTCACTATAAAGAACCCCAAAGCGTTATTTTGATCCATTCATGCATTTCTGAGTAATCCTCTATAAACCTGCACTTTCAACAACAGCCCCTCCCATACCCACAAAAAACAAGCAGGTCCTCACGATCTGACGTAACATCGTAAGAAGGAAGAGTCTGCTCTGACAGCACCGCCCCCAGTCTAACACCAACACTCGATTTCTCCACAGAGCTAGCGGTGATCAGCACAAAACTTTTGTTTTTAGATGAACAACTGTCAACTGTCTTCAATAAACTCCAGCTCAAACCGGTGCTCATTGCTTTAGATGCGGGGCTCCTTTAAGACACCCCCCAACCCCGGCCAGCACAGTCGTGTAGATACCGAGTGTATTTGTGTTGTGAATCAGTGTAGTGATTGCCTGGCCCACTGAGGGCAGATATATGGTATGTGCATCCATCTTTGAAAAAATGTGGATGTTTATTTTCATGGGACAAACAAAGACATACTAGATGACTTCATGAAATGGGCGGCAGCCACACGCAACAACAGGTGGAACTTCAGGAATCGAGTCGTTTCACTTCCAGGTAGGAAAAAAACTCACAAAAATAACTAATATTTCATAAATAATATGATTTTTAGCGTTCCAAAGGTAATATATGATCATATACATGGATATAGTTCACTCTAAAAGGCTTAAGAAAATTATGGTATGCCCCCCTTAATCAAGAGTTTCAAAAGTTCACTATGAGACCATCTACTTTTATTAAGGCATCTGATTGGCCACTTTTTAACTCAAATAACTTGGGCTACAGAAAAAAAAATATATAATGAAAAAAATAGGATAATCAAGAGTATGTTAATAGAAGGATCAGAGCAAGAATGGTTATTCTGAAAAAAAAATACTATGACTGAATAATAGCTGTTTATTTTTCAATAAAAGTCTATGGGATTCTGGCTTCTTGGAGTCAGCGGGTACTTCCTGTTTGAAATACCGGGGAGGAAAGTTTCACTCAGTCGTGTTGTCTTAAGCCTTGTTTCCACCGAGCAATCCAGTATGGTCCAGCCTGGTATTTTGAGCATTTCCACTACATATAACATTTATATTAATTATAATAATTTATATTACATTCAAAATGGACCCATTAAGTCGGATCAAAACATATCATTTTTCGGACCGCTTTGGTTGCAGGTCCATAGAAAAATGGAACGAACCGGTTAGCATGGAGCTACTGTTGAAACCTGTCCTTACAAGCGCCAAGAAAGCGGCTGCATTCCTCTTCGCCACCCAAAATCTTCTCTCAAACAACATTAAATGCATTGAATATAGAGAGTAACAAAAGTCAAGTGGAAAAAAATGAGCTGCTGGTTGACCTCTATTGTTGTTGTTGTCGGCTTCATCCTGCCTGTGCTGTGATGGTCCGACTTTGAGTGGAACCCTCACCTGAATTGGCTGGACCATTTTAAACCGAACCGTACCGCTCAGTTGAAACAAGACTTTATACAGTCAATTCCCATTTGAGAAAGAAAAAAAATCTTCATTAATAAAAAAATACAGAAATAAGATTTTAAAGCTCCCAAAATGAAACTCATGAAAAATGTGGCTACACAGAAAGGCATGGTTTATGAAAGCCGAACAGAATGTGGGTCAAGAAGCGACACTAGCAAATTAAGTTGCCCCTAAACTCAGCATGCCTTTAATTAACCAGATTTAACTCTATATTTGGAATAACTTGATTTCTCAAATGTCATGCAGACCTAAACCTAATTTTCTGTTGCACCGGAGTAAAAAAAAAATCCTGAAAAAAACCCCACATTTCCTATTGACCTTTTCGTCAACTCACAAAAAAGAAAGACTCAAGAATTCAAGTCCTCTCTACACCGCTATGAAAGTTACTCTGAGCAGGATTGACCAGCTACAGATCTCAGAGCAGGAGGCAATTAAACCTTGTTGAGCTCTGTGATGAGACAGGGTTGTCACAGAAAGAGAGCTGGACACACCGAGTCTTTGTGACTCATGTCAGGCTGTTGAAAGAGAGTGCAGATGGATAATGCACTGACCTACATCAGCGGGTAATACTTCAATGTAATCCCAAAATAAAAGCCTTCTATATTTTTCTTTTAAGAGCTTTGTCCTGTTTTGTGCATCTAATTGATGCAACATTGATCACATTTTGTGAGTGGGTGGGGGAATTTGAGGATTTTTATTATAAATAATGAAATGTAAAGACCTTTGACAGCTGAAGGTGACTTTAACGCACAACAGTTCCTTTTGTATTGTGCCTTATGGAATTTCTATAGTCGCATAAATGACGCAACCAAGCTGTAATATTTTTTTCTGGTTTTTTTTTACCTCCACTCGTAAAAGGATTAACCTCAATAAAAGACGAATCTCATTATGTGGTTATAACAATGGTTTCACAAATGGTACAGGCTCTGCTGTCTGAATTCCAGCGACTAGATCAGGGCTGCTCATTCCTGGTCCTCGAGATCTACCACCCTAACTGTTTTCCAGATCTCCAAGCCCTGCCAGCTGTTGATTGGCTCAGTCAGATGTCTCCACAATCTGACTGAAAGAACACACCTGGTCCAGGTAATCAGCAGCAAGCAGTACATGGAGAGCTGGAAAACAGGCAGGTTGGTAGATCTTGAGGACCAGGAATGAGCAGCCCTGGACTAGATAATGATTCAGCAAAGAGCACAACAAAACTCCAAAAGCGAGCAGCCGACACAAATCTGAATTATTGAAGGGGCTGATGGGAACTGATGATGGAGATCACAAAGAATAAAACAAGAAAAAGGGGTGAAAAACGATTTTTCACCCAAAAGCAGAGCTTATGGTTGTTCCATGAGTCAGACAAAAGAGGTCAATGCCTATCCCCCCACCCCAGACTCAAATACCCTGCCTGAACTTGACCAACATCTGATTTCTATCCACAAGCTGTTGATGCGGAGAAGCTACAATCAACTGACATCACTGCAGCTACTGCAACAATAGAATAGAATATAAACTAGATAAAACAAAGTATAAAAAACAATAGGATAGAATAACAAAGAAAAGAGTAGACCACAATAGAATATAAATAGATTAGGCAGTTGCTATAATTGTAAGAAGATACATGTACAATCAAGTTAAAGTGCAGAGCAGGTCAAGGTCATTCAGTCAACCATTCTTTAGATAAAATATATTTCCTAATTATAGAAAAAATAGTAATTCTGTAAAGGTTTTGTTAGATTATGTTTAAGGACCTATTCATTTTCAATCAAAGAAACCAATAAATCCTCAATAATGCAATATTTTTATATTATTATATATATATACACAGAATTTATTTCTCCATTAAGTTATAACCCTGATTAAAAAAACACAACCTTTTGATTATTTTAGGGATCACATTTTTAATTTAAAAATTAAAAATGGGGAAGAATTCTTCAAATAAATGAAGCTTGATTCAATATTTTTAAATAAATTATGGAAACTTTAAAGCAATGTACCCCAACAGAATAAAAGAAATACATCCACTAACTTAGATTATTTCCTTTTAGTTTATATTCTGATCCTGAAGGAAGTATTTTGAAAACTGGTAGTAAGTAGGTATGCATGGCTACCTAGATTGCTAGGATGGTAGACCAAAGCTAACAAAAATCAAACAATAAAACGTATTTGGAAAGTATGTTCAGGGAGAAAAGAGTCAGCGAGGAAACTGAAGAAGAGCCCCAACTTCAAAGAACAATAAAGCTGCTGTTGATAGACTAAACTGGGAATCTCCCTCGACAAACGAAATTATTAAGACAGTTGTTCTCATGCAGCTGATGCCACTCTGTCAAATATGCGGCGACTGACTCTCGACTGTTTCACACACGCAGACAGTTAAGTTGGAGAAAGGGTGGATTCACGTTTATATTATATTTAGAAAATACCAGTTTTAGGACGGTTGCTTTATTTATCCATCACACCTTAAAAATCTGACGTAGCTAAAGTTAGCATCTGGTTGTTAGCCTCCACTTTGACGTTAAAGAAAAAATCTTCATCACAAAGTTCAAACCTCAAGTTCAGCCTCAAACCTTTTACAGAGAATGAAGATTCAATCAAATAAAATTCCTGATTTGTGGAAACTTGTAAAAGGAACATTTGAGAATTTTCCTACAGAAAGGCTGAATTAGAGATCCGATCAGAAACTTTAGCACAGAAAATGTTCCTTTGCTCTGAAAAAAAATTCCTAATGAATTAATTTATGTTAAGACAATATATGATTAATTTTTTTTGCCCTGAAAGTTAATCCGAGCCTGGATTGAGTCTTAAAAAGGCATTCTATGGAGATAAAAAGTATAAGCAATGTTTATTTTATGGATTTTTTTCAAATTAGAGATGCCTTCTACAAATCAACTTTATTTCATTAAATTTTAACCATCTGTAAAAAAAAAAAAAAAAATCTACTGATACGTTTTACAATTTTTAAAATACATTTCTAGTAGTAGTATTTTAAACACTAAAAAAGCATTAAAAAAAACAACTTAAGCGTATTTTCTAATTTAAACCGTTCCATGGCCTGAATAAGGTTGGGGACCCCTGCTCTAAAGGTTTTGGAGTGTACCTGTAGCTTTTTTTTTAAAGTGTTCAGGTGGATATTGAATTCAAAAACTTCAGTTTTGGTTTTTCAGTTGTTGATGACAAGCAATTACCTTCATACATTTCAGCTTTCAGACTCCGTTCTACAACAACGAGATACAATTTTCACCATTTCAAACAATCAGAAAATAAACCAGGTGACAGATTATCTCATATTCTGAGCAGTTTATAAGCGTCTGTGTTTTTTTTTTTTTTTTTAGCTGTATCAGGCTGTGGAGCTGCATGTAAAAACTGTTGCTGCAATAAAATCTAGATCATTTTTGCCAGAATCAGTTGCCTGTATCACTAAGAAAAAAAAAAAAAAAAGAAAGAAAGAAATCAACTGCAGATTCACATCAATTCATTGATCAAGTTCATATCCAGAATTGCTCCTCACCTTTGCTGCTCTCACTTCTAGGCTTTCATGACTGGACCAGTCGCCCAGCTGTGCCCTCCTAGTTAGACTACAATTAGCTGCATTATTAGTTAATCTCTGCAGGCAGCTGTGAATAAATTGTTGTGTCCCTCTGCCTGTTTTGAGATTTGATTGTCAATCATGTGTTATTTTTTTAATGAATGGTTCAGAGCTGTATTTATTCGCTGCCAGTCAGCTGGAACTGCTGTCTCTGACTTAATTCAAAATAATATTCAGCAAACTGCCTTTTTACTTCATTTTCTGCCCCTCTCACTTGAGGTCAGTGGAGCTTCTGAAACTCTTTGATGTTCTCTTGTCTTGATCAAATTGTGACCTTTTTTTCCCACCAAACACGCCCAATCAAACTCGTCTCTCACAGATGAGAAAAATGGTGAGATTCCTCTAAGACTTTTGTCTCCGAGGATATCGGTCTTTCCTTTGTTCTAACATGAACACCATCAGTGCTACCAAGGCTGAATTCTAATGTACAAAAATACTGGAATTCCACTAATTCCCAAAGTCAACAGTGTTGAGTGATGCTTCTTTTTGTTGTAAATATAACTTTTTGTTTATAAAGTAGGAAGTCAGCAACAAGTAATGCAGGACATTTAAAAAAGAGTGAAGTTTTTCACTGTGTGACCTCCAGAACTTAATAAAAAAGTTGATCCCACTTAAAAATCAGTGTTTTTTTTAATTTATCACAATTATTTTTAAAGGATTTCTTGCATTAAATCTACTAAATCAGTTTCAATAATTCAGCAAAAATAATCCCTGAAATTAAAAGGCCAAACAAACCTCGGCCCACATCCAAACAAAGGTCTCCACTTTCTATCCTAATACATTTTGGTGAACGCAGGCAAAATTCTGTGGACCAAAGAGCAGAAGTGAAGCAAAAGAAGTCAAATGGTACCAGCAGAGTACATTACAAGACAAAACAGCCTGTGGTATGAATCTGATTAAGAGTAAATTACAAATAAAACATAGAAAATGTGGTGGGAGGGTGGTACAGGCCCTATTTTTTAAATAGTGTTAACTCATATGTTGCTTTTCCATGTTTTTCATGGTAAAGCTTTTCAGCTCCTATGTCATACCCAAACATTCACACCGATGGCAGTAAGGAATAAGCCAGGCCATCGGGTAACTCTGAGGTCAGTGTTGAGCTCAAGGACACTTGGTCTGGCACAGTGGGAGTAAAAACAGGATCTATTTATTTGTTTGTTTTGTTTAGGCAACATACCTTTCAAATTCAGCAGTAGCATTACAAAGAAAAGAGTTTGTGAAACAGAAAAAAGCTTATTTGTGAAAGTCAAAACACTTTACACTCATAGGTACACTTTGCTTGTACCGGGTTTGACTCCCTTTTATGCAGAAAAAATAGACTCAACACCATTTGTCTGTACGTAATTCTTGATTTGTGCGCAACTTTAAATTTGTGTGTGTATAATTATGTGTAAGTGATGCGTTTAAATGCTGCTAGAATGCTGGGTCATCAGAGTTTTCTTACAAGCTGCTTTAAATGTAGATTGTGAATAATATCTGGGATAAATTTGACAAAATATGCATTTTAAAAAACTGTCTCAAGGTTGGATGTGTTGTGTACTCGGAGAGTTCTTCTGCAGCCCTCGGTTGCAACCAGTGGTTCTTTGAGTTATTGTTGCCTTTCTATCAGCTGGATCCTGTCTGGTCATTCACCTCTGGCATCAACAAGACCTTTCTGCCCCCAGAACTGCTGTTCACTGGATATTTTTCTCTTTTTGGGTCCATTCTATAAACCCTAGAGATGGATGTAGGTATAAAAATCAGTAGATCAGCAGTTTCTGAAATACTCAGACCAGACTGTCTGGCACGACCATGGCACGTTCAAAGTCACTGAAATCATTATTGTCATTCTGATGCTCAGTTTGAACTGCGACAGATTGTCTTGACCATACATGCTTAAATGCTTTGAGTTGCTGCCATGTGATTGGCTGATTAAAATTTGACTTAACGAGCAGTTGGACAGGTGTGCTTAGTAAAGTGAGCGGTAAGTGTATAATTAAATTGCGTGCCAACACATTTTCATCATTACCATTATTTTAATGAAAAACAACCATAGCACCTCTAAAACAAATAACACATTTATTCATCATCCAAAATGAGGTGTTTTTAGAATGAATGCAAACAAGCTGACTGACTCAGTCTGTCACCTGCCCCAGAGTTTTTGGTACTAAATGCTCCCGGGTTGGGAAACACATGGTGCTCTTCACCGACTCTCTTCATCATGTAGCCTCCTTTACATGCTTCAGTGAAAATTCCACAACAGCCAGATGCTCCATCCTCACAGCCTGACACAACACATTCTGCAGTTTGGAGTTCAGATCTACACCCTGTCACAAGAAAATGCACACTGTCGAACGGCTGCGACTTTTCCGGTCTGTTTGCCCTTAATTATTGAGACTATTTCCATTGGGATGTGTTATTTTGCCTCTTTGTTTTTAACCTTTAATGGTAGTGAAATGGAGGAAAGCTTGACTGTACGCAGAGGGCTTTTCAAAAGGAATGCCTTCCCTGTCAAACTGTTCACATGGACTTAACCCTGCAAAAATCTAACAATCTTTTAAGCTCAGCCAACAGCTCAGCAGGGGGGGTTAGATGCTTTCTTAGGGATTATATTGGAAAAGATCTCAGCAAAAAAGACAGAAATAACAACATGAGGCATGCCAAACATCTAAATCTACTCATACATTCAGAATGAAAAAGAATCTATTCAACACAAACAATTAAAAAATGCACATATTTAGGATTGTACTTTAACCCTTAATCATCAAAGATCTTTAACTTTTTTTGGAATTAATCTAAAAAAACATACACTAACACGTGACTCGGACTACTGAAAAATCAGATAAATTGGAAAAGTGAAAAAGAATCCCAAAGCAATTTCCCCATTTCACTTAAGAAATCTCCTCTCAGTGCTTAAATGTGGCTTAAACACTGGAGACTTTCCTCCCAGCTACCTTTCAGAATCTGACAAAAGTAATTATGATTCCTGGACTAAATCTTTTCAATCAGCATTAGGTCCACACAGAAACGATCCATAAATAAAGTAGCTGACGGGTAAAGACATTTTTTATAATGTGAAACTGCAGCCATATTGGAACCTCTCAGAGAGGTGCTTTGAAGTGAACCCCAACATCAGCAACTTTCACAAGAAGTAATCCAATTCTGGATATATAAAATTAAAAAAATTTTTAAAATGGTGCAGCAGTCTTTAAATGAAAGAGCACGAGCGCCCTTTTTTTTTTTCTCTAATTGGCGTTTACCATGTGAGGAAATTCCAAAATGGTCGCGTTTGCAACTTAATATACTGCTGATTATTTGTTGTTGTGGTTCAAAAGTAATCCCTTACAATATTACTAAAATAGTAATGCATTACTTTGGTCCTCCATTACTTTTAATTTGCTTGGATTACTAGAAATCAATTCCAAATTCAAAACTTAATAAAAACGTATTGAAATGACTACATCTATTTTACCACAAAAACAACAAGTTGCTCTGTGAAAAACCAGGTGGGGTATAAAAAATGACATGAAGGCTTGCTCATTATTTTAAATCTATATGATTTAAAAATAGACAGCAAATATACCTCTTAGTAACATCTCTTAAACACTTAAATACACTAGTTACTTGGCACATCTAACAAGACAAGCATTATTGATGCCTGACACTACTTTTTTATTTTACTTTTTTTTTTCAGAAAACTGTAAATGGATCCTGTGATTGGACACAATGCTTTTGTATGGAAATGATTCCCAGCACTGTATCCTGAACTTAACACTTCTAATGCAGCTATAAAAGGAAGTCAAAGATGACTCCGAGTTCCTTCTCTACTCACCATATAGTGCGTTCGCCATTTTGTAGTGCTGTCCGAATCTACAATTCCGAAATCGAGTGCCCAAGAAATTTCCCTGAAATCTTTGTTAAAAAACTACAGTGCATTGACGCTCACTACATTAGTGAATATAGAATGCAATGCATGGTGGTTGTACAATTTTTGCAAAAAAATTTTGATTAAATGTAATTTTTTAATAAACCATCCACACTTTTATCATCAGAACACAGTGGAGTCACAAATAGATGTTGTGAAATCTTGGTATTGATTCAATTTTTTTTCTGTGAAATCAATGACGGTATTTAAAAAAATGCAAGTGTTCAAATTGCTTTTAAAATCCAGGGCACTAGATAATCCTGCACTATATGGTGTCTAAAGTGTTAGAGATTAGGGTAAGAATTCAGACAAAGCCTCAGTAAAGGTAAATCTTGAAAAAATAATGCTCCATACTTGAGTGGAATAAAATTGAAGATTAGTCACTTAAGTTGAGATAGCAAAACATTTTTAATTTGGTGTTTTTTTTCTATATGCTTTGTGGAGAACAAAAACAAATGTACTTTTAACGTAATTTTAATTTTTTTTCTGCTTGATGACTTCAATGGATTTTGACTGTGAGCATGCCAGCAAGCCTCTAGAGAAGACCTAAAACACACATCTCTATTTTAAGCCATGACACTTACACAACTTAGATTTTTCTTCTATTGTGTTTAGCAGAGAATGTGATGATGTCTTACAGTTTTCAAGTTTTGATTTTGCCTTGAAGATAGTTTTCTCCATCTTCATGCAAAGTCTTTGTGAAGTTGAGAGAAGCCTCCCTTTGGCAAAATGGCAGCTTCTGAAAAGCTACACACGCAGGGCAACTGCAGGTTACCCCGTCAATGTCTTTGCTGCCATGCACCAAACTGGGAAAGTTTGCAGAGGCCTCAAAGTCACGACTTGAAGTATGCTGATGTCTGCAGAATATCTTTGAAAGTGCAACAGAAAAGACTGAAAGCTGCTTCAAGCAGGGAAACTGCTTACAACAGTTTGCTTCAGCTTTTTTATTTGCCAGGGAGAATTTTCTGTGTTGCATGCAGGGAGAAAGTTTGATATGAGGTTGCACAGTAAATCAGTGTTTACCAAATCCTTAGGCTTTTTTAAAAGGATAAAACTTGTTGAATAAAATAAGATGCAAATGAAAGTCAATTAAAAACACTTAAATTGTTAATTGTCTCTTACAAAGCTGTTTGTCTGTTGTAAACTGGTTCATCAAAGTCTTGTTCAGATGTACAATCTTATCCCTGGTGTCCTTTGACAGCTTTTTGGTCATGGTGGAGAGGATGTAGTCTGGCTGTTTAAGGACGTGGACAGTGTCTTTTATACAGAAAACCAGTTCAAACTGGTGTCAATAACACAGGAAGGACAGACAAATCAATTTAAAGAGAACAAAAAGGTCTTTGAGGAGTATTTTTTTGTTGCTTGCTTTTTTGTTGCTTATTTAATATCTTCACCTCCATACAAATAAATTCTTTAACAAATCATAATCAATGTCATTTTCTGGATTATTTTTTCACAATTGTCTTTAAAAGGTGAACATTGTGAACATATTTCATCTTTTTAGGTGGAACAACTTGCAGAGCAATAATTTTGCTTTCACTGAATAACTAATTTAGTTTAGTAGAAAATCCTACATTTTAAAGAAGTTGGAGACAACCTATTTCACAGCCAATGGAGATGACTGAAGCTGCATTTTGAGAGTATGAAGCATTTGTCCTATAACTGCTGAAATTTGATGAGTGAATTTCAACTGTCCTTGAAAGAGCATGTTAATATAGAGCCAAATGAGCTAGATTTAGTTTTTGACACAAAGCGGCAGGTGACTTTAATTAAATATATATATATATATATATATATATTATATATATATATATATATATATATATATATATATATTTAGTTTTGATCATTTTAATCGTTTTTATCTATTCTTTTTTTACCTTGCAAATGTTTTCATCATTAATTTCATTAATTTATTGGTAGTTTTGCATCACTGACCTGTTTCCTCAAGTAAAAAATGACTAGTGTAAACAGTGACGGATGAAGTGGACTTAATAATTGCTGGTTTTTAAACATAATGTGTAATGTGCATAATGTGTTACTTAAAAAAAATTAAATATCAGTAAACTATTTGAGGCTACTTCTATAATTTGAATCTGCTCTAATGTGGATTGTAGAGAAATCTGTTAATTTTGAGAGCTTTTCTGTTAAAAAAAAATCTAAAATTTAGTGCAGTTTCCTTCAATTAAAGTAAAACTAAAACATAATAATACTAGACACCAATTCAATCTCTCAGTTCTTGCACAACACTTAAATAAACTTTACATAAAATATGACTTTCTCCTTCATTGCTAAAGTTGCCGAATGGTTTCGTTCATAAACACAGCGGAGCAAATAGCTTTTTTCTTTCCATAGAGCTTAAAATGTGAGGTGCAGAACTGATTTGATTTTTATAAATAAGACATTTTAAAACTGTCTTTTTGATTTATTTATTTAACTAACATTTTCATTCCAGAGGCAAAACTCAGAAGTTGATGATCAAAATATTTTTAGTCTTTTTTTACTTTATACTTTGGAGATTTTGTTCTTTCCATCAACAAACATTATGCTTTTATCATTTTAAAGGAAGTTTTACTCGTCTATAAACATTCTGGGTTCTGACCGTTGCCACAACTTTTCATGTCAGATTGTTAAAACTTTGTAAAACAAAACTTCTTTAGTGCTTCCAGAACTCGTGACGGCAGACATAAATGTTCAGTCTCTGCTGATTTAAAGCTTTCAACATGATGGAAGTCTGCTCTCAGTACTTTTAAGTAACCTTTTATTGTATCTCTCAGATTCACAAGCGTCCTGTATTTAAGAATGAAAGTTAAAACACGCCCACCGCTGTAAATTATGCCGGCCGGAGAAGCATTAAAGGAGCTTAAAGAGGAGCCACTCCTAGAAACACGCAACCACTGGATTACAGAGCAGCGTCTGCCCACTAATGGAAGGACTGTTAATGGAAGTGGAGGGATTAGCCTTTACCCCCAGCCGAAAATGAGCCACGTCTTTATGATTTTGTGTCTGCTTCTTCAAGAAACTGCACACCGCGTTTTTCAGAAAGACCCTCGCTGACCTGAGGATTAAAGCGTTCAAACTGCTGTGACGAAAAATGTTACATTTCCCACTGCAGAGCTAAATTAACATAACTGTAATGCTGCCTCAGGTCAAATTTCTTCTTCTAGACATCAGCCTCGGTTAACAGAAGTGTAATTAGGATGCACTCGTTTTCAAGTCCCAGCTGCTGTTTGAAGATTGCCCCACATTTACATGAAAACATGGATTGTTCTCCTTCCAACATACTTCTGCTTTTCTCAGGTTCTCAGGTTTTCCCTCAACAAACAGAAAATATCCTCAGACGGCGGGAACACTTTGAGACAGTGACTCATGATTTCAAGTGAGGGACAATAAATCTTAAGTGCGCGCCGAAGAAATGCCTGCTGTCCAATCCATGAATCCCGCCGCCACCCACTGCAGGAACAGACTGCACGCACTGTGACTAAATGCTTCCTTCTCAGCATCTCAGGCTAAAACATTTGCCGCTTCTGTCCAGCTTTCAATTTCTTTGTTCAATTAAGGACTAGGAGAACAGAAGAACAAGTGTGGTCAGAGCAGAACAAACGATGCATTTTATTTTTTCTTCTAGTCAGATATGAAGACCTCACACCTGGATTTCCTCCATGGCGCTAAGACAACAAATCCGTCAAATCTTCAAGCTGAAGGTGACTCTGGACTGTAGACTATTTCATAAACATAAAACCTCTGGCTCCATTAACAGAATTTGCGCTTTCAAATGCGGCAGGTTGGTTGGCTTTATTCAAATTAAATGGAGGAGTGAGGTGATTTATTAGAGGTTTCACTAGGTTTTCCTTCTTTTTTTTTTTTTTTAAACCCTAATAGACTGCAGAATGCTACATTCTGGAGACTAAAATGTCAGTAAAAATCTGATTTCATGCAGTTCTGGGTAGAAGCAAAAACACCATAATTGACTGGAATCGCTGGATTGCACTGTGGCATTTTGGGGGGAATATGCAGCAATTACAAAATGAATTGTGCAGCATAAAAAGGCTTTTGTAACTAGAAAGTGTCTTTAAAAGCCAAATAAGATATTTAGAACACTTATTTCCTGGTAGATTTCTGTTTAAAATGTCCAAAATATTTTCAGATAATTCTTACCTAAATTAATTATGTTTCAGTCTTAAATGACAACTGATTATTTTTGAAATTCTCTTTTATTTAAATTTGTAGAAACGAAAAAAAAAGCTATTATTGTAAAAATAAATAAATAAAAACAGTCCTCAAACTGAGATATTTTGAAATCAAAACTGAAATAAAAAAGACAAAGTTTAATTGATAAATAACTTAGAAAAATAAATTGAAACAGCATGACAGAACCCACTATTTTAAAACATTTTGCTTCAAGTATTACCTCAGTCTTTTTTAAACCCCCTTAACAATTATTTCCAGTAGTTTTGCAGCAAATTACAAAATCAAAGAGGATATACAGTCATTTTAGTTTCATGTGACACTTTGATGTTTCGCAGCTATCTTTCAGTAAAAAATATATATATATTTGTAGGTTAATGTTTGCTGTTTCACTCAGAAATAAAAATGTCTAAAAATCAAACCTTTTCCTCGCCATTAAAGGGTTCATCCGTCCATTTTCTTAACACGCTGTATCCCTTCCGTCCCGGCTACTGTTAGGCAAAGGAGGCCTTGGACAGGTCACCAGGTCATGAGGCACGCAATTACTTCCTCACACATGCACACTTACGGATGCTTTTAAAAAGTTTAAACGTTTTTTTCAATTGAGCGATTAATCAATGAAGAATGTTTTTTGGCTGTGGGAGGAAGCTGGAGCGCTCGGACAAAACGTACGCATGCACGGAGAGAACATGCAAACTCCACACAGAAGGGTCCCAGGCGGCATTCAAACAAGAGCCTTCTCGCTATGAGGCAACGGCACGAACCACAAGTTCATCTGGAGGTTTTATTTGAAATTATTCTTTATGACTTATGTCTCAACGCTAACTTTTATTTCATTTGTTTTGAATCCAAATAATACCTAATATCATATTTGATGGTGCATTGTCCAAGCAAACCCACTGTATTAAATAATGCACTAATGCGATTTTCAAAATAAAGTGCACATTGTAGATAAGGTAATCTTAAAAGCATGTTATCATTGTGTTTTTGCTTGAGTACATTCTGAACAACATATGAAGAATTCATGACTCTGTTCATTTAGATGCTTTTTATTTCATAAATGTATTAGTATGTAATATAAATAATTTCTTAGAGTTGGTTTTTAAAATACCAGAGCAACCAAATCAAACCACATTCAGAAAATTACAAGTCATTTCTTTGAATTATTTCGCATGCTTTTTTTTTTTTATCTAAAAACATTTCTGTTAGTTTTTTAATGTAATAATTTATTTAGTTTGGTTTTTGCTAAACAAGAACAGTTTAAAAATTAAAATTTGAAATACACATCCTTATTTGATTGACTTAAAATTTTAAATTGAAACAAATGGTAAAATGGCATTGCCATGATTGTGGAGTTAAAAAGAGATTTGAATACAAAAGTAAAATTAAATTCGGTCCTTACTGGAGATGTTAAATGTAAAAAAACACAGAATTTAAATGATCTCAGAGGCACTTCAGCATGTGGAGCAGAGGACTCGTGGATCAAAGCAGAGATGGTTCCATTAACAGATGTCTGATCAATACCTGAATCAAAGCTGCTCTTCCTTCACTTCCCTAGGAACGTTTTTGTTCTTTCAATTGTAGGCAATAATTTAAAAAAATGATTATTATATGTATAAAATTCATGCAGATTGACAGACTGAATCAAAATCCAGTACTGCAATTAGCAATTGTCTAATCTTAGTGGAAAAACTTAAATGTCTACTGGATTTTGCATTTGAATGTTGCAGAAAACCTGCAAAAGTAGTGAAGCTTTTTCACTGCAGGAATGGGAATATGCATCTTTTATTATCAAGTGCCTGCTGAAATACACTGTACAGACCAGATTTTTTGTTACAATTCTCTGCAGGCCTGTCTTTCTCCTTATTAAACACTATCTTTTTAACGAGCAGATGCAATTACATCCTTTAAAATGTTCCATCATTTGTTAATGGCCATAGAAATTGAGTTATGTGTGATTCAGATGGAATGAAAATGTTACAGCATGAAGGATGTTCGGAGGGACTGATGCAATCTGGAAGTCTGCTTCAACATTACCACTGTATTTGCATCAGCATGTAGATCATCAGATCAAATAAGATGAACCATAAATCGACAGATGAGCCAGAGTTACATTTGCTTTGCACATCCTATGCACAGTAGGTGCAGATTTCACTACTTGTGCATGAGTGTCACACCGCTACACACGTCTGTCCGCTTTTGCTTAAACCGCCATTAATGTCGAAGCTGTGAAACGTTCTTACAATTGCAAATCAATCCGTACGGCAGCAGACTCTGACCTTGAGTGGAACCATAGGCTATGCAGACAGTTAATAGCAGACGCTAATGCACAGCAGCCTAAATGTCTTTCTTTCTAAGAGCAGGTTGTCAAAGTTGACCTGCTCCTTTTCTTTTATGGTGCATTCCAAAGTATGTGGAGTGAACATATGGCTGCTTAACGGCAATCCCACTTCTTTTCCAGTTTTTAAACTGCCACAGACCACATGTGCTCCTCTCATATGTTGATGAAAGAGGCAGGACAGAGACCTTTTTCTACAATTAACCCAGATAAACTTGTACCCTGAACAGTCAACACATTGTCACTCCCGACTCGTCACATTTTGACGCATGATTAAAGACCCCTCTGAGTCAAAAATTGATGTTTTAGGTGTCCCAAATTCATCTTTTTTGGCGTGCTGGCTGTTCCCATTAAGTCACGAGTCCCCAACCTCCGGACCGCGAACAGGTACCAATCCAATACCGGGATGTGAAGCGTACTGGTACCCTAACCCAGTGCTAATACCACGTCTGGTACCGGTATTGGATCTGGAGCCAAGTTAGGGTTAGTGTACCGATACTGGACACATCCCTCGTCCGGCATTGCATTCGGTGCTGCATCCAATACTGTGTCCCGAAGGTTGTGGACCACTGATTTTACAAGCAGCCAGCACGACAAAAACGACGAGTTGGAGACACCCAGAATGTCAAAATGTGACACGGAAGGGTCCTTAACCAGACATCAATATGTGACGAGTTGGGGATGAGAATGTGTTGGAACATCACATATCAATGTATTCATCCAAATGTCATTGATGGAACTCATGTTCCAGACAATATAAGATAATATGTGAAATGTAACTATTTGACAGAAAGTGTTCTGTTAAATAAATTTCCCATTTGAAGTAACAACAACCATTAACTAACATGGTTTCTGAAGAGAATTCCCTTACGGGCTAATATTATAAAACCTCTGTAAAGTTTTATCTAAAGTCTACTGGGTGATCTGCATGAAAATATCCTTCACTGTGTGCTGACAAACACCACATGTTGAAGTCTACAAAATGTGCAGTAACCTTAACAGGTCATTTGTTGTTTAAAAACAAATGATTACATAAGGGCAAATATATGTGAAGAAGAATCAGGAATACCACTCTAGCTAGAACACTTACAGATCCAGAGTCTAGATAGGGGTGCCACCTCCAGGCCTCGAGGACCGGTGTCCTACGTGTTTTCCAACCAACCTGCCACCGAAGCTTCTTATTGGCAGAACACACCTGATCCAGGTAATCAGCAGCAGGTAGGACTGGGTTTTTATAAGAAATAACAGGAAACTGGCTCTTAGGCCCAGAGTTTGACACCCTCAAATCTAATCCAAAAAATATTTTAGAAAAATATGAGTAAGAGGAATTATTAATTATTAAATTCAGGAATTATTAAATTCAATTCTTTTGGAATTCTAGAGGAAGAAAAAATAAGGAAAACCTTTTTGGTTTGAGTTTTTCTAACCATTTTTTTAAATGAACATTTATAATCCTGCTTTCTGCAATGTCTGGTTTGTGTCTGAGTTTTTTCATTGCATCATTATGAAAAAAAAAGTTGCTTTTTGTTGCTCGAATGACCACTTTAAGCACTTTTTTCTAACAAACCTACGGTAACTAAAAACTTGCTTACAATCACTTCTGGATGTCTAGCTACTTAAATTGTAAGACTTTTGCACTTTTGAGGTTTTCTTGTGTGAATGTGAACACTCGCAAAGATCTGAAGGGTTGCATTGCTATTGAGTGCTTAAAAGGATTTTTCTGACCCCTTTAACATACATTTAAACACTAGTGCATGTCTCCAGTTGTCTGAATAACTGCAATCCTCTGACCACCCTCATCTACTTTCGGATGTGTGCGAGACAAGTTCAGCAAGTTCAGAAGAACCTGCTTCAACTGTCAGACGCTGCAAGTCGTGACGACTTTAAGAACAATGAAGACGGCTCGTCTTTAACGAGGTGCTGTGGTTGCCCTAATGTGGCCAGCTGGAGTGATATGAAAGCAGAGGCAGCGTGCATGACAACTTTCAACACTGATGGTGACAATGTCATAAGTGACTCCATAGCACAGCAGGATGAAGGTAAATGAGGCCACTGCGAGCAAAGACAACAGACAAAACTCATCCAGTCACCCTGAATCATCAATAACAATAAAGTCTTGGCTGCTGTATCACAGCTGTTTGCTCACCATTCCAGCTGTTCTAGACTCTTTCTGACTGTGGCTCCACTTGAGAGGGGAATATTGACCTCTGTAGTTCTAGGATTAACAGGCTCACTTGTGCACAAAGAAACAAAGACTTGCAGCCGAACTCAAAAAAATCTCATCCCTGCTGGAGCTGAGGCAAAGATTCACAAACTCGCCCGATGAGTCAGAGAAAGTTGTCCCTCTCAGCATGAGTCACAAGATGCAACATCCTTCCAAGTGGACCTGCTCGTTGTGTCAGTTTGGGGAAAGATCCACCGGCGTGAGTCTTATCAGCCCCTCAGCTCAGCCAGGCACAGATGCTCCTCAATTAAAAATACTAAATTATGTGCTTCAGTTAAGCATCGGCATATTTGACATTTAAAGTCTTCTAAAAAAAATAATGAATAAAATATATATATATATATTTTCCATAAATAAAAAAATACAAATTTATATGTCTCTATGTCCTAAATGTATCTTAACTAAAATACTTTTGGACCTTAAAACTGCTGACTTACAATGTGAAAAATCGCTGCAAAAATTATATTTCAAATAGCTTTTTAAATTATTTAAGAAAGACATTGAAGCCTCAGTTTCTCCATAAAAGTAATGATCTAACTGTATGACTGAGCCGTGTATTTTTAAGTTTGCCTTTGGAAATAGGATCTGCTTTTCAAGCATTTAGACTTTTGGCTTTTTCCTAAACATCCAGTGCGGTTTAAGGGGAGTGTGTGGCAGATATGAGTGAGAGGTGGGGGCTGAGTTTTACACATTAACATTAATTCTTCTCCTCCTTACTCTCCTCCCACAGTAACCCGCAAACACTAATCTGAGCTAATAGCTCAATTGGAGCTCCAGACTTCTTAATGATCACTTCGGTTGAGCTAGCTCAGAGACAAGCAGGACGCAGAGCTGGGAGACGGCAGACAAGCATTTCAAGGCCAGAGCACATCCGTCATCTAATGACAACAAATTGATACAACATTTAAAATCATCTAGTTGATTTCAGGGGCTGCTTGTAAACATTTTGTTTTAAAAGTTGATTTTTTTAAGGAAAAATTGTGCTTTTTTTATATATTTCATTAATCTGTCACCAAAAGTCACTGCAGCTCAGTTTAGTGCATCACCAAGCGTTAGCTATCCTTAATATTTGACCATATTGTACAGATTAGTTTGTATTTAGGAAGGGAAAAAAAATGAAAATGAATGTTTGCCCATACTTTTCTAAATATGTGCTGCGTTTTCTTTGCTGCACGGACCCAGAGGAAGGGTTAGGAGAATATTTTGCTGTAACCCTTGTGCTGCCCTTGGCATGTTTACATTAAAAGTGGGGTTTTGTTTTCAAGGATTTTGTTATCCTAACTAATGTCTGTGGCAGACATAAAATTCTGTCCTCTTCTGTCATGGGAGAGATCACACATCAATGTAAGCATGAGGTCATCTTGACCCCATATGAGAGCACGAGGGTTAAATTACGTTCAGGCAATGCAGCAATGCATTATTATGTGTGGCAAACATGAATTTAGCAGTTTTTGTGCTTGATCACATGTAAAAACGTGCAAACATCAGCCAAAAAAAAAATGTATGATCTATTCTGTATAAGGCAAAGGTGAAATCCATTTTTGTCCCAAATACTGCCAAATCCGAGTTCTTCCCCTCGGGTTAAGTAACAACAAATCTTTATCCAGTGTTTTTAACCTCTTTGATCTTCTGTTCAATCAACTCAAAAACAGATTTTTGCTTGATATCTCTGTGTTGTTTAACAAAAATTTGAGATGTTGTGGCCATATAAACTACCGTCTTTGCTCCTGTACCTGTGCGTGCCAAAGAGAGTGTCCCAATTAGAGTACAAACCTGACTTTCTTACTTCTTCAGTATTAAGAGAGGTTGTAGCAAAGGGGAAAAAACTTTGGGATTGGTAGAAAAAAGGTACCTGTCACACACTGTATGTCTCTAAATCAGTTTTCACCACAATGAACAATGTTACATGTGAATATTTATTGCAGGAAGCCTTCCCAAACTAAACTACAGCTTCTGATAGGAATCATCCCAATGCTTCAAAGTTGATTCCCATTGTGATGAATTCCCACTTTGGATCTTGAACGTGCATCAGTCAATTGACAGACAGATACATGGGTGGGGCACACAATAATGTTTCCGAGGAAACAGATGATTAAAGAAAATAAGCACATCTCATTTATTGTCAGTTTAGCTCCCATTAGACCCCAGGTGAATGGGAAATTGTTTTTGTTTTTTTATTGGAAAAAAATTTAATTTACTACAAAAAGATAAAGATGGAACAATAAAATTTGCATTAACTGTTCTTTATTTGGACTTATTTTCTTATCTGAGCCAGAGTAGAATATAGAATGGTTCATGTCTTCATTTGGGCAGCATGTTAGAGCAATACATTTAAAATGAGCTCACTTATTATTTAGACCTGGTTGTTTCATGATGTTGCTTTCCTCTCTTGCCATCTTCTTTTTTCTCTAAACCCCCCTCTTTTACCCACCTCCCTCTTCTTCTTTTCTGTCCGGTCCAACAAAACAAAATCAAACATAATCAATATAAATTTTAGGATGAAATACAACAGGGGTTTATACTCAATAAATCCCTGTTGTGATAGTAAAATCTGCCCAACACAAGAGGCTTTCAGCCTGCATCTGTTTGCTCAGCTGTTGGACAGGACAAGTTAAAAAAATAAATAAAAAAAATAAAAAATAAACAAAATGAGCTCACTTTGTAGATAAATGTATATATTTTATTCTGTATTATTTTTTCTGACTTTCAGTGTGTAATCAGTGTAATCTGAAAGTGCACGACAACAAATATCAAGTTAAGGTGACCATATCTACACTGCTCACAAAAATTAAAGGATCACTTTAAAGAAACACATTAGATCCATCAGATCTCAATTTGAATTTTAATATCTATACAAATATTGACAGGGCAGTGTCTTAGGAAAAAAAGGACGCCAGGTTCAATGGAAATAAAGTTTTCAACCTACAGAGAGCTCAGTTGTGTAGACACCATAAAATCAGAGTGAAATGAAGATGTGGCAGGCTAGTTCGTTTTCTCCAAAACTTAATTTCTGCAACACCAAATGCTTTTCAGTATCTTGTGTGGCCCCCACGAGCTTGTATGAATGCTTGACAAAATCGCGCCATGCTCCTAATGAGACGACGAATGGTGTCTTGTGGCATTTCCTCCCAGATCTGTGTGAGGGCATCCCTGAGCTGTTGTACAGTCTGAGGAGCAACCTGGCAGCGCCTAATGGACCCAAACATAATGTCCCAGAGATGTTCTATTGGGTTTAAGTCATGAAGGCCATTCAATTATTTCAATTCCTTCATCCTCCAGGTACTGCCTGTATACTCTTGCCACATGAGGCCGGGCATTGTCGTGCATTAGGAGGAAACCAGGACCTACTGCACCAGTGTAGGGTCTGACAATGGGTTCAAGGATTTCATCTTGATACCTTGTGGCAGTCAGAGCACCATTTCTTAGACAGTAGAGGTCTGTGTGTCCCTCCATGGATATGCCTCCCCAGACCATTACTGACCCACCACCAAACCTGTCATGTTGAAGGACGTTGCAGGCAGCATAACGTTCTCCTTGTCTTCTCCAGACTTTTTCACGTCTATCACAGGTGCTCAGGGTGAACCTGCTCTCGTCTGTGAAAAGTGCAGGGCGCCAGTGGAGGACTTGCCAATTCTGGTGTTCTTGAGCAAATGCCATTGAAGCTCCACGGTGTTGGGCAGTGAGCACAGGGCCCACTACAGGACGTGGGGCCCTCAGGCCACCTTCATGAAGTTTGTTCCTGATTGTTTGGGTAGAGACATTCACACCAGTGGCCCTCTGGAGGTCATTCTGTAGGGCACCAGCAGTGCTCAGCCTGTTCCTCCTTGCACAAAGGAGCAGGTATCGGTCCTGCTGAGGGGTTGAGGACCTTCTACGACCCTGTCCAGCTCTCCCAGAATAACCACCAGTCTCCTGAAATCTCCTCCATGTTCTGGAGATTGTGCTGGGAGACACATTAAACCTTCTTGCTGCAGCACGTGTGGATGTACCATCCTGGAGAAGTTGGACAACCTGTGCAACTTCTGTAGGCTTAAGGAATCTCCTCATACTGCCAGTAGAGAGAATTACACAAGACAAAATCAGCACAAGTGCAAAACCAGCCAAAAAAGATCAAGAGAGAGAAACTTGAAATGACCCTAAGCTGTTTAACCACCAAGAAAATTATCAGACAGGTTTAATTTAATTCATGCCAGGCCCAATAAAAAAAAAGTGTTCCTTTAATTTTTGTGAGCAGTATAATTAAAATAAAAGAAAATGAAAATAAACAAGAAGGCATTTCTACAAGGTTTAAGATTGAATACTTTGATTTGCAAAGATTCTTTCTAGAAAAAAAAAAGTTAAGACATTTTAAGATTTTTCTTCCATGAAAAGACAGTTACCACAAACATCACCTTTTTTGTGGTCATGGAGCAATTTGGTTCAAAACTATTTTTTTTTTCCATAGAGAAACCAAAGAGGCCATAATAAGATGTTTAAAGCTGCAGAAAGAAACACAGAAGTAGCCAGAGCTTAAACACAAATGAGAATTCACTCATGCAGAAACTTGAGGATAAAAAGCAGCTTTTATCTTCTGTACACGGAGGAGAAATGTGTAAAAAGGCAGAAGTATCAATACAATCTCCCCTTCTGCCTGGAAAAGATTGATCTACACCGCTCATTTATATTCCCACGGATATCAGGCTCTCACGGATTCTTGTTCAACTGAAAATGGACAAAAGCGGTTAAGAAAACAGAATGGATCTGTGTCTTTTCTTCAGGTACAACAAGTGTTAGATTTTCAAAGTTTGGCCTCATATTCTGCCTTTATCAATTCTAATAAAATAAAACTCATCCTGAACAGAGAAGTGAAAACACATTAACATAATATAAACTGGTCCAATGAAAAATATGCCTCTTGCGTGCAAAGATAAAGGAGTAATCCTTTCCATGCTGTGTAAAGTTGTCAACAGCTGCACAGATTATACAGAGAAAATGAAAGGAACACAAACAACTTCACAACACACCCCTGCAGGTCAAAATTCACTTGATTCCCTCTTTTTTTCAATAGTGTTTTACCATTTTCGTGCTGCTGTCATTGTGGTTTGAGATCATTGTCAAAATCAGCTCGGCTGTCAAACAAGAGACTGAAGACTGCAGGGTAAATGAATGTGGTTTTACTCTGATAATCCAAGAACATGACAAATCTTGAGTTTATGTCAAAACCACTATGACACATGGCAGAGCTGCATGAGTGGATTTGTGTGCAATTATAACCAAACCTTATGTTTCCTCAGCTTAATAAAAGGATGTTAAAGGAGAAAAACTAAAAGGGAATTTGTGATAATGACACTGACAGACCTCCAAATGAACCCATCAGTGTCAAAAGAGGGAAAAGGCTGAAGGTTTACTGTGGAGTTTCGGCTCCGTTCTTTAAAACCAGAAAAACATTTTTTTTTTTTCAAATCCTGCTTAGGTTATTTCAAGAGAAAAAAACAGAAAGAAGAAAGCAGAAATGAAACTTTAAGTTAGAGGTTAAACTTTCTAGTTCTGTCAGGTACATAAATAAGAGAAACAATCAATTTGGCACAGATTATTTGGTATGATTAGCCACAAAAAAGTATTTACAGCAATCCCTGATGGTCCACCATGTTTGAAGACAATTAACCCACACTCTGAATCCAACAAAACAAGCAAAGCCCTGCCTAAACTTACTTTGAATTTACAGTGATTAATGTAAGAGTTAAGGGTGTAACTTTTAATCATCTTAATCAATTTGAATCGACATACAGTATAAAATTAAAAAATTGTTTCACAATCAATTTAACTGATTATGTTTGATATTGGAAAATACAATTTGGTTTGATACATGGTTTGCTTATTTACTTTGACCTAAAAATGGCCAAACACCATTGCATTGTGGAAACACTTGTGACATGTGACCATACAGTGTGGTATCATGTTCTAAGCCTGGTTTTTATCTTTGAGTCAAACTGATTGAATTTTTGGCTAAAGATGCCATGAATTGATTTTAGGTCAGGGAATCAGATCGTTCAAAATGAACCAATATCGACTATGAATCGTACCGTCAACCCCAAATCATAATATGACTCAAAGCGTAGGAACATTGGAGATGGCATGTTCTCCCCATACATTCGTGGGTTTTCTCCAGGGACTCCAGCTTCCTCTTTCAATCCAAAAATATGCTTCATAGGTTAATTGGTGCCCCTAGGTGTGCATGTGAATGTTTATAGGTGTGTTATTGTGGCCCTGCGACAGACTGCCAACCTGTCCAGGGTGCATCCTGCCTTCGCCCACATGAGTGGCTGAGTTAGGCTCCAGCAGCCCCATGATCCCGAAAGAGACAAAACGGATTTAGAAAATGAACGAATAAAAGAAATGTTGGTATAATTAATCGATACACCCTTAGTGAGACTTTTTTTTATCTCTCTGTGTGGCCCTGCAATGGATTGATCCACATTTAGCGTGAACCTCACCTTTGTTCAATAGTGGCTAGTATAGGCTCCAGCAACCCTGTGACCCCAAGAGGGGTTGAATGGTAATAAAAAATGGAGAAAATGCATGGATGAGTGTGCAGACTAGGCCAAAGATTTTTACATCTTCTGTGGTTTCACTTCTTTCTCTACTTCAACCGGCAAATAGCCTGGAAACATCATGTGGCAACTGCTCGTGTAATGGTGGTATTGCTTGAAACAATTTTGCAAGTAATATGTTGATTTCTCTAGAGAGTGAACACAAACTGAAAAAAAAAAAAATGTTTTCTGAAAGTGTTTCTTAGCCTGTCTTGTTTCTTGAGTTAGGGTCTTTATACGGGCTTTGGTTGTCATATATTATACCCTCCTGGTTTGTGCTCACTCTAAGCCACGATGCCTCAAAAGGAGAAGTTGTTGTAATTATGTGATAGGGTTGATAATCCAACTTTGAAAATACAAAGTGAAAACAAACCAAACGGGGATAATGTCTTTAATGTTTCAAACAATTTAAGCAGAGTCTACATGCTATTACGAATGCCGCCTTAAGATTACACAATATCAGATTCCGAGAGATCCAGCCCTCCTGTTTGAAACCTATAGACTGAATTCATATTAAGATCCTGATCCTGAGAAATTTCTCTGCACTTGAAAAACTTTCAACAACTTGCAGAGTTAGTAAAAGAGTAGCAGCGCTTACCAACAATAAACCCAACAATGCAGAAATCAGGAGGATAGATTGGGCAATAGGAGAGGAGGCACGCAGTTTGCTGCTGACTCTGCATCCCTGAGGAAAACAGACGAACCGACTTTTAGCTCAGCAAGACTTCCCTGCAGGTATAGATGATAAATTCATGAGCATGGATGAAACAGATTATCACATCTGGGGATGAGAAGAGAGCAGCGGACACTCTAGACTTTGAAAGTAACACAGATAGATGGAAAGTGGGTGATATGCGTCTATAATCAGGTTGAGGATTAAACGGCGGCTCTCTGCCAGTTTGGCGTAAATCTGACTTTGAGAATTCCAGTTAAGATTCTTTTGTTTCTTCCAAAGGCAGAAACTTCAGAAGAGAAAAGAACAGGGTGACATTGGCACTCTTCTTTATAAGAAACGTAATAGAAACATTACAAATATTATGACTCAAACCAAATTTTAACATCTTCTCTATTATTAAAAGAGAGCTTGTGGACATACATATGCTTACGGAAATTGCTGCCTGTGTGCTTTCATGACTGTGGATCGTGCGTTCTCACGAGCGTGGGTTCATGCAGTGAGTGACGGGTCAGCGGGGAATACAGTCTGGATGATGGGGGATGGTGAGGTGGATGGAAACGCGGAAGTGCAACTGGGGGTGGCAGTGGTGGGGGATGGGTCCAATGGAAATGTTGGAAGAGAAGAACATTGATGGCATGAGAAGGATTGTGGGAAATATCCTTGTTCGAGTTTAGCAACTCGCTCCTGTGGGGTCAGACATGATGCGACTCAGACGGAAAAAAAAATGGGGGTTGCGGCAAAGGGTTTTGTGGTGTCAGCAGATTTAAAGCAATAGTCTATTGAGCACCTTCAGTCAGGGAATTCTGTGGCTTGGCATTGTGCTATAAAATAGACTATTGTGAGAGCAAGGAGACTAATAAGGTTTCCTCTTTGCTATTCATGCATTTAATCTCTGATGTGGAAACATGCCTGCATTGTAGTCAACATAAATCTGCACACATTCATGCACAGGATTTGCCATATATATAATATAAATCCATGCAGCCCTCTTCCTACAGCACAACTATTATAGGGTTGTTTTTTAGCTCCAAGACTATAAAGCCTTTAAATTTATGTTTGTGTAATATTGATTAGAATTGCTCTAAGATTGCTTCTTATTTTGGTATGTATCTTTATTTTTCTTCATCTGTGCTTAGTTGTGAGTTGCGACGGATCAAATCTTACATTGAAATCGATTTTAAAAGTATATTTTTCTAATTTAAATCCACCTGGATTAACATTTGCACTATTGAGTCCGAGATAAACAAGGAAACTTTTTATGTAATTTTATTGGGAACCTGCAGTGGAAAATAGCTTTTCTGTTGTTTTTTAATGTGAGCATGTACAATTTCATTGATACAAGTTGTACGATTGTGCAGTTTAATTCATCAGCTATGTTATTGTATGTGTTTATGTGGCTTAATCAATTAAGATTAAAGGAAAACTTAAAAGGTAAGTTTAACCCCTAGAAGAAGGTTCTAGATGACAAGCCAGACTTAGAGTGCTTCTAAAGAATCTGAAGGTATACGTTCACACTGAACATGTGTCAAATGTTCAAAAACATAGGCGTTATTTAATATGGTTTTACCATATGGTGTTTACACTGGACTGCTGTTACCAAATACTAGAGCGTTCACTCACAATTGGAATATGCTTGGTGCACAATGTCAATGCAGTGCAAATCTCATTAATCTTGCTCCAGACATTTTTATTCACAGTTCTATTCCGATATCTGGAAGACTTGGTGTCAAATAATTATAGGCGGGAACAAATTCCAATTATTAATATCTCCTTTATAATCAATTTTCAAATAGTTGCCATTTCCTTGTATTCAACAGAGCACTATCCAAACATCACTACCAAATCACTATAAAAACTTAGGTAGCAACATCTGATTACAAAAGGTTTTAACTTGAAAGTCCAAAATTTCCACACATTTACGTGGACTTATCTTTAAAAGTGGTTGCTTGAACTCGCCATGCCAAAGTTGGCATGAACATAGCATTAAGAATAAATTAAAAACATGATCCACTATGTTGCTTTGACTGGCATCAATGGGGTCCCAGTCCGTAGCCAGGCTCGGTATTGGAGCTTCAAGGAATATGCCTAATGGCCAGACACCCTCTCACGGGATTTTGTTGGGCTCAGCCCAAAAAGACTACATAACAGGCTTATCTTCTACTAGGCCCATCCACAGCAAGGCCCACAAGAGGCTGGTGCTTTGTATCTGGGTAGCAGTCAAGGGTGGGTACCTTGACAACCCAATCCATGGAGATGGAATCTAACCATTAGGACACAAAATGTCACCCCACTGTGTGGGAAGGAGCCGGAGCTTGTGGAGCAGGCGGGATGTATAGTTTGGCCTCTGAAACCCAATTCTACGAGAGGAGCTGGACTGAGACGACAGTTTGAGTGTGTTTACAGCTCATCTGTGTTTCCTGGATACTAAGGCAATAAGAGGGGCAGGCCTTCAACAGATCACCTGGTAGTGAGTGAGATGGATTCACCCGCAGAGGAACAGACTGGACAGACCAAAATATACAGTGAGGCTGTAGGAATTTGAAGCTGAGTTCCTTGTCAGGAGAGTCTTCAACTGTCACATCTGGGAGATCTTAAACCAGATATAGAAGGAGGCTGGAGACTTTGTGTGTTGTCCATCTCCACTGTCAATGCAGCTGTTCAAAGCTGTGGCTGTAAAGTAGCTGAAGTAGGCGAGTCCATCACCCAGGCTGAAGTCACAGATGTAGTCAAAAAAATCCACGATGGCAGATCAGTTCCACGATGAGTGCATCAAATCTTTTAAAGTTGTGGAGCTGTCTTGTGTAACACAAATTGTAAGCTTGTGAATCAAAATAGAAGTTTTGGCAGCTTTAATATAAGCTAGACGGATGAGAGGAGCGGGAAAGGCTGGAGTGAAGGGTGTCACTGATGTGGGCTACAGGAAAATTGAATCACAGATGCATACATGGTGACTTGATGCCATTTTTATGCACCAATAAACTGCATCATATACAGTTATGTCATAGTTCTGCTCAAATTAATACCCTTTATCCTCATTGGGGCAGCCATGGTGCAGAGGTTGAGTGATTGACCTCAAGTGTGTCTAAGTCCCCACGGGCGAGACACTAAACCTCACATTGTTCTTGGCGGGATTGTTGTAAGGAGCTCTATCAGTGTGTGAATGTGTGGGCGTGGATGAATGGGAGGGTTACTGACAAGCGCTTTGGGCCTTAATCAAGGTAGAAAACCACTAGATAAGTATACACCATTTGCTATTACCCTATTAATTTAGGATGTTGTGAGTTTGAATCCCAACGCATCCCATTGCTTATTGCAAAATTGAAAGAAAAAAAAAAAACAAACACCTAAAAGCAAAGCAGCTTGATGTTCTCCAGAGAAGGCACCACAAAGTGAACTCCATTGTAGTTGGTGCATCTTTAAAACACCTTGTAAGTTCAGACATGAGGCCAGAAAGCCTGGAAACATGCATGGATGACTTCTACAATGATACGTTCATAAAAGCCTGTCTTCCACACCTATCAGTGGTCTAACACTGCAAGGACACCATTTCAGGAGCTTATTTTTTGCTCAGACAAACCAACCTCTGCCTCAGTCTGCCCACGCAGGTACAGCAACCCACACAAGGCGAGGAAATGTGCACCGAGTGAAGGCCAGCCGCTGTTATTGTGGCACGTAAAGCTCGACTGTCTGAGCTTAAAAGGCTTTCAGGGGGAGTGTTTTCACTCAAACCCTAAATGTGTCAGTGGAGGGCTGGAGGGGCAATAAAACCTCACTAACAATTTTTGGTTTGATTCATGAAAGAAATGCAGAGGAAAGCCTGAAAGATGAAACCCAGGAGAGTAATGGTTTTCTCCACACATTAGACATGTGTTTGAGCAGGAAATCCGGTTACAGGAGCAAACATTGACCTGTTTTTCATTTACATGCCTGAGGATTGCAACTGCTCCAGACATGCGTGAGGCGGGTGTACACTGTGACAGGTCTGCGTGGTTGAGTGTGTGGGAGGATTTTGGAGGCAAAAACAACAAGGAAAGGAAAAAAAAAATGACAGCAAGTTTTTTCAAGGAGAAACAGACAACACAGGGTGCACATGAATACATAGCGAGGAGCAGAAATTCCTCCCGAGTCACAATTAACCCAGACACAAAGGAACGAAGGAGCGCGAACAAGCAAAGCTTTGGCACAACTTCACTGCTTTCGGCGCAAGAACTCTTCCAAAATATAGGCCACTGGCACAGAGTCAAAAAGGAGGCTGTAGTTCTGTTAGTCTGGCACAAAACAACACAACCAACCAGCATACGAGTCGGAGCTGCGCCAGACAGGTGCAGCACACAGTCTGTGTCTCGACTGGACAGCTTTTTATTTGAAGATGATTGGAAAATGGTTCCACTCAATCAACCCCTCACTTTAAGAAAACACGTCTTTTTTTTTCAGAAGAGATGCATGCAATTACATGCTGCCAGTTTGAGCCCCAGGCAAATACACCCACACTCACACACACATGCTCACATTTTCATTCAAAACCTGCTTTTGTTTTGTGTCTTTGTAAGCTCTCATAACAAACAGAAGACACAAATGGATACAATGCAAAAGGGAATAAGTGCAACTAAGATACGCTGGAAAATTGCAGGTGTTTCTTAACTTGAGAGTCAAGTTGCTTACACCATCAGTAGATCAAGACAGTGTGCATGCTGACCTAGAGGATTTACATGTTCTTATATTTAATTATTTATTGCATTTGTGTGTACATATTTTATATGGCTGGATGTTCTGGATGATAAACTGCGTAGTATCTTGGCCACAAGAATCCGTAAGGGGTTTGACCGAAACAGATGAAACACTTAGTAAAATACAAATACCAGCTCCTTACTGACTGTGCCCAAATGTTGCAAACACAGGGTGTGCAGGTGATGCGCAAGTGCCTGTAGGACGCCCATAGGATGCAGACACAAACTACACTCTGGTTGTCTATTTTCCTCACTTGCTGCACACAAAGACAGCGCCCTTATCACTTGAGCATCACTAACAGGTCCCTTACACAGTGTACAGGTTTTAAGGGTGTCAAGAGAATGAAAAATCCATATGACATGCCCACTTCTCACCTCCTTCACCCTTACGTGTTGTATAAGTGTTCACTATGACCTGTCAACCACATTATGCTGATAGAAAAAAAGTGCATGAACCATTTACTCTACAGGTTCACCCAGTGATCTACTATCTTAAAAATGTTATGCAAAACACTTACATGCTCCATAAAGGTTTGCCCATTTTCCACCAAAAGACAGCCTGTATCCACCAGCAGTTGTGACTTACCCCGGGCTCACACGGCTAGCGTTACAGTTCAGGTGCGGTGAAGGAGCGGTCTAGCTACAGTCGATGGCTCCTATTAGCTATAGGCCGGCTGCAGCCACGGGCTCTGCTGCTGACCTCGCAGAACTTCAAACTCACATACTTTCCCGCTATCCCCCCTTTGTCCGCTGCGTTTCAGCTGCGTTGTTCGGCAAAAATTTGAACCAAACGAAACGGAAAGACGTGAACGCCTGCAGTGGGATTTCCTCTCGCACTTTTAAAGTTACGTGAAGACTGCGGCGCTCGCATCAGAGCTGTAACGCTAGTGGTGTGACCTCGGGGTCAAGTATTTGCTTATTGGGTTTAAAAAAAAAAAAAAAGAAAAATCTGATTCGGGCTATATCAGATAATCCATTTATCCTGAAAACCACCCAGAGAGGCAAGAAAAGCAAAGACCTGAAGAAAACAGTAAAAAAAGTGACAAATGTTTTGCCAGAAAAGGTGGTGTAGTGATTTTTCTGCATTTATGATATTCCAACAGTGTTAGGTCCTACTCTTCTCTCAGGCTAGAACTATTTGGCTGACAGATGAGCAGCCATATTCTTTCTTGATCTTTAAAAGTGTGTTGATTCAACTCAGTCTTTGTCACTCCTGAGTATGTGTGAAAGCAACCAGACTAAATAAATTCCAGTTAGAGTGTGTGAGACTATTCCAGTGTAAAACTGGCCTTAATATTCATTAAAATAATAGTAGAAACTCACAGTGAGTTGATGTTTTTTTGTTTAGTGACTGTTTTTAGGCTATTTGAGATCTCTTGTGTTTGGTAATCCTTTTAAACAGATTACAGGAAAGCTGAAAGACCAGCTCCAATGAAAATTGTGCTTTTGGTGTTTTTTACATGTTGTTGTATAGAATTTTACTCATGAAGGAGGACGTATATTAAGATTAACATTCAATTTCTGAGTAATTCTTTATTCATATTGTTGTGAATTAGGAACAGACGAAAAAAAAATCTGGTTTTAATCTTCATTATGATGTAACTGTTCTAGTTCAAAAAAATCAAATGAAACATTTTAAGAAAACATACTCGCCAAAAGCTGAATTCAAGTTATGGATTTGATTAAATATTTGTGGGTCATTTTGACCCATGTGCTGCTTATTGTGATTCCTCATCTTCCTCTTCAGTTTGGATTGAGTTCCTCTCTGCATCACTTACGGCAGTTCTCCTCGTCGCTGTTATCTGAGCAGTCGTCGTCGTCGTCGCACCTCCAGATGGTGGGGATACACCTCTTGTTGTTGCACTGAAACTGTCCATCCTCACACTCATCCGTCCCTGGATCAACATGAGGGGAGGAGAGAGAAAGGAGGAGGAGGGGATCAGAGGCCAGATGATCTGCTAAAGTAAACGCTTGTTGTTGTCATTTGCAAATGAATGCCTAATTGTTATGCAGCATTCATGCAGGTCAATTAGAGCGCGCGCGGGCGTCATGCTGTTTTCTCTCCGCCTCTTATCGGGATGTGTAACAGTTTCTCCCTCAGCAGAGGAGGAAGAGGAGGAGGAGGAGGAGGCGACTCTCAGCTTCACACACTTCTTTCTCCACAGACAGGCTGCTGCTTCGGATGCAGGATGCTCCAGCCGGGAAACACCTGCCGCGCTCACGCACGCGCGCAGCATCCAAACTGAAGCATCCCGGACAGGTCAGCACAGACTCGTGGTCAAAAGAAGCCGCCTCGTTCCGCGCGCGGTATTAGGAAAAGTGGCCTCCTCTTGTTGAAGCACTGAGCACCGGGGAGAGCGTCCAGTCAGCCCCGCTCAGTCCAACAGCAGAGCAGTAGATTTCATTTCATTCACGAGCAAACAACATCACGCGCACGTGCAGAACAAAGAGGCGCGAGCGCCACCGACCTTCTGAGGAAACGAGCCCGAGGAGGAACGCCTGAACAAGTAGCAGAGTCCTTAAATCCGTCCACATTTCTGGAGGAGCTCATTCACATCCACAAAACAAAGCCCGACAGACGCTCCTGTAGCGCCGCGACGCTGCCGCCAGACTCCGCCGTGAGCTCCCCCCCTATCTGCCCCTCACTGGCTGTTTACACCGTGACGACACACGAGGGGCGGGGCGAGGCGCTACAATAAAAAGAAATAGAATATAGAATAGAATAGAATAGAATAGAATAGAATAGAATAGAATAGAATAGAATAGAATAGAATAGAATAGAATAATTTAACAATAATAAACTAAAAAAAGCTTATATATTTGATCTATCTATCTATCTATCTATCTATCTTGAATAAATCAGAATTTGAGTCCTAATCATCTGCCATGGCAACCATTTTAATAAACAGCTGATGTACTGACTGTGTCAATCCCATCAACAGTAATATTGAAAAAAAAGAGTGTTGCCATTGCAATCTGATAATGTGCTACTTCATTTATATGAATGAATCACACATTATTATAAAAAATATTTGCACATTTCATGATAGTGTAAAGATTTTTCAGAAAAATCTTAAAAATTAAGACTAAAATAACTGAAAAGGGTCACTAAAGGCAGAGTTTAAGTTAGAG
This sequence comes from Oryzias javanicus, assembly GCA_003999625.1. Taxonomy (NCBI): domain Eukaryota; kingdom Metazoa; phylum Chordata; class Actinopteri; order Beloniformes; family Adrianichthyidae; genus Oryzias; species Oryzias javanicus. The sequence goes on from CM012453.1 coordinate 17,398,657, forward strand.
AACTCAGACTTTTTCAGATACCTCCAATTGCTGTGTTACTTTGAACATAAAATTCAAATCAACACAGATCTTAGTGATCTCATCCTTTTGATATTCCTAAAAGCCTATAAGAGCAATGTAATTAAAGGGGCTATTGGTAAGTTTTATAAAGGGTTTTTGTCCAAAAAAAAAAGCACATTCAACAAATTACATTAAAGAAAAATGGGAAACTGAAGGAAATTTTACAATACCTGAACATGACTGGTTAAAATTATGTGAAATCTCAGTGGAAATGTATCATTTCACACACCCTGCGGGAGTTCAACTGGAAATGACTTACAAGATTTTTCATTACTCCGAGACAAAAAGCATGTTTCGGTGCTGGTAATGCCGTCTGTTGGAGATTGTGTGGGGCACAGGAATCAAATCAAACTTTATTTGTAAAGCATCTTTCCAAAAAATCAATTTCACTCAAGGTGCTTAAATAAAACATAATCAAGTTTTAAAAACAAAGAACAAGAGATTTTTCAAGGAACATCCCCCACCCCCGTCCACACACACACAAACACTAGTCAACATGTTGCCACACCATGGTTGGATAAAATAATAATAATAAATAGATAAATAAAATAAAATAAATACTAAGAAGAGTGAAAGAAAGTTGAAATCAGACTTGTACTGGAGTGAGGAAACAATATTTTAGGGACCACAAAAGTGACCCCCCAATCAAATTCACAGTGCGCTACCACAGGACCCCCCAGATTCAAGCAAATAGCCAGACCTGGGAGATCCCGCTGTAGCGACCCTGTTTATTGAGAAAGGTCAATCTCTGATGTGGAGGATCCCTCTGAGGAAAAAACTGGAGTTAAAAATGTAAAAGGAGTAAAATAAATAAAAATTAAATTATTAAAAACAGATATAAATAACAAGACAAATAAAGAAAAAATAGACAGACAAATCAATCAGTAAAAAGTCCATAAATAATTAGGCAGAAAAAGAGACCATAAAACAAAATATAAAATAACTTTCTAGATTTCAACTAAAAGGTAAGTTGAGCCTTCCTTTAAAAACATGAACCGTCTCTGCAGCCCTGAGGCTCTCTGGAAGGCTGTTCCACAGGCGAGGTCCATAATAACTGAATGAGGCCTCGCCGTATGTCTTAGTCCTAACTTTTGGAATAACAAAGGCCTGTTCCAGAGGACCTCAGGGTCCGCGAGGGCTCATACCTTAAAATCATTTCTGATAGATAAGCAAGGAAGCAAACAATTGGAATATCTTTTGGGATTGCCCAAAGACTCAACCATTCTGGGCTGATTTCCACAAAAAGGTAGTGAAAATACAGTTTAAATCTTTTTTCAACCACTTTGACACCCCACACCAACAAACAAATAAATATCTACTTACAACGCTCATATTAGCTGCTAACAAAGCAATAACTAGTCTGCTTCCTTAGCCCCCTGTGGAATCAGACTGGATAAATGTTGTAAATGACATTTACTTTATGGAAGCAATCACCTTTTCTATTCGTCTCAGAAAATGTATGTTTATTAAGCTATGGACTAAATGGGTTGAGCATATTAAGCCTTTAAGGCCGGGCTTTGTTGAAATAAGTTAAAATTAAGTTGTTAACTTTTCTTTTTCTTTTACTGGTAATGTCAGTGGTTGACAGACTTCCTTAATGTGCACTGGGTAAAACCCCCGTTTTCTTTTCATTTTTTCTTTTTTTTTTCTCCGTTAATTTTACTCTCCCTCCCTTGTTGTTCCATGTGTTTACCTTCCCCGGTGAAAAAAAATTCAAAGAGTGGATCATGTTTGTAATTTGTTCAAAGAATGTAACTCCTACCTACATGCCTCTTTATGGAAAATAAATAATTGAAAAAAAAATAAATAAATAAGACTAAAGGACATAGATGCTTTCTTGTTGAACCTTTAGTTATACAGGTAGGTTGATTGAGAACCATTTCTCATATACAACCACGACTTGAGTACGCATCAGCAATACAGAAACAGAACAACAGCGCAATAAGTTACATACTGATAAAAACGTGGTGTCCTCTCTCATCAATACTTTAAATATTCACAATAACATGTGTACAGGAGGCACTAACTTAATGATTACATTATAGAGACAGAAGTTAACCAATAAAAAAAGATAAAAATATCTGCATTCATCACTAATCACATCTGTTACAGTTTTTTCAATCGTTTTTCTGCATTTCTCACAATAGTATTAAAGTTTGCACCACTGCTAAAGCGTTTCTCAAAACACTTAGTGCAAACTGCAAAACATGGCAGGTAACCTGCACAAGCGAGTCACTTTTTCAAAATGCAGTGACTCAAAATGGGTATAAAGCAAGTTGTTATGTCAATTAAAGTGTCGTTTTTATCAATTTTTTAAGCTTTAACAAATTCACCAATATTTTAAACCTAAAAATGACAACTCAACTACAGAGTCAATCATTTGTAATTTAATACAATTTAGGGAACTTTGTTTTTTTATTCTTTTGATTTTTTAACTTCTTGTACCTCTTGGGTTTAGAGTTATTAGTAATTAGTTTGTAGGTTCAAGTTTAATTATTTTTGTATTTTCTTGATTTTTTTGTTTCGCTATAAAAGTTTTTAGGGTTCTGCCATTCTTAAGCCCTTTAGTTTTCTAGATTTTCCTTTCTGCCAATAATTTTGTTTCAGAAAACTATTTTTTTATTTCTTTAGATGTTTAAACATTCAGTCAAGCAGCTGTAACAGTTATTTTGGTGTAAGTATCTGTTTTATGAGAGCAGTTTTATGTTCAAGTGGCATTTTTGTTTTGCCTCCAGGACAGTTTTAGAAGTATTTACATCTAATGAGATTTAAATCTGTCAGGATTTTAGCTTGGGGTAAAATAGTTAAAAATTTGACTCAATAATAGTAATAATCAAATAATGAATAGTGTAAAAGAAGACAAAAACTCTTTGGCCCAATTGTTTCAGTTTTTGATATGAATTTCTGTATCAGACATGTTCAGTTGTAAGAAAAAACTCTTTGGACTCAAAAAAAAGAAAAATGTGGTACGGCTGGAGCCGTAGTTAAAAAAAAACTAAGACGGAGACAGAAAGTAACGGGTGAGAATAAATGGTCCCACCCCCTCAAAACAATTAATCCAACTCTATTTGACAATTGTTATTGATTGATTTAATGTCTCATGTGTGCATAAATGCAAATATGTCTATTTATGCTCAAGAGCAATTCTGAGGTAAGACAATAGCATCAATTTCCATCATTTATTTTTGAAATCAATTTATGAATTAATACATTTGAAAAATTGGTATTTGTTTTTAAACATTATTGTATTTTTCATTAGATTTTATTAATGAAATGCTTGAAATACTGTGAACCAATCAATGAGTCAAAGCATGCGAGCCTCTTGGGATGACCTAGATTTCTGCATAAATTTGACTCAATATATGTTCTGAACTTTAACTTATAATCATAACAACAGAGAAGCAAAGTGAGTTTAAACTGAAATCATGCATTTATTAAATATAATATATGTTCACATTTTTGGTGAACATGACATGTTAACATTTACAGAGAAGGAAGGACATGTATGTAAAGACCTGGACTAACGATGGCTTCAAGACCTAATTGGGGCCAGGAGACAGCCAGCATGGAGTCGCATCAGTGTGAAGAGACGGGATGTGTTGGTAAAAGCTGCCCTGCTCTGTAGAAATACTCACTTGTTATGACTTTGCTGCTCCCAAGAAGCATAAGCTGAATTTCCCCATACCTCACACAAAAGTGCTCCAAGAATTGAAAGAAAAAATACATATTTATTTAAATTTAGAACTAGGATCTTTAAGAATTAAAAAAAAAAACATTTGATGAAATCCACAAATAAAAAACATTTTGCAATAACTATTTTAAGAAAATATACATGGAGATGTAATGTAGATGTAGATATAAATATTACATTTGCTCACAATGATATTAATTTAAATAATAATTTGTATATAATGAATGTTCAGGAAAAGTCATCTTAATTGCCCACTGTCTCAATTTTGATCCACACATTGTTAAGATGGTCTACCTGAATAATAAAAAGAGTATTTAGCAAAAAATTTTGCATTCTTTCAATACACCAATTAGTCATTTCAAAAAATTTATAAGAATAGATGAGCAACTCTTATGATAAAGTTTTGAAAATTAGCTAAACTTTCTTCTGCCAAAAGTGTTTTTGAGATTTCAGGGAAGCAGCCATTTCGAAATGAGCAGTAAAAGCCTTTCTACTGCCCCTAGTGGAATGATGACGAACTACAGGACACGAAACATGGACCAAGTTCTATAGTATACATTCTCACAGAAAGTTTGGATCCCGCTAATGAAATAGCAGGGCCGGATCTAGCCAGCCCCAGTTGGGGGTGCAAACAGAATATCAGGGGGGGCAAGTTTGGGTATACCTAGAGGTTAGGATGTCAAATCCTCCTGAGAGCATAAAATGCATTAAAAATGAAAGATAACTGAGCTATAACTATTGTCTTTTGTGATCCATGTAATTTGTCTTCAGTATGTTCTCCCCCTGCATGTGTGGGTTTTCACCAGGGACTCCGGCTTCCTCCCACCATCCAAAAACATGCCTCATAGGTTAATTGGTGACTCTAAATTGCCCCTTGGTGTGGATGTGTGAGTGAATGGGTGTGTGATTGAGCCCTGCGACAAACTGGAGACCTGTCCAGGGTGAACCCCGCCTTCGCCCTTCTGTAGCCGGATTAGGCTCTGGCACCCCGCGACCCCGAAAGGGACAAACCAGTCAGGAAAATGAATGAATGAATGAATATTTTATGTAGGATGGCATTCCTGGCACCAGGATACCCTCTGCGTTTACCCTGGCTAGGGGGTGGTGCAGATGTCACACTAGCTTATGCCCTGTGGAGACTACATTTTTAGAAATTAATTTATTCATTTTTAAGTGAGTCAGTGTAATTTGTTTTTATTTTTTAATTCCTTTTGTGTATTTTTTGTTACTTTCATAATTTTGAAGCCTGACTGTTTATGCATCTCTTATTGGCCTTCCTTAAGCATCTTTTTTATTTATGATGTAGTTTGTTTCACTTTTATTTATTTACGTTCAAGTTTATCTTTGGTTTAGTTGTTTTTTTTGTCTTTTATTTACGACATGTATTTTTTGTCACTGTTGTTTATTAAGCGCTGAACACAGAGCATGTCTTGTATCAGTCATTACAGCATTAGCCGTCTGCTTTTTTGTGCAAAAGTCTGAACAAATGAGTCCATATCCAGGCTTTTTGTTATTGCCTTCTCATGAGCCAAGATAACTAAATGTTGTTTTCTCTCATGTAGCATGGTGCAGCGGAAGGGGGTAAGAACTCGAGACAAAGTAGAGAAAGAGCTTTCACATGATGCAGATGACACACCAATCACGATGGAGGTCACATACATGAGATGGAGCTGAGGAAAGGCATTCTTATACCCATGTAGATATTTGCAGATGGTGGAGAGGTCTACAAACTCTACATTGCCACCAGCATCAGTCTTTTTGAACTCTTTTTCCAACATTATTTTTGCAACCAGAATCTCATTGAAGAGTTTGTCACTGTCACTTCCTGCCATTTTCTGCAGAGGGCTTAACATGGAAACATCCAGAAAAGAGGGAGATTAAGGTTGAAGACTACTAACTGCTTTCATCAGCTCCAGATTGCTTTTGGAGAACCTTGTCTCCATCTCTACAATGGCTCTCTCCAAAATGTTGAGAAGAGCTCTCTTCAGAGACGGGCAAGGAGTCAAGGAGTCTTCTGCACGGCACAGAGTGGACAGAACAGCACTACCTGTGAGCGCTGAGCTCATTGTTCTCTTTCTTTTAGCAGCTGCTGGAGGCATTCTGGCTAATGCCTCACTCTCCTCAACCCTCATCTGCTTCAGAGCCTGCAGGGATGCACTGACTACTTCTGAAGCACAGCACAGGTCAACTGAATGAGCCTGCAGCATGGCATTTGCTGCCTTCAATGACCCCAAGACTTTCAGAAGGAACTTTCCTATTTCAAAGAAATTATGCCTCCGTAACATCATCAGTAACCCCGATGCCTCTGTGCAGATGTCAACAGCAGCAGCTCTGTCCTTTGTGACTTCTGACAGGATCCTCATAATAGCATCCTGATTCTCCATAAGGCACTTGGTCACATCATGGTGGCTTGTCCACCTGATCTCCAACAGCCGTTTTAGGGAGGGAACATCATAGTTCTGTGACACATAATGACGATGAAAGAATGAGTGCAGGGATCCTGACAGATCAAAAAAGGTTTTTGCACATGGCTCTGCTTGCATTGCATGCACCACTGCCAAATGCAGCTGGTGGTTATAGCAGTGGATATAAGGAATATCTTTCCCTACCCTCTTTTGCAATAGGGCCTGAACCCCACCCCTGACCCCACTCATGACAGAAGCTCCATCATAGCATTGACTGATCATTTCAGCTGCATTATAACCACAGTCAGAAAGATGCTGAAGAATTTGGGTGGTAATAAATTCTGCATTTAACTGACTGAGGTCCAGCAGACCAATCAGGTGCTCTTCTGGAAGACCTTTACAGACAAATCTGATAATGACTGACAGATTCTCCACATTGCATCTGTCTCTGGTTCCATCACTTTTGATGCAAAAACCAGCAGAATCTGCTTTTTATAATTATCTTTGATTTTATTTAATACCATTTTGGCCAGTGTTTCAATTATTTCATTTTGGATGTTGTGAGAGGTGTATTTTGCATTTTGTGGGATGGTTTTGCTTATTTCGTTAAACTTGGGGTCCTTTGTTAATGTGTAGTCCACCAGTTTTAAGAACAGTCCTGCAGAGAAATCCTCATTTGAGCTTTCCACACTGCCACGAAGTGGAAGTTCATTCACTGCAAGGAACTGAACGACTTCTCCAATTGTTTTATATAATATTTATTTTTTTCGATTTGTGAGGGCCCTATTAGGTTACTAATGCTTTCCCCTGTGGCTTCTCTCTGGGACATTTCAGACCAGGATTTTGCATTTTTTATGTGGCATTGACTTGAGGCATGCTTTGTGAATCCCTTGTCTTTCTCCAGTGCGGTTTTCCAGTTATTAAATCCATGTTTTGTGAAAACCAAATCCCTGTCATTGTTTCCCCCAAATTTACGACACGGGAAACAAAAGCATGCATCAAGCTTTGCTGAATATTCCAGCCATGGTCTTCCACGATACCAACCTGGGCAGAATGAGCGTGTGTTTTTTCCGAAGTTACGCCTGGGAAAACCAGAGCTGTGGGCTGTGACGGTGCTAACATGGTCAAGCCGGATTTTACATCATCTGCAGCGGGCACTGCAGGCCTTGGAGCAACTGGGGAAGCTGGGCTGTGCTTGAGACACTAGAAAAACTAGATGCACTGGGCTGGGCAGTACCAACCGATGAGTCGGTCTCTGCTGCTGCCGCTAATGCCTCGGGACTAGTAGCTTCGCTGCTAATGCTAGCGCTAGCTTTAGCAACAAGAAACTTGCGCATAGTAAACTCGTTTCTTGGTTTACAGCAAGCTGGAACAAAGAGAGCGACAGATAGGATAGAGGATGAGAATTTTTTAAAATGATGAGTGATCAAATAACTTCAGTTGTAAACGCACGACGAAGACACTGAACGGCCGCTAAGCTCTGCTGGACGGCGCCTCGCTCTGAGCCTGAGAGCTATGCAGAGAATTTTATGGAGTTTCACGAGAGGCCACGCCCTCTCTTCCATCTACCAATCAGCATTAGCTGCTTGTTTGAATGAGAGCCAGAGAGAGCAGAGAGCGCTCTGTTTTTCTTTAAACACATTTTTAAATTTAGATAGTTTTGCGATCACGTTTGGGGGGGCAGTCCTGGCATTTGGGGGGGCATTGCCCCCCCTTGCCCATGCCTAAATCCGGGCCTGTGAAATAGGGGTCTCAGAAATCCATACTGACATACAAATGGCTATGTAGAGTTAACTTTAAAAAAAAAAAAAAAAAAACACGTCCTAAAGCAGGGATGAACAAACTTTTTTACTTGTGGGCCACAAAAGTTCTTGGAAGACAGAAGGGCTGACCAAGAGCAGATTTGTGGTATGTTTTAGTGATTCACCCCATTAAAGAAAGAAAGAAATAACACGGGGTCTGCATGAAAACGTGCCTTAATCTTGATTGAAGATTAATCTAAGACAGAACTTTTCAGAGTTTTTTATTTTGAAACTGTATTTTTTGTTTTCATTCCAGTGCCATTTTCACCAATAAGTTGATGTCCCTCAGGCAAAAACTCAAATAAGGGCAATGCTGTGTTTATGTGGTGTTGAAATAATTGGAAAAATGACTGTCCAACCTGGAAATCACACATGATTAGTGCAAAAACAACAAATCTCCAAATGCTACATGAATGCAAAATAACATTCTGCACCTCAACAAAAGTTAAATTTATTTGTAGTGCGCCATCTATGAGGAGACACCTGAACTACAAGGAAAACAAAGCCTTATGGGTAATCAAAATTATTTGTTCCAGTTTGACGGGCCATATTAAATATTTTAAAGGGGAACATATGGCCCAGTGGCCGTAGGTTGCTCACCCCTGTCGTTATTATCGTGATGTTCATGTGTCTACAGTAAGATAGTTTACAAAATGAGACATTTCAGCGCTTTTGCTTCTCTCACTGAATGTGGTCATGCTGTAAAAATGCAAACATCAAACATCATTCCAACTGCAAACCCAACGCTTTAATGCCTTATGGTGTGGACAAATTGTTGCTATCACTTGAGAAATACATTTTAAAATGTATCAAGATGTTTCTTAGAAACACTAAAGAAACCCCTGATCTGGATAAAGACCCAAAGCAAAGAGGAGAATCAGTAACAAAAGGGCTTCACAGGCAGAAAAAAAAAAAAAAAAAACTCATTCTGGAGAGGTTCAGCCAGAGTCCTTGTTGCGTCCGCGTGGAGACAAGGATCACACCGTGCAGCTCTTCAACACACCTGTTTATTCTCACCCCACCCCCCGCATCCTATCATCACACTTGCCACACCCTGTGGTGCAGCTCCTAAAAGCACAGTAACTCAGTACTTAACAAACTATGTTAACGGCAACTAACTTAACATAACTCTGAACACTTTCAGACATAACATTTCTGACCTCAACCAGACTGAGAAGCTGCAGCACAACCTCAAGAGAGTGACTCACTCCAGACATCAGACAGACACTGAAACAGTTTCATAAAGAAAGATGATCCAAAATTATTCCCGAGCATTGTGCAGATCTGTAACTACAGGGAAAGTTTGGTTGAGGTTGTTGCAGTCAAAGGAGGGTCAAGTAGTTTTATAAACACAAAGGTTTTATCCACCCAGAAATATTGACATGTTGTGCTGATTAAAAGCAGGAAAACTTCTGCTGTTGTGTTAAGCAGACTGTGTTTTTGTGACTTACATGAAGATCAAAGCACAGGTTGTGTCCAATTTGTGCAAAAAAATAGAGGCGATCCCACAGGGTTTACATACCTTTTACTTGAAACTGCTATTATTAACAGCACCCCTGAGTGATAATGTGGTATGAGCCTCATCTATATGCAAATGTTTAGGTGAACTGCAGGCTCCATTGTTCCTTTAGGGCAGCAGCAACATTTATTAGCTGAACTGCAGCTTTATTACACCTGCTGAACAGAATGAGATAACACCAGTCTGCAAACAAAAGTGCATCCATAGTATTTAGACTGTTGGCTCGCCGCCACGGCAAACACATGTCGTTCAAATGTAGGCCACTGCCGACAGCGCAATCATGTTAAACGGTGATAAGCTAAAGGACAACTTAATCCATCCCATCCTGGGTGTGCAGTAAAACATCACACTTTCACATGAGCACAAACATGAGTGAGGGAAATCTGTCAGATATGGACACCTGTTCTAATGTTTAACCTTCCTATTATTTGCAGAAAGAGTCACATCCACAAAATGCATCACATAAAGTTGATGTTGAGTTTTACTCTTTTGATGCATTTAATAAATCAAACAGTAATCTGTGAGCTTGTGAACTTTTTTGTAGAGTTTATATGTTTTGTCTCATCAAAGGAACTTAGAAATCTACACATGTACAGTAAAAAAATCAGAGCTCCCTATGAAAGTCTATATATTTTTCCACATATTTGGACACATTTTATATAAATTTTTACATCACAGAGTGATCCAAGTGATATAAGATGACATTAAAAATGTTTTAAACCTATTTAAAGCTTTCCATGAAATGTAATTTCAACAGAATGTTATTTCTGCTTATGCTTAAGATCAGACACTTCACATTTAAGGGAGTAAAATAGTTAATTTGGAGGCAGGAGGTCCAAAATTTGACCTCCATTAAAAATTAAAATTTGTTCTAATATTTTTCCATGAGTAGAATAATAGTAAAGTTTTAGTTTGATTTTGTTTAAATCCCTTCCTTTTATACATTTATTTTTTGGAAACTTTTCAAGTTAGATTGAACCTTGATATATGATTTTTTTTTTAAGACAGAGCTGATTATTTAATGAGTGTGTCCTAATTTCTTCACATGACTGTAAATGCATATAGTCACTTTAAAAACGTTGCTGCTGAACAGCAACTAGACACTGTTGCGCAACAGAAGATAAGAATATGTACTTTAAGTGTATTCTAATAATAAAACACTTCAGATTAAACCTTTAATTATCATTTTGCTCAGTTATCTGACATGTTAAACATCTAAACAGAAAGGAAAAAAAATTAATTGAAAAAAAAATCAAAACTACAAACCAATCATTTATTCAAATTGTTAGTATTTTTCTGCAAAACCAAAGAGCCACAATGGAGGTCTAAAAGAGCCACATGTGGGTTGCAGAAGACCCCCAGTTTGGATTTAATTTGGTGTGAAGTTTGTTATTACTTTCCTGAAATAAATCCTTTAAAGTTAGACAGGTAGTCTTGCAGTGTGTTCAAGAACAGAACTCATTACTGCTCTGTGCTTCAAAACCAAGCCTTCAGTTCCAGTTTCTGCAAGCGTCTCAAATGAGAAGTATTTCTTTTTTGTGTGACTGTGAAATTTGGGCTAGCAAGAAAGAAAAAGAAAAAATATATAGGATTTAAAAAAATAAAAAAAAAGGAACCCAAAGGCACTGAGGGTTCTGTATGCGAATGAAAACACAATTTATTATCCTTGTCACAGATGAGTGGTTGTGGAGGATTCAAATGCATGAAGCTTTAAATTGTAAATAATGCTTAAAAATGTGTGACTTTATTTGGTGATATAAAAGAGAAATTACATGAATGGAATCATTTATTGAAATCATTTCATTTTAAAAATTAAATCTCAAAGGGAAAAAAAGCAGATTTTACATATTTAAGGAGAAGTAAATATTTTGCCCAAGATTTCTGTTTAGGTCATTTCTTTTCTCAATGTGTTTTACTTGGAGCACTTTCAAATGCTGAGGGAATTCAGACCTTAATGGTCTGCATTTAATTATTTCAATGAGTCTTTGTGGCGCCCCCAGCTTTGAAATCTCAGCTCACCATTCACTTCAGCTCATTGATTAATTTGCTGTTTATATCACTATTGGAAAATGAATCAAAGCACATTTTAGATTGATTGATGCATTCTTTGCTCATTCTTGTAACTCTGCATGACGTTACATTAAAATGTTGCTACAAAATAAATGGCAAGTTAACTCTTTAATGTTAGATTAACTGTTGAATTTTAATCTTAAAGTAAGCGACTCGTGTCAAAATGTTCTATTGTATTTTTCAAAAGTCTTCTTGTTGATTAATGGTAAACTAAAATATGTTGAGTTGACAATTATCCTAAATTATATGGCCAAAGATGCTGAATTTTTCTGGCTAAGAATAGGGGTTATCTCTATTACTCAGTTGTAGATATGGCATATTGCTTTAGTTGACATGACAATGTTTCTCAAATGAAACATAAAAAATGAAATCCTTTTCATGCCTCCTTCATGTCTGCTTATTTTAAAATAAAAATAACTTCTATTTGTTTTATTATTATCAGTTTTCACATTAAGACAACTGAATTATCCATGCACAACAAATTAATGTTTGTCGTTTGTTTTATATGATCGAGCTTTGAATTGAGGATTTGTTATGTGCTTCCGGTTGGTTGATAAAAAAGATGCAACAGAAACTGCATCCTGTCAACTTCTGCCTAAACTACAACTCTGCTGCCCTCTGCAGCTCAGACTAAATATCACTGTTTTTGTAAAAGATGCCTGCTTTATACATTATCAACCTGCATCAAGTTTACAACTGGGGATGAATTATGTAAGTTCACTTCCTCCCACTCACTTTCAATCAATGGATAATTTGATCCCCAGTTTTATCCTATGTCTGACATATCTTTGTATGGTTGTATATCTCTGTTGATTGTACTGCACATGTATTATTCTTGTCTTGATTGCTTGAAATAAACAATTTCAAATAAAAAAAAAATTAACCCAGTTAATGAATTATCTCAAACTAATCTGGATACCAAATTTCTCATTTTTCTTATCAGAACCATCTGCCTTATCTGATTAAACCAAGTTGTCCAGCAAAAGTTAAATAGTTTAATGTTCTACTTCAGGTTTAAGAGAAATATTGTTCCTGAACCTGAAGTGTATTTAAGAACTATATTAGAAAATAACATGACTGTGAGGAATATGCATTTTTCTTTTCAACCAAAAAGCTTTTTTCCCTGCAGTATTAGATTGTTGTTGACAGATTCATCCTGCTTGAAACTACTGAGCAAATCCACTTAGCTTAAATTTGAGTGTTGTTGCACATTTGTACAATTTTATCAACTGTTTATCACATTTTTTTCATCAGCATTAACTGCTGATACGATTAAACACTGAAGTACTGCACTGTTTTTCTTTGAGATCTTTGGACACTTTTATTGAATTACAGCAATGAATGAGTTTAAAGAAAATTAGATTTTAGCAGACTCGTCTCATATGCACAAAAATAATCAAAAAAAAAAAAAAAACCCACAAGCTCCCAATGAGACTCTCTTAAATCCCAAAGAAAGCATTGACTCGGATCTCTGTCAGTCAGAAACAGACATAAGCTCTTAAATTTCAGTAAAGCATGTTTTAAGGTGAATCAACTGAGTGTTCTTTGTTTACTTTTTTCTGTCCATTGCAACTTACCCCAGGATGTGTTCAGAACTTCTCTGATTATCTGTCGGTGTGTTCAGAAAAACTTGCTGAAGCAGCATTTTAACATGTGAAATGTACTTCCTGGCTGTGTTAAACCAGGGGTCTCAAACTCGCGGCCCGCGGGCAATCTGCGGCCCGCGGGATGATAATTTGCGGCCCCCGTCTTCATATGAAAGATTACTGTTAGTGCGGCCCGCAAGGCTGATATGAATGAAAGTTGTTGTGTCCAGAGCTGAACGAACCAATCACGGTAAGGTATATGGTTCTGGAGGGCGGGACATCGGCGGGCTGTCCGAGCCTCCTCACTCTTTAATTCATTCCTCCAGTCAGCTGGGCGGAGGAGGAGCTATGAAGCTGCTGGAAGAGCTTTCTCACTCAACGGGATTCGCGGGCCCCGCTCCTCTTTCGCCACGTGATACACAGCCTGCCGCTTGTCAAAAAGCGTGTTCCACGCGACAATTCCGCGCACGCATCAAATATTCCGCGCGGACAAATCAGATCCTCGCGATCGCTTTTTCCTCCTCCACAATCAGAAAAAGTCCTCGCGAGAGAGACTGACTACTTCCGCGTGCGTGCGTGATGCCCGCGAGCGAGCAGAATCTTCAAAGGTGTTTTCACACCGGCCGCATGTCTGCGCGGGTTTATGAACGCACGCTCAGCAGGTGGTATCCACACCGGAGCAGCGCGGTCACGCACGCAGCAGCAGAGAGGAGATTCTTCTTCTATTGTGTTTTTGTTTTTTTGTTTTTTTTACCGTTCATTAGCGCTGCTGCGACTGTGCGTGAAATATTGAACCGGGTTGAAGACTCAGCGCGCGCTCAGTGCGTGCACGATTTGTGCGCAGAGCTTGAGACCAGATTTAAAAACTTGCGCAGCAACGCATTGAGCTCTCAGTGAGCGCGCTGCTCTTAGATCAGAGATGAAGGAGGTTCTGTGTAGAGGGATGGAGGGACCGGTGTTGCTTCCGTGTCCTCTTTGCGTGGAGGAGAAACGAAGAGTCACTTCTCTTTTGTGCAGAACTGGCACATTTATTCAGGCAGAACAGCATTCCAGCATTTGCTCCTCAGATCACAGAGATCACTACATCCACTCCATAGGAAAACCTGCACATGCGCAGCTCAGCTGCAGAAACTCAGAGAGTGCCGTTTTTATTACCGTAAACCATGCAATATGGACACATCCTCAAAACACATATAAAACATTGAGTAAGGGCGCACTTCAATTTTCACATTTAACATTCTGTAAATACAGACATTTGAAACTGAATAAAAATAGTTTTCTCTTGTCTAGTGTTTCTCAGGTATTTTCTCTTAGACACCCCCCCCTCCTCAGCTGCAAGCATCATTAGTATCCGTTAATTTGCTCAAATTAAACGTATATCTCCTCAAAATATCATACTTTTATTATCATTAAAGAATAATAAATAATAATAATAAAAAAACTTCTAAATAATCAGTTTTATTAATTGTTCTCTTTTTTTTTTTTTTTTTAGAATACCTCCAAAACTTCCAGACAAAGTAAAAACAATCTTTCCATGTTTCTCTCCACAGTAGTGATGGAATTCTGTCTTTTCTCAGAGATTCAATTATTTCGCATTGGCTAACTGTAAATTGAGTTTTAGGTTGTTTTTGCTATATTGAATTTATTATCAACTACTATGTAGGATTATGCACAATATTCATCTCTAATGTAAACATATTTTTATTAGCATTCCCTCCAGGGGGGCGCACCCCACCATTTGAGAAACACTGATCAGTCAGTCAGTCAATATGTGGTTTCAGTCGTCTGTGTCTGCTGTATGGTCATTGTTATTATTTTAATTAATAAAAATTGATTTTCTGATTCATTTTTTTAAATTAATTTAATTCATTCATTATTTTGTGTTAAAAATAAAGATATTTGAGAACATTGGAATGTTTTATCAGCGATTTGCTTGTGGAAATCCTGATGCGGCCCGGCCTCACCCAGATTCTGCCTCCAGCGGCCCCCGGCTCAATTGAGTTTGAGATCCCTGTGTTAAACTATCTTCCACCTTAACAACATTCAAGTCCAGGCTGAAAGCTAATCTTTTTCACTTTATCTGTGACAACTGAAAATCTGCTTTTCCCCATTTTTTATCTTCAGTTTTTACATTATTTTTGACAAGAATTTGCCATTTTAATACAAACTTTTGTGCTTGAAAGATCTAGTCCAGTGAGAATTGTGGTTTTGAAATATTCCTGTAGTATTTTTCTGATGATGGAGGACAAACATAAATAAAATGAATCTTGAAATTGCATTTGCTGATGGAAAGAGCGCGTAGCTGCGACACAGAAGCTATAATCGACTCCCTGCTCTGCTCCATGCTGATGCAGTCACTTGTAGACGACTAGATCCATGTACGTCTTTCTCGTCAGAGCTGCCATCTGGCTTGAGTTGTAGGGAGGAACATTGGTATCCACCCAAATGATACCTTCAATATCACAACTTTCTTGCACTGCTAATGTTAGGTTGGTAGAAACTCAGAGACAAATTTCTAACAACCTACTGCTGCGCTGTAGGAACTATGCCATAAAAAAACGATTATAATTTTGGCCAGAATTTGCATAATCATAATTAAAAGACTACTGGGAACACTTTCACAATAGATACAAAAATAATTGGAAAGTTTTTCTTCTTGCTTCTGTGGGTTATTTTGAAACAAAAACATTGTTATCCAAGACTTCCTCGTTAAATGTTGACTACTCAACTCTTACACTGAAGCATCATTTGCCCACCATCTTACTTGATTATGTTTGTTGGAAAGATTTGTTCCTTTTCTGGCCGTTAGCTTTCTTGAAAAACATTATATTTTAATCTGTAGTCATATATCTTGGCAGGACTACAGGTCAAAATTGTAATACAGTAATGTGGTTATTACAGACAAACAAGAGTCATTCATTCATCATCTTGTTTGTCCCTTTTGGGGTCGGGGGGGTGTCAGAGCCTAACCTGCCTACTGATGGGCGAAGGCAGGATAAACTCTGGACAGGTCGCACGTCTGTCACATGCCTCAATCACGCACCCATTCACATTCAAATTGACAACTGGGGGCAATGTAACCAATTAACCTATCAAGCATGTTTTTTGGGATGGTGGGAGGAAGAGAACAGAGAAAACCTACGTATGCACGGGGAGAGCATGTAGAGCCGCTCAAAGAGACTCAATGTCCTGTACTGCCAACTAGCCGTCAGGGAATTTATGAGAAGCACAAAAGTAAGATGCTGAAGGACGCTCAAAAAAAATTAAATATCGTCTTGTCAGCTTTTTAAATTGATACAGGTATTGTTAAACGATATATTGCTGAATTGATATTTCCTTACACTCCTACATTTAAGTTTAAGCACTCAGCCTCTGCAGCAGCTGTACGGCAGCAGCCTGAGTGTGAATGATGCTATGTTTTTGGATCACAGACAGCATTATCACTGCACGCTGACATCACTCAGCTCTTCGCAACAGCAACGCTACAGCGCCACGTCCGCCGCATGGCCTCTGCAGAGGAGTCATTGTGTTCATGGTTCAGCCCATTGTTTGTGTTGGAGCTCTGCAGACAATGTTGCCAATCTTTTCCTAAGCTGTGATCCAAAGCTGCTATTGTGGCGTGAGACATGTCCCGCTCGGCCAGGCGAGGGGGAATGGCTGAGTGGTGAGAGGAGGGCATGTGTGTGTGGTCTGCCTGGCACCGGCGCAGAAAGCGACTGGAGGTCAGCGATGTGTGACACCAAGGCAGTCACTGTGGTGACAGGCAGAGGGAACACAGGTCTTAGAGAAAGTTGCTCCAGCTGGATTTTCTTTTTACTCTCCTTGGTCCCAAACACCTCTACATTTTGCACACAGCTACCTGATCACATGGGACGTCTCCTCCAGGACGGATTGTTTTTGCTCCAGAGGTTTCATGCCCAAAATTGAAGGAAGAACAAAGAACTCTGGAGCACATTTTTGTGACTTGCTGTAATGTTTCAATTGAAGTTGCCAGATAAGATTCAGTGGGATGGACTGCAGTTTCAAGCATTTAACAGAGAAAACGTAAGTTGCCTTTTAACTCCTATTTTGTGTTCGGATCAAAATTTTAATCATTTTTCAAGAGTGAACTAATATTTGAGCTTATCCTTTACACATATGATCACATGGTTCTAGATAAGCAGAACTAACTACTGTGTTAATATAACCCAAAATGTGACGTCTAAGAGGTCCAGGAGAACATTTTACTATAAAATAATCTTTAAATTGACTATTCATGTGGCTTTTTGTTCCAGGTCTTGCATATGGAAGGTGCTGTCTCACATGCTGTGAGGTGACTCGCCATGCAGACCTTGTATTACAGCATGCACCCGAGCCTCTATCTGGACCGCACACTAACACGTCCACGGGTTCTGGAGGATCAAGTGGAGCTTTGGTGGTTCAGAGAGCCGCGACACTCCTTGTTTTGCTACAGTGCGTCCGTGGCCCTAATTGTGGGGCTGGGCCTCGGCGGCGTGGGGCTCCTCTCCACCACCACCAGCTTATCTGGGCCATGGCGTCTGGGAGTGGGTACCACTCTCTGCCTCTTGGCTCTGGCTGTTCTCCTCAAGCAGCTCCTCAGCTCTGCCATCCAGGACATGAACTGCGTGCGAAGCCGGCGCCGCATCGAGCAGCTGAAGAGCGGCGGGAGAGGCGACCCAGCTCTGATTTTAGCTGTGGGCATGGGGGTGGCGTTCTGTGGGGCCATCCTGCTCTGCATTGCCACACTCAGCGACCAGCGCTACGACAGGAGGGGAATGCTGGTGTCTGGGATTGTGCTGACGATGGCCGGGGCCAGCATGGCTCTGGCTGTGGTGGCGTACGGAGTCCTGATGCAGTTTAAGAGAAGACGAGAGCGGAGGAGGAGGGTGAGAGTGAGCCGAGCAAGGAGGCTGGAGGGCCAAGCCACCCGCGTGTTGAGCGTTACAGGCGAACAAATCGGAGAGACTTTTACCAGCTGGACCAGTTTGATCTGAGGGGAAATCACCTGTTGGAAAAAGGGACTGCCATAATTAAAGAAATATCAAAGTCTTATTTACACTGATCACTGTAAGATTTTTTTTACTGGACAAAACAAACTTCAGATTTTCAGTTTTTGTTTACACAGTTTAACTGTTAAACTGCTCTTTTCATACCATAAAAGTAACAATTTTGCTGCTTTTAGACTGAAAAACTTTTACAAATCACTTTAACAGGTATTTTTTTTATAGCAATTTAGTTACGTTTGTCAGTTTATTTTTAGTTACTTTAGCATAAAAACTTTTTGGATAAGAAGTGAACATCTTCAATTTAAAAGAAAACCAATAATCCCTTGAGGAACTTGTTCTGCTATGGAATGGATGTCTTCTCTAGGGCTGACACAATTAGTCGATTAGTGATGACTATATCGACTATTAAAATAGTCAACGACTAATTTAAAAGTCGATTAGTCAATTTTTTTTATCTCAAAACTACGGTGCAACCTTTTTAAAATCACGTCTACCATTGTTTTTGGCACACAAACACAGTAGTGTTAATCCAGGTCAGTAGTGATGTCACAGGAAGTTATAGGAAGACTCAGGTACCATGACAACACTCCTATGGAGAAAAGAGAAAGTGTCCAATGCAGTATCTGATTAAGTTATGTGTTTTACATCCAGTTTACGAATGATCCGATGAGTCAACAAACCGAAACATGAATTGGTTATTGGTCGACTATTAAAATAATTGTCTGTGACAGCTCTAGTCTTCACAGATGTACTTAGTTACTGTTGTTGTTTTCGTTAGCTCTTTAGTTACTTTAAGTTGGTTTATAACATAGTGCAACTGAAATAGCATTGACAAACCAGTTAACTTCTAATGATCACCATTATGTTTGGAACAAATAAATAAATACTCTTGAAATTGATTTAAGTTCAGTTTATTCAAACTGTCTTTCTCAAAAAGCTGGATTCCAAATTTTCGATTAAAAATCTTACATTTTGACACCAATTTTACATTTAAACAAAGAATCACCATCAAGACACTTTGACAGGAAGCAACGTTCACAGTAACTTTTCACAGACTTTACATTCATTGAAAAAATTACGTCTTATTTCAACAGACAAAGAATAATCTGGGTCAAAATCATGAAACCCTTTAAATTAGTTTTTATTTTTTTGAATAATCTGTTAACTGGTGTGCAGAAAAGAGCTTTGCTCTTTTTTTTCATTAGGCTCAATGCTTTTAGCAAATATATTTTTTTTCATGTCTCAAATTTGGGGTTTAAATAGTCTATTCTGATATTAGATAAATCCGTTTCCAGGGTTGCAGTCTTATCTTTGTTACCAAAATATCCACAACCTAGCAACATCAAGTCAATCTTCTACAATGTTAGTGCCGGCCATTAACCAGCCTTTTTTATCATATGGGATGCTCTTTACAGAGCCCCCTAAGGCAGGTAGAAGTAAAGAAAACAACAAATTAGCACTGGTTTCTCATGCTTACAAGAAAGTATCTGGTGAGCACCCAACACAAGTTAGTTTTTGTGCACACAAGAAGAATTCAGACTGATTTCTATGTGCACACCATAAATAATGTTGTCCACACTAGCTAGTTTCTCATGCACACCAGTTAGTTTCTCATGGGCACTGATTTTTCTTGACTTACTGATGGTGTTCAACCAATATCTTCTCATGCGCATGAGAAACCAGTACTTTTTTTTTTTTTTTTTTAATTTGATGTCTCTTCAGATCGTTTAGATCGTAGATTGTCAGAA
Organism: Oryzias javanicus; assembly: GCA_003999625.1. Classification (NCBI taxonomy): domain Eukaryota; kingdom Metazoa; phylum Chordata; class Actinopteri; order Beloniformes; family Adrianichthyidae; genus Oryzias; species Oryzias javanicus. Next base: position 17,418,544 of record CM012453.1, read on the forward strand.
ACATTGATTTTTTTCAAAAAGTTAACAGGGTCCATATCCTCAGCTGCAGCAGTGCTCAAAGCATCTGTAGTAGCCACTTGGTGTGTAGGAAGCAAACTGAATGAGTTTCTTCCTTGTGAGAACAAATTACATGCTGGTGCGTACCAAATACTTCCTCATGCGCTCCAGAAGACAGTACTACTTTTAAAAAAAAACTTTTATCTCCTTAGGGGCTGTATAACTCTTCATTCCTTCACTGGAAAAATTCAAAATTTTGTCTGATTTCCTCTAATGTGTTATGTTAATTTTATGACAGTAACTTCTTATTGACACAGAATTTCAGATTTTTTACAAAAAATATCTTCAAATTTAGCACTTTCATTTGAACATGGAGCCATTGCTACATATTGTTTAATCAGATTAAATCCTAATAAAATGAAGATGTTTTTTTATTTTAGTTTAGTTTTTTTTTTTTACAGTAATGAAAGTCAGACAAAAAGTATAGCCAATATACCTGTTTATATTTATTTTTATATATATATAAGTTTTTGTAGCAAATCCCTAAATGCAAAGCCAATTTGAAAATCAGAAATTTGAAAGCCAAATGTTCAATTGCACACTATCAGTAATCTTCAATTTAGGGGTATATCCTTAATGTCTTTAGAACAAGAAAATAAAGCAAAAAAAAAAGAAAAGTTTGAATGACTTTCCACTCAACTTGAAAAAGTCTGAAAATACAAGTAAAAAATACATTGCATCAGACATTTCTTTTAATTAGAGGGACAACAGTTCTCTGCAACATTTTTTTTTTTTTTTTTTTTACTTGTTTAGCCTATTGAGAAATGCAGATCTTCATCGCTATCGTCATCTTCTTCTCTGAATCTTCCCTGGCTTTCCCTATCGGCCTTCTCTTTCTCACTGGCCTGGATGTAATTATCTTCAATGAAGCCGTCGTCATCGTCCTCCAGCCCAGTCTGAGTCCTTCGAGCTGCGCTCATTTGGCCAGACACATTAGGGAAAGACATCTCGTCCTGACCGTACTGGCTGACCCCGTCTGTCTCCTGGAGCAGGGAGTGTCTGTAGCTCGCCAGGAAGCGATGGAAAACCCGAAACTTAACACCCATCACAATGAGAAGCGAGATGGAAAGGACCGTGCCCAGACCTGCTGCTAAATAAGACCACTGCAGAGATTTTGGAACGTCACCTTTTGGAAAACAGAGAAGAAAAGCGCAATAAAGTTACGATGATCCATGTGATGTGAAGAGATACAAAGTCCTTAGGGCACACCTGTTGTAAAGAGGGCAAAGCTCCTGAAAGAAAGCTCTGACTTTTCTACTTACTGGCATTTTTAGTGCTGTTCAAGTGGAAGTCATCCTCCACCAAAAGATGTCTGTGAGGGCCTTTGAGGTCCTCCGCAGCAAAAACAGCAGCAGAATGAACACATCTGAAGATGACTGCAGAGGAGAAGACCGCAGCAAAGAAACTGCTGCTTAATCGATCCATCTGTCTGCCCTGAAGTCAAACCTGAGAAAATAAAACAAAATTTAACAACATAACAAACCCAATGGTGGATTTTTTTTTGTTTGTTTTGCTTTTTTTGCATGAAAGCTTAGAAAATGCAATTAGACTATCAAAAGTGTTGGAGCAAGTATATTTTTCTTTTGATGATTTTTTAACATAATTTAATCCTTAAATAAATCATCACAAGAAAAGACTTTTGGCTTTTTTCTATGATCAAAATCAACCGTCTTGCCAAAAATATTTCTTAACTTTAATGAAGAAATCCTTATAAATGTGCTCCACTTCTAAATTTGCTTTTGCTTTCATGTTTCTCTCCACACTGCAAACACATTCAACTCAAACAATTAAGAAAAAATAAAATAACTTTTATAGCTTTTTGAAATACAACATGGGTGACGCTTTATTGATGTATCAGAAGCGCTTTTTTATAAATAAAGTTTGACTTGATTTGATGTAGAATAACTTTCGACATTTGTTTCTAAATGTTTTATCTGAAAAAAAAAACTACCAATAGAACAATGAAAATGTGCTATATTTGAGACATGTTGTTGATATGATGCAAAATAAATGCAGCATTCCTGTAGTGCAGTTTATAATCCAGATTCATGGAGTTTAATTTTAGCAAATATTTGGTTGTTCTTTAAAGCTTAATTTATTGTTTTGTTTTAACATTTTTTGAACTCATGTTTAGCTCATTTTGCTGCATTTACCTCTGAGAAAGAGAGAGCACAGCAGAGTGTAATTATTAAGTTTTGTGATTTTTCTGCCATATTATATCTTTCCCTCCATGCTTGACAGTTAACGTCAGTCACCCTCGATTTAAACTTTTTTGCCTTTATTTTTCATTCAAAAACTGTACTTAGATCTGGTATGCATAATTACTGCATAAGACATGGATTTAAAAAAAGCTTTGGTTGGATAGGAGTTAAATGTTCTTTGTGAAGACTTGGATGTTGACTCCTCATCACTTTTATGGAAAATCTTGTATGAAGAAGATGGACCCATAACCAGAAACACTGAGAAAACTTTTTATTTTACTACTGTTGAACTACTTGATGTTAATTTCATTACTTAGAAACATAATTTGATTTTAAACTTAATAGCTTAATTGAAAGATTCTGTTTGTTCCTGCAGCCAATCATAATTATATGTTTCTGTGACTAGCTTTCAACTTCTCTTTGGTGGTAAAATTTCCAGTAGATTTGTTCATAAATCTGTTTTTGTTCCCCTTATCTTGAGATCAATATTAGTGTGTGGTTTGTAAATAAATAAATAAATGACAAAATTATGTTTTGTATTTTCCTTCTTATATTTTTTTCTTATCCAGATTTAATTTTAAATGTAATCAAATATCTTGCTTACTGTAATAAGCAGGGACTCAAAGCTTTTATTTTGGAGTTCAAAAAGTAAAATGAGGGACAATTTACTGGCTGGGATGTTAATTTAAGTTTAAAAACTAATATTCCTTAAGTAATCTCATTTCTCAGTGGAAGAAACACAAAAGGTCTTTCTGTCAGTCAGTGTCACATGATGTTTAGTCGTTAGTCGGAAGTTTGGGACGCTCGGGAATGTTGCCCCGAGCTGAATCTTCAACAGTTTTACTTCAGTATTAGCTTTTAAAAAACATCTTCATACACATTTTTTTTTTTACTCCTGAAGATTTAACACCCGTGGAGCCAAAGCTGTTACTCTTCCTTTGAAAAGAAAAGGTGACAGCAGCAAACACAAAGGTGTTCTCTGCTGACACTACCATGACTGAGATCTCACAGATTTAAGAAACACAAAGAAAAGCTGTCAAAAAGGTTTGTCTCACCTATACACAGAAGCAACCAGAGCAGAGTTTCTTCAAGACTGCACTCTTGTTTTTGACTTCCTCTTCCTCTCCTTTAAAAAAATAGTAAAGTTTCTTGCTGGGCAAAGGTTGCAAGACATGCCACAATTCCACCCTTCCTGCAGCACGCTCTCCAGACAGGCGTGTTAATGGCTAACTTTGCCTGTAACATATTTTTTGCTTCTGCAAGCTCCTTAAAAACTCACATTTACTGGTCATAAATATAAACAAGCATTTAAAGATTTTGTCTAAAAAAAAAAAATCCACTCAGATTTGCGCTTTTATTAATAAATGTACAGGATTCTGTGTTAAAATAGAAAAAGCTAAAGCGAAAATAAGTTGTTACATTTGCAGGTCAGAGGGTGGTGCTGTAATCACACAGGATTAATGCAGGTTTCAGCTTAAATTTCTTCCTATAAATGACAAAAAAAAAATGTTCCTCATTAAAAAAATCTACAATATGACTACATTTGGTTTTCAGAATAGGTTGATTAATTCCAAATGCAGCGCTTTACAACAGGGTTGTCTTTAATTTGTCATTCATTCATGCTTTTAAATGTAAATATCTTATATAAACTGCAAGAAATGGGAAAGATCTCATTGTAAAATGAAGAATACATTTCTGTTCCTTTATCTCATAATAACGCAAAAAAGAAAAATGCAATTTTTTATAATAAGCCTCATGTTGCATGATTTCATTTTAAATGCAGCTGTAGATAAAGATAATGAGGCCTGCATGATGAATAAAGGAACTAGAGGGCTGCAGGTTCTTAGCCAGACATGGATTTTATTATAACTGGCTGTGTTATTATAATCACAAGTACTTCCTTCACTAGGGATAATCACAAGGAGCGTTTGGAAATAGGGATGTGAGCTTTGAAAATGAACATTACATAAAATTGAAGTTTTTTTTATGGGGAACATGTGAAGCTTTTCTGAAGATATACAAAAGCCTTTGGTGTTTTTTTTTTCTTTAAACCACATATTGGAACTAGATGTCAAGAGGAACAAGAAGTAACTTCAAAGCGACTCATGGAATCTGTAGAATTAACACTGTTGTTCTTCAGTTCAGCTTCAGTTGCGACATTCTCTCATTTCATGGAAAATAACGTGTCTGCCTTGAAGATAACATTTTCCCATTTCTTTCAAACACGAAGAAACGATGTTTCCCACTCTCATTAAGTAAACCTGGCGAATGCAAAAAGTGACTTGGGCAAAAGCTTTTACACTCTCCCAATCACATCAATACAATGGCAAAGATATACTGTTCTGTTTAAAAAAATTGCTACAATTTAGACTCATCAAGAAAAATATGATTAATATGAATATGTTAAATATGATTGATTTTGTGTGTTTTTCTTTTTTCATATAAGTCACAAAACAAAAGAAAAATATAAAAAAGCTGTCCAGTTTGACTTTATGTGCGATACAAATAATGACTTTTTCTATTCATTTGAAGAGCTGTGGTCCTTGGAAACCTAAATTGCCTTAAATCTCCAAATTCTCCAAATCCTTCCTCTCCGAAATGCCAAACAACCCTGTGACAAATCTCAGAAGAGAAACATAAACACAAACAATTAAAAGTGTTGCAACACTCCAAGTTATTTTTTAACAGTTCAAGGTTGTTAAAGTACAATCAATAGCTTGAAATAGTACAAAAGTAAGTAGAGGTGTGGACTTGGGTCACATGACTTGGACTTGAGTCAGAGTTGAGTCATTATTTGATAACTTTAGACTTAACTTGGACTACAACAGCAATAATTTGTGACTTGACTCAGACTTTCGCCCTCTGACTCGAAAAAATTAAAAACTACGTTGACATAAACTGCACTGTGGTCTCTCTGTGTATGCGTCTGTGTGTGTGTGCATCTGTGTGTGTGCATCTTCAGCTCAACATCCAATCAAATTAGGTCCAGTTGCTTTGATCAGACAATCAAACAAATCAAATTGTAATGAGAAGACCAAAAGTTCTTGTTTGCCAAATTTGTTACGATCTGGTATAAAAGTTATGAGGTTGTCAACAAAATACGGTTTGCAGTTTGCAGAACATGTGGATAAAATGATTATCTTCTGAGACTCAACAATGAGCTACTTCATCTGACTCTTGAAGATAAGATCGGTAAGTTTTGAACGAACGACAATAAAGTCTCTTTTTAAGGTTACATTGTGTGAGCGAGAAGGCAGACGGCTCATGGTAATCACAGACTGGCCACAGTTGATTTTGACATTTCCACTGCGGCAAGTAAGGACCTGCAACTGGTAAGGATCTGGGTCTCATACTGTTAGCGGGAGGAAGCGAGCACTAACTGGATAATGGACGTGAGCGATGACAGCGGGACAGAATCACAGGGAACAGTCAGGACCGCTGGCAGGGCCGTGAATAGACCAACTGTGCTTGGTTGCATTATTTCTTGGCCATTTTATTTTCTTCAGATACAACATTTAGTTTTATGTTTACACATCTGTCTTGAAAACGTCTTTGTCATGAATATATTTCCACCGTTAACTTAGTGTCAAAAATATAAATGCCTATTTTTGACAGTAAGTTAAATTATTAAATTATGATAAAGACAAAGAGAAGTCAGTTTCAAAACAAATACTAATCATAACATAAACGTTAAAGGTGAAACAGAATGTTGGATTCATTTTTTTTGTTTTGTTTTTTTTGTAATCATCTGGAACTCCTATACTTTTACATTCGTCCTCGGTCCAATATGCATCTGGTATGTGTGCAAAAAGTTGGTTAATCAATACCATGGCTTCATAAATTTGTAAATCTGACTGTGAATGAGTTGGTTTCTCATCAGCTACATAATCAACTACACATCACTGATCTGTTTTGCATTTTTGAAGAGGCAATTTCCCTAATCTGCATGCAAATATTTGATAAATAAATACATTTATTAAAAACACATAAGGCCTGTGTAAATAATATTACTCTGTTGTTGAAAAGGACTTGATACATTCATTGACTTGGAGGTGACCTGAGACTGGTTGGATCTTGACTTGGGACTCAACTTGGACTTGACTGCTTTTGACTCGTGACTTGAAGACAAAGACATGAGGTTTACTTGTGACTTCCAAATTAACGAAATGGTCCCACTCCAGAAAATAAGTGATAAACTGCAATAAATAAATAAATAACAGCAGTGCTGAACACAATATCAAATGTCTTTCTTAATCACATGTTTAGAACAAACGTTCTGTTTGAAGTCACACAAAAGCATCACACTAGAATCTGTACTTTGGCAGATTCACTATAAAAACATGTTTATTTCTTTTGGTTTATTGAAAATTGTAATATTTACCTGCTTGTCATTTCTTTCAACATTTTTTTAAGAAAAGAATTTACCATTCCAAACTTGTCTTTCTCCTGACACAGCAAAGTAGACCCACACCATTGCACTACCACCCCCGTGTTGACAGTATATATTTACACTATACAGTGTATGCAATCAAGATGTCAGATTTCTTTTTCTTTTTTTAATCAAATGTATGACACATATTACTTGGTCAACAGAGTTTTTCTGTTTGGTCAATGAGACCTGCAGTTCTTTACATGTTTCTCTGTGATTATATGTTTTTTTTTCTAAAGTTCCTCCAAATAAGATCTCCAACTTTTTTCATTATTAGAAAGGCTTTCATTGTGGCTATCTGTGGTCTTTAAAGCTAAGATTTAATTTGCAATGATTTTCAGATGTGTATTTCATCTTTAATTTCTGCAGAGAATAACATAATTGGTGGCTTTAAAAAAAAGCCAACTTTGCTTCTCTTTGTCTTTTAGTTCCTATTGTTATGTTTTTCTTTTTCTTTTATAAGTGTGAGATTAATCAGGCCTGAGCATGGCAAATTAATTTGATCTTAACTTTACAAAAAGTTCAGTTTAATCACAGTCTACTTGTAATTTAGCATAATTTAACTATCACATTGATTTGTTTTACAAAGGGGCAAAAAATAAGTTTGAACAGCCCTTTTCCTTAAAAAGTTCATTTATTATTGAAAAAGATTACTTTAGTTTGGATAATTTTGCCTTACATTTAAAATTCAATAACACTGTAATGCATTCATGTGTGACTAAAATCATAAATAAATTGATCAAATAAATTGATACGTTTTTTTCACTCCATTTTTTAAGGGGTAAACATAGAAAGAGTGTAAACACAGAATAGAATCCCAAAAGATGCAGAAGATTAGATTTCTTCTCCTGTCTTTGATAGGAGAAAGTAAAAGATCCTGCTGCGCTTCAGTATTTCATATTTAGCTTTTGTCTCATTATGACTGCATCACCCACGCTCATCACATTTAGATGCTACTTGAGCAAAATATTGTCTTTTGGCAGATGGTAATAGCTGTTGTGCTGTTTTGAAGGTGTGCAGGTCAGCTTTATGAATATAATTCACTCACATTGCAGTTTGAAAGAAGAGGAGGACAAAAAAGGGTGTATGATTTATCTCTAACCTTTCTCCTAAAGTCAAGTGTTTTTTGAAAAGAGTAAGCTCTGAGAGTGCCGTGTTAATGGATTTACTAAACTAAAATATGACAATTTAGGACATCTAAGCTGCTGAGAAATCCCTTGAAAGTGATACAATAGCAATGCTTCACCTCAACGATTTCCAAAAGTTCTACAGAACAGATTAGGGTCACCATCAAGAGGAATTGATTCAAAATGTTTTTTTTCTATTTCTGGACTTATTTTCTTCTCATTTGTGACCGGGTTACACGGGCAGGATTCTGCTAAATTGAGCAGACATTACCGTCTATTTCTTCCAGCTCCTCCTGGGAAATCCAAGGCTTTCACAGACCAGCCCAGAAATGTAGTCTGTCCAGCGTGTCTTCCCTGGGGCCTCTACCACTCTGTGAACCCCCACCTATAGGAGTCAAGCTGTTTGGGGGGCTAACGCCCCTGGTTGATATGAGTAGCCTGCAACTAGATCTGATTACATTGGCTGGATTGGCTTCAGCAGAGTCCCACTCTGGAGCCGGGTCTGGAATTGTGGCTTGCAGGTGAGGAGCTGGTTGGGCCCAGATAAAAGGGATAACAAGAGGTCACTCTCCTGCGTGTCAACAACTTGCAGGAGAGCTCAAAAGTGGAATGTGGTTTGAGTGGCAGTCAAGCCCCGGACACAGAACCTGGCTTTTACAATGAACCTAACTTTTGTTAGCTTGAAATAAAAAACAGACAAGTCATTTGGATCTTTCTGTTACAAATCTGAAACAGAATGAAAAAGCATGGCTTATCGTCTTGCCCAAAATGAATTGAATTAGTTGATTTTTCTCAACTCAATCCGAACACTCAACGAAACTTTTTGAACTCCCTGCTTTCATCCCTTCCTTCACCTTATCATACGGTTTCATTCATCCTCCCGTCCTTCGTCTACCATACCCCATCTTCATTTCGTCAAAGCATTTCTTTTTATGGGCTCTCTCATGTCAGTTCTCTCATCTGTGTTCTTTTTTTAATCACTTAAATTTAGCTTGGCTTGTTGAGAAGCCTGAGTTTTTCATCCACTAAACTTTGACACCAGTTGCAGATAATGGTGAGAACATAGCTAAAGGGTTCAAACGACCACTTCAGAGGAAAAGTCAATGGAAACGCACGTCTTTGCCAGTTCTTCTGTGTTTAAAACTCTCTCGTTCACGAGTTTCTATTCAAGTTTCTACGACTGTTTTCGAGCTCAACAAGAGGCACGTTGAAAGTTAAACCAGATCGACAAATCAGATACTCCGATTTGATAGAGATAAATGGATGACATTCACTTTGATTCACTGAAGTAGAGTTTTAAAATGGATCATGAGAGAAGAATCACGATTTGAACCGATTGTTTGAACCGATTCAATTGCGGTCTGTGCTCGATTTGAACTGTACACTAACAAGTCTCTCATATTCCTGAACGTTCTACATGAGCATTCTTGATCATACTTTTAGCGTACGTATTCACATAGAGCTGTGGGCCATAGTTTGAACTTAAACATTTTATTCTGGCCCTCCAAACTGGCATCAATTATATTGATTTTTAATGTTTTATTTTCCCAGTAAAGCTGTTGACCAATCATATATGGTACGCTATAAATACATTGACCTTTGTTTAGGTGCATAAAGTTATTCAAGGAATTTTTATTTTTTTTCTGATATTCTTGTGTTTCTGAGTCAGACAGTCATTTTTCAGGTCATTCAAACAGTAAATGAACGAAGCATTTCTCTAAGTTTGCATTTTTCCCTGATACACAACAATCTATCGGAGCAATTAGCATTAAGATGAGAAAAATAAAATTCATGGTTTAAATCCAAATTAAAGCATGTTTTTGTCTAGATTCCATGTTATTTCTGTCTCTGATGAGGTAAATTATCAAAACCTTCCACCCATTGGCTCCTGATTTGGCCCTTCTGACAAATTTTTGAACACTGTGGCCCACCAGCCAAAACATGTGCCCATCCCTGTACTAGAACGTGTACTTAGAATTGAAAGAGATTGGGTACAAAATGTCAATCTGGTGCAAATCTCACAAATGTTGATCCAGGCTTTTTATTTCACAGCTCTATTCTGATATATGAAAGACGTGGTGTCAAAAAATCCAGAAAAGGCATTAATTGGAATTATTAATTTCCTGTTTGTGATCAAATTTCAACTGGTTGGAACCTCCATGTTTTGAAAAAGACATTATCTGTCTGCCTTTTCATTGCAAATGGACACTTGCTTTTCCAAACTGGTGTGAAGTTAGCATGAAAGGAAAAGCCTGTAGCAAGATTTGCACAACATTTCGCACCATGTCTCTTCCAGCTGTAGATGCTCTAGAACAGGGGTCTCAAACTCGCGGCCCGCGGGCAATCTGCGGCCCGCGGGATGATAATTTGCGGCCCCCGTCTTCATATGAAAGATTACTGTTAGTGCGGCCCGCAAGGCTGATATGAATGAAAGTTGTTGTGTCCAGAGCTGAACGAACCAATCACGGTAAGGTATATGGTTCTGGAGGGCGGGACATCGGCGGGCTGTCCGAGCCTCCTCACTCTTTAATTCATTCCTCCAGTCAGCTGGGCGGAGGAGGAGCTATGAAGCTGCTGGAAGAGCTTTCTCACTCAACGGGATTCGCGGGCCCCGCTCCTCTTTCGCCACGTGATACACAGCCTGCCGCTTGTCAAAAAGCGTGTTCCACGCGACAATTCCGCGCACGCATCAAATATTCCGCGCGGACAAATCAGATCCTCGCGATCGCTTTTTCCTCCTCCACAATCAGAAAAGTCCTCGCGAGAGAGACTGACTACTTCCGCGTGCGTGCGTGATGCCCGCGAGCGAGCAGAATCTTCAAAGGTGTTTTCACACCGGCATGTCTGCGCGGGTTTATGAACGCACGCTCAGCAGGTGGTATCCACACCGGAGCAGCGCGGTCACGCACGCAGCAGCAGAGAGGAGATTCTTCTTCTATTGTGTTTTTGTTTTTTTTGTTTTTTTTACCGTTCATTAGCGCTGCTGCGACTGTGCGTGAAATATTGAACCGGGTTGAAGACTCAGCGCGCGCTCAGTGCGTGCACGATTTGTGCGCAGAGCTTGAGACCAGATTTAAAAACTTGCGCAGCAACGCATTGAGCTCTCAGTGAGCGCGCTGCTCTTAGATCAGAGATGAAGGAGGTTCTGTGTAGAGGGATGGAGGGACCGGTGTTGCTTCCGTGTCCTCTTTGCGTGGAGGAGAAACGAAGAGTCACTTCTCTTTTGTGCAGAACTGGCACATTTATTCAGGCAGAACAGCATTCCAGCATTTGCTCCTCAGATCACAGAGATCACTACATCCACTCCATAGGAAAACCTGCACATGCGCAGCTCAGCTGCAGAAACTCAGAGAGTGCCGTTTTTATTACCGTAACCATGCAATATGGACACATCCTCAAAACACATATAAAACATTGAGTAAGGGCGCACTTCAATTTTCACATTTAACATTCTGTAAATACAGACATTTGAAACTGAATAAAAATAGTTTTCTCTTGTCTAGTGTTTCTCAGGTATTTTCTCTTAGACACCCCCCCCCTCCTCAGCTGCAAGCATCATTAGTATCCGTTAATTTGCTCAAATTAAACGTATATCTCCTCAAATATCATACTTTTATTATCATTAAAGAATAATAAATATAATAATAAAAAAACTTCTAAATAATCAGTTTTATTAATTGTTCTCTTTTTTTTTTTTTTTTTAGAATACCTCAAACTTCCAGACACAGTAAAAACAATCTTTCATGTTTCTCTCCACAGTAGTGATGGAATTCTGTCTTTTCTCAGAGATTCAATTATTTCGCATTGGCTAACTGTAAATTGAGTTTTAGGTTGTTTTTGCTATATTGAATTTATTATCAACTACTATGTAGGATTATGCACAATATTCATCTCTAATGTAAACATATTTTTATTAGCATTCCCTCCAGGGGGCGCACCCCACCATTTGAGAAACACTGGTTCAGTTCAGTCTGTCTGTGTCTGCTGTATGGTCATTGTTATTATTTTAATTAATAAAAATTGATTTTCTGATTCATTTTTTTAAATTAATTTAATTCATTCATTATTTTGTGTTAAAAATAAAGATATTTGAGAACATTGGAATGTTTTATCAGCGATTTGCTTGTGGAAATCCTGATGCGGCCCGGCCTCACCCAGATTCTGCCTCCAGCGGCCCCCGGCTCAATTGAGTTTGAGATCCCTGCTCTAGAAGCACCTCCCTGCTCATCCAATGACATGACCTTGGGCTGAATTTGCATTCAAGAAAGCATGTTAAGCGCCCAGTGTGAACGTAACATTACACAAATGTCAGACACCAGCTGTGCTGGTACACCACCATTATGTTCCTTCACCTTGATTGTCTGAGCTCATCCAGATATTACTTTTCCCTTGAGAGCCGTAAGGTACCAGTCGGGGTCTCCAACTAATCAAACTCCAATTTCACCTTTTTCCATCAGTTCCTTGACTCCCACTTCAAATACGCATGCATTGTTTTCATCAGCAAGGTTTTAAATCTTTCCGCCGTTTTGACCCTCTCTGTGGCATGGTTCTAACTAACAAGAAAAAGGATGCCAAAAAATGTCAGGCGAGGATTCTTCCCAGCCAGAAAATAGTGTGATACATTTTTATTCCAGCCCTACAGAAGCTAAAACTGTCATTGTGGTTATCTTTGAAAATAAACTTTCACATAATCTCCATTTAGAATTGTAGTTTTAAACTGCTATTTACAGCAAACAGCTAAGACTTTATTTACTTTAAAGCTGCTGTGCAGTGAAGAATGAGGAATTCTGACAGCAGATAAATCTTGGCTGCTGCACTGAAGTGAGCTGTTCAAACTCATTTGATCTCTTTCTCTGTTAACATCAAATTCTCACGAGGGATCAAGTTCAATAACTCAACCTCTGAACTGTAAAAGATGTGAAGTGAGGCAAGAGAGAAGATCAAAAAGACAGAGAGACTGTGACGGTCAAATGCTGAATTTGTGAAACCGGCAAAAGATTTTTAATGAAAGTAAGGGCATGAATATCAAATCCAGTTAGGCTATTTTTGCATTTTATTCTTTTTTTGTATTTTCTTTAAACGTTCCCAGTAGGGTTTTAATTAGGACTGTGAAGTTTTTAACAAAAATGTCTTAAAAAGCAATTTTTCCTGTTGATCTGAAGCCTTTGTCTCCAAATATCCCTCTGTGTGGGCGTGGCTTACGATGCTGAGCTGTATAACCCCGGCCCTTATCCCTCAAGACATGCTAGCGAGACACACATTTTAAAAACTCCATGAAAAAATAAAATTAAATAAAACATGATCATTCAGGCTGCATTGCACCAGCAGCAGCACTACCTGGGGTTCATAACTGATTTCATGTTAGCATACGCTGATTGTTGAATTCACTTGAACAAGAAATCCAATGAAGGATCTAATCGCGTGTCATTCGCTGACGGTTTCAGATGCAGAGGAAGGGTTACGTACAGGAGAACTATTCTGTGCCAAGGTGGATCCTTATAGCTGCTCGACGCTTCCCGCTGCGAGCCACCGGCTGCCCACCGCTACCTGCCCGCGGCTACCAGCGGCACTTTGCCGCTGCCACTGGCTGCCGGCAGCTACCTGCAGGGGCCTGCCGCTGCTCCCGGCCGCCATTGGCTGCTCGCAGCCGCCCGCTGAAGCTCGGCGGTCCTCCGCGGGTGGAGCGGACAATACAACCCGCGGCTTCACTGCATGACTGAGAGCTGACATGAATTTCAATCACAAAATAATGAAAGCTAACATCAATAAGTCCTTTCACTGAATTACAATCCTTTACACCACAGTGTAAAGTAAATATAAATATTATCTTCTCCGGCCTCCACAGCTAGATCCCGGTTAGCTAGCTTTTGTGACGTAAGCAAGTTTCAGTAAATCCAGAGGAGTTTTTCAGCCAGTATTTGAGTGACAGCGACTTATATAGAGAAAAACTTGGAAATGCAAACACAAAATGATTTCTTATCATATTTTTTTCTTTTTCAGAAGAAAAACGCTACACAAACATGTTAAAAACTCCAAAAACATGATTTTCATTGGAGGGGAACTTTAATAGTACAATGTTTGAATATATATTTTTAAGAAAACATGTTTTTTTTGTCATCCTCTGTGAATTAACGCCCTGTGTTCCTGTTTTGGTTCTTCCTGATTATGTTGCATGTTTAAAATACTTTAAAAAATCTGAGCAGGAATATTGTTGCTGACATCTCCGACAAATCAATTTTTAGATGACACTTTAGTTGACATTTTTAAAAGGACAGAAAAAAGGCGGCGAACCCCCAGAGACAAATATCAAACGTCTCATTTGAAATTGAAGAATTTATCAACCTCCAGACACAAAAAAGCTCAATAAAGGTGAGTCATATTAGAGTTTGCAGCATAAAAATAAATTAAAACAGAGAAAGCATCCTTGAAAAACCAAAAAGACTCAAAGTAAAAGATAAAAATAAAGCTAACAGATGGATGATCTACCAATACAGTTCAGTAAAGTAGTGCAAAAATATCAATACATGTATTTTACCATGAAACTTTTTTTATATTACAAATAAATAAACCAAAGGTGAGAGTAATTTGTGACTCACTGCACACTATTGAACCTTCTTCACATCTTATAATACAGAAGTCTTCTGATCTCTGGATTGGCAGCATAACTGCATAAAGAATCAAGTTTGATTGAATTTTTCATTGATGTTCTCCAAGGAACGGTGTAAATAAATCACAGTATACATTCATGGAATGCATTTGAAAAGGACAGTAATAAAAAAAAAAGGAAAAAGGCAAGCATAACATTTCATTGAGGCATTTCTTCTTTGAAGTGAAAATAAAATCAGAAAACAGCTTCATACTACGACGGAGTATTAGGGTCACCTAAAAAAAAAAAAAAAGGAATATTACGACTTTTAATCTCGTAGATATACGACTTTAAATCTCGGAAATTTACGAGTTTAGTAATATTACAAGTTTTTTCTCGTAGATATACGACTTTAACTTATCTCGTAAATGTATGAGTTTTTAATCTCGTAGATTTACGAATTTTTTCTCATAACTTTATTAAAATCGAGGGAGTCTACATTCCAGCGAATTTATTGCTGAACCAACCAACCTGTGAAAAGCGTCTGGGATTTCATCAGGTAAACTGAATGTTTAAAATATTTCAAATATTTGGAAGTTCCTTTATTTGATTTACAGTTTAATAATGTTTTATTCGTTGATGGTGCTTGCAGGATCTCTGCAGATCCCGTTTATGAAGCGGTCCATATCCTCCAGCTGTCCACTTCACGTCATTTCTTCCTCTACGACAGACCAGATCTCCTCCAACTCTGTGATGCTTCCGTCTTAAGAGGACCAGTTTTTGGAATTTTCAATGTTCTTGTGCTAACGTGACAGACTATTGTCATTTCTCAATGTTGTTTTGTGTCGAGACTACGGGCGTTTGGGGAAGGAGGCGTCCGGAGCTCTGTTTACATTCTCTTTTGGTTTCTGAGCATGACAGAGACATGATGTAAGGTGATGAAAGGAAATGAAAGACGTAATAAAGTGACGATCCTGATGAACATGTATCTCTGAGCTCTTTATTTTACATATGAAACTCAGCACTGTTGTGTATTGAAGTTAGCTGTTTACGAACTGCATTACCCAGAAGGCCAAGCGACTGGTCACATGTTCGGTGCACGGCAAATGGTAAGCAGATGAGCGCTAGTCATGCACAGTGCAGCAGTAAGAAGAGACTGTTAATAAAAAGTCTGTTTAACACAATAATAGCGCCTCTTTTGCTTACTTGAAGATACGCAAGACAACACACGCACTACCGAACCCGGAAATAATTTGATTTTGAATCGCCAAAAGGTTCAGAATTTCTTTGTTTTTAACACTGATCTGGACATAATCTACACCAGATTCTCCACGTCTTTCATCTTCAAGCACGGCTCTGATAAACAGACAACTTTGGTTCTTTTCTCATTAAATTACGACTTTTAATCTCGAAGATTTACGACTTTAAATCCCGTAGATTTACACGTTTTTTCTCATAAATTTACGACTTTAAAAGTTGTACATTTAACCTATGACTTTTAAAGTCATAAATATACGACTTTATTCTCATAATTTAGCGGTTACGACTTTTATCTCGTAAATGTACGAGATTTAAAGTCGTATATTTACGAGATTAAAAGTCATAAATTTAGCCTATGACTTTTAAAGTCATAAATATACGACTTTATTCTCATAATTTAGCAGTTACGACTTTTTTCTCGTAAATTTACGAGATTTAAAGTCGTATATCTACGAGATTAAAAGTCGTAATATTACTTTTTTTTTTTTTCGGTGACCCTAATACTCCGTCGTATCATACAGAGACACAAAATAAAAGAAAAAACAACAATCAAGACTTGAACACAGCTGCAATTTGTGTATGTATTATGCACCATAAAACTATAAAATATCCAAAATCTACTTTTCAGATTCAAGATTATGGGAGCAAGTCATGTCTTTAGTGTCCAGTGTATCATTTAATTTGAATGATTAGTGATTTGTAATTGTACAGTCTATTTACCATTGAATAATAACTAATCTGAATAAATCTTTAATAGAGTAGAGCCAACGAGCTCGTATTTGACATATTACAAATAAAGCTCCATTGTTATGCTGCATTCACACCAGACGTGGCAGGTGGGGCAAATTCACGTCTTCCCCCTCTCTCTCTCTCTCTCTCTAAATTTACTCCAGATAGCCTTGAGTTGTTCTGGAATGAACAAATAATAGAAAACATATATGATGTGAATTGATATGTTTTGGAGAGCTCTTCAGAGGCCCTGGAAAGCATGTCGCCATGTGTGTCGACTGAATGTGTGTGTGAATGGGTGAATGGGTCTGTGACTGTGAAGCGCTTTGGGCCCTCGAAGGAGGGTAGAAAGCGCTATACAAGTATACGCCATTTACCTTTCACGTTGGTGCAGGAGCTGTGCCTGGATTATGGCTGTTTAAAATGTTACTTCTTTCTGTCTGTTACCCAGCTTGAACATTAACCCGAGAGGGAACAATGAAACATAAAATTGGAGATTTTTTTTTTTTATTATTGTCTTGATTGTCTCCATCTGCTGGGTAGCTAACAGCCGGCGGGCAAGCAAGCTCTGCTGCCCTGAAGCCCACAGCCTCGGTAGTAGACCTCGCTAGTTGTGCAGGGTACTTGGGCAGTGGCGACCGCTTCTAGCTCTGCTGGAGCCTGGGCAGCTCGTTAAGCTATCCACCGGGTGTCTGGCTAGCATTGCGGACGATCCAGGTCCATGGGCTCGGTGACATGCTGGTTATCTGTCCAGGTTGTATATCGCCTTTGCCCAACAGTAACTGGGACGCTCTCCAGCAATCCTGCTGCCCCCGCAGGTTAAAAAAATGCATGGAAGTTCAGAACAAAAATTCTTGCATTGAGTAACTATTTTTAATTGATTTTTTCTACACTTTGATTGAGTCACTGAAAATATCACGTGTCCAAAGCAGGTTAACCTGCTGCATCAAGCCTAGCTGCGCCACGCCTGACGCCCAAATCGCACCGCACTCCCCAGACCGCAGCTACGTCAGAATTCCTTTCCTGCTGTCTATATAGTTCATTCGCCATTTTGTAGTCCTGTCCGAATCTACATTTCCAAAATTGACTGCACAAGAAATTTCCAAGAAGTCTTGGTGAAAAAGCGATTGCACATTGATGCTCACCACATTAGCAAATATAGACCACAATGCATTGCGGTTGAACAATTTTTGTGAATATAATGTGTTTAAATGTATTTTTTTAATAAACTATCCACATTTTTAATTGTCATTTTAAAGATAAAAAAAAAAATTAGTCAGCATGGTGTCCAAATTGCTTTTAAAAACTCGAGCACTATATTGTCCCGCACCATATAGTTTTTTAATAGTTAGGAATTAGGGTGGGAATTCGAACATAG
This sequence comes from Oryzias javanicus, assembly GCA_003999625.1. Classification (NCBI taxonomy): domain Eukaryota; kingdom Metazoa; phylum Chordata; class Actinopteri; order Beloniformes; family Adrianichthyidae; genus Oryzias; species Oryzias javanicus. The sequence continues at coordinate 17,436,311 of CM012453.1, forward strand.
CCCTTATCTTTACATTAACTTAATATTGAAACTTGACGACCCCTGCTGTGTCCGCTGTGAATGCAGCATTAGAAAGTAACTAGTGAGAGGCTTTCTCAAGATTGCATTTTGCCAACTCTCTTTATTAATTTTGCTTAAATAATTTGGATCACATTTGCCTTTTTGATATCTACTATTTTCTCATTATCTAGTCATGATACTCCCACCTCCATGCTTGCTGCTAGGACAGTAAGGTATCTTCGTAAGTCAAATTTGCACCAAACTAAACTGTAACTTGATTTAAAAAAAATTGTGAGAGAAAACTCTCCAAAATGTGTTTGAACGGAGGCACAAAACTGCATATCATTTACCAATCAAAAGTCTTTCATCCCACATGTTCGTTCAAATACTTTGTTTGAATGCTGGCTTTTTCTATAGACTTCCAGCACAGACTCCAGGAGAGCGTTTATGCTTGTGGATCAACTCAAATACATCATCAAAATGCGCAACTTTGGAATATATTAAAGTTTGAAGGCACTGTCCAAACCTTACAGATAAACAACACAATATTACAACTTTAGACTCAATAAAGAAAGATCAAACCTCCTGTTTTTTCAAACAGTAAAACAAGCGATTAAACATGTACAAAGACAGCATTAGCATTTTAAAGAACCATGATGAATGACCTTGTTCTGCCACATCTGTGATGGGATGGTAAAAAATGAGCCCTCTGCAGCTCATTTTTCATCCAACCCTTTCATGTGCTTTCTTTGAGACATTACTCATTATTTGTGTAGGCAACATTGTAACTTCCTGATTCATTCATACTTCCCCGGTATGCAGCCAGTCACCGTGCTATCAGCTGCTTTGTCACATCAGCGTCTCGTGGTAGATGCTTTAACACATTCCGTCACAGTCATTTAGCAACACCACCCTCATTAACAGTAATAGAAATGTTAAAGCGAAAATTGACTGCAGTGTTGGTAAGATGCAGAGCGTCTGTAGAACTGCCAGGAAGCATCAAGCCTCCAGTCATTATGGGACATTTGCATGAAAATGTTGGTAGAAATAATGTAATCACAAGTCATTCAATGCATTGAAAGAACCCACACAATGTTTGTTTAAGTCTCACTTCACTCGTATGTTCATTCTCTTTAGTCCCTGAGATAAGATAGAATGAGAGATCAAAACGGCTTTGCTCCTCACACATCATCTTTGAATACCAGGAAACGACCATTTTCTAGTTTCTACCATTGTCTTTTGAAATGCAGCAAAAAAACATGAAAACTTTGATTCATCTTAAATCTTAATTTAACAGAATCCCACAACATGGATTTCTGTTCCTTTAGACCTGCAGTTCAGTTCCAGCGGCACGCTTAAATACGTGCATGAGATCAATTTTTGATTGGTGAGGGCATCAAGAAGGCTAGAAAAGAAGCATCCATCAGCTTCACTCAAACTTTTGACAGTTCTGACATTCTCATCAAAGAAAAAATGGTTTCAATTTTTGTTAGTTTGCTCTTGCAGGTTGTACATGTTATTATTAGTTTAATCTACTTCGTGTTTTATTCATACTTTATTGTATTCATTCATTTTGACTGCCATCTGTGTATGTGTCAAATACAATGTGAATGTTAAGATTTAAGTCCCAGCAAACTGCTTCTACTGGAATGTATCTCTTTCAGAGAAGCTTGAATAAAGGTTTTAATTATTCTCAGGGCAACTAAACTTACATGAAAAATGCATGTAAGCACAAACATAAACCAGGAGAAAAGTTGACCAAAATCAACTCTTTTTGCATTCTCTAACTAAGCCTTCTTTGTATTCCACAGTGGGTAAGTAATTTGCTTGTTTTGCAAGCAAAATCTATTTCAAACATCGATTTCAGTTTTGCACAGGCACTGCATGAAAGTCAAATGAGCTACTTCTACATTAAGACTGAGATTTGGTTCAATCTGTTATAAAAATGACAAAGGAGTCAAATGTCTTGATATTGCTGTTTTACTAGGTATTTTCCAATTCTAAAAACTGTTGTTTCTTCCATTTGAGATTCTGAGAATGTCTCCCATTATCAGGAATAAGTAGAAAAAGCGAACAGGTAGGATACCCTTCAGCTACGGGTTCCTTTTTAAAAATGTATCCTTTTTTGTGTCAATGAAACAATCTTGTTGCAAAATCTTGTATTACACACTTGGATAGAAATGGCTTTAGTTTTGTTCTAGTGGAAAATTAAACGTTTTTGGTCAAACACATGTGAACAGATCACACTGGGTTGAGTGAAAATTCCTTTTGTTGAAGATATTTTCTAGAATGTCAGTGTCAGTGAATGTTTCCTGGGGTTTATTGATTGCATAGCGATTTCAATGTGGTGTCACATAATTCAGACCTATTCAACCAAGTCTCCTCTGACTGCACTCTGCCACCCACAGAGCATTTTGCTAACCACTTTAGCATGTTGAAACTGATGTAACGTAAACGTGACTTGTATCAAGAATGCTACGATTATAGAATCACTTCCTGCAAGCTTTGTGTTTGTTTCAACAAGACAAGAACCGCAGTGTGATTCCATGGATGCTGCGTCTGTGAGCTTGAATCCCTCCCATACTTTTGACTCAACCCTTTTAAATAAAATTTAAAATTGAACAAAACACTTTTTTTTTTTGTTGCATTTCAAATCAGACTCACTTTTCTGTATTTGGGACAGCAAACTGCCTGCTCTGAAGCAAAGGTTTGGTGACTCTGCATCTGCAAATCCATCCACACTATGTTTTCTCATTCAGGGAAAATTAATTTCCACTCATCAGAAGCCATGAGGAGCAGAAAGTTTTCCAAGCCTTTAACAATAAGCTCTTTGTCTGAGTAGTCATTGGCATTCTGGATGTTTGTTCCACCACTTGAAAGAATGACATAGTCGTTATTCCACTCCAACCAGATTACTCCATTTGACAACACATCACGTTAGCAATTATAGTTCTCCTCCCACTTGTAACTGCCCTCTGGAAAACTCTGGCAACTGCTTAGTCTAACCGCCTTCCTGAATTGCACACATCAGGTTTGATTCTTTGATTAGAAGTTATTCTTTGTTTTAAGAAGGACTTTCCACTTTCACTCCAGTAACTGTGGCGGTGAAGCACCTCTGGAATAGGCGCTCGGGCTCTGACGGTTCGTTATCGGAGTCCACTTTTCGACTCATCAGGTGTTTTCTGAATCCCTGTGGTCCACAGGCACTGGTTACTCTCACATGGCTGGGTCCTTCGCTGGGGTCCGCCGCTGAAAAACAGACAGGCACTTTTACAAACTGCTGAGCAGCAAATCACCATCCTTTGCTTTTTTCCTGAAAGCTTTGTTTGCTCAGGAATATTGTAAATGCAGAGTTTGCAATCCTGGCTGAAAGTTTTGCAAAAGAAAGAACTACTACTTTCAATTGTTGTTAAATTTGTGTTTGCTTAAACCCCTTCATGGGTCTCTTTCTGTTGTCCTGCTCTCATTCTAACATTTTCTATTCTGTTGCCTTAAAGAAAACGATCTTAAGCTTCGTTTCCATTTACTGGTTCGGTACGGTAAGAAGTGGTACAGTACAATTAATTCTGGGTAGTGTTTCCACTCAGTTAAGCCTGACTGAGCGCTTTGTTTTCATGATGCATGCGTGGTGTAGTACACCGCATGCGTCATCGCAGTGCAGCGACTAGAAAAGCAACAACAATGGAGGTCATTCAGCAGTAAAGAGTACATAGGAGACCGCAGAAACCTGAACGCTTACAAATATTGGAAACGTTAGCTTAAATGAGCGCTATATTGGCACTTTCTAATGTCGTCATCACTTTCTGTCAATCGACAGGTGGCTACAGCAGCTCCACTCCAACTGTTCCATTCCACTTTTCAATGGATCTAAAACCAATGGGGACCCCAAGAGGTACGGTTCAGTACTGTTTACTAAGTCTATAATACAATGGAAACGCTCAAAGTACCGGACTGCACCAGACCATATCTGAATGGACTTCTCGGTGGAGGAAGAGGATTTCATGTACTGTGTTCCCTTGTTTATCCGTAGCATAAATAACCCACGATATGGGAAATCCACAAAATGGGTTAATAGATGTCTTAAGGCTGTAAAATTGCCTACAACACACTTTAAATCAGTTTTATAGAATGCAAACAAACATCTGAGATATATGTAGATTTGGAGGGAGGCACATGCCACATCTCGGAAGGAGACTAGAACAACAACCAATCAGGAAGCAGACTGCAGTTCACCATTAAAAAAAAGAAGTGTACAAAGTGTCTCGGAAAAAACACTGAAAAAAAAAATATTGACACCAAGAAAGGTGAGAAAATCTATAAGGTGAGATGCAATAGAGAAACACATTTTGTGCTGGAAGGAAAAACCTTACATTACATTTTATATTACCTGTTGACTTTAGTTCAGTTAAATGAGAACATGTTGGAAATACGGCAAGTTTAGTACAAACATAAGGACAACCCAGTCTGTCAAATGTGTATGTTTTCTACGACATTGCACTCCTGCATACAACGTAATCAAAGTGAAACTGAAGTGTGCATATGTACTCCGTTTTAACCTTGGAGGCAGAATGTGTATTACATGTACGCAAAAACTGCATTTGGTGTATATTATACACGATATTTCATGGAATTACATACCCATTTGATGGACACTGGGTTGTAAGGAGACTTGTCCTTCTTCCTCTGTGAGCCTGTTTTCCACGGTGGCCTTGTTGGTTGAATGTAGATTTTTTTTAATCAAAATTCAATTACTAATTATAACGATGTTGACTTAGTTTCTGGTTGTTCGGGTCTTTTGTTGTTTTTATTCAAGTTTTTTCCTTTGACTCTTTCGTTGGGGGGTGAATGAACCAGCTCAGTGGCCTTGTGGTAGAGCGTCCACCCTGAGACTAGAAGGTTGTGAGTTCACACCCAGCCTGAGTCAAAGACTCCAAAAATGGGACTCAGTGGCACTCAGAATTAAGGGGTTGGATTTGGGGGTTAAACCACCAATGGGTTTCTGCCTGCAGCTGTGTCTGCAGCTCACCGCTCCCCCAGCAGTTGGGTACAATGCGGAAAAAACTTTCACACACCTAGCTGCATGACAACTAATGGGACTTTATCTTAACTTAACATAGGGCAAAAAATAAACAGCTGATGAAATAATTTTGTGTTTTAGAACTTGTGGAAAAATGATAAAGAAATGTTTATCATTTAACACAAGAGACGTCACCGGCGACACCTAAATAGCACTTGTTCTTTGGGATATCATAACTCTTCATCTTTGTACATGATCAGCGTGAATCCGCTAAATCTGACGCATAGAAAACCAAATCTTCTTCACTTTTCTCTGCGACAGAATCAGCTAATTTAGGATGATTGCGTAAGCACTGTGAAGTATTGCAAATCAACGCAAAGTCAATTTTCTTCGTGACAGAATCATCTGATTTACGTTGATTGCATAAACACTTCACTAGCACAAGGCTGCTTTAGTGCACTGGAATTACGTTAATTGCGTTAATGGTTAAAGAGTTACAGTAGTCATAAGAATGTTAACACTGGAGCTAAAGAAATGCCAACATGCTTGTTGAGAGCATGATGATGCCACTAAAAAGAAACTCAGGAGTGATTTACATTTTTTTCCATCTTTTTTTTTATTTTTTTATAGAATAAATCGATTAGGATTTGGGTGGCTGTACACTGACATGAAACATGTTTACTGTTTTTCAATGTGATACTCTTTAGCTGGTGAGTTCTGCCACATACAAGCGAAGGTGTTGATATTTTGGTCCCTGGAGAATATTAACAGGCTGTGGTGTTACTAAAATTATAACCACCAATTTTAAAAAAAAAAAAAAAAAAAAGTGACACCCTTTTTTCACCCTACCGCCATGCATTTGCATGATAATGACGAGACGCTGGTGTGTAAGCCTGACCTGGTGCTCTCAGGGGGAGGCCATTGTCGAGGCGACTGGGTTTGGTGGCGATGAAGAGGTAGCAGAGGACACACACAGTGATGAGGAACGCAAGAAGCACAACTGCAGCAATTGACAGACCGACCAGAGCTCCAATACTGAAAGGAGAAAACATGATTTTTTTTTTAATTTTTTGCATTAATAAAGATTACTATTTCTTACAAAAGGAATAATAAACTAAAGAATAGAAGATGTCAAATATTTAAAGAAAATTAACAGCATAAAACATTATTAAACACATTTTTTCACAAAGGAAGCAACAATGTATTTGATATTTCCAGGCTCTTAATAAATTGAGAAAAGTTTAATAAAACATTAGGCGTATTTTATCCCATTGTTTTCAATCTTGTAATTAAGAGATTAAATGAACATCTCATCAACGCATCCGATTAAACTAATAATTTATTTAAAAGATAAATAAATCTTTTCAAACTGAAACATGCAGCAGCAGCAGCAGTCACACCTGCCCAGGTCTCACCTCAGCCACCACATGTAGCTGTACTCGTAGGGGAAGAAGCTGTTGGGGTCATCGCAGCAGTACTTGACATCGTTAAATCCGCAGCAGTAGACCGCAAACGCAGCATTTCCCGGTTTGGGGCAGGAGAAGCCCTCCACAAACCCGCCGTCCGTGTTGTAATAACTGCTGCAATCAGCGCTCATGTTGCAGCGGAAACCAGGAGAGGAGGAAAGATCCGCTCCTGACCAGCGGAGCAAGGTGAGGAGCGGGGGTCCCTTTGGCCGCGCGGATTAGAGGGGCGCGCGCGCTCCTCCAGCCCTCATCAGCTGAGTGAGCGCGCGGCGAGAGATGGAGGAGGAAAGAATCAAAAAGAAAGCTGCAGCTCTCTCCCTCTCTCACTCTTATTGGCTCAAAACTTGTAGTTTCTTTCTTTTTTCTTTTTACCGAGTTCAATCACTAGACAGAAGAGTTTGTGAAACTGGTTTATATCCGCAAAGAAAATGAGACTATTTGATCCTGAACTCTGTCTCACCTCTGCTGTCATTCATTATCTTCACATACCGTTCAAACCTGACATTATTTATAAAAGACAGGGTTGCCTCACTTTTCAGCATGCACAACTGCTTCTTTCAGATGTTACATTTAAAACCGCATCTCTGGAATGAAAACATAAGAGGTAAAGGTGATGAAGGGTTTTTTTTTTCTGATACTATATGCCATGGAAATATTTTTAAAAGGCATTCACTGGTAGTTAAAGAGGAAAATTGAACTCATCATCTGTTCTTTATCATCCATGACTCCTTAACAGGTGTTAAAGTTGCACTCTGATCATCTTGTGATTCATTTTAAAAGCGTTCCACGTTGTTTTTGTAATTATGATTACGCTTTTTTTTTTTTTGCCAAAAAAAAAAAAATAAAAAAACAGCGGTGATTTTCGAGGACAAAGTTTCTGTGGAGCGACAGTAGTTCTTTAGAAATTTGCCTATGAGTTGTGGGCGGGACTCTTGCTGCTGAGTAAGCCTGCACTTATGTCCCATCATCGCTTTGTTTTCACTCTCTCCTGCTATACTTTACATCCCCTCACAATACCAACCTAACATTAATGGTTTAAGAAAAGTGGTGAGCAATACTGAAACTATTCAGCTGTACAGTTCTGAGCCAGATGTCAGCTCAGACAAGAAAACCAAAGAAGTATGGAGTGAAAATAGAACATTTGTGCATGCATAATTATTGATTTGTGCATAACTTTGGATTTGTGCGTGAGTAATTCTTGATATATAACTCATACAACTCATACAAAATGTCAAAATAAAAAAAATACAAATGCACAAATAAAATTAACATGAGCTTGAAACTAACTACACTCACAAATCTTTAATAAATACGCAACAAATTGCTTGTTACAATATCGCAAAACCGCATTTACACTCAAATCTGGTTTGAAAGTGCACATTTAGACTTTTAATGTCAATTATTGGCCATATCTGTTTATGAGAGTGGGAAGATGTCAAGTTTTCACCACATCATTTTCATAATCTAAAGGGGCTGATAAGAAAACTCTGATGACCCAGCATTCTAGCAGCATTTAAACGCAACACTTACACACAGATCTCTGAGACATGAAGTCTCACCTCAGATTTGTGTAGAATTGTAGTTGAACTACTGCATCCCTGGAGAAACTCTGTCCTACAAAATTTTTAATTTTGGATTAAAATGGTATCATCATAATTAAAAGACTGCTGAAAACACTTTAAAAAAAAAGCTAATTATGCAACTTGTTTTTTTATGGTTGGCAAATAGTAGTTTTTTTTTTTATTTGTAGGATGATCGAATATGTCAGAGCTGTGGTTCTATGGAATTCATTTATTTCAGTTCTGGGTTTGAGCCAAGCTACAAGTAAAGACAAAATGTATCCTTACCCTCTGAGACGTAATTACTTAACTCATTTAAAGTGATTTAGTAGACAAAAAAGCCTTTCAGAGAATTATTACATCATTTAAAAAGTCAAATTTCCTTTATTCATCAAAACATTAAAGAAACTCATAAAATTAATTATCATAACCAATTTATATCAATGGACTCAAGGTTTTTGTAATCCAATTTAATCCAGATCTCTCTGATAAAGCCTGAACTGCACTTTTAAATGAGCTTTTATATCCTCTTACAACTGCAGCCCGTGTCCCGCTTTGTGATGCTCAGGTCAGCCTGCAGCCCTCCTGTCTTCCTGTGCCTGTCTGTTCTGAAAGGGTCTGCATGATATTTCATCCCAGTTAATAAATAAACTGTCCGTCACACTGCCTCTGCTTTCCAGCATTTGACAGCACACCTGTTTGTCTGACAAGTTACCATTGTTCAGTTCTGGTGTTGACGTGATGGTCGTGAGTTGTTTTGGACACAGGCTGTAGGGTATGTATTCCACAGCTGCAGGGTGGCTGTTTCTTGTGTTATTGATTCATTTTTTTTCTTTTTTTCTTTTTAGGACATGAACCATTTTCAGGTAGGTGTATCTATAAGCTGCTGAACAAGAAAATAAAGAGAAAAGTTCACAATAAGCAAAGTACAGAGAATAGATCCTTGTGAAATCCTTAAAAAAAAGAAAAAAGAAATCGCTGCCTCTAAACTCATTAAAAGTTTACAAAAAGTTCAGTCTGGCTTGTTCCTCTCAAGGAACAAGCCAGACTGAAGGTGCTTTGTCGCTAATCCATCAATTATGAGTCCGTCTGTTCGTTATTACACCTTTTATCAGAATCTGTGTTACTGAAAGATTGAATCTCTACTTAGCCGTGTATCACATAATTTTATTACCAAAAAAAAAAAAAACACGATAATAAGGATAAGAATTCATTGTTTTTCTTTACCAAACTGTTAAAAAAAATAGCAATCCAAATTAGACAATTTACGCACTAACAATGCATGATTTTCTGTTGATACAAACTTAATCAAAGACAGATCATAAGAAAATAATTAGGCACGACTCAAACATGAATTCTTTGCTAATTTTAACCTACCATTAGGTTCACTTTAAACAACCAGTTGTTATTAAAAAAAAAAAAAGCTTTTTCAAGGCAGCAGTTAATTAGTCCTTCATTTTCTTCAATTTGAAACAATGTAAACACGACTGCTTATCATGGTGTTGAGAGCATTTCAGTCAGAGAAACAATTTGGGCTCCAAACACTGTTTTCGAAGGACTCGCGTAACTATTTAGGAACACATTTTTGATAATTATACCTCATGTCAGGGTTGTGAGGGATCAAAACTTTAAAATAAAAATGTTTCTCCCACAGAAACCTTTTCTTAAATCCACAGAATACAAATATATTGACTGATTAAACAGGGTTTTTAAAAATATTTTTTTATTCCCAGCAAACAAGAGAAGAGCAAAATTAAATCAGAGAAAACATCTGCCAGCAGCGAGACACTGATGAGAAATTTTCCTTAGAAAATTGCTGCATTGTTGAATTACAGAACTAATAGTCCAAACTAATAGCCTCAGTGTCCATCAACGTGCTACAGGCTGAACCATCTCCCCCAAATCCTCTCGCATCCGTTAGGTACAACTACTCAACAGCGTTCTGACGCACAAGTCTGATCGGCCAATCGTACGGCAGCAGCTCAGTACATTTAAGCGCAGAGATATGGTCGAGACGACCTTCAAAAGTTCAGATACTGGAGCAGAATTGAGAACAGGGGAAACTGAAATTATTTAGCATTTGAGTCTGTCAGAAAATGTAGATCTAAATGAGATTTTTGAAAAAGAGAAATGACATTGATTCAAACTGACTAACTTTTTTTCTATTTTTGACACTGCCACATTTTGTATGGTCCATATCACGTTTATAAGTCCAAACTCCATCACAAAAAAAAATCAATATACCAAGTGCTGAAAGTGGGAAATGTCTCCATTTTATGAAACAGAATATGTGAGCACAACCCTGCTGTTTCATATGGAAGAAGCTCATTTCAGATGGGTGAACGGAAAATAGGTCAGAAGACTCCATATCTGGAGCATTTTTGGAAACAACGGCACAATCTGCACAAAAAGAGACAGATCATCCGGCTGGTAGCCAGAGTTCAGCTGAATACAAGCATCTCTGATGGAATGAGGGACGCTCGCAGGGCAAAGTAGCAGCTCACACATTTTTAAAAGAAAACACAAACGCTGAAAAGGTTTACTCCGGTTTCAGAGAAACATTTACTTTTTCAAGGAAGGTCACGCCTCTTTCAGCAGGTCAGTGCTAAACCTTAATCTTCACCCGTTATGAAAGCATGATGCCCTGACAGAAGGAGATGCACTGCAGACCTTTGACCAGCTGAAAACAGAGCTACATTATTTTGCCCCAATAGAAATGTACTTTCCTTTTCTTCAAATTTTTCTTTTTTAAATTTTACAACCGAATAGCAGGGGGCTGTTCATCAGCAGTCTTTTAAAAAGTTGTTGTTTGTGTTATCAGGCTTTCAACAGCCTGTCTATTCCTAAAGTGCTTTTCACTCTTGTTTGTACTTAGATGATCTCTGTGGAAAATCCCCATCTACCCCAGGCAGGGTCTCTGCATCAAGAGGATGTCTTTTAATTTGGAAATTAACAGTTTTATTTTGATCTCATTTTGCTGATTGTTGCCGCCTGCAGCAGTGGAGTTGTTTGTGATTTGAAAGGTCTTTGATCCTCTTGCCCAGAGGATTCCCATACAGTTCAAGAGAGTGCAGTTGTTTTAAAAATCTTCTTTCTGGTTGTGGAGAATCTCTGGGACTCCATGCTCCGTGGATCTGTTGATTCTGTGCTCTGGGTCAAACAAAAGGCAAGTTTTTATCAGAACCTAACTTTGTATTAGTCTTAGAGAAACTCATTGTTAAATGTCCAAACTTTTGCTATTTAATCCCTGGGTGCAGGAACAGTGACTGCTTTTTTTTTTTTCCTTTTCTTTTTGACCATTAAGGACAACAACTTAGCAAAGCAGCAGTTTTAAAATGTTGTTTTCAGTGTTCAAATGTGAGGCCCCACATTTCCCAGTGAACATTTCAATCTGGGCCCCATATGGTTTACCTTTGGGCTGAATTGGTGGGCCCAAGGTGGGTTTGTCTGTGGGTTCCATAGTTGCCCCACCTGTGTTTGCCCACATTGGCGTAGGTGGGGACTCAGTGGTCTGGGTCCCTACCCTAACAAAGCTGCCTAGCAGACAGCTTTCTTGAGTTAGCAAGCTCCGCTGCCCAGCGAGGCAGACTACTCAAGCCAGTGTAGGCAAACGCAGATGGGGCCACAGGGGCCCACAAATTCAGCCCAGAGGTAAACCATATGGGGCCCACATTGAAATGTTTGCTGGGTTGGTTTGTACTGCCGGAGGATCTTCTATGCCCCTGTAAATAATATTATGATGTGCAGACTGCTCTTCAGTTTGCTTTTTCAGTGATATTTCTTGATTTTAATTGTGTTCTGTTTGATTTGTCTCCCTACCACAGTCACAGGTTCAAGGTACCTATTCCCAGCTGTTTTCACAAGTGTCCTCCACATATAGAAGTGTCTGGGTTATCCTTGTCTGTTTGGCATCGGTTTCTTGCTCTTCAGTTTTGATTTTGTTCAAGAATAATTGTTAAATGTTGGAGATTTTGAAACTAACTCTGGTCTCCTGCATTTTGAGCTCACCACTGGTTCCTTATTATACAAACACACAAGGGAGGAGCAGCTTACAGCAAGAACATACAGTAGTTTATTACTCAATACTTAAAAAGCCAAAAGCTAAATGGTAATTGGCATAGACTTGTACTGCACTGTCTTCCTTAAAGACCCTAAACGCAAACCCAACATTCACACACTGATGGCAACTCTGCTGCCTAACACTGGCTCCAATCTAAAAATACCAGAAGCAATGTGGGGTTCAGCGTCTTTCCCGAAGACAATGAGCAAGTCCAAGGACAGAACAGAATCTTCGACCTTCTGATCAGAGGTTGATCCCTCACAACATCTTTTGTGCTGACAATCTTCATTCATGTGGACAAAATGGTTCTAATGTGTATGGTTATAGGTAGGGATATGGATCGTTGCTTAGGTGGCGATCCGATTCACGAATCAAGCTCAACGATTCACAAATCGAACCACGACTCTTACTTTTTAATATCATGTTTATTGCTATATGTTTATTTACTAGATGGAGGAAAATTAAAATTATTTGTATTAAATCATCGACATTTATACCTTTATTTAGAACAGCAGATCAGAATCAACAAAACTGATAAAAAAAACCCACAAAGATTCAGATAGAAAGAAATTTTGTTTGCCATTTAAAAATTTGTTCTAGTTAAGTTCAGCAGTAACATAAACAATATAAAAAGGATAAAAATCACTGCTGTTTTGTATCATTTAACAACAAAACTTGAAAATGTTTTCCACAGTTTTCTATCCTCAAAGTTCTTCAGTATTTTACGTTCTAAAAATTACATAATTGATGGAGAGGCCGTATTAAAGTATTTTTTTTCCGCAGCAGAATCATCTGATTCACTTGATTACATCTGCCTTTCAGCAGCGCGAGGCTGCGTTTTTTTCAGAATAACCTGGAGTTTCGTTAATTACGTCAACTGTTGAAGAGTTATCATAAACAAAACAATGTAAACACTGGAGCTAAAGCTCCGGTGTTAAAGCTAATTCATTTTTTCAGAAGTTATGTCAGTGAACAGAACATCAGTCTCAGTTTTTAAACGGGAAAAAGCTCTCGCTAGTTTTACTTTGAAAACCAGAAGCTTCCCCGACGAAGATGTGTTTACTTCCGGTGACTACCGCGGCTCTTTTGGCTTTGTTTTAGTTCGTAAATTTAAAATCCTACATTAATCTGCATTTCAGAGCAAAAATACATGGTCCCCAGATAATATTTTGATCATATTTTACCACAATTTACTATATTTATAAAGACCGCGAATCAGCAATCTTGGACATCGCAAATATTCGTATTTGAATTTTCAGGAGCAGATCGCAAATACCCGAGCACCAGGATACTTACAGCCCTAGTTATAGGAGACACCAGTTTAGTGGCTTCTTGGTTGAGTGTTCGCCCTAAAATTTAGACCAGGGGTGCCCATTGCTGGTCCTCGAGAGCTACCAACCTGTTTTCTAGCGCTCCTTCCACTGCTTGCAATCAGAATGTGAAGACATTTGACTGAGCTAATCATAGCTGGCAGGGCTTGGAGATCTGGAAAACAGGCAAGGTAGTAGCTCTCGAGGACCAGTAATGGGCAGCCCTGGTTTAGATTATGGGCTCAAATCAACGGTTGGATCATGTCAAAAACTCCACAAAAAGAACTGTTGAACCGTGTAATTGGACTACCAAATATTGTTTTTTCCAAGAATGTATCTCACCACCACTTGAAATTGTGCAAACGTGTCTGACAACGACTGAAAGCACTTTAATCAGATTTGTTTCATAGTTTTGGGCAATAAACTTAATTTAGCGTGAAAGCTCACTTGAACTTTGTTTTAGATGAAGCAAGTGAACTCTGTCAAGAAGAGAAAGAGTCTATTCTCTTGTGGTTTGACACTGGTGCATGGACCAAGACAAAGATGTGAACCAAGTAGGGATGTGCTCCAGCTTTCTTCTACAAAATTATTTATCCTAGAAAATCAGTAGTCTGTTTTAAGTCAAAGCCAGAAGGCATAGTTATTTGTCTTGTTTGTCCTCTGTTGTTTTATATGTTTTTCCTTCTGTGCCCTTAAACCAGACAGAACAAGTGGATGCTAGATTGTCTTCATGTGTCTCCCAGACTGTACATTTCTGTCTAAAGTGTTGGGTTGTTTTTTTTTTTTGTTTTTTTTTTAGCTAAAGAGACTGCGACTGCTGAAAGGTAGAAATTATGCACAACGCCTCCGTGCTGTTCCCCAGTCCTGTATGCATTTTTTTGAGTGACTTTAACATTGCATTGATTTGCATCATAATGTGTGATGCATTTCGTTGCCGTGGTTGAGCTGCTAAGAGGCTGACATGTCAAACAAAGACTCTACTGGAGTAAAATCAGTGACACACACACACATATATATATATATATATATATATATATATATATATATATATATATATATATATATATATATATATATATATATATATATATATATATATACGTAACAATTGTGATTTTTTTCTTCTTGGAATGTATTTAACAGGATTTACATCTTTACACAACAAAGCTCAAGTGTTAAAATTATGAGGTGAAATGACAGTTGAAGATGTGGATGTTTATAAGAAATAACCCCACCCCCCCTCGTTTGCCTTGAGTGCAATAATGAGAGGGACCCAGGTGGCAATGGTACAACAGATTACCTTACAGGTACTGCAGGTAAGAAGAGGGGCCGGATCATGACACCCCCTCCCCAACCATTTATAAAGACAATCAAAATCCCTCTTTATTTTGGCCTCCACCATCAAAGTGTACATAGCACCTATGATGTGTGCATTTTCAAAGAGCTACCCCAGCTGTAGCTACACTTGTTATTGCTAAACTAGTAATATGATAAGCTAAGAATCTGCTGAACTTCCGTTAATAGGGTGAATGGTAAAAGAGAGTTGTGGTAGTCTATAGAATGTCAACACTGAAGCTTCAGCTTTGGTTTTTGAAGTTCAAAGGAAATATAATTGATAGCATGATTTTGGAGTTTCTTTTTGGAACATTTCACAAAAGTAGTGCTATGATTCACTGTGCACATGCGTGGAAAGACACAATCAGAGTAACAAAAAAAAAGTAGATTTCAGGGGTTATATATGCTTGGATGAAAGATTTATTTATTTATTTATTTATTTTTTAAATCAGACTGGTACCGGTCTGTGGCCCGGTGGTTATGACACTAAAAGTGCATTTTATAAGGACTCAGTGAGGAAGGTGTAATGATGAGTCAAAGGCGTTTGGATCCATAAGCAACCAAGGTTTAATAAGAATCATAAACAACGGGGCAAGGAGAAGGTAAATCCGAGTCCAGGCGGGGGTCGAGGCAGACAGGATGACAAGGAGACAGGCAGAGATCAAAGCCAGGAGAGATAACAAAGAGAGCCGCTCAGAAATGTATGCAGGGCAGTACAAGACTTTGCACTGAGGTGGTGACAGCAGGCAGACTATATACTGGTAGTGATGAGGAAGATGGGAAACAGCTGAGGAGGGAGTGCAGGGTCAATACTCAGGTGAGGGCTCCTTCTGGTGGTCAGATGGGGAAATGCTGACAGAGGGAGAGGGATCGGGGCCAGGTTTCTTAAATTTTGGGTGTTGAAGACACTGGGATATCAGGACAAATTACACACAAACACAATCTCCAGGATGGTGGAGACACAATATGTTCAATTTAAACTATACGACGGCTGTGAGACAGACTCCCCACACAATGCAACAGAGATGCACTGCAGACTGACCAGCATAAATTTGTTCACTTTTTTTTTCTCCCATATTCTCACAGCGGTGCAAGGGCAAAAGCAATCCCCGATAACTCACTCACATTGTTGCTTTTTTATTTGCAGCAACTTTTATTTTTATTTGTAGATTTTCTTTAATTTGCAACATCCTTTCTTTTTATTTGCAGCAGTGTTTCTTGGTATTTGCAACTTTCTTTTTCATTTGTAGAGTTTCTTTTTTTGTTTGCACATTTATAATTTTGGCTGCGATGGTGGGTCTCTGCCACCATAGAAAAGACCAAGTGGAAGAAAAAGGACCTAAGTGAAGGAAAAGAGTGAATAATTTGTTGTTGCTAGAACTGTATTTGAACATAGTTTTGTCAAGAACCTAACTTTCCACAGTTAGGGCCGGGAATATGATCAATCTTGTGAAATCTTCGTTGGACTTAAACAGATTGTTTGAATATGTTCAGTTGGATCCCCGACCTTCATTCTTTCATCTCATCTATCTAATAATCATTCCATCATTTTACCGTCTCAGTTCATCTTAATTCATCCACTTTACAGCGCTGTCAGGAGATCTTAGTGTGGGCTGTTAATTTTTTTTTCTTAAGAGTGCATTCACTCAATTAGCACTGGGCTTTTGCAGACTGTATTTCATGTTATGTTTTTATCTGAAATTATAATTTATTAATGGTTATTCATAGTAGTGTAACTTCCTTGGGCTGACTTTTCAAAGCTGTATTGCTAAATATATGATTGTAGTCAATGTCATTGAGTCTAGAATAAGGCCCCATACAGCACCACTGCTAAGGTAGTACATTAGTTAAGACAATCTGCATCCACTGCATTAACAACACGCCCCCCAAAAAAATCCTAATCATCATAATGACTTCAAAAATGTGAGGTTATTTTTTACAACACTCCATCAACCACTATGAGCTCATAAAACACACCAACTACAATCAATATACAACATTAGCTTGAGATATTTAAAAACAAAACACAAGCACAGTGACAGATCTTTTTAAAACTTCACTTTTTTTTTTTTGTTTGTTTTTTGTCCTTAGTCCTTTAGCTTAAGCTCTCAGCAGGTAGGAAGATGAAACTTAAGAAGATAATGGGTGCAGTCCCTTTGGTTTGAATTCCTCCCAGCTGCTATTTCTCCAGCATCGCCAGCCTGCCAGAGAAAGCTGCCTGCAGATGTGAGCAAAAAGCAAAGAAAGAGTGTCTCAAAGTAAGCAGAAGCTGGTGTAACAGATTTGTTGAATGAGAATGGAGAATTTAGAAAGAAACTTTCTTGAAAAGATATGTGGGCGGTAAAAGCACACCACATAAAACTTTCTAAATGCAATATACTGTGTTCTATTGTTAAAACATCTGTCCAACCTGTTGGAAGTAAGTTTGTTGCTGAGAGATTTTTGTGTGAACACAGTCGAGGATTCAGAAGTTTAGCAGGAGTTTTTTAAACTAAGTACATGTAGCTGCGGTCAAACGAGCCGCCATCCATCTTGTTCTTATGCAGAAGTGAGAGACTGGCTCTTGGTCGTCAATCAGCTCATACTGTCAGGAGTCAGCGCTCTGTCTCTCCCTCTGGTCACCGGCGGGAGCCATCTCCAGAGTTCTGACTTCACCACATCTCCCAGAAACCCCAACGCACAGCTGCTGGATGCTGCTCAGCTGTCTCTCATTTTGCCAGTCACCCACAGGACCAATACCATCCCTACAGCAAAGCATGGTGGTGTGGGGATGTTTTTCGGCAGCAGGAACTGGAAGACTCGTCAGGATAGAGAGAATGCTGACTGCAACAGTGTAACAAGACATCCTGGATGGAAATCTTCTCCAGAGTGCTCTTGACCTCAGACTGGAGCCACAATTCATGATCCAAAACACACCACCAAGATTTGGAAGGAGTGGCTTCAGAACATCTATTTCAATGTTCTTAAGTGGTCCAACCAAAGCCCAGACGAATTGCACCGACGGATAATCCTGTGGAGATGAGGGTACTGAAATCAATGAGCAAAACTGTCCAAAGAAAGGTGTGCCAAGCCTGTGGCATCACATTCAAAATGACTGAGGGCTGCAATGCTACCAAAGGTCCAGCAACTAAGTACTGAGCAAAGGCTGTGAATTTTTATTTCTTATACATTTTCAACAATTTCAAGAGAATTTTTTTTCACATCATCATTTTAAGTTTTTTTTAAATATTTTTTCAGGAAGAAAACTAATTGAATCCATTTTGAGATAAGGCTGTGACATAATGAAATGTAGAAGTGAGGCACTGTTGATACTTTTCTGATGCCTATATAAAATATGGAATAATATTACTATAGCTGTAAAAACTGATTTGGGAAGACTGAAAAACATACAGATATCTTGGTGAAATGTTCATTTTACTCATCTGAATTCTACCAGCTAGTGATAGTGGCAGGTAATTTGTTCTTTGTGGATCAGATTTGACTGTTTAAGTGAATTTTGTAAAATTATGTTCTCGTAGTGTCTGTGGGGGTTGTGTAATTTGAATATAAAAATATTTAAATCCAGTACTTACTATATTAAAAGTTATAGTTGATGTTGTTAGGTCAATGGCTGCATGATTCATAGGGAAGTGTTCAATTTTGGAAATGTTAAACTTGGATCCCAATAGTTGACCTAAGGAGTTTAACACTGTCAATAGACACGGGATGTTTGTTTACTGGGCACTCTGCTTCTTAACTTTCACAGGATTCAAATAGTGAAGAAAATATAATAAAACCCACAAGACAGGGGCGGAGCTACAGAGGGGCAGGGGGGGTATGTAAATACTTTTCTCACTACCACAAAGCACTAGAGCACTTATGATGAATATTTTTAGAGATATTTAATGATTTGGGTTTGTCGTGGCTGCAGGCTGCAAAGAAAATGCTCTGCAGCAAAGGAAGACTGATGAGAAGCATCATGAACATCAACCCACTGGTGCTGAAGCTGCAGGATGGAAACCAGCAGCTCCTCCTTTCTGCAGCGTGAGAGAAAGAACCACTGAGGTCCAGATAAAGTCACTCCTGCACAGGAAGTCCACACAGATACTGAGAGACTCCGACCAGAGGTGGTAAATGAGCGTCAACGCTGAAGATTTTCACAATAAAAGAGCCAGGCACTAAAGTTGAGATTGCAACATTCACCTGTGCCCACTCTAAAACAGAAACTACTTTACTTTTCCACAGATAGACTGAAACAATGCACATTTTCTGCATTAAAAAGGAAAATAACACTGAGTTTTAAGTTTGTGTTTTTCAGTTCATCGTGGTTTATTAGTTCTGTCAGTCACTAGAGTGAATATACTGTATAAATAAAAACATCTTCATGGAAATGGGAATAGGTGTTTCCTTTTGTCCATAGATTATGCTTGTTTGCTGATTAGCAACAAACCTAAAATTATCTATTTACTATCTAAACATTATTGAATACACAAACATTTTTTTCATAATTAGAAACAAATTAAGGTGTCACAGGATTAAGAAATCATCAGTAAAACAAACTTTAAGCATTAGAAACAGCAGCTCAGGTAAAATAACTGCTGTTGTCTTATTAATAACAATAATAAAACAGTTTGAAATACATGTTTTGATCCTTTCATTTGTAATGGCCTTCCAATCTACTCTTCTCATTTGCCACCCCTTCAAAGACTTCTGCCCCCCTCTCCCACCCCATAGAAAATGTTGTAGCTCCACCACTGCCACAAGATTAGTTCAAACTGAGAAATCATATCATTTTGATAAGAAAAAAGGTAAAACCGATACAAGTGCCCTTTCAAAAACTGAGTGTCCTCAGTTAAAGCCCAAATGATTAAACCTGACAAAAACAAGGACAAACGAATGAACCAAAAAGTAAAAGACAGACGTTCAGAGGGGTAATAAAAAGCTTCAGAACATCTTAATTTAGCAGTGTTACAAAACAAGACAAATGTCTTTGAGATCTAGGATAAGTCAAAGGCAAAGGGTCTCAACAGAATTTGGAAAGACAAGTTTGTTCAATGTTTCTCATTTTTAATATTTGCAGTTCAACCAGATTAGTCAATCTAAACGGGACAGCAGTTCTAAGCCACTCAGGTGTTGAGAGAATAGACTATATGCTCCCAGGGATTAATTCAGGATTAAGTGACTGTGGAACAAAGTGCAAAACTTTTCGATCAATTTAATAGCACCCTGAGGTTCTGTGGAAAAAGTCAACTCTGTGTGAGATATACGTGTATTTATGTAAATGGTAAATGGTAAATGGCGTATACTTGTATAGCGCTTTCTACCCTCCTTCGAGGGCCCAAAGCGCTTCACAGTCACAGACCCATTCACCCATTCACACACACATTCACACACTGGTGGTGGCTCCACTGCCGAACACTGGCGCCAACCTCCCACCAGAGGCAATTTAGGGTTCAGTGTCTTGCCCAAGGACACTTCGACACATGGGCGGGCAGGGAATCGAACTCACTATCCTCCGATCATGAGACGACTGCCCTACCACTGCACCACGGCCGCCCATGTGCTGTTTAAAGATACATTTACTGTTTATTAACATGAACTGATACATTAACTAGATCAACATAACATCATTTCCTGCTTGGAGATTTTAAAGTTTATCTTATGCCAATATTTTCTATATCCACTACATCAATTCTTTACCCGCAGTCTTCCTTGTCCCAGCTACTGGGGCAAAGGCTGAGTACACCCTGAGCAGGTCCCCAGCCTGTCACTCGTGGGACATTTACTATTTCTCCATCCATCAATTTCCTATACCCGTTTCTTCCTTTTATTGGTCACGGGGCTACCAGAGACTAACCCGGCCACTCATGGGCCAAGGCAGGATACACCCTAGACCAGGGGTGGGCAAACTACGGCCCGGGGGCCACATGCGGCCCCTTAAACTACTTAATCTGGCCCTCCAAATTAAAATACATTGAATCAAAAATCCTAATTATTGTTTTATTTTCATTGTATTTCTGGTTTCTTCTCATGAATGGTGTTGTTTCTCTGGCGTTCGTGTGGGTTTTTTTCTGAGTCAGAAGGTGATTTTTCGGATTTCTTGGAGTTTGCATTTTCCTCTGAAGAACATCAACCCATTGGATCACCAAAATCAGAACAAAACTCAAAATTTAGAAATTAAAATTCCCAAATTTTCTGTTTTTAAATGAATATATGTGAATTTTATTCCAAATTAAAGAATGTTTTTATCTAAATTCCATATTATCTTTTTAGTTTATGAGGTTCATTACCAAATCACTCCTTCCATCTGCTCCTTGTCCGGCCCTTATGCCAAATTTTAGAACCCTTTCTGGCCCACAAATCAAAAAGTTTGCCCACCCCTGGTCTAGACTGATCGCCAACCTGTTGCAGTGCCACAATCACACATCCATACACTCCAAGGGACAATCAAGTTTTTGGACAGAGGGAGGAAGCCGGAGTTCCAAGAGAAAACATACACATGTACAGGTAGAACATGCTAACTCCACACAGTAAAGTCACTCATTGGTGATTCTGTTTGAGGTCCCCGAGACAGGACTTCAGCCGGGGCCTTCTTGCTGTGAGGTAAGAGCGCTAACCTATATCTCACAACTTTTTACCAAATTGTAGTGAGAAGAAAATCTAATTTACAATTTCTTTCTCTCGAGAAATACATTTTAAGTAACATGCCGGTCAGCTAAGTCCTTGTTTCTCATCTGACAAGACTTTAAATATAGTTTTAATAGTTATTTTACATCAAGACACTGTACTCATACACTAGTTCTTCTTTATACATGTTTTAAATCTCTTTCATTTCTTTTTCATCTGTTTTTTATTCCTGCTTCTATATTCTCTGTTTGGAATTGGGACATCTTTTGATGGTGCATTTCATTAGTCCATAAAAAAAGACATTTTGAACTGCTGTGACGCTGGAATCTGCTATATAAATACATTTACGTCATCTCTATAGGATGTGTGAGTTGTAGGTTTCAAAGGGAACTTTGATCAAAGAAGCTGAAAGATCCTCCTTTCTTATGGAAAGTAAACTCACAGCCTGAGAATAAAATGTTCTGCAAGGATGAAATATGACAATGACGTGCTAAAGAAATTACGCTGCTGGTTATTAGGGACTTTGTCTGTAAAACAGAGGGTTTGAATTCAATATTGAATTTCACACAAAGCAAACAAACAGATTATTTTTACAGAGGAAATGAAATTTTTTTCTCCTCAGTTTCTGTCAGTATCTGGCGGCTGCATTTTAAATCAGCCTCAGTGAAAGACGAGAGCTCTGTCATTTGCCAGGAAGAATAAGAAAATGGGTGAAATAAATGTCATAACTTGCAGAATCACTGCAGCTTCTGTCATTTCTGCTTTTAATCTGAAAAATGTTTTATGTAAGGCAACTGACTGGCTTTTAACTTCACACTGAAAAAAGTGGAATGTATTTAAGCTCAGTGCAAAAGACCTGTGCATGTTAAACATGTCTACCTCCAATGTTGAGGACACCATTTCTGACTGCTGACGCTAATCCTGGATTATCTGGGCTGGGCCAATCCAAAAACAGTGAAAAAAAAAACTGGCAAGAAAACAAAAATAAAACAAAAAAAAATAAAGAGGGGATTATTGACAGAAGTGGAGCAAATGTGGACTGGAGCAATGGACCTTTTTTTTTTAAACTAATGACTTCCCCCAAAATAAATGTGCTAAAAACATGTACGAGTCATGTCGCCTCTGCTGAGCTCTTGTTTCAGACAGTAGCCCAAATTTGTCTCAGTAATGCCTCATTCATGAATGTGCTTCTATGAAAAGAAAATGATCACAGCAGGCAACCCTATCACTCTAGCCCTCCATCCACCAACCTCTTTTTTTCTCCTTTCCTCCATCAGCCTGGAGAAAAAGCAGAAAACTGCTTCTGTGGTGCTCTCTGCCACTCACCCCTCTGATGAAAACAGCGTCGCTGCCTAGCAACAATCATAAAACATTATAAACATGCACCAGACATTATTTTCAAATATTTTTTTTATTATTAGGAATTAACGGTGGCATTGTAAAACAAAAACAGAGTTTGATGTAGAAATTAATCAACTGAGCTCCAAGTGAAAACACCATAACACTTTGTGAACCGTCATTCTTCCTTTAAGTGCAGAAATCCAAAACCATTATAAGAAGCATAAAACCTTGAACACTTTCGATACGTTTAATTATAATCTCAAGATATGGCTGAAAATCACAAGAGTGCAGATCATAAAGACTGCTTTAGTTAATATATAGACAAACAGAAAGAGCAGGTAAGTCTCATTTTGAACTGGACAAGTAGTCTTGAGAATTAAATAGTCTTCTCTCGTGATCTGTGAAAGCTCTTTCAAGCTTTCAGTTTTGTCTGCAAGAATGCACATTCCTGACAGAGACCGCAGTTACCAACCTACAGAACAAATGCCATATTGTGCAGAAATTCCACTGCAATCATGTGAAGATATATTTGTCCAGGAAGCGGCACCTAAAGAAATGGTTCCAATCCATAGCATGCCAAACAACATGTTCAGGTGGAGCCTCATTTTAACAAGCAGAAGAGCTCTAAAGCTCCTCGTTATGTGGTTCCAGAGGGTACATCTACTTCCAGCTCAAAGGTGCAGAAACAATCAACCTTTCTATGGAGTTTGTTTGCTCTATAACTGAAATACTTCTCAGCTATGACTCCAATTTAAAAATTAAATAGTTTCTAAAACTCTGAAACGACTTCCTTTTTTAAATCTGAACTCGGCAATCTATATGCTGTTCTGGATGATTACATTTTTTTTAACTATCAAACAAAAATGTAAGTTTTTTTTTTCCCAATTTAATCTGGTACAAATTGGAAAAAGATTTAATTCTTGTGAGTTTTGGAAAAATTAGTTCTTTTACATGAGTTTTTATTGTTAATAACTGATGAGACTGTATTATTATAGTGCCAGATCTTCATCTGAGAACAGTCACCCACCAGCCACTCCAATCATCTACCTAACATGACCAAAGAATTACTCTACAGTCAAAAATCTTTTCATCTGCATGCATGAGAGCATGAGCATCCTAAATTGGCAGGAGTACACTTGTTTGATGTGGTCTGACACTTTAAAGTAGTGTTCTCGTCATGATTTCAACCTGCAATTCACTGAGGAAGGCAGGCGGCAGACAGTCTGTATAGAAGGAAGGTGTTGTGTGGGTGAGCAGTTTGCTGATGTCAAAGTCATGAATCAGGTGGCCCACGGCTGGGGGTTGGGGTGGGGTAGTGGTATGGGCGGGCACATGTCAAAGACAATGAATACAGATGGATTTTCTATAATCTGTGTTTATCATCATTGGCGTAGCTTTCGTCCTGATACATCCACTCATGCTGCAGTGGGTCAAAGCATACATGTTGCAGGGATGCAACAATTCATTGAAGCTGAAAACATTACATAAATATTGGTTCTAATGTTCATATTAACATGTGATGAATGGATTCTTCACGTAGGAGACACAAAGAGATGTCTTTCATGGTTGATGATGTGCGTAATTACCACACTCATTTGGGAGACCAGAATAAAAGTTATTCTCAACCAGAAGATTATGTACAGTGACTCTGTTTTTGAGAACATAATTACTGATCTCAGAAAATAAAGAGCAGTTTTCATGCAGAATAAGGAAGTACTCTCCTGAGATGTTTAAAATACTGGTAAAAACTATGAATGTAGGGAAAAATCAATTCAACAATATATCACCATATTTTGTTTGTATTGATTTAAAATGTTGACAAGAATTGTTTAATTGATTATTTATTTTATTTGTTTAATTGATTATTTTCTTACTTCTGTTTTCCACCTAAACCCTCAACCACTAGTTGGCAGCTCAGCACACTGAGCCTCCATTCTTTTTTTTCTTTATCTTATACTGAAAAAACATTTTGTTGTAGAAATCAGACAATGTTGACTGTTCCCTTAAAAAAAAAAAAAAAATTCTTGATGGGAACCAAACAGTAAATATTATTTTTGGCTTTTTACATATATAAATGGGACTGCTGGTCCTTACCGTATTTTGGACAATTTAAAATCAACTTATTTATTCAACAAAATATGGTCAAAAATCGTCTGTGTGCTGTCTCCTACGGGTTGAAACGAGGTAGTACAGTTGAATTTTGGGATTGGTCAACTGGTGTAAGTCCCACGTCAATTCAGAAGTTTCATGTCATCATGCCCTGAAGCTCCAGTTTAAAAGCCCTGCCCACCTTTAAATCTGTTACTGTTGGTTGTTATCATGTTAGCTTTAGCATGGCTTATAGATGTATTGCCTCCGGTTGTCAAAAATCAAGCGGCTTGCACAACTTTCCAGTGGACCTGGAATTTAGGCGATGGTGGTTGAATGTAATTCGCATTGAATCCAGAGAACTCTGTCCTGGTGAAGGGATTTTGAATGAACTCATCACTAGCCTACATACATTAGCCTTTATTTGCTATGATGCTTGCAGCATTTTACCACTTGTGTTGTGCCAAGATATGTGTCACCTGCCAGAATTTATATCCCCTGTTCCTGGCATTCTTGATATGTTTTGAAACACTCATATCGCAGCCCTGCCGCCAGGCATTATAAATCCTCAGTCTCTAAAAAATGTTCTGTGGTGAAATCATAGACATATTTTAATATTACTATGTACAAATCAGGCTATATTGCAATATACAGTTTGTGCATTACTTTGTTCTGTGTAGCCCCCCTAAGCCCCCCTAAGCCTTGTTTTGCATTTTTTAAAATCTGAGCTGAAAGTGAAGTGAGCCTCCAACTGTCCTGTTGTGTTACTCTTTTATTCACCAAAAGAAAAAAAACATGAATTTGTTCGGGTAAAAGCAAGATGTTTGTGAGATACAGTTGGAATGCTCACTGTTGTGATCGTTAAATACAATGGATTTTCTAAGTTATACTCTTAAAAAAAAAAAGTGAAAAATTGTTCTGCCACAGTGTTGAGATAAATCGTGATGCATATTATATCGTGAATAACTTATTGCAATACATATCCTATTGCCAGATTCTTGCAAATACATACCCCCAGTGAATAGCCCTGGTGTTTATTAAAAACATTTGGCAGTTGGCCCGGCGTTTATGAGAGACAGGCGTCTGTTGGAGACAGTCGCTTATTCCATCACAGAATGTTGATCGCTGATAGGTTCATTGTGCAGTGAAATTTGGTCACAAAATGCAGGCAACAACAACAGATGAACATTTCATAATTTATTGAAGGGAAGAGAACAATGTTTTATGTTCTGATTAGCATTTGCTGGGATTACTTCTTTTCTCTTTGAAGCATCTCCATATCAAAACTCCTCTTCACTTCCATGTGGATCATTTTCCTTGAGGCACCTTTGTGGTGATATTTTTTCAGCAAATTTCCTTTTGCTAATTTACATTGCCATATTTAAGATGTTGTTTCAAGCAGGAGAAAAATGATTTATAGAAATAAATCTAATCTTAAATCATATAGAAAAAAGCAACAAGAATCACCAACACGTATTGAGAATTACTGATCTTCTTTGGCTGTTCTCTTTTGGGGTTGCCACAACAAATAAATTGCCGCCACCCTACCCCTTACTCACACCAATCACCAAATGTTCACCTCTGTGAACCTCCCCTTTGATTTCTTTTAGGGTTCTTTCATGGTAGCTCCAACCTCAGCATTGTTTTATGAATGTTATCACTCACACAATCTGTCCAAGCAATCTCAATTTGGTTTCCCTGCATTTACTTTCAAAAACATCCAACATGAGCTGTTCCTCTGAAGGATTCAGTCTTGATTCTATCCATCCTTGTCACTCACAAAGACAGTATCAACATCATCTCTGCACCTCCAGCCTCCTGTTTTTTTTTACGTATTTAAAGTCCTCTACCTTCTTTCTACCTTTGGTCAAAGAAGGAGAGGAGGAAGACGGGTTCGTAGGAAGAGAGAGAGAGAGAGAAGAGGAAAGTCACTAGTGTTGGACTGAGAGTTTGGACTTTGAATGTTGGAACTATGACAGGAAAAGGTAGAGAGTTAGTTGACATGATGCAGAGGAGAAAGGTAGACATACTGTGTGTTCAGGAGACCAGGTGGAAATGTAGCAAGGCTAGAAGCTTAGGAGCAGGGTTCAAGTTGTTCTATCATGGTGGAGATGGGAAGAGAAATGGAGGAGTTATCTTAAAACCCTTCCGCTCTCCTTAGCTTGTTTACATTAAAAGTGGGGTCATCTGGACACCACAGGACAGTGCGCTGAACTTTTTTTTTTCACTGATTTCGGAGTTTCACTAATGTCCATGACAGACGTAAAATCCTGTCCCCCTTCGTCCACATTTGTCATGGAAGAAATCGCATAACAATATGTGGTTGGAGCCATCTGGACCCCAAGGAGAGCGGAAGGGTTAAAGGAGGAGCTTGTTAGGAGTATTGTGGAGGTAAAAATAGTGTCAGAGTGATGATTCTGAAGATAAAAATGGAGGGTGTGATGTTTATTGTTGTTTATGTGTATGCCCCACAGATAGGATGTGAGCTGGAAGAGAAGGAGAAGTTCTGGTTGGACCTCGATGAAGTGATGATGATCCCTGGAAACAAGAGAGTTGTCATTAGTGCAGATTTCAATGGACATGTTGGTGCAGGAAACCGAGGTGATGAGGAGGTGATTGGTAGGTTTGGTATCCAAGAGAGGGATGTAAAAGGACAGATGGTGGTTGATTTTGCAAAAAAGATGGAAAAATGGAGATGTAGGATGACTCTGGTGATGAAGAAGATGAAGAAAGAGAGGGCAAAGGCAGAGAAGAGGACAAACTGGTGGAAGCTGAAAAAAGAAGATTGTTGCATGAATTTTAAGAAACAGTTGAAACAGGCTCTGGGGGGTCAGGAGGAACTCCCAGATAATTGGATAACTACAGCTACTGTGATCAGGGAGACAGGTAGGAGTGTACTTGGTGTGTCATCAGGAAAAAAAGTTGATAAGGAGCCTGGAATGAGGAGGTGCAGGAGTATATACAGAGTAAGAGGCTAGCTAAGAAGAAGTGGAACACAGAGGACTGAGGAGAGTAGACAGGAGTGTAATTTGTAAAGATGGCAAATGAGAACAGCAGAGTGGACGCACAGATGGGGTGGCATACATAATACAGAGGTGGAGCAAATAATTTGAGGTGCTTAAAATTTCATTTAAAATGTTGCTTATTTCATTTTTGAAATGCTTAAAAAGCTTGTATTGATAATTTCTTAGTTTGCCAATAATTTTATTAAAATTGGGGGGGCAAGTGGTAGATAAAAGTTTTTTTTAATGTGGGGGCAGCTGTCCCTCTTTGTCCCCCCTGTGGCTGCAGCACATCTCACCACTGTCTAGAGCTGTTATGTATGTCCTCCGACGTACTTCTCAGCCATTCCAGACTTCCTCATACAAACCACAGCTCCTCTCTCTGTATCCTGTAGGAGACTTTCACTAAAACTGCAAAGACACAGTGGAGCTTATTTCACCTTTTCATCAATTCAAAAGGCCAAGCACCCAAAAATGTGTCAAAGGATTTTCTAACAAAAGCCAAGGGCCTACAAAGAAAATTTAACTTTTGCACAAAACCACCTGTGGGGACAAATGTAAAAGCTGATTATTTCCACCCAAGAGCTCTTAAACTCAGCAGCAGCAAAAAGAGAAGTGACAAAAGCATTTCAAACCAAAAGAACATTGTTTGATAAAAAAAAAGACAACAATTAAAAATGTGATCTAACATAATTTGGGTAAAGGGACATACAAAATTGTATTGTACACTTAATGAACACTATTAATTGCAAGCATGTGTTTTTAACACTAATTTAGCAAAATAATGATTTGTTTGTATTGTGTTAGGGATTTTTTTAGGTTAGTTCTTCTTTTCTTTGTCTTGTTTCTTGATTAAGTTCATTGATTTAAAAAAGTTCTGTTCTGTGAGTCAGTTATTAAGGTCATATTTTTACTCAGAGCCGTCTTTGGGGAGAAACATTGCTATTTCTCCAAAACTACAACACTTAAAATTGAAATCTTTTGGTTTTTACTATTATAAAGTACTGCACTTTCAGGATGCTGCAGCAAGTTTAGCTACAGTTTCAACCAGAATCTTTAAAATTGTAATTAACTGACAACCAGTTGAAGGTGGAATTGATTGTAAAGCTGCTGCTTGTTGATGAGGCTTAACGTTCTGGGGCCTGTATACTTCTTTTATCTCTGTTGTTGTCAGGGATTGTGGTGGAGGACCCAAATGCAGGAGACCAGACTTGGTGGCAGAAACATAAAAGTTTACTAAATGAACTCAAACAGGACAAAACCAGGAGAACAAACCAGTGCAGTGACAGAACGAAGAAGAGCAGATGACCTGACCATGAGAAACTGAAACCAGACACTTAAATACACTGAGGTTAATTGACTAAATGAAAACAGCTGTGGATGATTAACCTGAATGTGGTGAGACTGACAGGAAAACAGAACATGACAAAACCTAAGCGCTGAATCATGACAGTTGTAAGCAAACCAAGGAAGATTCTTAAATCTGCAAGTAGAAGATGGTAGAACTTAGGGTCAAAACCAAAAGAATAAAACTGTAGCTATAGATTAGAGGTATATATAGGTATCAAGCTATCACTGATTCTGACCAAAACCATGACAATGCTGACATTGCAGCCTTGTTGGGACATGGTGGCCATCAAACAACCACCCACTACTCCATCCATCTGGACCATCCAGGGTTGCACAGCACTTATCACCAAACAAGACTGTTTGAAAATTAGTCTTCACTTGTGTCTGTACTCACTGCAGCTGTTCTTGATTGTTATAGAAAACTCTCAAAACAGGACTGGTGTTCCATGTGGAGGTCATTTCAAGTTTCTCCCTCTTGATCTTTTTTGGCTGGTTTTCCACTCGTGCTGATTTTGGCTTGTGTAATTCTCTCTACTGGCAGTATGAGGAGATTCCTTAACCCTACAGAAGTTGCACAGGTTGTCCAACTTCTCCAGGATGGCACATCCACACGTGCTACAGCAAGAATGTTTAATGTGTCTCCCAGCACAATCTCCAGAACATGGAGGAGATTTCAGGAGCCTGGTGGTTATTCTGGGAGAGCTGGACAGGGCCGTAGAAGGTCCTCAACCCCTCAGCAGGACCGATAGCTGCTCCTTTGTGCAAGGAGGAACAGACTGAGCACTGCTCGTGCCCTACAGAATGACCTCCAGAGGGCCACTGGTGTGAATGTCTACCCAAACAATCAGGAACAGACTTCATGAAGGTAGCCTGAGGGCCCCGCGTCCTGTAGAGGGCCCAGTGCTCACTGTCCAGCACCGTGGAGCTTCAATGGCATTTGCTCAAGAACACCAGAATCGGCAAGTCCACCACTGGTGCCCTGTACTTTTCACAGACGACAGCAGGTTCACCCTGAGCACCTGTGATAGACGTGAAAGAGTCTGGAGAAGACAAGGAGAACGTTCTGCTGCCTGCAACATGGTTTAACATGATAGGTTTGGTGGTGGGTCAGTGATGGTCTGGGGAGGCATATCCATGGAGGGACGCACAGACCTCTACTGCCTAGGAAATGGTGTTCTGACTGCCAGAAGGTATCCAGATGAAATCCTTGAACCCATTGTCAGACCCTACGCTGGTGCAGTAGGTCCTGGTTTCCTCCTAATGCACGACAATACCCCACGACATTGTCAAGCATGCATACAAGCTCGTGGGGGCCACACAAGATACTGAAAAGCATTTTGAGTTGCAGAAATTAAGTCTAGAAGAAACTAGCCTGCCACATCTTCATTTCACTCTGATTTGAAGGTGTCTACATACATAATTGAGCCCTCTGTAGGCTGAAAACTTTTATTCCCATTAAAAGACTTGGCATCATTTTGTTTCTAAGACACTGCCCTGTCGTTATTTGTATAGATATCCAACTTCATATTGAGATCTGATGTATCTAATGTGCTTCTTTAAAGTGCTCCTTTAATTTTTGTGAGTAGCGTATTATCATATACATGAATGTTGTTAAATCTAAAAGGCTTAAAAAAATCATGGCATCGCCCCTTTAAAACTTTCCTACTTTTTTAAGAGGGCTTTGTTCATATGCTTCACACGCATATTTTTTGTCACAGTTACATGTGTTCTATTGCTGCAAAAGCCTTTTCTGTAAAGCCCTTTGAACTGCCTCTGCAGATAAAAATCTACTCAAACAAAGCAACCTTTTTCATTCTAATCAAAACACACAAAGCCCATCCTGGAGATTATGGTCAAATTTTTGCAAAAGGTTTTAGCGAATATGTGTGAGTCATGATGCGGCATGCTGCCTTAACAACTCTACTCATGTAATGAAGAAATTGTGATGAAAATAAACAAAGGCTGTGTCTTTCCACCTTTAGTTCCCCATTGTTGACAGTGTTGTGTCGCATGTTTTTGTATGCAGATACATCAATTTTCGTGTTACTGAAGGTTTGCAACCAAATCACTCATTAGATGTTTGCTATGCCTCGATAATTGGTGTCAATCATTACATACAAATAGGAAAAACGCAGCGATAATACTCAGGGTAGTTTGCTGTTATCACTGCTTCACAGCTTGTGTGCATCATATATTGCATTTTAATTCCAGCAAAGTCCCAGTCTCCCATAGCTCATATAACCAGCGCTCGTGACGTTTCATTATCCTGTAAACTGGAAAGGGATCATCTTTAGTTTTCCTTTTCTTTCCAAGCA
This sequence comes from Oryzias javanicus, assembly GCA_003999625.1. Classification (NCBI taxonomy): domain Eukaryota; kingdom Metazoa; phylum Chordata; class Actinopteri; order Beloniformes; family Adrianichthyidae; genus Oryzias; species Oryzias javanicus. The sequence goes on from CM012453.1 coordinate 17,467,760, forward strand.
GTGGCTCAAGTGGACTAGAGGTCTTCTAAAAAAGTTATTTTTGCACGTCACAGGTTGAGATTTTTAGGTTTTGCAGGCAAACGGCTTTGCACAATTTCCACAACTGAAAATTATTGTCAAAAATGTTAATTCATCTGAATTCACATGCTTAGCTGCAACACATCCTGAGCCCTGACACAGATTACATAAACACAGTGCAGCAGATGTGTCCTGGGGGATTATAATTATCGTAAAATCACACAAATTAAAAGCTTGTTGAGCTAACATGACTGTGGAGCCTCATTTTTTTTTTTTTTTATTTTGTTTATTTTTTTTCTCTCTGTGAGTTTCATGCAGGTCATTAATGCTAATGAATTGAAGCTTTTGCAGCTGACTGTGATGGTGGATGTCTGGGAACAGATCAGTGTGGGTTAGTCAGAGCTGTGAGTCTGACATAACTCTGAATCAAGAAATAAGTGTAGCTCATGCTCAACTGCTTTCTCACATTTATTTCACAAAAGAAAGGCTGATACCATTAAAAAGAACCATTTTGTAACCTAACTCTCCTCTTTCTGTCTTCATAGTTCTATTTTTCCCTAACAACTGTACTCAATAAACTCTTTCCTTTCAGTGACGGTTGTGTGCAGGTCAGTGGTAAATTGGTTGTCAAGGACACCAAACATCTTATTACAAAGACTTGAATGCTTGTATAAAGATTACGCCTTTGGATCGGGTTCAAGTCATTTCTGTACTACTGTAACATTCGGTTTGATAATTAGACATTTGAATAATTTAATTTCCATGATTTCTTTGCGATTGTGACGGGATGGTTTAATCAGGCTGATGCACAGGTGCAGACAATCCCCACCCAGGTGCTGCTAACAAGCACCTGGTCACTATAGATCGGGACTGAGCTGGCTTATCCTGATTTTTAGGCTGAGACTGCCTCTGGGCTCCTCTGCCAGTGCAGTGGTGGAATCCCTTGTTGCACTAGGTGGAAGTGAATTTGAAAGGAGTGCATTGGTTCCTACTGGTAATTTCCCCACTAGTCTGTTTGCGGTATGTTCCTCTTCACCCTGCATGTTCTCTGGACGCTGAGGTAATGCCCCGTTGTCCATCTTTACGGTTTGCCTCCACAGGGTCATAGGTGCAACCCCGTGCTGGGTTTTTTTACGTCTTGTTTTGTTCACCAAGTCTGGCCACAGATGCTCCACATCTACTCCACTTTACAGCGGGTCAGCCGCTGAGCTGCAGCACCTCCCCTCTCTCCGTGCAGCATATCATTGTCACGCACGTGCTTCTGGGACTTGGTGGCCTGTTAGGACTTGTGCTACTACTTTTCGCTGGATTTCTGATGGACTAATGCTTATAACTTGTGATTTTACTGATCTGTGAGCCAAAAAGGGTCTGTTTGCCTGTTTTTGCTTCAGAGCTGCCGCAACAGGGACTGGTACTCAAGTGGACGTTTTGGTTGTTTTGTGTCGTTCCCCTGGGTTTGATTCTATTTTCTTTATATTTATGTATGTGTTTTTGGTTTTTTTAATCTGCTTGAGTAACCAGGTCTCTGTTGCAGGCCCATAGTGGCTTTATCACAGGTCTTTTAATGATTCAACATTTTAAACTATTCATAATCAAACTTTTAAAATCTGGAACCACGCCTCCATCAGGTCTGAGTCCCCCCTTTTATTGTATGCCTGAACTGCTCGTGTTGCCACACATTTGTTTTTTCCTTAAGCAGTATTTTGAGATTCCTTTCAGATCCCTGTGTACTCTTGAAGACACACTCCTATAAAAAAGTGGTACTTTGGGTGTTTTAAACATGTTCTTATGGAATTTTCTCATTATGGACACATATAAAAATAATTAACATTTAAAAATCTGAGTATTTTTTTGTTCAAATAGAAGACCAAACAAAATGCAGTTTAAAAAGTGCTGGATTGATGAAACAGTCAACGGGCTACAAGCTCCCGTCAACTCCATTCTGAACCATCCACTTGCAGACAAATATAATACGCCTGTCAGAGCTCTCAAGGACGCATAGCCACGTCGGTCTTAGTTTTTCTTGTCTGAGCTGGCATCTGGTTCAAAACTATACAGTTGGACAGCTGCAATTACTGCTCACCATTTTTGTCAAATTTGTAATGTTAGGTTGGAGTTGTGTGGGCATTAAAAGCCAGCTGCAGAGACTATTTCCCAGAAAAACAGGGATGGGCTCTTTTTTGTTTTTTTTTTTTAGCTAAAAATCTAATAACAGGCCACCTTGTCCTTACAATAAATCGAAAGTTGACTTGAGTCAGACTTTAATGGAACTTTTGATACTTGCTTTGGTCCTAATACATTTTGAACCGAATAGTCTATTTAGAGTTCAAAAGACAAACTGAGCTAGAGCGCAATTTGTGAAGCGTATCTCGATCTTTTATTACTGAGCCGTCTACTCAGGAACACAATGATGTAAAGTAACAGAGGACTGACAATGATTCAGGCAGCATATTTCTCCAAAAAAAAAAAAAACACTAACATCAGTGTTTGTGAACCATAGAAGGCCTCTTTTTCACAGCAGTGGGTTGAAAATAAATTGTACTGACTCCATGGGTTGGACATTAAAGCGTTAAGCCTCATTCATGTGTACCCATACGGGTGGTTGACCCATACAGGTGCAGCAGGTTTTTGGGTTTATAGAAGATCGTAGAGAGGCATGGCTGCACCTTAGGTGTAGCTTAGGTGAAAAACTGATCATTTAATAATTTAACCAAAACGTGACAAAGGCCTTGGAGAAACCCAAAGGGTGACAGGGCAGATGACATGACAAGCACTGACAGACAGACTGAAATGAAGACAGCTGTGAATCATGACAAAAGCTGAAACTGATTTGACTGAGGTGCTTGTCATGTGTTTAGGTGTTTTCTAAAAGAGGAGAGGGCTAAAAGATCCACTGTGGACATGCTTAGGAGGGGAGTGAGACTTTTCTTCTGGGGCTTCTTGTCGGGTCCAGCTTAATCACCGAAGCGTTGGGTCTTCTCCGCTATACTGGATATTAAATGTACTTCAAGTGCTATAACCGGTCTCGTCTCCCTGATTATTTATTACAGTCTAGAGCCAGTCATAAAAAATTGGGGATGCAACTGAAATAATGCTCTCTTTAAGTTGCAGCCTCTCCTCTAAAATCCACAGTACCCAAACGAGTCAACCCTCCGTACGGATGTATGTAAACGGTGTATACTTGTATAGCGCTTTTCCACCCTCTTTGAAAGCCCAAAGTGCTTTGTAGTCAGTCGCATTCACCCATTTACACACTGAAGGTTGCTCCATTGCTGACGCCAACCTTCCCTCAGAGGCACTGTGGGTTCAGTGTCTTTCCCAGGGACACTTTGACAGAAGTTGCTTTTAGTGCCACTCGACTTCAAATAAATTTCCCTCACAGTCTTGACCAGCTATTGGTACTGTGGACTTTTTTGAGAGTATAATAGTGAACATTGGTGGAGTGGGAGAGACTCAGTGGAGAAAAGCAAACCAGTCAACCAATATATACAGTATATTCTGCTAAGAAACAAATATGCCCCTAAGTACTGTGGCATCTTTTTTCATAATCAATAAAGGGCCAGAATATTTTTCATGTTCTCGTGCGATTTTTCTGTGAGGGAGCGTTTGCTTGTGAGCTTCTAACAGACCATGGAACCAGTTTTACATCAATTTTAGGCCTGAGGGAGGAAGCTGATTTGATGCTCTCACTTGGTACTAAACTATTCATGAGTGATTGAGGCATTGTTGGTTTCAAAGCATGAATTTGTATTAACTTCAGGTACCTGAACTCTGTGCCAGAGGTTGACTGCTGCATATTTTGATGTTGTTATTTTTAGCAGCCCTTGATAGAATCACCTGATCTTGTGGTATCTTCAGGCTCCTGGGCAACCTGTCAATCCATCTAATTGCGTTTTCACCAAAGCTAAAACTGAGTTTCTGGACCAAAATTTTTGTAAAAACAAGATAAAGAAATCAGTTGAAAAAGTTTGAGCTGTCAAGTTTTGGTTACCACCAAAGAGACACAGCCATATTACTTAGAGGCATGACAGGAGTAAGCTAACATTGGGATCCAGCTTTTCCCACTGACCTGGTGCCTAAACCTTAAAGGTTGACAGATGAGACAAAGGGAAGCTTTAGAAAAATCTGTCATTAGGTACCACCAGAATTCCAGAGACAGATTATTATTTTTAAAACACTTTCTGGGAAAATGTGACCTTCACGATAGGAAAAAACATCAAAGTTTATGGTGTTTTTGATGATGAACTTTGGTCCCAGTCTGATGTAATGAAGAGTTTATTCCTCCATTCAACATTTTTTTTTCTTTTGGTGATGCTCCAAATACTTAAAAGCATGTCTTTATCTAATAAATGACGTTGATTTTATTTGTTGCTAGGCATTTCATAGACGTAACCCAATCAAGCCTTATATAATTTCTGCCTCTCTTGTATAATCCATCCCAGTGCATTTAGTCTGGAGTGTTACCAATTTAGAGACTTTGACACTGTTTTTCTCATTTTTTGGATCGTTTAGAGACTGTATTTAAAAATAAATATATAAATAATTGGCAACGGATCAAGTTTTGGACTTTAAACAACTGATGCCAAAGCTTGTTGCCTTTGCAGCATCCACTGCTCTGCCAGAGGAGCAGCCTGCTTTCGGATGGTTTTTACCATTTGCAGAATTACATTTGTGCATCTCTTCTCTGCTTCCATTAACTCACAGGTTTAATCCAAAGTGTTCTTGGTGAAATGAATCCACTCCAACAAGCTTCACGACTTCAGTTTCCTTGGAGTCAGTATTAAAGTAAATTATGTTGGACAGAATAACGAAAAATCTGATGCAACGCAGTGGAAATGAGATGATGGCATTTTCCCTGCTGAGATGTCAGATAGGACCTCGCTGACCTTCTTCAGAATGCTGTTCCCAAACCAAATGTTGCGATCAGTGTTGTGCAAGTTATTTCCTGACTGTAATACATTAAACTTGTTAGTGTTCTCAAAATTAACTTACCATTCAACACTACTGGCTCACACATGTACTGAGTTGCATAAATCCTTTCCTTAGGAAACCGTAGAATATAATCCTCTGAGGTGAGAAATAGAGGGTCGTTCACTCTGCCGAAAATTAATATTCGCCGGGTACTAGGTGTGTGCAAATTTTGGTGATTTTTCGAGCATATAGTGGTGGTAAATTGTTGCTCAAAAACACTAATGCCAACAGTTGGTCGATTTAAACATATATTGCTGACTAAATGAACATCTTCATAAATTCACTGGCATGAATTTCCAAACTCTTTTAAGAAAACTTTTTACAGGAATAATTTGTTGTCTAAAGCATATCTTTTTGCTCATTCTTTGCTTATTCTTCTTTTAAAAAAAAGGGTACTGCTATGGCGCCATCGCCACCAAGTGGCCAAATTGAAATGCCCTCCAGGAGAGGTAGAACAATTTTTACAATGGTAACGATCTGAACATTTTTGTTGGAGCTTCTCCATTTTTGGTAAAAATTGATGACCAAAAGGTATTGGTTCCATTACCACATCCCTTTAGTTGTCGGTGACAGAGGTCAAACTTATCCCGTCGGTTTCTCTTGCCTTAGCTCCTATTTAGGTCAATTTTTCCATGCAGATCTTTGCCCAAAATCACCACACATAGCTCCAACCGTGCTTATGCTTTCCTTGATACAGATCACTTGTCGTGACTCAATAACCGTGATTTTTCCAACCCCATGCTTCACAGTGGGTATGGTGTTCTTGGTGTTCATATCAGCATTCTTCCTCCTCCAAGCACAGCTAGTGGTGTTTAGATCATGCACTCATGTCCCCATGACACTCTCCCAATCCTCGTCAGGATTATCCAGATGGCCTCAAACTTTAGAAGGGTATGGACATGTGCTGGCTTCAGCAGGGGGGCCTTCGAAGCACTGCAGGAGTTGAATCCATGATGACATAATGTGTTACTATAGTGACCATCTCAGCTTTCTTTAAGTCATTGACCAGTTCCCCCGTGCGGTTCTGTGGTATTCCCTCACTGTTCTAAAGATCACTTGGATTGCACCAGGTTAAGGGAGATTGTCAATCATTTTTAATTTATACTAATAATTTCTTCAAAATTTTATTTTTATCCCATCTAGCTGTTTGCTTATTGTAGATTGGTTTTCTCTAGTCTTACTCAGGTGAACATTCTTGTTCCTGGTGACCTCTGACAGCTCTTTGGTCTTGTGGTGAAGAGGTTACAGACTGAGTGCCACAGGGTGTGGACTGGTGTCTTTTATACAAATAATGAATATGAATAATGAATCATTAATGAATTTGTATTTGTAGGAGCTGAATATTTTTTTTCTGCACCACAGATCATTTTAACATTCTCTCTTCCACATTTAACCCTCGTGCTTTTTTATGGGGTCCAGATGACCCCACCCTTACTTTGAGGTGTTAACCCTTCCATAACAAAGGTGGACAAGACTTCATGTCTGTCATTGGACATCAGTAAAGATCGACAATCATTGAAAAAAAAGTTCAGCACACTGTCTAGTAGGGTCCAGATGACCCCTCTTTTAATGTAAACAAGCCAAGGAGAGCTGAAGGGTTAAAGAGTATCTATGACAAACATTACAAAGCTCTCCAGTCTTTTTAAGTGGAACAACTTGAATCTGTGAATGATACTTTATCACCCTGCTATATTTACTTCCAACAAAGGTAGAAATAAAATTAGTAAGGAAATGTTATGCACAACTGATATTTTACGACAGTAAAATTGCAACCTACCCCAGATATGACCTGTAAACTCTCATTGTATTATTACTATTCATATATACAGGAGGGCATTGTTAAATAGCTAAAAAACAAAATAATAATAAAACTAAAAAACGTTTATTTGGCACAACTGTGGCTCACAATATTACCATGGGAAATCACAGAAGTCATATTTGAAATTAATTTCTTTTACTTGGGTTTGAATTTGCTTAACATGGGTAACACTCAATACTTTCTTTTCGAAAAGTTCTGCAGTTAAAAGTTGCCCTTCTGACATCAAGCCTCGACTGCAACAACATCAAGTTTGCTGGATTTCTGAACAAGCAGAAAGTTCTAGAGCTGGTCAAAAAACTGTTGGTGGATACATTACAAAATGGTATGAGCTTTCTTTTTTTTTTATAAACTGTCTCCTAGTAAAAATGAGGAGTATAAAAAAAGTTTTTCCTCAAAAGCTTTATTGTTCTCGAGGTTGCTTATGATACCTCCTAATCTAAAAGGACTCACTAATCTTCATGGTTTTGAAAATAGATAAAATTTGCTTTAAACAGTTAATTAAGATATAATTCATTAACTCAGTCTTCTATACATCATGATTTTTAACTTGTATTTGAACCATTAATTGAAATATTTACATTTACTTGCAAGTGATTTGTGATCATCAAACCAGATTTTAGCCTTATCCAAATGCTTTAAGTTTCTTGCAGTTGAGAAGAAAATCCATGAGCATGTCAGGCATGTTATAAAAGATGGATCAATATCCTGAACATCGGTGTATGAAGATTGTCTTTATTATCATACGGTAATTAATTCAGCTTGTTATCATGACATTGCATTTTATCTATCCCGGTTGCCTCCATTAAACCTGAATAAAAGAGCTTAATTATGCTGCTCCCTGAATAATTTGGTGGACAAAAGGATTACTGATTATAGATGACCTTCACTGAGGGGCTTTTATTTTCTAAATTACAACATTTTCTTTTCACTTTTATACGTTGTTTATGTTGAGTGTTTTTGATGTCATGAACCGTTGTTTACCCTGGCACATTTTAATGTCACATAATTGTATTCCCCTGATTAACACTAGAATCCCTGAGCCTGCGCATATTTGCGCAGAGAAGATTCCCCCCCCACCCTTCCAGCCCAAGAACCATCATTGTGGCACAACGGCTCTTAACTAGCTATTCACTTCCCCATGTAAATGTTAACCCAGCATGCATTACCATTTGAACTAACGTTCCACCAGAGCTAACGGGTTGTGTGGAGTTACCTGATGCATGTGGGTGTAAGGTTGAAATATTGACTTATAAAAAGAGACATCTTTAACTCAAGAAGACAAAAATCCAAATGGCAGCGAGACGGACAGTCAAGAAACTCACTGCTCTGGAAGTCTAAGCTCTTCTTCAATAACTCCCTGATGCAGACTCTGGGAATAGTGATGAAGATTCTTTTGTTGAGGAATCAGAGTTCATCCCTTCAGATTCCTCCTCTGACGAGGATTTATTCCATGCAGTATCAATGGATACACAGCCGGAACAGCACCTCCGGTCCAGCTTACGTACACGTAAGCAGACTAAAAGACAATGAGGACAAGTCCTCTTCTATTCAAGGAAACTCTTCCAAATTCAAGAAAGGCAATCACAAGGTTTGAGACGAACACTGCAGGAAACACAGGTGCACTGGAGAAAAGTCTTCCTCATCCCAGAAGGGCAGGCGGACTGATCAGAAATCCAAGGAAAAAGAGGTCCAGAAAAGCAAGGATACTAGCAAAAACTCCAAGGTATTTACATTTTGCTCTTATATATTGTAGCATTGTCTGCATTCATGTTTTTCTGTTCTTGATTTTATCTATAAATGCTCCTAAACCCAAAACAATTCTCCATTTTGGGCAATAGAGGTCTAATCTTATTTCATGTTATTTTTAGATAGGACTTTGTGAGACAGCTAAAGATGACAATGTTTGGGTCCAGCGAAACACTGAGGACTTCAGCAGCATTCAGCCAACACAGACAACTCAGACATTTCTCGGCAAAGGAGGACCAACAGAGATTGCAAGACGCACAGTGCCCAGTTGTTTGCAAAGCTTCCTCTGTCTATTGGACATCAGTATGTTCATGACCATCAGAGACTGCACAGTACACAAAGCCAGCGAAACAAACCCTGACTGGAGCACAAGCGTCTACGAGCTGATGGCATTTGTCGCTGTTTTATTCTTCAGAGGAGCGGCTGGTAGAACCGGTGCCGTGCGTAACTCCTGGTCAAAATACTTTGGCATTCCAGAAATCATGTCCACAATGTCCCGAGACCGATATGAAGAGCTGATGCGCTATTTACGCCTTGACATAAAGAACACTTGTTTGGAACACATGCAGATGTTTGGGATGTTTTGGGATGTTTTGTTCAGAACTGTGCTATCATACGACCCAGGGAACCACATAACAGTTGATGAGCTATTTCCAACAAAGGTCAGATGTCATTTTTTGCAATACATCGCATCTAAACTGTACAAGTTTGGGATGAAGTTTTAGATTGCAGCAGACTTGAACACTAAATACATGTGCAATGCCATTCCTTATTTAGGAAAAGACCCCAGCCATGACATTGGAGAGCGACTTGTGGACAATGTTGTGACAAGGCTTATGGAACCCTTTTTGTACAGGCAAAAACCAAATGTCATCCCAGACTATAGCTACCTGAAATGTGGTGTTGATGTGCTGGATGAAAAACTGCATTCACACTCTGCGTACAAGAACACGGAGATGGCCTGCAGCTGTTTTCTACAATATCCTGGACATGGCTGCTTCTAATGCACATGTACTATACAAGGCATGTACAGGATCGAAAGAGTTGAGGCGAAAGTTCCAGCATAAGCTTGCAATTGAGCTACGAAATAGTCACATGCAGGAACTTGCACAGGAGAAAGAGAGAAAAGAGGCGCTACGTGAAATGAGAAGACTTTCTGAAAGAAAAACAACAACATGACAAGTGCAACAGAGTTGTTAAAGAAATCGCAGTACCAAAAAATGTGTGATATGCCACCAGTGCACCTGTTGAAAATGCAGGAAAGGATCTCCATTTGTGTGCAAAAATTGTTTTTAAAAAAAAAAAACTAACTAAACACTGTTCATAAGAACTCACAAATCACAATTGTTTATCAATGTAAAGTCTCTGGAATATGTTTTGTGTGGAATAAATGTTTTTCTTATTCACTGAAGTCATTTGTTTCATTTCTCCTTCAATGTAGGTCAGGACTGCCGGGTTCTCAAAACCTGTTTTTCGTGAGGGAATGGGAGAAGAACTGTTTGCCCTTGTTCTACCCAAATCTAAGGCCCCGTTTACACTGGAACGGGAACGCGTTTTGCTCTCTGATCCGGTAAGCAAGATATCGGGTACACACCAGAACGTTCCTGAATGATATTGCGTTCACGGTTAAAACGAATGCTGACGGAAAACGATGTAATTCACACGCCACGCCGCTATGCGCTATGTGCGCACAATGTTGAACCGTTCCTGCTCTATTTCCCCCTCAACCGTAGTCGAGGAGCAGGGGAGATCTTCTCCAGGGCCGAAGGTTGCTTTTCCTCCGGGGTTCACATCCCTTCTTTGGATCATGCGAAGCCGAATAATTACACTTAGCTATTGTATAGGAACTGAACTTTTATTACTTTAACTTGCAGACAAACTCGAGAACAACTCTCCGCACGCTAACGTGCGCGCGCGCCCCTCCCCTCTCCTTTCTCTCTCCTTTTTCTCTCTCTGCGCAGCACGCGCTCTCTCTCTGCGGCACCCTCTCTCTCGCTCCTCTCAGAGCGCGCTGCTCCTCACATGCACACGCCCCCCCCCAGCTTCGTAACAAGCTGAGATGCAGAAGTTGGAGCACACACTCATCTCACAAAAACAAGAAAGTAAATAGATAGGCTGAATCGTAAAAAATCAGAAGAACCGAACTTCGGTGCCCAACCCTACTCCCACCGGATGGAAAAGAACAATAGGAGAAGTACTGCGCTTTACACCCTGACACCGTTCCTGACCGTACACACTAGAATGGGAGGGCTGTGGGAACGGGAACGTTTCGCAACGCTCCACTCTGGAAGGCGTTCTCAAAAGTTGTCGTTTTGGGGGCCCTAAAACGCCGTTCTGGTCTAAACGAGAGGCCCAAACGATAAACAAGTTGTCGGAACGCACGTGAAAACGTTGTAGTGTAAACGGGCCCTAATTTGCAACTTGAAGACCCAGTGATTAGGGTGGTCACCATGTCACTACTTTAAGAAGGGAAACGCTGGAGCAGAAACGGAAAATCCCAGCAATTCTAGTCTTAAGAATTTAGCAGCTTTTTTTTGTTTATCTTCATGTTTGTAAATGGATTGACATAAGTGTTTGAACATACAGCAAAAATGACATTTCTTTATCGATCTGAAATCACAGAGTTGCACAAACCCCAGCTGAGCAAGCTCATCATAGTAAGCGCTTCATAATATCATGATTTTGCAAGAAATATTTGCCTTGCCCTTGTTGCCCTGAATTATGAAGTCACTAAATGAGCAGACCAACCTTTGAAAGAGTTACACTAATTATTCAAATGGCTCATTAAAAAACAGCCACACATTTTAAATGCAGCTCAGGTGCAAAAATGTCACATTCCCTTTCTGGACTGTTCAGCCAAAAAATAAATGTTTTTTTCTTTTTCTTTTCTTTTTTTTTTTTGACAGTTTTTCAAAACAGACAGAATACAACTTAAATCTAAGTTGAAGTCAGGAACTTTTCAGTTAATGTATGATATTACAGAAGATGGGGTTGAGTCATGTCAAAGTTCTACACCTCAGTTGTTGATTGTTGCCAAATATGAGCTAAATGAGCCACCGGTGAACTGATGACCTGTTCAGGCTGGACCGGACCTCTGCCCTGAGAGAGCTGGGATGGGTTCCAGCAACCCCTGTGACCCCGCACAGGAAACAGCAGCAGGAGTTGTTGGTGAATGGACAGAAAAAATAAATAACATTTAGCCGGGATTGAAGAAAAAAAAGAAGACAATTATCACTGATAAACAAAGCAGATGAGATATGTAATATTTTTAGCAAAACAGCTTTTAGATTCATCATAAATACATTTTAAATATCAATATCTAAATCCGTCTTTCCCTGCTTGAATTTGCAACCTTTTTCTTCCTTTTGTGTCAAGAAGACTGATATCATCTGAAAGAGGCACACAGGGAGGCACAACAGCAGGTAAAGTTTGTTTGCACCTTCAAGCGACCACTTCCAAAGAAAAGTCTATGCATATGCTTGTTTCAGAACTTTTGTGTTCACAATTTGCTATGCAAGTGTTTACAACTGTTTTTTGGCTCTCTCAATGGTCATTGAATGTGTTGAAGGTTAAACCCCTTGAAGTCTGACAAATCAGAGATTTGGTAGTGACGGATAGGCAGTGCTGGTCTTTGCAATAAGTAACCTCTAAAATAAATCTCTAAAATGTGTCAAGTAGGATTACAGACTTTCTTTAAATCCTGAAAAATAATTATGACAGACAGCAGTGGATGCAGTTTATTTTTTCCAGAGAGAAACAAAAATGAAATTTTTTTTTAAGTAATTTTATCTGGGTCTTCCCTTTTGTTTTGTCCTGTTTATTGGTTCCTTTCTTATATATCATTCATTCATTCATTCACGTAAATCACTTTAAAAGGGTTGTGTAACAGGAAAAGTATTCTATTAATGAAGATGAATTTGAATTAACAACAATAAATAAACAAATCAACAAACATAAACAAATTAATACATATAATTAAGTAAAGCCATGAACCCCAATAAATTGACATGTAAATAAATTGACTCCATGCATAAATGAGCAGTGAAAAAAAATTTAATTCATGAGGGATCTATTTTTCAAAGAGACAATTCTTCCTGCTTACTTTACAGAATAAACTTTATAGTGCTGGGTTTGGCATAAAGCTTCTCAAATCAGTGTTTTAATTGACTCCAGTTTAAAAAAAGGAAACAAGTATATAGCATGTGCGTTATCTTTAATATAAACAAACAGTGCAAGTGTGCATTTGTATATCACAAGAATATTGTGTGATGAAAGCAGCTGTGTTGCTTTAATCTTGGTATGTATTTATTCTGTTATCACACCACAGCAGTGTGAAATTAACAACAAAGCCACAGTTATTTAGAACAAAATTACAGCAGCGTTGCATATTCAAATAGCCATGTTTTGCATGTAAAACGATGCATCATAAACAAACAAAGACTGCATGATAGATGTGAGCAGCATTGGAAAGCGATCCCTCGGCACCTCTCTGATACAAAGCAAAGAATTTATCTATTTGTGAAATCGTTAATTAAAAGGTTTAATTATCAACAAATTTCCACTGAAATTACGAGGTCTACCTGCAGTCCCTCTGCACGTCTGCCTTTCATGAGCATTGCTCTTCCTCGGATGCCAGTCGAGTCATAAAACTGTAACACCGGCTAATGACTGTTCGATTTGCATAAATGTCAAAAACGTTTTCAGGGCAGCGGTAAAAGCTTTGCCAGACGAACCAACAGCGAATCACAAAGAAGCAAATGCTTTGTGAGGCTTGGATACCCAATATCATTTTAATAAGGAGAGATGTTGAGAGCAAACACAAGCATTGCTTAATTAAAAACACACTGATTGGAATGGTGCTACAGTCTGTGAAATGAATGTGTCACAATCAGAAGCATGAAACGACACAACACTGTCAAGCCTTGAGCACATATGTAGAAAAAGTTTGAAAGTCTTCAACACTGTTGGCGACACACAGCAGATCAAGACACATGAAAAGTTTGGGAGCAGGTGGAGGCGGGACAGGGAGGATTGTGCAGAGGAGGCAAGAAGATGGCACAATAGATGATTGTAAAAGGGAGAAAAGATGAGGAAAGGATTGCCGATTGGCAAAGTTAAAATGAAATGCGATCCCATTATCCCAAAGCAATATGGACAATTATGAAGGGTGGGGATTCGATAGGATGAGGGAGCAGATTTGAGGCATAAACCATCAGACACACTGTGTACTATAGGGAATGACACCTTGCTGGTTTCTATTAAAAATACATTGTGGCAGCCTGGAGTCTCTGCTGCACTGGAACAGCTTACAGCTGCGGGCCCACTCCTATGCTGCTGAGATAACTGTGGACCTCTGGAGATTAGATGATGATGCATTTAAATTTGGATGTTGAAAGCATCCCAATTTGAACATTTCCAAGTATTTGTTAATTTTTCATTTTACCATGCAAATTTACAGATGTGTGTGCTATGGTGCTATATGTATGTCAAAACTCCACGCAGAAATTAGTTTTCACTCGCACTAGCAGAAGGTTTTTCTGCGCGCAGAGCCAGACTCCGCGCGAGCGCACATGAGTAAAATGTTGCCCGTGCGCACGCTCATGCCAGAGGGACCATCTCACGCACGCGGAAGTAGACAGTCTCTCGCGCACAAGGACTTTTTCTGCTTGTGGAGGAGGAAAAAGTGCTCACAAGGGTCTGATTTGTCCGCGCGGAATGCTTGATGCGCTCACGGAGAAGTCTAATTTCTGTGTGGAGTTTTGACATAAATATAACGCCATAGCGTTCATCCCAACTTGTACGATGGAGTATTAAGACCACCTCAAAAAGTATATTAAATTGTAAATAATGTAAATTTATGAGAAAAATCTCCCAATGTGTTACTTTGTATCTTGTAAATCTCCAAGATTAGAACTACAGGGGGAAAAAAAGTAATATTATGAGATTAAAGTCGTAGTGAACCTACAGTCTATCAAGTGAACGCCATGTGCAGGAGCAGAGCAACTTCTTGCACAGCTCAGTTTGGCATTTTTCTTTTTTTTTTTGTAAATTTATATTTAAAAGTAGTACATTTTTACATTTAAAGTTGTAAATTTACAACCTTGCGATGTAAATTTAAAGACAAAAATCAATCGTTTAGCCTATGAATTTTATAGTCAGATATGGCTTTTTCCTGTAAATTTACAACTTTAAAGTCTGTGGTGGGCTTCACTGCTTGCTTTTACATCTATCTCTTTTTTAAATTAAAACTCAGAATTGACTTTCATATACCAACTCTGCAAAAAGGAGGAAAAGGTTTCTTTATTTTGGGAATCTGTGCAGAACTCTTCACCAAGGTGACATTTTTGTCAAAGTCTGAATCATCTCAGCTGGCTCTTCAAAGAAAAGAAGTATAGATTCCAACTTCTAGATGTGTTGGGGTCGTGAATATAGGTTATCCTATTCTTACTTATTTCCTTTACCTCTTATTAGATGCGTTTTAGTTCTTTTTATTGTGTGCTGAAATGTCTTGATCTAAGCTGGAAGTGGACAACCCTGCGCTGCTGATAAGGAAGATGCAGCGGCTGAGCCAGAGATTAGCAGGAGCCAGTAGAAGTTACAAGGCCTGACGATGATCACCTAGTCAAAACATGCACACACAAACTTTAAATGTTGTTTTTGACCTTGTGTAAGAAACTGATTTGGACCGGTCTCAGCTGACGTTCTTTTGCTTCCCTTCCCCTTAGCAACTGAGACCAACCTGTAACTAGGGGCGTGTCTGACTCAATAAAATGCATGGAGAGAAAAAGCCTGGTCGGAGTTGGCTGAAAGATTGTAACTGAACAGGCTTTTGGCCCACTCTCCTTGCAAGTTTTAAACTTTAATCAATTCTCTGTGTCTCTTTCTGTGCAGGTTGTTTTTCTTTACAAATGTTAGAGCTTAAACCTAACATTTAATTGGTCCTTCGAGCCGGATCTCCAAGACACCTGATGGTTCCAGCGCGAGAGTGAGACCCAGAAAGTCTGTGGCCACAGCATACGATCCGTTTCCAGGGCTGGCCCTCACTCGCGGGCTGGGACCTGAAGGTTGACGGAGGATCCACGGACACAGAGAATTGTGAGTAGAATCTTATTTAAAAGGAATGACAGAATGAGAGATTCTCAGAAGGAGAATTAAAACAAAACCCTGACAATTCTAGACACTATCAGGTAAAATAGAGCAAACAGTTAAAGTCCGCGGGAGGAGTAGACTCCCCTAGTTTACGAACTAGTTAAATTCTACGAAGGGCGGCGGCGTCCTCTGTGCCTCTGTGAAAAGAAGAATAATTATTTCAAACAGTTAAAGTCCGCGGGAGGAGTAGACTCCCCTAGCTTAACTAGTTAAATTCTACGAAGGGCGGCGGCGTCCTCTGTGCCTCTGTGAAAAGAAGAATTATTTCAAACAGTTAAAGTCCGCGGGAGGAGTAGACTCCCCTAGCTTAACTAGTTAAATTCTACGAAGGGCGGCGGCGTCCTCTGTGTTGAAATAAGAAGTAATAAGAGAAATAAAGTAAAACAGCGCGCAAAAAGTGTGAAAGTGTGAGACTGTGAGTGTGATTGGAAATACAGATACCATTAGGTATTTGGATTTCATACCAAATCAACAAGGATGGAAATAGTGAACCTTCTGTGGATGCACTAGGCAAGAAAACTCCACCTCTAAGGTTGAAGTGAGTTTTACCACAGAAGGTTATTAATCACTATCTTGTTGAAAGAAAAGCTTCCAGTATTAGAATACCCTAGGTATTAACAAACTACTGGAACCAAATTTTATTCAAAATGGGGAAGGGGCAAAGTAAACAATAAGTCCTTGAGACATTACAAAGATTACAGAATAGTAGAAAATGAAAACCAAATGCGATAAAACACTTCCATATTGGATTGATCAATATAACTTTAATGGTAAGTTCAACTGAAAAAATAGTAGAATTACAAAACAAAATAAAACAAAGATGCAAACATAAACAAAAACAAATGGATAAAGAAGGATTTGAAGAAACAAAAGTATGGATAAAAATAGCAAAACAGAGGGAAAATGGAGAACGTAAAGCCAGGCAGAAGAAAGAAGAAAAAAAAAAATAAATAAAAAAAGAAAGAGAACGCGAAAAGGAAGAAAAAGAATGCCAGAAAGCAGGAAAAGATGTGATGTTTCATAGAAGAGAGGATAATGAGTATTCGGGTCCTTATGCTGCTACACGCAGACAAATGGAGCAGGCAGCAGACGGAATATTTACAGGAAATGCAGATGGTCATCCTTTGATAGAATTACCTAATCTCAGAGCAGGAGAAGACGGCGTGGAGCTGGTGATTAGAGTGTACAGAACATGGACTTTAAGTGTTATGATTAAGAGCAAGAAAGGAAAAGATGCAAATAAAGCTGAAGTGTTTTTTGAAGGTCCAGATGAAGAGGAGGAAATGATCTATTGCTTATACTCTAGAGGTAAAGGTCGTGGTATAGGAAGAGAGAGAGAGAGAGGAGGCCGTTTTGGGCCTCAAGGTAAACGCCCCATAGTCTGTTGGTCCTGTGGAAAAGAAGGTCACATGGCACGGGATTGTGCAAATCCCACACCCCCTACACATCAAACAGCATGACTAGCATGCTCTTACACCAGCTGATGCTCCAAGTGTTGAAAATAGTTCCACAGAAGAAGAAGTGATTTTAATCTTAGAAGACTTGTTTTTTGGTGAAATGAGCCTCTCCTGTTATTATAAGGCCTAAAACAGAGCACAGACCGAGAATTGAACAATATCTATTGAAGCCAGATGCTGTGGACGCACAGCACCTGTAATCAATGATCTGTTAAAAGCCCGTGTACTGATGCAGGACTTGATTGCTGTAAATAATGCTGTTATTCAGAGGTCACCCTGTGTGGCTGATCCTCACACCTTGCTTAATTCTTTAAACCCAGAGGCCAAATATTTCACAGTAATTGACATAAGCAACGCCTTCTTTTCTATACCGGTACATAAAGATAGTCAGTACTGGTTTGCATTTACTTTTAAGGGTAAAAGATACACCTATTCCAGATTGCCCCAGGGCTATTGTGAAAGCCCTACTATTTACTCCCAAGTCATGGCTTCTAGTCTGTCATCCTTCGAGCCGCCGTATAACAGCCAGTTGCTCACCTACGTGGATGACATATTAGTAGCATCAAAAGAGAAGATGAATGTCTTAAAGATACATTAGCACTGCTAAAGCAGTTAAAGAATAATTATTTAAGGAAGTAAACATAAGTTGCAATTATGTCAAGAGAAAGTGAAATATTTGAGCCACCAACTAAGTGCAGAGGAAGAACTATTCTAGAAGAAAGAAAGTTGCTATCCTACAAGCTCCCAAACCCTTAACAAAGAAACAAATGATGTCATTCTTAGGATTAACAAACTATTGTAGAAGCTGGGTTCCAAATTATGCAGAAATAACAGCTCCATTACAAGCATTAGTGTATACGAAAGAATTAAAAAAGTCAGATAAATTAGACTGGACCCCTGAAGCGGAAGAAGCAGTCTGTGACATAAAACAAATTATGGTAAACAGCAGTACTTTGGCCTTACCCGACTAAAAAAAAAGAAGAAAAGAAAAAAAAGGTTGATACGAATGGTTGATTGCAAAGGTCATTTTATGACCTCTGTGTTAACTCAAAATGCATAGTAGTAAACTCAGACCAATAGCTTATTAATCCACTAAAATCACAGCCACATCTAAAAATAGAACGCTGTACAGTTTTGAACCCAGCCACATTAGTACCAACAGAAGGTGAAGGCTTATCACATCACTGTGAAGCCCTTGTAGACAAAACAGCTAAAGCAGCAGCACAAGGGAAAATGATGTACTGCAAGTAAAAGGAACTGATTTAAATGAGGATATACCCAAAAGCAGAGTATCCTTTTCAACATACATATGGATTTTATAGAATTAAACAAAAATAAAGGAAAGAAATATTGTTTGGTGATAATAGATTCATTCTCTAAAATGATAGAGCTCTTTGCTACTGCTCATCCAGATGCATTAACGGTAGCCAAAGCCTTATGTAAGATATGATTCCAAGAAATGGTATACCTGAAATAATCTACAGTAATAACGGATCTCATTTTGTGAATGATGTAGTTTTTAAAATAGGACATGCCTTTTATATTAATCTAAAAAAGAATTACTGTGCTTATCATCCACAAAGTGCAGGACTGGTTGAAAGAATGAATGGAACAATAAAGAAAAGACAGATTAAGGAAATGTATGGAAGTAACAAAGAGACCATGGACAAAATGTTTGGATTTGGTAAAATTATATATAAATATAACAAGCACGAATGGATTGGTTCCATATGAAACCTTGTTTGGAAGACCCTATAGATTACCTTATTTTACAAACGAATGGGAAACTGATGATGAAAGTACTTTAGCAGACTATATGAGAAAGATGCTACAAAACAGCCAAAACAAAAATCAGACCAGACTAATGATGATGTCACATCTTCTGTGTTTTCACAGGATAGCCAAATTAGTCGAGCCAGGAGACGTGGTTATTATTAAAACAGAGTAAAAATACGTCACCACCACAGATTAGTGGAAGCCACAGAAATCTGAAGCTCTCCGACAGCGCCTCCAGAGCAAAGCCGACTACAAAGGGGGCTGTGAAACCATAGGTTACAGTCGTCTCAAACCCGGTGAAGATTGTCCACAACTCTGTGCAGGTGATAGGGGGAGGCTTCAGGACCCTAGACAGGATGTTGACCCCAAAGCAGCAGATGGTGGTGATGGGAGTAATTCTTTTAGGAATGGTAATAATAGTTCCTTTACTATATTGGTTTGAACATAAAGAACTGATGGAAGATGTGACACATACCAACATAAATAATAATAATAATAATAATAATAAGCTTTATTTATAAAGCACTTAAATTGCCTATACAGACCCAAAGTGCTGTACAGAAATAGGATAAAAACATAGATTTAAAGTGCACATTGAAATGTTTATAAAATTACACATGTATTTACAGAAAAGGCACAGGACCTAAACTGGGGAAATTAAATTAAAATATGTATGTTGAAACTCTTGAAGTAAACATAACTTTCAAACCTCTGTCCCGCAGTGACAACTGGTGGTGGTGTGGAGAAAACAAGCTGTGACAGACTGCCTGACAACACCACAGGACACTGTGCCTCTGTGAATTTATTACTTCCTGTTTCTATAACCCCACTTTCTGTTGCAGACTTTCTGACCTGACGACAAGAAATTAACTAACCAGGTTCTTGCAGGTTTCGAGTCATCCATCTGTCCGTGGTGCACCATTAATAAAAATGTTGATGAGATAGAACAACGTTCATACAATGTTCAGAGATTAGCAATTAAACAAAGCAGAACACTGCCGTCTCCGGGCGATTTTCAGCTACCTCACTTATGGCTTTCCAAAGCAGAATGGCTGTCGACACGGTGCTGTCACAGCATGGAGGAGTTTGTTCAATATTTGGTGATCAGTGTTGTACCTTCATCCCAAACAACATTGCAGCGGACGGGAGTCTCACCAGGGCCCTGGAGGGCCTCCGAACTTTGAACAAAATGATGAAAGACCACTCAGGAGTTGATACATCGCCCTGGACGGGTTTGGTGAGATGTTTGGTAAAAATAAATAATTGGTCATGCCTATTTTACTCTCTTTTGCTGTCTTTGCAGCCACCCTGACCTTGTGTGGATGTTGTTGTATCCTTGTATAAGAGCTCTGTGACCAGGATGATTGAAAAAAGCCATTGACCCACAGGTGTCCGGGGATGTATGCTCTCCTGCCTCAGACTGACAAACCTCATGGTGAAAATGACAACAACAATTGATGAGATGATGTTGATGATTATAACTTCCAGATTTGTTTTCAGCTCCAGAACCCAGCTAACCACCCCTCTGAGTGTAGCATTTTAAGTTATGACAATGATGCTGTGGCTGAAAATCTTCAAAAGTGAAGGGGTCATGTGCTGAATTAAAATAAAGCAGAAAACGGAAAAAACAGGGAGGGCGTTGTTGGGTCGTGAATATAGGTTATCCTATTTTTTACTTATTTCCTTTACCTCTTATTAGATGCGTTTTAGTTCTTTTTATTTGTGTGCTGAAATGTCTTGATCTAAGCTGGAAGTGGACAACCCTGCGCTGCTGATAAGGAAGATGCAGCGGCTGAGCCAGAGATTAGCAGGAGCCAGTAGAAGTTACAAGGCCTGACGATGATCACCTAGTCAAAACATGCACACACAAACTTTAAATGTTGTTTTTGACCTTGTGTAAGAAACTGATTTGGACCGGTCTCAGCTGACGTTCTTTTGCTTCCCTTCCCCTTAGCAACTGAGACCAACCTGTAACTAGGGGCGTGTCTGACTCAATAAAATGCATGGAGAGAAAAAGCCTGGTCGGAGTTGGCTGAAAGATTGTAACTGAACAGGCTTTTGGCCCACTCTCCTTGCAAGTTTTAAACTTTAATCAATTCTCTGTGTCTCTTTCTGTGCAGGTTGTTTTTCTTTACAAATGTTAGAGCTTAAACCTAACAAGATGCTCCCATGGTGACTTCAGCCTCCATGACAGATTCTATACACCCTTTGTTGTAATATTTCTTCTTGTCTCCAATACAGCTCCATAGGTGGCCTCAAAAAACTACCCAGAGGCAGAATGAGTGCACTTTGGTGAGACGGAATAGCACGACATCTGAGGCCCTATAACCTTCTATAACCATTTTCTGTTATAAAACATCTTTTAAATTATTACTGGTATTGGACTGATTTTCTGTGTTTATTCCCACTGTGTGCAACTGCATGGGAGCATCTTTTTTTTTTTTTTTTTTTTTTTTAACTAAGGTAAATACGGTTTAAAAAGCAGTTAGCTTTTATGTTGCTCTTTTAAAGTTGACTAATAAACACTGTCATAAAAGGAAATGTTGAAACTGAACATAATCAAATTGTGTGTTCTCTTACATTACTTAAGGTCTCTAGTTTTTTTTCTTCAAAACACACAGACGTTCATGTCTTCCCCTTCAGATCTAATCAGCTTTGCTTTTTTTTATTTGCTTTGTTCTTAAAAAAAAATCCAGACTGACGGGAGCATTAAGAATATTAAATAGTTAATGAGCAGCTAAAAAAAATGTTTGTTTAGCAAATGTAAAATATAGGCTTCCCGCAGCCTGATTTTTTGCCTATGGGGTGGAGTGATAACAAATCGGTTGGAGACGGACCAACATTATTGTGTTTTTTTTTAGTAACAGGTCTATAAAAGAAGCTTTTGTTTCTAAATTTTCTTTATAGGGACTTTCAGAGTCAAGCAATTACTGTTTGACTCAAGCAAAAGACCATTTCCTGTGTTTGTGTAGATGCCCCCAAGATCATTTTATACAGTTTCTGTTTTGATGAAACATTGTGACTGATATGATTGGTGACAAAAAGTGACCATAAAAAAAGGATGAAAAAATGCATTAGATATGATCTATGTGACATATTGCAGCCTTATTGGCATCTCAAAATGACACATTGACAGGAGAAAGCAGCTGATTGGTCGATGAAAAAAGAGGGATTTTCTTGTTTTTTGTCTGCAGATCTTTGTGTGTGTGCGCACACTGTGTGTGTATGTGCTGGAAAAGATATTACTAAAGACAGCAAATATCTTGTGCTAAGCATTTTTAGTGTTGTATATCTTATACATATGCTTGAATGTTTTTTGTTTTTTTTAAATAGGATTAAATTGGTTTTGCAAAAGCCAAAAATAATTTAGTAGTTTCTCTTTTCAGTTGGAGCAAATTTTGTTTGCTGATGCAAAATGTAGATGTGTGAATATCATGCTACAACTGAAAAAAAAATCTTTGAAAGGAGTATAACTCAATTATTCCTACATGTCTTGTTTTTTTTTTTTTTTTTTTTTTATCATTGCACAGTCTGAATAAGAGGTAAGCATTGCGTGCACCAATTGTACCCTCGTTTGGGGCCGTTGCTGTTTTTTCCTCTCAACAGTGGGTTTAAAATACACGAATGCACCAAAGCAGCAAAATAAAAAAAAAAAATGTACTTTTTGTAGAGGTCTCTATGCTGATGAAAATCAATAATGGCCTCGTTACAGACAGCATCCGACAAATATTTTGCCTTTGTGGTATTTATCTTTTTCATCCTTATTTTTTCCTATCAGACTCATCCAGATGAGTCCATACACATTTTTTTTTCTTTCTATGAAGAATTAAAACTCAGGAAGGGCATAAGAGGGGCTATAAACCTTCCCCCTCCTTTGCTTTAAGCCTTTTTTCCAGGTTGCATGCTTCGAATGTCATTTCATTTCCTTTAATGCAAGTGCACTTAGGAACTAAATGTGCTTCCAGGACAGCTTTGGTTCTGGAACATGAAGTCCTTAGAGGTGCAGGAGGAGTTAAGTGGGAGGTAGGAAATTATAAACAGAAAAAAATGTGTCTGGGTTTTTCTCTCTGATCTTTTTTGCGTGTTAACGCTTTGACCCTCGCCTACGGAGTTAGCCACTCTACGGCACCTTTTACCTCAACAATTTGCC
The DNA here is from genome assembly GCA_003999625.1 of Oryzias javanicus. NCBI lineage: Eukaryota > Metazoa > Chordata > Actinopteri > Beloniformes > Adrianichthyidae > Oryzias > Oryzias javanicus. The sequence goes on from CM012453.1 coordinate 17,490,846, forward strand.
ACCCCTTCGCCCACTGCACTCTGCCAACAAATGGTTGATGGTGGTCACAACAGCGCGCAGTAAAGGATCAGAGGCCTATCTCTTTTGCTCAGTGATTACAAAGGTTGAACAAACCCTCTTACTTTGATCAAACAGCAGTGATGAAAATTGTCTTTTGCTGATTTTAACATGTATTGTAAGAATTTTCTGATGAGGGATGACATATAAAGAGAAAGTTTTGCTTAAGATTGCATTTTTAAATAAAATTAAAAAAAATATTTTCTTTCAAATTGTAAGTCAGGTGCAAATAATAAAAGAAACAGTTTGGAAAAAACATATGTTTAAGCAGAAATCATGATGGGTGAGCCTTCAACGTCCTGCTTCGCTCCATTCTGATGCATTCACTTGCGGACGACTGCATCCATGACTGCCTTAGTCTTCCTCATCCGAGCTGCCATCTGGATCGGAACTGGATAGCTCTGATCAATGAGATGTATTGCTTGAGATGGCACGCAGAGTGACGCTGTATTGGAATGGTATGAAAACAATGAGAAACAGCTTAGCAGATCAATTAAAATGAATATAAAATGCTTAAACTTGGTCTGAATTTAAAAATAAAAAAAGTCTAAACATCAAAAAGATAAGACCCATGTCATGGTATTAATGTTTTTGTACACAGTGAAACAGATGTACGATTGTTTAAACTTTTCTATATGCAAATATGTTATTATACATGAACGCAATATACAAATACCATGGTCATCCTCCATAAAACAAAAAAAAAAAAGATCAGTGGTTCCTCCAGAAAATGTGAAGAGTCTAAAGCTACCATTGACTTTGAATAGCCCTCAAAATCAGTCTTAACAATCTATACCATTGCAATAGGGTGTCTGACTTTGCGTTTCCAACAAGCCAGTGTAGCACCTCTAACCTGTAAATAACTCACTGGCTCGAATACTGCCCGCCATTTTTGTTGTATGGGTAATAAGTGAGTTTGAAATATTTTTCACCTAAATTCAAATTAAAGTTAACTTTTAAAGTCAACAATAACACACATGGTCACAGATGATCTGAAATCTTTTTTTTTTTTTTTTACATCAAGTGATTCACTACTTTCCAGAAAGGGTTGCAAAATACACAGATTTCCTTCGTTTAGCACAAATCATTTCTGAACAGTGTCAGGTAATACTACAAGAACTGTCAGGACCAGTGAGGTGCAGTCAGGGGAGTCAGGTAAGGCTTAGCCTCACCTGCAAAATGTAACTCAAAAGATGCATAAAATTAAATAAGATGAATATATACTGCTCACGAACATTAAAGAACCATGTTTTTTATTGAGCCTGGCATGAATTGAATTAAGCGTATCTGATAATGTTCTTGTTGGTTAATCAGCTGAGGGCCTCGTTAATCAGTTTCAGCTGTATTGGTGTTCATGGAATTAACAACAGGTGCACTTCAGTGGCAACAATTAGAAAACCCTCCAAACAGGACTGGTGTTACATGTGGAGGTCATTTCAAGTTTCTCCCTCTTGATCTTTTTTGGCTGGTTTTCCACTCGTGCTGATTTTGTCTTGTGTAATTCTCTCTACTGGCAGTATGAGGAGATTCCTTAACCCTACAGAAGTTGTACAGGTTGTCCAACTTCTCCAGGATGGCACATCCACACGTGCTGCAGCAAGAAGGTTTAATGTGTCTCCCAGCACAATCTCCAGAACATGGAGGAGATTTCAGGAGACTGCTGGTTATTCTGGGAGAGCTGGACAGGGCCGTAGAAGGTCCTCAACCCCTCAGCAGGACCCATACCTGCTCCTTTGTGCAAGGAGGAACAGGCTGAGCACTGCTCGTGCCCTACAGAATGACCTCCAGAGGACCACTGGTGTGAATGTCTCTACCCAAACAATCAGGAACAGACTTCATAAAGGTGGCCTGAGGGCCGACGTCCTGTAGTGGGCCCTGTGCTCACTGCCCAGCACCGTGGAGCTCCACTGGAATTTGCTCAAGAACACCAGAATTGGCAAGTCCCCCACTAGCGCCCTGTACTTTTCACAGATGAGAGCAGGTTCACTCTGAGCACCTGTGATAGACGTGAAAGAGTCTGGAGAAGACAAGGAGAACGTTATGCTGCCTGCAACGTGGTTCAACATGACAGGTTTGGTGGTGGGTCAGTGATGGTCTGGGGAGGCATATCCATGGAGGGACACACAGACCTCTACTGCCTCGGAAATGGTGCTCTGACTGCTATAAGGTATCCAGATGAAATCCTTGAACCCATTGTCAGACCCTACGCTGGTGCAGTAGGTCCTGGTTTCCTCCTACAATGCCCGGCCTCATGTGGAAAGAGTTTGCAGGCAGTACCTGGAGGGTGAAGGAATTGAAACAATTGAATGGCCTTCACCATCCCCTGACTTAAACCCAATAGAACATCTCTGGGACATTATGTTTCAGTCCATTAGACACCACCAGGTTGCTCCTCAGACTGTACAATAGTTCAGGGATGCCCTCACACAGATCTGGGAGGAAATGCCACAAGACACCATTCGTCGTCTCATTAGACGCATGCCGCAATGTTGTTAAGCATGCATACAAGCTCATGGGGGCCACACAAGATACTGAAAAGCATTTTGAGTTGCAGAAATTAAGTTTTGGAGAAAATGAACTAGCCTGCCACATCTTCATTTCATTCTGATTTTATGTTGTCTACACAATTGAGCCCTCTGTAGGCTGAAAACTTTTATTTCTATTAAAGTCTTGGCATCCTTTTGTTCCTGAGACACTGGCCTGTCGTTATTTGTATAGATATCCAACTTCATATTGAGATCTAATGTATCTAATGTGTTTCTTTAAAGTGCTCCTTTAATTTTTGTGAGCAGTGTACTTTTTAAAAATCAAATGTTATTTTTTTTTAGACATGTTTTTTCTATGATTACCTTTTTTGTGACAGTTTTCAATGTTTCTTGGTAAAAAAAAAGTAGCAAATTTTCAAGTTTCCTGTTAAATTTGCCATACAGTGCTGGGTGAGGCAGGTCCACCCCCAGCCACACCCAGCGCCGCACTCACTGACTGTACCTGCAGCTGACGCATGCCGGTATTGTTTCAGTCTTTCAATATTCATAAAATACACCATTTTAAAATGACCTAATTTGCTAATGTCTTGCCATCTGTCTGATTACATTGATGCCGGTTTTTTGTCTCATTTAGTCTTTTTATCCACTAAAAATGCGCTTTAAAAACACACTTGGTGCGGCAGACAGTCTGCTGACCTCACCGCAGTACACGTGCCACAAGGCAGAGGGCGCTGGTGAGCCCAGAGATTGTATGTAACACAGTGGCTAAAGAATAATAGATTTAGCAGTAGCAAAACAAGTGCAGCCGTCCAGTTACTCTTTAATATTGTTTAGCATCAATTTCTAAATGGAAGATTTCATTTTTAAACCCCTGAACTCAAGAATTTGTTTAGACACGTATATGGTAGTGATCTCTACTGAGACAGAGACACTTTTAACATTTAAGGAAGAAAAGGAAGACTTCTACAAACAAGTTCTTTATCCCGTTTCTTCAGAAGGAGCAGCGCACAGACTTCATTCGTAAGGAAAAGTAAGTCAATAACAATTTTGGTGATTTTTTTTATGCTACAGTTTGTAAACAGAAGAAAAACGTTTAAATAAAATTTTAAATAACACTTTATCTGTTGTTAGTCAAATGATTAATAGGCTGCTCAGTGTTGCCAGATAGTATAAGAGCTTTCCAGGCCTTTATCTAGTTTGTAAATCTGACTGATGTGCCTCACTGCACGTCACTGGTCAGGACACCGTTTACCACAATGCTCCGCACCAAAGGTCCCACATATTGTGACATTTTTCATCAAAAACAAGCTAATGCTGGTGACATCACGCTATGTGTCTTATAATACCTTTTCAAGGGTCTAACAATGATGAGTGACTTAAATTGTCCTTTTATTTAAAGGTGGCACCCATGATTTCCCATGAAAGACAACAAAAAATTTCTTTCCGAATTTGTTTTATGTATATAAATAGTCAACCACCTCAGAAAGATTAGCATTACAAAATAATTTATCAGTGAGGCCAAGTTTGTTTTTTTTTTGTGTGTGTTTTAACTGCTTATTCATTACAGAGAATAACCATAAAAGCCGTATCTGGCAGCTCTGTTTACTCTTGCAAAACATTCCTTTTGTCTTCATTTACATAACATGGCTTTTTTTTTTTTAAACACGATGGCAGTTTCATGCCAGTAAATCAACCAGCAAGCCATTGCAGCCAATTTTAGATAAGCAGAAGGTTTCAATACAGATAGGAATCCTTGAACCACACTGAGACTCCACTAAAAAGGTTTTTAATTACCTCCTTTCAATTGCTAACACTGAAAACTGTACATTGGAGTCACTGCATCACAAAATTCTTTCATCTTATATAAAGGACTGTGTTGGCTTTAAAAGGGACTGCAATTGAATAGTTTGAGTCAAATCTATCTGACAGCAGATACTGTTTTCTTTAAAACTCCTTGATTCTTTGTGTCCCATGGTTTTATAAAAAATCTTTACTTTGTGCTTTCAAGCCAGAAGTCTAAAACTCTTCCATGTATGGATTATTTAGCAGACCCCAAACATTTTCTGCACGAATCTTTTCCGCAAACAAGATCCCCGATTCACAAAATAGGAACTACCTGTTGCAGTGTATCAGGGTGTCCCAGAATTAAGAAGTGCCACTTTAGGTAGGAAAACATCCACAAATAAAGCAAAACTTAAAGACAGCATGACTATGGCGACCCAAGGGCTAAAGTAAAGCAACACTCCAACACTGAGTGCAGAAACACTCAAATAAAGCTCAAACAAATGAATCTAAAGTGGAGGCAGCTGTGTGCCAATCCATGGAGAGCCCATGGAGAGAGGGCAGAGCCCTCCCAGAGAAGCCACAGTCAACATACACAGACAGCATGAGGGGAAAAAGACAGAACTGAGAGACTGTCACAACCAGAAAAGTAAAACTTCTGAATGTTTTAATGATTTTTGTAGCAGGTTGTTTCTGTGTGCTCGTGTGTGGTACTGATGTTTTCAGGACCTTTCCAAAAAAGGTGAGTTGTAAATAGTTTTCCATTGGGACAGTCTAGGTATTTTACACTGTTAAAAACAAAGATTGAACAAAGCCATTTGTTAGTAATTGCTGGAAGTTAATTACAGACTCAAATTAGAATGTTGTTCCCTGGAGAAAACTAAGCCTTCATAGGAAACTTGAAAACCACCCTTGAAAAACCACCCTTGAAACCAATGGTAAGCCACTTGCACAAGTGTCCATCAAATGTGGCATATAGGAAGGCGACGCTCTGTCCCCACTGCAAATCTGCACAGGTCTGATCCCCCACCCCCACCCACTCCGCCAAATAATCAATGACTATTATTTAAATCTTTTTATTGATTTTTATAAAGATTTATCAACATAAAAAAAAAAAAAAATACAAGGAAGGAACACCAAAGGACAGGATGCAGTTCAAATGAAAGCATTATAAATTAGATACACATAGAAAATAATAGACACTTAGTTCAGATGAGTCCAATAAATAAATCAAACTCAACCTTTATACAATAGTACGACGGAGTATTAGGGTCACCGAAAAAAAAAAAGTAATATTACAAGTTTTTTTCTCGTAGATATACGACTTTAAATCTCGTAAATTTACGAGAAAAAAGTCGTAACTGCTAAATTATGAGAATAAAGTCGTATATTTATGACTTTTAAAGTCATAGGTTAAATTTACAACTTTTAAAGTTGTAAATTTATGAGAAAAAAACGTGTAAATCTACGGGATTTAAAGTCGTAAATCTTCGAGATTAAAAGTCGTAATTTAATGAGAAATGAACCAAAGTTGTCTGTTTATCAGAGCCGTGCTTGAAGATGAAAGACGTGGAGAATCTGGTGTAGATTATATCCAGATCGGTGTTAAAAGCAAAGAAATTCTAAACGTTTTGGCGATTTAAAATCAAATTATTTCCGGGTTCGGTAGTGCGTGTGTTGTCTTGTGTGTCTTCAAGTAAGCAAAAGAGGCGCTATTATTGTGTTAAACAGACTTTTTATTAACATTCTCTTCATACTGCTGCACTGTGTATGACTAGCGCTCATCTGCTTGCTTACTACTTGCCGTGCACCGGACATGTGACCAGTCGCTTGGCCTTCTGGGTAATGCAGTTCTTAAACAGCTAACTTCAATACACAACAGTGCGGACTGCGGAGTTTCATATGTTAAATAAAGAGTTTAGAGATACACGTTCATCAGGACCGTCACTTTATTACATCTTTCATTTCCTTTCCCCACCTTACGTCATGTCTCTGTCATGCTCAGAAACCAAAAGAGAATGTAAACAGAGCTCCGGACGCCTCCTTCCCCAAATGAAGCGTCCGTCTCGACACAAAACAACACTGAGAAATGACAACGTAGCACAAGAACATTGAAAATTCCAAAAACTCGTCCTCTTCAGACGGAAGCATCACAGAGTTGGAGGAGATCTGGTCTGTCGTAGAGGAAGAAATGACGTGAAGTGGACAGCTGGAGGATATGGACGCTTCATAAACGGGATCTGCAGAGATCTGCAAGCATATCAACCAATAAACATTATACACTGTAATCAAATAAAGGAACTTCCAAATATTTGAAATATTTTAAACATTCAGTTTACTGATGAAATCCAAGACGCCTTTTCACAGTTTGGTTGGTCTGCTTCAGTTCACGGCATAAATTCGCTGGAATGTAGACTCCCCTCGATTTTAATAAAGTTATGAGAAAAAGTCGTAAATCTACGAGATTAAAACTCATTATGAGATTTAAAGTCGTATATCTACGAGAAAAAAACTTGTAATATTACTTTTTTTTTTTTCGGTGACCTAATACTCCGTCGTACAATAGAGCAAAGATCCATGATATATATTTAAAAAAAGGTCAAATTATGAGTGGTAGAACAACAAAAAAAGAAGAAAAAAAATCTCTAATAATATAGTTGGTTTTAGTAGATGTTTACAAACTTGATACAGACTTCAGAGCTGATACAGACAGAAAAAGACTGCCATGTTGTGTAATAATTTTCAATAGATCTACTTTTATTATTAAAGTATTTTTAATAATCAATAAAAGGGGTGTGCCAAAAAATTGATATTGCAATATATTATAGTTATTTAGTCCTGTGATTGATTCTCAATGGGTTGTCACGAAGTCACTGTTGAGCAGCTTGGCTCGCTGCATCGGACATTTAATGGCGATGCACGCACTTTAACTACTTTTTGCTAATGTTGCTTTGAAGTCATTCTTAAACAAAAAATGTAGGATTTGATGTACGAATTTCAATAAAAATGTAATTAAAATAAAGTAAATGAATTGACTGTAAAATTAGGGAGGTAGCTAGTTAATTGAAGCACTTAAAATTATATAAATGATTATTGATTAGAGTCTTTTATTGCTAATCTGTAATAGAATTTGAATTTGTAAATATTTATTGCCATTATTATGTGTGTTTTAGGGTTTTACCTTTTGACTGTTGACTGACCAAATGGAGAATAAATAAAGCTTGGAAAAATACTCCCAAGTGGCAGTCTGAGTAAATCAGCCTTCAATTTTGGATGCTCAGCCCTGGAAAGTGCATGAAAAATGAGGTAACACTTGACAAAGTTTGTAAAATGTTGTTTTCATCATCTTTTGGTGTGACGTTCCTTTCGAGGTAGATAGCTGTCGCCATTTGAGTTATTTAATTTTCGTTCAGTTGCTTACAACAATTTTGCACCAAATAGTGGCACTGTTGATCATGTTTACTATTGTTAACATTGAATTTGACAGATAATTCCTATTCAATTTGTGTCAATGCTTGTCAAAGACATAGTATTACTTATTACATCAGTGTCTATAATTTGTTGCACAAAATAAGACACAAGTTGTTTATTATGATTGTGTTTAAAGCTAAAATTGTGTAATAAAAAATAAATAGTAGTAATAATAATAATAAAAGTATCAATGGCATATTAAATAAGATTTAAATAAAAATTGAATGCCTCCTTTCTGTTTGCAACCTTTAGAAATAAAGATGGATCGCTACCTTCCCATATCCAAGACTGGTACCATAGTGACATACTGACATAGAGGAGGGGGAATGTCTGCCTCTGTCCTAATTGACACACTGAAACTACAGCAGAGCAAGCAGTCCATGGGGTGTTATAGCGCAATCAATGCATGATACAGGCAGGTCAGCTCTAATAGTTATGTAGCAATGCAGTCACATAGGATGCTGAGTGATCACTTGGGAGGATCTTTGATGTTGATTTGATCAAGCATGTGACAATAAAACGAGAGGGATCTCATCAGCCTCTCCCTCATTCTCACTCAAGGTTCAGGAAGAAGACAAACAACAACGGGCCAAAATAACAAATGCAAACAGTGTTAAACAGTCAGACAACAAAATACGTAAAAGAAAACACAAACTTAAACCCAATTCCAACCGGACAGGCAAAATAAATAATTACCCACAATTCCCTGCGCTGTCAGACCCGACAGCAAGCCCAACGTGCCTGTGGCCATTACTACATTAATTTGAAATTGCCTCACGGGCGAAATATAATTACACTGCGGGCCAAATAAAAGTTTTCAGTCAGTGAGACATGAATTCATCTTTTCACATTTGTACTACAGCTCTGAACACAGGTATTGGTAAATCAACACTCAATCACGCAGAGTTACTTTAAAAGTCATTCACTTTGCCTTTTACCATACACACTTAGATGGAAGCACATCACCCCCATTTTTATTTCTTTCCCTTGGCATTTTGAGAGGCTGAGGTAGCCGGAGGCTTAGGCACCGGAGAGGCTTAGGTAAAGTGCAGCTTTGAATGAATTGTCAAGTGTAAAACACAAGAGCGAACAGGTAATTCACAATAAATAAGAGGAATAACTGAAGATTCAGTCTCTGATGTTCAGTTTGCAGAACCTGGGTACGGGCCGGGGTACATACAAAAAACAAAAAGAAACGACACAAAGAACCTTTAACAATTCTTTTCAAGGGCCTCGACAGAGTCTCACAACAAAGAGGATAAGAGACAGCATACAGTCACAGAGAGGGCAGGCTAACCATGAAATCTGTTGTAACAAAAGCTTCTACCTTTGTAGGGCACTGACAGTTCTTTCATGTGATAATTAATCCATCGTCAATGGTCCATGTGGATATCATGGGTGTCAGTTATGGGAGGCGGGTCTTCGTAGCATCAGCAGCAGTAGCATCTCCTGGCTGAGATGCCTACAGATGTCACTCATTCAAAGGACTCATGTACGCAGACTGATGAGTATACCATCCAAAACCAACACAGAGCAACGCTTGAGACACTGGGTGGGATTCAGTCTTAGTAACAACTGCCTCATGCTAGATGTGGGCTGCCTGTGAGAAAGAAATGGGAAAACCAGTAGAGGACATACAGGTGGCCTCCACAAAATTACATGGATCATAGACTGCTTGATGAGCCCGTAGAGCAAAAATGGTCATTCATAAATTTCTTTATGAGCAACAGGTTGAAGTAAACACTTATATGATAGGTAAGCGTAAATAAAGGTGAAGGAGGTGAGATGCAGGTGTGCTGTACAAATTTTTACATTCTTTTGACCCCACACATATTCTGTGGACCAAGCAAGAGATCAGTATGAACTATTCATGTGATAAGTACACACTCCTTGTCTGGAACCTGACTATTGCAAATTAGGAAATTAGACAGAGTAGTTTGTCTGGGTGTCCCACAGGCGGCGTGTTGGATTTACATGGAGTCAGTAGAGAGCAAGTAGGTGTACCTTACTAAGTAATGACTTAAGTAAGTGTACGCCACAAGTGTGTGCAACTAAGATTAGTCTTACAGTTCACGATACACTAACCACACACGTCAATGGCACATTCCATGTTAATGAGGCCCTTGAGGTGGTCGTACAAGTATTAACCCTTCTGCTATCCTATGTTGACATTTAGAGTGGGGTCATCTGGATCCCAAAAGGCCGCGGGCTGAACTTTTATTTTTCCAATGTTTTTTGATTGTCACCAGTGTCTGTGGCAGACATAAAATCCTGTCCACCTTTATCCACATTTGTCATGGGATGGATAACACATCAATGTAAGGCTTGGGTCATTCTGGACCTCATAAGATAGAACAAGGGAACTACAAGAAACACCTGTGCTCCCCCTGCGCTCCTCTCAACCATGCTCCATAGACCCAGTCTTCAGTAAAAGACCCCGTACCTGGTGCATGCGGCCAAGACTTTATACATGCATGAGAGAAACGCAAATTGAGTTATGGAAGAGAGCAGAAACCGAGATACATCTCCTTGCAAAAGAGGTTTTTGATCTCAGTGGGAATGTCCTGTTTAAACAAAGGTCAATTATAATAATGATAGCAGTAACATTTCAAAATACTAACATCGCATAAACTCAAGCACTCACATACGCACACACCAACAGAGTGCCAGACCAATCAGGGCTGAAACATGTCACCAAAAACAAAAACAGAAAATTTGTACTAAGCTTGATATGGTTTAATTCTTATGAAAGTTTCCACCATGTAGTGACATTTTACATGTTATACTGTTCCTACAGCTCCTTAGATTCGTAAAAAGAAAAGAATAATAGTTAGCATAAGTTCTGTACACATAACAAAGTCCATGTCTGAATTCTACTCACTCAGTATTCAGTACACTATATGTGCATTCACCACTTTATAGTGCTGTCCAAATCTGCAATTCCAAAATGGAGCGCTCTAGAAATTTCCCAGAAGGCTTTGTGAAACACCACTGTGTATCAATGCTCACTACATTGGTAAATTTAGACCACAATACATTGGTTTTGAAACATTTTTTTAAATTGTTTAAATGTAATTTTTTGATAAACCATCAACGTTTTGCTCATCAAAACACACTGGATACATAAATAGATGTCATAAAATGCTCACTTTGATTTGATTTTCACTTTGTGAAATCTGTGACATCATACTTACCGTAAAAAAAAAAAAACCAAAGTAGAAAGCATGGTGTCCAAATTGCTTTTAAAAACGTAAAACTTAACTCTATATCGCTTCAGTGCACCTGTGCAATTAGACATACACAAACACACACAGCAATTGCTGTGTGTAATCTGTTACTGTCCTTTTCCCCATTATATTGCTTCAGTTTTTCTTATGCTCCTCCTGTGGTTCAAAAGCTGGCCCGCTATGTATTGGACATCCCGAATCATTGCAGGAGTCAGTGGAAAATGTTTGTTAATACTATTTTTTTTTATACACAAAGACAAATAGGATTGATCCCTGTGGTCCTAAATACAGATCTTTGGCAATTTCTTCTCAAAACAAAGACTCAGCTCATGATTATTGAACTGTTTCTGTTTTGCACATTCACCTCCCATCTAGAGTTTTAAATGATTTTTGCTCTCCCCCTTTTTTCCATTGCTCTCCTCTCTCTGGCGCTATTGAACAATCTGCTGTCCAATTGTTCAGAGAGCTCTCTAATCCTGCCTCAGATCTGAGTTGTGCAGCGCAGCCTAATAGGATCGCAGTATTAACCCTGACGACAATACCACCAGCTGTCGCAGAGCCCCCTGTGGGTGGCAGGCAGAAGTGTCTCCGTCGGGGAGGGGAGAGGGCGGAGTGGCTGAACGAGGAGGGAGACTCGGACCAGCAGAGACACAGACGAGATGCTTTTGGTTTGACGTGGAACAAGAGACGAAAAGCTTCGAAGAAAAAAGCTGACATTTTTTAAAATATCTAGACTTGTGCCTCTAGCTTTCCAAATTTGATCAGTTACAATTCTTTTTTTTTTTTTTTTTTTGTCATTTTCTTTTTGTGTGGGGGTCTTTTGTTTCTTCAACAAGTGACCACTTCCATATCCAGTCACCGTCCCACCAAAGCCCCCAGAGTCTGAATCCTGCTGCAGTTCGGCGGCAGCTGTGGTGCTGGTTCTACATGGCAAAATAAGTGGTGAAAAGAGCGGGGAGGGGGCCAGCTCTGGTGGTTTTCTCTAAAAGTTGCAGTCAGGACCGAGACAAAAAGGGGGGTGAAGGAGGATGGCGGTGGCTCTGGATGAAGTGTGGGGTCGAGTGAAGAACGTCTGCAAGCAGAACGGACTGCTCATCCTCTCTGTGCTGGCTGTGGTCATCGGCTGCCTGCTGGGATTCTTCCTCAGAGGCAAACAGCTCTCCGAGCAGGTTGGTTCAGATGATAGGTGCTCCCACAGCCCACCCCCCGCTTCGCCAGCTTCCCCCTGCAAAATTATTCATTTTCCCCCACCATCTGCCTGCCCTGTTACCCCCTCATCCTCTCAGTGTGATCCCCGTCTCCCTAAGTGCTGGGATGGATTCAGACACCACAGCTTATGTTAAGGAGAAAACTCTGTTCCCTGCTTTAAATTACCTCTTTGGTGCTGCACACCAACATTGCCAAAAAACACACGCAATCACTACACACTTCAAAGGTTGTTATGGCCTTAAATCGATTCTCCACATCCAGGATTCGACTTTATTTATTTTTCAAACCTTAAAAGCTGGTTTTATCCCCAAAAGTGGAGCAGATAAATCACAGAATATGGGAAAAAAATGAGTCTTAAAACATGAACAATCTGTACTCATCTAATTAAAGTAGAGAGTAGATTTCTTAGCAACATATTGACTGATGGTTTTTTTAGAAGGAGCAGCTGCAGGCTGCACTGATTACCATTGCGTTTCATTTATGCTACAGATCCACTGCTGTATTAAACACGCACAATCAAATAACCCTCAGACGGAGCTTCATTCACACGACGATCATTGGAATTGTCACATGCATATTACATGATTGAAACTCAGACTCAAATCAAATCTGCAGGCCTTACAGAATTAAATTGTGTATTTATTTCTTGAAAAGTTTGTTTCTTAATTGACTGTGAGATCGTGTGTTGCTTGAATTGCAAACGCTCCAGCAAGTCCATTGAAAGAGAATGCTTATTGTCTTAACATCATGTGGAAATTAGTTGTCAGCTGTCTACAGAGAATCTTAAGTTATTTAGTTTCAACAAGGCTGATGGGGAAATCAAAGGAAAAGGTTTCAAAGTACATTTAAGCTCTAAAGATTACACTTTGTGATGAAACTGTCTCATGGATAAAAGGCTCAAGACTGCTTGATGGTAAATGAGTTCATACACTGAAGCCTTCTTAGCTTTTGTTGAGTTAGTGCACACCATCCAAAATGTTAAATTAAGGTCATAACTGTATCAAGTTAAAGGGAAATTACTTAGATGAAGTCAAGATGCTTTCTTTTCTCTCAAAAAAACATAGAACTAAAACACTGTAAACTTTTATCAGGCTTAGCTTCACTTAAGTCCTGCCTCACTGACCTAATTAGTGGGTGCTTTAACCTCAGAGCAGACAAGGAAGTGATGAGTATGTCAGACCATCCAAAAACAAAAAAAAATGGTTTGAGGATTTTAAAAGACAGAAATACTTTCCTTTGACAAAAAAATTAAATGTGGCTGGCTGCATGCGACTCTCAATCAAAGTCATGCTTGACAACAGCACACATTTGTTAGTCCCACTGAAAAAAAACACACTTCAAAGATTTTCACAACCGCATAGTTTCTTAAGGTCACCAAAGCCTCAGGAGGAAGTTGCTAAATGTATTATTCTGAACTGTCAATTTATTTTATGATTAACATTTGTCCTTTGTGGAGATCTGTGGGTGCATACCTGCAGAATACAAAGCCACAATTAAATAAATACTTCGGAGACCGCTGCGAGCTGACTCCAATCCAAATGTCAACCAGCCTTTTTACAGAATATGTCACGCTCTTAACTGCATTTTGTTTTTATATATCAGGGCAGGGATGAAAAAAAAGTGTTATTTTACATAATGTTTGGTATAGTTTTGTCATTTGGGAACAAAATTTATGGACCACACAAAAGGAAAAAATAAAGCATATGTAAGGGTCTTTACCATGCTTTTCTTAAGTCTTTCAGAGTAAACTATATCCATATAAATGATCATATATCACGATAAAGAACAAATTATGTATGAAATAAGAGTTATTTTGGTGAGTTTTTTTTCCTACCCGGAAGAGCTTTCTGAGACACCGCCTTTCTCTGTTTGTGATGCCGCCCATTTTATGATGTCATTCTGGAGCCGGTCGAGGCAGCATATCTGCATTTTTACCACTAAAAACAAACATCCAAACTTTACAAAGATGTATATGCATACCATGTATCTGCCAATGTATTTCGGCCATCCCTACACTGTTTGTGATGATGGCCGGGGCTGACGTCTGAGGTAGCTGAGCGGCGAAGCTAGCGGCTGAGCACCGCTGCTTTTAGTGGCCGTGGCCATCACTATACTGATATAGCTATGACTGGGGCCTGCGGCTGAGATTGCTAAGCAGCGAAGGTAGTGACTGAGCACTGCTACTTGAGCGCAGAAGCTGTAGTGGCTGAACCACCACCAGTTGAGCGGCGTCTGAGGACGGCTAGTTAAGCAGTGAAACTAGCGTCTGTGGACTGCTAGCTGAGCAGGGAAGCTAGCGGCTGGGGTTCTTCCAGATCACAAGAACCCACTCATTTTTGTAGGTTAGGAGAACCCGCTGCTTAGGGCACAGGTTTTCATAGGAAAACTCAGAAATACGCCATTGGATCAAAATACAGCTTTGAGATTGTTTATAGTAAGGAATGAACATTATAATACACTAAAAAGCTCAAAAAGTTGATTTTGCATGGTTTTGTCACTTTATTTTTAAAATGTACTTTTTTTAAGAACCCTATTTTGACAAAAATGAAGTTTTTGGTCTGGGAGATGCGTCCGTTATCATCTTTACTCTGATTCCTCCCTTAAACTTGCAGACCACAACGTTTAGTCAGGCTAAAAGGATGGTTAAATAAATAGTGTTTGTGCCTCAACGCCTTGTTTGGTGGAAGGATTTCACAGCTGATACCCATGCTTACCGAAGAATCAGTGAACTTAGAAAGTAGGAGAAAATTAGCACACGAGAGGTTTAGTTTTCTTGTCGTAGGGATTCTCGCCTCATGTCACAGTAATCCAACGATCTTAAATCTAGAGCTTCTTTTATGTCCTCATGTTTCATCCACTACACTGAAGAAAGTACATTAAATTAACTTAGAGTTTAAAGAGTTCTGTCAACAATTCCCAAGAAAAGACAGGAATGAATGATCTTTATGTGACCCAGAAGGAAGTTCAGTTTTTTTTTTTTTTTTTATCTGACAAACACTGACTGTAGGACTTTAGGATTTATTTAAGACTACATAAAAGTGTGTCAAACCAAAAAGTTTATGGTATGGATGGTAATTAGTGGTAGAGGGGAGTCAGATTAGAAAATCCATGCTCATTGAATGAGAAACGTAAAGTTATGTGAGATATGAAAAACTATAGATTAAAGGTTGAATCGACACATTGCCTGTTTTGAATTATTTCCATATATCTCGACTAAGAGTGTTTTATTTTGCTGAAATAGAAAAACTAAACTAATTGAGATGGAGTAGCACTATCTTGGCTTGGATTCAGTTGCCTCAAAAGTTGTTCCAATTTGCTGATGAATGGGTGATACTGAGATATGTGTTGATGCTTGCTATCTGAAGAGTTATGGGAATTACTCAACAAAATCTTAACAGCAGTTCTTTCCCAGCTTATATACAACTTTATTGAGAAAGGGACAATGTATATTAATGAACATTACAACAAATTTAAATATGCCGGATTATAGCCTCCAGCTAATTTCCAGATGGAGTCCCTTAGCAGGTTGTGTTAAAAGAAGTAAAAGTACTTCCCATTTTACAGAAAAAAAAGATCTTCCTTGCTTCCAAGAATGTAATTTTCTTTGGGAGTACTCAGAGAAACAGGGCATTTCATAAGTACAAGATATGTTTGGTTCCTGTTTGATTTGCTCCAGAGTTTCTCCTCTCCAATAATCTGCTTGCTGTGGAAAATGTAACAGTCAATCAGAAGTCTGATGTGGCCCAAAGAAGCAATCACTCCAAAAATAGAAATGTCTGGCATGTTTCGCTTAGCTGTGAATAAATAAATACGGACTTTCCAAGGACCAGTAAAATCAAACTGTATGGAGTAAACAACAATTGTTTACGTGTTTAGCAATGATTTAGTCTATTAGAAGGAAGTGAAACATTGTCAAAAAGCATGCAGCCGTGCAAAACTGATGTTCACCTTTCAGCATATCAGTGCAGCGTAAAGGGCACCGTACAACAGCATCACCCGTACGTCTTGAGTGTGTGCAACTTGAATTATCCTCAAATATTTAATCTTGCCATATAAACAACAATCATACGATCCATTTTTACGACATACCTTAAGAAGCCTCCTTTAAGGACCCAAAAAACATGTTCTTAACAGCTTACCTGGTTTAACAAAGGTTAAATAAAATACCAAAATGCCCCACACCAGTTCATGACTTTCAACAGGCAACCCAACAACAGCACCCGTACAGAAGGTTGACCCACATAGTTTCAAGTGACTAAAGTCTTGTTTCCACTGATCAGTTCAATATGGAAGGAGTATTAAGGGACGCCTCAGTTAATTCTGGCGAGCGTTTCAACTCAGTTAAGGCTCTCTTCCACTGAGCGGTTTTTTTTCACGGCGCATGCATGGTGTAGACTGCTAACGTGTCATTTAAGTAGCACAACAGGAAAAATAACAACAATGGAGGTCATCCAGCAGCTCATCTTTTTATGGCTTTAGTTTTTGTACATTGTGTATAACAGGAATTTCATGTTTTTTGATAGAAGATTGTGGATGAATGCAGCTGTAAAAAGGCAAACAGAACTGCTAGCTTAGCGCTATACTGGTTCTTTCAATGTCGTGATTCAAATGTCATCATTACTTTCTTCCAATCAGCGGGTAGCAAAAGCGACTCCGCTCTGTCCAATTTTTCTATGGTACTACAACGGATTGGAGCCCTCAAGAGGTACGGGTCAGAACTATGTATTGGGTCCATTTAACAATGGAAACGCTCAAAATACCGGATCAAACCGGACCAGACCGCTCAATCGAAACGAGGCTGAAGACAAAAGTCAGCGAGGCAGCAGTAGGGCCCACCAAGAATTTACTCCATCAGACTATTTTTCTTCACCCCAATCAAAGATTGCTTCAGCCCCTCCTCTTCCTCCCATGTGAAGAACTGTTGGACCTGCAGGATTACTCCAGGAAGTTTGGCCTGCTTTGCTAATGTTCTAAAACTGATTGAAAATGTGGCGTTTTGCTCTCACTGTCATTTCAATGGATCCATCGAAGGTTCACCTGCTGATGATCACAACAGCTCACTGAAACATGTTTATCTTATTCTTTATCAGCATGTTCAGTTTTAATTCATATTTATGTGTCAGACATATTAAGATTTGCTATGTTTGTCCACACAGCATCTTTTGTGAGATTTCTCTTAAAAGTCCTAAAAACATTTGAAATATACAGTTTTCTTCAATCTAAGCTGCATCCTTAAATAAAAGTTGATTCAATTCCTTTTCATATTTCTGAGACAAAGCATTCTATGAAATCCGCTGAAAAAATTGGGAAAAAAGTAAAGAAATTGAAAATGTGAAAGGATTCTCTGGCTAAATGACTAAATGGGAGGAAAAGGCTGCAAAGAAAGTCAAGCTAAATAGGAGATTAGACTTTAAATTTAAGGTACAAGTTTTTTAATATTAATCATTAAATATGACGTGTTGATTAGTCTCTGAGCTTCTGATGGCGCTGTACCTGTGGGGTGTATCTGGCTTAGCTGGTATAATCTACTGAATACAAATACATTCAAAGACTGAATGTTGCTTAAATACCTGCTATTATTGAATTAATGTGAGTTATTATCAGTCAGAACATGAATACTAAAATGACTGCTCATTCAAAGTCAATCTAAGGTAGATAAAACTGCTATGAGCGCTATTTAATTATATACAGCAATTAATGGTCCTCACATTCAGACAGAAATTCAGTGAAGGTGTACGTGTCAAAGGAGTGTGCATGGTGCTGTACATCTAATAAAGTCTGCACAGATGTGGGAGGACGAGGGTTTGGTGTGTCTATACGACTTTGCCAAATATCCAGCACAGTCAGCAGATGCCAGGACATGGTGACAGCTGTGTGGCAACACACACTCAGCCGTGCACGCGTACGGACCAGCACACTTAAATACATTTGTTCATGCACCCCGCATGTTCTAACATGCATTCATTTGGCCTAAAAGCTATCCCGCTCCAGAACAGAACAAACAGCTTTTATTCCTCCATCCTCTCCTCGCACAGATGTTGGGTATTAAATTGAAATCATGAATATCAAGTCTTCCACATTGTTTGGCGTCATTCGTTGTTTGCAGAAAATGTTCTGATCACAGTTATTGATACTGTGGAGATTAAAATAGAGCAGAAAGTGAATGAAATAGGAAGATTTTTAATCCAGGGTGAGCAAAATCTGCACAGCTGGGGACATTGTGGAGCAAATGTTCGGCTGGATGGCTCCAACATTGCTCAGCATCTTTGTGAGAGGGGCTTGGCTGCAGACGGAAGGAGAAATTCCACAAGTTTTCAGATTATCACTATAGAACACTCAAAATCTAAAATGAATGTGCAAAAATGAAGGACAATTTTTTCCCAGAAATAATACTATTACAGTTTAAACTGTATTGTGCCCTACGCAATGTAAAATCGCCTCAATTTTATATATTTTTTTGTACTGGTTTTAATTTACAAGAGATGTGTATATATGAGATATTTAGAAAAGGATTGAGCCACACATTGCAATAAAGTTGTTAGTTGGTTTCTTTTGTTCTGTTCTTCTGCACATTGCAGAAAGAATTCAGTGTCTATGGGTATCTCAAAAAGATGAACTGGACTTCGAGTGCCTCGCTTCCACTGAGTGGTCCGGACCAGACCAGTCCCCTCTTGGCCCGTTTGGAATGGTCCTGGCATTTCAAGTGAGCGTTTCCATTGAGTGTTGGACCATGAAAGCCCATACGGGGTGTAGACTGATGACGTAACTGTGCGTCAAAACAGTGTGACTACAGTGAAAAAGAATCTGCGTCAACTGACTCAGAAATAGACAGAAAATGAAAAAGGCAACCGCGGAAGATCATTATAATCAGGAGCTGCGCTGCAGAACAGTCATTACAGTATTGTTCTGAATTAAAAAGAAAAAAAATCTCTTCATGTTTATCAATCTCCAATGTTCTTCAATAAATGTTTTACAAAGCAGATCTGAAGTGTTTTTGAGGAGTTTGGATCGGTAACGGACATTCTTCAGTCGCGGGAGTCGGGGCGAAACAAAGACGGGAAATGGTGTGTGTGAGCCCGTATTCGTGGATTCAGGCCCGCGAAAAACTGAGAGTGATACTTTAGCTTCTAACGCTCCAGAGGCTCTGAATGAGAACCCCGGAGGAAGAGCAGCTCTTCGGCCCGGAGAAGATCTCTCCTGCATCCCCCGACCACGGTCAGGAATCAAAGCAGGAAAAGTTCAGCACCGGGGCGAAGAAAAATTCAGCCAAAAAGAGGACAGAACTTTCGATTTGGATGTTGAGTCAGGAAAAGCGCTGGTCGGACACTCCCTGTTGTCGTAAAACCTTTCCACCAATCAATGGGTTACATCGTATGACGACAGAGGCTCCGCCCTCACGGGTCCATTCTATTTTCCAATGGACCTACGACCAACGCGGGTCTAAAAATGGTACCAATCGGACCTGCTTACCGGGTCCATTTTGTAATGGAAACGCTAAAAAGTCCAGTCCGGCCCGGTCCAGTCCGGTCTGGACCACTCGGTGGAAACGAGGCATAGGACACCCCCATTAACATGAGAGTTTACATTAAAAAAAGAAAAAAGTACTTCTGCTCTATGACATGATCCCATATATGTACAAAGTATCTCTTAATTAGAAACAACTTCGAACAAAACTATACTACAATCACTGTGTTTGACCAGTCACAAACTTCAGTTCAGTTGAACTTTTTCCAACTTTACTGAGATTGACATTGGTGCAGTGGATAAAAATGAGTCATCCATCAAAGCGGAAAAGCCAAATGACTTAATTACCTGGGTGTTTAAGTGCTTTAGATTGCCTACATAAGCTTGATCTCCTCTGATTCCTCCTTTCACTTTGCCATATTCCCTTTATCTGTCTAGCTTTTTTGTCATCATCTCACTCACTTAACTGCTTTAGATTTGAATTTTCCTCTCTGCAGTCAAATCTTAAGAAGCAGCTTCGCACTTATGTTTTGCGCTTATCACAGTTGGAACATTATGTACAATTTCAATAAGTGGATGTACAATATATACTAAATGTAACAGAAATAAAGCTTCATGGACCCGGATGAACCGCGAAAGCGAGTAGACGTGTTCTCGAGTGCTCCGAGGAAATGCGACCTAAATTAATACCTTTTGTGCATTAAAAATATTTCTGACCGCTGCTAACTTTTTGTAAATAGACTTGGACTTGTTTGGGCTGACTTTTAACCATCGGTGATGACAAGTTCACGTCCAAAGGATTCTCTGAAAGGAGGCCGCAGGGGGCAGCAAACGGGCGCTAGCTTGACATCCATGGAAGCGGATGGCGAGGTTGGCGGCCTCGATGCCAACATGCTGCAGTCCATGATGAACTCGCTCCGGTCAGATATTTTCGGCAAAATCGATGACCTGTCTGTTGGTCTCAGGGCTGATATCGCAGCAGTCAGACAAGAGCTAAAAAGCTCAATTGAACCGCTTCAGAGCGCAGTCGAAGCCCATGCTACAACGATTAGCGAACTTGAGCGTTCTGCCTCTGACCATAGCGGCCGTGTCACCGAGCTAGAGGCCGCGGTTAGCATGCTGACTAAACAGACCGCCCGCCTGGAGGAGAAATACGAAGACCTGGAGGCTAGATCCCGGAGAAATAATATTCGGCTGGTTGGTGTACCGGAGGGTGCGGAGGGACCGAGGCCTACCGAGTTCATCGCCGAGCTGCTGCGGGACGTGCTCGGCCTGGAGGAGAAACCCCTGCTGGATCGTGCCCACCGGACCCTGCGGGAGAAGCCCGGAGACGGAGCCCCCCCGCGACCCATCGTGGCGAGGGTTCACTTCTTCCATGTCCGCAGCCTAATCCTACAGCGAGCCGGCGAAGCATCCCCGCTCTCTTTCAAAGGCGGGAGAATCTCCGTGTTTCCTGACTACACCTCCGCCGTCGCGAGGAGGCGAGCGGCGTTCACTGCAGTGAAACGGAGCCTCCGCTCCCATCCCACGGTGAGGTTCGGTCTCCTCTACCCCGCAGTGCTGAAAGTCACCATGCCGGATGGGAAGGTCCACAGGTTTGAAGACCCTTCCGTGGCCTCTGAGTTTATTAACAAAAACTTGAAATAGGTAATCCACAGCGATCGCGGTATTCAGAATCTGCCAGCTGTCTGTGTGGTGTTTGGCCTTTTTTTTTTTCCTCTCTCTCGAAAATGAGACTTATTATTATTATTATTATTATTATTATTATTATTATTATTATTATTATTATTACCCTTGTTTTGTTATGGCTTTTATTGTTAGGAGCTACGATTTACCCTGATTCTATGTGTTTGTATCTTGGTTAATGGGCCAACTCCACACAGTTTTTTTTTTAATTTGAAAATGCACACTTATATATTTTATTAATCTTAGTTGCATTTAACCTCAGGTAGCACTGTTGAGTTTCAGGAGCCACCACGGAGCGTTTCGGAGTGTTTGTGTTTTTGCGGGGTTTTTGGCACGCTTCCCAGTTGGGGGGAGGCTTGTGCAGGGGCGGGTCAGAGGGTGGATTTTATGTGGGGTTGATTTTTGAGGATTGTACATGTCTTATGTGTATTTATTATGTGTTTTTCTTGGTTTTTGTTTTCATTCACATCATTTTGGAGCTGGCTGTGGAATCGGTTGATCTGGTTACTTTTAGTCTTTTACCCTTCATATTTTGCTTTGAATGACTCAACCACGAGTATTGCAGGGATCTGATGGAGGTGCACTCAAGTTTGTTAGTTGGAACTGCAAAGGGCTGAACTCCCCAGTAAAGCGCAGTAGGGTTTTACATCATCTTAAACATCTGCAAGGTCAAATAATATACCTACAAGAAACACACTTTAAACCATCTGTCAGCCATTTCAGCCACTCCTTATTTGGGTTCATCCTATTTTTCATCTTTTTAGTAAATCTAGGGGGTTGCCATCTTGATACACAAGTCTGTATCCTTCGAATGTAGTCATGTGACTTCTGACCCTGGGGGGAGATTTTTGATTGTTAAAGGTAAAATTTATGACACCCAGTTTCTACTTGTAAATGTATATGCTCCCAATTGGGATAACCCAGATTTTTTCAGGCAACTTTTTTCTGATCTGCCTGATATGTCTTCTCACTTTTTAATTTGGGGTGGAGATTTTAACTGTTGGCTTAACCCTTCGTTAGATCGCTCCTCTACCAAAATTGCCACTATCACAAGATCAGCCAGAGTGATTAAAACCTTTATGGATGAGTTTTCTATTTCCGACCCTTGGCGTTTCTTTAATCCTTCTGACAAAGCGTTTTCTTTCTTTTCCCACGTTCACCATACATTTACTCGAATAGATTACTTCTTGGTAGATAACAGACTTCTCCCCACCATAGGCCCATGCTCATATGAAGCAACAGTTATCTCTGATCATTCCCCTGTCACAATGAGTATCCAAATTAGAGGAATAGCTCAGTGTCACACCCCATGGTGTTTCAATACTCGTCTACTTGCATCTGATAAATTTGTCAAAATGATTTCCGACCAAATTGACTTTTTTTTAAGTGTAAACAAGACTGCAGATATTTCTGCTTCTGTATTATGGGAAACTTTAAAGGCTTATATAAGAGGGCAAATAATTTCATTTTTAAACTATGAAAGTAAAAAGAGGAGGAAAGAACTGAGCTCCATATCAGAACGCATCACTCAGCTAGACACCTTATATGATGCCACTCCCTCTCCAGAATTATACAAAGAGCGCCTCCTTCTTCAATCAAAGTTTGATACTCTGACTACAGACCACACGGTTAAATTACTAACTAAGTCCAGAAGTCTTTTTTATGAACAAGGTGACAAAGCTAGTAAGTTACTAGCTCATCAACTTCGTCAATCTACTTCATCCCACCATATTCTAAAATTAATACTTCAACTGGTACAACCATAAATCCTCAAGAAATTAATGACCAATTTAAAAACTACTATGCTTCATTATATACATCTGAATCCTCAGCAACTAAACAAGACTTTGATATTTTTTTCTCTAAACTCAAGATTCCTGTAATCCCCCTTGACTGCATCGAAAAATTGGAGAAGCCTCTAACTGTAGAAGAACTTTATACAGCCATCTCTCAAATGCAAAGCGGTAAATCCCCTGGGCCAGATGGTTACCCAATCGAGTTCTATAAGAAAATTTCCAACACAAACTAGCCCAGTCCGAATAGAGTTATGTATAATGATCGTTCTCTGATCTTAAATCTTCCCCCGACCTTACCTCTCAAGCGTTTTATTTCTCTTGATCTTAAAAAGGATAAGTATCCTCTTTCCTGCTCTTCTTATCGACCCATTAGTCTTCTAAATGTAGATTTTAAGTTACTATCTAAAATGCTTGCTCTTCGATTGGAAACTGTGCTGCCAAAAATCATTTCCCCCAACCAAACCGGATTTATTAAAAATAGACACTCTTTCTCTAACTTGAGAAGATTGTTTAACACGATCTACAATTGTCCTGATATTTCAACACCCGAGGCTGTCATAGCATTGGATGCCGAAAAGGCCTTTGACAGAGTGGAGTGGGGGTTCCTATTTCATACCCTGGAGGCTTTCGGTTTTGGTAAAAATTTTGTCAGATGGGTCAAATTGTTGTACTCCTCCCCTGTTGCCTCGGTAAGGACTAATAATATGCAATCACAATACTTTCCATTACAACGCTCCACTCGACAAGGCTGTCCTCTGAGTCCTCTTTTGTTTGCCTTAGCCATTGAACCCCTATCAATTGCACTTTGCTCCGACGCACAGATAACCGGGATTTTTAGAAATGGGATAGAACAAAGAGTTTCCCTCTATGCAGATGACCTTCTCCTTTATATATCTGATTTCTCTGTTTCTGTTCCTGCTGCGTTAGCCATCTTTAAGTCATTTGGTGCCATATCGGGCTATAAGCTAAATTTGAGTAAAAGTGAACTATTCCCCTTGAATGGGGCAGCATACAAATGTCCATTAGATAGTTTTCCTTTTAAAATTATAACACAAGACTTTACCTATTTGGGAATTCGTGTGACTAAAAAGTTCAAAGACCTCTTTAAAGCCAATTTTCTTCCCCTCATGATTCGAGTACAGGAGGACTTTGATCGCTGGTCGGTTCTAAACTTGTCCCTTGCTGCTCGTATTAATTCTGTTAAGATGAACACCTTGCCAAAGTTCCTTTATCTATTCCAGTGCCTACCTGTCTTTCTTACGCACGCGTTTTTTTATAAAGTTGATTCTATGATTTTAGAATTTATTTGGAATAAAAAGATCCCTAGGATTCACAAAGAACGTCTACAAAGACCCAAATTGTTAGGTGGGATGGCCTTGCCAAATTTTAAATTTTACTATTGGGCGGCCAACCTTAGAATAATTCAGTTCTGGACACACCCTGACTCATTCTCCAGCCCAATCTGGCTGGAGATGGAAGCAGCATCAGCTAAACCAGTATCACTCTCAGCTTTAGCTCACGCCTCTACAAAGAGTTCCTCGTTAAATCGCTCTAAAAATGTGATTGTTAAAACTTCCTTGAAAATTTGGAATCAGTTTAGGCGTTACTTTGGCCTTCAAACTTATTCTATTTCAGCACCTATTTCAAAGAACCCCTTTTTTCCTCCTTCTTTGTTCGATAGGACATTTACTAATTGGTCTACCCTGGGCATTAAATCATTTCAAGATCTATATATTAATAAAATATTTGCATCCTTTGAACAGTTATCCAAAAAGTTTGGCCTCCCTAAACAGCACCTTTTCAGGTATTTCCAAATACGTAGCTTTGTTAAAAATACATTTCCCCAGTTTCCTAATGCACCCCCTGGGACAGCTCTAGATCCTTTCCTCAAGCCTGCACCTGCTCTAAAAGGGATGATAGCATATTTGTATACTAACATTCACTCCCTTCGTCTAGTCTCTTTGAAAGCTATTAAAGACCTTTGGGAATTGGAATTGGGAGTATACATACCTGAGGACACTTGGAAGATTGCTCTAAAGAATGTGCACAAATCCTCAATATGTGCAAAACATGGATTGACCCAGTGTAAAATCATCCATCGTGCACACCTGACCAAGGTCAGGCTTGCCAAAATGTACAAGGATGTTGACCCTACCTGTGACAGATGCCACCTAGCGCCAGCAAATCATGTTCATATGTTTTGGTCTTGTCCAAGCTTATATCGCTTTTGGAAAGATTTATTTGCGTCTATTTCTCGGATCATAGGTAGGACGATAGAGCCCAACCCTCTTACTGCTATATTTGGTGCACCTCCATCCACAGTCCCATCTTCCTCCTCAGAGGCAGAGGTTATTGGTTTTGTTACCCTGTTGGCAAGGCGCCTTATTCTGTTGAGATGGAAGTCTCCACATGCCCCGTCTCACACACTCTGGATCAAGGACATTTTAAATCTTTTAAAGCTTGAAAGAATCAGAAGCTGTTTGAGGGGCTCAATCGAAGACTTCCACAGGAAGTGGGAACCTTTCTTTGTGTATGTTGCAGAACTGAAGTCTCCACTTACCGAAGACTAAAAAATCTGTTGTATTGGTCGGATGATGAGATTGATTCCATAGCGGTAATAGCACTCCTTAACACTTTTTTGTCTTTTTTTTTATGTCATTGTCTACAGTTATACATTTTATTTTGATTGTTGCCACCGTCTTTTTAATTTATTTATGTTTCTTCTTTGTGTGTATGTATCATGATTGTCTTATGGTCTCTTATTCTGTGAAAAATTCAATAAACAGATTGTGAAAAAAAAAAAGAAATAAAGCTTCATCACAGACATCACAAATCCAGAGGCTGTATGATGCTGGAGGCGTTGCAAGTATCAAGCTTTTTCCTGAACAAAATTTGCAAGAGATCTTTTAAATTCACGAATGCTCCAACATTGGGATTTTCTCCAACAAAGATGTGAGGTGAAAAGTGTTAAAGTAAAACGTGGTGCTTGAATTGCTCTTTTGTGTGGAGTGATGGCTGCCTGACACATCCTCTGACACAAGTTCCAGGTTCCTTGAAGCGTCACTTCTAAGAGCGTTTTGTTGAAGAAAAATAAAAAAGTCTGGAGCAGTTACGTTCTCAGCGTGAATCACAAAACTGACAGAGTGGCACTGCTTTGTAGCAGAACTTATACCAGTACACTTTTCTAAATGGGCTTCTAAAAACGTGTTGGTGTGTTTAAAAACAGCTTCAAACTAGTATTCATAAACAAATATCACACTCTGCAATGCCATTGTGCCACAATTGAAGAAAAAAAAAATGTGTTTTTGGCGATTTTAACGTGTTCTTGTAACATTTTTACTCATAACGGAGGACATATATTAAGAAAATTAGGAACAAAATTCCATTTCCGAGTATTTCTTTATTCAAACCATGGTGAATCAAAACAAATGAAAAAATGCCATTGGGAAAAGATTGGATTTGGGACAAGGAAACTACACTCGACGGGCCACTGTAGCTCCCAGCTCCACTCCATTCTGATGCATCCCCTTCCGGACGAATAGATCCATGAATGTCTTTGTTTTCTTCGTCTGAGCTCAAAACTATATGGCTTGATAGCTCTCTCTCTGTAGACAACTATGTGGATCTTGGAGTAAATAAGGCTCTTACCTGTAATACATGGTTTAGATGAGGCATTGTGAACATTTTCCAAGAAAATCCATTAAATGGATGGTAGCAGTTAAGCGGCAAACACATCTGAGCTCTTGCAAACCCTTTTAAGCTTTTAAACATCAAGGTTTAGCTTTTTCTTCCTTTTCTTCTCTTCAACAATGCAAATACAGTCAAAAGCGACTCTCTGTAAATATTATAAAAGTACAGTCAACCTTAAGAAACATTAACTTTCTATCTTTACCATCCCAATTTTAAATTCCAGCACTCTGAAGATCTACTTTGAAAAGTCAAGCATGACTGGAGTTAGAAGAAATACTGATTATGTTCGAAAGAAGCAGCTTTGCCTTTTAAATGTAAGGTTTCAATGGGTGAAAAAAGTAGAGTGTTAACATTAAAGATTTGTTTGGTTTAGCAAAGTGCTCTGTTTAAATTTCGAGGTCATCTTGGTGGCGCTTTTTAAAAATCTATTTCTTTTTTCTTCATGCAACACTGAAAGCGCAGCTGTCTCAGCAGCCTCTCATCTCTTCTCCCAGTCCCAAAGACCAGACTAACACTAAGCCACTGAAGAAAATGCAAATGTGGAGTTTGATGGTACTTCATTTAAATAATAAGGATGAAAATGTTAAATAGAAACTGAGTAATATTAAATTAGTTAGCGTTTTCCTATATATTCTTCTGTATTTGATACTATTTTTACATTTTTTACTTTTGTTGCACAAAACGCTCAGCGTCTAAAAAAAAACCAAAAAAGCTTGAATCAATTCACTTTTTTAGTGTTTTTTATTATAATTTATCAAAATGTAAGATCTCCACGCTGTTAAATTTTCTCCTCATAACTTTGTATTTTATATTTACTGGATGTTGACATTTCTCATAATCACTGTGACAAAAATGCTCAGTGAGAAATAAATTAAATCAGCTACATGCATCTGTAAAGGTTACAAATTTGAATATTGGTATTATGATATAATAACATTTATAAAAAGATCAAAAGAAGATCTATGACTTTAAACCTGACCCCTGGAGCACCAGCATGACCAACTTTTCTGCAATTATTACTAACAGAAAAGATGACAACAGATACATTTGCCTTGGGTTTATGAGTCTACAATGAGTGTATGAGTGTTAACCGTTTTCGTGACTGCATTTGAGTCGTACATTTGATGATTCCAGATCAGTGTCCTCTATAAGTTTGCGTACCTAAAGCATATGCAAAGTTTGAAGGTTTAAAGAGGGGCACAGAATAGTGTCTGTTAACCAGAACAGAATGTTACAGATTCACCTTTGTTGCACCCATAATGCAATTGGAGGAGTAGAGAGAAGCCATAAGAGAAGAATTCTGGTTTGGCCTATAGTACGTACACGCCAGGCAATTGACACATATTTAAGGATGCACACAGCTCAGGTTCTTGAACATCCTTTTGGCGTACGATGTTCACACTGTGTTCACTACCCAGTAATAGACCAAGCCCTGACAGTTGGAAGAGACTTGGCATGAAATTTTGACGCAGTGCAGATCTTGCTCCAGGCTTTTATTTCACAGATCTATTTCAATAAATGAAAGATTTGCTGTCATATTTGCAGTCAGAGCACAAACTGCAATTGTCAATTTCTCTTTGGTGATCAATTTTCCAACTGTTGACACTTCCATATTTTGAAAAGGACTCTACAGATATGTCAGTACCAAATCGGAGTCCCAGATTTATCAAAGTTCAGCTACTTTAACGTTTGACGTGTGTTGAATTACATAGAGCCAAAAAACTGACTTAAAAACGTATGTAGCGACGTGTGGGCACCACAGTTTTGAATGCAAAAGCCCGAAATATGCATTTATGTGTGTTTGTTTGCCTTGAGTTTTTTATGGAGGTGGTTGCTTAAACACACATTTCCAAGTCCTGTGTGAACATAGCATGACATAGAACACTTGACATAATCTTTGAAACAAGTTTCAAACAAACAAAAGTGTGCAACGCAGCAGTGTCCTTTCACCACTGTAATACAATACATTGGCCAGAACCTTCTTCCATTTATTCAGTACAGGGATGTATGTAACAAATCCAATTAAAGAAAGCTGAAGTGCTTATTTTTCTAAATATGCCTGAAGCAATCTGACATCTAAAATATGTGTGAAAGAATAAAAAGAATCAAACAAGTAGCCAAAAGGACAGAAAAACAATTTCCTCCACAAGCTGAAACTTGATTTCCCTCTGAAGAAACTGTAGAAAATAACTTGTGCTTTTTTGTCTGCAATCTGTTCCATTCTGTGTGCAAACCAGAGACCAGATGTGCCTCACTCAGTCAGCACTGCCCTCCAATCCAAGGGGGGAACAGTCAGAAAAAGTTGAGAAAATTAAGAGGAGGAAGTTTTGGATGCAACAATTACCAGCCGTTGTTTGTTTTCATTATTTTACCACGTCAGAAAATATGTGGGTGAAGTTTCTTTGTGAGGCCAATGCTGACAGGAAATACAAAGATTGAAAAGAGGAAGCAGTGGCAGTGATTTCTCCACAGGGCGAACATCTGTGTGATTGTTTTGACCCACCAGACTCTCCTTCCCACAGATCAGGGCTGACTTCCCAGTTTGGAACCATAATCTCAGCAAACCTCAGAAGTTAGAAAAGCACGCCAACTTTTCTCCATTCCTCGCCTCGGGGCAGAAAGAGCTTAAAGAGGAGTCGCAGCAGTTTTCTGTCCTGCAATCATCAGCTTCAGGGCATTCTGGGGGTGAAAACATGGATTTCTCCGCTGCATTGAACCTTTTTATCTTGGTTTGAGCTCTGTTGATCAAAACTGCACAGTGGGTAATTTACAAAAGAGTCCGCTGTGTCTATCCTGTGCTAGTGAATGCAGACAGCATCCTGCATCCCACTGCAAGGTTTTGTACCACTTGAGATGTATCCCACTCATTACAGCACTCAAATATGAAGCCCTGTTCATTCCACCTCAATACATTTTCCACTGCATGATACCACTTTGTGCTTTTACATTCAGAAAGCTAACTTTACCATTCAGAAAAGGGTTTGTCAACTGCTTTTGATTGGCAGCACACTGGGAGATATGAAAAAAAAATGCAAAAAAGAAAAGTATTTTTCTACAGTCTTGACAGACTGTTTGCAGAATTTTCTGCTTAAGACTTGTTCAACAAAACTTTATTAAGACAAAAAAAATCCCTTATGAGTTTTCATATTTTACACGAATATCTGTTTAATGGATTAATTTACACATATGCAACATTTCAAAAAAACAAAAAAACCCTAAAAGATTAGTTGTTTGATAAAGGTAGCATCAACTGTTTGTAATCACAAAAGTTTTTCTATTTCATATTTTCTTGTGATTATCACAGCTACTGCAGACCTAATGGAGGGGAAGAGACTCAAAAGAGCCAGAGAGGAAAGTAAAATGAAATGTCAGCTCTGGCTCTTTCACACACAGAAAAAACAGTTTTCACAGCATGAAAGAGAAGAAAGGAAGTGGACATTTCTGACTGAAAGAGGAAACGATTTAGCTTTTAGTCACAAAGATATAAATGTTTTCTCAGAATACAAGGCAGGCTTTCTAAATGATACAATCAATCTGCCTGGGTTGTTGCAGAAAGTACAAAGGGCACGAAAAATGTTCAGTTCAGGGCAAATCTGAAATTATGTGAGTTTAATAACAGCAATTTCGGTTTGTTATTGACTTGCTGTCTCAGAGTTTTACAACCAATCACAATGAGTTTTTGCAGGCATTTCAGCTGTGACAAATTCTTTGCACTTCATGGTTTCATCTGTGAAGGCAACTGCCTGAGCTTTAGTTGGGTAAGTTTTCTGTTTGCATAATGTGGAAATTAACCCATTTTGAGTGGAGAAAATAAAGCAGTGAGCAGTGCAGCCTAACTGTTCCAATTCATTTCCCGTAACTTGTCAACACACACACACACACATATACAGGAAACTCCTAATTCGAGGGGGTTATACACCAGCAAATATGCAGAATCCAAGAATACGGAGAACCCCGGTCATCCCCCCACCTCCTTCCTCGCAGCCAATGAATGTCTGTCACTGATCCATGCTCATCAAAACACTCGTGATCATGATTTGTAAACATTTATTATTGAATATTGAAGTATTGCTCAACAGAAAGAGTTTCTTTTGTTTTAATTCAGAGCAGCAGCGTATTTTATGACACAGCAGGAGTGTCACTCTGTCTCTCTGTGCCTTACAACCTGGAGTCCTCCTTTATCAAAGAACAAACACCTGCCCCGAATGATCATTATCCTCTGCAATTATCTTGTTCAGTACATCAGGATTTTTTTTAGCCACTTCTGAGTCAGCGGACACTTTTTCTTCATGCTCCCCCTCCACGCTCCAGAGGAGGCTGTGTGGAGATACCCCTCAGCACCTCCTTTGGACACAAAAGTTTCATACGAGCGTCGAGTTGTCAGAGTTTTTGTGAGGAAGAGTTACGTGACTGAAAAAAAATATGTAAAACTGCAAATAAAGAAACATAAATGGAACACTATATGCATATATAAAATGCCACAAGTGATAACATGAAACGTCACGTCCAGAGTCTGGCCCATGGGGCAATGGCGGCCCGCATTCAAGTTTCCACTGCCCCGCAGGCTCCTGTCATAAGCACTTTCTAAATACAGTGCTCATTTGATTTCTTGATTGTGACTAGCTAAAGTCCAAAATTACAAACTCTTCTTTGACTAGCTAATTTCTAAAATGTTGACTGTAAATAACTAAAAGAAAAGTTGACAGTGAGAGGCGCTGCTCCAGAAAATTGGAAACATTTAATTAAATATTGAGAGGCAGAGGTAAAAAAGAGTAGGATTTGAATTTCTGTCATTAGTGTGCATCCAAAGCACAGACGCAGTCTGACACCATTATGTGAGCAACGAGTAAAACAAATAGATACATAGTAAGTACCATGTAAGTACAGAGTAGGTCCCATTAAAAAGTACCATTTAAATAGCCCTTTAATACTATGTTAGAGCTGCATTGTAAAAGGAAGCATTAGCAAGATGCATTTAGATGTCTTTCCATTCTATAGGAAGAAAAAAAATAAAGCATTATCAAAGAAACCATTCAATGGCTTAAGTGCATTTGATGTTATTATAAAGGTTCAAAGAATGCAGGTTAAACGGTTGGCCTTCATATTCACCAACGAAATCTGGCTCTTTTTGCAAAAACCCTGATCTAGACCCTTAAAGACCGGATTTATTTCAGATATCTAAAATAACTTAAGCAGGAAACATCATTTATAAAAAGGGTTAAAAAGGCAAAATCAGGAAGCAGTGTACCTACAAATATTCCATGTATTGGTAAAACTTCTTATCAGGTTTAACCAGCTAGAGAGATCATTAATCAAGTTCCTGTCAGCTGGAAAAACACTGCTGAATAATAAAGAGGTAAGTTAATTAAATGATAACTAGGGCAAAACCTCAATCCTGATCTGAAGGCATGAATGTAGAAGGGTCAAAAACAGGAGGTTAATGGAAGAACAAGTTCCTGAAGAGATGCTGAACTTTGAAAAGGGAGTTCATGGACAATCTCATCTCAAAAACTGATCATCTGATTTTAAAAAAGATGAATTGCAGCATTTGGATACTGGTCAACTACACTTGATATTTTAGCATCAATAGACAAATGACTCAATCAAGTGTGACTACCTTGAAAGTTGGCTTTGTTGTAATTCTTCCGAAATGATAATTAAATTCATGCAGAAACTTCCTAATTCACTAAGTCTCAAACTAAACCAATTTTCTTGCTCTGCAGCACTTATAAGATGGAAATGATGTGTTTGGATTTTTACTTCATTACTTCACACAAATTCTTGTCATTAACATCGGAGGAGAGAGGTATGAAAGAAAGATTTCTTTCAGGGAAAAATAAGCCCATTCTGCAAATATGCTATTGAGCTTTTGTTAAAGCATTTGTTGATTATCAGCTGTGTAAAAAATGCAAATCCTTGTTTATTTTTTTTTCCTGCTTTTTGTAGGAGGTGAAGTACTTTCAGTTTCCCGGAGAGCTGCTAATGAGGATGCTGAAGATGCTGATTTTGCCTCTCGTTGTGTCCAGGTAAGAAGACCAGCTCTACGTGATTACAACATTAAAAGCATGCAGCCTGTTACGTCCCGGTGGGAACCACGCTGAAGCGTCCGAAGGGTTAATTGGTTACTGTGTGCACAGGCTTAGCATATATGTGAGAAAAATACCTGATATAGTAGTCAGTAAAATAAGGAAAGTCAAAAACATGTTGTTTTTTATTGTTTAACAATGCAATTCACAGTAACATAAATACATAATGGTCTAAAGTGAGTGTTCTAATGATCCTGTAGCCCATGGCAAGAATTAATGTGTCTAAAATGTGCGCAATGTGAGACATTTAAGTCTCTGGGAGCAGTTTTGTTGATAAAAGGCGGGTCTCCGTCAGGATGTGGTGTTTGGATAATGTCATTTGCAAACAACGTGCTTCCAGAAGGCCACTCAACGGCGTGAATTGAATTAAAACATGAATTTCTGCTTACTCTTATTGAGATGGGGTGTGGAGTCCTTCACTTTCCTTCAGTAATGGTAGAAAGAAACATGGTTGAGTCTGGTTCAGTCTGACTTTGGAGAGTGGCAGGCTCTTTTATTTCCTCGCACCCACTGAGAATGTCATTGCAATTACTTTCAGGAGAGAAGTTAACTTGCAGCCAAGTAAAAGTTGTTCAAAAATGATTGCTTAATTAGAAAACAGTCATTACTTTAGAAATAAACAGTAATGGTTGAAGTATCACCTTTTAAACTAGTTACCAGTTTAATCAAAGCACAATATTTTAAAAGAAATAGGCAAACAAAAACACGCTTAAGTGCTAAATTTGCTATTTCTCACCATCAACTAAATGTAGGCAAAGATTAATTAAAAATCATGACGGCATCACACAGTTGGTGCAATTTTTGTCGGTTACACATACATATCCCATTCCATCATATCCCAAAGGTGCTCTATACTGGGTTGAGATCTGATGACTGTGGAGGCCATTTGAGTCCAGTGAACTCATTGCCATGTTCAAGAAATCAAGCTGAGAAGATTCCAGCTTTATGACATGGAATCTCATCTTGCTGGAAGAAGCCATGAGGTAGACTGTGGTTTTGAAGGGATGGACATGATCAGCAACAATACTCGGGAAGACTGTGGTGTTGTAGCCATGCTCAATTGGTACTAAAGTGGGCCAAAGTGTTCCAAAAAAAAACACCATGACACCACCACCACCAGCCTGAACCATTGATACAAGGCAGGATGGATCCATGCTTTCGTGTTGTTGACACCAAATTCTGAATTTCCTGTTCTTAGCTGACAGGACAGGAGTGTCTCCTGGTGATTTCTTCTGCCACTGTGGCCAGAGCCATACCTGGGCATAGGCGAGATAGGCAGCCGCCTAGGCTCCATCTGCTGGAAGGGGCACCAAGTTGCAATGATTTTTCTTTTACAGTTTGACACATCACTCATGTCGTGTAAAATGTTAAAATATGTCATAATTAAAACCATGAATAAAATAACTCAAAAGTTTGACATAATCAATCATTTTGCCTGGTGCTGCGCCCCTCCTTGCCGGATGCAGCCCCTTTCGACATTTGGTGGAGCAGAAGGAGTGTGCAGTGTCTTCTAATGCAGAGGTTTAGGGGAGGGAGAAGTGCAATTATTCCAAAAAAAAAAACCAATAAATTGCATTTTTATTTTTAGTCGGATGTGGTATTTGATTGTGTTTGCGTCACCAATGCACGTGTGTGCGTGTGTGGGGGTCGCAAAAAATCATGTTTGCCAAGGACGCTAGGCAGCCCAGGGCCGGGGCTGGCTTTAGCCCATAGTTACTGTTGTTTTTCTATCAGCTGGAATCAGTCTGGCCATTCTCACCTGACCTTTGGCATCTACACGGCTTACACACCCGCAGACCTGCCGCTCACTGGATATTTTCTTTTTTTGACCTTTCTCTATAAACTCTGGAGCTGATTGTGGGTGAAAATCCGAGTAAATGAACAGTTTCTGAAATACTCAGACCACCCTGTCTAACACCAACAACCATATCACATTAGAAGTCCCATAAATCCCATTTCTTTCCCATTCAGATGCTCAGTTAGAACTGAGTCAGATCATCTCGACCATCTCTAAATGTCTAAAATGCATTGAGTTGCTGCCATGTGATGGGCTGATTAGAAATCCATGTTAGTGAGCAGTTTGACAGATGTGTCTGATTAAGTGGCCAAAAGAAAAGACAAAGAAAAAAACCCATTTATAAATCAAAGGATAGAAAGATGCATCTCCCAGAGGGAGAGGATCTCTGGATTGGTCTGACTGACTAAAGCTCTGATGCGTTGCGGGGGCGGTCTAGCTACATCCGACGGCTCATACTTGCTACTGGTTGGCTGCAGCTACAGGCTCTACTGCCGACCTCGCAAAACAACGAAACTCACACATGTTCTTGCTAAACTCCCCTTTGATTACTGCGGTTCAGCTGCGTTGTCAGTCGAAATTGGAACAAAATGAAACGGATTCGCAGCGGCGCAGAGATTGACCGCAGACGCAGGACGTGAACCTGCAGTGGGATTTCCTCTCGCACTTTTAAAGTTACGGAAAGACTGCGGCACTCGCATCAGAGCTTTAACGTTAGCGGTGTGAGCCCGTGGTGAGGAAACGAAATTGCTGTTATGCACCAGATGTTTTTAAACTTATTCAGATTGGTGCTGTTGGCTGATTTTTTTATATGCTATATATTGCACATCAACTCATAACCCTTTTCGCGGTTCACTTCAGCTCTGTGACACATTTACGGTTATATGATGCTCACCAAAGTCTGTTCAGAATCGAAAGCATGCATGTAAACTGTAGTTTAGGTGAGCTTTCTGTCATGCACAAATGAAGCAGAAAATCGAATAAAACTCTCATAAGAACCAAAGCTATAAGTGGGTTGGAGCCCTTATAGTGTAAACTGCAGCTCATGTTTAAGTTTTCTTCTCTTTTCTAGGAATCACAGATAGCCTTTCCAGGAAATGTGCAGTGAGTCATTAATTCGCCCATAAGCACAAGAACAAATCTCAGAAATACAAAAAAAAAATACATTACACTCTCTGGTTCAGAAACCCTGCAGCTTCGCTGTAATAATGCTCAGAGCTAAAAATATATTTTAGTTCTTTATTTCGAAGGCTACATGTTATTATTTGGTGCCAGTGTGTTGCTTCTCATATTCCACAAAAAAGAATAAGTTAAGTTTTCTTACCATAAACTGTAAAAACACTTGACAATTGACACATTTCTCTTCAAATTAATCAATTAAAATGAATGCTTTGCTGTCATATAATTATACTCTAAATGCATCTTTAAAAAGCATATATCAATTTAATGAGCAAAAACATTTTTTTCATGATTTCTATAAAACAAAAAAACATTTTTTCCAGCATGCAAGTCTGTGTAGCACCTTGAGACAAACTAAATAGTTTATAAAATCAACTTAATATGAATGTGTGGAAAAAACTGAACAAAAAGCAAATATATTAAGTATTTAACAAAGAGGAAAAAAGGAAATCAACATTTTATACAAACTGCCTGAAGTCCAAAACATGACTAAAATTCAAACAGGAATTAAACAGCAATTAAAAATAAATGAAAGGCATGTCAAAGCCTACAAGTAACTCGGAAAGTCTAATAAACGAAAACCCAATTCTAGGAATATTAACTTTGAATGTGGAAATGTAAGTGACTATTCCAGATTGATATCATGCAAGTCAATCATCTCTGATTTCTGTTCAGCATCACGTTGTCTATGTGCAGAGTTATTATTCCGGAGCCAGAACTGGACAATAAAAACAACTGAAAGAGATGGATTTTTGTGTTTTGTTATCATCAAGGATTACAGAGGGGTGTTTCTGCCGAAAAAGATGTCAACCTCAATAGAGCGCAGCCCGCCAGACTTTTCAGTTTAATTATTTTAGGCGGGTAAGCAAGCATAAGGTCAATGACTTCTCCAACACAAAATACTCCCCGAAAAAAATCATGCAAACACACCAGTTACATGCAGGGTGCTTTGTGCAATAAGCTACTTACAATCTATGCAACAGCAAAGACTGGATGAGAAGTTAATCCTCCTTCACTCTGTGCCTGGCTGTCTGTCTCCCTCTCAGTCATTATCTCTGTCAGTGTTCGTTCTTCTCTTACGTTTCCACTCCTGGCCTTCTTTTTTTTTAATTTCTGTTGATGCGGGAGGCACCAAAAGACTACAATGTGCTCACAATCCACGAGTGAAGTTTCCTAGAATCAGGGAATCAGTATGTTTCCCTCCAGAAACACGTGCCTGTGTGACCGTCAACTACATCTAAATGTACCAACAAGCAGAAGGGACAATTAAACATGAATCACTGCAATCAGGATGAATTTCCAACAGGCAGTCGGAGGTCTTGTGATGCTCAATGTTCCTGGTGTCTGTCTACAACTTGATGGAGACAATAATAGATGATGAAGGCGTTGCTTGCTACCACACAGCTGCTGTGCTTGGAGTAATCATGCTCCATCTGTTCTCACTCTGCTTAAGATCAATCCAAGGTTTTTTTTTTTTTTCTCTCTGATAAAATGTGCACCAATGAGGCAGAAGCAGCGATGGAGAATGACGCCGTTCTCTGTGCTCCGACACACTGGATCTAGCCGGGACGCTCCGACCGGTCTGTTGACATGATACTTGGTACAGTAGGGCTTATCTCGGGGTGAATATCCTCCCTGGCCCTATAGCCTGTCTGTCCCCATTTTTCCCCTCCCTTTGCCATCTGTGCACCAGCCAGAGCGGAAACCAGATTATCCCATGAATGCGTCATGCAGAATCAATGGTAGCTGCAACTGCTAAATTCTGATGAAGTTCTTTTCATGGTGGGTTTTGGGTGATCACAAAGGTCTGATTTTTTTTTTTTTTTTTTTTGATGACAAAAGCAGATTGCGTCAAAACCATCTGAAGCAACTTCCATCTCATCTTGTATGAAAATTTCAAAATATTGTTTTATAATTCCATCTGCCAATTTTGAAGAGATGGCAGTAGAATTTGCTGACTGGCATTCCTTGTCACACTAATTTCTTGGATTACCAAGACTATTCCGCATAAATCCAAGACGAGTCTGCTTAATTTGGTCCAGATTGAGTTCTGAACCTTGCATTTGGTCTTGATTCAGAGTGTATTTTAACCAAAAATTTCAGTTTGGATCTAAATCCTGTGAATGAAGCCACATAACTAAAGATCTCTTCTGTCATTGGCCATAAACTACAAGGGCGGACAAAAAACGACAAAGACCGAATAATAGAGGTGCTATACTGCGATCCAAGTCAGGAGAGTTCTCTTATTCAAACTTTATATTTCGTCGACCAATTTTGAACGTCTGTATTAACGGCAGGTACAACAGGAGGGTATTGCAGCCTGCAAATATTAAGTTATTTTATATTAAGGTAGATATTGTCCATGAGACATGTTTAAAGAATAAGGATCATTTTTCGGTCTTAGCATTGTGAGAATAATTTCAATTTTAGTTATGTACTATTTTTTGTTAGTTGCAGCACAATATCCCCCTTTATGGAGTGTGTGCATGTGCACAGAGAGAGATGTGTTTTGATGTGTCTGCAATCACGTTCAATCACTCAGTTTGGGACGTATAAAGTTGCCAAAACAAATACAGAGTTCTGTCTACTTTCAAGGGTGCCAGCAGAGGCATGCTGCAGGGAAAACAGTGTGAGAAGCAATTTTTAACACATTAAAAGTAGTCTGAATGAGTTGCGTTTATCTGACCACATTTCAATGACTTGCTGTGTCTCATCATTATCTCTTGCTCTGTTTACATCCCATAATGCCAGGCTACGATTGCCATTCAGGCGCAATTGTTTCACTCTGAGTATCAAGCCTATTCAGAATGAGGAAAAACTCAGAGTGAACCACAGCTCAGAGTGACTAGAAATTAACAAGAGGCTGAAAAAATGGGTCAGAGAGTGGTTCCCTGTCCCAGACCAGGGTCAGCTTGGGTGCATTCAGACTACAAATTTGTTCTGGATTTTCAGGAGAAGCAAAATCTGGTTCACTTTAAGCAGACAGAACGAGACCAATCTATTATAGAAGCAGAACAACTGGACCAAAACAACTACCACAGCTATGTATTACGGAAGGTAAACAGAGTGGATTTGATAGCAATTAAAAAGTGTTTTACCTGACAATACAGACGTTCAAAATTAGTCAGCGAAAAATAAAGTTTGAATAAGTGAACTATCCCGACATTTTTTTCTACACATTTTAAGTTTATATTCTTTGCACCGTGTTGTTTGATCCCAGGAAATGAACTTCCCCACTGTGGGATCAATTAAAATCAAATCTTACCTTATCCTATCTAATTTTCTCTCATCTTAATTACCTTTTACTGCTGTTGCTGGAAATTGGGCACAGAAAGTTGTAGTATTCTAGCAATGTTTTTAGTATTAACAACTGCAAGGTAAGAGTTTAGGGTTTGTTAAAAATGTGTTTTTCCTTCCTGTTTTTTGTGGCTCATCCAAGGCTGTTAGACACTAAGAATTAGAATAAAATAATTTGTGGGAATCAGGGGGCGAAACACTTTTGGTACGAGGAAATCCAGGAATGTTCAGATACTAGAAAACAGAAGGTGCCACTGGCAGAACCTTCACTCTTCAGCAAAAGAACCAAATCTGCATGTCATTTCTGCTGTGGCAGAGAGGTAGGGGGGGCAGCCCACTGCCTTCAGTGCAGGGCGTGCAGCTGGGTCTCGCAGCGTCCTCGGGCCAGACGCCGAACCTCGTATTGCTCCCAGTGGCCTGGTTAGAAATCAGAAACCATGATCCTAAATACACCAAGGAAACCAATGACTAAAACTGAAACAGCTGCACAGATTGAAAACACAAGTCTGGTGTTATTAAATTAAAAACTAACATATAAAATACATTAGATGGATCCAAATTCAAGTTTCTATGCCAATTTAAGATTCAGAATTGAACTGAATTTAGATTTAAATAAAACTAAGCTATGAAATCAGAAGGGGACATTTTAGAACTAAAACCTTTGAGCAATGTCTGAATTCTCTTCAAGTTCTTAGCCCCTAAAAAGTGATAATTTATAATTAATGCCGGACTATCTTGCCCTGGATTTTAAAAGTACTGGTAATTCGGACAACATGCGAGTTTTGAATTATTTTAAGCAGCAAACATGACACCTGGAATTTCACAATGTAAAAACCAACATTGTAAAAAGTGAACTATTGTATCAATAAATGAAAGCTCTGTAATTTGCTGAATTTTTGCATATTAGTTTTGATCAAATTAAATGTATAAATTGAATCAACCATCAACTCAAATTTTTAAGTTGATGAAAACTAATCATTTTAAATGTAACAAATTGAAGAACTTAAGTTAACTGATACAATGTTTTACATTTTATGAAGAGTATTTATGAGTCCACTGTGTTATGAAGATGAAAACCTTTGATGAAAAATGTTCCCAAAAAATTGCTCAAATGCAATGCATTCTGGTTTATATTTGCAAATCTACTGAGCATTGATGTAAACTGGTTTTTCGCAGAGAATTCTGGGAAATTTCTTGGGCACTAGATTTTGGAATTTTCTAAATTCAGACAGCACTGCAAACTAGTGAACACTCTGTATGGTGCACTTTTTAGTGAACAGTGAAGGAATTCAGACATAACCTGAGGTTTGAAGTACTTGTCTGTATAAAACTTTATTAACATGTTAAAGCCGACAATGATACACGCTGTCCAAACCCGAGCATTGCTACCTGTAGTTGTCTAAAATCTGCTCCCAACTTTCTTTCTTTCTTTCTTTACATTTTCTCTATTTTAATGATATCACACTGTATGAAACAAACCAAGTTTGTGCTCAGGAGAAAATCAACACAATAGTTTATTAAAAATATAGTGTGGAGCTCACGTTAGCTCGTAGCCTGAGGCTATTGTTTACTTCTAACTAATAATAAAACTGTCTCTGTTTGAGTTTTATGAACAGTGTGGGATAAATTACACTTAAAATTCAGAGACATTCATATTCCGACAGGAACGCCTGAAACTTCTCTGGTTGGAACTTTCAAACACAGTTCCTGTCACAGACATGCTAGCAAAGTAGCTAATGAGGGAAATGCAGTGACAAACTGTGAGTCTGCGTGTCTCCTGATTAATTGGCTGAGCTTGCTGTGAGCTACATCACCGTGACTCAATCTCTTATAACAAAGTGCCCTTTTCTCTTCTGGCCTGTCCGCAGACAAAGCTTAAAACTGAAGTATTACACTTCAGCTGGAAAAAAAGTCTAAGAACAACCTAATATGGAAGTGTTTTATTGAAGTCAGCACAGCCGCAGGTCACTGTGTGATTACTTATTTACTGCTATTGTTACTGTTATCTGCATTTTTCCCACAGCTGTACAATGGAATATCGAATAAGGGCTGGTTTACATGCAAAAAAAAAATTAATACAGTTAATAATAATTAATACAGTCTTAAATTTAAGCCAAAAAAAATTGTAACTGTTAAAATACAAGAATACAGTATATTTATTACTTTAAGTCATTGGCTAAATTTAAGACTTTTTTGCATTAATTTGCATGTTTTAAAGTTGTGAATTTACGACCTTAAAACATGTATATTTACGAGAAAAAATCATAAATTTATGAAAAAAATAGTGATATTTAGAAAGAAAAAAAGTCATAAATTAATCAGAAAAAATACCCAAGTTGTCAGTTTATCAGAGCCGAGCTCAAAGATGAAAGACGTGCAGCATTACGTGAAAGTTTCTTTCCATATAAGGTTTCAAAAACAAAAAAATTCTGAATCTTTTGGCAACTCAGATTAGAATTATTATTAATTTAGCCCCTTTCCACTGTTCAGTGTTGGCAGGGACGGAGCTAAAACATTTTATTTAAGGGGCAAAAGGGGGAAAGAACACCAAATTGGATGAATATACATACCATATAGATAAAAAATATGTATTTCTAAATGTTTTATAATCATTATCTAGTTTTTTGTTATTAAAATTTCAGTTTTGGTTGTTTTTGCAATGCTTAAAGAAGCTTGTATTGATGATGTGTTTATCTTTCTCAAAATTGAGGGTGAAAGGGTGGAGCAAAGTTTTTTGCAGCGTTGGCAGTAAGCTTCACATGTCCCCCTGTAGCTCTGCCCCTTGGTGTCAGTAACATGGTGTGTCATGTGTAAAAGAAAGAGCTCAGAGACGCTGGTTTGCTGGACTGCTACTTTATTCTGGCCTTATCATTCACATACCCAGAAGTCCAAATGAAATTTCCTGTTTCAACAGAAAATAAAGAGGAATGAAACTAATCTGTCATCTAAGCATAGAAAAAACATTGAAAAAGAATATGCTAAAAACTGGGCCTCTTTAGACAGAAGCATCACACAGATTTGGGGGAGATCTTATCTTTTGTGGAGGAAGAGAGGATTGGAGGTGGACAGCTGCAGGAATATTGATGGCTTTATCAATGCGAACGAACTACAGAGATCCTGCAAGCTGCCGATTATTAACTAAAATATGAATAAGCATCAAATCAAATAAAAGGAGCTTCCAAACATCTGTAATGTTAAACATTCAGCTTATCAGCTCAAATCCAAGACAGTTTGACCAAACTGAGTTTAGTCAGTCTGTTCTGTCACTGCACGCGAAGTTCTCTTGTTGGATGGTAGAAACTTTAAACTTTGAAGTA
The DNA here is from genome assembly GCA_003999625.1 of Oryzias javanicus. Taxonomy (NCBI): domain Eukaryota; kingdom Metazoa; phylum Chordata; class Actinopteri; order Beloniformes; family Adrianichthyidae; genus Oryzias; species Oryzias javanicus. Next base: position 17,533,388 of record CM012453.1, read on the forward strand.
TATTTATTAAATTAAATCTTGTAAGTTTATGAATTAAAATCTCATAAGATTACTTTTTTTTGGCCCTAATACTCTGCCGTAATAATGTGCCACCATCAGACCTTGAAAACAATAATCAAACATTGACATGTAACATCATTGATGTTGGCAATATAGTGGCAAAACCAAATGATAAAGAGTTTTATGCAAAAAAATTCTAATGGTGGAACTGAGATTTTTATATTTTTGCGAATGTTGATTTTCTTGAAAAACAAAAAATATATTTCTTAGCTTATCCCAGCTATTGTTTAGCGAAAGACAAGTTGCGATAACTCACACGTAGGGCTGGTTTAGAATCATAAATTAAACATGGTTTTAACTGACAGTTCAAGTTTCCCATCCTGAATATTGCTAGGACAGTTCCACACCAATTTTCCAAAGTGGGTTGATGGCCCTCTCGCTGTAACAGCACTAACACAGAGAAGTGTTTCAATATAACAACTTTTATTTTGTAAAAACACAATCAGTCACATATTGTAATTCCGTGTCTTTTAATACATCTCTATAAATGATTTGTCCTATTTTTTGGAACATCTTTCCAAAAAAGTGTGACTGAAAATCTAAAACTGAAAACCCAACAACATTTTTAAAAATTGCTGTCAATAAATGTGTTTAAAATTTGTAATGCTGAACATACCAGAATCACAAAAAATAAAGAATATTCATCTTTAGTTACTCTAAGAGGTCTTAAAGCCACACAAAAATTTTATATTACTGTGAATGTATCATTTTTGGTTTGAATAACTTTATTTAACAACCTTGGGGGGCTTAATCTAAAGCGGTCATTTCCTGTAAATCGAAAGAAGAAAAATAACACTCTTGAAACAATGACTTTAACAGTAATTTACACAAACTTATACCCACCCTAATTCATCCAAAGCCTTTTCCCTCAACAGTTATCCTCTAACTGCTGTTGTTGTCATGAGCTGACGCAGGCGTTGGTTTAGTGCTCAACGAGAGTGTTGCTTTGAACTAGATTTATCTGAGTAACCAAAGCAAAGGACACAGTCATTCCTCAGTGTTCCTCCGAGGATCCTCCGCCTTCTCTCTTTCATGAGGGTGTGGGATTAATGTAATGCTCTTGCTTGCCAAAGGTGGAGCCGGCAGAACCATAAGCTCCATATGGTCTAAAAATCTTGCAGCAGATTTTCCGTGTGGGTGCTCCGTGCTTCACGATCAAGGCGGTGGCACATGTCAGGCGGCGCTTTTAAACCCCACTTCCGTTTTGCATTTCTAGGTATAAAAATGTACAGAAAAAGCGCAAGTCTTAAACAGCTGGCAAATTTTCAGCTCTTAGAATGAAGAATAAAAAATGAAAACAATTTTTTAATCTAATTTTCATGAACTTTAAGTTAACCGCTTCTACTGTGATAGGTAAAAGTAAAATTTTTATTTGTTTGAAAATATAAATATTATCTTGTAAACACGGATTTTCATAGAAGAAACATAAATAAAATTTACATTAAAAAAAAGAGAATCACCTTTACCAGCATTAACTTGATTTATATCTTTTGTTCTCTCAAACTGTTATGATGTTACGTTGAACTATCTTCTTCTCTAGTATTGCATCTTCTCAGGGTTAAAATTTGTTTTTTTACAAACTTTACCTTTACTATTTCAAAACTTTCATTTTAAACTGCCGCCCTCCTTCCACAAATTCTCCGGTTTCCTGACCTAATTACGTCTAAGCTTCTCTAAGATCATGGCTGATGTCTTTACCTGTTGGGATTGTGTTAGCACACACCTGGAGGCTCCAGCATGACAAATAAAGCTTTGCTGCTTTGAAAAAGGTCCAAACACCTGCTGAAGATCAGATTGTGAGATTCTCATGGAATAGCATTAAGGATTATTTATTTATTTATAGTTAATTAAAACATAGCTAGCAGAATATTAAAGAATCTTTTGTCCTCCATGTGTTGCTACAGTTACCTCAGACTTGTGTCCATTATTTCATGTTTTCCCTGGAGATTAGTTCTACAGAAAAACATGCATCCCACACTTCCACAAGCTTTTTTAATGAATGTTTTTTTTGTGACTTCTCCTTTCAACATGATTAAGACAAATAGGTCACAGGTTTCATTTTTTTTTAATATTTTTTTAGCTTGTTAAAAAGAAACTTTAAAAAACATGCAGTAAGTTTCTTGAAATCTAATAAAAATGTAATTCATCCCAGAGCTTTTGACATTTTTTATTGCGGAAAATGCATTAAAATCTAATAATTTTGTCTATTTTTTCCTGCTTCGACCTTAGTTTAACCACCAGCAGGAAACTTAATTTTCATGCTGGGCTTCATCTAATCCCTGATCAGCAAAAGGAAAGCCCCTTTGATGTCACTGGTGGAGTCATTTTTGTTGTCCCACATGCCAAATGGAACAATCTGAGCATCTTTCTGAGATTATGTCTGAACTTGACGTTACTTGCACATCTCAAAGGTTCAAAGGTTCAAAGGTTGATGGCATTCAGCAAAAGCTTTAATTTTTTTCATTTCAGTCACATCTGGCATGTTAGTCCTATGGTCACATCAGCAACACATATTTAAATTAAAGTCCAGATCCAGTCATCTTTTGATTTACTGCTAAATCATTCCAAGTGGTCTTTTTATTATGATTATGTTGCTTTTAGCTAAAATATATATAAAAAGAAAAAAAAAATTGTATTATTTTTTTTTAGGATTTGAGTTTAACAAAAAATCACCTCTCATTTGTGGGTGGAACTGTTTGCACAAAGTAAGGCCCAACCCAAATTCTTCCCTTCTCCCCAGCCTTTCTTCCTTCCCCTCCATTTAACCCACCAAACGGAGAATGATGAAAAAATAGTGTTTAATATTTTGGACGTCACTTTCGTTCGATGGCGTCATTAATAACCGCTGACCCACTAGCTTTAGCACAGAGCTTCCATGGCTTGAATATACTGTACATATCAACTGCAGTTTTATAACTTTAAAAAGGTCATGCTACAAAAAAAAGTCATTACTTACATTTAAATGTGAACGTCTGCGCTTCAGAGCGCACCCACGAGAAGAAAAGCACTTCTCAGCTCGACCTAGTTTATCCTTGCGATGGACTTAGTTTACGTCCCTCTGTTTGGAGGGTGGAATTTAAAGAAATCAAATTTCCTGGACACGACTAGTGCTTAAACTGCCCCTTCAAATGGAGGGGAAGGGAGAAAGGAAGAATTCGGATTTGTTAAGACTTTCTCCAGCTAGCCTCTCATACCCCAGACCTCAAACTACAGTCACGACTACAACAACTGCCACTGCGCCCTAGGAAAGAATGAGCAGAATCTTTAAGATTCTATGGTTCTGCCCGATTTCTTTTTTTTAAATCCTTGGTGTGATCATGAACGCAGATGCTGGCAGTCATATACTTCTAGGCGACTGGGCGGCCTGTGGCACTTGATATGGACTTGGAGTGCAGGGAAAAAAATCGATTTGGTGAAATATCGCGATACTTCATTCATCAGCATCCTTCAGCGTCTTACTTTTGTTTGACATTGTATTTTCCTGAGTATAATTTTAGTGTGGAAATCAGATAAAGTTGATTGGTCCCTTTAAGAATAAATTATTCTTTTACCAAAAGAAAAGCGCTGTGAATTTGCTTGGGAAAAAGCAGCTTGTTTATGAGATACAGTTGCAGATCATAATGCTCTGATTGTTAGATGAAATGAATTTTACCATTTAATTACTTTTTTTTTTTTTTTCTTTTCTTTTTTTTAACTTGTCCTGTCCAACAGCTGAGCAAGCAGATACGGGCTGAGAGCCTCTTGCGTTGGACAGATTTTATTGTCCCAACAGGGGTTTATTAAGTATAAACCCCTGTTGTATTTCATGCTAAACTTTATTTTAATTATGTTGTATCTTTTTCTTTTTTTTTCGTTGGACCGGACGGAAACAAGGGGGGGGGGGGGGGGGTAAAAGAGTGGGGTTAAGAGAACAAAGAAGGTAACACAGAGTAGTAACATCCTATAACAACCAGGTCTAAATAACAATCTGGAATGGGCGGGGCCTGTCTACACACACACTCAGTTACACACATACCTTTTGGCTAAAATAATCTTTACCTTTAAAGTTGTCAAAAATGTACACAATACCACTGCAGCTCACACACAATCATAGAAGCTGACTCAAAATAAAGCCTTTCATTCCATCACACATTCTGTTAGTGAGGCGAGGTGAGCTGACACCTGTGTGCTGAGTGTTAGTTTTATGTTTTTGCTGATGTGAAATGTTGATGGAATGTATAGAAGGAGAGAGAGCCCGACCATCCCCACGCCAAGGCCCCCCACCGAGGCGGCAGCAGCAGCACGGCCCCCAACACCCATCATGGAGCCATGGAGAGAACCAGTCAGCCGCAGAATCCCGCCAACACCCAGACCAGGGCACGCGGGACCGCCGCAGAGGCCCCACGCCCGAGAGCCGGAAGCACGGGAGCACAGAGAGCGCGGACCCCCGCCCAGCCAGAGCAGCAATCCCCCCCCACGCCCAGAGGCCAACACAAAGCCCCACACCCGGAGAGCCCCCAACCCCAGAGGAGCAGCCCACCACCACGCAGCGCCGAGCATCCCCCCGCCCCACCCCAGGCACGAGCCAAGAGCTCCCCAGGATCACCCGCTTCTATGCTCCAGACGTCCGCCCGCGCCCGCCGCGGGAGGTCCAGGGGCAAGCCGGGAAGGGGCCGCCCACCCCCGCAAGCAGAGAGACCACCCAAGAGGAACGAGGGTCCAGAGGAATGATGTTAACAAGGCTGACCAGGCACACCCACTGATGGAATCCCGGAGGGCCCATTTCTCGAGAGCCAGGACCGGAACCCGAACCACCGAGACCTGGACACCCCATGGCCCGATGTTTTGATCCCCGTTAGATTTAGAGGGGGGATCCCTCGCGTGGCGAGGAGGTCACAGAGCCCAGGAAGACCGGCACCCAAGAGACATAGGCGAGGGGTTTCCATCCCCCTTGCCAGGGATGGGGTAGGGGACAGAGGAAGGACGGGGTTGTGTGATGCATGCGTGTTTGTTCGTCAGAGTGTAGAGGTGTTAGAGGTGTGTGTACTACAAGGTGGAAAATTGGTGAGTAGGGCTTGACAACATCTCCTGATTGCTCACAGTGATGCCCGTCACCTCTCACCAATGGCCTACATGTCTATGGTGCTGTTAAAATTGGCGGAAAGGGCACTTAGAGGACATCTACTGCTTGCTGGCAGGGATGTCCAAGCACCCCCCCACCAAGGTCCTACGTGTCTAAGGTGCAAATAAATTTAATTACAATGAAAAGACTCAGGTAGAGTTTGTTTCTAAGTCATACTCTTACAAAAAAATACTGAAAAGAACGTCAGGTGCTGTCTTGGGATATATCGTGATACATATCGCATCATGAGCATCGCAATACGTATCGCATCGGCAGATGCCTCCCTAATATGTACAGCCGCCGTCCAGGGACATTTACACATCGTCTAATCAGAGCTGCTGTTAGACGGCGATCCGCCCTTCAAAGAGAAGCTGTTGCCCGATTTTGTAATAGCCTTGCCTGTCATGGGACTGCCACCTTCAAAAATGTGCTCAGGCGATCACTGACCGATGTCAACACAATTTGACTTTTTCTTAAAACCTCCGCAGTCAACACAAGGCATGTAAAATTAAAACTGGCACCTACCAGCTACAAATTCCTCCGCGATGCCACCTGCAAAATTTGCTTAAAAACTTGCAATTAGGTCAGTTTGAGAAATGTGATTGCAGTCTAAGATTACGGTGCAACAAACTTGGAAAAAAATATCGGAGCTATCCACCTGTACAGTTTTGAGGAGGATGCCAGCTCAGATAAGGAAAACGAAGACATAAATGTATCTATTTGTTTGCCAGCGGATACATCAGAGTGGAGATTGTAGATTTCATGTAGTAACAATCTTTTTCAAACTATTTTGTCTTCTGCTCCTTACTCGCAACAATTTGAAAAAAAGAAATGCTCAGAAACACATTTTAAATCTTCATTTTCTGCATATATGTCCTCCATCATGAGAAAACAACAAGTTAAAAACAGGATTTTCATTGGAGTTGTTTTTTTAAAAAATGTTCTTCATTTCCACCCAGTGCTTGTGCTCAGAGAAAAATTGACCTCTTTCTTTACTTTACTCATTAGTTGTGTCACACAAGTGGAAATAAACACTGATTACATCGATCGCATTTTAAATGAAACATCTTCACTGCATTCAGTACTCCTTACGTAACATATAACATGTTTTTTTCTCTATCCATCAACCATGTACAAAAAAGCATATGAGCTTGGAAAGCAGCACATGAAATTGAAAGCAGTTAGAGCTGCAGCCTGCTCATCTGTTGCAGTAACCTCAGTGTTTGTGTATGGGCGGCATATTTCAGTGACGCCAGCAGGTATCTATTCCACTCACCATTTATTGAACGAATGCAGCAGAATTTCAACAATTCATAAAGGCTAAATTGCAGCCGAAGCTTATTTCTGTTTTTTTCCACTCCCCACCGTCATTAAAGTGCGGCTGACACAGATGTGATTGACCATTTCTTACAGCAATACAAGCCACGCTTGCAAAGCCTCCCTAACCTGTAGGTCCCTAATATTCATATGTAAATTTCTGTTTATTTTTGTGAGCGCCACACGCAGTTGCACGTCAACAAAAGATACCTGACGCGCTGACGTGACGCGCTGGCGTGGCAAGTGCCGGAAATCACCAAAGAGTTGGCCTGTGACACAGAAAAAACAGAGTTCTGTCGACAAAAACAATCATCCGTGTCCAAGCTGTCGTACGCACATGGCCTCTTTTTCTCTGACTGTATGCTGTGGATTTAGAGCAGGGGTCACCAACCTATTTGAGACTGAGGGCTACTTCATGGGTATAAAGTCATATGAAGGGCTACTATTTTGAACTAACAAATTTGCTCAGTTTGCCTTTAGTTACACATTATTAATCATGAATAATGATACTCCTTTATGAAAAGACTCTGATTTCTCACCATAATTATCAACAATGACAACAAGCTAAAAAACAAATATCAATATTCAGCACTTTATTGATCTCAGTAATTGTTACATTTTCAGATGATCACTCACATTTCATGGGGAAAAATGCACCCTTTTCACTATGTTGTACCATGTTTATCAATTGTGTAATGTTATGGGAAAATCAACTTACACATTTTTAAACAATAAATATTAAATAAAGGTGGGCTGCACGGTGGCGCAGTGGTTAGCGCTCTTGTCTCACAGCAAGAAGGCCCCAATTCAAATCCTGGCTGGAGGATCAGAAACACCAACTGGGACCTTTCTGTGTGGAGCTTGCATGTTCTCCCCGTGCATGCGTGGGTTCTCACCGGGTACTCCGGCTTCCTCCCACCGTTCAAAAACATGCTTCATAGGTTAATTGGTTACTCTAAATTGCCCCTAGGTATGAATGTGAGAGTGACTCTGTGTGTGATTGTGGCACTGCAACAGACTGGCGTCCTGTTCAGGGTAAAACCCTGCCTTCGCCCATCAGCAGCCGGGTTAGGCTCCGGCTAAGGAAAATGAATGATGGTGAATGAATGAAATAAAGGTCACAGAAGATTATAAACATCTAAAAAGGAAATAGAAAGTTAAAATAGAAAGCTAAATGTATTCAGTAGGGTCAGGGGAAAGCAACTGCTGCGATGTTTACTTTCCTGCCAGCTTTAAAAACATACTAAATGGTAATTTGGAGGAAATAGATTTTGAGAGAGATGTTTTTGAAACTCCTACTAAAATCATTAAAATGATATAGCCTGTTAAAGATGTGGTTGGATAATTAACTAGAAAAAAATTAAAACCAGGTATAAAATTGGATTTAATACATAGAGTTAAGGATCTATCTCAACAGGGTAGAGTGATATGCATTTCCTTTTTACCATGATTGATTGCTTTCGGTGTACGTGTTTTTATTGTGTTTATTTCTTGTCATTTTGTTTTAAAAAAACTGTGGATAAGCCTTTTTTTAAACTTTGCAAATTGTCTTTCATCAAACCGCTGTTTTTGATGTTTACTTTTTCTTTTATCAATTTAAAATCATTAATAAAAATTAAAAGAATAGAATAGATCCCAGATCACGTCCCTGCAGACTACCATATGTATGGTTATACTGACACAAGATCAAACAAGCTTTACTTTGATATAATAAAATTTTATATAATTACATTATAAACAGTTTGATATTTGCAAAGAGTTAGAGTTCAGGATATTTTATTGTGTTTTTTAACTTATCTTTGCTCCTAAACTTTGAAATCTTTTCTCAAAATCAGCAGTCAAAACCGTTTTTCTCCATACTCTTGACAATAGAAAACTTGATTTGAAACTCAAATTGCACTGTAACTTCTTATTCAACTATAAGGATATCATCATAAAGTTCAATAAATGTCGAGATCATTTTGGAGACAAAAATAGATTTATATTTTCAGAACAAATGCTAGTTTTAGATATTAGGAGAATTTATTAAGATGGGCTCATTTGTACTAAGATAGATCATAATCTTGTTTTGTTCACATTTTGATTTGAAATGAGTCATTTCTATTTATTACACTATTTTTTTGTCACTGTCATCAAACTGAACAACAATGACGTCCATACAAACTAAAAAAATACTAATTGTTTGCTTAGAACTAGAAAAATATGCTTATTATTGGTCTGTAAAATATTCAGTTTGAAGTAATTCTATCTAATGTTAGCTTTTTACGTTTATTTTTTACTTTTTTTAATGCTTGTGCAGAACTCCTTGTTTCTAGATTTTGATTTCTTCTTAAGACTTCTTGCTAAGTTAAAATAATTTGCTGCACGGGCAGAGCATTTTACTGCATTCAAGTGATTCATCTCTTAAGATTAGTGTTTCTTTCCTAGTTTTGGGCTACCACTTTCTCCAGTAACAGCTCAGAGGATTACATCAACTTTCTGGTTCATATTTGTGAATTGTCACGGCTGAAACAAGTTTTTGGGGCTGACATGAAACCCGATGATGTTTTCCCGTACAAGATTACGTGACATTTAAGTTTTCAATCCTCATCCTAATTGATTTTTAAGGTTACTTTAATCAAGGTGATTATATAATTTTGCACATGCACGTGCAGCGAAAAAGCCTGTTGCTCTTTTGCTCTGAGGATATATAGTAATCCATTACAAGCTTCCCAGGGTGTTTTAAGCCACTCAACAGCAGCTTGAGCAGCTTCTCTGCTAATTGGTCCCATTTGAAGGATTAGCTCGCATTCCATAGCTGTGCTCGTTAGGTTTCCTCCCACTGAACGAGTCCGGTCTACTGAATACTAAATGGAGCAACGTTGTGGGATAAAGTTTTTATTTTACTGTTTTTCTTACTCTTTTTTTGTATCTTTTGGGAGACAATGTTACAATCTTTTTTTGGATGAAAGTGATGGGTTGCTTTGGGTTTTCTGTGTCTGGTTTAGTGACAAAAATCTTGATCACCTAAGTCTTAAAATACATTTTTTTTTTTTAAAAAACTCTTGATCCAGGACATGTTTTGCCAAAAATTCAACTAGTGGGATTCAGTGATAAATACATTTGCAAGACAAAGTATGTGAACCCTTTAGGAGTACCTAGATTTCTGTGTGAGATGGACACCAGATCTGTTTTTCTTAGTCTGAATCTAAGTCTAAATCTAACGAGGGAGAAAAAACATTGTCTACATAAATTACACCAATTTATGCCTTTATTGAACACAATTGTGTGTCCTGTTTGTGCATAAAATCAAGTAATTCTAAAGGGTTTACATATTTTCTCCTGCAGCTGTACCTGGATATTGATCAGTGCAAATGAAGTTATTTAGTTTTCTTGCAAGATACTCAAGTGTAAATTCAATATGTGTACAGACAAACAAGTAAACAAGAAAAACTTGATCCAATATTTGGGGTGATTTTTGTTGGAAATGTAATATTAAGTTCTTTATTACCCCTGCCAAAAAGAAATATTGTGGAACTGGAGAGCCTTGTTGGAGATGTGGGACGGAGACTGCTAGTCATTTTCACATTTTTTGGGACTGTCAAATCATTTGACAGTTATTACAGTTCTGTTCAAATATTCTTGAATATTTGCAGAACATCTTTGCTGTTGCTTTTCATTTGGAGTTTGAAACCATGTGTCTGAGAAACATACAATGGATAAACTGGAATTGAAGGACAGGAAACTTTTTTTTAATATTTTAATGGCAGCAAATAAAAAAGTTATAATGCAGAAATGGTTTAACCCTGAATCACCAACAATTGAGGATTGGATAAATACAGTGCAGGAAATCTACAAAATGGAGAAGCTGTCGTTTTCAGTTTAACTCCAGATGAACACATTCTACAGAATTTGGACTGTGGACAGAATATGTGAAGCCTCTTGATGAAAATAAGTTTTTATTTTATTAATGTATGACTATAGAACTACGTAAACGATAAAGATATAAGTAACCTGGCTACACTTTTACCTAAGCTTTGTTTTTGTCTTTTTTTTCTTCTTTTTTGGTTCATATAAAAAAAATTGTGATGATAAAGCCTCACAATGACATCTGTCTGTCTACCAACCCTTACTTGTCAATGCGCTTTATCAATAAAACTTGAATGGAAATAAAAACAAGAATTCAAAGTAAATCCATTTTAGTTCTAAAAGCTCAGCCAGGTGTTGTTGTTCCACATCAAAATAATACAAATGGAATACGAACACTTCTTTATAAAATTCAAAATGTTTTTACACATTAGCCCGTAATGATGGTTGATCATTTTTTGAGTCATCAAGTGTGTTTTGTTCACTGTGACAGCACTTGATCGTTTTTAACGTTATAGTAAATAAACCTACCATGTCTCAATCCAAATGGTATCTTCTGAGATCGATTAAATTATTGAATCGTGTCATTTTTAAACGATTTTTTAATGGTATAGTTCCAGGGTCGGCATCTTGAGGCTCTTTTGCCCTCCATTGTGACTCTAGTTGAAGAAAAGTAGAAAGTTTTTCATTTAAAAAAAAATCATTGTTGGGTTAAAAGTAACCAGTAAAGTAAAAAAAGAAGAAGAAAAGAGTAGAGTAAACTAACTTAAACTATTCAACTGATTCATTAGCAGTAGATCTGTGTCTCCACAAGACTCCTGAATACCCATAATGCTCCAACAAGCGTTTAAAGCTTGCGGCCTCAAAGTTAACCAAAATTGTACTAAAAAATTATGAAACGATTGTTGAGTGCAGTTTACAGTAGAACATCAATTTGAGGTCAGTTAGCACAACTAGAATTCTTGCTTTGGTGGACCCAATTATAAGGCAGATTTTCTTCTTTTTTTTTTAACAAATTAAAGGATTTATTATTTCTATGATTAGACTAATATGGTAAGGGTGACAATAGGATCTGATATAATTTTATTCAGATTTACACCTTTCTGGCTGAGATTTACCACAAATTGTATTTTTATTATTATCATTATTACGTGTTGCTCTGAGATGATCCTATGCAGCATTGAGTGTCTCTTATTTTGAAAGGAAGTCATAAGAATCTCCGTCAAAAGTTATAAACTGTTTCATATGATGAAAAAACGCAATTTTATTTCTATGTTTTTGTTTAATCAAAAACCAATGGCAATTTATCATAATAGTAACAATAACATAAATACAAATCAGTGTCTTATCTTTCAAAATGGTGAATTAAGACTTTGTGACCTGCTGGGTTGTGGTTAATGAGAAACTGGCCCAAATGGCTCTTTCAGTGTTGAAGGTTGCAGACCACTGGTATAGTTCGATTCACTTCTGCCTCAGACTGATTGATCTGGTTGGATTGTGGGAATAGAAGTTGATTCATCATTTAATCGTAACAAATGTGGGAAATAAACAATGAGAAGATTGTCCACAACAGATTATCAGTCCTAAGTAATCCCTGTGACTCCTCCACATCTTCTCTTGAAAGTTTTAGCCGCCTCGTCATGCTTCATGATTGAGTGAGAAGAATAAAACGAATGATTAGGAATATGCAAAGCCGAGAAACGTCCAAATACCCAGTAACCTCTGTCCACTTATCATAGTTCTCCTCATACATGACCTTTATCCAGAAGAGCACTTAACAAATCTCCTCTTTTCTTTTCTCTCCTTTCCCTCTGAAGTGTCATTTGTCAGCCCGTCTTGGAGGAAGCGGGCTGATCTGAATGATAGCTTCTTCTTTTCGTGGTCCTTGGTTTCAAGCTGAAGTAACAGTGTCATTCCAGCTACAATGGCTATCGAGCACCAACCCATTTAAATGCAAATTTGTCCACTTTGTTTCTCATGTGATTAAAGTTGTTTTTTTCTTTGGGTAAAATTTTTTTGAGCAAGAGGGAAGCTCGAAAGCTTTCAAAGGCCTAGGAGAGGTTTGGCAGATTCTTCTGGGCTCTCACAGAGGACATTTTCTTTTATGGAACTGTTTGAGTTGACAGAGTTTGGGATAATACTCGCTTTCCCCTTTGTTCTGTCTTTTTATTTTATGAAAGCTGTCAAATCTTTCAGAAATGTTTAATTTTATTTTCATATATGAAAAGAAATTTAAGGAACAAATGTCTAAAAGATTGGATGATCAGTGTCTTGTTTCTCACATCTAAAAGCTCCATAGTTTTTTTTTATATTCTAACTTGGTTCTTCCCTTTGCTGTCTTCTCTTCACTTCAGTTTGATGTCCGGCCTCGCAGCCCTTGATGCAAAATGCTCAAGTCGCTTGGGCATCATGACCATTTCCTATTACCTGTGGACCACCTTTGTCGCGGTGGTCGTGGGCATCCTCATGGTGTACATCATCCACCCAGGTGGAGCCGCCCAAAAGGAAGATTCAGATGAGAGCAAGAAGCCAATGACCAGCTCAGCTGACGCCCTGCTGGATCTCATTCGGTAAGAGGCGTTCAAGAACCACTGGAATTTCTCTAACATCAGACTTAGAGTGAACTATTTTGTTATGGATTCTCTACCTTTAAATTTAAAGACACACTCATGATGTTAATGTTTTTATTTTTCCTCAGGCCTCCTTTGAGAAAGATTTTTTTTTTTAATCTCAAAATGAATTCTCTGGTTAGCCAAAAAGCTGGGGTTCAAATCCTGGCTGGGTCTGCTCTGTGCAGAATTTGCATGTTCTCGCCATGTATGTGTGGGTTTTCTCAGGGCTCTTCAGCTTCCTCCCACAGTTCAAAAATAAGCCTGATAGGTTAGTTTATACCTCTAAATTGTCCTGAGTGATTGCGTGGCCCTGCAACAGACCACCAACCTGTCCAGGCTGTACCTCACCTTCCCCCAACAGTAGCTCCATCAACCCTGTGTTAAGAAAATGGATGTTTGGATGTTAGATATTTTATGAATCTACAGTTCTGTTCTTCAGGGCAGCTGGACTTTAAATGTTGAACCTAACAAAAGGTGAAGGACGGCTGCTATAGAAAGTGCTGGCGGTGGTGCTTTGTGTTCTGTTCCTCCAGTGGGAGCAACAGCTCAACACGGCTATGACTGCAGGCAGGTTCTGCTGTTCCAGCAAAAAGGATGTGTCACATTTGAGACCAGAGCAACACAATACATCCTGAAGGCTGCGCTGTCAACTCGTCCTCTTACTTATTGTCTTTTCTGATCAACTCAAGACAAATCTCATGCATCCAAACATTTACAGTGCTAATTAGAACAAAGGTATATAAGATATAGCTTTAACTGGGCTCAGAATGTATAAATGGAAAACCGTGGATGTTCAGAATCTGCTGAATCCCTCATGGGTCACAGGGTTGCTGGAGTCAACCCAGCTGCTGTTGGGTGAAGGCGGAGTGCACCCTGAACCGGTCTCCAGTCAGTTGCAGGGCCACACACTCACATGATCATCAAGGGGCAATCCAGAGATACAAATTAAACTCTGAAGCATGTTTTTGCCAGGAGAAAACCCACGCATGTACGAGGAGAACAAGTGAACTGCACACAGAAAGGTCCCAGTCAGGATTTGAAACAGGGTTTTTGTTTAATATTTCTCAATTTAAATGAAACTTTTTTATTATTTTTATTAATGAGAAATGTTCACGTTCTTGTAACAGGATTATGTTATATTCCTACTCAGAATATAAATAGGTTTTAATATTTACTTTTTTACGATATGCTTTTTGTTCTGAATGTGGCATCATTGCAAATAAAGCCCCTGTTTTAGTCCCAACTGTAGGACTTCTAAGAGACTTCTGTCTCAGAATCAATAATACATTCAAAATGCATCCTACATGTCCAACTGGAATCCAACAAAAATGACTAATTTATCATTGTTTAGCTTGGAGTTGCTTTGATATTGAATATAACTCAACTAAAAATAGAGTTCAATGTTGACAACCCCAACGAGAGAACGTTGCCAGTGATCCCACTACAGTGTAACACTGACTTTGATCAATTTGTCAAATCCCTCTGTGGGAATAGCACACAGCTGTCTGCCTAAACAGCGGCAGTCACAGCATTAAAGCAAAATGTTGCCTCTGATAGTCAATGAAGTCATTCATGTGACATGCATGGTGTTTGAAAAGGGTTTGTCACGAGCGGCTGATCGAGGTCCCAAACGCAGGATTTACAGTCAGGAGGCAGATGGATGAGGAGCTTAGCAACTTAACCTATTTCAAACTAAACAAAAGACACTGTGACAGCAGATACATTCCAAAAGCGTTAGCACATTATCAATGAAACAGAAGAAACTTGGAGGAATGTGCAACTAAAGGGTGAAGGTGTTAGTTTTGAACCTAAAAAGGAAATTAGACTAGATAAGCTGGATTTATGTGCACTCAATAACTTTTCAATTTTCCCTCCTTCTCGCTGGGATGTTGGAGCTCTGGTTAGGAAAGTAAACTAAGTTCTGGAAAGCTGCAGCAACCCTGTGAAACCCACTACATCTAAAAGAAATCACTGAAAATTCAGTAAAGTTTGAAATTAAGATGTTTTTTAAACCCTTTGATGAAAACCATAAAGAAACCTTTCTTTCTTTTCTATGATTTTTTTTTTTGGAAGTATTAATCATGATATGTTAGGTGATTTTTCACCTATTTTTGAATCAACAATGTTTCCTTAAAATGTAGAACAACAAGCACGAGTGTTTAGGGAGAAAAAAACACTTTACTTACCAACGATCTCAAATTTTTTTCACTAATTTTTAACATGACCTTACTGTTTTACTGAGTTATTCACTGTTTAAACTAACCTAGGCATTCTCACCATAAAGTTTTAAAATTACCCAAAGGGTTTTGGAGATTTCAAGGAGTCAGCCATTTTGAAAGAAGCAGGAAAATCCCTTCTACTGCCCCTAGTGGAATGATGATGAACTACAAGGCAAAAAACATGGACTTCATGGCACTTCAGACTGCTTAATAAATGATCTTCAAAGTTGAACAGGAATGCTTAATTAGCACGTCTTACAATAAAGCTAGTAAAAAAAATAGCAAAAATCAGAAGGGAATTGAAATTTACAGAATACCACAACTAAAGTGGTTCAGGCACGCTTGTGGAGACAGCTGAGTGAATATCCTGAGGTCAATGTGTAAATCCCGGGGCCTTACGTGGCAGTGGGTTACTGTGCTAAGCTAATTAAGGGTTCTTACTGGCAGGGTTGCAAAGTTAAAGGTAAACCTGTGTCTGCTCTATTGAGAGATAACCAAGAGGCAACCGAAAAAAAAACTCCTGACAAAAGTTTCTATCAAGAAATTTGTCCAAATAAGTACACAACAACGGACATTCAATATATTGTTTATTCTGGATTTTTTTTTTATTATTTATTTAATCTTTAAGTGATTTTAAGGGGTTACAATATAGAGAAAAAGGAGTTAATGTAAAAATGGTTTTGAAATCCAGCAACGTACTGATCATGTGCAGCAGTGAGTCGCTGTTCGTGAGTGTGTTTGTGTGGGGGGGTGTGCGTCCACAGCACAGCTGTGCTTTGGATTTAACTTGCAAAGCTTCTTTACAGCCTTCATCTATCATGCATCCATAGTCGCACACTCACAAATGGGTCCGCCATCTGCAGTCATGTGTTTGTTTGCATGAATTCATGCCAGAGTTGCGTCTAATGACTCTGTGATAAAGTGTGTTGTTGTTTTATCACGAGGCTGAAGGCCGGTGGGGTTCACCCGGCAACAACAATCACTTTGATCACTTGGAACGTAACACCATTTTTTTTTAAAGTGCTTTAACCTGCAGCTTCTTAATGCCCTGCTGCCTGTAAAACACAATATGTTTTTTAATCTCTATGCATGAAAGTGTGCCGTTTTTCCTTCCGATTGTGATGTGAGCTCTGCCCTGGATGGGATTTAAAGTCAGGTCTAATGCAGGGCTGACCTTGATGTGTGACAGTCATCTTTGCATGATGAACATTCCATGAAAGGCATTTCTTTAGTCCATAGATGAACAGGGAGCATAATCTTACACTTCAGCTGTTCTGAAGTCATTTCTCTTTTGACTCAAGTTAACATTCTACATTCTTATGTACTTTCATAATCATTCCTTTCCATTGTTGGTGATTTTTTCAAGGTAGAAAAACACTTAATGCTTTTGTTTTTTCATAAAATCACAGATCTGTGTTGGCAGAACCCAAATTTTGATATAAAATGAAATGGATTAAATTACAACAACACCTAATGTTCAAATAAAACTAGTTGTGCTACAAACTACCTGACAGTTTCAATGTTTTTTTTTGTTTTTTGTTCTTTGCATTTGACCCATCTTCCTGGGGAAGGGGAGAGCTGCAGACTCAGTTGAGAATGTCAGATTAACACCCCCGCCTCCATCCTGTCTCTCATTTATAGCCTTTTGTATGACTCGACTGTGGATTTGAACTCTTGATCTTTCACTCTCAAGTCGAACACTCTACCACAATGTCAGTCAACACATAATGTCAGTTTCTACTTTGTGACCTAAAGTTGCGTTCACACTAAACCCGACTTGTGTGTTGGAGGAGTCCAGTTTTTCGGTGTCTTTATGTGATTTTTTTTCACAATAAATATCTGAACTTTGGCAAAAAAGATGTGAGACATCAGCCGATGAAGAGCACAACTCTGGTCAGTGACGTGTTGATGATCAGGAGGAGGAGTCAAAGACAAACATGAAGAATAATCAGATTGTTCTCCTCCTGAACTTTATGACATTTTTCTTGTTCTCTAATTTAATTCCTACTTTTATCTTTTCCCTGCTCGTACTAATGCGGGACAGCAAGAAGACATGAAAACAGTGAACTGCTGAAAATTCCATCATTCAGTCTCAGCTCCTGCAGTAGAGGGTGACCCTGACTGTACTGGAGAGTCTCTGAATGTCATTTTTGTCGTTTTTCACTTTTTTAATATGACTTATTAAAAGAATATGTCTTTCATTGAAATATAATTATGAAATTCACTTATTTAATGTTCACGTTAAGCACTGCAACTGCATTTCATATAGACGACAAGATGCTTTAACCCAAGCAAATTCATGGTGCTTTTCTTTCCGTAAATTAAGAGATATTTGGTTTTAAAGGGATTTCCACAACAATATATTTTTCAGTAAGAAAAAAAATTGGCCCACTCAGCCAACAGCATTTTGTCTTAAACTCTGTGCATGAAGCACTGCACAGCTGCACTGCTACGAAGTACCAAAATCTGTGTTTTTATATACTAGCAGCTTCGTGGTACACAGTTTCGGTACACATCCCTAGTAATAACTAACTAGTATATGTTTCATAGCAACTAGCTATTTAACACAAGCTCCAACAAGATAAATAACAAGATCTTGAGATCTTGTTGTTCTGGTTTGGTGTAGAGCCGCTCAAAGAGGCTCAGTGTGCTGTGCTGCCAACTGGAGGCCGGGGGTTTAAGTGGAAATGCTTGTCAGCATTTTAAATCGATCGCCAAACAAAATATAGCTATATAACACTGAATCGTTTTTTCCCAACACTCCTAATAAAAACAGCAGTTAATTTTTAAGTGCTTTAAAAATGTTTGAGTTTGATGTATGAATCTCTTTCAATGTAAGAGTTTCGTAAGTTGACTCACGTTTGTCGTTAGTCTGAACGCATCTTGACCAAGACCTGACTAAATTAGTGTCAAGAAAATGCTTGCAGGCATTTTTTTATAAATTTTTTTTTCATAAATCCTGTTCTCTTAATAAATGATATCGTGCAGCGAATGTTCCAAACATCTGCTTAAAACTTTTTCTAACAGGAAGAATAATTGCTGAACACTTTTGCAACCGTTTTACCAATGATCTGAATGATGTGGCTTCTCCGTTTTGTAAATCCTTTGAGAAACTTGAGAGCACACAATACCTTCAGATACAGGATTCAGTGTAATGTTTGCCATGTTGTAAACAAAAATTGTTTACAGATTTTGAATTATTGTGGGAGCTAAGTAGAAGGGAGACAACAAGAGTCGGTTCACATGAGGTGGTTCGGTGACCTTGTTATTGTACCTTCCACAACAGTTACCATGACATTCTTGATAAAGATATTTCACCACCCATTCACTTGACATGTTCAGGATTCTTTTGGACAGTTTTGTCTGATTTGATTGAAAGCTCAGTCTGCTTTTGTGCATGAAAAGAACAAGGTTTGTTACAGCAGATAGTTTCACTAGTTAGTTAGTTTCATTGCCTTGGAAGGAATTTAAAGTGATGTTAGAGTTTTTCTTCCATCATGGAAAAGAAAACTTAGTAGTGAACAAAGCCAACAGTTTTGTGTTTTTGGTTTTTTGGGGGGTGAGAAGAACCTTAAATTACAGTCCAGAATGCTGGTAAATCACTCCCATCTCTCTCCGTTTTTCAGTGATAGAATCAATACTACTTACCAAGAACAGAATGAACAGGGATTTATCAGCTTGTTTGAACAGGGAGCTTGAATGGGATTATCGATTGAGTGAGTCACAGATTGGCTAATGTCTTTTAAATTAGAAACACTTTCTGTTCACAAGACCATTTCACGATGATATACAGAAAAAAAAAACTCCATCTTCTAAAAACGCTTAATCCCTTTTTGGGGTCACAAAGTTGCTGGAGCCTGTCCCAGCTAATTTTGGGTAAAGACAGGTTAACCCTGGACAGGTCACCAGCCTGTCGCAGAGTCCCACATGCACAGATTGACACCTAGGGATGATTTAGAATGATCAATTTCCCCTTAAGAAAGTCTTGGACTGTGGGAGGCAGCCAGAGTTTCTGGAAAAAAAGCCCACAAGAGAACATCAAAGCACCAAAGCCTTCTCACTGTGAGGCTAAAACACTAACCACTTCACCACCTTGCAGCCCAGTCATTACTATGTGCTCAAAAAAAAAGAAAATTACTTTGTGTGGTTTTTACAGCTTATATGAAAAAAATCTTTGAACTAACATCAAATTCTCTTTTACAGCAACATGTTTCCAGCCAACTTGGTCCAGGCCACTTTTCAACAGGTAAGCTGAAGCTCTAAAGACAGTCGGGCACAGAAAAGAAACGGGGAAAGGTGGATTTTCACTTACTTAGCAGGTGTGTTTTATATAATGTAAAGGCAAACCAACCTATTATGAAGACTTAAAAGGGAGAACCATCCTGTAATCATCTCTGTCTGCTGTTGCATAGTTACTTTTGTATTTACACTAAGTGAAGAGTCGTTTAGGTTTGGTAGAAACGGAGTGGAGATGGGGAAAGTCAACGCGGTGAGCAATTTGGTCTTAAATTAGATTGCAGAGAGGAAATTCTGCTCAGATTCATGCAAAATATGATTCAATTTGGGTCCAGATAAAAGAAGATGTGAAATTAGATTTGTGGCAAAACTGAATGCTTGGTTCTGTACAAACAAAGGGTATTTCAGCCTGGGTTTTTATTGTTAATCTACTGACATGTAAAGGAAAAAAGTAACAAAAAAACATATATCACAATACCAGTTCTTGAAAAAGCTGTAAAAGAAATACCTAATGTCTCATTTATTGCTTAAATTTGTTCAATCACACTTGTTTCTGAGGAAGTTTAGAATAAAAAAAATAAAAAAATGAGCTGATGGCCCTGTAAAACTTACTAGAAACAAATTACAAACGTACTAAAGTAAAAGTATTTCCAACGTCCCCCATGAATGGATACAGGCTGTCAATGGATGAACGTGGGCAAACCTGTGCGTGGAACTATCGTGGTCATAAGCTGCGTTTCCAATATCTCTAAAATTTTACAAATTGAATTTTCCTTAAATTTTCTTAATGGAAACACCACAATTTTGAAAAACTTGAATTTATCGAAAAAAAAGTTTTTGCGCTAAGAGGAGGTGATGTTTGATGCGTATCAAAATAGAAATGTTTTGCAAAACACTTTTTTCAAATTAAATGCACTTGTTGGTATGAAGTGTCCGCCCTAAGCGCCGCACAGCACGCACCAGGAGAGGTCCCAAGGTGTCACAGCTCATAAGTTGCGTATCATACGGAATCGTCCAACCAAGATTTCCTCATCACTTCATCTGTAGCCGCACTGTTATGAATACTTCACAATACGCTTACCACACACACACACAAAAATGGCTCCATTATGGGTTCATGTAACTAAGGCTTAAAGTAAGGCACAGTAAGTCTATTCCAAGGGTAATTATACAAGTTACTGGTAGCAGGTTACTACTGGGGGTTTGTATTGGCAGGAATCTGTTAGTACAATACCTATCCCGATACATGTCTCATGATATATATCGCGATACATCCCAAAACTGTACCAGAACAATTTTTCCACTTTTTTAAAAAAATTCAAATTACAAAAAAAGTAACTGAATGATTCACAAAAAAATATTCATTTTATTTAATGTTCAATACATTAAGCACTACAACTGTATCTCTTATACAAGTTGCTCTTACCCAAACAAGTCCTGGTTTTTCTCTTTTGGTAAGAAATAATTGTTTTTAAAGGGAGGACCCAATAATGTCTGATTTTTACATCAATTTATTTGTCAGAAGAGAAAAGAAAAAACAAAAAAAAAACAAGAAATATTCAAGAATGATTGAAAAGAAGTAAACGCTTTGTAAATTCTCACCTCTATACCCTAGATCAGGGGTCACCAACAAGGTCCCCACATGTCTCTTCTAAAATAATACAACTCACTCGTGAGCTGTATCTAAAATTCCATTTTATTCTGTTGCTATTTTTTTAAATTACACTTACATTTACATGGATTTAAAATATATATAATCATAAAATGTCTTCATGATCCATGAACTTTAGATAAGTTTAGGCGACTTCTGACCAACTCCAGTTTAAAGATCATTAATTTTGTTAAAAATGCTGCAGATTTGTTTATTTATATGGATCCCATTAACTGAGAGCTATAGCCTTCAGCTAGTCTTCCTGAGTCCATTAACCTTAGAAATCACATTTCCTACAGGACAATAGATTTCCAATACATTTCAAGCATCAACATTATGTTTGAAACAGTCAATTATCATTTCATTTACAGTGTAAACATTATGTTCTATAAGCATATTGGAATTTTAGAGATGTTCATAATGCACTTGCAACCATTACATAACATTTAATACATGCCACTTTAATTTATTTTTGAATAATAACCTATTTTTGACCTAACAAATTTTCTTAGGAATACCATTCCATAAGGAAATTGCTCTATAAATAACAGTTTTCTTCATGGAATTAGATTTGGGAAATATTGGGAGTTATTATATGACTTCTTGTTGTCTTTCTAGTGCTGTGCTTACGCACTATGTCACTGTAAAAAATTTGATCAGAAATAAAAGCAGGAATTTTAAGGTCCAGTACCTTATGCATCAATGTGCCCAAAGTAACCTATAATCTTTGATTTAAATTGAGCCACTCCAGAGTGCAATACATTTGATTTCTATTGGTTCTAACTAAACAACCAAGAACAAGTCTTGCTGCTTTGTTTCGGGCCACTTGTAGTTTAGATAAATCTATGGCTATTAGTTTAAAATGTGACAAGATTTGTTTTTTAAAATGTGTAAGTTGATTTTTCTTTAACATTACATAATTAATAAACATGGTACAACATAGTGAAAATGGGACATTTTTCCCATGAAAAGTAGTGATGTAAGAGATCATCTGATAATTTAACAATTACTGAGATTAATAAAGTGCTGCATATTGATATTTGTATCCTAGCTTGTTGTCATTGTAGATAATTATGGTGAGAAATCAGTGTCTTTACATAGAGGAGTATCATTATTCACGATTAATGATTTAATAATTTATAACTAAATGTAAACAAAGGAGATTTGCTATTTCAAAATGGTTGCCCTCCGTATGAAGTAGCTCTTAGTTTCAAAAAGGTTGGTGACCCCTGCCCTAGATCAATCGTATTATCACACCCCATGCACTCGCTAGATAATGAATACACGTTCAGTTTTAGATACCCATGTACACATATATAATTACACATAGATGTGTAAGTGTAAGTGTATACAATCACATTTATAATGGAATTTTACACGTTTTAAAATAACTGCATGTTTTTCTTGCTCTTCGTATCTTCTTTTTTGATTTTAGTACCGAACGCACAGAGTTGCAGAACTCATCCCCAAGCCAACAGTTGCTCAGGCTCTGGATGAGACCACCACACGCAGGGTCTACATTTATGGCATCCAGGACGACAACAGCACAGACATTCAGAACTTCTCTTTGGACCTCACTCCGCCTCCTGATGTCATTGTGAAAACTTCGCCTGGTACCAGTGAAGGCATGAACGTCCTGGGAATTGTTATTTTCTCAGCAACTATGGGTATGTTTTGTTCATGGAACCAGCAGAAAAAATACAAATTGCAGAAAACACATTTTCTATGCCGTTGCTAATATGTGAGGATGAAGTTTGTTTCTTGTGTGATGATCATTCTTCCTTTCAAATCAGGGATAATGCTGGGAAGAATGGGACCGAATGGAAGTGCATTGGTGAACTTCTGCCAGAGTTTGAACGAAGCAGTTCTAAAGATAGTTGCCATTGTTATTTGGTAAGATCCCCAAATGACATCAGATAAACAAAATCGTTCAAATAAGGACACCATTTTACCAAAAGGGTATCTAGAAGATGTTCATCTGCTACCTCTATGTCATTTTTTAGGTATTTTCCCTTTGGCATTGTCTTCCTGGTTGCCGGCAAGATCTTAGAAATGGATGACCCTTCGGCCATGGGGAAGAAGTTGGGCTTTTATGCGATCACCGTAGTCATGGGACTGGTGCTGCACGGCCTCTTCATCCTCCCAGCCATGTACTTCTTCATCACAAAGAAGAGCCCCATCGTTTATATCCGAGGCATTCTGCAGGCCCTGCTCATTTCATTGGCCACCTCCTCCAGGTACGGAAAACAGAAGTCTGCACATCAAACATCTGGTTGATGTCAAATCACATGTTGTGTTTCATAAACAGATTATAAAAATAAAGTGTCCCCTTCGGTCTCCACTGGCATTAAGATAAATGCAGAGAAATCATAGTAAATGATCAACATTGACAGTTATGGGTCAACTTATATCTTAGTCCAAGGGTCACTAACTGGTTGACCGCGGTCCAGATCCAGACCCAGATGTTGGGTCATGTGGACCCAGAATCTGGGTTATCTTCTTAACCCAGATTCTGGGTCCGCATGACCCAACATCTGGGTAATGACGCAAAACGAATAGTACGGGCACCTCCATTTTAAATGGTGCATCTCTTGTTGTCATTGCCACACATTATCACTATGACGTCATCATATATGGACACACAGATGTTTGGAGAGTTTCTTTGGGTAGAAAAGAACTACCATTGTTTTCACATACCAAACCACTCCGCATGATATGTGGCAACTGATTCTTTTAAGTTGCAGATGTGCCACCAATCCTCAGCTACTTAAAAATATATTACACTGAGTATTTTGACTTTTTTAAGACCCCTGTCTTAGACTATGTCCTTTATTTGTACAGATACAAACTTTTAATGTGTGCCAACAATCCAGTGCTAGAAAACGCAAATTTCTCAAACCCACTTTCAAGCACGGTGGTGTAGGTATAATGAATGAATGAATGAATGAATGAAATGGTTTATTTCAAGCAATCAGGTTATAATACATGGAATAACATCACATAATAAATCACAAATAGATCGCTTGAAAGGGGGTGGAAGGAAGCGAACTTATATAATCCGACCCCGACTCGACCATACCATTTTCTCTACATGAATTATCAATTCAGGACTTAAAATCAAATATCAATATAGTTTCAGGTGATAAAAGATCAATAATATCAGTGATGTAATAGAATTTCAAAAACATCCATAGACAAATCATTTATATTAATCATCAACATTAATCCAAACATTCTCATTAAAAATTCAAAAAATATCAAGTAGTAATCAACTTCATTTGTTACTGCAGGAAAATATATCAAAATATTCTTATTAAAAAAGACAATTTGAGCAGATTGCATTTATCAAAGAACGATTATTATAATGAAAAAGTGCTAAGTAAAAAATCATGCTTTATTAATGGAAAACTTCAAAATATTCTCATTAAAAGACAGTTTGAGCAGATTGTATTCAGATCAGAGCTACATATTTGTTTAGGAACAGGTTTAAGGCCACGTAAACCATCTTCATTGTTTTGACTGAGAGACTGTGAAGGTCTCATTTCAAGGGAATTGTGCTCGAGTTCTTCAGAATCGGGTCAGAGTTCGTATTCAACGGTTCCGACGGTTTCATGAGTCCACAATTCACATTTTGCTTGAATTAGAGGTTCAAACATGCGTAATCCCACAGTTCTCAAAGTCTTTCATGGATCTTATTTCCAGAGGCTTCGTCAGGTCCGGTGGTCCGAGTGGTTTGACAAAGATTCTGGAGTTCATAACCCAAGTGGACTGGATCTGTCGTTTAGATCTTAGGACCCTCGCGTGTTTTGCCAGATCAGCGTAATATTTGCAAAGGTGATCATTAAGAAATGTCTTCGTATTTTTTCATTGTTTACGTTGTTTCATCAGGGCAGTCTTATGTTTTCAATTCACGAACCTGATCAGGATCGCTGGTTTATCCGTGGTCTTTCTCCGGGAAGCAGATGACAGACTTCGACCGTGTCCAGGTCCAAGGAGATTCCTTTAGACGATAAAAACATTTGAACTTGATCCTCCACGGTCGCATTAGCAGTTCCGTTAGCATCCATGCTAGCGCCGGTAGCACCAGGCTGCGCCCTGGGCTGTAGTTGGAGTCCCGTGAGAATCACATTATTCATCCGTGCTTGTTGGTCCAAGTCATGCATCCTTCTTTCCATCAGATCTTGGCGATTGTCTCGTTGTTCGTTGCGTGCCTTTTCTTGGCGGAAATCTTCCACAAGATGCAGCAGCGGCGTTAGTTTAGCCTCCACCTGAAGCACAGCTGTTAGCTTAGCTTCCTGTAGCAAAGCAGGAGCTAGTTGCGCTTCGATGTGGGATAATGCGGTCTTCAGCTCAGCCAGATCGGCTTCAATATTTTGCTGTGTTGCAGCAGCCCGGTGATCAAAGTCGCTTGCAGACGACTTTAAAAGACTTGAAAAGCCAGAGAGTTACGGAGAGCTGGAGTCACACATCTGCTCGTGATGACCCGGAATTGGAAAAAAAAGGGTTTTTTTCCAGCTGCAGGACACTGAGCACTCGAAGTAGTTGTTGGCAGCTAAAGCTTGGAATTTAATTGTCAATTCGTCTGAAGCTCTTGAAATGTAGAAAACAGAAGGATAATAAAAACAAAAAACAAATTACCCAATCAGAACTTGGATTTCATCCTGCTGATAATGTGGTGGTCAAGCTATTTGAAATGCTGAATAAAAATAGAATCAGTTTTGTTATGCACATCACTGCAGGAACTAGAAGTACATAAGAGGGGACTGGATGGTGGGATGAAGGGTTTGAAATTGGTCCTTCATACGCTGTCTGTGATTAGGTGACATAGGTAGATTTAAGTTAAACAGATACTTTTTTGCGTTTTTCTGCCGTCTTTGACCTGCTTGCGGCTGATTGTCTCTGCAGCTCTGCCACTCTGCCTATCACCTTCAAGTGCCTCTTGGAGAACAACCACATCGACCGGCGCATTATTCGCTTCGTGCTGCCGGTCGGAGCCACCATCAACATGGACGGCACCGCTCTCTACGAGGCCGTGGCAGCCATCTTCATCGCTCAAGTGAATAATTACGAGCTGGACTTTGGCCAGATCATCACCATCAGGTGAGGCAATCGTTGATGAGAACACAACTTTTTTAGCTCCTGTTAAACTTTAGAAATATTTATGGAAAAAGGAAAACATTAGTGAGAAAAGCAAACCCCTTTCAGATTCTATAATTTTTTTTTTTAAAACAGAGAGAGATACTGGCACAGCGACCAAAGGACTTCTTCATTGCCAATTTAAAGATGGTTCTTTTGCATGTTTTCTTTAAAGCTTTCTCTCAGCATTTGTGGAACATGAGTTCAGCAAAAATTCAAGGTGGAGATGTGAAAATAGAGTTTGAAGAGGACAGTACTTACATAAAGGAGGGATTGAGCTTTCCTTTCATGGGAAACAAAAAAATTACAGATTTCAATCGATTTTTTTTGCTGCGCTAACTATGCACCTCCATGCATGGCTTTAGACTAACTCTATGTACTGGTTGAACTAGTGTACTTATATTTTATAAAAAATACAGTGCGGTAACATTCTTGACATTGCATTTCACAGCACAGGGTCACCATTTGTTCTGAAACATATTGTCTATTTGCTGCTGCCTGCCACTGAAAGAGAGAAAGGACTCTCAGGATGTAGAGTTTTTCACAGCATGAGCTTTATAGACGTATTGAATGCACAATTGTCGGCCATCGTCTTCCCACAGTCTTTACAATAAACACTGCATTATATTATTGGTTTTAGCTGGATCTGAGCAGGAAAACTGTTCAATCCACTCTTTGCACCAGAGGCCATTTTAGGATTACTGCCTGCGGCACCTCAATGCTGCATGTAGTTCATGAAACAGCAAGACGTGAGATTCAATCAATACTGTTTTTAATCGGTCATATTTTTCATCTTTGTCTGCCTCCTTCCCTCCCCTTTATCCTTACATTTGCATGAAAGAAACCTGTTACATTATTTAATTTCAGTAAAATATTGCAAATAATTACACCAGAAAACTGCATTCTCACCGTCAATCTTTTCTGTGTCCTCTCTATGCGCTACCAAAAAAATAAATAAAAAATACAAGACACAAGATTTAAAAAATGCTAAATTGCTGCACAATGTACTGCTGCTTTATGTATTTAGAAACTGTTTATCCAATGTATTCTCACTACCAGCTTGTCATATAATCGTACGGTTTGGTTACCCCCCGTGTCACTTTTTAACATGTTGAGTGTCCCCGACTCGTCCTTTTTGGATGTGCTGGCTGTTTCCTTTAAATCAGGGGTCTCCAACCTCGGGGCCGCAAACCGGTACTGGTTCAAAGGCCATTTGGTACCGGGCCACACACAGGAAAAAAATGCATATTCTAATCAGGGGTCCCCAAACCTCAGGACACAGACAGGACTCGTACCCTGACCCGGTACCAGTTCCACATCAGTTATCGTGTCCCCTACCAGGATGCAGACCAGACCGGGACCCTAACCTGGTCCTGAAACCCCAACCCAGTGCCAGTTCCACATCTGTTACCATGTCCTAAAATAATGGCTTGGGTTGGGGACCCGTGATTTTCAAAAAACAACAAGTTGGGGACACTCAAAACGTCAAAAAGCTGATGGAATACCTGGAGCTCAGCCAATCAGAGGTGGGCTTGGTCCTTTCATTCTAATTGAATGAAAAAGTTCTAAAAAATGTAATTGGACAAAGTTCAGGCTTGAAGATGTTTCACCTCTCATCCGAGCAGCTTCTTCAGCTCTGTGTGATGGTGTACAGCTAGAGATACATGTCTTTCCCACTGGACTTTCAGTCCTTTCATGGCCAACAACGTCCCTTAACAACCGAAACGTTGTCCCCCGTTGTCCTGGGTTTCCCCTCTGAATAACGATCCCTATTGTCATGCTGAGTTTGTATGGGCAATGATTTTAAACAGGATTGCAAATGGATGAGAGGTTGTGTCCTTAGACATTATATAGAGAGAATTGGACAGATTAGTGAAGGTGGACGGCTGACTCAGGTCCACTGGAACTAAACTTTCTGTGTTGGCTCATTTGTTTGTGCAGTGGCTGCTTAGTTTCACCAATGTACAGATGGATTCCTCCCTAACTATACTTAACCGCATACACCATGTCACTCGGTTTCTTAGGCTAAATGTCTTCAAGCCTGAAACTATGAATCAGAATCTACACATGTTCACTCTGATTGGTTTTGATCTCAAAACAGCCTCAAAGTCCGTCTCCGATTATCTATTTAAAGCATTCTGAGTAGTCTTTTAATCTTTTAATTAAGACCACACAACCTAACATTAGCAGTGCAACAAAATGGCGAGCAATATCAGAGTTTGAGCCCAATGCCAGCTTGGAAGAGGAAAACAGAAGAAGTACATGGTCATCTACAAGTGGATGCATGGGAATGGTAGCAAAGCAGGGAACTTGTGGCGTGCCGTGTAGTGTCTACGTCTCTATTAAAAGCTTTTTCCAGCCCCATTTTAGTCTGCTTTTGATTCAGAACAATTTGAACAAAGAAACACATAGAAATGCAATTCTGAGCTGAATCATCTTCAAACATGTCCTTCATCATCAGAAAAATGCCTCAAAAACATGTGAAAAATGCCTTTTCACTTGAGTGGGTCTTTAATGTGTGTTCAATGTGTGTTGTTGAACCACAAACAGAATTTCAGAGCCGCAGAGATGTTTCGTTTATCCCTCTAACGGCAGGGTGCACTGGTGTGAACGACGTTTTTTTATTGGTTGCACTGTTGAGAAATTAGGTCGCATGTGCGGCTGAATTGGTCGCTCCCTGGAGTCCAGTTTATAGCAGCATGATGCAAAATCTGCAACATCAAAAGAATATGCCAACAATTTAGAAAACATGTTTGTGGGAAAAAGTTTTTCTTTATATTTTCTGGATGATTTTGAGAGAAATCAAATCCTTAACTGAAACAGGGAGAAACTGTTTCACTATTCTGCTTGACTTCAAACAGGAGATAAAGCGAGCTTGAGGTTCAATCAGGGCCACATGTGAAAACCGCCGCCTCGCACATTAAGTTTAATTCTGAATTAATAAAGCTATTATGGGATTAGCTAGATTCTCATAAATGTAAATGTCGCACAGATTATGCCTCGCATGAGCTTAGTTTGATCTGATCTCTGAAGCTCAGCGCTCTCGACCAGACAAGACGTCAACAATGAACCCCCTGACAAGCATACAGACATTTTCAGGTTTGAGCCCCCCAACCCATTTCCAAGAAAAAGTCCCAACCCCCTCATCTGATTTGGTGGCACGGCCAACTGTAATGTCATTGAGAGCAGACATTTTCTCTGTGGCTGCAGTCTGTGCACATTCCCCAGTGAATAATCCCCTGGTGGTAAATCCCATGTGACCTGTATTGCTCATCTTTCATGTCACGGCAGAATTATAATAATTTTCGTGACCGTGCCCCGTTCCCGTGACGTTTGGCTCCGGACCAGAACGCTTTTCCATCTGTGTACTGACCTAACCTCAACCCCAACTTGCTGAATAACCCCATCAGTCTGCTGATAAAAAAACATCCACTCGGTCTTCCCTCATCTCTTTTTCTGCCTTTAGAGGATAGTGAGGAAAATAAAATACAGTTTCACATCTGAAACTTTGAAGTCCATTTTCACAGATATTCTCCCAGATCGCCTCTCTTAAAATAGAAGGTTCTACAACTTGAAAGCGATTTAGTAAAAGGATCAAGTGCTTGTCAGACTTGTAGAACATTTTAATCCCCTAGAGACAATGGATCGTTTCTAATTCTATGATTTGTTCATCAAAACACTATAAAGAAGATAATTTTTCAAATGTGCCCCAAGCGAAAAAAAAAGGACCATGAAATTATGAAGAATTACTTCTATTTGAAGGAGCTCTCACATCCCAAAATGATCCCTCCAAGTCATGTAACCATAAAATTATAAAAGTACCTGTTTTTTGCAGGTCACTATACATTCACTTTATTAGGTACACCTCACTAGTGCCGGGATGGACCTCCTTTTGCCCTCAGAACTCCTTTACTTCTTGGTGGCATAAATTCAACAAAGAAACAGTTTGGTCCATATTGACAATGTGATCAGTTGCTACAGATTTGTCGGCTTAACATCCATGATGCCAATCTCCCATTCCACCAGATCCCAAAGATGTTCATCAGATCTCCTCTGACCTCTGGCATCAAGAGAACTTCTGCTTTACGGGATATTTTCTTTATTTCTGACCAGTCTCTGTGAACTCTAGAGATGGTTGTGGGTGAAAATCCCAGTAGATCAGCAGTTTCTGTAATACTCAGACCAGACCTTCACACCTTCCCCTTTCTGATGCTCACTTTGAACAGCAGCAGATCCTCTTGACCATCTCTACATGTATAAATGCATTGAGTTGCTGCCCTGTGATTGGCCAATTAGAAATTTGCATTAACATGGACAGGTGTGCCGGTGAGTGTACAGAGGAGACTCCTGTGATCCACACAAACTAAAAAAGTGTTTGAAAAAAATCTCTCAAATGAATACATAAAATAAAAAATCATTTGTAGAGCAGCCGCTGTGTTTGCAGATTTGACAATAACTGAAATTAATGCATAGTTTAACACTTTGGTTTTCTCAGAACCTTTATTAGTAACTTAACATAATAGCTCATAAAGTTTAAGGAGCACATAGTCGTGCTGTGCATCCAATAGACTCTCCTCTGTCTTTTTTCTTAGCATCACCGCCACGGCTGCCAGCATCGGCGCAGCCGGAATCCCACAGGCTGGACTTGTTACCATGGTGATCGTGCTGACCTCTGTGGGCCTGCCCACCGATGACATCACTCTCATCATTGCCGTTGACTGGGCTTTGTGAGTAAAAGCTTTTTGTTCATGGCAAAACAAAGAGAAAGTGGAAAGCAGCAGAAACTGTTGCTGTTCTCTTTTTTCTGAGAAACCATCTGCTTTTCTGATGTCGCAGAATAAAGTTTGTCATGGTCTCGAAAGACAAGAATGAAAGAGGGTTTTTGTCTTTTATGCTGCTGTGTTTCAGGGATCGCTTCAGGACCATGGTGAATGTGATGGGGGACGCCCTGGCAACGGGAATAATGGCTCACATCTGCAGGAAAGATTTTGTCAAAGAGGGAGAGCAGGTGGGAGGAAACCCAAATCCAATCAGGGAACTGATCAGAAAAAGGATATGGTTGGGTTTTTGATCATTTCCTAAGTCCCTCTTGATGTATTTTCTTCCACCAGGTTCCGCTCATATGCGAAACAAAACCCATGATAAGCATCCAGCAGATGATGACGTACCAGAACCAGAAGAACGGCTGCTACCAGCCTCCACCGGGCGGCAAGCACGACCACCTCTCCCCGGACGTGGCTCGCCTGATCCAGCTGGAGGAGGGCATCAGGCCAGTGGAGAAGAAGAAGCACGCTCACGCCTCTCACAACAAGAGAGAGCACAGGGACAAGGACCACTGTTCTGTGGACATGAACGGCCTGGAGACTAACGTATGAAAGCAGCGGCTCCGCCAAAAGCTTATCTGCAGAAACAGCAGGAGAGGAAAGCTGCTGCAAGTTCACACGCTTCCTCCCTCCGGGAGCGACCGAGGCGCAGAGCAGACGCACGCAAACGAAACCAAGACTGTTTTTTACTTCATAACCTTATGTGATAACCCACATTTGATTGCTTTTGTCTTTTGTGTAAATACTTACAGCCACCAAGATCAAAAAAATAATTATTGCTGGGATGCCTGAAAAATACAAACAAAAAAGGATTCTTAGAAGTTACTTTTAACTACATCCACTCCTGCATTTCCAGCCTGCAACACATTCCCAAACAAACAGGGAAGGAGTTTATCTTCAAACTAATTCGCTTGACCAAACTAAATCCCAATATGTTTTTATTGGATATTGACAGTTCCTGATGCAGTGCTGTTTGAGGGATCACAGACCTCAGACATGAACCCTGTTTTTAACCAAAAATTCTGGTAGACTTCTTGATTTTTATGTGAAAATATGCAGATGTATATTTTTGAAGTACATTTCTGATAAAAACTGCAATTGAAACACAACAGGTGACTTAAAAGTGTGTGGGGGTACTGATACTGATTGTTAATTTCAGCTTAGAAAGGAGTTTTATTGAAGTAAATGGTTATTAGCTCAAAATTTGTATGTACACAAAAGGAAAGATAATTGGCAAACATAGATGTGTCATTGGAGTCTTTAGATGTGACCTTTTTATTCTTATTCAAACTTGTACCAACTAGTTTAGTGTTTGCCTCAAAGTAATGCTATTCTATTTTGATCTGAAGTTTAGGCTCTATAAACACATCAGTATTTCTATCTTTAAAAATCATATTTTAAAGGCAAAAATTCTTTCAAAAAAATGTAGCTCTTAAAAACCAAGGGTTAGGGCCAGTGTGTGGAATCGAATCAAATCCAACTTTATATATATGAAAGCGCTTCTCATGCTTGTGCAGCTTGAAGCCCTTTATAGTTAAAAACAAAATACATCAAAAATAAATAAAAAGAGAAAATCCCAGCCCACCCTTCCCTCTCTATTAACACACACAAACATTGGATACTTAGAAAAGTAAATTTCAGATTTCAGGATATGAAGCCCAATAAGGCAATTTTTTGTGATATTGGATTATATAAATAAAAATTTGAACAGGTACACCCCCACATTTTAGGCAAAAAGTTACAATTATGATCTAGGCTTCTAGTCCTTTACTGTGAAGCTTCTTTGAGCTATTGTTGGACATTTAGGAACTCATGGATCTGTCATATTTACATTTGATAAATGCACTCATACCCCATCAGTAGACTCACTATGCCTTTGTCACATCTGTGTCACACCTGTATGTGTTGCAGACTTCAGATGCAGGAGTGAGTTTCTGTAGCGACAAGCAAAACATCTGTCTGTAAAAATAAGAGTCCATTTGAGTGAAGAAACATTTTATTTTCTATTTGTTCCTTTTGTGGACTAACAAAAAATATATTTTATTTATTACAGTCTGACTGTTCCTGCAAATTGTTGCCTGGGCTTGGCTGTACGATTGTTTTTTTTTTTTTTTTAATGTTTCGACATGGTGTACTTTATGAAGAACTTTGGGTAACAAGTTGGAAACAAAATAATCGACTAAATTCAACAACATCAGCAAAACCACGGCATGACGCAGGAGGACGAGCTCAACGGTCATACGGAGTGGGAGTGAGGAACGGAATTGTCCTCCTGGTTTCCTGTCGACTCTCCTCCTTGCCCGGTCTTCTCTGCCTTTTCGTTCCGAGCTTACGCCGTTCCTCCGCTCCACGCATGGATTTAAGTCAAAGTGACTCTGAAGATCACAATGAGGGGTGTGTGCGCCATCAACTTCAGTCTTGTTGTTTTGAATCTCACTGCATCCGTCTTTGCCTTAAACAACCAAAGGAGACATTCAGGAGGGCAGAACACTGCCGGTGTTTGCTAAAACAGTCGAGACGACCAGCAGAAGCAACAACAACAACAGGCCACACTCTGAGCTCTGTTCTAATGGATGTGACATACTCTGTACACTTCAGTAGTTTTTAATACCATGTTAGTGGGTTCCAAGAGCTGCCATCATGTATTTGTATAAAAAAGAATGAATTATAGTACAAACTGTATAAATGTATAAATGTCAAAATGAATTATTGTATTATGGGGAAATGTGGAGAAGAAAATACACAT
Source organism: Oryzias javanicus (assembly GCA_003999625.1). Taxonomy (NCBI): domain Eukaryota; kingdom Metazoa; phylum Chordata; class Actinopteri; order Beloniformes; family Adrianichthyidae; genus Oryzias; species Oryzias javanicus. The sequence continues at coordinate 17,567,135 of CM012453.1, forward strand.
ATTTATCAAAAGGATTTTAACATTTTGTATTATTTTTGGCCCAACAGACACAATAAAAGGCAAACACAATTGACTTACTAAGCTTAAATTAATTACTAAGCTTGAATTAAAAGCTGACGCTCAGAGAAATTGTTTTTCAAGCGAGAAAGAGCTAAATAAAACATGACATGAAAAGTGATAGATCTGGCTTGTGGACAGCAACTAATGAATAAGCATGAATATTTAATAAAAAATAGATATTTTTAATTAAAATGTGACAAAATCTAAACTGAAACATGACAAAAAAAGAGAAATAAACAAGAGAATTGATGACAGAGTAATTGAAACAGATGAATGGTTATTTGACAGTGAAATCTAGTGTGACTGTCTCTTTGGGGGAGCACCAACCCCCCCATCAAACGTGACACAAGCACAAAGCATGACATTCACTTAAAAATGCCAATAAATAAAACAAACAAAAAAGACCCTCGCATAATTGATTTTCTTTTCAAACCCATTAATTTACGTTTGGTTATCTTTGCCAGTACACAAATGTAAAAGTTACTGTTCAAAGGCAATAATTGATCACCTTGTTGGGGTTGATTTAACCAGACAAGACATAACTTATGGTGTTTTTCAGCTGAAGACTAGCAGCAATTTAGGAGGCACAGTTAATCAAAAGGGTTAAAAAAAAAAAACCTACAAATAAATTCTATGCATAAAAATGATAAAACTCCATGTTAATGAATCAATGTTTGCATAATAATTAATGTGAGCTAAAATGTTAAAAGACAGACATGATGGGGGGTTGTTGCAAACAGACACATTTAATTAACCCTTTAACACTGGAGCTCCAGTGGGTTTTGGTTTACTGTAATGTTTTAATTGTTAACATGATCAATGTAATGCCTTCAAAAAGAGCTGGAATTACATTGATGGTGTTACTGGTTACTGGTCATTTTTATGTTTTATCTAGAGGCTAAATCTGGTTACAAAAGAAAATTAGCTTAAGGATATAAATTTTTTATAGTGAATGACAACACAAAAGATTTAGATTTAAATTTGATCACAAATACTTGCAGAATTACCAAAACGATGACCTGGATTGACAACTTTTAATGTTTTCATGTGTGAAGGAAACAGTTCATCTTTGCCTTTTCACTCCTAATAATTTGCCGAACAGAGCTTTGGCTCATTTGCAGAGTTCACAGGGCTCCAAATGTTTGCATTTGATGTGACGTCCTGCGTCCAGGCTTCGAGTAGTGGAGGAGGAGCCTCTGCAAAGCACGTATTGAGGCTTGATTCATCTAGGGGAGGAGCTGAAAATCGCTGCCTGACTATACCATATGACTGATTCCTGATGTAGTTCAGACTGTAATAATTTTCCTAATTTTCCTTTGAGGTTGAGAAAATAAATAATTTTTTTTTATCATTATTTATTTTATCAAGACAAACACAAGTAAACACAACGAAAGTAGTCAAAGTACATATTTGTAAAACTTCTTTATTTTGCTGACATCTTTATTTAAACGTTTTTTCAAAATACCACACTTCAAATTCAAGTGATTTTTTTGTGTCTGCTAGATGTCCTCCTGGAGCACATGAAGCATTGCACTTGAGTGAACAAATTGGATGAAAGGCTTCAATGTTTCATGAAGTTTCATTATGTTCATTATGTGGTTTTTACTCTCTTCAGGAAGACATGACTTTTCTTTTCCTTCTGTCAAAAAAGCTTTAATTTTAGCCCCTTTGTTTCTGCTTCTTTTTAGAAATACACAGGCGTCACAATAAAACATTTGACAAAAGGCAGAAAACTCAAACTTTCACAAAGAAAGTCAAAATACGACAAAATAGAGGAACACAATGGAAGAATACAAAAAGAATATAAAAGTTAATGAGCTGACAAACACTGACACTTAAATACACGGAGGTTGATGAGCTTAAATGAAGACAGCTGTGGGTAATTAGCAACTGAACTCTGGTGTGACAGTGACAGAGAAAACACAAACCCTGAAAATAGAACATGAACCAAGAAAATGTGACTTGAAAGAAAATTAAAAGGATTGAACAAACCTCTCAAACAGAGTAAATATAAAAAGCCAAGAGGAAAATCTGAATGTAATAGAAAAATCCAGCTCTTACTTATGTGAATTACATGTTAGCAGTCTTCTTTTAAACATTTATTACTGTCTTTCACTGTTCTAGATGCAAAGTGCGTCATTTTGATCAGCTTTGTGCAAACGTAAGATACAAATGACATTTAATTCATGGATACCTAAAAGTTAAGACTTTTATGACCTTTTCTCTGAATTGTGTCTTCAGTCATAACTTTGACATTTTTTTCTCCAACCTGAATTGATCTGAAGCTACCTTCATGCCGACCTTGGCAACGTTTTTTGCCAATTGGGTTTTATGTGGTCCCAGTGCCAAAGTGGTTCCTTGGTTTCGGTTCCTAATCTGTGCTAATTTCGGTACTTCGGTAATAAAAATAATGCCTACATCTTCACTTATCAACACATTTTCGTTTTCATTCCCAAGTCACATATTGATATATGGTTTAGACCTCCGCCTCAAAAAATAACATGGGTGACGTCGTTCTTTCACGTGCTGGCTGTTCCCATTAAACCTCTGAGCTGCAAACAGGTGGCCCGCCCCTCTTTCACAGCGCGATGAATCCACTGCTCACTGTCTGTCAAGCATGATCCTCAGCTAGTCTGAGGGGTAGCCGGGGCTTTATCTCACTCGGGGCGGTGTCTGAATGACAGCAGCTTTGAAATTCTAGGAATTTCGAAAAATACAGTTTTGAAATGACACCATTTCCAATAAATCATAATTTTGCGATAAAGCACAAACCAACTTACACAGTAAGTCATTAAAACACGGCAATGGATGAAAATGGCAATGAATGCGTGCAGCGCAGCTACTCCTTTGACAGTCTCATCAGATGCACGTGAGAAGCCTTTTTTCAGCAGTAGTAAAAAAAAAAAAAAAAACATTCTATCCAGTGAGCTGCTGGATCTTTTCTTCTGTTTGAAAACATAACAACATCAATTAAAGTTTGTCACCGTACTAGTGCTCATCCTCAACAGAAACTTCTGTGTCTAATTCAGTCTGCCTGTTTGAAAAGTGTGGGTACAAGTGAAGATGAAACTCTGGCTGATGATTTTATGGAGAAGCTGCACGATTCCATATGATACACAACTGATAAAGAGCTCAGACGCTGTGGGATCTCCCACTGTGCTGCGCTCAGAGCAGACACTTCATACCAAGAAGCAAATTTATTTCAAAAAAAGTGTTTCCATTAGAGTTTTGCCTAAAAATACCCCCAAAAACCACCTCCTCTAAACGCAATAACTTTTTTCAAAAAAATGCAAGTGTTTTCCAAATTGTTCGTATTTGTATCAGGAGAATTTATTATCGAAATTCCGATTTGCAAAATTTCAGTTACTGGGAACGCATCTTCTGTGACTGAGTTTGAAGAGTGTCCTGCATCAACCCGAGAGAAATCCGGCACAGTTTGCATCAACTTCTTTTGGTTCTAATTATAACAATTCCTACCTGGAACCGAACTTCGGTGACCAACCTTACATCCGACCAACATTATGTTAGTTTCAGGCTTCTACATTCACAACTCTAGCGTTCATGGACAATCATGCAAGTTTCTACGAGGGTTTTTAGGCTCTACGTACAAAATGTGCAGCCAATGGATGGGCATTCAAGGTTCAAACAGGATGAACTATGACCAGTCAAGGACTTGAATTTGGTAATGACGTGATTGAAGTGACGTGAAGATTTGAGCATAGATAATTCTGGCTGAAAATTCTATGACACAAGTCTTTCATATATCAGAATAGAGCTGTGAGAGAAAAAGACTGACGCAAGATTGGAGGGATTTTAACCGCTTTAAGATTTTTCATCCAAACCTTTTCTAACTGGGTGGCAGACATGTGCTAGCTAACAGTAGCAAAAGAAAAGGAAGAAGAAGCCCCTCCACATTTGTTCAGTGTTGACACCATGGTTTAAACGCACTATACGTGTCAAATGCTTTGTGTGAATGTAGTATCATAGTGATTCGATTGTTAAGAAATAATAATAAAATTCGAACTTTGTTAAAAGAAAATGATTTTAATGTGTATGTTTTTTCCATTTTTTTTATTTCAGAATATTCTTAAGAATGTTTGTTTTTATAATTATCAATTTAATGTTAGTACTTGGAGTATTTTTTGTTCTTTTATGTGGCAATCTATCTAAACAATGAAGCAAAAAAATTCTTACGACAATTAAAGGTTTTTGGAAATCAAAACTTTATTTAAATGCCTTTTTCTGTCAAGCTTTGGTGTGCGGACACAATCGCAGGACAGCTGTCAGCTCCAAAAAAAGTGTCTTTAATAACTTAAAATCCAAAAACTAAGGAAGAGCACAAAGCTGAAAAAACAGGATTAGTCACAATGTCCATAAAACAGTCAAGGCTAAACTCCCCCCCTCACAAAAAAAAAAAGAAAAAAAAACACAAAACCTGGCCTGAGAGACAAGATTAGGTGCATGAGGTGACCAGACAAACCTGTGAGGAAGTGAGGGGAAGGAACACATTATATGCAGGAAGGGAAGTGAATAAACAAAAGGACACAGATGTAACCCATCAGGGAGGAGTGGCAATCAGCCCAGGGGAAACACATGATATTTTCATCATCAATACAGGCATCACTGATTGCAGACAGGCTTAAAATAGGAAACATTGGAAAAGAAAATACATCAGTAGATACTTCCTAAATTTTCTTTGATGTTTTGATCTATCTTAGTCATTATAGAAAGAGATTAAGGCAACCACAATATTCAAAATAATGGAAATAACACCAAGAAGTTACATTAAGGACACAAACTAAAATAGCCATTAATTTTTTGCCCAATGTCTTAGGTAAATATGTTATTTTCTGTTGTAAAATTGTTCCCAGTGGTCTTTTAATTATGATTATGCAGTTTTTAGCCCAAATCAAAAATCTGTAGCTTAGTTGGAGCTCATTAGAAATTCACTTTTGGCTAGTGGTCGGAACTGGCATAGAAGTTAGCCTCTGTTAATTTGCTCTTTTGTTTGCGCTAGCTTACAGAACCTCACAAGCCCAAGCTAATATTAGCGTAGCAAAAAAAAAAAAAAACAAGAAATATTACAGCTATCTAATAGAATAATTTTTTAGAATAGAATAGAATAGAATATTTTCATAGAGTCCATATATATTCTTGATATCATTGTTTCTTTGTTATAGTGACACTTCTTGGTAATAAACAATTTTATCCCTTTTAAATGGAGCATTTGGAAGAAACACAGACAGGGTGAATATGCATCAAAGTTTAGTATGTGCAGCTGCATTAACGAACAAAATAGTCGTTTTTATTCACACTACCCAGCTTATACTGCTGATGCTTTTGACTTATGTCTGGAGTGAAGCTGAAGGTCAAATTCCATAAGGCACTATATCAGAATCCAGCTATAAAGAAGGGGTCCCAAGAAGAATTTTTTCTGGGTTTTTTTTTCTGGGTTGTCTTCGACAGGTTTGCTGAACAATTCTATCGACAGCCTCCCGTCTATAGGACCAAACTGCCCACACCAAATCTCCAGTCTCGTAGGGTTGGGAGGAGGCTTACTATGACCACCTTTCCCTGTCAAGCTTGAATGCACAACATGTGCGCTGAAACCTAAACATGTAGAAGAAGGTTAGACTCACCGAACACAATGTTGATAGCTACCCTGAGTGACATTTTCAGATGGAAGCAGAGTATTGGTGTGAGGTAGAATCTGCCCAACTGGAAAGATAAGTTCTGTCATGAGTGGAGGCAGACAGGTTTGGAGATGATGTTCAACAACTTGTGATGAACTCATGAACCCACACAGTCTGGGACTGATCTCCCTCTTTCAGTATCATCATTTATAAATCTCTGATCTTAATCAAAAATCCAAAACCTCGACTTTTCTACTGGACCCTACTGACATTTCTGGATAAATCTGCTCTTCTTTTGTCTGTCTCCTCTCATTACCAATATTGTTCGCTCTTCTCTCACATCTGGGATTGTACCCACAGGTCTAAAAACAGCAGCTGTTACCCCTATTCTCAAAAAACTGGGTCTAGATCCGAACAACTTCATAATTTCCACCCAATCTCTAACCTTCCAATAATCTCCAAAATCCTAGAAAAAATTGTGGCAGCTAAACTGCATTGTAATCTCTCTCAGAGTATCTTTAGGACCAATTTCAGACTGACTAAAACAGCTCTCTTAAAGATCACAAATGACCTCTTTCTTGCTGTCAATACAGGTTTACTATTTATCCTCCTCCTCAATCTCAGCTCTGCTTTTGATACCATTTCACACCCCATCCAACTGGACTGACTTTCTGCCATTGGCCTTGTCAATTCACCTCTCAGCTGATTCCACTCATATCTATCAGATCATCATTAGTTCATTCAATTAAAATCTCTTTCTTCCTCTTCAGTTTCCACAGGTGTGCCCCAGGGTTCAGTCTTGGGGCCGTTACTGTTTATCATTTATCTTATCCCCTAAGGTTCATCTTTTGCAAACGGCAACTATATTATTGTTATGCAATGTTTTAACTGTTTCTTTATTTTATTGCGATGCACTTCATTTTGAACTTTTATACTTGTTCATGATTTGTTTGTTTATCTTTTTGTTAGGCAACCTTGAGTCCCCTGACAGGTGCCCAACAAATAAAATGTATAATCATGGCATAACTTTATTTAAACAAAGATTAAGTTGAGGTTTGTCCACACCTATTGCAAGTGCGCTCATGGCTCACAAGACCAATACAAGCTTTGCATCTCCGGCCGCAGAAACTACAAAAGTAGGGAGGGTCCATGCTTGGATTTGAGGCACGGACTTTGCGCCTTTGTCTCTTCTCTGCCAGGCAGGTTCTCCGGGAGGCTTCGAAGGCACAGATGGTCTGATAGGTAATTGTGGGTATCGCGGTCTGCAGCAAGGTAGGACCACTGGTTGAGACAAATTTTACAAGCTTTTAAGGCCTTCTTAAGGCAGTCCTTGAATTGTTTCCGGAACACCTCTGTCTCTGTGCCCAGTGGAGAGCCCGCCATATGGGACAATCTTTGGTAGACGGAGATCATGTAGTCTTGAGACATGCCCTGCCCAGCGAAGCTGTGCCTGAAGCAGCATGGGTTCAACACTGGTTATTCCTGCTTGTTCAAGGACTTTGACATTTACTCCAATGAATGCCGAGTATGGTGCACAGGCAGTGTTGGTAAAAGCGTTCAAGTAGTCGTAAGTAACTGCGATAAGTAACCCATGTCTCTGAGCTGTATAGTAGAGTGGTAAGGACAACGGCTCGATAGACACTGATCTTAGTACTTATTTTAAGATGTTTTGTTGTTCCACACCCGCACATTGAGGCGGCCAAAAGCACTATCTGCCTTTGCTAGCCTGCAGTCAACTTCCTTGTCAATCTTGGCATCAGATGAAATGGTGCTCCTTAAGTATGTAAATTGGTGCACCGCTTTGATTTCAGTCCTGTTGATGTTAATATGGGGGGGTGGTATTCCTCATTTGGTGCAGGTTGATGGAGAACCTCTGTTTTCTTTATGCTGATTTCATGGCCAAAGAGTTGTGCCGTCTGTGCAAAGCAGGAAGTAAGTCTTTGGAGAGTTTTCTTGCTGTGGGCAACAAGAGCTGTATCGTCAGCAAACAGAGGCTCCCTTATAAGCTGCTCCTTAATCTTTGTGCGGGGCTGTAATCGTTTGAGGTTGAACAAGCTGCCATCAAGACAATACCTGATATAGATTCCATCCTCAGCATCAAAGTCTGCAGTGGCCTGTCTGAGCATCATGCTGAAGAAGATAATGAAGAGAGTTGGTGCCAAAACGCACCCCTGCTTGACTCCATTGATAATTGGGAAGGGCTCTGAGAGATCATTGTTGAGTCTTACTTGGCCAGATTGATGTTCATGGAGTTGGATGTTCATGTTCAGGAACCTAGAGGGACATCCAACACATTCCAATAACTTCCATAACCCTTTTCTGCTCACTGCATCAAAAGCCTTGGTGAGGTCAATGAACGTGATGTACACGCCCTTGTTTTGCTCACGACACTTCTCCTGGAACTGGTGGAGTACAAACACCATGTCTGAGGTGCTTCTGTTAGCTCTGAAGCCACACTGGCTTTTAGGGAGATGGTCTTCCACGATGCTTGAAACCAGCCTATTGAGGAGTAGTCTTGCAAGGATCTTGCCAGCAATGGATAAGAGGGTTATCTCATAATAGTTTGAACAATCTGACTTTGACACACCCTGTAGATGATTACAGAGGCAAGTTCTATACCAAAAAGCTTTGCTAAAACGGGAAAAAAAATAACACAGCGAATATAGTTCTTCTTACGTTTTTTTTTAAGGAAATGTGGTGAGACCAGCCATGCTGTTCGATCTAGAGACAGCAGTCCTAATAAAAGACAGGAAGCAGAGCTGGAGGTAGCACAGAAGAAGATGCTGCGGTTCACTTTGGGAGTAACCAGGATGGATCAGGAATGAGTCAATCAGAAGAACAGCACATGTTAGAGGTTCTTGAGATAAAGTCAGAGAGGCCAGCATGAGATGGTTCAGACATCCTAAGAGGAGAGACAGTGAAGATACTAGTAGATGGATGATGAGGAAAGAGCTGCAGGAAAGTGGTCTAGAGGAAGACCAAATAGACAACTCACTGATGTTCACATCCAGAAAAGGTTCACAATAAATGTCACAAAGGGATCCATTTTTTCAAAGTCACAGAATCTGCTGGAAAACTCTTCTACCAGCTTGGACAGATATCACAATATTTTTGAACATTAAGGAGATTCTCTGCCTTCCAGAATCTTTGCAACTGAGGGGAAGAGTTGAAATATTTTATTTGTTTATTTGTTTTTTATTTGCTGAATGAATCAATTCAGCTTTATTTGAAGGCCTTCAAAGCACTGATCCTGTCACAGTTTTTTTTGTCTCTATCTCTAATTGTTGGTTCAACTCAGTCGGGTATTGTCTGCATGAGAGTCGCTTCCGCTGTTTCTGAGTTTGAATGCTGTTCCGCATTAACCCGAGAGGAGGGAAAATAGGGAATTATTATTATTAAACTCTACGAAAATAAGTAAAATGTAACAATTCAGAAGAGCCTAGCATGATGCCCGTGCTCCGCCCCCCTTTCCCTTCAGCGGGCGTCTCCCTCCCGGCCTGTGGAGCTCGCAAGCTCCGCTGGTCCGGGAGTCTTGTCAGTGAACCACCGCGCTCCGACAGGACCAAACACTCGTATTTGATTAGTATTTTACCCGCTGATCAGGTCACAGAAAACACGTAACCAAAGATGAGTTCCTGATGCAACGCAGCAACCTGTCAAACTGATCTGATGTGAAATGCAGTGTCATGATTCTGTGCTTAGGTTTTGTCATCTTCTGTTTCCCCTGTCAGTTTCACCACATTCAGGTTAACCATCCACAGCTGTCTTCATTTAGTTAATTGCCCTCAGTGTATTTAAGTGTCTGGTTTTCAGTTTCTCATTGTCAGGTCATCTGCTCTTTTACGTTTTGTCACCTCACTGGTTTGTGCTCCTGGTTTTGTCAAGTTTAAGTTATTTTAGTAAACGTTTATGTTTCTGCCACCAAGTCTTGTCTCCTGCATTTGGGTCCTCCACCACAATCCCTGACAGTATGACCTGACCACCTTGGACCCAGCAGGAGAACTTTGTCCATGCCAAACCACGCCATGCCGGATAGGGTTTCCTGTAGCCGTCTTCATGCCACTTCTGTTCTTCATCCATCCATTCCGTTCCTGAACTGTTGGACTGGACTGTTGGGGCCATCCATCCTGTTCCTGGGGAGAGTCACCAGAACCGCTCCTCTCCACGTCTGTTCCTGGAGGGGTTTCAATACCCCTCACGTCTGTCTGGCTGCAGGATCCCTGTTTTCTGGAGTTTTCTGTTCTAGGTCCCCCTCCTCACAGGTGTTAGGGCATCTGGGATCTGCCTTTTTGGGGAGGGGTACTGTCATGATTCTGTGCTTAGGTTTTGTCATCTTCTGTTTTCCCTGTCAGTTTCACCACATTCAGGTTAACCATCCACAGCTGTCTTCATTTAGTTAATTGCCCTAAGTGTATTTAAGTGTCTGGTTTTCAGTTTCTCATTGTCAGGTCATCTGCTTTTTTACGTTTTGTCACCTCACTGGTTTGTGCTCCTGGTTTTGTCAAGTTTAAGTTATTTTAGTAAACGCTTATGTTTCTGCCACCAAGTCTTGTCTCCTGCATTTGGGTCCTCCACCACAATCCCTGACATGCAGTCAGACATTCCTGTGAGCCGCGGCGCGTGCTTGATCCGTCATTTGCTTTATATGAGCCCGCCCACTATCAACGGAATTGGCTAGAAGTTCAACGTAACAAATTGATTGACGTCTCCAAAGACCAATAGAAACTTAGCACTGAAACGCGGCTCTGTTTGCAGCGGCTTGTTTTGGTTTCGGTAGAACCCCATAAATTATAACAGTTCCTACGTGGAACCAAACTTTGGTGCCCAACCATAGTTGTCACCAAGGGACAGATCAGACTTGACCGGTGGCTCGCTAGCGACGGGTTGGAGACCCCTGATTTAAAGCAAATGGCTCTGAGGAGAACTCTTAAGAAATGATCAAGAATAAAAAAATCTATTTGGTTCAGCACACGCAAACAGGAGACCTTGGTAGGCAAATTAAATTATTTTTTATTATCATTTTTAAATGAATAGAGCTACTTTTTTGCTTGCAATGTAAAAAAAAAAAAAAAAAAAAGTTCATTGAAAGTGCATTCCTGGCGCTTTTTCTTTCTTTTTTTTTTTTTGCTAATATTCAAAAAGGCTTATCTAACCTTGTCTGTTTTGACCCTGTATTCAATGAAAAGTTGTGTCAGCAGGAAGAAAAGGATTTTGATATATAAAGGTTTTTCTTTTTTACAAAAAAATCAAGAAGTTTTTGCAGCAAAGAGCCTGTTATGTAACTTGTTCCAAGAATGAGAAGCTGCTGGTTGGTCCATATCATTGAATGTGTAAGAGAACTGGACTGAGTGAATGTGATGTCACCTATAGAAAATGACTTGCCATATTTCACATACATTTATTGAAAAAAATATAATGAAAAAAGGATTATCAACATCTTAACCCTTGAGCTATCCTAGGTATGCTGACATTGGGAGTGGGGTCATCTGGACCCCACTAGACAGCATGCTGAACTTATTTTTTTTTCTTCAATTGTTTTTTATTGTAACTGGTGTCCATGGTAGGCATAAAATCCTGTCCACCTTCATCCACACTTATCATGGGAGTGATAACACATCAATGTAAAGCTGGGGTCATCTGAAACTATACTCAAGAGAGACTTATTTGTGGTTTTTCTTAGACATCAATATGTTAAAATATTTTTTATTTTCCTAGTGGTTGTCTTTTAGCGGTTGCTTCCTCTAACAACCGCTAGAGGGCGCTGCATCTGATTGTAAGTATTTGCTACTGACAGCGGCAGAGGAAGTGCAGTCCAAAACAAACATGCAAGAAAATCGGATTTTTTTCCTCTAAAACTTCTTATAAACATTAAAATATTAGTATTCTTATATTTATTTATTTTTTTTAGTTATGCTGGATTTGTTCTAGAATGTCAAACTTTTCTCCTAAAAGTTCAACTTATACTCCAGAGCGACTCATGTATGGTTTTCTTTTGCCTGATTAGACGTGTTTTGCTCTTGCGACTTATACTCCGGTGTGTCTGGAAATACAGTACGTAGACTTTTTATTGGAAGCTTGAAGCTATTGGATTGCTTGAACATACATTGCAGAGGGTGGTGTGAATGTAGCTTGAGGCAAGAGTGCAAACCACAACACCATCGTGAAGCCCTACCATCAATATCTCAGCACCATCTTTAAGGATATGACCTTGACTACAAGCAAAAATACACTTAGTGAGACGCTAACACACATGTAGTGGTTTGCATATTGATGTCTTCCTGTTAGCTGTGCTCTATTTGTCATTGAGAGCAACAGGCAGTTGAAGATGAGAATAAGACCCAGAATAGGTTAAATCACTTAGCTAAACAGGACGCTTTGTGTCGATGGAGTCTCACCTTCTAAGTGTTGTAAAAGGCATAGGGCCACACAGCTGGTAACAACATTAAATCTGGCCTTGAATAACTGAAACTCTACAAAGCTGGAAGGAATGAGTGTTGGCAATGAGTATAATTAGAAATAACTATCAGAAACAGGAAAGATCACCAAATGAGGACGAGTTCTGAGAGAACTGCAGCACAGAATCATGATAGCAAAAAAAAATCTGTGCTGATGGAAAAAAGACAAATTGCATATTATTGAGAAAAGTGTCAGAACTATTTTTTAAAACTTATGCCATAATTTGAGTAGCAAATACTTTTTAAATTTCATTTGAATGTGAAAACCTTGTAAATAATTTAGTTGTTTTTTATAGTTTCAAATGGGCTGCTTTATGTTAAAAAATTTAAGGTTGGAGCTGAATTCATGTTTCACTGCCTGCGTCATCTGCAGGATTCAGCGCAGCTCTTCCCTCCTGATTCCTCACCACATTAGGAAACAGGTTCTTACTCCACAAGAAGCCCGACACTTTATCTTGTGCACGCAGCTGTGAGAGCAACAACGGTGATCTTTTCTGGCCGAGGTATTTCGCACTGGATGACAAGTTCAAGCGACAGACTTCTGGGAAGCCCTTATCCCGCAGCAGCACACTTCACATGCGCTGAGCATTGCTACACAGCGGCAAAACCAGAATGTGAGTGGTGGAAAATGATTTGTTTGAAGCAGAGGTAGAAGAAAATTAGTAGATAAAGTAGAGAATATGTTGATTTTATTTTATATTTGTATATTCCTACAGGTGGAGTCAGAGATCATCAGTCCAGTGTGTATGCCTGTTTGCTTCAGCGCAGCTCTCTACTTTGCATTATTACATGTTCTTCAACCATTTGACCAATTATATAATCGTTCAGTGGCAAAGACAGGCGATTTTTTTTTCAGAATAAAAGCTGCAGGAGCTTTGTGTTGGGCCTGTGAGACAAATATTAAAATCAATTCTGTTACAGCCTTGCATCTGAGACATAATAACTTAAGTCTTGCACAGTTCAAACCAGTCTTATTGAATTGAAAAGCACTTTAAACACTTTGATGTATCGTTGATGGTGAAAAGTCTCAACATGTGCAGGTGAAACCTGCGTTGATGGGAAAACCGACTGCGGTTTGATGGGACTTTAGGGCATGGCAGAAAATAAAAGCACATTGACGACCAAATGTAAACTCCATTGGAGGCTCAATTTGGTCAGTCACATGAATATTGACAGAAGTAACTAACGTGGCCTTCTCTTATAACGTTGGTGAAAAAGTCTAACAGAGCTCAGGGAGATGACGTCACACAGGGTCGTCCCCCTCAAGGAGTCGCTATTTTGGCAGCAATCAGGCCAGAGAAAGGGAATCGGCTGACTGCTGCAGTGAAGGAGGCTAACCATAGTTGATATCTGTTGCGCCCCAAATTATACAAATGGATGCGGAAAATGGAAAGGTACAATATCCCCCCACCCCCATTTGCTGGGATTAGGGACCAGAGGAATCCGCAAATACTCCCCGCGGCCGAAGGATGTCTGTTACGTCCATATTCATCAAAAACACACAGATCATGCTTTTCAAAACATTTATTAAAGAAAATTAGATTATTACTTAACATAAGATGAGGTTTACTTTAAGAGCCTTTTTAATTTTTTTTGGTAATAAAGCTTAAGTGAGTTTGGGCATAATTTCCTCAATAATTTCCTTAAATTGAGCTTTTTTCTTGGTCGTACGGACTGGAGGAATCCGAGCTAGAATATAGGGTTCACTCTGTGCTCAGTGACATAAACACTGCAGAGAACACTTAAGAAATCATCCATTCATCTAAATCATCTAAATTCTGAATTCTATTGAGCTATTTACCATGTATGTAATCCAAAAATAATAAAAGTTGTAGTTTCATTTGAAAATGTGATAAAGGGTGTTTTTTTAAGCACTTTGAGGTGTTTTTAATAGGGAAAGGACTTTGTTACTAAACTTCGTCAGTCATTCATGCCATTGAAAATCGATCTCTCTCCTTTCTTGTCTTAGGCGACAAGCATTTACAAGCTCAGTTTTATAGATTTGAGCACACAGGTAAAACTAAAAAAATCTTAGTTGACAAATGCATTACATGTAGCAGTAGAGGGCATAATTCATGCACTATTTACAGATTAATCTTAATAGATAACAAATATTCAAATATACAACAAGATCAATCATTTTCCAAGCTTTAATTTGAGCCGTTTTGTGAAAACTGGATGGGAAATGAGGGAGCTGGCCTGATTTTTGCATTTGATGTCTGCCTGTCCTCCATTGAAACAGCAGCATTCTGCTGGCGTGACTCAGTCTAAAGCAGCAAAATAGGCAACGGCCAATCCATTAATATATATCAATGGCCATACCATTTTTGAGCCAGATGCCAGTTCAGACCAGAAAAACGAAGACAAATACTGTATGGATCAATTTGTCTGCAAGCAAATGCACTAGAATTGAGTGTTTTAAACACTTTCAGATTAATTTTCTTTAGATACATTATCCATTTTTAGAATTATCTGTTAAAAACACCAAAAACACAATTTTTGTCATCAGATGAGATTACTATAATAAAACTGTCTAAAACAAACCTAAACTTTTTTTTCTTCTTTATTTTGTTAAATTAAAGTGATAATACCGCATTTATTTGTAGTTTTTGGACTAAAGCGATCTTTTATTTTAATAAACATGGCAGAAGACGAGAGATGATCCCACAGCTTCAGCACAGAACAAAACATCCGCTGTGGTGGGCAGAGAGGAACGGAGCTGTCTGCTGTTAGACAACGAGGAGAAACCGATCATTATTTTATTTTGGGAAGGGGACCGCCATTAAATTTTTCTACAATAACAAGCACCGGCGTTGCCTAAAAATTGCAGACACTCCAAGGTTCACCGCAAAGGTCCCGCCCACCGTTTAGGCGATCAGTTCAGAGTGGACAGACACGCCACCACCTGTGAGCGGATTCCAGCCGAGCCGACCTGAAATCCAACTGGATCAAACTTTTCCCAAAAATCGTTTTATTATTCTTCAAAAACACAATAAAGAAAATTGACGAGAATTTTTTTTAAACCTAAAAATACACTGAATTCCGGGGAAAATGTGGAATGGATACCAGAGCTCTTTGGAGAGAAGTTCTTATTTCTGGTAGCTGAGGTTCCAGAGAGTTAAAAATTGACGTACTAAATGTACAAGTTTGTGTGATTTGTTATTGTGATTGTTTGCCGATAATAGATGTCTGCCAAATACTGCAACTAAAAAAAAAACATTTATCACAATTAATTTTTTTTTTCAGGTTTGCAATGAATCAGTTAAACTCTTTCAACCGTTTTCCAGCCCTTATATATGTAAATATATATGTATTATAAATATATAAAAAAAATATGACAGTATCTGACAGGATTAACAGTTTAGATAAAATAAGGGTGCAATTAACGAATGGAAAACTGCTGTGATGATTATTAACAGGAATCAGGTGTGACAGCAGAACCCATCAAGGCAATGTGAACGTGGAGATGAAATAATTAAAGCAAACTGTTGTGACATTTTAAATAAACAGCTACATTCAGTATTTCAGTTACAGACATTTTCTTTCATTAGAACTAAACAAAAACCCCTTGATATTCTTATAGTTTGAATGCTGTGCTTCATTTTACACTTTTTTAAAATTTCATGTAATTAATGACCTAAGATTCCACAAGTGTCCTTGTAGACTATAATCACAGCAGCTACTGCGAGTACTAATTGCTTTCTATTAAAGAACATTTTTGTGTATTTAAGAAAAATTGACTAAAAATATATTTTTTTAAGTAAAATATCAATCATAATCTGTCAGTTTGCCCCAGGGCAGCTGTGGGTACATAAGTAGCTTAGCATTAATGTGAATGAGGAGTAAAAGAAGAATAATGGATACACATTGTAAGCGCTTTGAGTGTCTGGAAAACAACAGAAAAATCCAATCCATTATTATTATTATTAACAAAAAAAAAGGTCTGGTTACATACAAAAAAAAAACACATTATAAACTCATTTCTAAATTCTATGTGCACTTGCGTACCACCTGCACACTCCTCACATGCATCATTTTCAGGCATGATCCGTGAGGGGGCCGCGCTTCCTTACTGACAAGAGCGCGGTGCAAGGGCACCATAGGACAGCATCAATCACATATTGCATGGCTCATGCCAAGTCAGTGACGTGCGGTGAGGTTCATGGCTGGTGGCGCACTGCTGCCATCACGCAGATGGACAAACATATGAACCCAAACAGAGCAGCTTATTCACAATTTGATTGACAACAGTTAAAGTGTGCTGTTTAAAACTTCATTTAAATTTTTTTTTTTTTTTTTGTAGCGTAGTCACCAAATTACTATTACTGACTTACTTTTACTTATAAATGAAGTCTGTGCACAGCTCCTTCTGAAGAAACACATGAATAACTTGTTTGTAGAAGTCTTCCTTTTCTTTCTTCAGTTTTAAAAGTCTCACTGTCAAAATGAAGATCACTCCCAGGGACATGTCTCCACAAATTTAGACACTTGATCCTCCATTTATAAAAAAATGAATTACAGAATCTAGTGTATTTCTAATTTGCATGTTCAGTAGATAAAAACGACTAAAGGCGTTGCAAACTGGCATCAATGTAATCAAGCACTTGGAGAGAAATAAAAAATAAAAGTGTTTTTTATGATAATAAATAGACAAAATTAGTAAACTGCAAACGTCAGCCACACCTGTCAGTGTGTTCGCTGGCTGGGCACAGGGAGGCATGGGCTACCAGTGCCAGTGCCTACCCTGTTGGTTTTTCATATATTTGAACAGGAAACTTGCTCAATTTTTACCAAATTAATGTAATCATAGAATCAACATATCTAACAATTAATATTTTATTTTTATTGCTAACTAAAAAAAAACAATAGAAAATTAATTTTATTTTATTTATGCATTTTTTAATGCCAGATTTGACAAAGTGACTCAACATCACTTTGTAAAGTGACATTTACACCAAAGAATTCTACGTTGGTCTTATCTGTCTATGTCACATTATCCTACTCTTTTTCTGAATCATCCAAATGATCAATCTCTGTCCGTCAATCCTTAGGCAGGCCTGAACATGCATCGTTTTAGGCAGGGGCGTTGTCCAGAGCACTGAAGGAATTTGAACTCATGATGCAGGAGTAGTGTGTGATTATTGTAACCTTTGTTAGTGTGGTCCCACCTCTCTTCCAGCTATGTAGCTCTGGTGGGTTTCATCACCATCCTCCAGATTATTTCTACTCCAACAGGTGAGATCTTGCATGAAGCCCCAGGTGGAGGGGGTTGTCTGTGATCTTGTATTTCTTCCATTTTCTAGTAATTGTTCCAACAGTTCCCTCCAAGCTGCTTGTTTATTGTAGATTAGTTCATTTCCGTCTTGATCAGGTCTACGATCTTGTCCCTGGTGTCTTTTGACAGCTCTTCGGTGGTCGTCACAATGAAAAGGTTACGGTCTGACTAATAGGATGTGAACAGATGTCTTTTATACAGATAGTCGGTTCAAACAGATGTCTTTAATACAGGTAAAAAGTGGAGGATAGAAGAGCTTATAGAGTAATGGACAGAATTCTGGCTTGTTTGTAAACACTTATTTTCTAGATTATTATGCAAAAAAATTTCTTTAAAAATCATAAAAAGTAGATAATTTTTGTACACATTCTGTCTCTCAGTTGAAGTGTATCAGTGATGAAAACTCTTTTGTCTTCTCAAGAGGAACAACTTGCAGAATCAGTGAGAGAATAATACATTGCTGCCTCACTGTATCTGCAGCATTTGGACGGTTGGTTTAGACACTAATCTATCAGGCTCATTATCTTTACAATGAGGATTTTAGGTATGACGAAAATCTCTGCAACACAAACAAGGAAAAAGAGCTTGAATCTTCCACAAACATTTCAGGTCCTCGTGGAGACTCTTGCAAATGCAGTTTGCTATTTGCTATGGGCCAACAAAGGGCTGCACCTTGACCAAGGCCACTGCAAATCGATCATTCTATTTCTTTTTAGCCACTCTTTTATAGATTTTCTACTGCCCAGTTGATCGTGCTGTTCTAAGAATCCGTTTCAGATGAGATGACCTCCACAAAACTTTAGCACTGATAGGAATTCAAGGTTAGCTGTGTGGCTGCAAGGGGCTTTGATACTGAGGCTGAAAAGCAGCATTTTGCCATTTCTATCAGCAATGTTTTACCCCTCTAAACAGTTATTCCTGCTGAAACTTCATGCAGACTGTCCTCTACGCTTGGCCAGGTCATTTCCTTGAATAGTCCATTTAGTTAGGCGGTGTGTGAAAGTTACACTGAACATTGCTGTAGACCTAAAAACAGAAACTCTAAATATCTAAAGGAGACACTTTCTTTGTGAAGAAATCACAGAACAGGAAGTAGCTTGCAAAAAGACATTCATCTGTTGGAAAAACCCATGTAACAATAGCAATATACATTTTTCTTGATTGCTTTAGAAACAGCATTAATAATGTAATTTCTGAAACAAATTTAAATGTAATCAAAATTGATTGTTATGTTAATTTTGTTCTCTCTCCTTCATAGAATCACAATAAACATTTTGTATTTTCAGAGCTAAAAACCCTGTTCAATATTTTTTTTTTCATTTCCAATGAGTCCTTTTTTCTCCATTTTCTTAATTTATATGCACCCAGGTTAGATGACTCATTCTACCAACATGATAAAGATAGATCAGTTCTCTGCTCAAAATATCCTTAAACTCAATTTCAAACATTTATTCTCCGTGTTTTGTTCATCTTAAATGAATGACAACCTGATGAGAAGCACACACTTGTCTTCCGGATTTTGGCTAGATATCAAATATAAACACCATGATTATTGGTTGATTACTGGACATCACTTTGTTGATACTTATCTTGAAAATATCAAAATGTCTTGTATGAAACTCAGTATGGAGAGAACATAGACTCACCCCCATTTGTACATTCATACGTCTTGATTTGTAACTCACAAAATACATTTTGTGCATAACTTTGTGTACTTGTAAATGTGTACTGACATGTGCAAAAATTACGAAATTAAAAATAATACAAAATGCAATTTACAAACGCACAAATTAAAATTACAACAGCTTGAAACTAACAAAACACAAATCTTTAAAATTTAGCACGAATCGCTTGTTAAACACTCAAAACCGCAGTCATGCACAAATTTGATTAGAGACAAATATTCAAGCAAATTGCACATGCAAATTTAAAGAATTTTAACTTCCTGACACAACCCTGTATTTATTTTCAAGGCACAGAGGAACCTAGATAGGTCTTGGCTAAGGACCCACAATGGATTTTCTGGCTCATTGCACCTCTGGGAAGCAAATGAGTCTTACACCTGTGCCAACGGAGCCATCAACTCGCTTGATTTGAATTCCAGATTTCCAAGCCCTACCTGGTTTAGGTGTGTCCAGCCAAGGATTACAACATACCAGAGCAGCATATTGGAAGAAGTGCAGGAATGTGGTCCTTGAGCTTCCTGTCCCAGCCCTAGATAAAAACGTGCTGTGATTCCGTTCTGTTTTTAGGCAGTTCATTCTGCTTCAATTTGCTCGTAAGAGTGCGGAGTGAAACCAAACTGATCAAATGAAAGGCTGAGCTCATTTCTAGCATTCCCTACTACTAAAAGAGTCCGCTGGACAATCTTAAATTGAAAACACCCACAACTGCTGAAGTCTTTCCCTGATTACCTGAAGGCCAAAAGAATTCCGTCACAGTTTCAGATCGGCTCCCAATAACAAACAATGAAACCAGCAGCATAAAGCTGTCATCTACCTTTCAAATTCCCATTACAACTAAGCTTGAAGCTCCATTCCAAACCCTGCTTCCATTCAGATGATTTAACAGTTGAGGCACATTCTAATTTGTTTTTCATTTAAGGTTCTGTTTGCAGGAAACTAAGCTGAGTGTAATCCCTAATACTACAAGGTTTGATCAATACGTGCATGTCGAGTTAAAAACCTGCAATTCTAAACATGGATATCGAAAAAATAAACTTTTATTCGAGAGAAGCGAAAGAAGCCAAAGGTGTTCTTGTCAGTAAAGATTTTTATTTAGTAAAAATCAGAATCATTTACAGTAAATAAGGTCAAAAACTGCATTCGATCACAAACAGCTCATTCCCACAAATCAGTGACACGTCTTTCAGCAGGTTCTCCTTTGAATTAAAGAAAAATAATTACAAAGTAAAGTTTCAACATTTAATTGATGTAGTAAACTAGAAGGAAAATCAGTTTGACTTTGTGAGCACTTTATGAGATCATTCATATCAATAGCAAAAATATTAGCATTTTTTGTTTTCTATGGCTTTCAGAGCCGCGCTTTGTCAGGAGAAATCTGCAGGTTCTGCAGCTTCATGGCCATCCCCATGTTTCCCGAGACCTTCAGCTTTCCTTTGACAAACGCCTAAAGAGACAGCAAAGAAAAGATCGTAAAGTCAGTTTTTCAGAGGTTTTCTCTAAGCAGGGTTCACTCATTGAAAGATGTTCTTTGAAAAGCCAGAAGCACAGGAGAGAACGTCATTAAAGTCATTTAAACTGGCTCTTTTTATTAAATACAAAAAAAGTAAAAAAAGTAATCGTGATCCTTAACTTCAGATGTTGGTTTCACTATTTTTTTTTTTAGGAAATTCTGTATGCAGAGACTTCTCAACTGTAGAGATAAAAAGACTCAATTGCTGTTTCCGTTTGACTTCACTTACAGTCAAATCACTGTGAAAGTTGGATTTATTTTGTCCCCATTTCAAAAATCCCCCTGAACCTATTAAAACTAATTCACAGCAGTGAACTAGTCGAACATTTGCATTCAAGCAGTTACAGAAGAGAACAGGTGGCGGCCCTTAAAAGCTCGCGCATGTTCGGAGAGTAATTTGTGTGCGCTCGTGTGTGCACTTGTGTGTACTTGTGTGTACTCTGGCTATTTAGACCCAAATCCAGGTAAGAACAAAAATGAAAAAAAAAAAAACAAGAGAAATCTTTGCTGCAGAGTGTTCTTTGGTTGACTCACCCCTTTAGGCTGCAATTTATAGAATATGGAATGACGAATGCTGAGAAGGACTTTCAATAAAAAACATTCTCTTAGTAATTTGTGGACAGAAAGCCAAATGAGAATACAGTCAGGCGAGGAGAACACGCGGAACGGGTCTTATCCTGCTCTAAGCCTTATGTTTTCAGGTCAGAGGGAGAATTTGAATATAGTTGTTGATAACAGATTTGCTTTCTTTTTGTAAGGAAATATTAAAAGGACCTATTCACTGTTGATTCCTACCTTGATAAGTTAAACATTTTTCTTCTATTCATCTTAGTATGGAGAGAAAATAGGCTCGCCCCCATTTGTGTGTGTGTAGTTCTTGATTTGTTCTTATCTTTGTATTTGCGTATGCATAATTCTTCAATTGTGTGTAACTTCAGATTTGTGTGTGCATAACTCTTGAATTGTGTGTAACTTTGGATTCGTGTGTGTATACTTCTTGAGTTGTAGCTCATACAACATATTTTGTGCATAACTTTAAGTGCTTAAAATTTTGTTTTCACGTTCACAAAAATTACACAATTTAAAAAATAAATAAATGTACACACGCACAACTTTAAATTACAGCTAACTATACACAGAAAGCTTAAAAAATTACACGCACATTGCTTGTTAAGCACACACAAAACCACACTTGCGCAAAAATCTGATTTGAGATTCTTTTCGTGTTTCCAAGTTTCCAGTGTAAATGATGCGTTTAAATGCTGCTAGAATGCTGAGTCATCAGAGTTTTCACAAATTTATGAACATATTTGTATGAGTTACAAATCAAGAAGTTCACACACAAATCCAAAGTGAGGCATAAATCAAGAATTACACACACAAATCTGGGTGAGTCTATTTTCTCTCCATATCTCAGCGATTGTTTAGAAAAACTTCCTTTAATGCTCTGCTATGCATTAAGTAAATAATAAATTTTAGACACTTGGTGACACCTTACACTTGGTAGTGCTATATAATGCATTAAAGTGTCTGTTAACATGTTATTTAATAGTTAGGTAATGTTTAATTATACATTAACTAACATTAATAAAAGAAACCATATATCATATGATCCCATGTTTGATCAAAGCAATGCAAAATTCTTCGTTTGCATTTTAAAAAGACAAAAATCAACCCTATTCTTTTCAGATGGGACACAGTGAAAACTAAAACGGCTATAGAAAAATGGGCGGGGCTTCAATGACAAATAAAATTATCTGTATTTTTCAAAAATGTCAGCAAGGATTTAAATATTAATAATAATATATATCAATATTTTAAAATGAGTAAAAATGTGGTTAAGTGATGAAAACATTTAGAAAAAGTCACTGAATTTACCGTTTGAGGGTTTAACTTTCCACTCATCAAGTCCAGTAGATCGTGGTCGCTGACAGTCAGCATGCAGTCGGCCTTTTCTCCTATAGCGGGAGAAAACAGACGTGTTTATTACACCTAGCTGCAGGTGTATCAGCGCAGCATCGCGATGAGAAATCTGCAGGCCAAAATAAATGCTTGATTTTGCAGGAAAAACATCCTGAATTTTTCATAAAGCCAATCTTGGCGCGCTTTGTTAACGTGGTCTTAATAGAAAGCAAGGCAGCAAGAGGGCTGATTTGCAATTTAATGAAAGGCGTTTGGAATTACTCGCACGTACGCCACATCGTACAGCATATGTGCTGAAATCCAATACTGCCAAAACATGCTCAGACACTCCTCTGACTTCACAGCTCAAATGAAAACAGTTTCTGCTGTCTCCAACTTTAAATGTCACCAGAAGTTGTGTGTTTGTGTTTGAGAGACGGGCACTATTTCTAGCCTGCGCATAATAATGGTGCATTAATGTGCATGAAGTAACCGGCAGTGCAGGAAGAGAAAGAATGAGCTATTTTTGGAGCATGTAAACATTTGTGTCTGGTGCATTAGGAGCGTGTTGAGCAATCTTTATATAAGGACAAGTATTGGCTATAAAGCAGAGATGCCAAATATTGGATTTTGCCTTATATCCAGTAGCCAGTAAATTAAAAAAATTGATGGCTAAATTAAAAAAAAAACCCAATCTCCTCTGTTTTCTTTGTTTATGGTTTTCAACACCAAAGTCAAAACACATTCAATTTGGCAAAAATTAAATCAGCAAGACGTCTCAAATGAAATCAAACATGAATTTAATTTGACATCAGGCACAATATTTGTCTCAGTGGATAAAAAAAAAATGTCTTTGAGCAGAATAATTTGAAGACAAATTTGCCCTCTAATAACTACTTGGTACTTGTCACAGTTCTTTCATCATTTTGTAAAAACGTCAGAATCTACAGTTCCAAAATCCAACGCCTCCAGAATTTTCCCAGAGGTTTTTGTGAAAAACTGGTGCGCATCAATGCTAACTAAATTAAGGCTGCATTTGATCGATTTGCCATTTGAAAAAAAAAAAGAATTTAAAATATTTTGTAAATAAGGAATCCAAGTTGTCATCATCATTGCACAGTGGATTCATAAATAACCTAAGTAAAATGTTCATATTTATTCAGTTTTAACTTTGACAAATGGGGGACGTCATATTTGGCTTTAAAAAAAAAAAACAGAATGTGAAAGCATGTGTCAGAATTGCATTGAAATCCAGACACGAGATAGTCCTGCTATAAAAAGTCATTCAGGGAGTTAGGTGATTAAAAATAGTTGTGAAAGGCCAACGACACAAATGCAGTTATTTAAAAACAATTCTTAATAACTTTTGGGACCACCAGCAGACCTGCACCTGAGGATCTGAGGGTTCTGGGAGGGTCATAGACTAAAAGTAAATCTGATAAAAATGAAGCTGCAATACCATGTAAGGCCTTGTAAACCAATAAAAATACCTTAAAACCGATCCTGAAATTGACCGGGAGCCAGTGCAAAGATTTCAGAATTGGAGTAATGTGCGCCTTCTTTCTGGTTCAGGTTCAGAGTTGATAAGTAAGATCGGACCCTTTCTCTCTCAGCTTCAGAACCAACAATTAAAATCTCTGTTTTGTCTTGATTGAGCTTTAAAAAGTTTTCTCCCATCCACGTTTCAATATCTAAAATACAACTTAAAAGGTCATCAATGGGTCCCATGTCATCAGGAGACACAGCCACATGCAGCTGGATGTCATCAGCATAACAGTGAAAGTTTATTCCATGTCTCCTGATGACATCTCCAAGGGGAAGCCTGTACAGGTTAAAAAGTGTGGGACCAAGAACGGAGCCTTGTGGCACACCGCATGTCAGCCTGAGCCTCTCAG
Organism: Oryzias javanicus; assembly: GCA_003999625.1. Classification (NCBI taxonomy): domain Eukaryota; kingdom Metazoa; phylum Chordata; class Actinopteri; order Beloniformes; family Adrianichthyidae; genus Oryzias; species Oryzias javanicus. The sequence goes on from CM012453.1 coordinate 17,591,550, forward strand.
ATGACGAATCATTTCTGTGGAGCGATGCAAAGCACCACAAAATATTAGAAGAGTTACCAAATGGTTAAAACACAAAAACAGGGATGCATTTAAATCTTTCTTTTGACTAAAAACAGTAAAAAGTGGTTCAAACAAGAAATTAGTCATTAAAGAAACGAATGGAGACTACTGACATAATGAAATACTAAACTTCTATAGGTTTTAAACTGAAAAAGTACAGATAGACTATTAAAACTGATGAAATGAATGGAATCACATTACCTGAGATGATCAAAGCACAGTTTAAAAAAGTATTGTGCAATGTGTTTTATTATGAAGCTAGCTATTCAGATTTGATTTGGGATAAGCATTCTGTGTTCCTGGGTCTGTAACTTGTTAACAGGGACAGGGAACAGCACATGTTGTTCATTACTGACCTTTAAGGATCTAGAACATTCCTTTTTTCTGATGAAGCAAGATGTTCATCTTAATAGTAAAAATAGCAATAAAATCAAAAGAGTTGGCCTAATTCAAAAACGTCGTGTCACATAAAACTGTGTTTCACTTTTAAGGGTCATGATGCTGATTTATTATAATCCTATTTATTAAAAGGGAGCTGCATCCTTTTTGGGAAAATGTTAGTTTCCTTTTGTTTTGTTGTTCACTGCTGCAGCATTATCGTTTTGTAAGACCATTAGGAATCGGGGATGCAGTTCTGTTTAGAAAAATAAGTTCAAGGTCTCAACTACTTCAAATCTAAGAGTTTTAGAGAGCTTCATTCACTGAAAGCAGGACTTCACCAAACACAACCTCACAATAGTCTTTTAATGACAAACCAAACATGGATTTTCTAATCCCAGCAATTCTACTGGTAAGAGTTCTTAGCGTATTTCCAATTTTCTTTGGAACAACTAAACTAAACTTTTGCCTGAGCAAATTACCTATATAAAAATGTATTTTTATAATAATATACTGAGGACAAAATTGCTTCAAATGTGATGCAATCATCCCTCACTAAAAAAATGAATTGCAAAATAAGATCCTCACAATTACAGTTAAAGAATACCATCTTTTTTGTCCAGGCCAGTTTTTCTTAGATTGTTTTTTTCTTTGAAACAGTTCAAAGACCATTTCGGATTTTCTTTGATTATTTTCTATTTTTATTATAACTTTTTCAATTTAAAGTTGCGCTTGTGAGTACTTTTTTCTTTGTTACAAAGGGGTGGTGAAAGTTTTGTTTAGCAAGCCCAAATATGACTGTCTGCTTTCCTGCCAACAGAAAATAATTCAGTAAATGAACAATAACACATAATATTGAAATGATCCAAAATCCTTCGTAACCAAGAGCTGTTTTCTTTCAACATCTCTATTTGTGTTGAAACAAACGTAACTTGTCTTACACACAACTTCAGAACAGATACAGTGTCACTGGAAATAAAACAATATTACATTAGAATACTAAAAAGTAAAAAAGTTTGAATTGTTTTTTAACCGATTTATGAAGTATTCTTACATCCTGACCAAAATGCCACCGTGCTGCGACCTAAATACCAGTTTTTCAGCAAAATCTGCAGTGGCCAACAGTAGCTGAGGTACTGAGACACTAATTTTTGACATGGGGCAGTGACCACCTAGGCACATTTGGAAATCGCGTGGTGGCACTCCAGTGGCAGGAAGACAGCAGTGGGATAGTTGACTGATAGGAGGGTCTCCAAGGTCCCCAAAATTGTCAGATGATCAGCTGATTTCAGACTGCCACCCCCCTGCCCCTGCGCTGCTGTCCCACTGCCACTGTCCGATTGATTGAAATTGTACGGTAGCTGCGCTAGCACTCGACAAGGACTGTTGACATGGGCTGGGGGTCGGGTGAAGACCTGATAACCACTGTGGACATCTGGGCCACTTTTCCCTCAAATGTTTCATGTGTCTATGCTTACACACAAGCTCTCTGAGCTCACTAAGGACCACTGTGAACAACACCGCACACTTTTTTTTTTCCTTTCCTCTCATTGCATCTGAAATAAGATTAGAAGTTTAAACTTTGAGAAATTTGAGTTTGTAACTCATTTACCTGTAGAGGAGTAGGATATCGTTTTATTTTTGTGCGCTGCACGTATTTGCTTGTGCTCTGAAAATGTGCGAGCAGTGCGCGAGAGCACAAGCACACAGGGAACATTGCATACCGGGCGGTTGCCAGGGGCACATGATGTGGACGGTCGCCGTCCAGAGACATTTATACATCGTCCGTCCTGTTGTCGACTGACGGCCACTGGACTACCTCTGTCTGAATTCATGAACGCCAACGATTCAATTTCTTTTGATTGAATCCTTTCTGTTATTCAGCCCAATTAGTGTTTTCACATGAAGAATCTTTTTTCTGTCTTGCTAATTTCTTTTTTATTTTCAATTTAATACTTGAATTTAATACAATGTCACTCAATCAAAACTATTAATCTAAAAATGTACATTCTACATGACTGGAGAATCAGCTAATGGGGACATTGAGCACATGCACTTCAGGCTATTTTTAGCTTAGACATTAAAACAGAGAAGTGCATATGAAGATGTAAGGTTTTGTTTTAGTGTAAAGACCAAAATAGGGGTTTGACCTTTGAACTTTTAACCTCACTTAGTCTAACAAGAATATTTTTTCCCCCTAAATAATAAAGATTGCAAATGCTTCATTTAAAATGCACTTGAGAGTCCACTCCATGACTTGTCTGTGCTAACAGAAATAATAAAGTTCGGTTTGTTACGCTTAAAGACAGAAATAAGTACATCTGAGGTCCTAGTTGCTCCAGAGCTGAACAGGAAAAAAAATTCAGCCTTCCAGAAAGTTAAAACATTTAATAATTAATAGGAACCCGTCAGAAAAGTTGCAGAACGAGGACGTGTGTTTGCAGACATACCTGACTCCTTCAGTACAGATCCTCTGCCATTCTTCACATCCACCACCCACGTCGCCTCTTTACCGCCGGGGCCGTCCTTCACGTGGAAAGCAAAGACGCCGCCGACCCTCTTCACGAGCTGCTCGCCTTTCTGCAAGACAGGTCTGTCGTGAGCTCGGCTCAATGTTTTCGGACACGCGGACAAGTAGCAGGACCGAGCTCACGCGCCGTAAATCGAGCCCCGAGTCAACAGCTCTTATCTGACGCTCGGAGTGAAAATCCTCTCATCCAGCACGTTCTGCTCCACTAACATGCTGGGAGGAAGAGTTGTGAGAGTTGGAAGGATGATCTGAGAGGCAGATGTTCATGACAGCGATGCCAGAAAATAAACAGCGTGGACCTTACAATTCACGGACCCGCTGCAGGGATGCAGGAGGGAGAGGAAACCAGAAAACACACTCTCTTTAACTTTTATCACAGTGAGGATCACCGGTCGGCAACAGCCCCGACTTCACAATGTGTACATGTCTCCAAACAGTGGCCGTCTATATCAAGTGTCATCAGCTGCCAGCTACCTGGTAGTCTTGCCATTTAAAAAAAAAAAAAAGCGGACAATTCTGCATGCCTGACAACCACCTGACAGCCATCGTCAATTTTCAGGCAGCGTCATGAAATCTTAAAGAATCTGCTGATGCCTCCTAATAACGTGGTAGCAGTTGTATTTGCGACCGTAGCCTAAGCTGCGTTCACACTGAACGAGATTTGTGCAGCAAGGGCGTCAAGTATTAATTAGAGGTGTAAGGGGGGAATCGATTGAGCAATGTATTGCAATATTTCATTTGGCAATACTTGTATCAATTTCAAATGACGCTCAAATATTTATGTGTCCTTCAGCATCTTACTTTTGTTTTCCACCTAAACCAACGACCGCTAGTTGGCAGCACAACACACCGAGCCTTACAAGAATCAGCTTATAGTAAATGTTCAGTCAACCTCGTTGGTTTTGTTATGAGACATAACAACGCTGGGCTACATTCCTGGCACTATCATATAAAAACACAGATTGTGGTACTTTGTATCTGGCTCTGATAAAAACAAGTAAAGCAGTGCAGCGGGTCATGCATGGAGCTTCGGCTTAAAAAAAAAAATAATCAAGAAATTGTTCTGATATATTCTTGAGATTTGTCGCAATACGTATCATGAGACATGTATCGCGATACGTATCACATCATTAGACTCTTGCCAATACACACACCTAGTTTCAATGTTAGGTCCCATGTGTGTCAGGTGTGATCAGAGGTCCTGTAGTACGATTTGAGTGTCAGACATGACATATTGGTCCAAGGGGACCAAGCTGCAGACATTAATGTCCAGAATTGCAAGTTCCTGACCAGAACTGGACTGCTAGACAAAACTTTATTTTAACTGGCGACCCTTACAGTTACAGTTTTTTTAGAGTTAGGATTATGATTAGAATAAATTGAATAATTTGTGCTCCCAGACGTCATCGCCTTATTGTCTTCAACCAAATCTCTCTCCGTCACTCTGGCATCACTGCGCTGCGCTTTGGATAGCATCTCAAGAGTTTGCACCAATCAGGAACTCTGCTTTGGCTCATGACGTGTTGATTAGATGATAAGAGAGTTTAGACCAAAACCAGGACACTGAAAAAGGAAAGTACGAGTGGACATCACTGATTGGATGATGATGTTTGCCCATCATTTCAACTGAAAGTCACATGACATGAAGCAACACGGACTTCTTTGATTGGATGTCATCATTCAGTCTAAGAGGTCACATCATACTTTTTCCGGTTTCTTATTGTGTTTTGTTTTTTAACATTTCTGTTTTGATGGAAATTAGTTTCCAAAACATTTTAGTTTAATTTTGTTTTATTTTTGTGAAATTTTGTTCTTTTTTCTAAAATGTAGTGTTGCTTTTTAACTTTTTGTTTTGCTTTTGTAATTTTTGTGATCTTTAAAATAATTTTGTGTCGAGTGGTTAGTTTGTTAAAAAAAAAAAAAAAACAACAATCAGATGTATCAGTAAAAGTGTGCAGTCTTGCTTTAAAAGATTACAAATCTCGAGGTTGCTTTCAAGTGGTAGGAGTGTGGTCTTCCAACAAGCTCACTCCTGATTAGTGAGACTGGTTGGCATAGAAATGTTGGCTCAGACCGACTTGAACCAATCACTACTTACTGTTATTGTTTGGTTCCAACATAGCAGTGTCAGTATTGTAAAAAAAAAATGGCGACAGAATTTTTTTTTTTTGGGGCCAGGATGTATGTAATCTGCTATGGGTGCCGTCACACTAATACAGTCAATGCTTTAACCTTAATTTAAGATCAACTGATCACAATGGAAATGTAGAACTTTGTAAAATATGCACTTTAGTAAAAGTCCTAAAACGTCACAACAAATTAATAAAAAAAAAAATGAAAACGCTTGCTCTACACAGTCATACAGCACTTATAGCTAATAGGAAAATTCAACCACATCATACATCTTAGTTGGCTAGTTCAATTTTTCTACATAAACAGCAGCAAGTATGTTCAAGGTGATGTTATAGATAAACACACTCTCCAATCTTCCACCTTTAATGGGAAAAAAACAAGATTCCTGTAATGCATCCGTAAAAATCTACAAACCACATCAGGAAATCCGAGGTCACGAGCAGACATCTCACCTGCTGAAGCTGGTTTTCAATCTCTTTGAAGACAGAGTGTGATTTGAAACCTTCCAGATTGCTGTCCTTTGAGCTGTCTGATGCACCTCTGGTGGACCTGAGGGAAGAAGGGGAAAAAAGGAAAAAAGTTAAGTGGAAAAGCAACAGCGCCTGGGAAAGAGGAGAACTCTATCAATCAGGCTAAGTGGAAATTGGGTTTTCTGATGGGCTGTTAATGTTTCCCTGAAAAAGCAGGAAGAACAGGACACACAACGAAAAATTCTGTAGATCTCAATTCAGTTCTATTATGAACCATTAATCCAACCTGAACTCTTCACAGAAAATATTAAACAACAGCAAAAAAAGCATCATTACATATAGATGTACGGAGCCCCTAAAGCAGACATGCAGCCCGGAAGACAGATCCGGCCCGCCCTGACGTTTGATCCGGCCCGCTGAACAATATCAGAAAGATTTTTTTTTCCATCTGTTCACACAGATCAAAAACCATGTAAAATGTGTTTTTATTCTCCCTTCTCCCCATCTGAACCTCCAAAATCTATGTTAACAGAACAGAATATTGTGTTTTCTTTCTACATCTCAGTTCCCCTGTCACATCTTGCTAATTCTTTCAGAGCAATTATGCTTTTGCGTTTTTTCAAACAGCGCACCCTGTTCTGTGTCCTGATTGGTTGAGACCTTCTCAATCATTGTCTCCATGTGTGCAGCTCTGCTGATCTGCATAAATATTTAATCGCGATCAGATCTTTGTTTCATTCTATTAAACTGGACTTACTTTTCTATGAAGGTTTGAACATTGAGAGTTTAAACAAGAGAGAAAGGAGTAAAAATGTTCGCGTGCACGTCAGAGAAAGTGTGTAGTGAAAAGTTTTATTGGCTTAAAACATCTTTAATTCTTTCTTGGATTTTATCAATCGTGGCTTATTTTTAGAGTGTTACTGCAGCCACATAAAAATGGTGAACACAAAATGTGTTGAGGTGAGAATTGGTTTAATCGATGACTTTGGCAGGGAAGTTTGCCAAAACGCCACAATGATTGACAAAAAAAGGTCAAAAGCATCTGGTACCCAATTTTCAAAAAAAATAGAACATTTAAAAAAGAAGAAGAGGAGAAACGAGATAAAGAAAAGGGTATCCTCTCATAACAAGGGACAGGATAGGACAGGCTTTTGATTATATTTTTGAAACTTGTTACTATTACTTTTTTTCTGGACTTATTCCTTTGAAGATCAAAGAGCGATATTTGGTCATTTTTTATTTCATTTGATATCATATCTGCAGTTAAGATTTGAGTGAAGTTAATCGATCAAACACTACTTTTGTTTTTTGTTTTTTACATACATATATATATATATTTTTTTTTTTTTTCCCCTTTTGGTCCGGCCCCTCTGTTTGATTTTAGAAGCCTTTTTGGCCCACAAGTTGAAAAGTTTGCCCATCCCTGCCCTAAAGGGACATCAAACCAAATAAAGATCTAAGAAAAAAGAAAAAAAACTGTGCACACCAGTTGGCTTCTAGTAAGCAACAGTTGCTATCTGGTCCGCATTAGTTGCTTTCTGGTTTGCATTTGTTGCTTTCTGGTTTGCATTAGTTGCTGTCTGGTGAGCACCAGACAGTAAATGATTTTTTTTTTTTTTTTTTGCTTTAATGTCTTTTTTATTGGCTCTGTGAAAATAGCCATAAGTAAACTAAGACAAAAAGCTGTCTAGCAAAGAGAAAAATGTAATCTAAAAGCCAAAAACAAATTGCCAGTTAACACATCATTAATAAACTGTCAATTAATGAGTTATAAATGGATGTTAAAGATCAGTTAACAGTTTAAGTGCCTTTAAGATCAACAATCGACTAACAAGCTCTTAGTTAATAAGTTATAAATCACTTGTTAACTATATGCCAATGATTTATAATTATACCTTATTTGCTAGTAATAAATCACAAACAAGCTGGTAGTAAATTACTGAGGAATTGTTAAGTATCAGGTAAAAGTTTATATATGCTACTTTATTTTTAAGTTGGAAATGTTCCCCTAACAGTTTAAAAATTAGGTACAGTTGTAACTCTAAATTACTTCTCAGTAAGAAACTATTAACTAATACATGACAAGTCATTAGTAAGCCTTTAACCAACATCTATTACTACTTAATAATACACAATTATAAACATTTAACAACCTGTTATTTAACAAATATTGTAATCATTAACAAACAGTTTATTAACGATTTGCAAATTAGCAAGAACAGATAGTATAGCTATTATAAAGTGTTACTTAACCTTGCAGTTTTTTTTACGGCAAAACCCAATTAAACAAAACACCCAAACCATCACATTAAGTATCTGCTTCATTTTACACCACCTAATTCTTTGCACATTTTTTTTTATTTTACTTTAACCCTTCCGCTCTCCTTGGGGTCCAGATGGCTCCAACCACATATTGTTATGCGATTTCTTCCATGACAAATGTGGACGAAGTGGGACAGGTTTTTACGTCTGTCATGGACATTAGTGAAACTCGAAAATCAGTGAAAAAAAAAAGTTCAGCGCACTGTCCTGTGGTGTCCAGATGACCCCACTTTTAATGTAAACAAGCTAAGGAGAGCGGAAGGGTTAATTGGACACGGTGATTAAAAAGAATGTAATCAAAAGCCCTAAATTGGGTAATCACTGCATGAGTGATCATTTTTCAGCTGGAAGGCAAAAGGATACTACCTCTTTTTAGCCAAAAAATTAGCAGTAATTAGTTTCATACCGTTTGATCAGCCATCTCAAAAGACACATTGTGTGGTTTTAAAATAAGACAAAAGATGGCCTAAAATTGGGGTGAGCCTCATTGTTATTCTTTTATATTAATATTTTAAATTCTTGAATCCAGAAATTTGACGTTTTAAAAATCGCTTCAATGTTACTTAAAAACTAAACAGCATTAAAAATTAAAGAAAACCACATCAGAAAATAAATTTCACCTTGTCAAGTGGTGTAAAGATTCGATTTTGGCCCAATGGTCCAAGCATGGCCCTTTCTTTTTCACACATAGAACAGCACAACAATGCCGAGGCGCGAGACTCTGTGAAAACCTTTGGGAGGTGCTGGAGAGGTCCAACCCCTCCCAAAGGACTTAACAAAATGTGAATGTGACTGTGATTGCAGAACATCTGCCCAGTAGAGGATTTGACCAAAAACTCTCATTTAATATATTGGTTTGTTTCATTTATGTTTATTAAAATACAGTTCTGAAAAGTAACCATAATTGACTAGCTGGTAGATTTATGAAGCCTTAAAGTCACAGCTGCCCTTTTGGGTAGATACAGGCTGTACAATATCAAAGTCATAGACTGCTAGGCAAGCATGTAGTCCAAAAATGTTTACAGTCAGTGATGGGGCTAGGACTCGTACTATACTAACAAATAGAGTGTGGTGTAAGGACACTGTATGGCAGCAACACCCAAGTGCATGTACATTATCCTTACAAATACTTCAAGATATATTTACCACATGTATGACAATGGTACGTTCCATTTTCATGCCACAAGGAAACTGCAAAACACACCTGAGCTCCCCTTCAGATGTAGCCGCTCTTCTCTACAACTCTACAGACCTGGATAACCCAAAAATCCACAATGCGTATCTCGAGATACGATATATATTGCAATATATCCCAGGACTGTACCAAAAATACTTTTTCACCATTTTTTTAAAGTATGATTTGAAAAGTATGACCTGAATATTAATGTAGCTTTCATGTCAATAAAATAGTAAAATTTATTTTATTCAAAAATCACAATGCTAACTAGCTAAATATTGTCTTGTCAACATTTTAACATGATACAAGTATCGCAAAAAAAATATCACAATATATCGCCGAATCGCTTTTTCTCTCCACTCCTGGTGACTAAGGCTTGAGTAGCCGTTTTGATTTTTAGACATGAAATTACATGTCTGAGATTAAGATGAACAAAGCAAAAGAAAAGTAAAAAAAAAAAAATTAAGATGGCGCCCTTCCTGAAAGAAATTCACCAATTTGTTAGATCTTTAATGGATGAAGAGCGATAAAGTGTGTGACCAAAGGAGGAGACATCATCTCTCGATACATTTAAAAAAAAACCTGTCGTGTCATGAGGCAGTTTTTATACTTCATTAACTATGACTTCAGAAGCTTTCACTCAACTCTTCAGATTTAACAAAAATGTATTTTTTATGAATTAAGTGTACATGTATCATGAGAAAAAAATCTTTATGGAAGCACTAAAATGTATTTCTGTTAAATTCAATTTTCACCCATGTTTTTGAGAGAACTGTCACTTGCTTACTTGTAACAAACCACCTACTGGTTACCAGGTGAACTGACCTGGCTCCAGAATTTTTTCCCAAACAAACAAAAAAGGAAGAAAGGATTTGGCTCAGAATTTAAGTGTTTATACCCTCAGATAATAAGGAAAACTTGTAAATTACAGTTTTAAAAAAAGGAACCTAAAAGCATCTTCAGATGGGTTCTTGATGCATTCTGATGCCTGGTTTCATAGCAAGAAGAGTCCCTTTTCAATTTCTAAGGATAAGTAAATGCCAATCACCTCATTTCCTGTGGGAAACCCATCTTATAAATTGTGACAACCACCGCTCCCCCCAAGCCAATGTTGTGCTGTAAGGCCACTTTGGCTCCTGGGACCTGTCTGCGGTCCGCCTGGCCTCGGAGCTGCCAGCACAGCTCTGCACACTGCGCTAGACCTGTGAGAGGAAGAGCAGAGAGAGATCGACTCAAGATGAAGTAAACAAGACTTAATGTCAGTATGGAGGACAGGTTGAGCTGAAAAAAACATCAGCTGTTATATGAAATGAAATGAGAGAAACATATGGAATATAAAAAGCACAGCGGCTGTTCATCTTCAAGGATCCTTAAAAAGAAGACAATTATTTGAAAATGTAGACTTCAAGAAAGGCTGAAAGAGCCAGTACCGAATAGATTGGAAAAAAGAAAGTCTCTCTTTTTTTTTTTTTTTTTAAATCAAAGCGAATACCTTTCTGCTCTTATTGCTTTCCAGTCTGCACATCTATCCTTAAATAATCCAACTGGTGTTGATGCTTTGTTGTTTTGTCTCAGAAAAAGCACCATAATGAGAGAGAAATAAAAAACCAAACATTGAATCCCAAAAGTCAAATTGCCGGTATGTGTGATTAAAGCGTTCGCGTTGAAGGAGATCAGAGCTCGTGCACAGGGAGAGGGCTGCGCATACAGATTGCAATATTTATGACACGACCGGAATATCTTCACAAAAATTAAAGAAGTTGTTTTTAACTAGAAAGAAAAACAGCAAATAACTTTTTTGACTTCCTCTAACACCGGGAGTCTTTTTGTATCCATGTGCACGCGTGAGTTCATGCACATGCGTGCTCATGAAATCTAAATGTCCCAAACGATATATATGCATGAAGCATATGAGCGGCTGCAGCCCTGATCCGGCTGCACTGTTTGCGTGTCCTCAATAATATGTGGCGAGATTACAGGAGAAGCCGTAGCCACCTGCCCCTCTCATGTAGGCTTCTGCCCACATGTAGGTCAAGTGGGTGTCAGCATGATGCCATCTAGTGGACAATGGTGGAATGGTTGGAGTATAATATTAGAGGAGAAAAATTTAACTTATCCCTAAACAGTTCCTTTTTCTGTAAAAAAAAAAATTAGGTATGGGATCTAAAAAAAATAAAAAATACAAAGAATGTATCTTATGAATTGGAATAAACTCACATCTAAAAAATGGAGATAAACAAAAAAAAAAAACAAAAATCACGTTTTGAAATGAGAAACAAAAAGGATTCAAACGCTAATAGGACCTTGACAATTAACTGTGTTTTCATTTTACATGCGTTTCTTTACATAGTCTTGAGTTCATTAATTAATAAATTTGTAAAACCACAATTCCATTACGGTTTTAAAACAGGAAAAAAAGACAAATTTTATTATTTTTAACTTTTTTTATACTATCTCCAATAAAAATTGTGTTGTTTTTAACATGATGTTTTTTCATGATGAAGGAAATGTATACAGAAATTTAAACTTAACGTTGCATTCATGAGTATTTGTTCAGATTGTTTTAATTTAGGAACAGACAAAAAGTACCTTTAGAAAAAGACCTTACAGTGATGTAGATTTGTGATGTAGAAAATATAATTATATCATTTAATATGAGATTATTCTGATGTATTCACTTGCAGACAAATAGATTCATGTGAGTCTTTGTTTTCCTGGTCTAAGTAGACATCTAGATCAAAACTCCAACTGGATAGCTCCAATACTGTTCACCATTTCTGTTGCACCAGTAATGTTTGGTTCGATTTGAGGGGCTGTAAGCTGGTAGCAGCCCTTAGAAAATATAATATTTTCATCATTATAAGGTGCTTTTAAAAGCCTTGATTAAAAATAATGTTTATATATAATAATCCAGAGTGCCTTATGTATTGATTAATTCGGGTTGTGCTTATTGATGTTGAAGGATTTTTGAAAGCGACACAGCGCACTGTCAAAATATTTGATTGGGTGTTATTGTCAAGACGCTAAAACAGGTAAAATGTTGCAGTGGGTATTTTTATGTATTATTAACATGGTTGGAAGTTAGCGTAATCACAGTAAAATCAGTTTTAGTGGTATAAATCTATTTTACTACTTGTTGCAAAAAAGGCTGGGGGTCACAGGTACTATAAATATGCTAACGTGGCTGACGCTTTAAACGGAATCAGAGGTTACCCAAAATTCTTGTAACAAACTAAATTACAGCAGTTACTCCTGCCAATTTTGATTCAGTTTGTCACTTTAATCGTTTCCCTCTTTACTTTGATGTTTTTTTTATAACCTCTTAAATTTCCATCACGCTAATTTGTTTGGGTTTTTTTTTTCCTTTCTCTTTTACTCTTGTGACCTCCTTTCACAAATGTCAAACTGTTGGGATTACTCTGTAAATATAAAACATGAAATTGTAAATGATAAACTAAAACAATACAGAGTTTGGAATTTTCTGGCATCATCTTAAATCTGAGAGATTTATTGGCTCGCCTTCCAGAGTTTATTTAAGGACATTCCTCACAATCTACATTTTCAGTTTCTTCTCTTTTGTTATTTCCACTGGGATTACTATGGTATAAACTAGACTAGGTGCATACTGATGTTAAATCTTGAAGTTTTGATCCACATGGATAATAGAGAAGATATAGTAAGAGGGGTTAAGAGAACGTTGATTCACAGGAGAAAAGCGGCACAGAAAAACAGAGATAAACATTTAAATAGACAAGAAAACTGCTTATCCTTATTTCCATCCCTTTTAACTGGCTGCTATGAAGAGTCCCGAGATGGGTGTACCTGTGGCTCCAAGAGGATGTCCTTTAGAGATGAGGCCTCCACTGGGGTTGACCACAAACTTGCCTCCGTACGTGTTGTCCCCTCTGTCAATGAGCTCACCAGCTTTACCTGCAAACGCATCAGGCAGACAGATTATCATGAATAGACGCATTCGCTGTTCAGCAGAGTCCATCAACAGTTTATTCCCACTCACATCGTACTTGTTTATCCAAAAAAACATCTGCGTAAGTGCTGACATTTTTGAGCAAATATAACCTTTAGAAGGCGATTGTCTGCTGCCTCGGGGTCACTGTAATAAATTTGTGTTTGACGGCTGCTCAGACTGATAAATACAAATTTCTTCCTGTTTTCCTGCACTGAAAATACATTTAAAGGTTATCTATAATGTTTTACTTTAGTTAAATATAAATATATTTAGTCATATGGCACAGTCTAGAGTTAAAAATCTAATTAGCTATCTTTTTTAGTTAGAGAATTTGTTGTCATGTTTTTCGCTGGATGAATGGAGTAGAATCGTGGTGAAAAAAAACAGCAACGTTGATTTTCTCAGTTTTCACCCGGAACATTTTAGCTTAAATTTCTTGAATTTATTAAGACACTAAAAAATGTATTTTTTGGGTGGGCTGTAAAGAGCTTCAAAATTGTTTGGCTTTTCTTTTTTTGTTTCCAAAGCACTTTTATGCCAAATAGCAGTGGATGCAGTTTATTATTTCCAAGACAAAATCATAAGTGTGGAGATTGTCTTTTGCCTGATTTTGCGACCTCTTGGAAATTCAACTTTGTGAACATAAGTCAGCTTGAAGTTTGGTTTGCCACAAGAGCTGCTTCTTAAATCAGAAGTGTTTTAGTCGTCCAGAAGTCTGCTAAAAAAACCACAAGTTTTGTAGATGCAGTTGTGACAAACAGTACCTTCATCACACAACCCCAACGCCTCGTAGGTGATGAGCTCATTGGCCGAAAAGCAGTCGTGCAGCTCAATCACGTCCACGTCGCTCGGCTTCAAACCTGCAGCTTCAAAGCACTTTTTGGCCGCCGTGCGAGTCATGTCGTATCCAACCTGAAACAAAGGAGGTCGAACCTTTCACCGACAGGAATGAGCTCTGGAATGTGTCCTTTCACGACAGCTTACCATCTTAATGCAGCTGTTTTCTGAAAATGAGGAAGAAAGGTCAGTGACCATCTCCTGAGCCACGATCTCCACAGCCTGACCCTCCAGATGATGCTTCTTGACAAAATCCTCGCTGGCTAAAACCGCAGCTCCGGCGCCATCTGAAGTTGGACTTGTGAGTGGGGAAAAAGATTCCAACAAATAATACTATTATTACTAATACTATTAAATATACTATTCATATGATGTTTAAGTAAATATATATATAGATAATAAAACCACCAATACTACATTTTTTACTGCTAAGCTCTATTTACATAAATCTTTTTTTTTCTGTCTTGAAAGTACTCCAATCAAAATAAGAGCCAAAATTTGTCTTTCAAATTATAAGAGTATACTTATACTTTAAGGGAAAAAGCTTTAAAGAAGTATAAAGTATAAGTAAAAACTGAAAGCAATAACGTGAAATAATACATTCATGGTTTCTTTCCTTCGACAGAACTCAAGAAATTAAACTTGGCGCCGATGTTTATTAATATTAGTAAGAAACAATGTTATCCCATGATAAATTTTATGTAGCAACTATTTTATTTAAATTTGAATAACTGACAAAAGATTGATAGTTTTATTAAATGAGAACCTGTGACAAGTAGCAATAGTCAGAGGTGATCCAATCTGTGAAACAAGCTGTCTAAACTAAGGAGGAAACTAAGAATGGTTTACACAAAACTTTAAAATCTAATAATTTTATTTTTAAAAATAGAAATACTTTAAATATCTCATATCATCTGCAGTGTCTAAGAGAAATCTCTATATGACAGACACAAAACTGACAGTTTCTACTACAGAAGCAGCACCACATTAAACAGACTGTAACTTTAGTGTTTTTAACATGTTCTTGTGGCCTTTTTATCACGATGGAGTACATATATTAAAAAATACTATCATTTAAAATGCATTTCTGAGTATTTCTTTATTTGAGTTGTTGTGAATCAAGAGCAGACAAAAAAAACAGTTTCAAAAATAGTGTATTTGTGACCTAAAAACTACAATGCGGGCCTCAAACCCCATTCTGATGCATTACTTGTAGACAAATAGATCCATGTACGTCTCGGTTTTCCACAGCCAAGCTGGCATCAGGCTGGATAGCTCCAATATTGCTCTACTTTTTTTTTTTTTTTGCACTAGTAAATGTTAGATTTGGGGTCTGAGGGGAACAGGGGGTGGAAGTGCTCCACACCAGCAGTCCTGCCACAACTTAGAGGAGAATTTCTAATGAATTCCTGCCACTCTGCAGAATGTATGTCTTAGAAAAATACAAGTTTTTTTGGTTAAAAATGGCATCATCATAATTAAAAAGACCACTGGGAACGCTTTAAAAATTGCTCGAAAGATGATCTGAGTGGGACTTAAAGCTAAAAGAAGAAGAAGAAGATTCACAAATCCTGCAACTTCTCTTGACTGAAGCTACTTTTCAAAGAATTAAAGAAATGCTTTTAAAAATGTGCCGTGTTTAGATCAAATAGTTTTGTGAAACCATGAAAAGAAAATCCAAGAAAAAGGGAAATCATCAGTTCAAAAGATGACAATTTCTGACATTATTTAAGAGCATTGGGGCGGCTGTCACTCAGCAGAAACAGCTGTCATCAACCTAATAAAAAATGACAGTTTACGTAACGATGTCAGTGTTAGAGACGTGGAACGCTTCAAATCACCACACATCTTTCAAAGCCTGAGTTACATTTGAAAATTGGGAAAAGGTTATTATCCTGGTTGGGAAATCTATGAACAAAACGAAAAACAATCTGCTCCCAGCTAGAAGCGATCGGTTCATTGTTCATTTTTAGACAGCAGTCGTGTTATTCCTGAATTGAGTTTTATTGATCTCACAGAGGAGAAATTCTCAAACACTACTTACCAACACTGCAGGAGGGTAAGGAACTCAAACACCTTCCTGGAGTTCATCACCTGCTCCAAACTGTACTCATCCTGGAACTGGGAATACCTGCATGAGCAGGTAAAGAACGTCAACAGCACCGCACTGCATCGTGGTTGTAACTGATTTATCCACAAGATAAAAGCCAAGCTAAATTATTTTGTATATTTTTTGCTGTCTCTTACGGGTTATTGGTGGAATGTTTGTGGTTTTTCCAGGCAATCTTGGCAAAATGCTCTGGTTTGGTGCCTGGGAGATTTAAACACATACAGTCAAGAACAGAAGATGATCTGGTGAAAGAACTTTAAAAATGCCTTTTGTTTTTTTTAATAATAAATACAGATCAAAAATGCATTAATAAAAAAGAGATTACAATCCCAAAAAGTTTAAACGTTTTAAATCTGAAGACAAAAGTTGTGATTCAGCTGCTTTAAATGAATAGGAGACCAAAACAGGAGCTTAAACATTATTTCTGATGAGCAGCCCAAACATCTCAAACCAAAATAAATCGCTGCTTTTAAAGAATTTTATAAGAATTTACCATATTTTTCCATATGCTCCCTGCCGGCATTGCCAAACATCTGTGGTGCTGCTGGAGCTGCAGCCATGCCGTAGCGGTTGATCATCACTTCCATGTGCTTGTCCATGGGATTGGTTCGATCCATAAACTGCAAAAGACAAACAAACCCATTTGAACAAATTTAAAGAAGCACTAAATGAGTTTTCTTTCCAAAACCAGAGACAGAGCTTCTGTTGAAGGAGTGTTTGCAGGTTGGATTTGGGTTGGCAGGGAGGATCTCTACCTTAGTAGATAAGGAACCTCTCTCCATCTTCTCAAAACCAAGAGAAAGGACGCAATCAGCGAGACCTGCAAGCAGAGAGGAATATTTCACTGGCTGGACTCGAGAGGGATCCTCAGAAAACCAGGTTGAAAATAGGAATCCATAGATTAACTCTTGATTAGAGTGAAAAAGTCAGCAGAAGACTTTGGATTATATTATAACTCCATCCGTCAGCACCTCACTCTCCTTGGTGGAACACCAATGCTCTCCCAGACCAGACGAGTCAAAGGTCGTGTCCTAGTTCCCTCAATACTTATGCACTGTGAGCTGTTTGCAATGTTGTCAGTGTCTGCGTCTACAATTCAAACGTTCGGAGCCCTAGATACTTCCCAGATGTCTCTGATGAAAAACTAGTGTGCATCAAATACAGACCACAATACATTGTGTTTGAATGATTTTTCATTTGAAAAATATGACTTTTCTTTTCTTTTTTAAATCATCCATGTTTTCATCATCAGAACACAGTGGATTCATAAATAGAATTCGTAAATTGTTGATATTTATTAGGTTTTTACTTCACCAAATGGAAGACGTCATATTTGCTGTTTAAATAAAAAGAAGAAGCAGTGAGGATGGGTCTGAATTGTGTTAAAATCCAAAGCACTACATAATCCTGCACTTTAGAGTATTTTATGAGTTTAGGGAGTAATGAGGGAATTTCAACACAGCCATAGTCTCTCCAACACATCTTGTATTTTTCTAGGGGGTTTCAACCAAAACACTCCAAGCTCCTCCGGGGAGGAGACACCCACCACCCAAAGGAAGGACGACAAGGGAGCAGAGTAATCGACGGCGCAATTCACAGAGATGGAAGGCTATCTAGACGGACGAATGTTTGTCTATCCGTCCGTCCGGTCAGTCGATCGTTTGATTGAAAATAATTTTTAGCAGTAAAAACAAATAAAAAAAATATAAAAATGTATAAATATATCAAATCAATTTAAGAGATGAATTCATACATGTATTAAAAATAAACAACAAAAATGATGCTATCTTCTCGACTTAATTGCTCCAAATCATAAATACGGTTGACATAGTTAAGCAGACAATAAACACACGACACACTAAATCCATGAAACATAATGATTGTCAAACAGAGTTTGACGACTTGTTTGAAAGAGAGTATGAAAATAATCGAGCTAAGCTCACCTCCCATGATTAGCTGACGGCCCATGAACAGAGCAGTGGAGCCTGTAGAGCAGTTGTTGTTGACGTTGATGATGGGGATCCCCGTCAGACCTAAACCGTGGTAAATAGCCCTCTGTCCAGAGGTGGAGTCCCCTAAAATAAGAATAACTCACTTTACATTGTTTAACCAACTTTCCTTACTCAGAAAACTACAAAAAGCAGTTTTGAGAATACTTATTCATGATAAAAGCATTTTAGTGCATTCATTGTTCACTTTTTCTATTGTATTTTAGATCTTACCGTAGACATAGCCCACACAGGCCTGTTCAATGGCTGAGTACGGGATTCCTGCATCTGCCAGAGCCTTTGCACCTGAAACAATTTGTTGTTAAATCACAGATTTAAAATATATATACATATAAAGATATTGTTTGATTTCAATTACAATTCAGCGGCATCACTAAAAGATAAGTACCTGCCTCCTTGGCCATCTCGGGGTAGTCATCATTTTCTCGGGCTCCAGGCTTGTCGAACTAAATAAATACACAAAAAAAAGACAAATAAAACAATGAAAGTAGGTGTTAATTTTTGCCAAATTATTATTATTTTTTTTTTATTTTAACCAAAAAGTTTTGGTTTAAAGATAAGATTCGATAAAAAAAAATGATGGTCCCGATGCATTTCATACTTAAGAACTGCAAAAAATTTACAAAATTACACAAAAAAGCTGTCATTATGAAGGTGAAAGTAAATTGTTAAAATAAATAACAACTTGCATATTTAAAAAAAAAAATGAAACTGGAACATTTACAAGATATATTTTGCTCTTTTATATAGGAGAAAAAAGAACTGTTTTGCTAGTCTGATCATCAGAACCAACCCTACCAACCAGAGGAACATCTTCATACATCAATGCAGCTCCAAGCAACCCAATCAAGAGAACCACTACACTGCTGGCTATAGGTGCACGCCACCACACATCTTCACTCTACTGAAAATTGATGAAATAGTCTGTAATCGTGTCTTTGAAAAATAAATCTCAGATTTTAAACTCCATCCATCCATTTTCAGAATCTGCTGCATCCATTTCAGAGCCACATGGCTGCTACAGCCAACCCAGCTACTGCTGGGCAGAGCCGGGGTTCACACCTATGGACACCAATAGACCTATGAAGCATCTTATTTGTTTAGACTGAGGGAGAACGCAAGAGTACCTGAAGAAAACCCCACAGGGAGAACATCCAAACTTCACACAGAAAGGACCCAGCCAGGACTATGACCAGGGCCTTCTTCCTGTGAGGCCAGAGCAGTAACCACTGTGCAGCAAATCATGATGTATTTTCAATTAATTTAAATAACGTTAATTGATCATATAATTAGGATACAAAAGAGGGAAAACATTTTCCATTTGAACAAAATGCTGTCATTAAGTCTGGCAACACAAGTGGAAGGGGAGATGACGATGCTCTAAATTAATTGATCATCAAGCAAGAAAACTAACATTTATCACATTATGGGAAACCGAGGGTTAAGCTGACCCATGTCCAGTAAAAGCCAAGATGAACCAGAGGAACAGGAAGAAAGTTAAACACTAATATCTTCCTAATTGTTGCCAATTTTATCACTATAATGTCAAATGAATACACATTTATTTATAGAAGTAATATTTGTGAGGAACCTATTCATTTGTGATTCAGATTACAACAACACAACCAAACATAATAACCACAACAGCAAACAGAGCAAGAACCAACTCTCAACAGCCTAAACCAGGGGTCGGCAACCTGCGGCTCCGGAGCCGCATGCGGCTCTTTAAGCGCTGCCTTGTGGCTCCCTGGCACTATTTCCAAAATGTTGGAAAATGGAAAAAGATGGAGGAGGGAAATATGTTTTTGGTTTTAATCATTGTTTTAACCCCGAACAAACATTGACAGATTGACAGGATTCCGGTCTGCCGAGCGTTTCTGCATGGTGCGTTCACTGACCTCAGGACACCGGCAGCAAAACAAAGCAGTTTATCATAGAAAACATTGAACCCCAGAACTGATCCTTATAAAATCAAGGGATTAAAAAGTCTCGCCATTTTTTTCCCCTGAAAAACTGCTTTTTCTGAGGATTGTATAAAAATGTCAAAAGCATAGTAGCGGACTGAGTTAATGTCTGGAGTTCATTGAACACAACATGCGCAGTGATCTGTCAATCAGCTGTTCGGAGGTTTGGGTAAATAAAGGGGGAGGGCTGGTGCATGAGACGGAATGAAGGCGTTCGAGGTATCCCCTACTAATATGAAGATAGTGATACAACTTTTATGGAGTGTTCTGCTGCTGTTTTTCTGGTTAACCACCAAATAAAGAGACTTAAAACAGATGAAGTTTCGGCGTCTCCGTGCGGGAAAGAGAGAGCGGAGCGCTTCATTTTTCATTATCGATTATCTCGTTATCACGAGAAAACGATTTAAAAAAAAGTAGGGCAGGGCGCTTTCAGCGTCCGTAATTTCTGATTTTTGTCAATATATATTTGGAATGACACTTAAGCCATTGGCTGTAGCTAGTCCGCTCCCGCAACGCAACAGAGCCGTGACTCTAGCGGTGTAAGCCCGGGGTTAGGGATATTATTGTGTTTGGTTGCTCAGAAATGAGGATAGCTGCGCTGATTTGGTGTCAAAAGAGAGAGAGAGAGGATACTGCTGCGTTTTACCCATGCACTGACTTGTTTGGCATTTGCACAGAAATCAAACTTAAACTGTATTCATTTGATTTTATACACTTTACCTCTTCAAAAGGCTGTTGTTTTATTTTTATTAATGTATGCTGCATTTTATTGCACTCTGTTGCCCAGATAAGGGGCACGTTATGCACGTTCCATTGTTGTTTTTACGAATCCTCAAAATAAAAATGACATCAGAAATCGAATTTCTTTATTGAATTCCTTTAATTTCATCAAAGCGATGAAACAAACTGTAATTCATTAATATTGTAATGAAGTTAAACTTCATCCTACAACAGTGTAGTCACGTGGTGATTCATTCTCCACAGGATTAAATAAACATTCAATCATGAAGGTTCATCATGTATTTGTAACCAACTTAGTCATTTTGATAGTAGGCTAATATAGCTAATATAGATACATACAACATGTGTTGCCTTCATTATAAGACTTTTAATTTTTTGCGGCTCCAGACAGATTTGATTTTGGTTTTTTTGGTCCAATATGGCTCTTTCAACATTTTGGGTTGCCGACCCCTGGCCTAAACAAATACCCTGAACAGAAGAAAACAACTAAACACCAATACCCAGAATGCATCACGCCCTCCACAAGTCCCGGACAGGGTCATTCCAACACTTTATCGATTCATTTTTTATTCATACAGATTAACCACTTTAATAAATGTGTCCAAAGTGAGTTCTAATATTATTGATTCAAAGATTCGCTTTAATTTAACTTTGTTTATGACTGTGCTCATCCTTGTTTATTCAGTCAGAGATCAGGCCGTTATCTGACAGTCATCGAGCAGACCTTTGGCACAGATTGAAGCCCTCAGACGCAATTTGTATCTGTGCTAAAGGTGGACTATGATCAGAACCTGGGGCTGCATGACCAGGAACGGTTCGATCCAAATGACGGGGATTCAGCCCACACTCACCAAAACCAAAATATAATGGAGCTAGAAAGCCGGTTTTAAATGTGCGAAATTCTGCAAAGTTGAAAACTTAAAAACCTGATAATTTATTGAACAGTAACGTCTAAACACCTTAATGCTCCATCTGGGAAAATGTTGCTGGAAAAAGTTAGCTAAGACAGCTAGCATCACAACTTCAACAGCTGACTCATATTCGTTTGCTATTCGAGTTTGTTAACCAAAGTAGGCGTGTGGGTGATACCTTTGTCATGCCCACACCAATGACGAAAACTCGGTTCTTCTTCCCGGGTGCCATGGTAGCGCGCTTGTTCCAAACAGGTCCCGAACTGAGATCTGGACAGCGGACAGAGAAGTTGCACTGACAGCCACTGGTGAGCAGGCTGACGTTTTCATCAAAGATCGTCTATTCACTGTTTGATGCATGACTCCGGGATCAACAACAATTAGGTTCTCTTGAAAGGTTCCAATCCAACCAATATCATACATCTTAAACAATATTCATATTTTGCAATTCATAATTATGTTTAGCACAGAAATTATCTTAAAGAAAATTATAAGCAAAATATGCGCTAAAATCTAAATGTTTATTCTTTGCAGACTAAATCAAAAGTACCTGTAAAATGTAACAGAGTGAAATGTCTCGTGATCGTTAAAGCCCATTTATTAGCTTGAAATGCTTTAAATAAAGTTAAGAGTTATGCTATTTGTGTCATTTAAACATCAGACATTACTTTACTTTTGACAAAAAAGTGAACTTCCAAACCTAAATTCTGAAAAATAATTTTTGTTAAACTTGTGTATAGTATTTTTTATTGTTCATAGTAAATAGTTTTGTAAGATGTCATGTGAAAAAACAAGTTTGTCTTTAAAATATTGTTCCCCAGTTTATGGATGATGTTAGTTGTGACGTTCAAACAATCAGTATGCAATAAAGTATAAGAAACCACCTTTTTCTCAGTTTTTATTGTTTTAAACAAAAAACTTTCATCTTTATCAAATGGTTCATGTTTACAATCATGTTCAACTGTCTAGATCTGCCTAATTTGTTGTGATGTGCAACAAAATCTATTTAATGTGTGTTGGAATGGGGGGGGGGTTGAATTCAGAATTGTAAACTTAACCTTTATTGACAAAAGTAGTAAAAGAAAAAATACTGTGGAAAATAAAGCATGGGATTACTCTGATCAATCCAGGATGGGATTAACTGTAACGTCCACATGCATTTATGTTCTTTATTTCTCACAGTCCACGGTCTCCAATTAGGAAGCCCTCTGGTCTTGCAGGAATCAGAACCAAGTCTTGAATCTTGGCTGTAGTGTTTCATTCAGTCCCTCCTTAAGGTTGTGGGATGACAGCATCAACACTTAATGAACCGATGAGTGACCTCATAGATCCCTACTGACTCGCTGGCCTTTTCATCATAGTCTGTCCAGTCCAAAAAAGTTGGAAAATACAGGCATACATAACCAAACAGAACATTTTCTAAAAACAGTCAATGAGTTCAGAGTGAAGCAGGGACTAAAAATGAGTGACTTATTTCAACTTGAGTGTCAGGAACAGTGTGTTCGTCCTGAGGCTGAACCTACTTTTTCCAACAAGTTGACTTCAAGAAAAGGAGTTCCGGTTTCTGCTCCCGCTGCAGCAAAGCCAGCCTATAATAAACCAATTTATTATTTCACAGTCAAAGACACGGAAGAAGTATGAAATGTTCAAAATGGACAAAAGATAATCAATAAAAATGAAAACACTTGTATTCATGCGTTTCCCCAAACAAGCTATAAGAATTAAAATTAACCAAAACAAAATATTTGTTTTTTTTTCCTGTCAAGATCTTTTTTATGACATTTTAAACTTCTTTAAAGTTTTGAGAACAACCTACAAACAGGCAAACACTAATGTAATCTCTTTACTGGGGCATGAAGATATGGGAATTTTTTAAGCTCATACATTTATTTCCAAGCATGTGACCCATTTTAAACAACAGACAACAACCAAAAGACAGCACTTACATTTGCATACAGTTTTTTTACTGACCTATTATTGCTACAAAATCATTGCAGGGGGGCACACTGCTGGCATGAAACTGAAGATCGGATCTGGCATTTTGCAAAAGCATACATCCCTGAACATGGCCTAGTCTTTTTAGCTTAACCACAAGATGCAAAATCTAATATAACAAAAAAAAAGAAAAAAATGTAATGTAAAATGTAAATGTAATGTAATTAAAAAAAAACCCACTACTTTCAAAAAAAGGTCCAATGTATCAACAGTCACAGTACAAAAAAAGAGGGGGGAAAACTCTTCGAACATACAATAAAAAAGGATAGACTCAAATGTGAAGTGTAAAAGTTTACAGAGAGAAGAAAAATGTCTAAATTATCATAACAAAATTTTAACATGACTTGACAAAACATATTAACTTTCTGGCTCAAACAAACATTGTTTTAAACTCACTTGTGGCTGGAAGTCAACAGGCTCCAGACCTCGACACTCAAACTGAACCATTGTCTTGAAGGTTTCGTTGTCTTCAGCCTTCATTCAAACACAGACGCATACAAAAAAGTAACTACAATTGAACATATTCAATTTTCCCTTAACATAACATCTGCATTTATTACAGTACTTTTGCTTTAACCAAAGTTTTCTGTTATATTTTCAGCTTGATGTCATCACTGGTATGTCCACATACAGTCAGATATTTGTTTAAGAAATAAAATATTCACTTTTTATTCAGATCGATTTTGATTTTTCATTCGATCTTTAAGACACAGATTCAATAATGGCAGCAGGCTGCAAGCATTTGTCTTTAGGATTTAGTAACTGGCAAAAGCATCACAAACAACCCAAAACTTTACAAAAGCCGTAAAAGTCATCCTTCTTCTCTAGTCTTATAATGCTTCCTGTTGCCATGTCATAAAACGGGAACATTACTCACACACAAAAATAGTAAATTATGAATACAGTTTTTAATTTTTTGTTTTGAGGTAGTTAAAAATAGACCTGCATGTGGACCACAAGTGCTGACAGGCATTTATCAAATGTTTTTAAAACGCTTGACACAGTGTGCTTTTGTGCAGAAAGAGATCCTTGCTTACATTATATGCTGTTATTGTGTCCGCCAAGATATCTGCAAGTTGAAAAAAAAAACATTAAAATAAAGAGCTTTAGAAAAATGATCAACTAAATGGGTTAAAATAACTCGTGGGAATACCAATTGAATTTTCCCTTGCACACAATTTGCACTTCTGCACCATACTGGCATGCCCTCGTCCTCCTTTTAAGGGCACATTCTCCTAAGAAAACATCAACAAAAACAAACGTTTGATAGAAATTTCCAAAAACTATGAACAACTAGGAAAAAATGTGCAGATGTCTTTTGATTCTTACCACTAAGGTCACATATTGCCATTTGTCAGGAATTTCACCACAGTTGCCACATTTAAGCTAAACAAACCAAAGGGTAAAAAAAACATAAGATCAGGTGTAAATCAGTTATTTAAAAAGATTGAGCTAATTTAAACTCATGGGATTTGCTGGAGACCGTATCCTACACAAAATGCGCCTCTAAAAGCTGTAAAAACATCTTAAACCTTCATAAAAATGCATGTTTTACTTATTTGAAGCTTAAATAAGCAATAAATAACTGACAACATAGTGCAACATGGCAACTTAGCATGCTAGCTTGACAGCAGTGCTACCTTCAGAAACCACCGGAAGTCTTCTCCCAACGGCCTTACGTTCGTCACGTTTTCTAGGGTGGCTTTAAACTGCAGGCCAAATTTCTGTATGATAAAACGAGAAGTTTGGATTTAAAGACCCGATACCTGGGAGCACGTTTATTCCAGAAATATACACAAACGGCTCGAACATACCACCATGTTGACGCTCCGCCTTTGACTCTATATGGTGCGTTCACGGTCCCTCGGAAATGCTATTATTGTACCATGCACATGTGAATATCTTCGGGTGTGCACGTTCCAATTTTAGGATCTAACTTGGGCATAAACACGCGTATGTAGAACCAACACGTTTCTCATTCACGAAGGTCTTAGCAGTGCGCTTCCTGGAGAGGTGTGTGGTTTCTCTTACTGTCTTTAAAAGTAACATTTTAACTTCCAAAGAAAAATCGTTCAACTCTGATCATCATGGCAAACTATCCTTTCCATGTTAACGCTATTCTGTAAAAGGAAAATTTTGAACATAAAACACAAAATTCAGCTCATCACCAACCTTTGCAGACTTCAATAGCGAGAAGCTAAGAAACTGCAGGATGGGAAAGACATCGACCATAAAAATGTTCAGAGTTGCAGTGTGATTCTAGAAACTTCTCCAACACTTTATTAATGTTCAAAATTTTAAGACAGATGACAAATTTTAAAAACCAGAAGAAAAATACACAAAAATGCAATATTTTGTCAATTTATTGACCATATAGTGATTCATAATTTCATTCATTACAAATCAGAACCAGTCTTAAGCTCCACAACCATACAGAGGACGTCATTCAGTTTCTTCATACATCAGAAATACAGAGCGGTCATTCAAAAAACAAAAGAAGTTGAAAATGGTTTTCTGCTTGCATGTGTGGATGCTTACTGTACAAGTAGTGAACCTGAGGCAACTTCACTGAGGCATTGTGGTCCAATTTTTTACAGGACCGATGACTGATGTATTGCTATGGCATTGTAGATGAACCGTCATGGTTAACCTGAGTGTGCACGCACAACCTGAAACACAGGGCTGTCCCGAAAGCCTCCAAATACGGGGACATTAATGAAGTTATTTACAAGTTTGAATACTTTGGCTCAACGTAAAATACCTTAAATCAATCAGAAAAAAAGGGGAAAATGAGGGAATTTATAATTTTGGTTGGAATTGTTTTTAATCAGCAGCCGGTTTAATTCTTCAGTCATCACTTTAAATCCGACTTTCCACCACACAAGTTTGGACAGTAGTGAACAGAAGTAAAGCAACAACCACCCCACCTAAAAACTTAAGTACGAAAACACTAAGGAGATTGTCAGTAGAGTGCAATCTTTTCAGAGTTTTTTTTATTCTTTTTTGTTTGGAACCCTTCCAAACATCTGAAATGCCCCGTTCATTGGGGGGTTCAAGTTTTATCAGACATAGGAAATAGAAATAAAAAGATTGCTTTGACAGGAAGTTCCTGTGAGCAGCAAGGGATACAAAAAAAAAGAAAGGTTTCCATTTATCCTCCTGACAGGAACTCAAATCTATGTTGAACACTTAAAATCCAAGTAACTGACAAGAGCGGAGCAGTCGCAATAATACAAGGCATCTCAAATGATTTTTGTCGTTCTCCTCCCGTCTTAAATACAGTGAAGCCAAGAGGCTTTTTGTTAACTCCACCACTACACCCCTCTCCTCTCTGAAGAGAGGTGCCACAGGGTCAGTGGGGACGGCTGCTGGATTCTGAAGTCCGCCGCTGCCGGGGCGTCCCAAGACCACTCATGCAGCCGTTGTAGCGTTTGTTCAGCCCGCCGTTCAGAATGTCCTGGATGTGCTGTACAATCAAGTTGATGGCCACTGAAAATACATATGAAGAGATACTATTAAAAAAAATAAACATTTTGTCAGTTGTAGTCTTTATTTTAAAGTCTTACCAACACACGTAAGATTCCTCCAAAAATGTGATTCAAACATGCTCAGAATGTGGCTAATGCAAGTTTACACTAATGGATTATGTCAGGAAGTAGACAGGAGTTCTAGGACTTTAGTGCTTGAAGGAAATGAGGTCAAGTCTGTTTTTTGACCTTACCAAGATTATCTGCTCCTCGTGGAATAATTACGTCTGCATACTTCTTCGTCTACAAGAAAAAAAGATACATAATTAGGATAAAGCTGTACAATTGATCCATATTTGTTTTTATGTACAAGTCAGTTATACACAGTATATCTTCCAATTGTAGCCCATCTCTAATTGACACCAGTTCTTACAGGTGCTTGTTATATTTTGTTTCTACTGAGCAGTTCGGACCAGTCCGTTCCAGTTTACAACGGTCCAGGAAATTCAAGTGAGTGTTTCCATTGGGTGTAGAACCATCAGGGTGCATGCGCGGTGTAAACCGATGTCGTAGCTGTGCGTAACAACAGTGCTACTACAGCAGTTCTCGGTATTCGCAAGTTCGGCGTGTTACAATGGACTTCATCATGTGATGATGGTAACTCTGCCCTAACTGGTCCGTTCCCTTTTTCTATGGACCTACAACAACGGGGGATCAAAAATGGTATGAATTGGTCCAGTCTAATGGGTCGATTTTAAAATGAAAATGCTCAAAATAACATCCAGAACCCAACAAAAGAGATTTGGAGTACCAGAGAGGCCAGATCGCAGTGGTCGGACGTTATCGTATCCAGTGGAGGTTCCTCTCACACTTTTAAAGTTACATAAAGAGCATCAGAACCGTAACGCTTGCCACGGAAGACCCATCTTCTCTGGGTTGTGCAGATGCCGATATCTGTAGTATTTGTGTTTTGATCCAGTGTAGTGATGGCCAAAAAACACTCATCCAATTCCGTGCAGTGTCATTCGCCGAAGGACATTCTGGTGAGGAATCTGCACCACATTTTGGGGTGGATCTTAGAGAATGGCGCAAGCAGACGGGTGATATTCAGAAGACGGCTGCAGAAAAGGGAGCAACAAGCAAACGATTGCTTTGTGGGGCTGCAAAAATAAAGCGGGCAACGAATTATAAGAACTGGTTTGAACGTGGATAATTGAGCAAAGACGGGAAAGGTGCAGGTGCCTCCAGGAAAATGATGGCATTGATTTGCTTTCAGGGAATGAAATCAAAGAGGATTTTTGATCAATGATTCATAAAACCGATTTGAACAATATTTTCATAGTTTCAATAAATCCTAAAATGTTCATCTGCTGTTGTCTGCATTACTTGACCAAATTTCCCAGCAAAATGAACCTAATAGACACCACTCCAAATGACATCTTTCTTTCATGAATTTTGAATAAAAACGTCTGGGCTGCTATTCGAAGATAGACAATATTTTAACCACTTAACTACAGACTTTCTTCAAAGAATATAAACAGTCTCATGCCATCTAGTGGCCAAAATTTGCAACAGCAGTGTGCCCAAACCTTACAACTACAAAAATTTTAACTTACAGGTAAACAAAACTCCTCAAAGGCCGGTTTCACAAACGTGATGTACTGAGTGAGAACCTGCTCCAGCTCTCTCTTGCGCTCAGTAGTGTCTCTCAAGACTGAAACAAAGACAGAATAAAACTCATTATTTCAATGAACTCTAGAACCTTTTATCAATGTAGAACTTCACACCATTAGTTTTGTATTAAAAATTACAGGCTACAAATGAATTATCAAGTAAAAATTAAAAAAAGCTACAATAGAGGCTGTGGACGTCAAAACTCTGCTATACACCTCGACGTGAGAGCCGCGTGTCTGGATCTGTGTCAACAAAGAGCTTCATCTGAAACAGATCTCTGATGTCCTGAGAGTAGAACATGAGGATCCCCTCAAAAAGGACCACATCGGCCGGATACACCGTAATAAACTCCTCTTTCCTGGAACAACACACAGAAAAGTTTCCTCTTCTCTGTGAGTATTTCCACACAGAAAAAAAGCAAATAATGACTAGAATAAATAATGCATGGAAGTAGGGCGGGGCAGCAGTGACATCAATTTAAGGAGGATTTGGAGAAACATAATATGATAGGAGCTAACCAAACAATTATATACAAGAGGTGGCTTTTAAAAGTAAAAATAATTATGTTGATTACAAAAAAGGTAGATAAAAATATGTTCAAATCTCTAGAATCAATTATTTAACCCCAGCTTCATCCTATAGAATAAAAAATAACACCCTGTACATTCAGTTTGTCAGTTTTAGTTGTGTTTAAAAAAGCGGACTCACCTGGAATTGGTGACAAAGTCATAAACAGGGATCTGCACCGTCTCCCCCTGCAGAATCTGTCTGAGCGTGTGCATGATCAGCTCGCTGTCGAAAGCATCTGAAGAGAAAGAAACGACATTTCTTGTTGCAGTTACACCAACACACCTGCAAAAACCACTTTAAGATTTTCAGGTCAAATTTACAGTTGTTTTTTTTTTCTTCTATATGGAGATAAAACTCCTTCAACCCCACCCTGCTTCAAACAATAAAATAATGGTTCACGAACAGGTGTGGCTTCCTGTGAGTCCCAGCAGAGCTGCTCCATTAATAAAACATAAATAACCCTTCTTATGCTACAAAAAACAAAGTATGATTTTATCCATGGGTGTTTTTATCTCAACTACCTTAAAAAAGACAGAGTCCTTTGCCAGTAAAACAGTGCCGTTACATTAAAACAAAAAGAAAAGATTGTGTAACAACCAGTTTGGTGTCATCTTACCTGGATGATCAAAGTTGTACTGGCCCTTCAACGCCTTGGCTTTCTGCTCTGGAGTGAGAACCCTGTAGAAGCTGTCCTGGCTGAGGATCACCACCTGTCTCTGGTGGTGGTCGATTTTGTTCTGTCCCAGCAGCTCCATGATCTTCTCGCACACAGACGACTGAGAGCATGGACAAATAAAGAGGTTTTTCCGTAAGAAGGAAAAAAAAAGAAGAAAAAATATAAACCAGTATGAGAATAAAATTGTGAGAATACAATAGGAACTTTACAAGAATTAAGTGGTAAAACTATGAGATCGAAATTTTACAGAAAGTCGTAATCTTAAGAATAAAGTCGAAATATTAAAAGAATGAAGTCGCAAAACAACAAAAAAGTTAAAGTTGTACAAGAATAAAATTGTAAAACTATGAGAGGAAAAGTCTAGTACCAGCACAGCGCAGCTGTAAAATAAGAAAAAAGTTGAAATGCTTTATTTTTGAAAAAGTGCAACTTGTTCTTTGCAGAATTACAATTCTTTAAGTCATAAATGTGTGATTATTTTCAGAAACTGATTTATTTATTAAAAAATTGTGCATCTTCATTCTTGTAATGTTACAACTTTATTCTCATTTATTTTCTTTTGTGAGGAGGAAGCTCTATGAAAATTACATATGCAGAGGATGGAGATGAAGTCTAAACATAATCTATGTCCCCCCGGCTATCCGCTTGTGTCCTCGCTGACCTCCCCTCCACTGAAAGAGCCTAACCCAGTGCTGACTGGACATTCCC
This sequence comes from Oryzias javanicus, assembly GCA_003999625.1. Classification (NCBI taxonomy): domain Eukaryota; kingdom Metazoa; phylum Chordata; class Actinopteri; order Beloniformes; family Adrianichthyidae; genus Oryzias; species Oryzias javanicus. The sequence goes on from CM012453.1 coordinate 17,622,249, forward strand.
TACAGCCTGAACCTCTGCTGCTTTATGTGACCCTCTCCAAAAAATAAAATTGTGCAACAATGAAATCTGGATGCCCCACTTCTGCGGAGAGTCCCTGCCATCTGCAGCACTTTTGAGTGATAAGGCATGTCATGACATGACCATGTTTGACATGGCAATGCTTCAAGGTAGAATGCCTCAACAATTCATTGAGGAACAAAAAAATTAATTCATAATTATAACTAAGAAAATATTGGAAATCCTTTATAGCACCAATATGGAAAGAACATGGTGGGAATAAACTTGACTAAGTTTTTCCATGCTTTATAGCATTTTTAAGTCTGTAATTCTTCAAGTGAACGTATTGACACGGAAAAAGATATCTTTGCATACAGTACAGACAATGGATCATTTAATGTTTAGACTAATCTTGGAATATAATCAATGCTGACTTGTGAGAAATGTGATGACGTCTGCGTTTTACCACACTCGGTGAGTCAGCTGTTGCTTCTACAATCAATAATACCGGTACCATTCAAAGAAAGAGCGTTCTAAATTTAACTGTGTGCGCAGAGCGAGGTTCAGACCAACAATAAGGGCGCGTGGGCGAAGCTCGTCTTTCCCAGATTGGCATCTTCAACATTTACACGTTTAAAGCGGGCTACACTTAAATTCACTTAAAATCGTGTGATATATATGTAATGGGGTATAAATATGCATTGAATGAAATGCTGTCGGTCAAAATGCTTTATATTTAAACATTTTGGCCTCTACTATTAACAAACAGATGGCACAGCTCGAAGAATGAAGCCCGGCTTTTGTTTGAAAGCGTACGGCACTGCTAGCTTACATGTGATGGAATTTAGCTAGGAGAGCTAACAAAGCTAAAAATAAAAAAAAAAATAAAATCACAGCTGTGAATGAAGGTCCCAATTTCTTTGGAGTTTGCGTACAGTGACACGTGGTTAATGTAAAACGGTAGTGCTTCAAAGTCAGAAAGAAAAAAAAAAATGACCGAGCTGACAATGAAGGCTCAGCTTTGCGTCATTAAAGCCACGCGGTCCAACTAGCTTTAGCATCCGGCAACAGGGCGAGACAGCCACGTTTGAATAAAAAAAATCTAAAGATGACAGTTTACAGGACACATAAATAAGGCGGTCGTAGTGCCAACCTTGCCGCTGGCTGTGCCACCGGAGACACCGATGAGGAAAGGTTGCCGGACACCGTTGGTATTCTCGCCATGGTCTTTAAGAAGAGTCTCACTGTCCCCGGCCATGCTTGCAATGAGCCGCTAGAACGGCTGTGAGGGGAAGATTATTGATACGGAGCTCCTCCCACAACTCCACGTCACATAAAATGGCACACTTTTAAATTTTATATGATTTTATTTATATATATATTTATTTTCATTTGTGCCAAATTAATAGTATACAAAAAAAAAAAAAAAAAAAAAAAAAAAATCAAATCCCAAACCGTTTCTTAAAAATCAAATCCCACACCAATCAACACCTAGCAAAATCGGCTTTTACGTTCCAATGGAATTCTGCGACGTGTCCCCGCCCCCTCAGCTGTGGGGGTAAAACTTGTGGTTATGCTCATTTTTCTTAGTTTCTACCATAAACAATTTAAAACCTCTTGAAAATAAGGAAACTTAAAGTAAGTTGAGAACTTAAACGCCTCCGTTGCAGGAATAAAATGTAGTTGTTGTTCTTCTAATGTCAGTTCTTCACGTCTTACCTGCCACTCTTTAGGTTCGATAGTATTTTCGAGAAAACGGCTCGGATAAAACTAGCATGCTTCTTCAAAGGCTGGCTGCGGCCGTGCTTGTCACCTCGCCTGTACGGTGCCTGTCTTCGGGCTCGGTGACCATCACAGACCCCTTAAACTACTGGGCTGGACGGAGGAGGGCTGGTCAAGAGAAATGTAGCAAGGAGAATGTTTACGAACCAGCAACAGGTAATACACACTGAGACTTTTCTTTGCTAAATGGACTTTGACCAGTCTTATGATAAAAGTCTTATGATCTTTTATTCGCCATGTTTTATGCCATAAATGCTTATGAAATGTGACTTTTTTTGAACATTAGAATTGAAAGTTATACGAATAGATATACTTATTTAAAAAGGAGACTCACATCTGGGTCCCCAGCCAGATAAAATAGTGTTGTGTCAGGATTGTGCAGGGGCCCGTTTCAAGAAGAAGGTTCAACAAATTTAGAGTTGAAACCTGAACTTAGAGTCACTGGACTCAAAATTCGCGAACTTAGAGTTTTTGGTTCCAGAACAGCTGAAAATGTTTGATTCAATCAACTTGTTAGAACCAGAATCAGATGCGAGCGTTGCGAGCATCAAAAGCCCTGATCAATGGAGCAAAGACAGCACGATTCACCATGGCAACGGGAACAAACACCTGAGACTTCCGGCGACGGAAATTGATAAATTCCTACAAGCATATGCCGACTACAAGAACATTTACCGCAAGAAAAGAAACACAGCTGCAGCGGTAAAACAGAGAGAAAACATCTGCAGAGTTAATGCATACGTCTACATTTGAATCATTTCAAATAAAGAATAAATAATAATATCAGGAAGGTTATTTTGTCACTTGTTAAGTAAGGAATGGTTCTTGATCTGTTAATAATTTAACCAGTCATCTCCATAATCTCATGAATGACCGTTTTCCTCAACCCCCCCACCACCACATACACACACGGATATCACTGCACGCTAAAACGAAACACTGTAGCTGCCTGGAATATGTTAAAATAATCATTTACTTAAATGTAATTCTTAAGACTTAAAAAATATTCGCTGAAAAGGTTTTTTTTCCATAAAACTTAAATCGAACTTAAGACGTCGGAAGTGGAAGCAGCGTTGCTGACAACTGAGTTAATACTTGTCGTATAAAGTTATGTTGAGAGTTGAAACCGGTTCCCGGTGTTTGAAATTTAATGATTTCCATTGTTAAGGGTTTCAAATGACGAAAATAAAACTCTTTATTTTCAATAGTAAATCCCTGGAAAAACTCACTATTCATAATATCGCTCAAATAAAAATGAATCGGGGAAACTGCATCAATCGACTCATGTCATCAAAATCCTCTCCCGACATAAATAACATTTCCTTTGGATTAATCCAGCCTCCTCTCTACGGATCCTCTATGAATGGACTTGTCATTTTTGGTTTCTGCGTGGTGAAAATGTGACGTCTCTAATGTGAATGTTCTCTAAATATTAATGAAGAACTCACATTTGAATATCTCTCACTTTAAAAAGGGGCAGAGACCGCAGAGAACTCTAAGTTTCCTGAAGAAAACCTGCTCCAGACCAGGTGACGTTCACAGACTCAGTTGCCACAGTGATTGATTCTGAGTTCAGCTTAACCCGCTTCTTGAAACGGGCTTGGTTTCGCCCACTTTCACGGGTTTGAGTTATCTCTCTTTCTGAAACCGAAAACTCAGAGTTTTGCTGAATTTGGAGTTCGCGAACTCAGAGTTCCAACAAAACCTGCTTCTTGAAACGGGCCCCAGATCTACAAATCCATTTGTTTATAAACATTTGATATCCATGATGATACTTGTATATTTAAAAAAAGAGGAACTCCATAAACTAAGCTTTGTTGACTGTTCAAGTTTGTTTTACATTTGCAGGATGCGTCTTGTGCCATTTGGAGCTTTGTGGTGCTGATGAGGTCAATCAGGCCGTCAACGCTGCCAAGTCAGCGTTTGGCTACTGGAGCAAAATGTCTGGGATGGAGAGAGCGAGGGTCATGATCGATGCCGCCCACATAATTGAGGTATGAAACAACAAAAACAAAACCAAAACGCACACTAAAGCAGCGCAACCAACTGTAGTGTGGCTTTGTTTTTACTTTGTTGGACTGACTGAGGTAATAGAGTTACTAAAGTATTTTGAATGCTACTGCATAGAAGGAACCCTGTTTCTTGTTCTAGTTTTGTGTCAGCTTGAATGCATTTGTTAGCATTTTATGTGGTTTTACTCAGAGCAGGAGAGAGGAGATTGCTGAGATGGAGGTGGTCAACAATGGGAAGTCCATCACAGAAGCCCGCCTGGATGTGGATTCTGCAAGACTCTGCATAGAATATTATGCAGGACTGGCCTGTACTCTTGCAGGTTAGCAGAAAATGCACATTCTCTTTACTTAAGATAGTTCCAACATACCCTAGACCAGGGGTCTGCAACCATAGGCAACAGAGCAGATCCATTGTGACTCTCTGGTTAATTTTTTAAAATCAGTTTTAAAAAGTAACTTAAAAATAATTTAGTAAGGTAAAAAAGAAAACAAATTCAAAACTTTAACCAACTCATTTACATACAGTTGAAGGACAGTACACATCACCCCATGTGGTTCCTGACAATAGTAGCAGTAATTCTCCAACAATCCATCCATCCTTCATAGTTTATCAAAGTCATACCAAAAACACTGACAGATTTTTGAGCACCGTGCATCACAGAAGATCAAGTTGAGATCTAAATTAATACTTAAGTTTCACCACATTATAAGGTGGACTTTTTTATTTTTTAACAAATTTTAAGTTTACCTTATAATTCAAGAAATACTGTAGGGGTCACTTAATTAGCTTTGATTTGAATTTTATATATTAAGATTTACTCACTTATGGTTGATCATAATGGTAAAAATATTGTGAACACAAATTGGTGTTTTGTATTTCTAAACGGGGAAATTAGACTTTGTGGCTTTTACTGGGTTGTAATCAGTAAGAAATTGATGTAGGTTTCAAATCCCTGTACTACACTTTTTTTGGCAACTAAAAATCACTATCTTATAGTATGATTTATTGGGAATAAATTTAAATAAAGTTATCAGAAAAAAAAACAATAAATAAATTTAGATCATATTGATTTTGTCTAAAATTGAACATAGTTCCCCATAATGTACAGTTATATTTTAATTATATAACGAAAAGTCTGTTTGAAAAAAAAAAAAACTTAAAATAAATAGGGCTGGTTATATCGATTGTAATTTCCAGAAACAATTCGATTCGATTCATAGAACCCTGAATCAATTCGATTCCATTTTTTTTCTCTTTTTTTTTTTCTCAATTCTTTCGATTTTTCAATTTCATTCAATTCAATTTTGAGTTAACACATTTATCCACATTTGTTTAGAAATACATTAATAATCTACTGTATAATTTGAATATATTTATATCAATCTGATACAGTTCACATATTGTAGAATGTATTGGTGAAATATTGAGATTGTCAATATCATACAGTGTAACAAGAATTCTCAAAGACAGAAGTTCTAACTAAAATGTTCAGATCAACATTGTAAACAGTTTGGCCACTAGGTGGCGATCGCGCTATAGCATTACACTTTATTCCAGAAGAAGACGACAGTATAAATTGTCTCTTTTAAGAATATTTCCTCAAAATAGTTTGGAAATTTAATGCCTGCGAGTTTATAAAGATTCTTCATTTTGTCAGCAATGTATTTTTAGGTCAACCGAGCGTTAGCATTAGCCGTCCTATGGGGACATAGGACATCAAATCGATTTATGTCTTTTGTGAATCGATTCTTGATCTAGTAAGCTTAAAACAACTCAAATCGATTAATCGATTTTTTTTCTACAAATAAACAGGCAGAAAAGGGAAAACACTCCCTTTTTTTAGTTTAACTCAGAAAAACAGAACTTATTAGTTAACAGAGGCCAGATTTTGTAGAATATGTATTTGTTTTAAACAAATTATGGCCATAAATGTTTGCTGAGAGTGTATTTACTTCTTCAAAAATACTAATGCAATCAAATCAATTTTTTGCTTATTTTTTACTTTTCCAGGACTGAAAAACTTTTAAAGCCACATGGCTCTAATATATTTTTAAGTAATAAGAAAAAGCCTTTTTATAAATATATGTTAGACTGTAATTTAAAGAGCAGTATTCCTTGAAATTCTGTGTAGTAGTTTTAATAAAAGGGGAAGTTGTTTAACCTATTTGAGTAAAAAACTATTTTTAAATGGATCCTACAGCACAGCAAAAAAAAAAAAAAGTATCCAAAAATGAATAGAGTGGATACTAATTCTAATATACTAATAGTGAAGTGAATACTGAAGGAGGACATGACAGTTAAAGAAACAATATCACAACATGGGTGTTTATGCCAGCTTAATCCACAAGAACCTAACTGGTGGTTTCAATTTGTTCATCTGACCTTTGTTGACCTCTTGTTTTAAGGCCAGCATGTCCAGTTGGCTGGAGGATCCTTCGCCTACACCCGCAGGGAGCCCCTGGGAGTGTGTGCTGGCATCGGGGCTTGGAATTACCCCTTTCAGATCGCTGCATGGAAGTCAGCTCCAGCCCTGGCCTGTGGTGAGGAGGACTCTGTCACTGGAAATAATCAAACATTTTTTAAATGAGTTTGTCTTAAAGGCCTACTGCAAATGGATTATTTTCCAGGACATAATTTCTGTAGAGCTGCAGTTCATCTGCAGTTCAGGGAGCTTTCCAGCATTTTTTCTAAGTAACAAATACGATCTTTTTCCTACAGCATTTTTTTGTCTGCCCCTGATTCACAACAGTTTGAATGAAGGAATACTCAAAAATGCCATTTTGACCCTCATTTTCTATATTTATGTCTTCAATTATGAGGAAAAATCCCACAAGAACAAGTTAAACACCATTTTTAACCAGAGTGGGGCTTTAAGGAATTTGGCTACAATGAGCTCATTCTAAGAAATCTGAAATCTTGCCTGTAGATGGCGCTCGAGCACATTTCTCTTGTTTTGACAGACTTCATTTAACCCTAGACCACTATCCCCGGGTGATTTTTCACTCGAGCAAAAGTATTTACATTATTTTAAATTTGTTGCATTTTTGAGTGTCATGGGTCCCTCGGTAAAGTCTTGTATGTCCCAGGAATGAGTGGACCAAGGGCCAAGTGTACAGTATCATTTTTTCTTCTTCTCAAATTTCTAAATTCCATTTTCAGTTCTGTTATTAGGATTTCCCTATGGTTTTTTTCCCCACTTTGTTGCATAAAGCACAGTTTGAAATAAAAAAAGACTACTCTAATTCGTGTATCATGTGTTGTCACATCTTGATCTATTTTTATGAGATCGGGTAAAAACTACCCGGCAAGAGCGATGGTGTAACCTTTTATAGCGAAAGTGTTCTAAGGTTACATGAGTCAAACAGTTATCATGTGTTCCAGGTAACTCCATGGTTTTTAAGCCATCACCGGTGACACCTGTGACGGCGGTCTTACTGGCAGAGATCTACGAACAGGCCGGCGCTCCAGAGGGGCTGTTCAACGTGGTTCAGGGAGGTCAGGAGACTGGCACCCTGCTCTGCCACCACCCTGATGTAGCCAAAGTGTCCTTCACCGGGAGCGTGCCAACGGGACAGAAGGTCACAGACGACCAACCTAGAAAAAAAGATTTTTGTTATCGAGTTCTGTGCGTTCTGAATGTTCTCTCGTGTAAATCAGATCATGGAAATGGCATCAAAAGGGATCAAACCTGTGACGCTGGAACTCGGGGGGAAGTCCCCTCTAATCATCTTTGAGGACAGTGATGTGGAGAACGCTGTGAGGGGGGCGCTCATGGCCAACTTCCTCTCTCAAGGCCAGGTAAGGCCAAGTCTCGTGGTTTGGATTGTGACTATGAAATGAAGGATTCATCAGCATTTTTCCATTTGTTTTAAAGGTCTGCAGCAACGGTACACGGGTTTTTGTGCAGAAGGATCTCCTGGCTGAGTTTATGGAGGAGGTGGTGAAAAGAACTCAAGCCATTTCCATTGGAGACCCTCTGTTGGAGAGCACCAGAATGGGAGCACTGGTCAGCAGACCCCATCTGGACAAAGTCTTATCCTATGTTGAGCAAGCAAAGAAAGAGGTAACAGAATTTCTACATTTCTCAATCTGTTTGCTGTAGACCCTGATGTTCATTTGCTGTTAGGGAGCCACGGTGTTGTGTGGAGGAGAACCTTTTGTCCCATCAGATCCCAAACTCAGAGGCGGATACTACATGAGTCCTTGTGTTCTTGGTAGGTCCTACTTCTTTTTAAGCATTCGAGTTTCCTTGTTATTTTTTCACAAAGATCCACGTCTGTTGTACATCTCTTAGGGGACTGCACAGATGAAATGACCTGCGTGAAGGAGGAAATCTTCGGCCCAGTCATGTCTGTGCTGTCCTTCGAAACAGAAGAGGAGGTGCTGCAGAGAGCCAACGACACAGCACTGGGACTGGCTGCAGGCGTCTTCACCAGGTTGGTCCGCCAGAGACGGCTGCAGCTGACTGATGAATGTGCAGCAGGATCCATGACTATGTTTACATGCATGTCTGGATAAAATATGCTCAACGAGACTCATAGTTTGACAAAAACATGGAATTTACCAATATGCTGCACTCCATCAACTGATGCATGTGGATGAACAGAAATAAAGACAAGAATATTTGTTAAATTCTGAATAGGAGCTCATTCTTGATAGTCTTTATTAATTTTGGTGTGTGTGTAAACATGTCCACAATTCTTACCCTTTATCTGCTGTAATAAGGGATGTGAGGCGAGCCCACAGAGTGGTCGAGCAGCTAAAGGCCGGCTCCTGTTTCATCAATAACTACAACGTCACTCCTGTGGAGGTGCCGTTTGGAGGCTTCAAAATGTCAGGTAAAAAACTCTGCATTTTCATTGGAAAGTGTTGCTTTCTAAACCTTCTTTTGTGCAGTATTTATAGTCGTTTTAAAGTCCCCTTCCAATGAAAATCATGGTTTTTGAGTTTTTAACATGTATGTGTGGCATTTTTCTTCTAAAAGAGAAATAATATAATACGAAATCATTTCATTTTAGCATTTCTGAATATTTCTCCTTTCAAATAGCTGTCAATCAAAGTGCCTGAGAAAAACTCTGGGTGAATTCCTAAGCTAGCTACCCCGGATGCAGCTCTAGGGGCCAGAGAAGAGAATATAGCGAAGAATATGACAAGAATATAATGTCCCACTTCTGTGCTGTAAAGGATTGTAATTCAGTGAAAGGTCATACTGATGTTAGCTTTCATTATTTTCCCAAGAAATCTGAGGAAAAAAATTATTGGATTTATTGGTCACAGCAACGTCAATAATTATTTGATTATTTACGGAAAAAGAGAAATTTTTCAACTGGATGAAGCCGCAGGTGATTGCATTGACCGCTCGTATTTTAATTGCGTCCAAGACGAGACTTTTTTTTTTTTTTAGTTGGCCTCACGTATTTAAAAAGAAACTGAAAGTAAAATACCATTAGCTGTCACAAATCTGCTGTTCGTGTTTGATCCACCTAGGAGCGGCGAGCTGCAGTAGCAGCGGCGCTCTTTATAGCAGCTTGCTGCGCCGCTGCTTTGTTTATAGCAGTTCCGCTCAGGATCCACCGGGTGGTTTACCCGGAACCGTTCTCCTAAACGTAGCCCTTCATCTGCATCTAAAAACGTCAGCACTGGCTGCACACATTTACAAAACGACGCGCGATTAGACCCTCTCTGTATTCTGGCATTTCATTTTGTTTCATTTCTTATTCAAGTGAATTCAACAATCATCATGTGCAAGCATAAAATCAGTTATGAACCCCAGCTAGTGCTGCTGCAATGCAGCCTGAATGGTCATGTTTTTTTTTATTTTTATTTCTTCATGGGCTCATCAAAGTGTGTGTCTCGCTAGCTTGTCTGTGGGGATAAGGGGCGGGGTTACACAGCTCAGCACCATAAGCCACGCCCACACAGAGGGATTTTTGGAAACAAAGGCAACAGGAAAAATTCCACATCCTAAATGTCTTAAAAACAGGCTTTTAAAGACATTTAGGATGTGGAATTTTTGTTAAATAATTCACAGCTCTAATTAAAACTCCACTGGGAAAATTTACAGAAAATGTAAAAAATTGTTGTAGGAGAGACTTTAGGGCTGTAAAGCCCCTCACTACATACTTATGCACTTTTCAGATATTAGCACTTTCACACTGATCTCTCTTGTTTAAACTCTCAAAGTTCAAGCCTTTGTAGAAAAGTAAATCCAGTATTATATAGTATAAAAACAAAGATCTACTCGCAATTGAAGATTTATGTAGATTTGGAAAATTGAACACATTCATGGAGGAGAATTGATTGACAATAGTCTACTGTCAATGAGGATGCAGAACAGATTGCAGTGTAAAATAATAAAAAAAGTTATAAAAAACATGCACAACTACACAAAAAATAACCGCAAAATGGAAAGACTGAAAACCTCAATCAAGTGACCACTTTGCTTTTATAATTGCTTTCAGCTATTGTTTTCTCTGTAAGTTTGAATTATTTGACTAATCCACTTGAAGTGAAAAAAATACTAACATGTTTTGATGGTGTTGTTTATTTTTTTTCTAATCATTGCACAGGTATAGTGAAGAACGGTGTTTGTGGAGATGGGAGATGTAGACAGCCTGTTCTAGAGCAGAAGCTACAGCTTTAAATCAGAATAAAACTGATGATCTGAGCCTGTCTACCATGTTTGAAGAACCTCCTCTGTGGACTACCATGAAGAATGAAACTGTGATTGATGAAGTGCATTTGGAAATCAAATGTTTTATGAATTTTTTTATAATAGAGAACAGACTGATTTTTTTATAAGCTGGTGTTTCATTAAAGCAGTATCTGATACACGAAACAATGACTTGTTTAGTATCAACTGAAGAATGCCTGATTCTTGATCATTTATTATGAATGAGACTACCATAGAATGTTAATCTTTGCAATGATCTTTATTTTTGAAACTCGTCACCTGAACCAATTTTTAACATAAAGCAAACGAATGAACTTAAATTAGCTTGTTTTTTTTTGTTTGTTTGTTCTTTTACACCAAACAGTGCCAAAACTCTACAAATCTAACATGAACTGTGTTTGTAAGCATCGCAATAAAATGCTAAATGAAACTCCTGCACTTGTCTGGTTGTCTAAACTCGTCGTTTCTTCGTCACCAGAGTTTTGGTTGCTGCTTTTCTCTGAGAAAACACAAAAATACAAGAACTACTTTTCCTGCATAGTTGACTAACAAACTGCAATCCATGAGAAACTCTACTATGGTGTGTTTTTCAGTTTTGTGTACAAAACTAACGATCGATCGTATTGTACCTTTTGCAGAGGTCTTGCAGGTTTCTTGAACTGTGCTGACTCTTCAAAGGAGAGATGGAGAGTAAATACTAAACATTACGGTAACGGACAGGTTGTTTTTTTTTTTTGGAAACAGCCTTACCGTCATCAGAAGGAAAATCCCTCTTGGTGTCGATTTTCTTGGAAGAAGCCTTAAAAAAAATTAAACTGTCAGATCTGGGAGCATGTCCTTGTGTGGCCTCATCACACCAGCACTTCTGAGCTTACCTTCTTTTCCTCATCCACAGAAACTGGCTTACTCTCCTTCAGGTAATCTCTTCTTTGAAGCTTCTCCACCTGACTTTGCTCCACAGACACTTGGACTCTCAAAGCGTGATAAGATGTGTGCACCTCACCCACCTTGAAGTGCACCGGCATTCCTTCAAACCACAGGTGATCGTACACCCCCTCCTTGAAGCCTGGAGGTTGGTAGTCTGCAGGGGTGACTTTGGAGGTAATAGAGCAGGAAAATATAAAATCCACCGAAAATTTCAAACCCAAGACAAAGAGCCACAAAGTTCCTCACTGTCGTCGTAGTAGTAGAGCTTCATGGTGAGGTAGACTTTGTTAGGAAGGGCATCCAAGTTCTGCATGAGCAGGAAGAGCTTCCTGATGAGCAGCACCGAGGCTTGCTTGGTGTTTTCCAGCGTCACCTGCATTTCCACGTTTTTGTTCCTGCAGTTGAACAGAACTTCTGTCAAAACACACTCAGTCGTCATATGAGAGATGCAAACACGTTTACAATCCAAACCTAAGAATGTCCATTTCTGGTCCCTTTTCAGTGTATCTGAAGTTGAACTGATAGGCCTCAATGATGCACTGTAATGTATAACAAATGTAGAAGGTTTTTTTTTTTTTTGCCATTAATTTAAAAATTGAGATTTTCAGAGCTTACTCACATTAGGATTTTCAGGATCGGTGTACACCTGGAGTGGAACGAAACTGAGCTATCCGCTTTGGCTGTAGATCTTTTTAAACAACAAGTTTACATGTACTTACCCCAATGGATATAACCTGAAGCTGTTAATGTGAAAAAATTTAACAATTTTAATAGCTTTCATTCATAACAGAAATATAACACTGGCAAAAAAAAATAAAAAGTTGTGCATTCAGGTAATGACTTACATACTGTTTCTCCAATGCATCAAAGGATCCCATCAACCTAAAAAAAATAATTTTAGGGAAGAAAAATCAAGTGAAGAATTTGCCATCTAAGCTTATGAGCTACAAAAGCTCTTGTAGCAAACAAAGAAAACTTTATTTTGGTTCAAGGTATAAAATATTTTCACCACTTCACAACTTTACTAGCGCCTGGGGTGTTGCCGTTTTCATGCAAGACTTTGATGCACATGTCTGCCAAAAACAAAGAACGAATGCAAATTAAGTTATAAAACCATAAAATCCGCAACAGCAAATAAATATTGATTAAAACATTTTCTAGATTTCTTTTTTTTTTTTTTTTTCTCACTGGCTGCATATTATTGTCTAGTGTCCTTACCTGCAAGATATCTAGATCTGTAGGCATATTCAGGGAAAATCCCTCTAAGGTAAGTGATGGAGGACACCGCCACAGCAATCATCCTCTTGACAAATATCAGAGACTCTTTCTTGGTTTTCAGGTCGTTCAGGAACAACCCTGGCCACTTAAAATATATATATATAAAAAAAAGTCCAGGGTTTTAAAGTGAAAACACCAAAGTTGAATACTTCAAGGATACTTTTAAATATTGAATATTAACAAAAATAGAAAAGTAATTTGATTAATAAATAAATATAAAATAATAATATTAAAATTAAAAAAAAGTTCAAACCTCTGACGTTTTCTCCTTGTTTCTCACACAGACCTTCCCAGATGTCATTTTTTCGAAAAATGTGCTAACGGCTAGTTAGCTAAACCTAAATGTTAGCAAACGAATTAATATCTATTAATGTCCGAGCTGTAATTTTAGTAATAGCTGTGTTTTAAAGCAGGAGAAAGATTTAAATAAAACTTTACCTGATATGTATAGATATTATCGGGCTCTAAAACACCACTGAGTTGTTAAAGTGAAGGTTGAAATAGCTAGCTTAATGGGAAAATTAGCGAATGTGATTGCGTCATCGTCTTCCCGCGCGGGAAGTTCACGTCAATATTTTGTGGCTGATGTTAATTATGTTGAGAAATATATATATATAAGCTTTGATAATAAAAACATTGAACATTTGAATTTATTACTTTTTAGTTAAGTAATTAAAGGAAATACGTAGTTTTACTTATTAATTTATTACCCAGTTTTAAATACATAAATGCAGAGTAAGAAAGATTTGTCTTAATTTTGGGAGATTAAAAACTGAATTTCAATTTTGCAACACTTACTATTCATACTAAAAATCCTACCCTACTGTGGAACGATGAAGTTTCTTGTTTGACGAGTAATCTTTTCAGTTAATTTTTACTATTTGTCAACCCCTTTCTTATTCACTTGTCCTTTGCTGGTATTTTGTGTACAATTCTTATGGTCATTGCCGTGTTTTGGATGCATTTGTCTGAGTGGTCTTTTTTTTTTATCTATAAAGTAAAAAAATAAAAAAAATTAAGAGTTTTTATTTATTAAGCTAAGACCAAATAAGATTTATCTCCATTTATCTTTTTATTTAATTTATGCTTGCCAGTTAAATTTTAATACATGGCGTCTATATTATATCAGTTGTCAAGTTTCATTAAATTATTCCTTGAGAGAATATTTTATTTTGCTTATATTTGGTTTAGTAAAGTTTTATAATATTTTTTGGTTTGATGCAACAGTTTTCAGTGATGCCAGTTTAAATTATGTCACTAGTTGGACATTTGAAGTAACGTTCTGTATATTTTATATTTATAAATTTGTATCTTTAATAACTTTTGAAAAAGTGAGTTACATATTCCTTAAAATGAGTCAATTTGTTCTTTATTAGATGATCTTACAGTTTAAAAAAACAAAAAGAACAGTTCATATTTTTCCAATAACAATGGCTGTAGGAATATTTGTGTAACAACAATAAAGAATTGCAGAACAGTAAACATTTAAGTGTCAGTCTGAATGTAGCTCTTTGTAATACAGGAAAAAATACAAACACCTAAACTTTGGTCCACATGGACAGGAGACCATTCCAAAACAGACACAGTGGAGACTTACACATTGTGCTAATTACCATTTCAAAATACAGCTCCTACAGCAGGCTAAAGTTTCAGCTTCATTACTGTTTGGAGAAAAAGTCTTTGCTCTTCTGGACATCAGGCTTGATGGTGTCACTTCCTGGCTTCCAGCCAGCTGGACAGACTGAAAAGATAAGAATGATGAGCTGTATATTCTACTATAAAAAGTTAACAACATAAAAAAAAAAAAAAGTAGTTTTTTTCAATAATGCAAAATTTAGGTAATTTTTAATTCCAAAGTGTGTATGTGTATGTATATATATATTTAAATATATGTTTCAAACTAAGTGCAATTATTAAAAGCCATCAAGGTAGAGACTATAGTGACATCATACCTTCTCCATGCTTGTCAGTAAACTGAAATGCTTGAACCAAACGCAGGGTCTCCTCAACCGAGCGTCCAACTGGGAGGTCGTTGATGGTTATTTGTCTCAGGACCCCCTTGTCGTCAATGATGAACAGACCTCTAAAATTATGCAGGGACAAAAAAAAAAAATGTAGCTTTTAATCACAATTAAGGTCTCATTTAGGTATGTGCACAAACAAAACTGACAGTTGTGTCACCTGTAAGCAATGCCTTCATCTTCTTTCAGGACCCCATAATCTGTGGAGATGGTGCGGCGCGTGTCAGACACCAAGGGAATCTTCATTGTTCCCAGACCGCCCTGTTTCCGTGGTGTGTTTGTCCTGTCAAATCAAAAGAAAAAATTGAAAGGGCAAATCATTATGCTAAAAAAAAAAAAAAAAAAAACTTGAAATACCATGCAAAGTGAGAGAAATGAGAGTCCACCGAGGCAGCGATGACTTCACATCCAATCTTCCTGAAGTCATCAGCTGCGTCGCTGAAGGCGATGATTTCAGTGGGACACACAAATGTGAAGTCCAGAGGATAGAAGAAAAAAACAACATACTTTCCTGTACGGAAAGAGTGAAACAGGAAAAACAGTAAGTATGAGGTATTAGCACTCCTGCACACTGTTAATTACCGTTTACAAGATGGAGGTTTTTACCTCTATAATCTGACAGCTTCAGGTCCTTGAACTGGCCGTCAGGCATCACAGCTTTAGCTGTGAAGTCTGGAGCCAGGCTTCCAATCTTTGCGTTTCCTGCTGACATGTTTCTCCTTACTGAAATACAGAAGGAGGAAGTAGTGGTAAATCAGAAAAGCCTTCCTCATTTATCATTTACCAGAAAAAAGAATATGTGCACCTGTGGAAGAGGAAGTACTACTAGAAGTAGTAGTTTTACTCATTTAAATGTAACGTATAATCATCTGGATATGTGAAATTTAATAGAATGCAAAGTCAAAATTGTAAGAAAAACAATAAAAACTGGTTGTAAATGGAAGTGGGGTGGGAAGTTTCAAAATAAAAGCGTCAAGAGGAGAGGATGATTGATGCTTCGAAAAAGGAAAAGAAGAAACAAAATCAGAAGGTTATTTAAAACAGTATGCATTTAAACTAGCAACTATCGCAGCCTAGAGGGCACCTCTTGGTTTTGTTTCACTTTTACGGAAATATTACCTCGTTTTAGGGAACTTGGTAAATCGAGAGGTTTTCACAGCCTCGAAGCGCTTAAAAAACGTTAAGTGGACAAAAATGCTTCAAATCTAAAGTCATTAAAAGGCAAGGGTTTTTTTCTAAAGTTATGACAAATTTATTTATCATTTCATTGTCCTTATTTGGTTTTCCCCACATCAACTCTCAAGCGGAAGCAGACACTTGTTGAACTGAAAAAAATCACGTTTTTTTTTTTTTTTAAACAAAGCGTAACTGCCAACAAATGAAACACACTTTAAAAACCCAAGGAACAGAGTAAAAATAGATTTTAAAAAAAGATTAAAGTATTTCAGTACTCACGTCTTTGAGGATCTCAACACATCAACGGTCAGAGAGCGTACAGGCTCCAGCAGACCATCAGGAGGATTTATAGAGTGCGGCAAATCTCGCGATAACACCGACCGAACGGGAACAGAGCTCTCCCTTATTCTTTCCTTCAGAAATGAAGGATTCAGCATGACTCTGCACTTTTTAAGTGCTAGTTCATGGAGAGGAAGCTAGAGAGCAAGGATGTGGCAGATGACCCTTTAATTTCCTAACATTTCTATTTATACAAGCCCCTAATTCTTAAAAATACAGAAAGTTTAAGTAGCTAAATTTTTTCTCATTATTTATTACGACCTTTTTCAATTGATCTAGAATTAGACCAACACACACATTTCATTTATACATATTTAACTTTTCCTCTCCCTTTTTCCTGTTTTGGCCATGTTCTTTATAAAACCCTCCCAGTTTGGAAAACTCTTGTAAACATTATATTTCAAACAAGGTATTTTAAATGGCTTTTTTGTTTCTGATGTCATTTTTCTTAAGAAGCTTCTGGTAAATCTCACTCCCTTCCTTCAAACACTTTATTGCAACACTGTGTGCTTATCCAGATTGCTGGCAAAGTCATTTATCTTTTTCATTTCCTGCTTTCCTCTCCCGTGTAATATTTACTAGAAGGAACAGGAACAGAACACAAAATCTACACAAAAACAAAAGCGTCTAGTGGCTGGTCCTGATTCTCTTTATAAGATCATTATTTAAATAAAAAGCCTCAATATGCTTAAATAAAAGGCGAACAAATATCCTCTCTTTTTAAAAAAATGGTTGCCAATCATTGTCAAATGATTGACTTGTGCCCTTTGTAACACCTAGAATAATGAAACTCGTGCAAATGTTCACATTCATCTGTTTTGCCTTGAAGCTGATCTCATAGAGTAAATGAGATATTTGATATTTAACACACTGTTCACATGACCACAGATCTCATGATTTATTTTCACCACACCTTGAAAGGGAAGGGAAAAAAAGCAATAGTGCAAATAAAGTTTGGTTTCTTCTGTTTATTTGATCTGTCATGGCTGAAGCAGCCCTCCACCTTTAGTTGTAATCAATCTGCATCTTTGCAGGCTGTTGCCATAGAGCCACTTCAAGGACCAGATGAGAGGGAGACACACAATAACCCCTCCTTTAGAAGCACCACTCTGAGCCAGTGATCAAACGCTGTCCTGCATTCATTCATCCCCTTTCTCATAATATCTGCATAATGTGACTGTGTGCAATGGTACATGTTTGAAGGACTCTTGTAGGGCCACGATTGTGGTTTCATTCAGGCATGTGGTTTCAAAATAAAATTTTCCACCAATGTGAGGGTGGACTGAAATGCTGCTAATGTATATTTTAAACTATCATATCTACAAGCAGGTGAATTGCTACCAAATGATTGAAATCACTGTAATTTGGTGAAAACCTTTTAACAGCTTATCAGAAATATGAATTCTGGTCAAAAATTAGGTGCAGCAAGTTTCCTTAATTTCATTGCGTTAATTCTACAAATCCCACTTTTTTAGTGTATGGCTTAATAGCTTCAAAGCATAATTTGAAAACCCCAAAGTTGATTTGATTTAATATTTCCAATCTATCCATACGTTTACACAAAACTGTTACAGTTTTATTAGACTATTAATTGATTTTATTTAATATTTTTTTAAGTATTTAATATATTTTACTGAAAGCTGATCTGAATGCAGTGATTGGTAAATGTAAGTGTCTAGTAAGTTTCCAAAGCTATTAGTTAAAAGAAAACAAAACCACTCCACTGTCAATTGTCTGTTTTATTTTTTAAAAAATCACCAATTTCTCTGATTCATATAACTTGGTTTTAAACACACTTTTTTTTAACCTTGTATAAAATGTAGATCCTTACATCCAGTGTAGAATAGAATTTTTTCAGGTATTCACTGTACTAAAGCAAAACGTTTAATGTGGAAATAGCAGGGGGAAAAGGGGAGTTGAACAGCAGGAGGTTGATTGGGTGCCAGGTTGAGTCTTGTCTTTCAAGGCGATGACACAAAGAAATCAGCAGGACCAGAGACTCAGAGGGAAGGAGGACACGATTGCAGCATGTAGAACACATGAGTAAGCGCAAATTAATGAGAGAACTAGCTCTCAGCAAGTTAGTTGAGTTAAGGTAGAGACTTTTCTTTTTTTTTTTTGTTTTTGTTGACAAGTGTACTAAATATATTTCTTCATATTTGCCATAAATCACATTGATATACTCAAAAATGCATAAACATAAAATAAAGGGGTTCGGTGTAAAGCAAAGCCCAAATCATGTCCCTTCCACCATCATGCTGAGGTAAAACCTGGAAGCTTTTATAGAAGCTTTGAGATTTTTACTGTAAGGCATCCTGTTGAAAATACAGTATTAAAGATAAACTCATAGTAAAAGCTGCATTTTCACTACTCATCCCACTACTTGACATGTATTCTAATCCTGGTGAAGAAGAATGTAGCGTACTAATGTTTTTCAATTAGTTAATCCCACTGCCTATTTTACTTATTGTTTTATTATTATTAAAATGTGTTTCAAACTAGTTAATAATATTCAATATGGCACATATAGTGAATAGTAATAATAATGGCACTAATAACAGCAACAACAAAAACAATGCAGACACATGTTTGAAAGAAATAGGCAGAAGCTTAGTTTATTAAAGCCTGCACCTTAAAGAAACAAAAGCTAGCAAAAAAAGCTAAATATTCAGCATGCTAAATAATATTATTATAGTTTAACAGTCTTCATAATTTTACACAACTGGTGTTGCAATTTGTGTTCTTCTATTTCTCTATTTTTTCCACATGGTTTGTTTGTAAATGTACCGGTATTTGAATTTATGGATGTCTTTGTGTTCTTTTTGTTCTTGGTTTAAACTTGTTCCACATTGTTGGTCTGCACACAGATAAAGTACATTTTCTGCAGTTGGCTCCTGCTACTGGATGTTTAAAGTTTCCAATTCCTCTGAGTTTATGGGTATTTTTTAATGAATACTGTCTGATAACAAAAAGCTAAATGCTGGAGAATATTGTTTGATATCGTATTAAGTCTTGTAATTTGAATCATTTTGATTGTATAAAAAGTTGGTTCTAAATACCCTGCTTTGTGTATGATCCGGATGGCTCGTTTTTGTAATAAGTGTAATAAAGACTTATAAATCCCACAAACATCATTACAGTAGGTGAGGGAGGGTAGCACTAAAAAGCAGTATATTCATTGAGTTATAGACTATGAAGTGTTTATTATTAAAGGATGTTTTGGAGATTTTTGTTTTTATGTGTCTGTGTGTTTTCCATGATAGTTTACTGTCGATTATTCATCCTTAAAACTTGTTCTCGCGCACAGTTTTATTGGGAATGATATTGTTGTTGCCAAATATCACAGTTTTAGTTTTGTTTAAATGTAACTTAAATTTGTCTTATATGTTTGTTTTTTTTCCTGACACACATGTTACACCATAAATGTATTTTCTCATTTTTGAAATTAAAAAACCTTTTAAAATTAAGCTTACTTTTATAAACTATGAAGAAGTGGGATAAATATGTAAATGAGGTGAAATGTAATGTTTGATTTTGCTTAACAGGTCAGTTTCTGTTGCATGATTTGGGAGAGGTGGTTATAAAAGACCTGTGTAAAGTCTTTACACTCTCTTCTGCACAGATTTATTATAGTATTTGTATAATGTTCTTGATATTCAAAGTATCCCATTATTGTAGATTTTGTGAAATTTCTATAATAAAGCTTCATATCAAATGATGGGGTGACTATTTTGCCATGAAGTGGACATTGAAGCGATGAAGTCAGCATTCAAAACAGGTTAGTTATTCATTTAGTCTACAGAAAAAGTAGAGACAACTTTTTGTGGTGAAGTTAAATATTTCAGAAAGTGTGTTGTTGTCCTCCTATCGGCCAGTAGGAGGCATTACTGGACTGCTCGTTTAAAAGATTGATGTGAAATCACTGTCAACACAACCTGGCAGTTTTCCCTTTATTTGGTAAAAGCATTTACACATTTTTAAAGGGTAAATTAATAGTTTTAAAAATGAGATAATTAATGAGATTGTGTTAGATTGTATGATTTATTTTCTGTTGTACCTTTAAGAGAACTCCCGCGCTGTTCCATGTGACCGGAAGTCAACGGGGAAGCACAAGAATATTTCGCGCCAAATTGAAACTCAACATCATTCCTTTTCAGCGGCGCGAGGGGAGCAGTTCGGAGTCCGTATTTTACCTTATCTGCTGGCATTTCTTAAGGTACGAACACATTTAACACGTGTTAACTGTATTTCTTAACTGATTCATGGCGGGAAAAGTTTCGAAAGTCATTTTCCCCCTCCCCATTCAGACCACATGGAGGAGGCCAATAAACTGATCGGCGCCGGGAAGAAGTTCCTGGTGATGGGGAAGGCTGTGGAGGCGGTGAGCGCCCTCCAGGAAGCCTGCGGCATGCTGTAAGTTTATAGTTTTGACCTAAAATCGAATATAATATTTTGGAAACCATTTTAACTGATTTTAACCCAGTGACCCTGAACGCATCATCTTTAGCAACATGTGTTTCCAATCATTTTAATTAACCCCAATTAGTCAAAGAAGATTGATCCAAAAAGTCTGGGTGGAACTTGATACATTTACCAAAAGTTTTCTTAAATATATGTATGGTTTATAAAAATGTGTAAATAAAAGTAGAGAGTAGTTAAAAGGAAATTGATTAAAAACATTTTTTTTTAACTGGATACTTCGTTGAATGCTTTCTGAGCAATCATCTGCACTGGGTTAAAAATTAAGTTTAAAAAAACTGCTCAAATCTCTCAAGCAATAAGTGTTGAACAGAGATGTATATGTATTTGGTCGTTTTTCTGCTTTTGTTCCAGCTTTTATTTTGAAATAACAAATACAATTTAAGTTAATATATACACCTATTTGCTTCCTTGGTGGATTTGCCATTTTATTTCAAGGTTAAATTGTTTAAAATTCGTTTATAAAGTTAACTATAGTTCATTATTACATCTCAAAATATATATTTTTTTTTCTTGTTTCTTCAGAGCTAAACAGTATGGTGACACAGCAGATGAGTGTGGCGAAGCGTTCCTCTGGTGCGGTAAAGCTCTGCTGGATTTGGCACGGTAAGAATTGTAATTCAAAGCATTTCTATTCATAGAAAAGTGGAAAGAAAGAAGTTCCAATTGCTGGTGTGAATGCAGGATGGAGAACTCTGTCCTGGGAAACGCTCTGGAAGGAGTGCCAGAGGAAGACGAGGATGAAGACAAACCCAAAGATTCCAACGTTGAGAGCACCGAAGGCATAGACGGTAAAGGAAATGCTTTGTCGAGCGTCTGATGCTGTCTTTATGTTTGCTTATGGTTTTTTTTCTGTTTCGTTAGAGGAGGCCAGAGATGAGCTCCGGGTTCAGGTGTATGACGCGATGGCAGAAAAAAAGAATGAAGAGAAGGCAGACAAGAGTCGGAGTGAAGGGGCAGAGAAGCCTGCAGGTCAACAACCTAAAGCGGACGAGGGAGAGGAGGCGAAACAACCTAAAGCGGACGAGGGAGAGGAGGCAAAACAACCTAAAGCAGACGAGGTAGAGGAGGCAAAGGAGGACTCCGGCAAGGAAAACTCAGAAGACGTGAAGGAGGCGGACCAGGAAGCGGCTGCTGAGCAGGAGGAAGAGTCAACTCCTAATGAAGAATCAGAAGAAGCCAAGCCAGAGGAAGGAGAAGGTGATGCTGATGTGACTTCTAGTATCTTAATGCCCTTGGTTTCCTGCAGTCATCTAATCATTGGTGTTCTTCAGATGATGAAGGTGAAGAGGAGATGGAGGAGCAGGGCGATGGTGCTGCTGAGAAGGTACTTCTCGGCGCCTCTCGGTTCAGCTCTGGACTCTTTCTGTTTTAACGTACTGTGTGTTTGGGACCAGGACAGTGAGGATGAGGAGGTGGGGAACCTGCAGCTGGCCTGGGAGATGTTGGAAGTCGCTAAAAGCATTTACAAAAGGTGCTTCCTAGATTTATTTTTGTTTTTTTCTCTCACCCCTTCAGTGTTTACATTATGAAATAAAACTTTGAAATCTGTTTCCGATCAGAAAAGACACCAAAGAGGACCAGCTAATGGCTGCTCAGGCGTACCTGAAACTGGGAGAGGTTTCTGCAGAATCAGGTACCAGAGGGCTAACTTTTACTTCATTTTTTTGTCTTTCGGTATAAGTCTCAAGCTCTCTAAAGCCAGTAATATGAAGCATCTAGCAATTTTTTTTTTTTTTTTGGTCTCCTTCATGGATCAATTGATTTCTTTTACCGTGACATGGATATCAAGCATCTGATTAGCTGGGCTAAGCAGTGCACTAATTGATAGGCAGCTTGCTTGGTTGGTTTAACCCTTGTGCTCTCTTATGGGGTCGAGATGACCTCACCCCTACATTTGTGTGATCCATCCCGTGACAAAGGTGGACAAGATTTTATGTCTGCCACGGACAGGAGTGAAGAAAAAAACAAAAGAATTGAATAAGTTCAGCATGCTGTCATGTGGGGTCCAGATGACCCCACTTTTAAACATGCCTAGGATAGCACAAGAGTTAATGAGAAGCAAAAAAAATGTACTTTTGGTTTTGTACATGGACAAAGCATTTTCAACTTTTTATTTTTCTACAGTTACAAAACTTTTACAAACACAAAGTTATGACAAGTACATAACAGATTGAATAGTTTTGTAAAAGCTATGAGGCAACTACTGAGGTTTTTGGTCTATTTTTGAATTTAGCTAATATTTTCACTACATGCTAGCTGTTCTTTGCATCTGAGATTTTTAGGGCTACTTTGGACTATAGCTAATATTTTTTTTGCTGCAATAGCTGTTTTTCCTAATTTTGCATCTGAGATTTTTGGGCTATTTTGAAGCTTGGCTAATATCGCTTCATGCTAACTGTTTTTGCTAATTACACATCTACATGGGCTTTTGGGCTATTTTGGAATTTAGCTAATTTTTTATCATCAACATGTTAGCTGTATTGGCATTCAGTGTTTTAATTATTTTAACGTTTTGCTGTTTTAATAGCATCAAGCTAGCTCTTTTAGCCATTTTAGCTGAGATTTTTTGGCTATTTTAAAGTCAAGCTCCTATTTTTGCAACATGCTAGCTTTTTTGGCTAATATGGCAACTACTGGTGTTTTTAGGATCATTTGGCATTAAGCTAATATTTTAGCAAGCTATAAGCTTCAGCTATCCTCTCTGGCATCTTCAGATTCAGCTTGCAGCATTCACAGTAGCGTTATTGCAGGTAGCTCTATATATTTAAACTTGTATAAACTAATCTGGTTGCTACGCAGCAGTCACCCTCAGTAGCTGCTGTTCTGACTTAAAAGGAACCAACTTGTAGTTTTTGATGCTGTAATAGAGATGACGCCTTTATTCTCTATCTTACTCACTTAAGGAAACTACACACAAGCACTGGAGGACTTCCAGGAGTGTCTGAAGCTGCAGGTGAAGCACCTGGAGGCGGACAGCCGTCTGCTCGCCGAAACCCACTACCAGCTCGGCTTGAGCTACAGCCTGAACCTTCAATACAGCCCTGCCATTGAGGCGCTGAACAGCTCAATCTCTGTCATAAAAAGTCGCCTGGGTAAGGTTTGGAGGCTTCATGCAGGAGGATCAAAGATTAAAATGATCTTCTGTGCGCTCAGATTCTGCTGGTTTGTCTTTCAGAGAAACTTGAGGAGCTGATGAAAAACGCAGAGGGTCCAGAAGCTCTGCCTGATGAGAGGAAGGAGATGGAGGAGCTGAAGGCTCTGCTGCCCGAGATCCAGGAGAAGGTGGAGGACGCCACAGAGGGCTTGAAACTGGTGAAGGCGGCTGTGGAGGGAAATCAGGTCAGATGGAGGGTTTTCTTTTAAAGGAAAAAAAAATTATATTTCAAAATAAGAAATGCAGAAAAGATCTACACATATATATTTTTTTACATGTTAAACTTGTTTAAAAACTGAGAATGCACTGGAATTTAATTGTTTCTGTTTATATTAATTTCTAAAACCGCAAACTATACAAGCTAGGAATCCACTATAATTTAATTATTTTATTTTTTTTTTTATCTTTCCCGACTTGATATATAAACTATATTTTCTGAAATGTTGAATAACTTTTATATCTGCAGGATGGAGGCACTCTTGTGAACGGAGGTGCTTCCAGTTCATCTGTAAGTCTTTATCAATCTATTGTTTCCTTGCAAACTCTTATTTTGAAAGAACATGAGTTACATGACTTTTTCCCCTCCCTCCCAATTAGGCTAACGGCACTTTAAGTAACGGCGGGCAGACCTCTGCAGTTCCAGTGTCTAACATCTCCCACCTAGTCAGGAAGAAGGTCAGATTTCCTGATTTTTTTTTTTTTTTTTTTTTTTTTTTTTTAATTTTTATTTATTTATTTTTTTAAATGAAGTAAACCTGAAACGTTGAGCTTGTGTTCAAGTATATTCAGCTTCTGAAATGATTCTTTCAGAGGAAACCAGAAGAAAGTCCAGTGAAGGAGAAGGAGGTCAAGAAGGCGAAGCAAGATCAGGAGCCTGACGCTGCTGCCGCCAGCGGAGACCAGAACGGACATGTCAACGAGATGGAAGTAGCAAAATGAGACTTGAGACCGAACCAGCGTGTTCTGCTGTTGTAAGGCTCTCTGTATTGTCAGGATCTTTAAGTCTGATTTCTCCAAATTGAGTCCCTGCTCTTTTAATGTAAATATGTGTTTCTATGCTTGTTTGTTGTAGTGACTGTATAGATGAATAAAGGTTTGTTGAATAAAGTGAAGTTGACTGATCTGTGAGTGAAAATGGAATGAAATGTTGTGGAAAAGGTTACATTAAAAAGGGAAATAAACTTTTTTTTTTTTCTTTTTTTTAAATTTATGAACAGCAACTTAAAATGTTTTGGCTATCTCGGTCCCAACATAACTGTAGTTACTTGCTTCGAATGGAGTTCTTTTTTTTTTTTTAATAATCTTTTCGTGTTAACCAAACTACCTGTGAGATTGCTGTGATAAATGGCATTTATAGTTCTTTAGTTGGTTCCTTCCAACGGTCCACACCAGACTTGGAGTCGGCCTGCCTCAAATCTAGCCCAGGGGTGGGAACGTTTCTTTTTAGGGTTCTAAAACTTTATTGGCTGAATCAGATGCTTGAAGTGTTTTTTGTAAGAAACATCTGAAAATTGCGTATCTGGACAAAGCTTTTTTTTTTTAAATAAAAAATGGATACCATGTCATTAAAAAAAAGACGAAACTTGAAACTAACCCTTTAACATTAGAGCTCCCATGTTTATGTTCTTTTATTTACTGTAACTTTTGAAATGTTAACACGATCAATGTAATTCCAGCAGATTCTGAAGGAGAAAAGTGGTGCGTAATTCCAGAATCTGGATTATGTTGATTGTGTTAATGTTTCAAAAGTTACAGTATGTAAATATTTGGTCACCGGTGACTCCTCAGGTGTTAAAGGGTTAAAAAATTGATTTAAAAAAAAAATGCCACTTTTATCCTTCAAACAGCGCATGATTACTAGCAGTTTGAATCATATAATGCAGTTGTGTGCATTCCTGATTAAAGAGGTTACCTTTTAAATAGTATTTCCTAATTTTTTTACATCTTTTGATCTACTGTAAAAACATTCCCAGTGGTCTTTTAATTCTGATTATGCCATTTATAGTCAAAAAGCAATAAAACCTGTCATTCTCTAGAACATAATTTCTGCAGAGCAGCATTAGAAATTCACCTGAGTTGTGGGCCGGACCAGTGGAGCCCACCCCTACTTCCCATCATCTGTTTACACTCTCTCCTGCTATCTTACAGCCCCTCACAACTCCAACCTAACAGTAGCTGTGCAACAAAAATTGCAGGTGACGTGTTGAGGCAGATTTCAGCTCAGATGAGGACAACAAAGACATACATGGATCTATTTGTCTGCAAGTGGAAGTATCAGAGCAGGGAGTTTGTGGTCTGCCCAGCATATTATGTGTAATGATTGAGTTTGTATTTCCTACAGCTTTTTTGTCTGCTCCTGATTCAACATGACTTCAAGTCTAATTTTCTTCTCCAAAATCAGAAAAATGCCACAAGAACTTGTAAAAAAAAAAAAAAAGGAAAAAGGAAAAAAAAAACACAATTTTCATCATAGTGGGTCTTTATAAAAGATTTCCTGCTGTTAAAACTTCTAGTAGTTTGGTATTTACTATTAGGGCTGACAAAATTATTTTAATAGTCAACTAATCACAGATTATTTTTTCCTGTTCGTCAACTAATCAGGTCATGTGCGTAGTGGATGTAAAGCATCAGATCTTAACAATAATTAGCTTTAAACTAAAGAAAAATAAAGACAAGATTATATTTCAATAAACTTGTAATGAATCGTGCAGTCTCCGTTAGTTTCTGGCTTTAAAACAAGACTTGAATCAAATGGTTGGCGTCTCAAATAAAGGAACTATTTTTCACTAAAGATAAAGTTTTGGTTGTACAGACTCAAATTTTTAAAAAGTGCATTTTTTTTGGTGCTGAACACTCACAACTTTGTTCAACTTTACTACACTCTGACTTCATATAATATAAAGTAACAACTAATCGACTACTAAATTAGTCGACTATTTTAAAAGTCGATTAATCGTAGCACCCCTATTTACTATTTTGCTCATCTTTTTGCAGCTAAACCCAAACCGAGACTTCCTTCTTCCAGTTTGTCAAATGAGCGGAAATTCAGTGTAATCAATAACTGCAGGGATCTCCTCCCAGCAGGAGGTCTTGAGGAGCTTCACCTTTACTCCCCTTTCAGCAGACAGAAACACCACAGCTGGCGCATTTGTATTGAAACATCTCAGCTTGTCAGGAACCAATTTTTATTAATATCATTAATAATGTGTCATCAGCATCATCAATGAAATGAGTTAGTCTGTTTAAAGCAGAATCAAGTGTGCATTCGTTGCCCTTCTTTTCTTGATGAACACCTCAGTTCCACGAAGCGAGGAAGAAACGGGAAGGAGGGTGATGGGTGGGGGGTCAGAGGTCAGGGTCTGCAGTAAAAGGAGGAACCGCAGGAAAACGCAGGAATCCCCTCCTTCACTGGGATATGATTGGTTTTTCCCTTGTGCAAGAACAAAAAAAACAAAAACAAACGAAAGAAAAGAAATCAAAAGAAAGTCAAACGGTGATCTAAAACAGAGAGGAGCAGGGGGCCGGGCTGCTTGTTGAGATGTGGTGTTGGCTGTTTTTGTTTATGTGGTTGGTTTTCTTTTATTATTATTGTTGTTTTGTTCCGTAAAGCCACGTTAGGATTTGATGCAGTCGTCGTCGTCAGAGGTCTGGCTGCTGCTACTGGTGTCGGATTCTGAGCCCTCCTCCTCTTCCTGCGCCTCCGCCACACTCCTCCAGGGGGTGAAGTGGAGGGTCACGCCCCGCGTCCTCGGCAGAACCCCGTTTCTCTGCATGCCGTTGCGCTTCAGCTGCTCAAAGAGGAAGCAGAGGTGAGGACTGGCGGGTGGGACGAGGACGGTGGCGTCGGCGGACGGTTCTCCTCACCTGCTCAGTTTTAGTCTGGAACTCCCTCAGCTCGTCTTCTGTCAGAGGCAGGAAGTTGTCATCGTTTTCTGGATATTCCTGCCACCCCATGGCCTTCAGCAACCTGGAGAAGCACAAGTGGAATCAGCATCACTCCAGGAGGTTTTTATTTACAGAGCTACTTGGATTCAAAAAGAAATTATTTAATTATTGTCCAATTATTGAAGATAAGGTTCTATCTTAAGAGAAAGTACAATCTTCAAGATTTGATCTCACAAAAACTAACCCATAATTCATGGTTAGGGGTTACACAACTTTGTGGATCAATAAGCATTTGCATTTTTTGGGGGGGACAAAGAGCCCTAATTCAAACATCTTTGGTAGATTTGGCCTGAAAACACCCAAAAAAAAAAATAATCAAAAACAGGTTTGGTATTTTTTTAAATTTCCATAAGAAATCAATAATTGTCCTGGAAATATAATCCAATGTTTCAGTGATTTTGAGCTGATACTAAAAACTTGCTGGTTGAGCAAGTACAAAAAAAACGACATCCAGATGCTGAAGCTACGTCATCACTTTCTGACAATCAGCAGGTGCTACAGCAGCTCCGCCCCAACCATTTGGTTCTACTTTTCAATAGACCTACAACTGATGGGACCCCTTAGAGGTATGGTTTGGTAATGTCTAATGGGTCAATTTTACAGTGGAAACGCTCAAAATATTGGACCGTACTGGACCGCTCAGTGGAAACGAGGCATACGTTTACATGGTCTCCGTAGCGTCTCTGGTGCGGGGGCTGAGTCTCCCCGTCGCTCAAATTGAGCTGCTGGCAGACCTTTCCGCCGCGCCAGTCGCTCAAATCGCATCAATTCGGCTCAGAGCGCGCCTGAACCATTGATTTAACATTGTAGCTGGCTGCCTCTCAATCACGTTTGGTGTGAAAGCACCTTAATTAATCATCGAGATGACATCATGCGAAGACATTGGTTTCCTGTCTCAGAAACTCCGTACCTGTGCTCCGCCTCCAGCGAGCTGGACAGATGTTCTGTGTCTGAGTCACTGAGGGAGTAGGACATCCCGTTCTCGTGGCAGTTTTCCTCGCTGTATGGTTTGGGCTCTGGGGTGCTGCTTTCACCCTAAGATTTTAAAAAAGTGCATCAATGAATGCATTTAGTCATACTCATCATTGGTTGTGCGAGCTGCACACACTCCCACCTCTCCTGATGTTCCTGGGCTGCTGCTTGTGGTCAGCTCTCCTGTTCCTTCGTCCTTCAGAGCTCGGAGGAACTCACTTTTGCGGTCCGGGCCGCGGCGCATCAGCTTCAGCCTTGATGGTGCGATATCTATGGGAGGAGTCGTGCTGGAGGGGTGCTGCCAGGTCAAACAGGACAGGATAGCGTGAGAACATAAATATCTGCTTCGTTTCTTTTCCTTCTGGAGCTGAGGGCCGAGAACGGCGCTCACCTCTTTCTGGGGGTTGTGCTGTGGTTCGCTGACGGGGGTGCTGGGTTTGGCTGCAGACACGGGGCTGGTGAAGACCGAATCTCGGCCCTGCATGTGAAGACCCGGCTTTGTGATCTCTCTGCCTCCAGATTTCCACTGTGCGCTCTGAGGAGGAGTCAAACATTTACTGCACAATTCTGTTCACGTCTGGACAAAAAGCAAAAATGCAAAAGCCTCGTACTTTGGTGGGGGCCACGGCAGGCTTTGGGACCAGGTTCTTGTAGACGCTGGAGCCTGTGATAGGGGCTTTGCTGCCATTGGTGGGCAAAGCGCCGGCGGTGGCGAACCCTGCAGAGAAGGCTGTGCTCGGGTCCTCCTTCGAAACCTTTTTGATAACCAGCATTTTGGACACCATCTGTTTGCCGCTGGGCGGATTTTCTGGAACAGAATCAGGATTATTGATGAGGAAAGAAAAAGTGGACTAAAAAAAGGAATAAAGAAATCAGCTGAACGCTCTTACCCCACACACCAGCATGGGGAGCCACTGCGCGCGTTTGAGTCCCAGGCTTTCCAGTTGTTTCAGGGTTCAAGGAAGGCTTAAAGAAAAAAAGACAAAAAAAATGACTAATATGAATTTTATTGATCACTAAACACTTGAAATAAAAAACGCTGAATCATCCGCTTACAAAGTCCTCCTCCACAAACTTTAGCTTGTCATCCTTGCTGTCTTTGCGTTCCTCGTTGGGAAACTTGTCCTGGTACGAGGTTCCTTTACGGGGATGAAAGTTGCCGTTGCGCTGCCGGTGCCCCCCCTGCCTGTCCCTGTCACCCCCTGGCCTTTTGGGGTGACGTCCCTGATGGTGGTGGCCGTCCTGGGCCCCGCGCGGCGCCCCGTGCCAGTTGGACGCGTCCTTCCAGCAGGAGCCCCCCGCCAGCCCGCCGTGCCCCCCTTTGGCCACCCCAGAGTCCACAGAGTCGTGCCTCAACAGCAGCGAGGGCTGCTGCCAGCCATCACCTGCTGACAAACACAGAGAGAGCGCAGAGAATGGGAAACTTTAGAAAACAATTAGAAAAATAATTATTTTGATCAATTTGATTTGTTTATTCTTTATTGTTTTCAATTGAAAAAGAAAAAAAAAATCTTAAACTACCCCTCAAACATCACCTTTGACCTGCAGTTGCACTCTGACCTGAAGACGCAAAGATCCAAACTTTTTATAACTAACCTGCATCTTCAGACAAAAACGATTGCACTAACTGTAAATTCAGTGATTTCTGGATTGATTTTTTTTTTTTTTTTTAAAGACCAGCTATTCTTACTGACAAAATAAAATAAACTATGAAACTTAAGAGTAGCAAAGATACAAGGAGGAACAAAAAAAATCTGCGAACTGAGTAGTGATGACTTTAAATCAATGTTCTTCTGTTGAAGAGTTCTCACACTAATATCTCTTCATTAAGTGTTCTTTTATTTTAAAAAACAACTGCATGTTAGTGGCTGTTTATTGCTGCTTTCCTATTTCCACTCATATGAATAGTAGAAATTATTTTGAAAGGAATTTATGAAGGAGAAAAACGTTAAAAAGAAAACAAAATAAAGTCCTAACATCATGTATTTAAAAATCATTTATGAAATAAAAATATTTTTTTGCTGAAAAGATAAAAGGCTATTTGAGCTAAAACCACAGAAGCAAGAATGTTTAGAAGGAACTTAAAAAAAGGAGAAGTGGAATTTTATCCTGCTTTCGTGTCAGCGACAACACAGTCAGAAACACCAAGGGTGACTCTTGAAACCACTAACCCAAATATGCAGAGAAAACAACTGAAATGTGAAATCACAAATAACTACAGTATTCTGTCATTGTATAAAAAAAACAAACGTATTAGAATACTTTAGAGCTCCAGGACAAGACAAAGCAACACAGTCCCAGATAAACTCTAAATTAACTTTCTTTTTTGGGGTGGGGGATGGGGGGTTAAATATTTTGCAGAAAGCTCAAGCACATGGGGGAACTTCACTTTTAATTCCAGGGTGAATGTAAATCATCTTTCTAAACTAACTGATCAAAAATAAAATAAATAAACAGGAGATTTTCAAGTTAGTTCATGGACTATGTATTCATGTATTGTATTTTTTTAAAAAAAGGGAGTAAATACTAAACTGTGCGTGTTTTGTTGATGGAGGACATGTACAAAGAGAATTAACTTAAAATTAAATTTCTGAGTACTTCTTTATTTAAATTGTTGTGAATCAATAGCAGACAAAAAATTATACTAAAAGAGCTTATTTGTGACAAAGAAAATACGTTGAATGGACCTCAAGCTCAGTGAGGGGAAGGGGAGCGGTGTTGCTCCTTGCCAATGTCCATCCCTCATCTCAAAGGCAAACTTCTACCAAACTACTGCCACTCTGCAGAAACTATGGGCTGACTTTTAATCAAAATTAAAAGAACATTGGGAACACTTAAAATAGATCAAACGATGATCAGTGTGGGTCTAAGAAAAAGGAGGGGATCCATCCTAAAACAATAGCACAGCAAACTCATCCAAACATACACAAACAAACAAACAAACGATCAAACATCAAAATCTAATAAGAACTTAAAAAATAAAAAACACAAACAAGAATTGAACCGAGAAGACCCCATCAAGGTAAAGGAAACAAAAAAACTTAAAAGTGTTGAAAACAACAGTAAGCTTTCAAAAACTCATAAAGAAATA
Source organism: Oryzias javanicus (assembly GCA_003999625.1). Taxonomy (NCBI): domain Eukaryota; kingdom Metazoa; phylum Chordata; class Actinopteri; order Beloniformes; family Adrianichthyidae; genus Oryzias; species Oryzias javanicus. Next base: position 17,654,099 of record CM012453.1, read on the forward strand.
AAGACATAAGCACTAAAATAGAGTTGTAAATAAAATATAAGACATATAAACACCAACAACTAATGAATAAACTATTATTTAGAACCAAAAACCACGCTATATATCAGGGGTAAAAGAGATAAAACCTTAACAATTTAGTAAAAAATCTAGAGCAGAGAAAACGTTTTGCAACTCTTTCCTGCAGACAAACATGGGTTCGGTTACCTGGCGGGGCGCGCAGCGAGCCGTTGTTGAAGAAACCGTCGGAGGAGTTGTGGCGGCGGCGGCTCACAGCAGTCCGGGCGTCTCTGTGGTGGTGAGGCTCACCTTGCTTGTCAAGGTTGGCAGCAGGGGACTGTGGGGAAACAAAACCAGGTACGTCCGTTAGAGAGGAAAGATGGGGAGATGATGCTTTTGACATACAGATACAAAAAAAAATAACATTTTAGCAAAGTTATGGCGACTCTAAACCTCTATTTAAGGCCAAAACTAAGCAAATAAAATCCAGCCAAATGGAGTTTATTTTGAAAGTCCTGGCTCTTTTCTGCATCATGTTCTCATTATCAGATTAGGTTCAAAGGCCACGTCTGATTGCGTCCGTCACTCCTGCCAGCAACGGCGGGAGCTCGGATTACTTCAGACGCACAAAATCTCCTTATACTGTATAAGCTGCAGCTCCAATCCTGTCAAGTGAATGCAGAGCCGTCAGTCAAAGCAGATGTCAGCGAGGTCATGTGTCAGGACAGAAACGACAATCTCACTTTTTCTGCTTCTGAGACTAGCTCATCTGTGTAGAAATATCTACGACATGATATTATTAATTTACAACCATTGTTCTAACTAAACGGCTCATAAAATTTCACCAAAAATTTTTTCCTCTTTCTTTTCGACATATTCTGTACATTTATGACATTTAAACTGGAAACTGTAAGGGTATTGGAACAGAGCATTAAAATAAAAAAATATGATTTCCTTCTTTTGAACTTTGACAGCAGGAAACGTTCTGAGGAAGCAGAGATTTAAACAAAGTTCAAGGTTCACTTTTTTTAGTTGACCTGAGAAACAGCTTCCAACTCAAACAAAAAATCATCATGTAAACACGGCCCACATTCATTTACCAAAAACAAAAAAAGTGTACAATTTATCAAAAGAATGAAAGAACTAAAAATTATTTTCTACAATTCAATTGTTTCTCACCATTCCAAATCAGAAGGAGTGTGTTCCTGTTCTTTAAAGCACATATCTAGATTTGGATGCAGCTGCAGGATGAAAGCTCTGCTACACTTTGCTTAGTGATTATCCGCCAGAAAATAAACGAGTTTCTAAACAATCTATTCATGACGCAAGAAAAGCAGCAGAGAGAATGCAGCAGTCTGCAAAAACAAGAAGAACTTGGTAAAAGAGATTTGAAGCAAATCGATCGTGTGTCTGTTTAAATAAAGTTAATTCAATAATCAAAAAACAATTATCAACCACTTCTCAGCTAAAAAAAAAACAAAACAAATTTAAATACATTTTACGAAAGATATTTGAAAAACAGCTACATACAGACAAGGAAAATTATGTTTTTAACATATTCTTGTAGCTTTTTTTCTCATAATGGAGGATATATGTCAAGAAAATTACATACATTAAAAATTGCTTTTCTGAGTATTTATTCAAGTCGTTGTTAATCAAGAGCAGATAAAAAAAAAAGCTTATTGATGATTTAGTAAGCTTACTCTCTAAGCTCTCATCAATGAGTAGGGGAATGGGGGCGGGGTTGCCCAACACCCACAACTAAGAGTTGATTTTCAAATGAACTTATGTTGCTCTGCAGAAACTATGTCCTACAGAATCACAGGGTTTTTATTTTTGGCATAACTTGAATTAGAAGAACAGTGGCAACGTTTGGAAGGGAGCTCAAAAGATTGATTAATTGGGTTCATTTCAAGCATAAATTGTGGACGATACAACAACAAAAAAAAAAAAAAAAACATTACTTTGGTTTTGTCAAGGTTCAAAGGTAATCTGTTGTAACCCATCACTGATTTTATTTTTTTCAATTCTGTGTTCAACACATTGATAAGTTCCCTTTGATTTTTTGTAGAATAGAACATATTTGTGTGGTCAGCAAATGAAATGAGTTTTAAAAGTTTTTAAATGCTGAATATATCCATTTATGTAAATATTGAATAGCAGTGGGCCCAGAATCGATCCTTATCTCATGTATGATGTATATGATTAATTTCAAGTCATGTAAATTCATCAAAGTTGCCAATTATTTTCTTCCCGTTAAAAATTTTTTGACCAAATTAATGCTACTCCTTCTATGCCAATTCTGATTAAATATTGTTGGAGTGGGACTTTAACGTTCCCAAGGTTATAAATAAATTATGTGATTTACATATTTTTCAAGTTTTTATCAAACTTGTATTTTGGTTAGGAAAGAGACTTGAGTAAGGTAAAACTAATATAATGACGATGTCTGAATTAAAAAAGAAAAACCTGATAAAAAAAAGGCAAATTTCTTGACCCAAATACACAAAAAATGTCTTTAAAAGAAAATAAAGCAACTGATTTTGTGCATCGAACTCCTGTTAGGACTAGATAAGTGAATCAAAACCAGTTTAGATTATATTTTTGTTATCCTGATAAATGCTTCAGACTCTCAACAACTTTGCTAATATGTTGAGTCCTTCATCTATATTTGTTTGTCTTTCTCATTAAGATAATAAAGTCCAGTTGAACTGTTGTCTAACACAATGAACGCACAATGATTTCTTTTTTTAAAGAGCTTGCCTGGACGGTCATGTTCAGGTCAAAATATCAGAATTTTGAACAGAAAATTTCACATTTTTTAACACATCACTCACAATAAAAACACATGCATCTATTCTAAAAAGTATCTACTGTGTTTTCTAACATTTGGGTTGCTCATCACCACCTGATTAAACTGTACAAAACAGTTCCTCCAATCGAGATTTTTGAACTTTTTGCTCCTTAAATGAAAGACAAGTGTTGTAGCTTTTCTTACAATAAAGCAAAATTATTGAGCTAAAAATGTATCAAAATTATTAAGAATAATTATCAGACAAATCTGAGTCTTTCTCTAGATAGAATTTTTTTTAATGTTATTGAAATGGATTGTGTCGCCTGAGACAGGAATAATAATTGTCATGATATCAGAACATATCCAAATTTTCTTTTCATGACATGAAAAAATGTATTTTAACCTTTAGGTAAATGGAGTGAATGTAAAAACAGTCACTATTATGGGTGTAACGGATCACAGAACTCACGGTTCGGATCGTGTCACGGTTTTAGGGTCACGATTTGGATCATTTTTCGGATCAGTAACAAGTAAAAAAAAAAATGACAAAAAACAACAATATAAAGCTAAATTAATTTTTGGAAACACTTTAAATCATATATTCAATAAGCGTATAAAGTATTTCACATACGCAATATTTATATATGCAACATCAAAACATTTGAGGCCTATTTATTAAAACAAAACTTTGAACACAACAAACTGCTAAAACATGTAATTTTTGATTACATTAACATATCTTTAGACTAAATCTACCAAAACTGAGGGAAAAAGAATGATTAAAAATAGTGTTGAAAATACCAAATCTATCTGGAGTATCCCATAAAATTTAAATGTTCTCATCCCACACAATGTTTAAAATAAATTATAAATAAAATAGTTAAGATATTTTTGGGTATTTATTGTTTTATTGAAACTAACTGTGGGAACATTTAATTTTCTTTAAAAAATAATTGTTATTTGGAAAATTGATTTAAATTATGCTAGCCCAAGGTATGTGCACACGCGGGGGTTGGAGTGGGCCGCAGTACACACGTGTCCTGAACCGTGGCTTCTGATCCATACGGACCACGGATTATCCGTGATCCGTTACGCCCCTAGTCACTATGCCCATGAGTTAAGGTTTCATATTGTGGATTGAAGGAGGAAGTCAGCCCTTCTCAAACCAAACATCAGGTTACGGTGCACTTGGAGCAAAGAGGTGAACCAAGATGTTCAGGGATGTGAGCAAAAACCACACCGGTCCTATTAAATTCAAGGACATAAAGCTGCTATGATGGATCTAATCATACAAGCTGACCTCACATTGACCGCAGAGGGACAAGTGACCACGAAGCCACAAAGGATGTGCTCCGTTAGATCAGCATTTAAGGACTTGCTCTAATGAAAATTGTGTTTTTAACCTGTTCTTGTAGCATTTATCTTTGATGGAGGACATACATTAAGAAAATTAGGATTAAAAACTGCTTTTAAGAATATTTCTTTATTCAAATTGTGGTTAAGCAGGAGCAGATAAAAAAAACATTTGAATTTTTTGTTTTTTTTTAATAAAAAGAATGCAGCCCCGGTACTCAGTCTGTGGAAGTTCACGTCATGTATGGTACTTTTCACTGGTGTCCATGGCAGACATGAAATCCTTCATCCATATTGGTCATGGGAGGGATCACACGTTAATGTAAGGCTTGGGTCATCTGGAACCCATAAGATAGCATAAGGGTTAACAACAAATCCTGAAAATGTTGTCTACTGTTTTTCCATCCTCAAAGTTCTACAGCACTTTACGGTCTAAATCGGTGTAAGGCCAGTGTGAAAAGCAGCTGATTATGCAATCCCTTCAGTCATGTGCAGCGCTGCACAGGCTGCGGGTCTCCGCTTCAGAATCCGCTGGAATTACGTTAATTAAACAAACTGTCGAACAGTTACCAGGATCAAAAGACTGAAGCAAATTTATTTTCTTTTTTTAACTTTTGGCAGTAAACAGAACTTCAATCTCATGTATTCAACCACAAAAACACACTCACTAGTTTTACTTTGAAAATGAGAAGCTACACTGACACTTTATTTCAAAGATTTGTTTATGTACGGTGACGATAGCACTGCACATTCAGATTATTTTTAGTTTATAAACTTAAAATCCAACGTCATTCTGCATGAGAATAGAAAACATAGGCTATATCAAATTAGCGTAGATGATTTTTACACCAGATTAGTCAACATAGTTGACTTATTAGTCAACTGAATTGACTAACCTCATGTAAAAATTGTTGACATCCCTAGAGGAGACTTTCTAATGAACTGCTGTCACTCTCCAGAAACTACAGTATGTCCTAGGAAATGATTCAGGTTTTATGATTTTGGCTAAAAACTGCATAATGGGATGGGTTAATAAAATTGATTAATCGATCCATAAAAATAGACATCGATCTAGCTAAAGTCCACTACCCTGATGAGAACGTTAAATGGGATTTTCCATAGGACGGCTAATGCTAAAGCTTGGTCAACCTAAACATACGTTGCTAACTGAATGGACATTTTTATTTACTATACTATAATCAAAATGAATTTTTTCAAACTCTTTTAACAAAACATTTTTTAACTAACTGTTTGTGATCTAAAACTGTTCTTTTAGGTTGAACTCTTTTCTTATTCTGGAATAAAGTAATGCCATAGCGCAATCTCGACCTAGTGGTCAAACTGAAATCCCCTCCAGGAGAAGCAGAACAATGTTTACAATCTGAACATTTTTGTTAGCGCTTCTCCCTTGAGAGACCATGCAACACTGTCTGCTATTTACAATCTTATTATTTTACAAATAAATTTGACAGAATGTGAACTGTATCCGATTAATATGAATATCTTCAAAACATATTGTAGACTATTAATGTATTTCTAAACAAATGTGTAAACCATACAAAAATCAAAATTTCATTGAAAGGAATTGAATTGAGTTGATCAATAGAATCAGGAAAAAAAATGGAATCAAATCAATCCAGCCTCTGGTGAATCAAATCGATTGTGAAATTTGCTATTGATACCTAGCCCAAGGCATAATCACAATTAAAAGTTTACCAGGAAAGCTTTTGCAATAGATCACAAGATGGTCAGAGTGGGACATTGTTGACACTACTTTAGATATTTTACAGTCCCTTTCTGCAAAGACCAACACAGTCACAAATGTCATGTCTGGTCATTGCACACTCGTCTCAAAGAGCGCTCGAATGTTCCTCTACCTTGGCAGGCTGGGGAGTGGAGAAGTTAAGCCAGGCAGGGACAAAGTCATGCTGCGCCATTTAGGTCCAGTGTTTCCGGTCAGTGGATCGAGGCATCAAACCTCATGGCCAGGATCTAGAAAAACCACAAACCTTTAAACACAAAACCCCTACTCGTTTTTAATGATTAATGTAAAATGATTTGTCCAAAAAAGAAATATTCAGTTGTTACAGTAGAGTTTGAAACGCTGATCCCTCCTACTCAGAATTTTGCATAAAATGATGCAGTCTTTTAATCTGTGTGAAGAACTTTAAACTCACCCCAGAGTCTGTGGCTCTGAAGTCCTCTGCCTCTCTCCTGGTCCGGCTGGGCTCGGTTCCTCAGGCCTGCTGGCACTGACGACGGAGCGTGTGCACCGACAGATGGGGAGCAGCACACCAAAAAGGCCCACACCACCCCCGACAGGACACCTCAGCCCCTTTCTCCAGAGGCAGATCCCTTCGTCCAGGATGAAACACTTGGAGATGAGCAAAAAGTTTGGTGGGAATGATCTGGAGGGATCCAGAAAGCTGGCTGAAGCAAGGGTTGGGAAAAGGCTCCTCAAAACTCAATCCAAGCCGTTTTCCTGCTGTTTGGGTTTGATCAGAGGAAGCTTCCCTGCTGGCGGGTCGAATCCTTCAACGTCTTTGAAGCCTTTACTCCACTCGTCATGAGTCAAAATCCAGGATGAAAAACCAAAATCTTCCTTTCAACTAAAGAAATCAGACTGAGAACTGTCCTGAAACATGGACGACAGCTCGGAAGCAGTTCCACTTTGACACCAGAGGGAGGAAGAGACAGGTGTAGTCCGGCCACACTGTGTGCCAATTCACTTTCAGCCGATTCGCCTTTTACCGAATCATTTTAAAGATCTACCATAAAGCATGAGGGGAAAAAAAAATGAAAAAAATGAATTTCAAGACAGTCTTTTAATGGCAATCGAGTGCTCCGAACCACGGTTCACCTCATTCAAGTGGTTAAAAGACTGTCTTATTAGCAGAAAATAGCGCGCAAGAGATTCAAAGTCACATGACAATGAAGGAAGTAAAGCTCTATGTTACATTGCGGTCATTTTCAGTTTTGGTTAATGAAAGCGAGTTGCTGCTAAAGGATGCATCGTAAGGCCTTTTCTGTCGTGATGATATTTACTATCACATTTGATAGATGCCCATTGAATTAGCCACAGATTTCTGACTGGCGAGGATGAAGAATTCAACTCTGATTTCATAAGATATGCGAGGTCAAAAGTCCTTCATGAGCGTCCTTCAGCTCCCAAAAATAAACAGCTCAACCTGCCTGCTTCAGATCTGAATGGACAAAAGCAAAATATCCGGAAAAATCAAAATATAAGCTTTTCTCTCCTTAAATGTGTTTTATCTCCAACTCAAGTGGATGTTTTAGTTTAGTGAGTGTCTTGCTGATGGTTCATCTATGGGCACAGGAAGACAATCTGGAAAAAAATAAAAACAGAATTAGGATTCTGAATATGTAAAGTTTAAACAGCCTCAGCAGGTTCTTAGTTGTACTAATAACTACTCATTTGTGTAGTTTCTAATGGTGGTCAAGCATAAGGAAAAAGGTTTGTATATTTAGTAAAATCTTCAGTAAGAAAAAATGCCACCAAAAAAAAAAACAAAAACAAAAAACACTTAAAATTATAACCAAAAAAAATGTAAAAAATGTAAACAAAAAAAAGAGAACAGAACCTCAAATAATCAAAAGTTAAAGTCCCATCAGTTGTCACGCAACTAGGTGAGTGAAATTTCTTCTCCACATTTGACCCCTTCCCTGGGGGAGCGGTAAGCTGCAGACACAGCTGCGCTCGAGAACCATTTGGTGGTTTAACCCCCAAATCCAACCCCTTAATGCTGAGTGTCAAGCAGGGAGGCACTGGGTCCCATTTTTAGAGTCTTTGGTATGACTTGAGCTGGGTGTGAACTCGTGACCTTCCAGTCTCAGGGTGAACACTCTACCACAAGGCCACTGAGCTGGTTAATTAAACTTTTTATGTGCACGTCTTTAGAGCATGTTTTTATCTGAATAGAAGTAGATTTCCTATATGTTAGCAGTTTAGGAATTTGATAGTACTTCACTTATTGCTGATTATAGGCATTTAAAAATGCATTTTGACTAAGCATCCCTCCAGGTGGTTAATTCATTTTGTGAATTTCAAAATACAATTTGTTGAAAGGACACCAAAACAGAAATGTCACAACTCGCACTTGATTTTTTGTTTTCAGATCTCTTTTATGATTTTTTTTTAACGCAGATGACTTTAATGGGATGTGCACACCCTCCCTTTAATCTTTTAAATCAACCATTAAGCACCTAAACATTACTCAGAATTGGACGCAAAACTGACAAAAAAAATGAAGATCAAGAGTAAATTGAACAACTGTACATTATTCATATTGTTTGTTGCCTATCAATATCTGCAAATACATGCATGCAAGATTCTGACAAATGCAGGCATGTCCAAAGTCACAACCCGCATTCAAATTTAAAGTGTGGGTTCCTGACATAAAATCATCTAGCATGCATCCCCCTGCACTTTCTAAAAACTATGTGTATGAATTTTTGGTTGTGATTATCTAAATTCCATCAGAAAAACCTGTTACTGAACCCCTGTGGAGCATTTTTTTTAGCTCATTTCTAAAATGTAGACTATAAACAAAATGAACAGATTTATTTCTGTGATCAAACTATTGTAGTTTTGAATAAGATAACTATTTGAGTAATTCTACTATTTACATTTTTAGATGCTTACAGCGAGTGTTTAACAATGTGTAATATGGAACATTTAATGTAAAACTTTTTCAAAGTTTTTTTGTTCCAGTCAGTCTTTATTTTATTTCTGGTCTTTAAATTAAAAATAAATAAATAAATAAATAAACGTAATTCAGCAATTTAAAAAAAAATTAAATATATTTCTGATTTATGCGTAGAAATGAAAACTGTCCCATGGCCACAATAAATAAATAAAATAAAAATAAAACTCAATTTGAATTTAATCTTATTAATAATAGTTCAAACAAACTGCAAACTGAACAATTGCATTATAAAATGAATTAGTGCAAACAACTTTTTCGTGAATAAAGAAAGTACATCTAAGGTCAAATGAACACCAAAATCAAACAATAAAGGGGGATAAGCTTTTGCTTTTTTTTAACTTTTAAATGAGAGTGAAAACAAACACACGCAATTTACTGCAACCTTAAATTTAAATATGCCAAATTCCTGCATCCTCCCAAAAAACTAAGTTCAAGATCCCCGAAATTAAGCTAAAGTTGTAAAAACTCCAAATGAATAAAAGCTTAACTCACTCCCCCTTTCTCGTAACTATTACGTAACAGCTTATCAATGAGTTGACCACGGCTGAAGTGTGTTTGGAGCATAAACATCAACTCCACAGCGACTTCATGCTAACATAGGGCTAAAAAAGCTAAATCGGGGTTAAGTAAACTACTTTGTGAAACCTTAAACCAAAACGAGCAAGCAACACAGCCGATAAACACTGCAGCAACTCGTCAGTCTGGCACGTTTTTGCCAAGCTAGCTAACTAAATGTTGTGTTTAACGTTGCATAGTAATTACTGAATCAAATTGATACTTATACGCATAAACAAACTTCATTATTAAGCAATTTCGCAGTTTAATCGGCTCTAAATGATCAGGCTAGTAAACTAGTGAGCCAAAGCTCATGTTAGCTGCTGCTAGCCACTAGCTATCATGCCTAGCCTGTTAAGTCGAAGAAACTAAAGTTTGAAGTAATTTAGATAAGTTAGAGTAACATTTGTTATTAGAACAATAACAATAAATCCACTATTTTACAATGTGCTTCAAATTAAATCTTCATGCAGCTGTCAGTGTGTACAATGGAGGTAAACATACCTGGCTCGGCTGGAACAACACTGTATCAAAATGGCTACCTTAGCAGCGGCAGCACACATTTATCACCTGCTAACGGCTAGCGAGCTAACTTGCAATGTTGCAAGACGTTAGCACGTACCTTGTGTGGTGAAAGGCGGTCAAGTGGGCAGAATAATTCAAATATATAAACACACTCCCAGAACCAAAGAGATTGAGCTTTTTTAGCAAGTATAACCTTCACTGAAAAAAGGGCCGTCGATGTTTGTTTGGGTTTTAGGTGCGCTTACCACTGGCGCTGGCACTAAGGGATTCGTGCAGCCTTAACTATGCTGCGTTCAAGACAGCTCATGATTATAAAACTTTTCTGAGATTCCGAAGTTTTTTAAAATTGAACGTTATTTTAACACAGCTTGGACAAAAATACTATTTAAATTTAAAACAATTGAAAATCATTCGGATACATATTTATAATTAGTTTTATGCTTACAGAAAATGCTGCTGCTGATAATCTTATGAGACGGAATTTGCGACTATGAACACTACTCAATACATCCCCGCCAACTACAGCCATATCAATGGATAGCAGAAGCCGACGCTTCCATAAGGAGGGAGGCATTTAATCGAGCACCGATTCAACTGAAGCAAATGAACGACCTCCAGTTTAGCTAGTTGAACTTAACCTTATTTTTGTGTTTTACCGCTCCGTAAAAGCATTTATGCTAGCAAAAAAAGTAACAACGTTCGGCTCAACACTTAAGTAAGTGTAACGTGGATTATACAGATGTAGCTTTGTATTTTAACAAGCTAATGTGTTGAACGCTAACTGCTAAGTCTTAAAACTGATTAAGGTTTCTTTTTCAGTTCTATTTAAAAGTTGAAAATGATACGAATGTTATCTAGAAGATGGACAACACCTGGGGTGAGTGTCATAATAATGAATAAAAGAGTGTTGTTGTGAATAGAAATCAGTGCTTAATTTTGGATTGTTATGATCTCAGGTTCCAGTGTGGAGATATTTCTCGCAGACTTTAAAGGTCCGAAGCCCCACATCAAAACCCCAGCTGCAGTTTAATTTCCCAGGATCCTCTTTGCTGATGGCAGGAAGGGCAGCCTCCACCTACAGGCTGCTGAGCATCAAACCAGTGACCTGGCACACTTCACGCCTCTGCCAAAATGACTCAGGAGCTCCTTCCTCACAAGGAAGAAGCAAGAGCCAAGAGAGCTTCAGCATGAAGGCTCTCACCCAGGCACCCAAACCAGCTCTGTACCTCGGCTTTTCTGGGCTCATCCCCTTCTTGTCTGCCCCACTCCTCATGGCTGCCACGCAATCGTTCTACCCTGAAGTGGCGTTCGCCCAGATGGTGTACGGAGCCTCCATAGTGTCCTTCCTCGGAGGTGCCCGCTGGGGGTTTGCCATCCCTCCAGGCAGTCCTGCTCAGCCCGACTGGATGAACTTGGGGAACAGCGTGGTGCCATCCCTTGTGGCCTGGTTAGCATTGCTTTGCAAGGACAATTTCACAGAGGGAGCTCTTCTAGTTATCATGGGACTGGGCCTGTCGCTGCATTATGACCTGACCTTGCTGCCTGGTTATCCCGCCTGGTTTAAAGCCATGAGGACTGTTCTGACTCTAGTTGCCACATTCTCAATTGTTGCTTCTCTGGTCCTTAAGCATTTTTGTGCAGAGAAGAAAATCAAAGAGGTTTGGAAGTAAATCCAAATTAGGCAAACTTAAAAAGTTAACGTTTAGTTAGTATATGCAGGAAACTTTTTGTATAAAATGCTACAAAAAAGTATATTTAAATTGGAACTACAGATCCAATATTCAGTCTGTGAAACAAATTTACAATGTAAACTGTTATAAATGCAAGTATTTTTGAAGTATTTAAATAAATCCTGTCTTTTTACAACTCTAAGTTTGACTGAAATCAACCTTTATGTAGAGTAGAGGTACTGCTGTCCAGTTATTTTGTTCAAGGTAAAACTGTCATTTGAGAGGTGGATTTTGACACCACTCCTTTATCCATCCTCAAAGACTTAAAAAAAAAAGACAGATACAACCTAAACTCATTTTAAAGAATTAATATTACCAACTTCTCCTTTTTTTAATACTTTATTTTTTAACTTCATTATTGCTATTTTAATTCAATTTTAAGCTTGTAAAAACTTCTAGAAAGGTGGAATCTGATCATTTAAATGTTTAAAGAGGCATAAAAGATTATCTTTTTTTCAGAAGACAGAATGGAAACATTAGCAACGAATACGTGATTAAAATGTTTAAATGAAAAGATGAATTAGAAGATATTAGATTCCTTTCTTTATGGTTCATAATATTTTTTTTAGATGTTCATCAAATTTGGAAGAATTTCAGTGACTTAGAGGGAAATCCTTACTGTGATTTTTCATTACTGAAGGCACTACAAATCTAAACTTTACGTCTCAAATGTGAGGCCGTGCTGTACATGTGACACACTGCAAAGTAGATTAATTCATTAACTGTCTCAAAGAAATAAAATATTTCCAGAGATTTATCTGAATTTTTTGCACAAAAAAGTAGCACAGCATCAGGAAATCAAACTTGTTTCAGGACCAGCAGGACATTTCTGATGAGTCGATAAAGGAAAAAAAAATCTCAATGACAGTTAAAGACACAATCTGATGAATATTGTGTTAAGGGTGTTTTTTTTTTTTTTTTTTTACATGTTCTTTTTGATATATCAAGAAAATTAAACTCAAAATTGCATTTTAGTGTTTTTAAAATTTAAATAATTGAGAATTGGGAGTAGAAAAAAAAAAGCCATTTGAAAAAGATTATATTTGTTACATAGAAAATACGCTGGGTGGGCCACGGGCTTCCTGCTGTGAGCTCTCGGGAAGCAGGTTGCTTCACGGCAACGGTTCCACTCACAAATAAGAGACAAATTTCTAATGAACGGCTGCCATTCCGCAAAAACTATGTCCTAGAAAATAATACCAACTTTTTGATATTTGTCTAAAAGCAACAACCATAATTAAAAGACTACTGAGAACACTTCAATATAGATCAAAAGCTGATAGGAGTGGGACTTTAAATACAGAATATGAAAAAACACTATCAGAAGATGGAAAAAGTGTTAATTCCTTCACTTGTCTCAGATCTGGCAACCCTGATCATAAATCTGAATATTTAAAACCTGCTTGTTGAGCTAAACACACTCAGTACGAAAGAACGTCTTGGAAACACTATGAGGCATGTCTCTGGACTTTGGGAGCAAGCTGGAATCCCTGGAGAAAAATAATAATAATACACACACACACATAAAGAAAACATGCTGGGTATTCTTTTTTACATTTGGAAGTCAAAAACTTGTTTTTTTTCCAGTTCTTTAGCATTTTATTATTATTTCACAGTCAAGTAAAAGTTAGAAAATAAGTTTTATTTACGCTTTTTCATAAATCCATGTCCCAACTTTTCGTTTCTGAGTCAATAAATCCTGTCAATCCAGTGACTGAAATGTAAATTAAGTGCAAACTATTCATCTCAGGTTTGGAACAACTTGAGTAGAAGTTGAAAAACTCAACTTTCTGCACCAACACAGAAAAATCTCCCAGTAGAGTGAAGTGGAGTGCATAACCTGACATGATAAAAACACTCAAAACTATCCTTTGGTTCTATGAACAATCGGGCCTAAGATTTTGGAGGATTTCAACCCTAAAATTAATCAAAAAAGGTCCCACAAACTCTTGATGCATAAAAAGCAAAATAGAATTTCTTAATAATGAGAAATGATCAGGAGTGTAAACAAAAGTAATTGTTTGTCACGTTCAAGTAAAAAGATTTAGAATAACGGAAAAGGAAACCAGTGATTTGTAACAGCAGGACTCTTCCCAGTTAAAAACAGACACATTGGGGCATGAATACCACAGAAACCTCCTGTAAGGTGCACAGCTTTTCAGTGTTTCAAGAGGTCGGCGGCTGTCAGAGGACGGCCAGCCCGCCGTCGCAGCGGCTCGTGATCATGTTCCCCACCTCCGTCCACGTGTCCAGATGTGGGTCATAGATCTCCACAGAGTCCACGGTCACCGGCGCCAAGAAGTCCCTGCTGGCGGCTCTTCCTCCGACCGCGTACAGCAGCCCGTTGACCGCGGACACCGACGCCCCGGCTCGCGGTGTGGACATGGACGCCACCTCCACCCACTTCTCCTGCGCAGATGTTTCCGGTTAAAAAACCAAAACGGAGAGAACTTGAAAGGGGGACAGTTTAAAGTCACGTTACCTCCTCGGGACAATACTTTTCCACCGTTTCTAACGCTCCCAACGCTTCGTTCCAGCCTCCCACGGCGTATATGGAGTTATTCAGGCAAGCGACGCCCACGTACGCCCGGCAAGTGACCATCACGGGGAGGGCGCTCCACCGGCGGGAGATGGGGTCGTACATTTCTGCGGAGCGCAGCTCCAATCCTTCGTCACTGATCCCTCCGATCACGTAAATGAATCCTGCAGGGACAAAACTCTCTATCTATTCCTGCAGCATCAAACTGATTAAAAAACAAAAAACAAACCTTGCAGCTCACAGCATCCAAAGTAATAGCGGGGGACAGCCATGCTGCCAATGACCTCCCACTTGTTTTCCTCTGGGTCGTAGCGCTCCATCGTCTTCCCGATCTCTGATCCGATCCAGCCACCTGCAGTCAGGTGACATTTCTCCTCTTAGACTTTCTAAAATGACCTTTACAGTTTTGGAAAGCTCAACCACGTTCAGCTCTAAACTTTTACAATTTCTGACACGATAAAAGCCTTTTAAAATACGACCTTTCACACCCTGTAATGATTTACTGGAAAAAACCTGACCCTTACGATGGTGCTCTGAGTCTGGCAAACAAGTGAAAAACAGGCAGACCAAACCTCTGAAATGATGCAAAAACTGAGGATCTAGAAGCAATCAGATCCTAAAAATGTGAAGGAGGCTTTCTACAACAACATCCTGCAGATATTTTGTCAGTCTAATGTGGGGAGCACCATCTTCTGCCCTGAGGTGTGATCTGGGGAAAGGACGCCAACAGATTAAACAAATGGATTAAAAAAGAGTGCTATGGGCGCCAAACGTGTCTCCTTGGAGGAGGCGGTGGAAAATCGCAGAGAATTCCTCCTCAAAATACTAAACAAGCTAAAGAGGAGCGTCGGGGATGGACTGACTCAACCACACTGAGGAATCACAAAGGAACCAACAATAATTCACTTCCTGTCTGAACCACCATTACACAACTGGATTTAAGCTGCTATCATTCCTGCGTGTTGTATACGTGGTCCTGACGTGAAAATCGCAATAACAAGTCACTCAACAATCACAACAACAATAAATCAAAATCATATTTTTGAAATCAGAACAAAATTCCATTATTTTGCTTCATTTTTTAGAATTTTGTTTTGTTTTTTTGGAATTAAACTTTGGTTTTCACAGGACAATGCTTTATATGAATTTCTTTGATTAACAGCACTAAGTAAATTACTATATAAATAAAGTTTTATTTGATTTAATTACTTGTTATTTATTTTTTCAGAATTGTGTTTTGTTTTTCGGAAAGAAATTTTGGTTTTAATAGGAAAACATTTTTATGTAAAGCTCTTTAAGTAACAGTAGTAAAAAAAATGCTCTGCAAATAAAGTTTGATTTGATTTGTTTACTTTTTTTCCATTTTTTTATTTGTGTTTTATTTTTTTTGAATTACCGTTCGGTTTAAATAAGAAAATATTCTATGTAAAGTTCTTTAAGTAACATCATTAAGAAACGTGCTATGCAAATTACGTTTGATTTTATTTGATTACTTATTTGGTTTAGTTTTTTAGAATTGAATTACATTGTTGTTTTTGGAATTTTTTTTTTATTTCTAAGATGGAATACCTTCTTTCATTAATTGTTTTGCTTTTTATTGCTGTTGTGATCTTTAATATGTTTTTGCATGATGATGTGATTTGAACATTAGGGCCACTGTAGATCTAGGGTTAAATACAACTGTATCAGCACTTTTAAAGCTTAAAATAAAGCTCTAATTCCTCATCTGATGTTAACAGTAAAAAAGTATACATTTTTTACTATTTTTATAAGGTCTGAATTAATCTTCTTGTGTAAATGCTTGAATATGAAGCAACCTTTACCCAGTGCATACAGAGCACCGTGGCAGGGACATATGCTAACCCCACAGCGAGGGAAATTCAGGGACGCCACGGCAGCCCACTGCTTAGTGACGGGGTCGTATCGTTCTGTGCAGTCAAAAATCATGGAGTCTTTCTCCCCTAAAAGGAAGAAAATATATTAAAATATTTAGTTTTTTTTTTTCATGTGAATTTGAAATATAAACGGGACAGTTTTCTCACCTCCCACCACATAAATCATGCCCTCCAGAACTGCCACCCCCAGTCCGCTGCGAGCCTGATGCAGAGATGACACGGTGGTCCAGTACTGGTTGAAGGTGTCGAAGCGCTCAACGCAGCTCAACGCCCGGCTGTCACTCCAGCGGCCGCCCTGCAGTCGGGTGTAACCTCCTAAAGGCGAGAATCCTTTCGTTAAGTCTCAGAGCTTCACCTCAGCTGCTGTCCATCAAAATCTGCGTGATAAAGTAATACGATCACCTATGGCATAAAGGTATTTTCTGGCTTTCCGCCTGGGCCTCATCTTGGCTGGTTGGAGTTGACTGTACATTTTATTTTCTTTGGGAGACTTTGAGACTTCGGTGTACTCCTTCAGAAGTGTCTGCAGTGCCACCCGCAGGCTGAAGTCCGTAATACCTTTGTATAAAAACAAACAAAAAAGCCCACAAGTTTTCAGTTAAATGTGTGTGTAAATTAGTAATAATAATAGAAAAAACACAAAAGTTTTAAAATAAACTATTTCAAAAAATGAAAACAAAATTAAAAAATACATATCATCATGTTTTCATTTAAAGTAGAAAATCCAAATTTTATCCTTAATGCTAATTTAGTTCAGCACTTAAAAAATACAGAATTTAGTTTAACTAATATTGAAAATACACTCAGGTTTATTTTCCCCAAAAGCAGGAACATCTCTGTTCACATTTTGGTAATCAAGCACATATTTTTAAAAATAATTTAGCAAATTTTAGGTCATGTGATTTAGTGATTTAGTAAAAAAAAAAAAAAAGTGGGGTAAATATTTTTGAAAGAAATATAATAACACCTAATAGGGGATTTTGACCAACAAGAAAGCAATTATCAGATCCGCTGCTTTATCAGAGCCACAACCTACCAATTTTTGAAGACGCACATTTATAAATTTAGAACTTTAAAAACAATTGAATATGCTTTTGTATTTTTTTACTTCATTTTTTTAAACTAGCTTTGAAACTAGAACATTTCAATTTTTCTTATTTAGTTGTGTTTTTTTCTGCATATTCTTTGGTCATTTGTTTATTAAATGATGCATGCATACATAAGACATGCATGGATTAGTCGTATAAAAAAAACAAAAAAATATGTCAAAAAATAATTATTTTTAGATTTTTTTTTTGCCTTTATTCCTGCTTATCACCTTTCATTTCAAAAACTCACTGCAGGAAGACAATTTTCACCTCGACAAATTTCAGTTTCTTCATAAATGTTTCCACCCTCTTTTTCAGTCTCAACAACTTTTAGTCAAATAGTAATACCACATAATAATAACAATTTCTTTTTTAATGGGCTGCGGGTGCTTTACTACAATTGTGCAAATGATCATCTAGATCTGTTGGATGTTTCAGACACTTTCTGAGGTTTCTGTCATGTGGTGCAAAATGATTTCAGCCAACTCCCTGCTGAAACTTTGAAGCCTCTAAAAATAAATAATCTTCATTTCAGGTTGGAAGTCTAAACCCAGAAAAACATGGAAACATGTTCACACATTTAAAGTGAAAGTTAAAAGAAACTCGTCTAGAAAGTAGAATTTTTCAGGTGGGTCTTCAGTCTCTTCTCCACTTTGATTCTCTCAAATGTTGTAATGTGACATCTTATTATTTAAGACCCACTCCAATGAAAAATGTGTTTCTAATATGTTCTTGTGGCATTATTCTGATCATGGAGGACAAATATTTTAAATAAAAAAGATATAATTGTATTTCTGAGTATTTATTTTTTCAAATTGTTGTGAATCAGGAGCAGACAAAAAAAACATTTTAAAAAGAGTTTGTTTGCTTGTTACATGGAAAATACCCACGGTGCCTGAAAGCACTCTGTTCCATTTCATCCATCAGAAGTCAAACAGTAAAAGGGAGAAAGTTTCTAAACTATAAGATCAAAGTATGTTCCAAAATAACTGATGCCCATCTCAGAAACTCAGTTTGGGAGAAACTTGTTGTATAAAAAAAATTATTTCTATTTTTTTTTTAATTTTATTTGTAACTTCAGGAAAACTTTACACACACACGCACGCACACACACCTACACACACAGATGTATACTGCTCACCTTCTATGTACTTGAATAGTCTCTGTGGGGAAAGCAAAGGGAAGCGGACAGCTTCCAAAACCTCCACAACATGTTTTTTCCTCTTTGGCACATCTTGAAGAACCCAGTCCATCGCTGCAGTGAAGACCTGGTACTCATCTTCAATCCTCAACTCCTCACTTCTCAGAAGTCTGACCAACTGATCTTTTGACAGGCTCCTGAATTCATCAGTGACACAAACCTGAAAGTGAAAAATATATTTTTGTCAACAGTATTTGACAAAATAAGGTGTTTCTGTATACAGACCTCTAAAAAGTGAACGTAGATGTAGTTCTCTGTGAATTCCAACATTTCTAAGCAGCCAATCTGCTCTGAGAACTGAAAGATTCCCACGCAGTTGGATGAGTCCATGTGACTTTTAAGGAACTCCCCACAGATGGACACGACCTCGTTCAGGTGCAGCATATCTGCGGCCACCATCAGCTCCTGAACGTTGTCCACGGTTACATTGATCGCTCCTGAATATATTAAAAAAAGTAAATTATTAAGTCTCTTTTTATTTTAAAGAACATGGTTAGTGATTTAGATGGCGACCTGTGTACACAAATTCCAGCAAACTCTCAAAGACGGCCGGGTCCACTCCGATGATCTGCACCTCGTCTTTGTCCGCCTCCATCATTCCCCCGGAAAACAGGGCTGAGAAGTACGGGCTGCTGGCGGCGAGAACCAGCCGGTGGACCCTGAAGACCCGGCCCCCAACATTCAGACCCACGTCGCAGAAGTCTGTACGGAGACGCAGCTTGTTCATTTGGGCCAGCATCAGTCTGGCGTGACAATCCGAGGCCTGCACAGCCTCCTCACACCCTGGGGTTGCCATGGAAGCCACAGCTGATGTTGTCAGGGAGGACATGGCATCCGTGGCGGAGCAGTGTTACCATGGAGGACAGAACCCCTCCTCTGTAAGGTGTTGTAGCATCTAACAAAGCAGAAAAAGCAGGAAATTTTAAAACTGTTGGGTAATAACAAACATGAGCACGTGCAGATATGCACGTGCAATCTGCCACTGGTCTCTGTCTGTCTATAAAACACATGTAGACGTTAAAAAGTAAATTAATCCGAGGGTCAGATTAACAAAAAACTACGAATAAAACATCTGTCACCACTGTTAGCTAGCTATGCTAACCACCAAACAGACCGCCTGTGGGCATTAAAATGCTATATTCAAAAGTGAAGACTGGTATTAAACAAATAACAGCTTTAAAGTTCTAGAAATGAAACGCAACATTATCCCCACGTGTAAAAATACAGACAAAAATAGAAAAAAATGCACGATTTTATCGAGAACTTACCGGTTTGTTTACAGAGGAAGTAAGCGCGAACGAACTTCCGGTGATCAGCAGGGTGTCGATCCAAGCACTCTGGATCGATTGCTTTGGTCTCAACAATCAAAATAAAATAAAATAAAACATTTTTTTCATATGTAGCACAAAGTGCTTTTTAACATAGCTTTGCAAAAAAAATTAATTAAAAAAGAAAGACAAAAATGAAGCTATATTATACAAAATTAACTCTCCACTGGATAGTGTTGCCTCAACACTAAATCACACTTTCATGTTTCACCATGTTTCACCCAAGGGACGGGGTTCTTTTCTGTAAGAGAGACATCCTCGTAAGAAGGTAAGATAAAGATAGCTTTTCTACAAGTATATATTAACGTAAATGTGATTAACAATATGTGAATGTGTGTTAAGATTTAAAGAAGTAGTTTTGACTTTTTTCTACTTTGAAAAATAATCTTTACAAGCAATTGTTCATTTTCATTTCTTGCCTCGAGGTAACACTGCAGTTAGTCAAGATTTTTCCAGTGACATAACGTCATTTGTGGCAAATTTGTTAAAAAGTCACACAGTAAAGGGTTAAATAAAAGTTTTCAATAGACATGAAATATAAATATGACAAAAAAAGATGAGTTAATTATATTACATTGAGGTAAAAACTGGGGGGAAATCATTGGCCAAATCAGAGAGGAAAATAAAAGCAAAGGTCTGAGAATTTTAAGGTATTCATAACCATTACAAAAATTGAAATTAATTAAAATTCATCCCAATATTTGAAAAAAAAAAAAGTAAATTGAAGGAAAGGGGAACAGTTGTTGAGTCTTCTATGGAGTATGTGATTATTTCCCTCTCTCAGTTTTTCTTAAACTAACATTTTCTATTTACTTGTTTTTATAGTACTGTTTTCACTATCATTGTTTTATCCTGGTAAAGAATCATTTTAAAGTTTTGCCTTGAATCACTTTTTTCCTGTCTTTCTTGTTTAAGCAATATAAAGCTTTCAGTTGTAAAATAGAAATTGCTAGGATTTATACAGTATTTTCTTGTTTTTGTGGCATTATATTTGCAATTCTTTATATTTTCTGAAACTTAGTCCTTGAGAGGGGTTGGATTGTCTATCATTCTGGAGTTGGTGAGAGGCAGGGAGCCATTGTGACTTATGAACCCCAGTCCCGCGAGTGGATGTGGTCCACTCTATACCTCACAACTCTGGATGCTGTGGGAGTTCTTGGCTGACACATCCTCTGCATTATTGCTTGGCAGTCAGGAATGATACCACTAGACTGGAAGATAGGGGTGGTGGTTTCCCTTTTTCAGAAAGGGTGTGCTTTCCAACTACCGGGGAATCGGACTCTTAAGCCACCTTGGGAACGTCTATGCCAGGATACTGGAGAGGAGAGTTCATCCAATAGTCATAGCTCAGGAACAACAGTGCGCTTTCCGTCCTGATTGTGAAACAGTGAACCACCTCTACACTCTAGGGTGCTGGAGGATTCTTGGGAGTTCGCCCATCCAGTCCAAATGTGTTTTGTGGATTTGGAGAAGGCACATGACCACATCCCCTGGGGTGGCTTGGGGAGCCCTACTGAGGATTGTCTGGTCTCTGTGTGACCAGAACAGGAGCTTGGCTCTCATAACTGGCAGTAAGTCAAACTTGTTCCTGGTACATGTTAAACTCCAGTGGGCGGGGCTATCCTTTATCACTGTTTCTGTTCATAATCTTGATGGAAACAATTTCCAGGCACACCCAGGGTCCAGAGGGAATCTGGTTTGGGGACCACATGATTTCATCTCTGCTCTTTGCAGATGATGTTGTCCTGATGGCTTCATTGAGCCAGAACCTCCAATATGCATTGGAGTGGTTTGCAGCTGAGAGTGAAGCTGCTGGGATGAAGGTCAGCACCGCTAAGTCTGAGGCCATGGTTCTTGACTAAAGAAAGTTTGTTTGCCCTCTTTCGTGGGTGGAGGGCTACTGCCCCAGGTGGGGGAATTCAAGTATTTTGAGGTTTTGTTTAGGAGTAAGGGAAGATTGGAGCGTGAGATTGTCAGGTGGATTGGAGTGGAGTCTGCCGTCATGCGGTTGCTGTACTAGTCCATTGTGGTGAAAAGAGGGCTGAGCCAGAAAGCAAAACTCTCAATTTACCAGTCAATCTTCGTTCTAGAACTCACCTATTGTCATAAGCTCTGGGTCATGACCAAAAGAACAAAGTCCCTGATACAAGCACCTGAAATGAGCTTCCTCCGTAGGGTGACTGGGCCCTCCCTTAGAGATAGGATGAGAAGCTCGGTCACTCAGATTGCTCAGAGGAGTGCCGCTGCTCCTCCACATTGAGAGGACCCAGTTGAGATGGCTCGGGCATCTGATCTGGATGTCGCCAAGGGGGCGCCTCTGGGGAGATGTTCTGGGCATGTCCCACTGGGGAGAGGCCCCGGGGGAGACCTAACACACACTGGAGAGATTACATCTCTCGACTGGCCCTGGAATACTTCAGGATTCCTTAAGAAGAGCTGGAGGAGGTGACAGGGGAGAGAGAAGTCTGGGCAACTTAGCTTAGACTGCTACCCCCGCAATCCGGTCCTGGATAAGGGGAAAAAGACGGATGGTTGATAAATAGATGGATGTTTTAGTTACATAATATTTGCTATTCCTTAAATATTCTAAAAATTTGATTGTTTAGTCCTACTGATTGTTTTTAGTAGTAGTAGTTCTCATTTTTCTGTATTTTTTTATTCTGGAAAAACTTTTAAACTTTTTTAATGTCTTTCTTATTTAAGTGGTAAAAAATTAGTTGCTTCAAATAGTTAAGTTTTTTTATTGTTATTTTTCTTTGTTTTTTACTGGATTTGTTCAGCAGGCCTCAATATGTGAGTTTATTTTGTGAATCCAACAGCAGGTGGCAGTGTTGCCCTTAACCATGCAGCTAAAGGAAGAGAAATCCTTGACAACAAACCACAGAAAGCTTACATGTAAATTACCATGGTGTTTTTGCCATTTCAGCTCCCAGCAGAGTGGTAATTTTAGATAGAGTGATTCTCCAGAGTTGGCTGCATGCTGCACCAGAGAAGGCTCCAAGAAGCAGCATGGATTTGGTGGAAGACTGTGCCACTGCCAGCATGTTCCAATCAAATCAAATTAGTGAAAATAAATGCAAAAATGTTCTTTAAAGCATAACTCTCTTCACTTATTCTTTTTTTCACATATCTGGCATCCAAAGGCAAAAACTTTTGAGCTCAAAAGTTCACACTCCTGAAATTCAAGTCCAGTAACGACAGTCTCTAGACTTGTGTTGCCTGCTTTTTCACCGTGTCACTAAGAGACAGCCAGTGGTTTACGAGAGAAAAACTGCTGGCACCAGTGCTGGCCAATAAAAACTCAAGGCGAGTGTGTGCCAATCTGCCCACCCTTTTCAGTTACACCCTCCTGCTACACTGCATTGATAAATTTCCAGTTCATCTGGTTCTCCCAAAGGGAATTCCACCATGATCACTTTCTCGGCTGAACAATTACCTCATTGGATGCAACTGAAATTGCACTTTAAAGCAAGAGAGAGCTCCCACTGCGTACTAAGTGAACTTAGAAAAAATATTAAAGAGCAAATTTCCCATGTATATGATCCTAAAAAAGGAAAATTGAAGCCGATTTGTTGCAAAGAACTCAAATCTACTCACAAAATTGACTTTTATTTCTGAGAGTTAGATTATATAAATAAAAATGAAAAACAAACCATGTTTTTAAGAACTGATTTGAGATTAATTTGACCTTATTTAAATAAAAAATTTAAAATATAAGTGTTTTTTTTTCTCCCCTTGCCCTCATTAACCTCCAATCTTTTCCGGACTGATTGTGTTCATGAGAGCTGAAGTTACGTGTTAATCACATTACTTATTTTTAGCAGTCATGAGGTGATCGGCGCTCATTTGCAATTCAAGAACCTCGTTAGTGTTCCATTGAAGCGTGACTTCAGCCTCCATTCAGTGCACAGATGGAACATGTTACATACATGCTTTCAGCATGGTAGACATGAGAACATCTGGGGTTTCTGATTTTGATGCGGAGAGGAAGAAAATTGAGCTTGAAAATTGGAGCCTATTATATATTAAATTTGTAGCTGCTTTTGTTCCTCACGCTGTTGCTGAGGGGTGGTGTCGCTTGTAAAACAGGTTTTAAGGTTTAATAAGTAGGTGAGGCACTAAAAGCAATACAATTGTGGTGACACAGACTTCTTGTGGTGAAAATGATTCTCTGGCAGAGGGAATGCTATGCTTCAGCTTTTCTTTTTTCCTCCTATAGGCAAAGTTTTGAGTTGGTCAAGAGCAAAAATTGATGTTTTCCCTGATCATTATGTTTTCTCCGTTGTGGTGAGCTTTCGCCTTCCTGCCAGTTTCCTATGCAGCGGGAGACAAAGTAAATGGCGCCAGGGTCATCCTATGGAAAAAGCTCACCATAATTACTGCTTTGTTGTTTAACCGTAGGGTATGTTTGAGTTTTTCATTAGGACTCTGTCCTCTGAATAAACATCACTTTAAGCAGGAGAGAAAAATATTTGGAGATAAAGCTGACGTATTGAAGGTTCAAGTGAGCGTAAATTTTACATTTTCTTTATTTCATTAAAGGGTTTCCAGATTACATAAAACAAAGGAGTACTTTCTTCTCCTTTATACCCATGCTGTATGTTGAGATATGTGTGTTTTGTCTTAATATTTACTTTTTGTGGTGCAAAATTAGATGTTTGTCCTAGTTTGTAACCCATCATCATCAAATTGCTGGAACTTCTTAACCCATTGATATCCAGAAAACACAGAAATCTGCATATTTTTAAGTATATGTTGCAGTTCTTTATATAGTCTGTCCAGGGGTGCAACTTATTGCCTATGTTATTTTTTTTAAAGAAGTAGCAGCAAACGAAAGAGGGCAGTGTAGGTGTCTATATCAGTATTTGCTACTGAATGCAATGCACAAGAAGAAGCACTGCTAAACCTTATGACGGGTGCTGCAAATTGTTCCAAAGCGACACAGATGTTGAAGAATTCACCAAAATGAGTGATTCAAATCAATATAAATATCAGTGAAGTATGCATATATTCAGTCTATTATTGTTATCTGTTCTGTTATAATGATTTGCCTTTCAAAATTAAATGTACCTTCTAGGCCCCATATTTTATAAATTTCAACCAAAAGCACAACTTTTACTCCAGTACAACTTATAGTCTGACAAATATGATACCCAATCCTGTGGCCCATTAGCATAGTTTGACTAGGTCTGAGTTAAAACTCCTACCAGGAAATAGTCTGCTGGACTTGGTGGTGTTTTTAACTTGAAAAAGAAAAATCATACAAATGTTAGTGGTGCTGTCCTGCGGTGTCTGTCTCAATTAAGTGGCCTCTTCCATCCTTACCAAAGCTGGTTGTTCTAAATCTCATTTGGCTGTGGACTTGGATCGGATGGTTTGCCAGTAAAGCGGTATTAAGCTTCTCCTGAGCAGGCTCAATGTCCCATCACGACCCACTGTGAACTTAGCTTGTTACTCAAATCCGTGTCACACAAGTTCACTTAAAACAACACACATATCCAATAATGAATCCTTTTAAACATTTGAAAACTTGCCAAGTTCAGCAAAATGTGACATAACAATCATCGTCAGTTTTGTGTTGATGACTGAAAAAAGCTCAACGTATAAGACAGTGATTTCTCACACGCCATTTCTAGTCATTATGTGGTCTTTTGCATCAATTGAGTGTTTATGTTGAATATTTGAATAAAAACTCAATTTATATATTAAAAAAAACACGTTTTGACATCCAACATATAAGCCCATGTGATTTGAGTAATAAATGTGCTTTGTTTGCACAAATATTTGCATAGGTTTTGGTTGTATTGGTTCTTTTTTCTTCCCAACCTTGCCTGTGACCTGAAAAGAACAGAAAACGAGGCTCTGGTGTCTTTATTGGTTCAGTCTTTGGCAGACATGTTGGTTGGCAAGCAACAGGATATCTTGCCCTAAGCCTGCAAGCCAGCTATAACGTGAGCAAGGAAAAAAAAGGAAAAAAAGAAAAGAGAGGGGGGTGGAAAAAATCCCTCTTATCGATTCTTCCTCCAACATAGCAACTGCTCTCTGATTGGCGGACGCGCGGAAAGTTCTCGGTTCTCATTGGTTGATCTTATAGCGTGAAACTGGAATCGGACGGAGACAGAGCAGACGAGGCATCCTATTGGCTGCTCCAAACTGAAAGCGAAAACCTATTTTTCTGAAAGCCTGTGAGACAGTTGGTCGTGTGTGTGCGTGTATGTGTTTTAGGCGTGACTCCAAAGATAATTCGTCCTGCCCCCCACTCTCCTTGTCAGTCAGGACTTATTTAAATCGGGAGGCATAAAGCAAAATGAGATGATTTTAAGCCAGTGGGGTGTATTGCCTAAGTGATGAAGACAAATGAAGAGAATAGTGGAGAGGAGTTCTATACAGATGAATGAACGAGTCAAAAAAATGTGGGGACAGCGTTTTGACATGGATCAAACTTTTTTAAATGTGGGAGTCACAGCAAAGCAAGAAGCTGCTCACACAACGTTAAGTAGCCTTGGGTCACATGTTGAAATTTAGGCAATGAAATATAAGAAAAAGCCTGTTGGTGACCGTTCAGAACCTACACATCAAATGATAGAAACCGAGTTTAAAGAATATTCCTGTTTTTGCTCCTTTCAGTGTCTTACTTTATTTGGATTTCAATAGTGCCCAAAACTGAGATGGTCTATTTGTGCAATTATAAAAGGATTTCTAATCCCATTTTTAAAAGGTTCACAGTAGATTTGTGAGAAAGATTTTTTGCTTATAGATTGTAAAACCATGCTGGAGAGTATTTCTAAACCCACTGTAATAAAAATAGATTTTTTTAACATGTTCTGTAGCATTTTCTCAAGACATATATAAAGAAAATTATGATTAAAACAGTTTTTCTGAGTATTTCTTTAATCAAGTTGATGGGGGAAAAAAAGCTCTTTAAAAAAACCTGTATCAGTGATGTAGATGATACAGTCAGTGGGTCACAATATTTCTGCCTTGCTTCATTCCAATGCATCCACTTGCAGACAAATAAATCCATTTACGTTTTAATTTTTCTTGTCTGTGCTGGCATTTGGATCAAAACTGTACGGCTAGATAACTCCAATATTGCTTACCATTTTTGTTGTATTGGTAATTGGTTGGGGGTTTGAGAGGCTGTAAGCTAGCGATAGAGAGGCTAAACAAAGGGATGATGGGAAAAGAGGGAAGACTTACTCCGCACTAACACTCACTCCCACAAATCAGTGGCGAATTTCTGATGAACTCCTGCCTCTCTGTAGAAAACATGTGCCGGAAAATGACAGCTTTTTTGGGTTCTGCCTATAAAATGGCATAATCATGATTAAAAGACCACCGGGATGCTTTTAGAAAAGTTTTAAAATGACTGAAGAGGCCTTTCAGCAACTCCTACTTGGCTTGTGTTTGTGCAGTGCTGAAGATTAAAGCCAGAATGCAAAGAATTTTTGCTAACAAAGTTAATACTTAATTTTTATTAAGTTAATACTTAATACTGAACCACAACAAGTAATGAAATGCATCATTTAAATCTTTTTTCAAATTTGTATTTGGATAAGGCTGCTGAAAACGGAAACGTATCCAAAATGTTGCAGTGACCCAGACAAAGATCAAACTATGAACAGCTGTGTACTTGTCCAAAATGATTGATCAAAATAGCCCTCAAAAACCTTGTATGGATCAATAAGTTGACACAGAAAACACTTTCATAAAGCTAATATTACCTAAAGTGATGCATCAACATTTTGGTTTGATTTTACAGCGTGAAAGATCGTGTGTTATTGTTATTACTAGCTCTCCACCAGGTAAAAAAATATACATAATTTTCCCATAAAATTCTCAAATATACACATTTTAAATACAACTAGTTTTATTTTGTTTTGTTTAAATAAGTCTGGAGTGTTCATTGGAGTGGTACAGGACATGGATGAGAGCAGTAAGACAGGGGTGAGATGTGCTGAAGGTGTGACAGAAAAGTTGTAGATGTGACTGTTATGATGGACAGACAGGCAGATGAGGTTAGATGGGAATCTCTGTGGACCATGATGTTTGCAGATGACATTGTGTTTTGCATTTAGAGCAGGGAGCAGGCGGAGGGACACCCAGAGAGATTTAGGTTAGCTCAGGAAAGAAGAACAAAGATGTTGGGGTTTTTATTAAGGAGTGACAAGAAATCATATCAGAAGAACAACTTATGTTAGACATTTTCGCCAAATGCAGGGACGCAGATTGAAATGGTCTGGACACATTGAGATTTGCTAACAGTGACTGTGTTAAATGGATATTGAAGCTGGAGCCACTGGGAAGGAGGCCTAGAGAAGGCCCAAAGAGGAGGTTCGTGAAGGAGGACAGGATGATTAGTGCAATCGAGAAGGATGCAGAAGATAGGGTTATAGATGGGTGCAGATGATTTGCTGTGGCGACCCCTAAAGGGAGCACTCAACAGACAAAGACGAAGAAGTCCACAGTCTGTGGTATTGTAAGGTAAGTAACCAAAGCACCCTATTAATCATTTTCACATTCACTGACTGTCACCAGAGTGTAATGGAGAGGGGTAAAAGACACCAAGTGGACTGTGTCAAAGAAGACTATTGTTTTATATAGACACAGCTGTGGAAAAAAGACCAAATAAATACCTAAGGCACCCTCCCAAGAAACAGAATCAGGAGTCGGAGAAGTAAATTTATAGGAGCAAAAGCCCATAAGTGTTGGTTTTAATAAGTGAATCTGGCAGCTGTGCAAGAAATTCTTTTTTCTGAGTGTTCTTTCCTGTCCCTCCTCTTTCCTGTCTTTCCCACACATTTTCTCTACCCACACTCTATCTGTCTTCTAGACAATCACGCAGCCGGGCATGACTCAACTTTGGTACATTTTGTCCTGCCCATCTATCTACAGTGCATATGGTCAATCCAGGCAGAGCCCTCCAAGCTTACATAGTTAACAGGGAGTAATCCGTGGCCTGGAACGCGGGTTCTCCCTTCAGTACATCCCTGCCCTCTGCATCTCATTAATCCTTACCTAACACAGACCGTACGTGATAGTTGAAAGAGGCCACCTGTTGCTGTGTGTGTCACAGAGAGGCCAGGTAGTAGTGCCATCCAGGGTCATCAGCATAAGAGTCCACGAGGTCTGTTTTCTTCATGTGCACTTCTGGGAAGGTGTGCTCACTTTTTAAACACATCTCAGAGCAGAGGCTGCACATTTTCCAGTGATTGAGGCAGCTGCACTAAAGTTAGAAAGTGCCAAAAGTCACATTCCTTTCACAAAGCATCTAAGGGGAACAAATGGGATGTTTTTCAAGAGTGACGAAGGTTTGATACATATTTTTCCAGTGACAAAACGGCAGCCAGGCTGAATATGCTAAGAGCTTGCAGATATCCTGCCATTGTCTTTATCGCTTCCTCTCTTTTCCATCCGTCTTCCAGTGGCCTCACCACCTTCTAACATTGCGGATAAGCTTGTCAACTTTAAATGGCTAAAGTGGAGATAAATTCAAAGCTTTCCTTCCTGATAGAAAAGAGAACTTTCTTTAAAGTAAGAAAAGCCATTGACCACACAAGTTGACAAAACTCTCTTCAGTTTATTGTCTTTCAGCAAGAAAAAGGTCAAGATCTCACATTGCTTAGCTTCACCCGAGGAGTTTCCTCAGTCCTCCAGTAGAGTAATATTTTTCAAGAGGCATCATTAACCTCCTTCCACACACCAACGTCAGAACTACATTTTTATGGCATCTCTATACAGAGTGTCTATTGTCCTCAAACTTGAAAAATGTGCCAAGATCAACATGGATTCCTTTCCTCATCAGCTATGCAGGCTGCATGTCATGAAAAACATTCATAGCCAGAGCAATGCCACAGTTCAAGTAATGGAGGCAGGATACTTCCGGACCTCTGGCAGTTCACGCAAACATCGGAGGCCACACTATATCAACACCACCAGGGAGAGTGCATTTCTGTGGCAAATGCCGACCCCTCGAAACAGCATTATCGTCTCCACCGCTGCCACCGCCATTATACATTGCAACAATAGAATACTGTTGGATTGCACTTTCTTCAAGCTTTCATCTTGTGGCATGTTTATAGAAAAAATATATATAGAATACAAAAAGCTTATACTTCTTTGAGTAACAGAATATAACATACAGTACTTCAGATTATGTTTTGATCAGCGTATCAGCAGGTGTACATAACTTGCCCTACCTTTGCCCAAATGCAATGACCACACTAAACAGGGATGTAATTTTCCTCACTATCAAGTGCTTTGGTCAATGGGTATAACATTGAGTATGCTTTTACTATCATTTTCTAAAGTATGTTAATGCTACATAATTATCCACTGTATATGAATGTCTCTTAAGAAAAGGGCAAACAGTTAAGATGCATCACAACTTTATATATTCACATGTGGCAATTTTAACCCAAAACGGTTTAGGATGCGATCTGCCTGTTAAAAGCACCGTTTCCCCCCACTTATTCACGAAAGCACTTTGTAATAACAACCCAATATATTAAACATATTGGTTGGATTTTCTGAACTGGATACATTTGGGAAATGGATATCTCCGGCAGTCTGGAAGTGCAACAACCTGGAGCCAGAGAAAACATCGTTCAGGCCAGCAACATTCCCGCCGGAGAAAGAGTCCTTTTGAACGAACAGCAATAAATGAAGTATAAAATTGGTTGGAAAAGCTTGAACAGTCAAGCTGACATTCAAGTTCCGGCCCCACTTCACTCTGAAAAATTCCATTCACAAATCCTGATGGAATCACTGTAGTGCAAAACTTAACACATTGCACCCTCGGACACAGTTGCTCTCGCAGGATACAGTCCACTTTCGTCCGCCAGATCACATCTCTGGAGCGGCGGGAGGGAGTCCCGACGTGTGTTTTGGAGTCTGTAAAAGTTTGTTCTCCTCTGTCTGTTGAGAAGCAGCAGCTGTGGCATCTTTGGCGTTCACTGGGTGCGACAGCCGGACATCCAGGGCGTCGTTGTGTTGCGCTAAGGAGTGCAGGCGATAGTGCAGGACGAGGTCTTTGAGCGAGCAGTGGATGTCATAGGGTTCTGCGAAGCCGTATCCATGTGGTGTGCTGTAGATCTTGCAGTGCTTCACCTCTTTGTTCACACTGCAACAAATAAAAGCTGGTTAGCACTAGTCAACCACGCTATTTCACTGTTTAAAAGTGGGTCGCTCTAGGGCAGAAATGTCCGGTTCTCGAGGGCCATTGTCCCACTTTTGTTCCAGTCATCCCCGTCTTTCCGGAATATCTGGATCAAGTGTGTTCTTAAGAGGCTGCAAGGGCAGGGGTGTTTGGGCAAGTACAGTGCCCCTCGAGACCTGGAGCTGGACCTGGACACCCCCCATTTATGGCGTACTTACACAACAGAGCAGGCGTAACATCCCTGCTTGCTGCTCTCACGGATCAGGAATGTTCCTTGAGCTTTGTCTTGAAGCATCTCCTCAGCCTGCGTCCGACTCAGCTCGCCAACGAACCAGCTCGCCTCGTCATTATGCGGCAGGTTCTTCTCATCTCCTTTCAGCACGTACGTACTGAAAAAGCAAGAGTAAAATAGTATAACTCCCATGCTATTTCAACTTCAAGTTGTGTGAATGCAAAAGGGCAATTTGCTAAAAACGTACTCATCAAGGCTGTCGTTGTGTATCCCCAACCAGTCGTTGATGCGTTTCTGCCGCACGCCTTTGTGATTAAGCCAGCTGCAAAAACAAAAACTCTTTTAGTATAAAATGCAACAATTGAGCAGCTACAGTGGAATCATTCCCCAATGAAACGCAACACTAGCACCACAGATGAGCCACTTACTTAAGGTATTGGTCTCTGATGTTGCGCAGTTGGATGAGGTCTGGCCGCAGGCTGTTGATCTTCCTGTCTGTCTCTCTATAGTCCTCCACTTGTATTCTCAAGTCTTCTTCAAGGTGGATTTTACTGTCATAAATCTCCCCGAGGCGACATTTCAGCTTCTCGTAGTTTATAAGAAAGCTAATAAGAGGGCAAAACAGAAAGACAATGAGCCAAGAGTGCGCAGATTAATTTCAGGACGTTATTTTTAGAACGTGGCAGAGTGAAGTACCTCTCCAAATCATTGTCAGTGCCTTCTGAGTTCCTCTCTATCTCCTCTCCGTAGCGCTCCTGCTCACGACACTGCTCCTCAAAGATCATCATTGTCTCATTAAAGGCCTCTATTGCAGTCCGCTTCATCTGGATCTCCTGCGTCACAGGATACAGATCCCGTCAGCAACCACTCACCCACATTTTCAATAAAATGTCAAGCTTTCGCTAAACAGATGACAGAGAAAAATGAGAATATAACCTGTGAAGTCTTTGTGAACGCCTCATAAAGCCGGTCAAACTCTTTTGATTTCACTTGGTACTGATTGTGAAGCTCCTTCAGCTTTCTACCAGCGACATCCACGCTGTCCTCTTTCACCTGAAATCCAAACAATCATCAATCAAAACCTGCACGGCTCTCAAAATTTCTCGAGTTGCACCTTTTTGTTGACACTGACCTGCTGGAAACGGGACACAGGGTTAGTGAGCATCAGATCCAGAGTGGCGTTGTACTCAACCAAAGAGTGGTGCTGATAGTACCAAATTAGCTCCACCACTGAAGTGAAGGTTAGCGGGTCTGAGAAGCCGTACTTGCCGTCACAGTGATAAATTTTAATCAGCTTGTTGTGCCCGTCTTTCCTGTGACAATGGAACAGCAAACACATAAAATCAATGCAAAATATTAGAGGATTGATATTTGGGCCTGCACGTTATTTATAGGGATTACAGCCCCCTCTTCTTTTTTTTTCCAACCTTACCTTAATGTCAGTGTAAAGTCCCCTTGCAGCTTTGTGGATGCATCACGTACTAGAAAAGAGCCGTCAGGTGTGTCCCGAAGCTTCTCATTCACCTCGTCTCTGTGGGAAGAGGCACGCATTACTTTCCATGGTTAACTAAACCAAAGAACCACTGGTTGGAAACGTTGGGGGTCCGTGGTTTTTTACCTTGTTATGTCTCCCCAGTACCACTCAGCATCCTGCAGCGAGTACGCAGGTGGAGAAAGGCAGTTGTTGTTCATACTAGACATTACTGGTTTACTTGATCTGGGAGGAAGAGCTACAAAAGAGAGAGAAAAGGGTTAGACGTTTATCTATGAAAACACAATTTCCTGAATATGATGGCCCTCCCTCACCAAAGAACACACACCCATGCACGAAATTAGGTCTGAGGGCAAGCCATGGCATGTTTCCAGCACATGGCAGTCACCAAATCCTCACCAACGCATGCGGTCATTAGTTACGGCGGTTACATATTTCTCAAAATAAAATTCCCATTTTACATTGAAGTCCAATTTTTTTGACACTTTGCAATGATTTTCAATGTGACATTATGGTTATATATCAACCCCAGATATAACAGGTTAATGAATTGGGAGGAAAAAAGAAACTCTGATGATTTTAAAGCGTGGGGGGAGAGTCAAAGGAGGTAAAAGTGGAGCTATTTCTTGAAATGTGTCTTTTGGAATCAGTTTGGTGAGAACAGTATAGAATAAAGGAGAAAAATGTGGCATCCAACCATCCCCCTTCTTCTATTTCTGACTATAAAGTCACCAAAAGACACAAAAAGCAAAATGCTGCATTTCCTATATCCAAATCCTATTTATCTCTGAAAAACTGAACATTGTGTAGAAAAGAAAATAAGAAATTTTTTAAATGTGGCTCTAAATCAAACAAAAAATGAACTTTTGTCTTCATATGAAGTTATTTTTATTACTAACTTCAGTAAATTTTAAACAATTAAAGAGATATATGACACCAGGTAATAAAACCATTGATAAAAATGGGTAAAACCAGTAGAAATTGTCTTTGGAAAGCCACTTCTTGAATGCGCACGGAAAAGGTGCCGTGCGCTCGCAGAACAGAGCCATGAGACGAGCCGTCTCGCCTCCTCGCCTGTAGCCTACTTTTCGGAGCACAAATTAAGTACGGCTGGCTGCAGAGGAGAACAAAGCGGCTGTTTCATGCGGGGCTCATTACGCGTTTCCCCTTCCACGCAGCCGCGCACTTTTGGGGCGAATCTGCTGCCGGGACGATGCCGCTGCTGCTGCGGCATTCCGACTTTGTCATATGTGCCGGGACAAAAGAAAGGAGGCGAGCCACTGCGCTTGTTCCTCCTGAAAGGTATTACGTAATGGGCGAGTGGATTGCGCTATGCATGCCTGGGCAATGCCGCTGGGGGAGCGCAGCTCCAAGGAGCTGACGTTTTTCCACGATTTGAACGCCTGCATGGCATTTTTACCTTTAATTATGGGAATATGTTAACACATGAGATAGCAATAAATAAATAAATAACTTATTCTGCACAGCAGACAATGGCAGATCCTTTTTCTTTTCTTTAACCCTCACCTGGTGGCGCTTGATCCATTTCGATGTAGAATAAACCTTCGGGAGGATAAACCATTCCTGTTTCACAAAAGATGTCCAGGTTGCAGTTTTGTCGTTGATTTCGCTCCGAAAAATAAAAATAAAAAAGCACACAGGTCTGTTTTAAACTTCAATGCGAGCGCCACGTCCTACACGGATAAAAAAAGAACAAAATAGAAGTCCTCCTTAAAAATTCCAGAGACCAAATGTGTTGTGTCAGCATAGCCTGACAGACTGAGGGCTTTTTTCTTTTCTTTTTTTTCTTGAAGGGGTGCAGATTGTCGCGGTCTGCCCTGTCCCAGCGCGGCGCAGCTCTACTTTACTGCGCCTCCGAAGCGGAGCGGCTTTAAAGCTGCTCCCTACATCATCTTGGTACGATCCAACCCATCCAGACGACGAAGGGGTGGTCCGTTCCTCGCAGCATTTCTTCCCAGAGGAAAAAACCCACATATTCTCCATCTTTTCCTTGACACAGATTTAAAATCAAGTTTACAATAAAGCTGTTGCTTACCTTAACTGTTTATCTATTATTCTTCGTGAGGACACACTCAGTTTGTGACAGACTCACCTCCTAAAAAGACAATGGTACATTCCAGACTCTTTCATTCAGCTCTCCTTGCACTCGGCAGTAACAGCTGAAAAAAACTGTCCAGGGCATGAATGGAAAAGGAAAAACTAGTCCGGATCATTATCAAACAACCAAGAATTATGCCGTTCAGGGGTTGCCCCAAGGTAACTGGTGGGGAAGTAGGTTGTAATTTAAGTTTTCTTAATGCTACATTTCAGCTGAATTAAAGTTTTCCCTTTGAGTGAGCACTTCTTGGAAAGTAATGCGGTGATGGTCCCGATCCGGGCCCGTATGGCTTATGACATGTTTATGAACAAATAACACGTTATAGGTTTAAACTTGTTGGATTTTATTCTTTTAGGGCAGGTAGAAGAAAGCTGTGGATTTTCACATCTTGATTTGGCTGCTTTCTGTCTTGGGTGGATTGGACCAACACCTGAAAACATCACAGAGTTTCTTTGGTATGAGGGTGGTATCGCCCAAAATAACCAGAAAAGAGGGAAAAAGACTCTCACTAACCTTCAACACTAAAAACGAATACAATATAACTTATAAAAACACAATTACAGAAGAGACATATTTAGCAATTGTTTTTGCATCGTTTACAGTTTTTGTCCAGCTCTAAAAATGTAACGCTCATGTCCCTACATAAATGTGAAGTTGTGTAGTTTTTTGTTTTGTCTTTTTTTTTGTCTAAAAATAATCTTATCTCAGACCAAAGAGGAAACCCTGAACCTTAAAACAACAACCTTGGTTCATGTGAAAGTGAATCTTGGTGTAACCCACCACAGTCTGACGAGCAAAAGCAAATCAAGACTGATTGCATAGTGTTACATACACACTGAGCATGTGATGCGTTCAAGAACTCATGTTCAGTGGGGTCTTAACACATTTTTAGCACATGCTGTTTACACAGGAGTATTGTTTCCTGATACTAGTGGATGTACCTAAAGTTGGAAGAAGCTTGGCACAAGCAGTGAAAGTCTTACAGAGCTTGCTCTAGTCTTACTTCATACACAGCTCTATTCCAATTGGGCGGATCGGTGTTAATTCCAGCTGGGCACAAACGGCAATTATTAATTCCTCGTTTGTGATTAATTTTTAAATGGTCAGCACTTCTGTAAATTGAAAAGCACGAGACCTATACTTCTCTGCCCAGTCCGAGTCCCTAATTGGTCACAATTCAACTGCTTTATCTTTCAACATGCATTCAATGGCAGCCCATTCTGTATGAGGAGCCCAAAAGTGGACATAAAAACGTAAGTAGGGATGTGTGATCACAAGAGTTGTGAACTTGGAAGTTCAAAACGTGCATATATGTGTTTCTACATAAACCTTTCATTGGAAGCGAAAGTAGCACTTTTTAAGTAACAAAAAAAAAAAAAAAAAAAAACACTCCACAGCATGAATTGGAAAAGTTTAAATTGAAAAATGTGTCACTGGTAGGTAGAGTGTAGTGAAGCGACATAGACATTCAGTAAAACATAACATAAATGACTAGCTAGATTCATTGGTTGTCTCCTAAATGTATGTCTGTGGTTGTCTCCTTTGTGGAGTTATTTCACTTTCAAACTAGCAGCTGTTGTTTGACACGTGCTGGGAGTTTGGCCTGCTCAAGTGTGAAGGGTAACCAAATACTTTTTGACATTCCATGCACAATCAATCTGAGTCCACATTGCAATCATAGCTTGAAAACCATACTTCTCTTGGCTCTCTTTTACCTTTGTTTTCAGACGCAAAAGACTCAAAGGGTATAAGGTGTACAGGTGTAGGTTCTGGTCACAAGGTCCCTACCTTCAACTACACTCACCCCGATGTCCTAAAAAAGAAAATCTGCTATTATGGATTGTACTGAGTCGCACATTCCTTGTGTATTGAGTTTTCAGTATAGCTGTTCTTGGAGCTCTGCACCTTTTTACTGAGAAGTAAAAGAATAGCATTTTAGTCTGGCGACTGAATATAATTTTCTTGTTTCTCTTGTCGAACCCGTCCAACGGCAAACATGGCTGTCGTATTGCTGTCACCACTCTAATTATTACAAGGAGTTTAAACGCATCATGTGGTCATTCTAATGATGACGCAACAATAGGTGTGCTAACGACAAAAACCTCAGAGACTATCAAACTGCTAGAATCGACTGTTTTACAATAAAATGTTTCATCTTTGTAGGCCAAAACAGACCATTACTGTCCTGTAGTGAACAAATGGAGGCACTGTAAGCTGCTCGCAACACAGAATTAACACTGAGCTGTGTATTTTAAACTGCTAAGGCCTCCTCCACCAGCTGACATGGCGGCACAAAGGGTGAAGCGGGGCCCGCTTGGTCAGAGGTCTGTATCTGTTGGTGTCCAGGCGTTTATGGTCAACTCCCCTTTGACCCTGGCACTGAGAGTAAGAGGACTAATTGCCTCAAGCAACCCCCACCCCTGTTCACCCCCCACTGATGTCCAGTTAAGATGTGGTCAAGAAAAGACAACATTGTTTTGTACCAAGTTGAATGAACAACTTTAATTAATACAATTGTTGTTTAGAGAATCAGTTTTTTACTTTAGAGGTAAAAAAATAGCAGAATATACACATTTTTGTACATGTATGCACACACCCACCCACACATATTTGCATACACATGACCAATCGTGTAGATCTTTGTTCTTGCAACATGCTCGTATAGTCTAATTATGTTTTATCGATGTATAAAGTCCAAGTGTTGTTCAAATAGTTGCATCTCTTCATGCTTCCGTCTGGGAGCATGTCATGACATGTCACCACTTGCCTGTCACCCAACCCCCTCCCTCTACCTCTTACTCCCCCCCAGTGCACATGTGTCAGAAGCACACAGATTTGCTTCTTTAAAGTCCCACTCCGATCATCTTTTGCTCGATTGCAAAAGCATTCTCCGCAATCTTTTAATATGATTTCCATCTATCTTTCAATAGTGGCCGGTTTCTAATAGACGCTGATCTCTAATAAACGGCGGGTCTAAAAAGTGTGTCTTCTATTAGACGATGGTCTCTAATAAACTCCAGGCCAGCTGCCACATTTTGGGAATAAACATTGGGGCTACTTTTGGAAGATATGGGGTATGCTTTTTTCAGCCAAAAAAACAAAAAAAGGTTCTGCAAAGCGTTAGTAGTTCATTTGAAATTCACCATTGAGTTGTGGGTTAGCAGCGCAACAAAATGCTGAGCAATATCAGAACCATTTAGCTGTACAGTTTTGATGCCAGCTTGGCCAAAGAAAACAAAGATGTACATGGATCTATGGATCTATAGCAGGGAGCTTGTTTCTTGCCGTAGTAACTAGTACGTCACACATAGAAGCTATTTTTGTTATATAGGTCATCCATAATCAGAAAAATGCCACAAGAATGTGTTAAAAACACAAAGAAAAATTTTCATTGAACTCGGTCTTAAACTTCCATGTCACAATGCATCACAAGCCCCTTCTACCACAGGCGAGACATAACTAAAATGGTGAAGCCTATTATGAACAAAGCCTTATGGATTGTTTCCTACAAGTTATTCTAGTCTTCTCATAGTTTCTTACAAGTTTAGCACACTTTTTTTTTGTTTGCACCCCCCCCCCCCCCCCCCCTTGGTGCGTGCTTAACTTGTGGGATAAACCTCTAGGTTCTGCACCCCAGATCCAGGCAGTTCTGATGGGATTAGTGAAGGCTAATCATGTGATTATCGGATAGGCTGATACTGCAAGGCTGCCAGCTGCCAGTTAGCTGATGTGACTCATCAGGATCTCCAGCGCTACAATATCCCACAGGGGTGCAGAGGCGCTGGGGATCCCTGCACAGGCTTTAAAGAACACACATAATTATCATGCCAAAAAACAATGTTCTTTATTCTGATCAAGTAATGTTACTATTCTAACCACTAGGTGCTGATCTTAATAATAGAGGTCTAAAGTGTCAGGAAAAAGTAAAAGCCTACAGGTTTAAATTGAAAAGTTTGCCAAACACAATTGAAGTCGTGGAGATTATGAGGCATGTGTGGCTTTCTATGTGAAACCCTGCAGTGAAAATATGGAACAATATGTTAATCCTATTATTTAGGTCTGTCAAATGTGGACGTGATAGGTCTCCTGCTGTCATTCATTCAGCCTCAGTAAGCCAGAGCCACCTAGATTTGATTCAATGCAAAAGTATAATGATTTCAGAAAATGTTGCGACTTTGCGCCTAACTATGTCAAGGAACACTGATTCACCAGTTGTTTTCGTTTATGCAATGTAGGACACGTTTTTTTGTTGTTATCAGCTTTTATTTTTGTTGTTTACCGGCAAAAAAAGACCAACAGACACAATACAGAAATATCGTGTCGGGAATTTGACTACTTGACCAATGTCAGAATCTGTGTCATGGTCTTGCAGTGTGTCCTTGAAGGAATTGCACATCTCTCGAATCCCGCACTGCATTGTGTTGCTATTCACAGCCACTGAGAGGATACAAAAAAATGTCTTGGCAGGTTACTTACAGTTCACCATGGAGAAACTGTGGGGTTTCCCTGAGCGACAGCCAGAACCAGCACTCAAAGCATGCAGCGGTCCTGCCAGAGGCAACTCAACTGTGGGCAGGGTGCAGGGCGGCTATGGTCTGGACCCCAGGATCCTGCCTTTGTGGAAATGTAAGTGGGGACAGAGCAGGAATGACTTGAGTTCGAACAGAAAACCTTGGACGACCAAAACTATGAGCTTCAAATAGCCAGGCCCTGGGAAACATTGCATGTTCTTTTAAGGAGGTCAGAGAACAGCCAAGGCAAGAGGGAAACAGAAACCAGGGTTTGATGGAGGGAACGTTAAATTGGTGGCTACTGTAAATATAGGCATCAGCAAAACGGACATACAGCTTTTCCAATGTCTGCCTGCCTGCCACTGTTATATAAAGGTCTAACCCCGAGCTTCACCTTCTCCATCCTATGAATTAGCAGCCAGTGGTCAAACCCACCATTCATTATCTCCATTCTGGCCATTATGTTACCAACTGGAGTGGTGATCAAGGCATGGCAACAAATAAAATCTGCAGGCTGAGTTATTCCTCGAAGGACAATCCTTTGGTATTATTGGACCTTGTTTCTCATAAAACTATTCACACCTCTTTGAATGTTTAAACATGAATGAAAGGAGAAAGTGTATCATTAATTATGAGCTTGATGTTAGAGCTGCAATCCTAAAGCTGGATATAAAGATAGACCAAACACGGAATTTACCCGGTGACTGATTTACACTCTTTGCTGCTAAACCGATGACCCGAGACAACCAAAACAATTATTTGGAGGGGGAAATAACTATTCCCTTGGTGCAAACCAACACACCATAATTCATTTGACCTTCAGACAATTGGAAAGTGTGAATTATCAGCAATTTGCTTAATGGAGTGTTTTAATGAAAGCTGGTGGTGATCTCACCCATTGGTTTATATTGGGCCAATCTGAAGCCAGTTTTTCAACTCTGTAGTCACCACCTTGTCAGCCAGATATGAGGTCACCAAACCAGCCTTTTCAGAAATGGACAAAAGAGCCTGACAGTTGTTGGAACACACCCAGCCAGGTTAAGGTAAACTTCTGACATTTTACATTGATGCAAAATGCATCTGAATTGATTATGTCGCCTAGTTTTCACTTAGTTGGATGTTGTCTATTACTTTCATTTCTTTAAATTGACTGATTCATTAATAGGTCAACTCTCGTATCTCTTTCTGTTTCTCACATTATCCATGGTAAATAGTACAAGGTGTATACTTGCATTGCACTTTACTACCTTCTTTGAAGGCCCAAAGTGCTTTACAGTCACAGTCTCATTCACCCATGTACACAAATTCACACAGTGATGGCGGCTCTACTCCTGAACACTGGCACAAACCTTCATCCACTAGCAATGTGGGGTTCAGTGTCTTGCTCAAGGACACTTTGACACATCAGTGGGCAAGGTGGAAACTGAACCTGCGATCTCCAGATCAGAGGTCTATCTCCACTCATATCTTTCTGCAGCTATTGGCTGAAGCCAACAAGTCACATAACTCTTTTGCAGTATTGCATTGATTTGCGCACTTTGGTAGCGCCATAAGAATCACAGCTCTCAAGTCTATTTTTAAAGAAAATTGGTTATAATTTACTAACCACATGATACCTTGCTCAAGAAAAGATTAAAAACTAAATTGCAAAAATGTAACCTATAGGCAATCTCACACCCAGGAACAATTTAGAGTCACAATTTCACCGATGAAGCAGGGTTTCGGACTGAAGGAGGAAGCCTGATTCTCCGGAGAAAACCCACAAAAGCACATGGTTGAGTTCCAGCCGGGGCCTTCTTGCTGTGAGGCAAGATCGCTAACCACTGCACCACTGCGGAGCCCAGAAACTCCTCTAGGGTCTAACAGTCCCTCACTTTTATGTAAACTCACACAGTATTACACCATTGTAGAACCCAAAAGGGGTCTAACTAGTGATACATTACTTTTTGGGCAATATTATAGAACTTACAGGTTGCGAGTGTGCTGATATTCATGGTCTCCTTAAAGGATAATCAACTGTTTTGTCTGTTGACCTCTGTAAATGGTCTGTTGTCTGTTGGTCATTTCCAAATTTCTGACAAATAAAAATAAACTTGCTCAATTCTTGAAAATTTAGTCAAAAACCGTCTGTGTGCTGAATTGAATTGAGATATTACAGTTGAATTTTGTGATTGGTCAAACCATGTAAGTTTCAGAAGTCTCACTTCATGATCTGAAGCTCCTGCCCCCAAGCCCTACCCCTCTGACTGGGTTTTCAAATTTCAGCCTCCAACTTTCCTGTTTGGTTACCCTTTACTAAAATAGCGCAGACGCAGATAAGTAGACACAATCTACAGCAGGGTGATCTGAACAGGTTTTCTATGTTGATGAGATGCGATCAGCTTCCAACGGAACGTTAAAAGCATTAAAGATATTATTTTTACTAAAGTGAGTTGTGTCAACTTATGCTACCCAAAGAATATTTTACGTTCAAAAACTATTCCTTTTTGTACAAATGAGCCCATTTGACCTTTTCGAGCAGAAACTTAGACTTGAACCTGAGACTACGTCTGGAAGTGGATGAGAGATCAGAAAATAACATGACACCACCAAGAAACAAGTTGTTTCAAGCTGCACAGTGAGGGGCAAATGAGGATGAGACTGTGTGAAAGGGGCACTTGTTTCTTAGATCAGATTTTTTCAGTGTTGCCTCTGGTTATGGATGAAACAAACAATTATATGTTACTAATAAAAAAATGTGACAAAAAATAAGCTAAACGTTGTAAGTAATTAGAAGGTGTACAAGAGAACCATTGAGATTGATTGATGGAGACTTAACCTCCTGATTTCCAGATATGCAAATTTTCCCTCTGTAGAGGACATTTCTAAATCTGAAAATCTACCAGGTGCTGCATACTGCCAAAATAAATCATTTTGGTATCTACAGAGGAGAAATGGGACTTTCC
Organism: Oryzias javanicus; assembly: GCA_003999625.1. Taxonomy (NCBI): domain Eukaryota; kingdom Metazoa; phylum Chordata; class Actinopteri; order Beloniformes; family Adrianichthyidae; genus Oryzias; species Oryzias javanicus. The sequence continues at coordinate 17,696,288 of CM012453.1, forward strand.
AATGATACCAAATGTAAAGAGGAGAGGCTTTTTGAATGATAGTTTTTGATTTGAATTTTACTGGGCAAACATTTTTTTTTCTCTGGTAGTCAGTTGCAAAAACACAGACTTTATTCTTCATCGTATAGCTCCTTTGATTATGTTGACAAATGAGAAGTCATGCTGGAGTCAGCCAGCCTGTGTGTTGAAATCAGCAGAACACAGGCATTGCGTCTCGTCAACTGTAACTCTTTAAAGAGAGGAGTCATGTGTGGAGGCCGGCTGATGTTAAGTGAGAAACCTCTTTCTTTTTCCACCACACACGCACGCAAATGCTACTGCACAACCCCGGGCTTTCATGCAAAAGCGAAATTGCGAAGCTGAGAAATCTCTCAAGCTCTTGGGCAGTCCCCCCCTCCCCACACTTACACAAAAGGACACTGCTCTCCTCAGCTCCGCGGCCATCACATCAGCACTATAACTCTATTAGGCACAGCTCCAGGACACGGCGAGCAACTCGTAGCCCACAATGGCATCATTGTCAGTTGGGATTGCTGCCATTGTGATCCATGCTGCAGGATTTATTCCCCTCCTCCCGTTTTGGGACCCTTTAACTCTGACCTCAGCTAACATCTCACATGCTCCAGAAGTTGGAGCTTGTGAGATTCTGTGCCTCCCAGGTCTTAAAAACGTCACAATAACCCATTCCTGCTAAATGGCTCCCTCTCCGCAGGGGTTATTCAGGTGAATCATCAGGGGTGGAGGGTGTGTGGACGGCAGCGGCCTCTCAGTGAGAAGTTGTGGTTGGACTGATTGACCCAAAGGTCACTTGGAAGGCATGAGGGGAGAGGAGCTGCCTAAATGGCCCTTTTCTCTCCCGGTTCTGCCCCTGGCCAGCATCTTTATAGTTATTTATAAGAGTGTGGGAGAGCAATTGGGGCCGCTCTAGAGCCGCCAGCCCTCTTCCTCGTGAGGACCGGGCTGGGGCCGATGCGCCTGCCATTAGCTCCCTCTGATATGCGTGCAAGCGCTTGCAGACTTTTAGGAACCCCTCCCAGAGCGGAGGGCAGGACACTGTTGCGAGGCAGATTTGGACAATAAGGTGGATTTCACACAAAGGCTGCCAGAGGTTTGATGGATGCCTCTCAGGCATTTAAATCCCACCAAACTTCAGGAAACTTGAGGCCGCCGTCGTCGTTCTGAAGCAAAGTAAGGTTGAGGTTTAATGCAGGGTATCATTTGTGCCAACAGAGTCAAACAAAGACATTCCCAGTCTGTGCTACTGTTGTCTTAAGACCCAGCCAAGATATTTCCTATTTAGTTATGATTGGCGTGAACAACACAAGAGTTTAATTTTCTGGTGAATAACTTTTCCTTCCTAGAACTGCATTTCCTTTTTTTTTTTTTTTTACCCGCTCCCTGCCCAGTGTGAGGCACATTTTTTTCCCCTGACAAAGTTAAATTAAGCTTGAATTTCATGTTGAAGTCAAATGGTCATGATGTCATGGTTTGAGGACAGAATGACTCGGTTTGTCTGTTGACTGAGAAGGCCTATTCTTGCATGTTTGGGTGGGAGTGCAGCATATAATTGCAGAGCGGGATAGCATGGAGGTGGGGGGAGGTATGGGGGAGGGAGTGAGTTAGCACGCAACATGAGTTCTGGCCCACTGTTGCCGGTGTTGGATGCCAAACTTGTCCAGAGGGCTGCAGTGTGTGTGTGTTCTCGCTCTGCACACATCTTTCGTCTGCACACGCCCAATAAGCTCAGGGAGGCCGGGGCAGCTTGGAGTGGAGAATAGATGGCACTTTTAAGAGGAGATGCTTTGTAGCTACACAGTTGCTATGAGAATTCCCCTTTTCTTGGCAAATTTCTCCGTTAAGGAAGCGCCGCCGCATTGTTTGGTTGTCGAGTTAGTCGTTAGGGAGCAGCCGGAACCGCTGTACACGTGTTCCAGCCATTCGAGGATTACACTGATCCAGGAATCTTACTGTAGGAGAGGAGAATGGAAAGCTTAGTTGGCCTTTTCATATCCTCTCAGTGGGAGGTAGAAAGCCAAGACCTCTAGACATGGGCTTGCACTAGTGGGTGTTAAAAGGGATGGGGCGGGGGGGTCTCAACTGCCAAGCAGATGGACAACCAAGCCGTGTGTATTTAGAGAGATCATATGGGATAACCTTGCAAAGACAGATTGACATTTTGCTGACAAAACAAGCCACCCCTGTCCGGCACGCAACAAACCCCCCGCCTGCTCGCACCGTTGCCCACACACACGCACTCCCTAATAGCCAGTTATTTGCTTCTTAGAGAAGTTATTCAAACATGTACTGCACACTTGTCAAGGAGTCATAACAATACGCGCAGAGGACACAAGATCCAGGATTACAGATCTCTTGAGAAAACAGCTCGTACCTGAGCAAATGACACGGCCTTGAGCCCAAATGAAGTTAATTTCTGCGTCATGCGTCGGGATTTAAGTTAGCCCTTATAAGCATGCATGTCCCAAAGGGCTAAGAATGTCATCATCTGTTTGACTTTACCTGACTTGACCTGATTTTATCTGGAAATGGAATTAGAGCACTAAAAAGATCATGAGTCATTGCTTTACACTAAAGCAGGCCCGCACACCAAACTCAAGTGGTGAATGTAATATGATGCCATGTTGATAAATGAACCATTTTAGCCAAACTGCTCCACTCGGGACATGGAGCAAAAACAATTTTGGGGCAGGAGAACTCTGAAAAAATGAGGCCCAAAAGTCACTTCTCTCTAGTAACTCAGAGATTTATGACACATGGACACCCCCCCCCCCACACACACACACACACACACAAGACTAATTTATATTTTTATACAGCTTGTACTCACACTCCCTGCTCCAAAATACTGATTACAGTTATTGTCATGACATTTAAAGAAAATGTGTACAATCTCTCCCCTTTATGCCTGCATTTGTGGCATTTTCACGATTCTCTTGATCTGGAGGATTCTGGGCAACAGATGACTTTCCTGTGAAAGTGCTGACTGCACAAACTGAAATTGTCATGGTGACACGGGGAAATGATGCCAGAGGCTGTTTACTTAATCTGATTCTTGTGACCCAGGGAGGAGTTTTTTTTTTTTTTTTTTTTATCCTCCAGGATAAAATTTAAATATATATTGCATTTGCATGACTTAAAATTAGATAAAGCAACACAAGGGAAGGTGGCTCTTTAAGTCCTCATAAAAAAACATTAAACAATAAGGAAAAAAAAAATCATTGTGCACCGGTACTCTGCACGCAGAGAGGAAAAAAGTAACATTAGAAGGACCTCCATTTCTTACTTCTAAAGTTTTACACAACCAGACGTATAACAAAGTCATCTGGTTCCTACCAGGTCTACAATAAAGTAGATGCAACCTCAAATGAACCACAACACATGACATATTACACCATGCAATTATTTATTAAACAAAAATAAGCCAGAGCCAAGCCACAAATAACAGAATCAATGCATGCGTCCAGGAAAATCAAGACAGACAGATGCTTCAGCAGACCAGCAGACTGGAGCAAAGTGAGCAATGCCCGAAACTCAAAGAGCTGGAGGAGTGCTGCGATGGTTCCTCCACAGTGGCACAAGTGGCCAATAAAGCTGCACAGAGAACAATTACTTTAAATTACTGGTTCTAGAATAGGTTCTACGCCAAATTAACCATGGTGGACTTGATGTTCTTCACAGAACTGCAGCTAATGTTGTTTATGCTAAATCTTCCAGCACTTTGACAACAGGAATGTAGCAGCAATTTAGCTGTACTGGAGAAGAAATTAAAAAAAAAAACTTTTTATTTGTTGCCTTTTATCTTTTAATCTATTTTAAAAGTGTGTCCAGTGGTCTTTTAATTATGATTATGCAGTTTTTTTAATCTTAATTTTACCTGAGTTGTAGGATTATCTGGACCTTTCTGTTTACACTGTCTCGCACTAGCTTACAGCCCTTCACACCCTCAAACTATTACCACTCAAACAAAAATGGCGAGTAATTTTGGAGAAATCCAGCTGTACAGGTTCGAATCAGATTCCAGCTCAGACGACGAAAACAAAGATGTACATGGATCTAGTCTTCCACAAGTGGATGCATCAGAATGAGGCGGAGCAGGGAGCTTGCCTGTTCTTGATTCACAGCAATTTGAGGAAAAAAGTAATCAGAAATTCAATTTTAAGCTTAATTTTCTTTATATATATCCTCCGTGAGAAAGATATCATAAGAACATGTTAAAAACACAATTATAGTCAGAGTGGGTCTCTAATGCCTTGTTTCCACTGAGTGGTCCGGTATAGTACGGTACCGGACCACTCAGTGGAAACAAGTCCAGTAAATTCTGTCCAGTTAATTCTGGTGAGCATTTCCACTCAGTTAAGCCTCGCTTCCACTGAGGGGTTTTGGTTTCATGTCGCATGTGTAGTGTAGACTGCTAGCGCGTCATTGCATCATTGTAGTGCAACGACTAGAAAAGCAACAACAGTGGAGGTCAGCCAGCAGCTCATCTTTTTCTTGCTTTACTTTATGCACAGTGTGTAAAACAGGAATTTAAGCTTGTTTGAAAAGAGATTGCAGGCACCTAGGATGAATATAGTCGTAAAGAAGAAAAAACTTTTGAATTTGATTCTGAGTCAGGGAAAGAGCAATCTTAAATGAGCACGACATTGGTGCTTTCTAATAACATCATCACTTTCTGACAATCAACGAGTGGCTACAGCTGCTCCTTTCCAACTCTCCATTCCACTTTTCAATGGACCTACAATCGATGGGATCCCCAAGAGGTACAAGTTGGTACTGTTTAATGGGTCCATTTTACAATAATTGCTCAAAACGCCAGACTTGAGTGAACCAAACTGGACCTCTTTGTAGAAACAAGGGATTAAAGTGGACCTAAAAACCTGGAAAAGGCACAAAAAAACCTTAATCTGAGCAGGAAGTTATGAACCTTCCTGTGTTTTATTACTTGTTCTCCATTAAATTCCTGTTGTTGCTAAAATTCAAAATATCATACAATAGCATTCCCACACCATTTAGTTTTGTTTTTTGGAAGGTTTGAAATCTTAAGAAGTTAAAACCAGGTCACTTTTTAAAGTAAGACCTAATACTCTAATACTGGGGTGGGAAAACTATGGCCCACCTCCACGTTTAGTCCAGCCCCCTGAGCAAGTTTAGAGACGCATGAAGTTTCCATATTATTTCTTTCTCTTACAGGGTGGATTACCAAAACACTCCACGCATCTATTCTTGGTCTGGCTCAATCAAATTTTAGAAGCCTCTGTGGCCCACAGGTCAAAAGTTTTGCCCATCCCTGCGCTAGTATAATAAAGCCCCCCCAACTTTGAAGGGAGAGTTACATCTGTTGGTTTTAAATACCTGCTTTTATACTCAGCATCTGTTGCGGGGCAAAATTTTAAAGAAATGTATCTTTTTTATATTTTGTTTTGGCTGACCTTGAAATTGCACAGCAAACAGGGGTGTGGTCATTGAATTGACATGTGACTCTCCTCATTTTTCCTTAGGTTTTCTCCTGCATTTGTCAAGGTTGTTTATTGCTCTTTTGATTGTATTAGCTAAAGGCTATGGTTTGGTGTTGGAATGGTATCTGTCCAAGATGATGAGTGCCAGAGAACTAAAACAGCCTGGCTTCAAACTGGCCAGGAAAGTTATTTATCGGTCTTTAATGTGGTCACATTTATAGTTGGTTCATACCAGTAAAATCCAAAGGAATCCTGTTTGACTGTATTTGTAGGAACATGTTGCCATGGCTTTGATTTGAATTAAACTGTTGTAAATTAAATTGACTGGAATGGGTGAATGGGGGCCCCACCAGAAACTGGAGACCCGTCCAGGGTGTACGCCCAACACCTAGTCAGCAGGGCCAAGTGGGCCCCATATGTATTAAAATTGGGGCCCCAACTGGGTTTGTCCACATTTTCCGCGGTGGCACCCCCTCTGCTTGCCTAGTTACCCACACTAACTCTGCTGCCCAGGGACCGGCAGCCTGGATGGAAACCCTGCTAGATCTCCCGGCCCCTGGGCGACGGGTGCTCACTTTCTCTGCTGGACCCTGGGGAGCAGAGCTTGCTACACTGTCCATCGGGCTGGCATAGAAGGCCAGCCAGCTGAGTGCCCACTTAACCCAATGTAGACAAACACAGGTGGGGCTACCATGGAAACTGCAGACAAACCCCATTTTCCTGCTCACTTTTAAACCAAATGGGGCCCACATGGCCCTGCTGGCTGGGATAGGCCCCAGCAACCCCATGACCCTGAAGGGGATCACGAGGTTCGGAATATGGATGTCGTCCCTAAACACAAATCAGGTCCTTGTTCATCTCTTCTGCAATTCATGGATTCTCTGGCACAAGAGCGACCTAGCTTAAGGTTTTCAAAAACTTCCATGCATGGGGCAACTGTCGCTTTCTGCCCTCCAGGGTGCGGTCTACCTAAATATGACATCCTCTGAACTCCACAAATTTGCCTGTTTTTGAAAAATTGTTGGGCCCGTATCGGCCTAAAGCAAATTGGTAAACCATCCAGACATATTTATATTGGTGGAAAAGTCTGTTTAAAAATAATTGTGAGTGTTTTAACTAAATCCCTTTTGCCCCACATGTCAGAACAACCCTGCAAACCAACCGCAGCTATTGACAGAACCAACATAACGGGTTAGTTTCAGCTTAACTGTGCTTTGTTCCACTGTTTTCAATCTCTTTCTGTGAAATCCCCTTAAGTGAAGACAAAGATGAGCTCGCTGAAAGGGCCTCGGCCCGTTTGCTCGTTTAGTGAGGGTGGCTGCTTAAGGCCTTCTTAAGCTCATATGACCACTTTGACAATTAGGCCTGTCGCAGAGGGTTGGCTTTTATCAACACAGTAAATGTCAAAAGGTAATCGGGTCACAAAGAGCCTATGCTGGGCTTGAGCTACAGAGGCGTGTAATGAGACGTTGAGGGTGAAGTGCAGACGGTCAGATAAACAGAGACACCGGTGAGCAGGCAAGCTGGGAGGCATCCACACAGAAAATTAAAAAAAAAAAAGAATCCCCCAACATCACACAGATGGTTTATGTAGCTCTTCTCAGTTTGATTACACACATCGGGCGCAAAAGATATGTTACCCACAGAGATTCTTCTTTGTGCTATTTTGGTCGAGACTGTTGCTTGTGGGCTTGTCTCTGCACAATTCAGCCCTGTCTTGGCCTCTTTCTGTCCTGCACACACACAGCACTCCTCCTCTCCCTGTCTTTTCCTCCCCACCACTCCAGCCACATTGCCGCTCGGAGTTTGTCCTCTCATTCCTGGGTGCTCTCTCTGCGAGCTAAACCGAATGAGCAACACAATCCGGAAATGGGGTTTCCATCCAAAATGGTGGGAAGGAAAATCCCTTGACTCGCTCTGGCAGGAGAAAAAAGTGGGGGAAACGGTTAAGCAGCCATTCACACGTCCTTTTTGCAGTCAAAGTAGAACCGTAATGTACCCAAGGGCACCCTCAGAAACTCCATGCTTCACAACCTGGAGGCAGAGGTTAACTTATCTTCAGCCCAACAGCTCGTAGATCAACATTAGTCAAACTGGTGGGCAGATGTCTGTATGGAAGCTGAGTGGAGCCAGTCTGGGGTTCATGGCTGGGATGGAAAGGCAGGTTAAAAGCAGGGTCGACATCTTAACCACAGTGTTATCTGGATACCTCGCCACGGTCGCCACTCACAATCAGGCTGCGGCCAGACCAATGGGAGCTGTCTGGCAGCCAGACAGCCAGAAAAAATATTCTGGAGAAATTGCCTTTTTGGTCAAGGTGGTAAAATGTTCAATCTTTATTTGTCAGGGGATGTGGTCAGACCTCAGCTGCAAACACTCAGGTTCAGAGCAGTACGTTCCTGTGCGGCACCGTTCAAAACAATATTTTCTCTTTTGGACAGAGAGAATGATGTCCAAAAGCTTCACAAAAGGGTTCGAGTGTGCTGCCACTTATATTCCCGGCAATGTCTTGTTCAGTTTTACAAAAGGAAGGACAGCCTGTCTCACAAGAACAGCGAGTAACATGAGATGGGGAACCACACAACCGCTACACCAGTAAAATGGGAACCCAGAGTCACTGTAATTTGGTAGACAGCTGGTTAACCACTCCTTATAATGGATGGTGTTTCTGTTTAGCCTAAGGCGTTGGAGCTAAGGCCATATGCAAACACGGCAGGTCACGATCGAGTTCAGAAAACGCTTCTCCATCCTCTCCTTACCGTATTTCAATACTAAAACCAATGTCTAACATATCCTTAGTTGTTCTCTGCTCTGGGGTTTTTGCTTGCTTTACACCAAAATTAGCATCTTATGTAAGAAAGTCAGATTTTTTTTCTCCTTCAAACACCAGCCAAGACCCAAGAGTTGGTTGAAAAAGTTCTTTTTTTTTTTTTTTTTTTTTTGGAGCAGGCGGAGGAGGGGCCACCTAACCCTAGCCAGTTTTTCAAAAATATACAAAATTCCAGAAGTCAAATGTCTCGTATTGCCACTGGAAGCCCACACAGTTCTGCAAAATTACCCATAAGACTTCACCATCCCATCCAATCAAGGAGCCTTTATGGTCTTCTAAATATTTGAAAAAGGATTTCCTCTTTTTAATAATTGAATTGTCTCTGGCTGCCTTTTCGACTCTATAACTCTGTTCCTTGAAAACACAAAACTCCTGTTAGAGAAACACATTTTTGATGTGTCTTTGTAAGATATATGTGTTCGTGATTACATTATAGATAAGAGTAGATTTACAAATACAGTCTGTCAAATGCTTTAGACAAAACAAAAATAGAGAGATTCTTTTATCTGCTGGAAAATATACGATACCAGAGATTAAGAACTTGTCGCAGGAAAGCGCTTTGACCTGTACATCACAGTAGTATGTCCTTCTAGCAGAACATTTTTCAGTTTAAGCTTCCATTTTATTTTACTATTTTTTATTTTTTCACGATTTCTTACACATCTGGAGCTGAATATATGATGCTAACAGTCCTGTGAAAAGAACTGCTCCTCAAAAGTGAAAAAGCCACTCCAATGAAAATGGTGTCTTTAATGTGTTTTTATTTGCAATTTTTCTGATGATGGATGGCATGCATAACAACAATCAAGCTGTATTATACTTTTTATTTTAATTGTGAATCAAGAGCAGACAAAAAATGTAGTTAGAAGGTACAACAGCTAGAAACAAGCTCGATTCTGATGCATCCACTTGTAGAAAAATAGATCCATAAACTTTGTTTTTTTTCCTCGTCTGAGCTGGCATCTGGATCAAAACTGTGTGGCTCAATCGCTCTAATATTTGTTGCAATTTTTGTGGTACTTGCAATGTTTGGTCAGGGTTGTGAGAGGCTGTAAGCTTGAGGAAAAGAGCGTGAATAAAAGGAGGCTGGGCTTACTAAACACCAAAGCCTCGTTTCCACTAAGCGGTCAAGTCCGGTGCGGTCCGGTCCAGTATTTTGAGCGTTTCCATTGTTAAATGGACCCATTAAACATTATTGACCCGTACCTCTTGAGGGCCCCCATCTGTTGTTGGTCAATAGAAAAATGAAACTGAATGGTTGGGGTGGAGCCACTGTTACTCCCCATTGATTGGCAGAAAGTGAAGATGACATAAGAAAGTGCCATTATAGCGCTAAGCCAGCGTTGTCATTCATATTCTTCTTTGCCTCCCGCAATCTTTAAATTCCTGTTATTCACAATGTGAAAAAAAGTGAAGCAAGAAAAAGACGAGCTGCTGGATGACCTCTGTTGTTGCTGCTTTCCTAGTCGTCACATGACAACGGCACAATGATATGCGCTGTGAAAACAAACCTCCTATTGGAAGCGAGGCTTAACTTAGTGGAAACACTCGCCAGAATTAATTAGACCGAACCGTACCACTCCTTACTGGATCGCACTGGACTGCTCAGTAGAAACGAGGGTTAATAGTCCCACCCACAACTCAGAGGTGAATTTCTAATTAATTCCTGCCGCTCTGCAGAAATTATGTCCTAGAAAAGGACAAAAACAGCATAATCATAATTAAAAGACCACTGGGAACACTGTGATAATAGATCAAAAGAGAATCAGAGTTGGACTTTAAAGCTGAATCCAAATTTTCCCCCTACTCCTAGAGCTTCTCCTTACACCTACATTTAGCCCTTCAAATGGAGAGTAATGGAAAATTAGTTTTTTCAGATTTAGACGTCACTCCCACTTGATGATGTCATCAAGAATCGCCAGTCAGCTACATTAGTGTGGAGCTGCTAGCGCTCGGAAATACATGAAAATATCAGGTTTTATAACTTTTACAAGGTCATGCTGATACAAAAAGTAATTATTTACATTTAAATGTAAACTTTGGTGCATCAGAGCACACGCACCTGAAGAAAAGTGCCTCTCCCCAGTAGCACAGCGCAATGCAGAACACGGTTATCCCTTAAAAAACAAAGCAAAAAGCTGAAAAAAAAACCTACTTAGAATTTCTAAGCTGCCTATTTTTTTTTTTTTTTTTTACAATAAAGCAGTTAGTGCAAAATGCTTTGGAAATATTTTACAATCCCAAACCATGCTCGCACCTTCACCATGTTGGACTATTCAAAAGACTCTAATTTAGTTGCCTGTTTAAAATGAATGATTTATGCTCCTGAATAAAACATTAAACATTTGAGGTACAAATTCTATTAAAAAAATACAATAAGCATAATTTGGGCCTGCATTTCTCCATCCTTCTCAGTAGCCATGCCTGCACCTTTCCAGATGGAATGTTGTGCCATTTGATTTTACATCCTCTGTTCTGTGCTAAAATTTGCACCATCTGTCCTCACATCTGCATTACAAAAAAGATTTTCTTTATTCATGTCCTATAACATTATTAAAAACAATGCCCAAAATAATTGATTCGTGAGGTGATTTGATGTTTAATTTGAGGGCGACGGTAAATGTGTCTGCACTTGCCTTGTAGTGAGATTTTCTGCTATCTTGGTAATGAATTATAAATGACCACTTCAGTTTACATAAGCGTTCTTTTTGTGTTTCAGTCAAGCATTTTTTTGTGTCCCCATATCCAGGACTCAGTAAATGCCCCTTTAAATGATTACATCATTTCTTTGCTCCTTTTCTTCCCCCTGGTGTTTCTTCATGGCGAGTCTTTTCTGCCCAGAGACAATTGGTTAAGCAAGTTGGAGTGCCACCTCCTGATCCGCTGCACCACAGCAGGTTGAGTCTGCTGCGTTGCACATCCCATCGCCCAGGGATCCGTTGAAGCACAAGTCTGCTCCAAACGGCAACAGATTTTCATGGTAGGAAAACGCAGAACAAATTCCAGGGCCCCTTTCCCTCAGTGTGAAAAGCCTGGTCTCACTCCATTAGATGCTGTTAATGTGGGTCATGAGTTCCCATGGTGCGTTTGTGCCACCTAGTGGCAGATGTTTAGATGAGAACTCTTGCATTCTTGCACATTTTTGACCTTCTGAATCAAGTTATCAGTAGAACACTGTTGTTTGGGACCTTAGTCCATATTTAGGGTCGACTGTGTGACCTAAAGGAGGCCATCAGGACAAAACTCCAAAGCCTCCAAACATAGCTTATGTGTCTTTGTTAACCCCTCCCATAAAAACAAGCCCAACAGGCGAGGAGTTTTTAGCGTGGTCGGGTTTGATTACATAGTAACACTGTATTTCTATATTTATGAAACTTGCCTGTGCTTGTTTGGAGGTTTAAAGAAAAGAGAAAAAATAGGCACCGGCTTACCAATTTTGTTTTTGGTCAGCTGAAGACTTTTATTTTGAAAATTCTTACTAAAAGACTAGACAGTGACAGAAAGGATCAAAAAAATAAATAAATATTATCCAGACATTGGTTCCTAGCTGCAAGTAAACTTGAACTAAACAAAAAAAATATTTTGTTATTTATAGGATAGCAGTCTTTTGCTGCTCTCTTTGTAATGCTTGTAATCTGGCAGGTGTTTTTTAAAAAGGAAATTCCTCTACTTTTATGCTGTTGACACACAGATTTACTTGCCATTAAATAGCAACTGTATCTCACACACCTGTTCCTATGTCTGGGTGGTGTTGAGGCATGATGGGCTGCTTCATTTTTAAAATGTTCTAACACCGGGGAGATATTTTGGCACCAACAGGAGCCAGCCATAAAGTGGAATTTGGCTAAATTATACGTTTTTTTTTGGTCTTTTTTAAACCTGTTTGTTCCTTTTATGAATTCGTATAAAAATGCTTATTTCCATGTGTGTTCAAACTACTGTAATGCTTTGTTTATGTTCCTTTTTAAAGATTTTTTTTAGGATCTTTGCATTCGTTTCCTGTCCATTTTTTAGCACAATTTTGAAGATTTGAACAAAATGTTATTTATATTAGTAAATATATTGACAAAAGCTCTTCTGTCATGCACTTCTGTCCCCACTCTAACCTACATCCTTGATGTTCTTCACAGTTAAGAGACTTCTTAATGTCCCACTACAATCATTTTTAAACTATTTTCAAAGTGTTCATAATTTTATTAATTTTTTTTTTCACCCAAATCTAAAAACCTGTTTTGTTTTCTAGGAAATAACTTCTGCAGAGCAGCAATATTGATTTAGTAATTCTCACGAAGCAATAGATTCTCTAAAAGAAACTCGTGTTGACTCTTGGGTAACGTCAAAATATTCTCTGTTTCAGCAGATTTGAATTGTGTAGTTACATGAACAATAAACTGGGCCTACAGTCTGTCAGAAGGCTCATCATCTGGACTGATAAAGTGTCCTGTTGTTGTCTGTAGTTTTCTATAAAAATTGTTGAAATAAAGCAATGATATGGTTAAGCCTCCCATGCACTGTCAATCTTTAGAGCAGAGGTGTCCAGAGTTTGCTGGTTTTCCAGAAATCCTACCTTACCTGCCGCTGATAACCCGGACCAGGTGTGTTTAGCCAATAAGGAGCTTCAATGGCAAGTTGGTTGGAAAACATGTAGGACACCGGCCCTCGAGGACTGACTTTGGACTCCTCTGCTTCAGATGATTCTCCCTTTTATCATGCATTTTCTGTGTGTATTTAACTTGAATGAAGAATGCAAAATATCTGAAACAGCCAGCCTGTTTATATTGTTTAATATTTAACATTTTAGGATTATTATTTTAGCAAACCTATGCTAAATTTGATAGACGTTTTAATTTTATTTTTTTAAGAGTTTCAATATTTTCAATACTATTTTAGGGTTGTGTAGATTGACCTCTCAATGAGAAGGTTCTGGTTGAAATCCCAGTTGATACTTTTCTGTGTGGAGTTTGTATGTTCTCTGGTGCATCTATGGGTTTTCTCCAGAAAGTCCAAAAACATGCTACACAGGTTAATGGATCATTCTGAATTGCCTCTAGCTGTGCATGTGAGAGTGAGTGTGTGGCCCTCCAACAGACTGGTGACCTGTTCAGGGTGTGCCCCAACTTTTTTGCCCAACAGTTGGCTCCAGCAGCCCTGTGAAGGGGATCCAGTGAGTACAGAAATGGATGGATGGTTTGGGGTTATACATTTTTACCTGGAGTGAATAATAAAATAAAATAATTCAACAGTGCCTTGGTTTCTGGAATATAGTTCGATTATATGAAGGACACAGGTTAGAAAGTGAAACCTAACAAACTGTAAAAACAACAAATAACTTTTCAATAAGGCTGCAGCACACGGCTGCATCTATGCAGCTACCTCACAGACAGGTTGGCTTCTTCCCTGATTCAAACAGGCAGCCACACACTCTCATCCATCAAGCCATTACAGAACCTCCAATTAACCCATCAGTCGTGCTTTTTCATTTCTGCATGAACAATGGATCAAAGCACAGAGAGAACACACAAACTGCACACACACAGAACCAGGGTTGTGTCAGGATTCACCCACTACTCCCCAGTTAGTGCACTATATGAGCCGTTTGCCATCTTGTCTGGGAAATCCTTGTCTACAATTCCACAATGCAGGAAAATTTCCCAAAGGTCTCTGCAAAAAAGCTGTTGTGTAAAGATTCTTACTAGATTGGCGTGAATGAACCAGACTGCATTGAGTTTTAATGATTTGTCAATTGAGAAAAATGCATTTGTTTTTAAAAATTATTTTTAAAAAGAACACAGTGGATTCCTAAATAGTCTATGTAAAATGTTCCTACTCATTGGGCTTTTACTTTGGTAAATGGGTGATATATAATAAAAGTATGTGTACAAATTGCATTAAAATCTTGGGCACTAGACAGTCCCGTAGAGAGGTCATTTAGGCATAGCCCAGGACTTTCTCACTGAAGAGAAATGTCACCTTATTTTACCTTATAATGTAAAGATTAATTCGATTTATTTTAAAATTATTTTGAAAATTCAACTTTTTGAGGTTCTAAATCCATTTTACTGTTTATTCCACACTATAAACAACCCCAAAGCGCAATTTTGATCTGTTCACGCATTTAAGAGTAATCCTCTAAAAACCTGCACTGTCTGCAGCAGGGCCTTTACCCTCCCTTTTTCAGCACCCCTGGGTCAGGATGACGTGGATGCTAGCAGATAAGCAGCACAGATCTCAAAGATGAGAACAGCTCCTGCAGGATGGAGACCCAACCACGTCTGAGGGTGCGACAAATGTACTAACACACCAATGAAACTAAACCTAAAGTTGAAAATTCTTACCTCATTGTCAGATTTTCTTTAAAACAGCAAAGAAAAACGGCAAATGAAGTAAGACAAATTACCTTAACCATGCACAAAAACCTCAGATATATGATCATTAAAGTAATTCCATGATCCAAAACCATCAAACTCAGGCTGAGCAACAAAAGTGGAATTTAACCACTCTGCAAATAATTATTTAAAATGACTTTATTTTCATTTGATCAAAAGTTACCAAACATTTCATAAAATAAAACTAAACATAATTATTTTACTTAAACTAAAAACCAATTCTTGTGCTTATGTGGATGTTAATACTTGTGTCGTCCAGTAGATGGTGGTATTGAGTCATTGAAGGTGCAGGGACCTGCTGAAGCTTCAAATCCTTTTACCGTTTCCTTATCTGAAGCCTACAGCATGTTACTGCTCTATATGGGGTCTGATGGTGGTAAATGTGGCCTTTCAGAATGGAACATTTTCTAACTTTTGCTGTTTTTACAATAGGAAGAGTCTGACTTGATCTAATTTTCTCTCTCAGAGGTAAATTACAGAGTTAGATCCAAACCAACAAGTTTTGGGGGGTCTGGGTGGTGATTCTTTGTAGTCTCAGCTGCTGGCACATTGAGCTTTCTTCAAATCATGTTTATCAAACAGCTGTTTTAGTACTCTGTTTATCGTAACGCCCTGCTGCTCGAGTCCTCTAATCCCAGCTGCTCTGACCTCCGACTCCTGATGGAGTCTGACACACGGGAACACCCGGTGAACCCTTCCTGGGTAAGCTCATTAACTTCTGAATGTCTAAGCTAGCAACTACAAATAGAACTCAGTGTTGGAAACTGGATTAAAGGGATGTGTTAAGCCTCTGACTATGGGATTATTCATGGTTTCAGAGGTTCTGTTTTTTAAAAATATATATTTTTCAGGACCGTGAAAGCCCTATATTCCCAAATACTACACAAAGCACTCTTAAAAAAATAAAAGGCAGCAAATGAGCTAAAAAAAATGAACTGGATGATTTAATAAACAATGTTAATCTTTTAGGCGTAGAAGTACAAGACAGCAGAGAGACATGTGCTGTTATCGGATGTCACTTTACCCAAAGAATGGAGATTTTTGGGCTGATTTGTTGACTGTTAAACCATCCAGACAGTTGGTCACCTCATCTGCACCTCAGTGTTTTAAATGTTCCTTTGCTGTGAGGTTAGAACAAAGAAAATGGCTTGATTTTCTTTTTTTCTCTTTAAAATGTTTTCAGCTCTACCTTCAGTAGCAATAACAGTTGTTTATTTACTTAACAATTTTCTAAAAAAAAACTATATGATGCAGGACTATCTAGTGATCTGGATTTTAGAATCAATTTTGAACACCATGCTTACTACTTCTTTTTTTTTTTTTAATCAGCCAATATGATTGATTTTATTTACGACGCCAAAATAAGAACCTGGTAAATAAAATATGAGCATTTTACAAATAATTTTTTTGAAACCGCTGTGATCTGAAGATGAAAACTTTGATCTCTTATATAAAAAAAAAAATAATAAAATATATTTTTTCTCTCAAATGTTAAACATAGTTTAAACACAATGGTCTAAGTTCACCAGTGTAGTGAGAAACGATGCACACATTGGTTTGGGAAATTTCTGACACTGGATTTTAAAATTGTTGATTTGGAAAGCTCCACAGAATGGCAAACACCCCATTTAGTGCACTAAGTAACGAAGGAATTTTGATGCAACCATTATACCTAAAACTCAGGGTTGAATTCTGACACATTTCTTGTCATTTAGTTTTTTAGCTATTCAAGAGAATCCTGTGCTTGACCCAGTTTCAGTTGAATGTTCGTTTTTGGACAAGAGGACCCATTTCTGCTTCTGTATACTCTGACATACTCCAAAAACTCCAAAAAATAAGGAGGTATCACCATAGCAACCTCTCTAGAGAGAAGCAACCTTTGACTTGCCAGGACTTTAATTTCAATCTAATCCTGACTAAACTGAATGAATGTGTCATGTAGACACTGGATTCTGGATTGCATACAAACATGTTGCAGTTGTTCAAACGGCCACTGGGGGAAGGTTTGAGAGGAGAGCTTCATATCATCACATGATGAAAAAAGTCTGATTTTATACAGAATTTAATCGTATTTCCTGTCCATTTTTGGAAAATAAATTATCTTAATAAGTAGGCGGTAATCAGACCTTTCAATATTACCAGAGCTTTTCTGCATTATAAGGGTTGTGTCTTATATTAGCACCTAACCAAGGCAATTCAACAAAGTCACATCTAGACTAATACCGAAACAGAGTTTAGTTAATCTATCTTGTAATATTGTCATTTGGATTATAATCCCGATTAGTTTGACATTTTTTAATTTCAGTGTAGTGCAGTGGGATGACTTCAAACATGACCTGACTCTTTATAAATAAATGCTTGGAAGAAAAACAACTTATATTTCTTGAAAGTTTTTTGAACACAAATCTTTCTATTTTGGAGATGTCAGGTTTTAGTAAGACTCTTCAGGGAAGTTTGGACTTCAAGTAGGCTGAAACTAAAGTAAGTTTGATTGTTTTAACTTTCATTTCTTATTAATTTATATCATTTTTTGGAGAGATAAAAGACATTTTGTATGTTCATGTGTTGTAATTTTCATTCTACCTGCAGGCTACAGGAACAGTTAAAACTCAGTTTTATAAAACAAATAACAGTATCAATTGAAATGAATGTATTTTTTGTGTTAAAAGATATTTTTTCTAAAGCTGACCGCTCATTTGTATTAATATGCATAATTATAAACTATAGAAAAACTATATAATGTGCTTTCCCCCTTTATAGGGCCACTCTTAGCAACTGCTTGCCTTCATTTTATCCAATAGTTTACTTTTCTTTTTTTTAAATTCTCATTTAATTATGATTTAGGAACCTGACAAATATGCAAACCATAAGAAGAGAAGTGGCCACACAGCTTGAAGTGTTTTGTGACTGTCTGCTGGACTCGGGGAGGTGGCATCAGGGGACGGCAGCCACGTGACCCCGGCTGCAGGGATTGGCGGAGCGGCGGTGTGACATCACGGAGCCTCCCACTGCCTCCCCTCCTCTCCTGGCCCAGTCTCTCCCCGCTCCTCTCCTCTCTCCCTCCTCTGCCTTTCCTCAGCATCCCCCCTCTCGGAGATGGCGTTTGTCGGTGTTGCTCAGGCATCTGGGGCCTAGTCTGCACAGACTGCCTCCCCTTCCAGCTGGTTTATCTATTTTTTAGGGGAGGTGGGGCTGCGTCCTTCATCACTCGTGCAGCTCTCCCTTCCCTGCGAGGAGAGTCAGGTCCTTGAATAGGATTTGGGTGAAATCGTGCGGCTGCTGCTGGTGGTGTGGATTTGGCGACAGCATGCCCTGCCCAGGCTGCCCCTGACCGGCTGGATCTCCCCCTGTCCACCGCCTGCGCAGCAGAGGGCAACATAGGATGAAAATCTGCAACCATGATGCAAGGTAAAAAAATAAAAAAAAGCTTGTGCCGTGTTTTCCCCGCTTCATCCCTCTGCGTCCTCGTGAGTCCTGCTGGGCCGTTTAAAGCTCGTGAAGCCATTGATGTGATCTGTCACGCTGTGTGGAGCAACTGAGGGGCATGATCAGTCTAACGATCCCTGGGCTGTGCGTGTCCCACTGCGTGACAGATCTTTATTTATTTATTTATTTATTTATTTATTTGAGTGTGTGGTGAGACTGTGTAAGGGGAAACAAGCCCCAGAGCGGGCGGTTCTTGTGTGGATTCCCGTTCGGATTACAGTTGTGTCCTTGGACGTGCTTGACAGAAATCTGTGTGCAGCTCTGACAGTGAGAACAACATTTGAAGGACACCAGAAATAAGATCTGGATGAAGGAAAAGTGCAGCAAGCATTAGAAAAAAAAAAAGAGAAAAAATAATAATAGGGCAGTAGTGGCTGCAAGAACTAGAAACATGAATGACATGCAGGGCCTTTCCCATGCATTCAGTCCCATGTGGTGGTGCAAGGTTGCTATTATTAGCTTTGAGTTCTGCAGTCAAACTGCTATCTATCTACACCAGGATGAGGAAAACCACACCGATGGCACAAACTCCTCTCACTCTTTGCAGAACTTTGTCACACAGGAGTACAAATCTTTACCAGTTTGCTTCTGTCTGGTTCCAAAAGTTCATCTCATGCTGACTGGCACATAATGAGCAAAATCAACAAATCTTTGATAAAAGTCATAAAAGTTTGAGGTTTTTTTTATCCTCACCTGAACTGGCAAACTGTTGGCTGCAAGAACAACAAACAAAGCTTCTTGTTTTTCGGTTATAATAGTCAAAACGACTTTGGTTTTGAACAAATACGATCAATGAGGAGCATCTTTAGATGATCAATAATTCCTAATTTCTTTGTAATTGCAATTTTTAAGCACTAGTTTTAGGAAGTGCTCAATAACTTCTGTAAAAACACCAAATTTTAGTAAATATAAAGTATTTGTGTTGAAATAAACCTAAATAATTTTAAACTGAAAAACATTATCGTTATTCATAGCAGCAAAAGTTTTAAATGAGAAACTCAAATTTTGTTTTCTACAGTTTTCAGAATAGTTGGACAGAAGTTTTTTACTGCATTCTATTGTATCTTATATTCTGTTTAGAGGCATTTAAAGTTTTCTGGATTTTCATGAATCTTTGGTGTTTTATAATTGGACTTCGATATCATCTGCAGCAAAGGTCGCCCTCATGTTTGACATAATTTTGCTTAATGACAATATGTCGTCAATATGTGAAAGACGAGGACTGCAGTTCAGCTTTCAGACTCTTCCAAGCTGAAGCCAGTTTTATCTGCTGTAATCTGTAGTTTTTCATTACGTTGTACAAGTTCACATGTATGTGGACTTCTGTGCCCCAAAGCATAGTATCATACTATAGATGCTTTAGAACTGAAGGCTGAGTACACTCAGGAACATCTCCCTCCTCTTCAGCTTGGAGGACACAATGTTCCTGATTACCAACAAGAATGCTGAATTCACACTTGCCTGATTATGAAACTATTTCCCTTTAAAGCAGTTTATTTTCTAAGGTGGACTTCAGGACACATTGGTGCTTTGGAATATGTTAAAATATGGATTCCTTTTTTACTGATATAGATACATTTAACTCTGTAGATGGGGTACTGTGTTTACTAGCAGTCATCTCTAGAGATCTAATAAAGGTTTATCAAAATTGCCCCCTTGCATATAAAGATTTCTCAATTTTTTTCCTAAATCTTTTGAAGGGGATAAGATTTCACACAAAGTTTGCAGACTGCTATTACAAAAATATATCTAATGTATTTTAATTATGATTTATTGGAATATAAAAATTGTAGTTTTCTAAGACATAGTTTTTGCAGTGGGACAGTCATTAGAAAGTTGCCTCTGAGTTGTGGGCGGGACTGATGGTGCTGAGAAAGCCCACCCCCTTTCCACCTCATTTACTCTCTCTTCTGCTAGCTTATAGCCCTTCACCCCAACCTAACATTATTGGTGCAACAAAAATGGTGAGCAATATTGGAACTATTCACCGGTACAAATTTGAGCCAGATGCCAGTTCAGATGAGGAAGACAAAGACGGAATTGGATCTATTTGTCTGCAAGCAGATGTGTTGGACCCAAGCGGAGCAGGGAGCTTGTGGCCCGCCGACTGTAGCAGCTACATCACAGCTACAAGCTTTCACAAACTGTGTTTTTTATTGATCAAAGAAATACTCAGCTTTATTTAAGCTTAATTTTCTTTATACATCATGAGAAATGTCCACTTGAGGAAATCATCTGACATATTTACTTCTTAGAGAGACCGTTTCTCTAAAAAAATATATTTATAGTTAATTATTACACAATTGTATTACACCTGATTAGTTTTTATATGTCTTCTTAGCTGCTGTAAAACTGTTCCTGCTCTTTTGGTCGCCGTTTTCTAAATGTATGGAGAGAAGGTATCACATAAAAGTGTGAACATTCAATATACACAATATCATCCATAATTTGTTAGGTCATGTGATTTTGGGCGACTGTGGCCCAGAGGTAAAGGAGTTGACCTCTGCTCGAAAAGAGTTTGAAATTATTCAATGTTTTTTGACTTAAGCCACTTAAAAGTGTGACATAATCCTTTTAACATTACAAAAGCAGATCATACTACAAGTTTGTGTGACAGTAATTCCCTTGTTTGGTCACAATAATAATAAAGTCTATAAGGAAAAAAAAGGGAATACTTTTGCTTTGATCTGTTGAAGTTCTCAAAGACCCACTCCAATGAAAATCATGTTTTTAATGTTTTAAACATGTTCATGTAGGATTTATCTCACAATGGAGGACAAATTTAAGATAACAACGTCATTTTTGAGTATTTCTTTATTCAAATCATGATGGATCAAACCAGAAAAAGGTCAGGTTCTGATGCAGCATTTGCCACTTGGGGGTCAAAGTCTGCCTGCCCTGCTCCAATTCTGATGGATCCACTTGCAGACAAATAATAACGTCTTAGTTTTCCTCCTTTGAGCTGCCATCTGGCTCTAATCTGTACGGCTGAAGTAGCGTTGATATTGCTCGCTGTTTTGCTGGTATGCTAATGTTAGTTTGGGCTTGTGAGGGGCTGTAAGCTAGGAGAAGATGGTGTAAATCAAGGAATGCTGGGATACCAACAGTCCCACCCACAACCCAGAGTCAGTTTTCTGATGAACTTCTGCTACGCTGTGAAAAATATGTCTTAAAAAACAACTCAGGTTTATTGTTTTTGGCTAAAAATGAAAAGACCACTAGACGTTTATACAAAGGATAAAATATAGCTGGAGTGGGTCTTTAACTTCACAAAATATCCACAATCCCTTTGTTTAACGAAGGTCTCTTCAGGCTGACTTTATCACTGGCTTACAAAAACAAGAGTCCAACTTAATTACAAAGAGATTTGTGCATCAGCATGCTGTCAGGCAACCTTAAAAGTGGAGAGAAAGGTCTGAGTTAGGGTGTGGAGCTAGGTACCAATACATCACGGGCCTGACACGTCCTTCAGAGACGAACAGGAAATGAGGAGAGGAGATGTTCACATTTACTGCTATCCTTTGAGTTTGTCAACGATTTTGTAGGCCTGTAGATTTCTATAGGTACTTTGTTTATGCCCAAGGTAAGTGAGGAAAAAGGAATATAAAACTAAACCTGTGAGTTTATTATGAAATATAAATTCATTTTAGCAGAATTTTTTGTAAGAAATGCTCTGGACGTTTTTTATTTTGTTAATTTCATTTTTATGAGCGTGACTCAGGAATTCTTAAGCTGCGGTTCAGTTTTTTCCACAAAAACTGAAAAATCAACACTGATTTTTATTTATTTATTTTTTAAATCTTTTTTGGCGGTGTGGGGGCTGGGATTCAAAAACTTGATTTTTAATGAGTGATCTGGTACGGTCCGGTCCGGTAAGGACTAGTACGGTACGGACCAGTTAATTCGGAAGCGTTTCCACTCACTTAAGCCTCATTTTCAGTGAGCGGTTTGTTTTCATGTAGCATGCGTGGGGTAGACCGCTAGCGTGTCATTGTGTCATTACAGTGCGATGACTAGAACAACAACAACAATCGAGGTCATCCAGCAACTAGTTTTTTTCTTGCTTTACTTTTTTACATCGTGTAGAACAGGAATTTACCGTTGTTTTAAAGAAGATTGCGTTTGATTAAGAAGAATAACACCGTAAAAAAAAAAAAAAAAAAATAGATTAGTGCTAAATTGGCACTCTGCAATGTCCTCATCACTTTCTGACAACCAGTGGGTGGTTACAGCAGCCATTCTATTTTTCTATGAACCCACAACAAATAAGAGTCACGGGTCAGAACTGTATGAGTTTTTAACAATGGAAACTCAAAATATTAGATTGAACCGTGCTGTACCGTACTGGACTGTTCAGTGGAAACAAGCCTTTACTAACTAGGGGTTTTTGTTACATAGCTTGACTAGTTTAATTAGTCACTGTTAAAGGTGAGCTGAAAAGTTTTCACAAAGTTAAGAAATTTGACATTTTTATTAACACTTGTCTCGAGTCTGTTTTTCAACTCTGGTCCCACTGAGGTTGAGTGGAAGATAGAAAACCGTAACACAGATTGAATTAGAGATTAAAAAACAAAAAACACACAGAATGTCTAATCTTTGCTTTTTATATCAATTCTTCAACTCTGGACCAAACTGTAATATGACCATAGACAGAAAACATGAGTATGACCAGCCCAGTATAGCCATGATTCAGGGTTTAGGATTTGTCATGTTCTGTTTTTCTGTCAGTTTCACCACATTCAGGTTAATCATCCACAGCTGTCTTCATTTAGTTAATCAACCTCAGTGTATTTAAGTGTCTGGTTTTCAGTTTCTCATTGTCAGGTCATCTGCTCACCTATGTTCTGTCATGTCACTGGGCTGTTCGCCTGGGTTTGGCCTGTTTAAGTTGTTTTGGTAAACGTTTATGTTTCTGCCACCAAGTCTGGTCTCCTGCATTTGGGTCCTCCACCACAATCCCTGACAAGTATCCAGACCTAAACACCAACAAAATTCTGAAATCTGATCTAGAAGATGATGAATATCTGCACTTCTTCAAATACAGCTTTTCTGCTTGTGTCGTTGCACTGGAAGTTGTATAATTTCAGCCAACTGTAACATAAAAGTAAAAACATTCAGAATAATGTAGTTAAAATACTGACATTTTCACAAAATATGAATGCACTATTTTTTTTAATTACTAATGACATATTTTTTGTGTCAGGTCTTAAAACATTGAGGAAAAGTAAAAAAAAAAAACTTTTTTTTTTTTACTTACATGGAGTATAAATCTTAACTGTTTTTGCATGAAAAATAAAAGCTAGATATTTTTCCCAAAGATAGACACCATATAAAAATATTTACTTTGCCGTGTTTCTTTTTTTGTTTCTTTTCAGAAAATGTATCTACTCAAAAAAAGAGTATAGATCCCAACATGGAGCCTTGTGAGACACCTAAAAGCCTACTAGGACAAGATGATGTGATGCCACCAATGTTCATTATTCACATCCTCTGTCAACCAAATGCTTTTAACTTATAGTACACATTAAAGCTGATAAAGATTCATTCTGAAACTATTAAATTTGAGTGTAAATTTAAATTAAAATGCTACATGTGATAACAAAGTTAGATAGCGAACACACGTTTAAAGAAACTCTGACAGCGTTGGTGTTTAAAATAATAACCTTGATAAGAGTTGGTGTGAGAGTCCTCTCTATTTTCTTAGTAAACTTTAGGTTCTGTAGATCAACAAGTTAGTTTAAAAAGCAGCATCTCAAAGTCTTTTTTTTTTCAAGCCATGTTTCTCTGTTTTAACAAGCCACAACAGCCATTCCCTGTCCCGTTTGTCGTTTTAAGATGCGTCCACATGATGTCTGACTGCACTGAAGTCCTAAAGTGTGCTTGTGTTTTTCTGCTTTAGGACTGAAAAACCGAACCAGGAAAGCCCTGGGTTTACGAAAGAAAGAGAAGGACACAGACTCGTGAGTTTGACCCAACACTCACTCCACACTCGCACAGCCAGAAAATACAGAGTGAAGGTGGGATTGAAACACCAGGAGAACTTGACATTTTTTAATTCTATTAAACAAGGCTTCCACTCATCCATTCACTGAACCCACTGAACCACTTTTGGGGTCACTGGGTTGTTGGAGCCTATCCCAGGGCAGGGCTTCACAAAACCTTTTTTTTTTTTTTTAAGAAACTATAATTAGTATTTAAGGGGGACATAAGCTGTAAATGTTAGCAGGCAGAATCAACACTGAACATATTTTCTGTGATTTTCTTGCTCTCATATTGCTTTATTCTCACACCCTGACAGGAGCTCACCTGACAAAGAAGGAGGTGGCAAGAAAGGAAATGTACGTCAAGGTTTTCCTTCTTCTTTTTCTGTTTTTGTCTGATGAAAAAATATAAGATAGGATAAGATAAGAGAGGAAAGTCACAAGTATGCAGCAGTAAAACAGACAGAAAAATACAAGTTACTGCTACATTCTGCAGCAAGTCCATTAAAAATACCATAGAATTACAGAATAAACTAGATTTGCAATTCCCTGAAGAAATTGCGTCTGATTGCTGAAAGCAACACCGATCTAAAACATTGTTCACAAAGAAAGGAATAAGAGCATGTTAAAAGTCTGTGACCACACCCACCTCATTAACATTACAATTATTTCGAAAACGGTAAGGACTTTGACCAATTGATTGGTACTATTAAATTCGGGGTAGTCTTAATAGGGTATGTACAAATTTTTGTCAAGTTTGAAGAAACTATGTCGAATAGGGAGCAAAAATGTGTTTTACGAAAAATTGCAAATAGCGAAAAATCTAGTTAGTCAGAAGTCCATGGTCCCATTTGAAAAACGTCCATTATCATCTAAGGAACACACAGGAAAAGAAAGCACAAAATTCTGATTTACGGTATTAGAGATAGAGGCCAAAAACAAATGTGTTTTTCAAACGACCGCCTGGTGGCGCTATAGAGGAGCATTGACCTGTAATTTTAATAGAACTTGTAGTTTACTGTACCCTGTGATATTGGAAAGTCTCATGAAATTATCTTTAGTATTTTTTAGGATATCAGCATTTAAAGTTGCTCACAATGCAACTGTGTGCCATGGTTTTTTATTTCCACGAGATGGCAGCATTGCTCTTTCAAAGAATCTTGTGGACTCTCACAGGGATTTCAAGTTTGTCCCATGTATAGGAGGAAAAATATTTTTAAAAATTCATATTAAATCAACTGTAAACCCAAATGGTACGAGATTTTAAACCAAACATCTCCTTGATCAGCTTAACAAACTACAGTTGGTTGGATGTTGATATCTGCAATTATCTACAAGATACGAGGACTCATCCAAAGTTAGCTTATCCTTCTTAAGTCATCACTAGGTGGCGCAGCAATGCTGTATTTCTAGTATGTTATACAACACACCTCTTACAACCTATATGTTAAATTTTATTTAGCTAGGTTAAGTAGTTTTTGAGATAGAGCCTTAAACACAATTGCCTTAATTATAGCGCCACCTATTGGAATATTTCTACAATATTTTAGGTGAGTGTTTATCAATGTAGGGTGAAGTTATATTTCAATATTTGTTAAGTTTTGTCAATCTTTGTAGGATCTAGAGCATGTTAAAATCTGGGACCACACCCACCACATTAACATTACGATTATAACGAAAACGGTAAGGAATTTCTCCAATTGAGTGGTACCATTGAATTTGGGGTAGTCCAAATATTCTATGTACCAATTTTTGTCAAGTTTGAAGAAACTATGTTTAAAAGGGAGCAAAAAATGTGTTTTCCAAAAAAATGCAAATAGCGAAAAATCTAGTTAGACAGAAGTCCATGGTCCCAGTTTGAAAAACAACCATTAGCATCCAAGGAACACACAGGAAAAGAAAGCACAAAATTCTGATTTACGGTATTAGAGATAGAGGCCAAAAACTAATGTGTTTTTCAAACGACCGCCTGGTGGCGCTATAGAGGAGCATTGACCTGTAATTTTAATAGAACTTGTAGTTTACTGTACCCTATGATATTGGAAAGTTTCATGAAATTATCTTTAGTATTTTTTAAGATATCAGCATTTAAAAATGCTCACAATGCAAATGTGTGCCATATTTTTTAATTCCAATAGACGGCAGCATTGCTCTTCTGCAGAATCCTAAGGATTTAAAAAAAAATCATATAAAATCAACGATAAGACCAAATGGTATGAAATTTTAGACTTAACATCTCCTTTGTTAGCTTAACAAACAACAAGTGGTTGTACGTTGATTTCTGATGTTAAAAATCTGTGACCACACCCACCTCATTAGCTTTACGATTATTTAAAAAACGGTAAAGAATTTGGCCAATTGAGTGGTACCATTGGATTCGGGGTAGTCTAAATAGGGTATATACCAATTTTTGTCGAGTTTAGTGAAACTGTGTTGAATAGGGAGCAAAAATCGTGTTTTACGAAAAATCGCAAATTGCGAAAAATCTAGTTAGACGGAAGTCCATGGTCCCAATTTGAAAAACGTTCATTAGCATCCAAGGAACACACAGAAAAAGAAAGCACAAAATTCTGATTTACGGTATTCGAGATAGAGGCCAAAAACGAATTGCTTACTTAAACGACCGCCTGGTGGCGCTATAGAGTACCATTGAGCTACAATTTTAATATAACGTGTAGTTTACTATAGGCTACAATATTGGAAAGTTTCATGAGTTTATCTTTAGTACTTTTTAAGATATAGGCATTTAAAGTTGCTCTCAATGTTAAGTCAATGGGAAAAATAATTCATAAAAATATTAATATAAAATCATTCATAATTCTGAACCATACCAAAAGTAATAGCACAATTCTCCCAATTGAGCTTTACAAACTACTTTTGAAAGCATTTTGATATCTTTAAAACTGTAGGAGGAGTAGCGATCCAAAAAAAGGGACGGAATAAAATATAATAATAACTAGATTTGCAATTCCCTGAAGAAATTGCGTCTGATTGCTGAAAGCAAGACCGATCTGAAATATCCTCTAGCTGCAAGTGTTAAAAACCTTCTGTGCGACACGAACGCCAAGTTTCGTCCGCGTAGGTCAAGTCCTTTTGGAGATATTAGAGGAAACATCAGGAATTGGCAGTAGCGCCACCTATGGGAGCACCATCATGAAAGTTGTTGCTCTTACTCATCTTACATTGTGGAAGAAGTCTTGTAAGTTTGGTGAAGTTATGTGAAACTGTCAAAGAGCTGCAGCGTTGCAAACATTACAATCTCATTCTGTCTTATTTGCATGACGTGTTACGCAAAAACCGTACGGAACTATGGAAAACGGATATTGCCATTGGATTTGTGGTAGTCCAAATAGGGTATGTGTAGAAAATTGTAAAGATAAGACAAAGCATGTGACAAAGGGAGTCAAAAAAGTGTTTTGCAAAAAATCATAAATTAAGAAAAACTCTAACACAATAGAGATCGCAAATGAATATAAACTATTATTTTACTATCCAATAAATCATATAGGAGTAATAAAGTAGTGCTTACGACTAATGCACTTGGAGAATAAGGCCTATATACCTTAGTTTTTAAACTGACCACCTGGTGGCGCAATAGAGCCAAAATTGATTGAGCATTTAAAGATTGGTCTGAAGTATCTACTGACAAAGTTTCATACCAGTTGATCAACTACTTTTCAAGATAATAGGGATTTAAAGTTTGTCCCATGTATTTTGATAGGGGGAAAAAATATTTTTAAAAATTCATATAAAATCAACCATAAACCCAAATGGTACGAAGTTTGAAACCAAACATATCCTTGATAAACTTAACTAAATACAAGTGGTTGCATGTTGGAACCTCCAACGATTTGGAAGATAACAGGACCCATCCAATGTTAGCTTATCCTTCTTAAGTCACCACTAGGTGGCGCAGCACAGCCCTATTTCTAGTATGATATACAAGTCTCCTCCTGCAACCTATGCGTTGAATTTTATGTAGCTAGGTTGAGCAGTTTTTGAGATAGAGGCTTAAACACCATTTCCTAAATTATAGCGCCACCTATTGGAATATTTTCATAAAACTTTTCATACTTCTTTATCACTGTAGGATGAAGATATATTTTAAAATTTGTAAAGTTCTGACAATCTTTGCAAGATTTACAGCATGTTAAAATCTAGGACCACACCCACCTCATTAGCATTATGATTATTTCGAAAACGGTAAGGAATTTCGCAAAGTGAGTGGTACCATTGGATTTGGGGTACTTCCAAATAGCTATGTACAAATTTCGTAACATTTGTTAAACTTATGTTGAATAGGGGAGCCAAAAACGTGTTTACGAAAATCGAAAATTGCAAAAAATCTAAGTAGACGGAAGTGGGCGGTCCTTGAGGCAAAAACTTTTTCTAGCATCTAAGGAACACATGAGAAAAGACAGAAAAATTTTTCGTCACACGGCGTACGAATGCTAGCCCAAAACGCGTTTTGTACTACCACTGACCACCTGGTGGCGCAATTGAGCCAAAATTCTTCTAACATGTAGAGAATCTCATGAACTTATATATCAGTAAGTATCGTACAAATATCTTTAATACTTTTTGAACTATAAGCTTTCAAAAGTGGCTCCCATTGACTTTCCATTCAAAAAAAAAACTCATAAAAATATTAATATAAAATCATTCATAATTCTGAACCATACCAAAAGTAATAGCACTGTTTTACCAATTGAGCTTTACAAACTACCATTGAAAGCATTTTGATATCTTTAAAACTGTAGGAGTAGAAGCGGTCTAAAAAAAGGGACGGAATAAAATATAATAATAATAAGAATAATAATAATAATAATAAAATATAATAAAGAATTAGGATAACATACTCTGATTGCTTTCAGCAATCAGACAATAAGAAAAAGAATAATAAAATATAATAAAGAAGGTGGATAACATACTCTGATTGCTTTCAGCAATCAGACAATAAATAATAAATAAATACAAGAAAAAGCACAACTCAGGCAATATGACATTGTTAGGAATGATCCTCCTCTTTTCCATAATGTTATGTTATTCTTTATTGTTAATACTAGAAAAAGGCAAACGGGGCTCCTAATGGTTTCTATGGGGAGATCGACTGGGACAGATATGTGAGTCTGTTTCTTTTTTTTTTCTTTTTCTTTATACTTCAGTTCCACCTTAAATTGTTCTCTTTTCATGTGAGGTTTAACTGAATAAATGGAGAGTGAATGTGAGTCAACACGAGCTTAAGCCAGGAAGAAGAGATGATTGAAATCTGCATATCTGTATGCCGGGGGGGCACAGGGAGTGACCTTGCTCTCCTCTCGTCGCAGGCCTCTCCAGACGTGGATGAGGAGGGCTTCAGCCTTCGCCCTGGGGATGAAGGTGATGATATCTTTTCACAAAGTGTGAATAGCAGGAGTAGTTTCTACTGACTGATTTGATCTCAGCACTAAGAGAAATCTCTTCTTTTGTCGATCACGACTGATTTTTAAAAAATTATATTTACGATTTTAACTACTATTTTTCAAAATCTTACTGTTATTTATTTTAGATACTTTGTAGCAGAAGTGCTATAAAAAAGTTTTATTTGAATTCTGAATGACAAAACAAAAAATATGAAGAAAAGAACCAGAGGAATATTTACATCCTTCAGAAACTATTGCAGTTCAGCGCTGTGATATTTTCGGTCATTGCTCCTACGGGACACATTTGATTAGATTCAAAGAGAGTTTGGATTCTCACTGATGCAGAAAAGGAGCTGTATGTAGTGATGTCTGAGATTATATGTATTTGATTATAATTGTTTTCAAATTTAAAAAACAAGAACAAAAAAGCATCTATTATCAGGATATGAATAACTAGACATAATCAAAAGAAAAGGCAGGAATGACAACAAGCTTCAGTATCACTGAAAACATACTAGTATCTTCCGTTTCTATTAAGAAATATTCCCTCCTTCATTGCTCCAAACTACTTAGATCTTTGTCCTTGAAATCTGGCATTCTGGATTTCAGCTGAATTATCCCTAAATCCTTTTTTTCCTTGCGTATTTGTTGCTGTGCTTCAGACGGACGTTTTATTGCAGCTTCAAACAGGCTTCAGCGGTCAGACAGATGTCTGCACCGCAAAAGCTGACTAACATGTGAAAATGTTCCAAAATCTTATCAGGTTAACTTATGATCAATGATGTCGGACTCAATGACTTAAAATAAAACAAAAAGTCATTCTGTAGAGAAATAAGTTGATTACATCAAACAAATATTTGGGAGTTTTTGGTTAACTTTAAAGTTTTGCAGTGTTTGTTAATGCAGGAGCCACTAACTTCAGAGAGCCCCGGCAGCAACATGGGCCCACATCACGACACCTCTACCACCGTGCTTAGTACTTTACATATGTGTGTTAGATTTGATTAAATGTAGTAATTAAATGACTTTTCAGCCATCATCTCACGTCTCGTGTGCAAATTAATTTTTTTCCTCAAAGTCCTTCATGCTTTTGGACACAGCATTTTTGCACTATATCAGCAAATTTATGGAAAAAAATATGTATATAAAATATGACCTTTGGGTCACCGTATTTTACATAGCTTTTGACAATGTTATTTTACAGTTTAGTTAGTCTAATATGTGGAATTTTATGTTTTGTTTTTTTTTTTAATAAATTGTAAACACTAATGTTTGCAACACGTGCAAAATATTTAAACGAAATGAAAAGAAATGCAAGTCTCAACTTATTTTTTGATGTATGTACAATTAGTGTTTTAATATATTTACTTTATACAAGGCTTTGAAAATCTGTAGTAATACTGATTACCTGTTTTTCATTCAATCTTTCTGTCGTTCATCGTAGTCGCTCCAGGAGAAGTTTTCCACCCTTGAGCAGATCAGATGTTTTTCAAATGTTGCTGAACAACAACTTCCCATCACAGTTATTCCTCTTTAACCTCGCCCACCAGCTTCCAAAGAAAAGCACTTTTTCTCCTCCAGTGACTCAGAAGAGGACGAGGACAGCAAGAAGAAGTTCAAAATCCGGATCAAACCTCTGGTGTCGGACAGCCCCCGACGCATCCCTCCGTCCATGGATGAGCTGAAAGCCTCAGTGGGGGGGCTGGCGCTCTCCCCCTCTCTGGTGAGCGGACACAACACACCAAGAGTATCCAGGTTCACCAAATGGTGCCATCTTCTTACCACTCGTCTCTTTTTCTCCTGACTTGTCTGTCTTTTCTGTAGAAGAGAAGTCCGGTAAGCCAGTCATGTGCTTTCACAGCTGTTTCACCTCCAAGACAGAATGCATGGCATGTGCTCATATGGTAGAAATGCCTTAATAGGAAAGGTTTTATGTGCTCCTCCTTCGTTCTGCATGTGATTCCTTATTTATTTATTCACCCAAAAAGCTGCATTTGTTACTTTCTATTCAAGTCCAGCTTTACTTAAACCTGTTTGGCAAAGCACAATGCAAAGTAAACATATACACAAATGCATCTCCACGCCCCGAGTTCAGCTGGTTCTGATCCGGTTCACTGGATCCTGGATGTCATGGCCTGTGCTGCATTTTTAAGGCTTTGCGGTTCAAGTAAAGAGGTGTGCTGTGTAGCCTTTTAGTTGGTGTCCATTTGACTGATTTGTCACTCACTCTCTGACCCAGGTCTGTTCTCTCTTCCTTTTTGCTGGTCTCAGAGACGCAGTCCGGTGAGTTCCTCCCTCCATCTGCAGGACGACAGCCTGAAACATTGCTTTCTAATCTAAGCTGGCCGGCCGCTTTTAAACTGGGCTACAGGATAAAAAAGCAAACGAAGGGCCGTCCAGCCTCTTTCTAAAACTGACTCAATGTCACCTAATATTAAAAAAAATGTTTTTACACTTCTGAAAGATTAGTTGTTGTTGTTGTTTTACTGATTAAGAATTTTTCTCTCTCTTCAGAGGCAGATAAAAAGAAATTTATCATGTGAGTTTATGCCTTTTTAAATCCTTTTATTTCTTTCTCCTATGAGAAAATGTACTTTTTTGACATTCCTAATAATCTACATGTTTACTCTATTCTGAAGATATATGTTTGTTGTTTACAACAGGTGAGGAAATTGCAAGACCCCGGCGTTCCACCCCGACACCGACGGCTGCTCCTGAAATGCAGAGGTCTGGAGTCCGCAGCACGTGGACACTTTCCTCAACTTCTGCAGCTTCTGAATGTCGCTTTTTTCTTTTGCAGTGACTCGTCACATCAAACATTTGTTCCACCTTTGTTTGGGTTTCCTTCAGAAAGCAGATACAGCAGATATGATGGTATGTCTTTTCTTATTTAGACATACAGTTAGAAGCAAAAGAAAACCCACGTTTTTGCTCGGCCTTTTGTCTGAAAACGCTATAAAAGTATAAAAGTATGCTGATAGCCTTAGCTCACAGATTCATTCATGAAACCATTAAGAAGCCCTAAGGTGAACAATATTAAGCCCTCCAGTAAAGCTTCAATAGGATTTCCATGTATGCTGTTCTAGGCATCAAATGGTCAATTTATTGTAATTGCTGTAGCTGAACATGCTGCAAAGTCTTTTTGAAATTATTGAAACTTAGTCCAACTTGGGTAAAATAACTAAAAAGTGTAAATTACTCAAGATACTTGCTTATCTTTGAGTCAAAAATCCACTTGTTATTGAAATTCAAATAACAGACCCGGCAGATAGCTTTGCTAGCATGATAAATGTTAAAATTCCATTCAATCATCTTTTAATCTATTTTCAAAGTGTTCCCAGAATCTTTTAAATACGGTTATGCCAAAATCTAAACACCTGTTAAAGCCAACATCCTGTTAGTTGTCATTCACCTGGGTGTGCAAAATTAGTTTTCTACATTTGATCTTGTGGGAGTGGTGAGTTGAGAACTATTTGGTGGTTTAACCCCCCCCAGTCCAACCCCTTTATGCTGAGTGTGAAGCAGGGAGGCACTGGGCTCTGTTTTTAGAGTCTTTGGTACGACTCGGCCAGGAATTGAACTCGCAACTTTCCACTTTCAGGGCGGACGCTCAGACAGCAGAAGTTCAATAGAACTTTCCCTCTGAGTTGTGGGCAGGACCATTGGTGTGGAGCAACCCGCCCCCCCTTCCCCTTGCCATTTTTGAGAACTTAGAGGAGATAGCTTATGGCCGTCCAGCATAATTTCTGCATCACAAAAAGTTTTTTCTTTTTTCGTCTGCTCCTGATTCACAACAATTTGAATAAAATAGTATTTATAAATAGAATTTTAAGCTTAATTTTATCTTAGAAAAATGCCACAAGAACATGCTGAAACACCAAAAACGCAAATGTTATCAGAGTGGATTTTTCTATAAGAAAGTGGAACACACCACATTTCTGAAGTTTTTTTGTGATACCGAGATACCCATGAGGTCTTACGGGTTAAAATCTAAGCAAAAAAACTGAACAGAGGCAACAAATATGACAAAGTTGCCAAGAGAAAGTCGTCTATTTTCATTATATTGTTTAAAAAAATAAAGCAGTTAAGCATAAACATCCAAAACTACACAATCAAGCATGGTGGTGAAAGGATAATGATATGTGCGTGCTCTTTTTCACTTTGAAAAAAACTCCAAAGTAAATCAGAGGAAGGCACATCTGTATGTTATTGACCAAAAAACACACAAAAGTTAAAAACTGAATATTTTTGAACATCTGAGCAAAAACAAGCAAAGATAAGAATATAAGGAAGTCTGATGTAACTCATAAAAGAAATCGCATTTATTGATCAGTTATTGTGCAAAATTCCAACTTAACTTTTATTGATTTTTTTGTGTTTGTGCTATTTTCTGTTTGAGTAACAGTTGTGTGTTTTGCCCTGGCAGTGGTACCCGGTTGTGTCAGAGGAGAATCTCGACCTCGGTCTGAATCCCAACTGAGCAGAGGTTTTCCTACAGGAGGTGAAGCTGATCTGAATGAATCACATTTGATCTTCTCAGGAAATGCAGGACTCGTGTATTTTTACAACACTTCTGAATTCTCTCTCTGGCTGCAGCTCCTCCTCCTCTTCCTCCAAAAAACATTCCATCACGGAGTCAGTATGGCTGCCCTTCAGACTTTGCAGGTAAATCTCTGTCACTTATTTTGGAGTAAGATTCATGGACGGCTGTGACCCCCGCCTCCTGCTTTGTTGTTGCAGTCGATCTACCCAATGGCAGGGCAGCTCGCAGCTCTGCCCCCATCTACCTGAACGCCCTCTCCCCAGCTTCTTACCGAAGCTCGCCGGCGCCCGACCTGGACGACGTGTTTGGCCCCGTGGACAGTCCCCACACTCGGGAGGAGACGGCGTCTCCCAGATGGGTCACCTTTACGGACGACAGGCCTCCCCCGCCGGACGAACCAGCCCCACCCCCACCTCCTGACTCCCCTCCCCCAGACACACCCTCATCCACCCCTTCAACTCCTTGCTTCTCGCCGGGGCCGCCGCCAAACGAACCCCCTCCGTTCCCCCCACCGTTTTCTCCTAGGTCTCCTCCTCCATTTACGCCTCTGGACTCTCCCCCCTCCATCGTGCTGGGACCCCCTCCTCCAGACGAGCCCCCTCCCCTGCCCCCTGACTTCTCCCCTTGTAGTTCCCTCCCTGTATCCCCCGAAGAGGAGGCGGTGGACCAGGAGGTGCTTCAGTTTGCAGGGTACGCCTCCTCAGCCCCCCCCATCAGCTCCATCCCCCCACTGCCAACGGGGTCGAGGTCTCCTCGAGTAGGAGTCACGTCCCCTCTTGTCCATGGGGTTGTGGGAGGAAAGCGGACTCCGGAGGGGGTGTGTCAGAGAGACGATGTACCGGACATGACAGGCTCTCCCAGGGAGCTGACGCCCAGCTTCAGGGGCACGCCCCCGCCTCTTCCTCCAACCACCTACAGGTCCATCATGTCTTCTCCAGGCCCACACTCAGGCAGCAGTGAGTCCTCTGACCTTTTCTGCCTTCATTTATGTTCTACTCTTGATTTACTAACCAGATAATCCCTGTGAAACAGGAAAATAATGTCTGTTATCCATTTATGGTGTTTGAATTTGTAAATATTGGGATAGGATGAGAAACAAATCAGTAGATACAAATACACAAATACACCTTCTCACTGCACCCAATGTAGCTGATCAAATCTGAAATAGGATCATGGGTGTTTTTACATTTGTATTTCAAGGCAACTTTAAAATCTGTTGTTGTTTTGAGGAGGAGGAGAGGCAGAAATCACAAAATCTAGCACAGAGGGTCTTTCTGATACTTTGGAATGCCAAAGGCAAATGTTATTGGGACATAGGCGATAGCATTTCAGCTTCCGGCTAAGTTACTGTGAGGGCTGGTCTGGGACCACTGATGGTCATTAAGGCTGACATGAATTTTCTTATTTTCCCCTTTTGTCAAGGTCACATTTTCTCTTCGAAGGCTTACAGTTCACTCCTCTTTTCTCATCTCTTCTGTAGTCGTCTGTCTTTGTAAGCTCTGGGTGTTGAGCCACTGAGCAGCTCTCACTGTCACCTCTACCTCATCTATGATGTGTCTTTTAAAAACTTTATTATACATCATCAGTGCAGATTAGGTGTGTAAGAAAATATAAATTCATTGAAATATCGCGATACTTTATTTGCTGATATTTGTATCAATTTAAAATACTGCCAAGGCGATATTATATCAATTACTTAAAAGCAAAGGTATATGTCAATATTACTTTTGTCTTGCTCTTAAATATTTCCTAAATTACCAAAATAGAAACATCATGAAATTTCTTTGGTAAAATCAACTTGTTTAGAAGACGCAGTTGCAGTTTTAATATTTTGTTCATTAAATAACATGCATTTTCTGCACATTCTCCCTCCCAACTACCCAGAGGTTCGACCCAACTCTCAGGACCCTATAACAGTAACCAGTAACCCGGTCCCCTAATTAACGTCTGTGGGCCAGTACCAAGCTGCCCTCGGTCCGGTATCAGTTCACGGCTTGGAGGTTGGGGATCCGTGATTTAATGATAACAGTCAGCACATCTAAAACGATGATTTGGGGACACAGAAAGTGTCAAAAAGTAATGCGGAATGGACCCGAACCATATGCAGATATATGACGAGTTAGGACTAAGAATGAGAATCTGTTGGTATTTTACTATTTTACTTTTGTGAAAAAATGTATCAATATTCAGATAATTCTTAAGTTTTAATTGAAAAAATATTGAAATAATGTACTGTCCTGGGATATATCGGGATATGTATTGTATCATGACATGTGTATCGTGATACGTATTATTTTGCCAATTCACATCCCTGCTGTAGATGCAGTTTGATCAGCTGGCTAGTGTGCACTGCAGTCATCTGAGTCACGAAAATTGTGTTTTGGGTGTTTTTAACATGTTCGTGTGATATTTTTCTGATGATGGAGAACATATAGAAAGAAAATTCCGCTTCATATTACATTTCTGAGTATTTCTTTATTAACAAAGTTGTGAATCAGGATTAAATGGAAAAAATGCAGCTTGAAAAAGAGCTTATTTCTGACAAAGGAAATATGCGAGGTGGGGCATGAGCTTCCTGCTCTGCTCTATTCTGATGCACCCTCTTGCAGACAAATTGACCCATGAAAATCTTACTTTTTTACTTTTTTCTAAAGTGCCATTTGGCTCAAAACATTACGGCTAGATTGCTCAGGTATTGCTAACCATTTTTGTTGCTCCGGTAATGTTAACTTGCAGTTGTAAGGGGCTGTAAGCTAGCGGGAGAGCACGTAAATAGATGAATGACGGGAAATAGGGACGAGGTTGTTCTGTGCCAATAGTCCCGCCCGCAACTCTGCGGCAGATTTCTAACAAACTATTGCCGCTCTGCAGAAACTACGTTCTAGAAACATGGCATCCTCATTATTAGAATTTAACTGGGAATGTCTTTGTGATAGATAAGATGATCAGAGTGGGTGTTCAAAGCTCTTGTCACTGAAAACAATACCCAGCTGGTGTATAGTAGATGTCAGACCATCCATGAAGCCTGCAGGTTGTTTTTGCTCCAGAGGCACCAGGTCCATTCTCTGCTCACTATTGCATTGATTTGATTAGAACAATCCTAATCCTCATTCAGATCCTATGGGTTGTGCCTTTTGTGCCTGTTCTTTTTCTTAGGTATTCATTAAATTTAATGTTTATCAATTTTTCCTTTTTCATTAGAAAGTTTAGTAAAACTGGGCCCATTTGTTTGGGGGCAGTGGTGATTTCTTGGTGGTCAGCCTACCTGGGCTCTCTGCTGGCCTCACCTCACCTCATCTGCTGGCTTTTAGCTCATTTGATTATAACACTATTTCCCTTTTTGATCCTGGATGTCCTTAAACTTTTTATTGATAAAACATGAAGGCATAGATGAAGTTTGCATCTGAACAAACCATGATGTTTAGGACAGTGTCATCTGCAAAAATGAGACACGACTGAGGGTCGCACATTGAAGGTCAGATTGACCAGGTGTGATATGGGACTGTTTTTGATCTCACTTTCTATGCCAGAATGTTCTCTAATCATATGTGAGGCAAAAAGGTGTGTCAAAAAATGATTTATGCAACAACCATTTGAAGAGCAGCCAGAAACAAAGTCCATAATGACAGAAGTACAAATGTAACTTCTGAGAGCTTCTTCTTTCATCTGAGAGCAGAAAAAAAAGCTGAACAATAAAAACATTTTTACTCAGTGCAGATTTAACCAGAGATCCTGGTTTCTCATGCAGGTCCTTCATCTCCAGTTCGTCCAACCACTCCTCAGTCTCGAGGCAGCCCAATTCCTCCACCTCCTCCTCCTCGTCCATCTTCAAGACCAAAGCTGCCACCAGGAAAGCCAATCACAGACCTGGTACTCACACAATGCCCCTCCCCTTCTGTTTGATTTCTTTTCTCCTTCATTTTGCCATCACTGCTCAGTTTTTACCTTCAGACTGAAGTTTGTTTCTCGTCTTTAGAGTCGCTCATTCAGTCCTCCGGTTTCGGGCAGCCCTCCGCCTTTTGCACCCCTGGCCCGAGCAGAGAGCTCTTCTTCCATCTCCTCCGTTACCTCGCACAGCGCGGCGTCCACTCCCACCTTAGGGAAAGACCTCAACATGCCCTCCACAGGTATGCAGACGGCGTGTTTGCATGCGTACCGTCACGGTTCAGCATCACATCTCACTTTCAGTCCATGTGTTGTCTGTGCCTCGCCATCATGGCCTTGTCCTTCTCCGTGATTTTCTCCCTCCTATGTCTCTGCGCGCTCAGAGGCCTCACAGCCTCTGCTTTGGTTTGACCATGGCAGGTTTTATTTTGCCTTTGAAGGTAAGTTGAGCCTGAATGCACAGATTCCAATCCTTCTGTTTCCCTCCTTTTGAGTTTGCCAAAGTACATCCCCATTCTGTACTCTTTTTGAATCCAAACTCAAAAGAGATAATGGTTGTTTTTTTTTAACATCCTTTCTGTATAAAGCATGCTTTTTAACTGTGTAGAAACAAAACAAAGTAAAGCTGTTATTGTTGGGATTTTATTTTATTTTTTTAGGGTGCTCCAGAGGACCCAGCCCATTGACCATGGGACCCCAGGACACTTTACCTGTTGCAGCTGCTTTCACAGAAACCATCAATGCCTACTTCAAAGGCGCCGACCCCAGCAAGTAAGCCCACATTCAACATGTAAAACTGATAGAAATACTTTGAATCCTACAAGTTCTTGTGTTATTGTTATCCAGAAAACCTAAAGAAGACACAAATGGCTGACTTTGTGTCCGGGCTGAATCTCAATTCCATCCTTTAAATCTGTCCTTTTATTTACCCCTGTTCATGCTGGCTGATGGGAGGAAACACAAGAGCAGGGCGAAACTTGAACAAAACTAATAATGAGTTCTAAACTTTTTTAAACCAAAAAAATGTCACAAATTTGAGACATAAAAAGTCCTCACTGTTAATCTTTTATTTTGTTGTTAATTTAGAAGTGAAAACAATAGAATAAACTGTTTGTGGAATTATTTGTTAGTGAATGAGACAAAACAAAATCTTTTTTTTTTTTAGAACCTTCCTAAAGTTAAAGTTAAAGTCCTATATGACGTCACACACCAGACATTTGTTCTACAATTAACCCTATAATGAAGAATGACGGGTCCAACCTTTAGAGTTTTTGGTGTGACTCAACAGAGTATTTGAACCCACAACCCAACCTGATTATCAAATGAAGGTCTTTTTAAAATATGGCTGTCATTATAGGATGAAGATGCTACCAGTTTTCCATGAAGTGTTACTGAGAACAATCAAAAAAGAAGCAGACATTTCCAGGATTGTATTTATCTATCTTTCTCTCTAGAAAAGATTGGTGGAAATATGTACAA
This sequence comes from Oryzias javanicus, assembly GCA_003999625.1. Classification (NCBI taxonomy): domain Eukaryota; kingdom Metazoa; phylum Chordata; class Actinopteri; order Beloniformes; family Adrianichthyidae; genus Oryzias; species Oryzias javanicus. The sequence continues at coordinate 17,735,754 of CM012453.1, forward strand.
ACTTAGAAAAAGGAGGCATTTTACTGGCAAAAATATGACAAAGATATGCTTAAAACAATGATGGAACATGACTCTGGCATTGGAAAGAACAAAGCTTTTAGTGAAACTTTAAGTGCGTGTCTTAAATCTTCTTCCTGTCATACACCTCCATTTTTCTTTTCACAGTAAAACTTGATAACAAAAACTATAAATCAAATGTGTCATAAGTAGCAAAGTTCCCCTGCTAGATGATAAGTTATTCATTTATTTCTAAAGTTTAGCTTTATTTTTTTAGCTCAGAAAAAAGCTGAACCCATGAAGACCTAGATCCCTTTTCCCTTAAAACTAAAATAATGTGGGAAAAAAAACACAAACCAAATTAACCAAAGAAAATATTTAAGATATTTTATGTTACAGTGATGTCACTATGGGTTCTTACAGGTTAAAATTGTTGTTTAAATTAATAATTATCAAATATATATCTTTAAACACTAAAGGGTGTGTATTGTCAAGAGTCTGGCAATATGATACGTATCGCGATACACATGTCACAAAACATATCAAAGATTAAAGGTGTCTTAACCAGTGATGTTCAGTACGTATTGTTAAGAAAATAAAGTGCTTTAACATTGTTAAATGTAGCCAAGCAGGTACTTTTAAAATGGTTACGGCGCTTGAACAGAAATATTTAAGCACGATGAAGCAGTATGACAGGGTGAAGGAGAGCACTTGAATCTTCCTAAGATGCTTTGTTTCGTTCTTCCAGACAGTCTGCCCTGATATTTAGTTTTCTCACATGTGAAAGTAAACACAGATTTCCTCACCACTGCGACAGTCTTTTGTAAGAGCATTGTATGAGTAACTCTGATCCATCAGGTCACTGAATCACAATCTTTTGCTGTGAGGTTCAGCAGAACTTTCACCTGCTTATTTTTTAACATTTTGACTGAAGCTCTGCGGGATGTGCAGAGGAAATGTGGGTGAGGAATTGCGAATCTGGTCTCCCTCATTCTTACATGAAGCACCAAAATCCAAGTTTTTATACATTACCAGTACACACTTGGCACAGATGTTCATATTGGTACTCATACTTAGTTAAAATGGAGTTGTAAATGCCTCATTTTGCTGTGTTATAACAACTACTTTGAGGTTTAGAGTTCACATCGGGTTCCCATCTCAAAAGATGGTTCTCGTGAGATCATGTTGTTTTGGTCGCAGTGTAAAGCGGCTCAAAGAGGCTCAGTGTGTTGTGCTGTCAACTAGCGGTCAAGAGTTTAAGAGTTTAAGTGGCATTTTCGCTTATAAATAATTAATTAAATTTCGCCTTTGCAGCATTTTAAATCATTTTTAAAAAAAGTCATTTTTAAAGTAATTTTTCAAAGACAATATTATATATATCGAAAACCATCAGTTTGTTTAGATCATGTTTAATCACAAGAGCATTCATCATTGTGTTTCTTTTTTCTGTGTCTGTTTGAGTGAAATTTAAATTTAAATCTAAATCCATTCATCCATTTTCTGATCCTGCTTTGTCTGGATCAGGGTCACGGTATTGCTGAAGTCCAACCACCAACATAATAGCAATATTAATGATGATATTAATATAAACTATTTTTAGAAGTAAATTTTTAAAATATAAAATCAAATAAACAAATGACCTTTAACCCTTAATCTAGCCAGCCTCTTCTTAGTATCACAGAATATGAGAAGGATGTAAAAGTTAACTAAAACAAACTTTTTTTTTCTTTTTACTTTTCATAGATTAAATGTACGTTTTGGAAAACTGAAAATTTTCCTTATCTCTAATGCTTTTGTCCATAGATAAAGATTTTGCTACAAAAACACTAAATGAAACATTAAATAGTGGATGTTGTCACTTTAAAAATATTTTTTGATGAGGAAAAATAACATCTTTTTCTATTTAATTTGCTGGCAAAAACATCAAAGGCTCCAGACTAAAAGGATGATTGAGATTTGCCTGTGTTCAGTGCAGTTTTTTGCATTTGAAATAAGCATTAGAGACTGTGTGAAGGTGTAGGCTCTGTTTGAGTCCTCCTCTTCTTTTGCAGGTGTATGGTGAAGATCACTGGAGAAATTGTGCTTTCCTTCCCTGCAGGCATAACTAGACATTTTGCCAGTCACCCAACTCAACCCATCCTCACTTTTAGCATCAGCAACTACAACCGACTGGAGCAGGTCCTGCCCAACCCGCAGCTGCTGTGCTGGTAAGGCAAGAGTTCCCATCAGGCATTGCAGCTGAGTCCGGTGTGCTGTCTTTGAAAAAACAAACAAGGTGTGGGTGACACAGTTTGTTGAGTCGTTCTAAATCCATTAATCTCATCCACAGTGATTCCACCACAAATGTCGTGGAAACCAAGGAGTTCTGGGTAAATATGCCAAACCTGCTGAGTCATCTGAAGAGAGTGGCTGAACAGAAGCCCCAGGCCACCTACTACAATGTAGATATGATTAAATATCAGGTATGGAAGGATGTTTGAGCCATATATTCCCTCCTTGGGAGCTTCACGCTGGTGTTTTCTCTTCAGGTGTCTGCAGAGGGGATTCAGTCTACTCCTCTGAACCTGGCGCTGAGCTGGCGGAGTGACGCCACCAACACAGAACTTAGAATAGACTACAAATATAACACCGAGGCCATGGCTGCACCAGTGCCGTTACACAACATCCAGTTCTTGGTCCCAGTAGATGGAGGGGTAGCCAAGCTGCAGGCCATGGTCCCTCCTGCCATCTGGTATGAACCGAACCTTCGATTGTTTTGATCAAGCAGTTGAGGAAGCTCTTTCTATCTGCTTTTACTTTGATTGTTTTTCAACCTTCACTTCATGTAGGTTCAGTTCTACCAATGCTTTACTGAACATTGAGATCAGCCTTTGCTTCATATATTATTAGGAGTTGAAATATGTTGAAGACTTGGAGCTGGTGATGGCAGCTTAATGATTAGTGGCTAGAAGATTCAGGTCCCAGTACTGAAGATTATACTAAATTGGCCCCTCTGGTACTTAAAGTCCCACTCTGATCATTTTTTAATCTATTGTAAAAGTGTTCCCAGTGATCTTTAAATCATAATTATGCCATTGTTAGCCAAAAAACAAAACATTTTCTTGGACACAGTTTCTGCTGAGTGGCAGTAATTCATCAGAACTTTGCCTCTGAATTGTGGGCCGTTGGAGGGGACAGCACCCCTTCCTGTACCCATCGCTTAGATAGGTGCATGGAGCTTGCATTTTTTTTTATTTTGTCTGCTCCTGATTCACAATGATTTGAATTTTAAAAAAATACTCAGAAATGCAATTTTAAGCTTAATTTTCTTTATATTTGTCCTCCATCCATCATCAGAAAAAAGCCATAAGAACATGTTAAAAACACCAAAGACACCTTTTTCAATAGAGTGGGTCTTCAGGAAAGTTGCCCAGTTCAACCAGAAATGCAATTGCTTTAAAGCAACTCTGCAAATATCAGCAAAAGAATTACATTTGGAGCAATGATATGTCTTAATGAATAATGACCGTTATTTCCCCCACTTTTGATCTTCAAATCAATTTTACCCTCTAAGTTATAAGAAAAAAACATTTTCAAACCTACATTTTGCAAGTTCTTCATTTTACATCAGATTTTATTTTAATATTTTGGCAGTCAAAAATCTTCTTTAATGTGAAGTTCTATTTTCTTCCAGGAATCCAGAGCATCGGACCATACAGTGGAATATCTCCAGTCTGTCTCATAGGTCAGAAAACGGAGGTAAGTGTGCGTTCTCTTACCACTAATGTAGAATATAATGCTCTGTAAAAAAGTGCATGAGAATCTTCCCTTGAAAGTGAACTCTGTTGCAGTTTATGGCAGTGCTCATATTAAAAAACAATCCAAAGAGGGCAAATGATTGTGAGCACCATGCAACAAACCAGAAAATTTAACAAAGAGCAAATGATGATCCAAAGTATTACTTTAAGTACTTCAATATCCAGCAAACTAGAAGGATTAGCTGTTTTTTTCTTTGGCAAACCTTGGTTTAACCTTTTAACTACCCAACCAAGACAAAATGGATTAAATCGATTGGGATAGTAATACACACAATCAATCTTTTTAACAATTTGTGCTCTAAATTGTTACTTCCCTAAAGCAACAATTGGATTTTGTAGTGTGAACATACTTGAAGCTTTTGTCTAAATTTGCGATTACTCGCAATTACTCTAAAGACTTTTATGCCTGCAGTATTACTCCAAGAAACCATAAGAAACAAACACTGGGTCCAAGTGAATACTTGATTCTGATTGGCTGCTAGGTATGCCTGCACAATGTATGTCTATGATGCACACATAAACAAAAAATAACACGTTCTGGTCACATAGCCCAAATGTTTTATATCAATGCGGTGGCTTCTTTAAAACAAAATTTTCCTGGATCTTCTGGACTAAAAGTGATAAGAGGTGAACTTTCTGAACTGATAAATGAATCTATTGGGACGATCAGCATATGAATCGCTTTCCTTTGCTGCTGCAGGCGAGGCTCAGCGGTGTTTTCATGTTATCGTGACAACGCACCTGACCATGGATCAAAAGTGATCTAAATTGAGCAAAATGGCAAAAATGAAGTACAAAAAAACGATGAAATATGTACTTATTTTGTAAGTGACCATGGTATAAATGGGATAATGCCCGATGAAGTGTTTTAATGCATGCTGTGGAAACCTGAGGCAAAGCCAAAGACTGTTTCTTTGTGAGGCGCAATTAATTTGCGTTAATAAATATTAACAAGTTAATTTCTTCGTTGATGTTCCTACTTTTTAATAAATATCTAATGTAAGATTTGTGTATACCGCAGGAGTAGGAGCTCTCCTGGGCCGGTTCCAGATGGTTGAAGGTCCCTGTAAACCCTCCCAGCTGGCAGTCCAGTTCCTGTAAATATTGGCAGTCTTTGAGAGTAAGCACAGTAGGGAGTGCAGCGGGGGATGGCTTCCCGACTTTGGTGCACACTGAATTTGAAGAAAGAGCTGCACAGAAGTGCTCGTTTACTCACCGTACTTGCTACAGTTATTGGTTTCAAAAGGGGGGGAACATCACCGCGTTTTCTTTGTGTCTTGCAGGGAAATATTTGGCGGACAACTAGAGGACTTGTTTGTGAACAGAGCCAGGAGAATCAATGACTTTCGACTGTAAAGATGACGGCTATGTCTCATTTTTAGTGCACTTCATAACTCACGGAGTTGACACCGTGTTCAGTAGACTGATCCGCTGCTGAGTTTATGCAAGCAAATACAAATCATTCATTGTGTGCAATTGAAACCCTTATGTGGAGTAAGAACCTGAGAAAAACATAATTCTTTGTTCTTGTAAACTGTTAAAATTGTAGATTTCAAGCAGTGATCCAGCTTTATTTCAAGTTTACCAACTGGTTGTCTTTGCGAATGCACTGCAAAAGATCATTTGACAGTGAAACCAGTCTGGTAAAGGTGAGAAGCTTTGAAAAAGAGAGGCAGAGGCTGCTGTGGCCACGTAGGAAAACAAATTTGAGGCTTATTGTACTATTTAAAGTTCCTCCCCTGATTCATTTTACTTCCACTGTGTGTGACTGTATTGCCATTGAAACCGAATTTTTCCTTTCATTTAGAAAGCTCCGAAAATGTTCAGTTTCATTTATTCTGTACAAAGAAAACCAGTCTATTTTAAACAGAAAAAAAACCACATTGATTTGAATGTTGGGTTGCTTTTGATGGGGAGTTTTTTCACTAAAGTATTATCATCAGTAAGTAAGATCTCAACGTGCTAGTATTCCATATTTTGTAAAGAAGTGGAAAAGGACGGCACATTCTTACACAGACAGTAACCTAAATCCAAACTTGGAAAAACTTCTTTTTATAGTCTTGGTGACAAGTTTTCTGAAGATTCTATGACAATATCTAGAATTAGATTACAGAGTTCACATTTTTCACATTTCAAAATAGCAAGTTGTTTAAAAAAAGCTTGAAAACCCTTTTCGATAAACTGATAAATGACTGGACAACTGCATCATATTTTAACAAAATTCAGTTTATGATCAAAATATCAGAATTAGTGCCATCACCATCAATCGTAACAGAGAACCAAGGCTGTGCAATACTTCTTGCTTTTTTTAAATATCATTTCCTGAGTTTAAATGCTATCTATTATAATTTGTGTTTAGTTAAAAAGAAGATGAAGGATCTAGCAGCTACGTTCTTATGATCTTTTTAGAAAACTCACCTAAAAAATCATACATTTAAGAAAGCTTTCATTGTTTACGACACATGCAGAGACGGATGCGAGAGTGCCATATGTGAAGGAGAAGGACCCCCTGGTTTCCTGAGGAATCCTGGTTGATGATTGTAGGGGCTGCCTTTGATGCTGCTTAAAATCCTGGACAACTTTACTCCCTTTTTTATGTTTTTGTGGAGGGATAAGGTCTTTATAGAAAGCACGAGTACAGTAACATAAATAAGTAAATCAGTTACCCCTCTTTTAACACAGTAAACGGCATCCTGAACCATTTTAGTGCCACACAAATGCAAGCTTAAACACAGCAATACAAGTTTCTCCGGTCTGACACTATTTCAAGAAAATAAAGCTTATAAAACTAAAACAAAGTGCAATAAATCCTCTCATATTATACCTACTTGGATTCTAAATTTTTGCATCACCGATCGTAATCATTGTGGAAGTACAGTAATATGATACATTGACCTTTGCTGCATTGCTTAAGTTCATGGGGGTTACTGACCTTTTCTTTAAGTTCTGCTGCATCATTTCAGGACCTGCTCATGCTAGGTGAGCCGTGCTGAACCGTGCCACAGCACTATTGTTTGAGTTCTCCCGGGACAGGGGTCACTTTGCTCCCAACAGCTTGTGCCTGACCTTGGATGCCACTGTTTTTACACACCTCATAGGTGGCAGAATATACTTTTTTTTTTGCTTTGTTTACCATCAATAATTGTAAAAAAAAAAATATTTGCAGGGACTGCTAAAAGAAATGTTATAGGGCTAAGAGCATATTGTTTTATTTTTTAATGTGGTTCGTGTTGTGGAGCACCTTTTTAGTATGTTTTAAGCCATTATGAGCAACAATTGGCATTATGAGATTTGGAAAATATTGCTGCTGTACCTTTGGAGATCAGTTCCGCATCAGAGTCTGCATATTAGCATATATACAGTATATGCCAGAGCACAGAACGTGTAGGTTAAACAAGCCAAAAATCTTGTTTTGAGTTTGAAGTCAAGTGTACTCAGGTACACTTGAGATTGCCTTGTGTGAACATCAGTTTTAACCCAATGACTCGAACTGGCATCAAATGCAAGTTCCCCTCTTACACCTAATGCTACGTTCACACCGGGCATGTGTGTTTCATTCAAAAATGGCTACACGGGTGTGCTTGAACACACTTTTAGCACCTATTATTGCACATGCGCTCACAGTTGGAAGAGGCTGGGTGCGAAATGTTGGAAATTTTTCTCCAGGCTTTTTTTTGCACAGCTCCATTCCAATATATAAAATACTTGGTTTGATATAATTCCAGCTGGGCACAAACGGTAATTGATCATTTCTTCTTATGATCAATTTTCAAATGGTTTGTACTTCTGTGTTTTGTAAAGGACGCTACCCATACGTTGATTGGTCAAAGTTCAACTGGTTTTACTTTTCCCGAAAACTGACTTTTCGGCTGATTCCAAATTCTTCCCCTAACCCTACATTTAGTCCTCTAAAAGTAGAGTGACAGAAAAAATTGTGTTTTCAAAGTCACTCCCACTCGATGTCATCAATAGTCGCCTGTAACCTACGTTAGCATGGAGCTGCGAGCGCTTGGAAATACATGACCGCATCGGTTTTATAATTTTACAAAGCTCATGCTAGAACAAAAAGTCAGTACTCACATTTAAAGGTAAACCTCTGTGCTTCAGAGCACTCCCAGGGGAAAAAATCCACTTCTCCTCCGAGGCACAGAGCAGCGCGGTTTACCCTCACGGCGGAGGGCTCTGCATCCCTTAAAAAAAATCTATTTCGGACAACCCTGTCCCTTCAAATCTCCCTACAATAGAATTCAAATTCAGACAAAAAATTGCGTGGACGTGAAAGTTTTGAACGCAAAAGATAGACTTTTCATTGAAAGTGGGCACTTTTCGCGCATTTCCGAGCCCGGTGTGAACATAGCATGATTGGTGTTGCCCACGTTGTATTTATTTTCGTCTCCTTTGGTTTGATTTCTGCTTGAGAAAACATGGCGTAGCCAGGTTGAGCATAATGTGAAGCTGTGACACTGAGAGCCACAACAGCAAGACAATTTCCTTTTTGTCTGACAAAAAGAAAAAAGTTTTGCACTTCCATGTAGGACAGTCGGTAACATCAGAGTAACAAAAAAAGTATATTTATTAAAACAGCACTAATACAATCCTTGACTTATTTCCTTCCCTCAATGTCAAATAAATGTGATATTTTTTTCTAATAGCAATATTTAAAAATGTAAGTATAAAAAATGTACATACAAAGCTATGGTTCAAATATTTCTCTGGGCAAATTGATGTTTCTGTGAGTGTCTCTTGGTTCGTTGATGTCAGCACTCATCATGCGTTTGATTGAGAGCACTCGGCGCTCTGTTCATCTCACATGCAGGTCTCCCGGAAGACACAAATCGTCGCTGGTCCTGCATGAGAGCTGCATTTGTCCACCACCACTCCCAACGGTGTGATTTTGGGTTTGTCTCAATGCAGCTGTTGTGTACCATGTGCTATGGGATGAGACTTATTCCTCCATTTTTAAGTCTCCTCTCACTGTTTTGATGTTGACGCACCTTCGGGAACCCATCGTCATTATACCTGGCATGTCATTGGTATACCTACAACCATGCAATATTAGGTGTTTGATATTATCCTGTGTTTGACTGGCACACAAATCTTATTTGTGGAAAAAGGTCATTGCTTCATGTTCATCCTTCGTGGACATCACATTGTATGGAATGTTTTGTGTTGACAGAACACTTTGGGCCTGATTATAAGACTGAATATAGTTTCTTAGAAAAGACAGATTGTTCTTTCAGCTCACTTTATGTTCAGTATTTTTTATTTTGTATTTTTTTGCCTTATTTTGAACAGAGTAATATATTAGTACCTGATGTTTTCTGTAAATTTCTTTGGTCTACAGCATCGGTGCTGTAATCCTTCACTGCATTAAAGGGGATTATGCAATCATCTAGTGTAAATTTCTCATCCAAAGACTTTGAAATTAAATTCATGGATTGAATAATCTAAAAGGTGTTATCACTTATTTGTGTGATCCACATCTGTACATGAGTGACAAACAAATACATAGCAAAAGTATTTTAAAAAAGAAGAAAAAAATAAAACTAGAATAAATGAGTATTTTAAAAAAATTAAAGTCAATTATTGTGTTATTAGTTGAAAATGCTACATTTTGTGATAGAAAAGGGTAAACAAAAGGGTGATTACTGACCCAACAACCAAATTATATTATTACGATCTTTATTTTAGCTACTTCTCAAGAGATCTTTAAGATGCGCTAACCATCTGAAGCACATGACGGACATCACAAAACCATTATGAGTAGGTTAAATTTATTTAAAACTATCTAAAGAAAATAAAAATATAGTTTAACTTCTTTGAAACAATTACAGCAAAGCTTTAACACAGAACTTATGGAATTGAAGTTCAAGTCCTAACTGGTTCCAGATGTGACCAAATATGTCCCGCAGTGTGCATGAGAAGATATTTTGAATGTTTCTGATAATGCCAAGAGGGAGAAAATTTAAGATAGAATGCTAAATTGTTTAGTAAGGCAACATGAAAAATAAAATGTACCAAGAGTTTGGAACAAAATTTTGTTTAATGCATTTTTATCATAAAAAGTGATTCTCTTCATATTTGACTATTTTGTAATTACTGTGGTCAGCTTGTGCTGCTAACAGAGCCTGGAAAGGTCACTTCTTTGACAACCGTACTGACAACACAGTGTTTTCAGGGCTTGGTTTTGGTCTCTCCGCTGGTGGTCCATCACTGGTGCAGCTGTTCTCTTCTGATAGATGGATGCTGAGAGTACTTCTGAAAGCCAGAAGTCAGCACTTTTAATGTGCAAAAGTTAAAACAGAAAGTTGGAGCGTCTGAGCACTGACCAGCTGACAAGGTCTCCTCTGGTTCCGTCAGTCGTCTCCATCTGGACCCTCCGCAGGTGTACACCAGCGCCCGCAGAAACGCTCGCCCGCACAGCCGCAGTGTGTTCGTGTTGTCCTGCGTCTGAGTGTGTGCAGCACACAGCAGACAGAGCAGCAGGATGAGAAGGACTCTGGATCTCATGTTTGCAGTCAAACCATCTGTCCTGACCTGCCCTTATATGCTCGGAGTCTTGCTGCACTGACAGCTCCATAAATGCACGGTGTTATCTTATGCAGTCATCGTCTGCTTTTAACGACGGATGTGGATCTGATCATTTGGGATAAGCGTGGGAATCCCTGTCGTGGTGAAAGCTGTCGGTTATCAGTGTTGTTTCAGGGAGAAGTGGTCTTTAATGTCCTAACTCCGGGCTTTTTATTGACGTCAACTGAAGGAAGAACTGCTTAATGGATCGCTTGAGATATACAACTCACAAAACTCACAGCAAACGGAGGTTATTGCTGTCCACATAGCAACAAAGTGGGATGTTCTGTGGCCATCATGAACAATGATTCCAAGAAATTAAACACTTTTATGGAGACACTTGTCTCACTGATTTTTATCATGAAAAGGGTAAGCCATGCAGAGAAAACTTGAAAATCAATAGATTGGTACAAAGCATGAACAAAAGAAATTATGCAATTTGTCATTGTATTGAAATTAAACTTTAAAGATTCATTTGACTTTCTTCATGGTTCATTCCAGAATTGGATGACTTTTGGCTTCAAAATTCATGAGAAGTAAATCTTCACCTTTATAAGTTTATTTGTTTATTTTTTTTCAACTTGTCCTATCCAACAGCTGAGCAAACAGATGAGGGCGCAGAGCCTCTCAAGTTGGGACGATTTTATTGTCACAACAGATATTTATTGAGTATAAACCCCTGTTGTATTTCATGCTAAACTTTATTTATGTTGATTATGTTTTGTTTTTGTTTTATTGGACCGGACTGAAAAAAGAAGAGGGAGATGGGGGGCGGGGGGTACAGAGTGGGGGTTTAGAGAAAAAAGAAGATGGCAACAGAGGAAAGCAACATCATAGAACAACCAGGTCTAAATAGTAAACTAGAATGGGCGGGGCCTGTCTACACACACACTCTGTAGTTACACACATACCTGTTGGCTGAAATAGTCTACACCATTAAACTAGTCAAAATGTACACAATAGAACTGCAGCTGCAACTAACAGACTTAATCATACAAACAGACAAAGGGGGAAAGCACCCGGCCATCCCCACGCCAAGCCCCCTGCCGGGGCAGCGACAGCAGCAGCCAGGACCCCCCAACATCCACCATGGAGCCGCGAAGAGAATCCGCCCGCCGGGCAATCCCGCCAAACACCTAGACCAAGTCACGCGGGACCTCTGCAGAGGCCCCCCTAACCCGAGAGCAGGAAGGCACAGGAACACAGAGAGTGCAGGTCCCAGCCCAGCCAGAGGAGCAGACCCCTCAGCGCACCAGGAGACGTGAGGCCCCAACCCCGGAGAGCCCCCCAACCCCCAACCCCAGAAGAGCAACCCACCACCTCCCGCAGCGCCGAGCATCCCCCCGCTCCACCCCAGGTACGAGCCAGGCCTGGACACCCCCAGGTTCCGATGTGGTTTGATTCCCTGCTCTAGATCTTAAATATTGGGGAGCACACTCCCAGCATGAAGAACCACCCCCCCCCCACCCCCCCCCCGCCAGGGTTGGGGTAGGGGACAAAAAGTGATGCATACGTGTTTGTTTGTTAGAGTGTATATTTTGAGGTGTTAGGTGTGTGTACTAAAGGGTGCAGTTAAAATTGGTGAGTAGGGCCTTGACAGGACATCTCCTGATTGCTCACAGTGATGCCTCGCCACGATCTCACCAATGACCCTACATGTCTATGGTGTGGTTAAAATTAGTGGGAAGGGTACTGAGAGGACATCTACTGCTTGCTGGCAAATCCATGCAGCGGCCACAAGAGGGGGGCCACTGGTAAGTAACCCCCCCCCCCCCCCCCCCCCCCCCCCCCCCACCCCCCCCCCCCCCCCCCACACACACCACACACCCTAATGAATCTTTGTATGAGGAAGGAGATAGGTTGGGGGCAGTTGGTAGACTGACCCCCGATAGTGGACACCCCCCCCAGATTGGGCCCGAGTTCCCACAGCCCAGAGGCCCCACCTCCCAAGAGCCAACCCCCCAGGCCCCGTGCCCCCAACCCTCGCAGGGAGGGAGAAGCCAAGAGGGAGACAGTCCCAGGGACAAATCCAATAGCCCTCACCCCCAAGTACCTCTCCCGTGGGTGCGCTGGTCAGGCACCAACACGACAGAGGCAGCAGGATCAGCCCCAGCCCCACCGATGGTATCAGTAGAGACCGCAATCTGCCAAGACCCCCTCGGTCCGTGCCAAATTGGACCCCACGGACAGCCTCCCCACCAGACGGGGCCAACCGGCCCACCCTCCACCCCCCTCCAAGACCTCACCGCAAAGGCGCGCGCCGCCCAGAGCCGCCCATTGAAATGTTATTGTCTAGGTTGCATAAGAGTTTGTATATTTTGGAGAGAATCTTATTCATTGAAAATTTAAAGAAAGAGGTAACAAGTTCTGATAATTTGAAGTCATTATCATTGTATTTAATTTTTTTTTTGTAATTATAGATTTCAGTTGTTGGTATTCCAAGGAGTGACTTATTCCATGTTTTTCTTGAAGTTCTTGGGGTGTTATAAATTTTCTATAAATAATTAAGTGCCCTAATAGTGTTATGCCCCCTGCTTGCCAGGCTGGGAAGTGTAACATTTTTTTGTTTATAAGGATGTCTGGGTTGTTCCAGATGAGTGACATTTTCCACGGTATGACTGAGGACTTTGACGCTTTTAGAAAATCCCACCAGGCTGTTAAGGTGGTACTTATGTTAATACTTTGGAAACTATCATGTTTTTTTTTTTTGTTTGGCTGATAAATGGTAGATCTGACAGGTTGATCTTTCCACATAACTCCTGTTCCAAGTCCATCCTTGAGTTACTTTCTGGATTGTTTTTTAACCATTTTAAGATGTACTGTAATCTACTGGAAAATAAATAATTGTTGAAGTTTGATCATTCTAAGTTTTCACATCTTTTTGCAGATTTTAAAGTTTTAAGGCTGATTCTTGCTGGTTTATTCTTCCATAGAAAACTAGATATGGCTGAGTCTAAAGTTTTAAACCATGTTAGTGAAGGTTGCTTAGGGATCATTGAAAACAGATAATTAACTTTTGGAAAAATGTTCATTTTTATTGAGGCTACCTTGCCCATGAGTGATAGGGGCAGGCTGACCCAGCGGGTTAGATCATCCTGAATGCTTTCAGTAGTGGGTTGTAATTTAACTGCACCAGTTCTGATAATTTTGGAAAGAGGGTTGTCCGGTTCCTCTTCCAAGAAAAAAACCTGCCGGACGTTTGTCCATTCTTACAGAAATATTTGGATTATGATGTAATATCTTAATCCAATCAATGAATGATTCCCTAAACCCAATGGAGGGCAACGATGAGAAACTTCCAATTTACTCTGTCAAATGCTTTTTCAGCATCCAACGAAATTATGCTCATTTCCTGGTTTTTAATAGTGGCAAAGTCTATAACATTAACAAGTCTGCGGATATTATCACTCGAATGTCTACCTTTAATAAATCCAGTTTGATCATGGTGAATTATGTGTGGAGTGATTTTTTCTGTTCTCTGTGCTAATTTACAAATAATTTTTAACGTCTGCATTAATCAGTGAGATGGGGCGATAGATGGAAGGAATTATAGGATCTTTCTCTGGTTTGAGAAAAAGGATTATATTTGCCTAATTCATGTAGGGTGGCAGTGATTGGCTATCTTTGATAAATGTAACCATTTTATAAAAAGTTTCTGCCAGCTGTTCCCAGAACTCTTTGTAAAACTCAGCCGGAAAGCCATCCGGAGTTTTGTTGTTCGGCATTGGTTTATAAGTTTCTGCTACATATTCATCAATAATAAAAAATAAACTATCAAGGAATTGATGAGCTTGAGTCAAATATCAATTTTGCCATTTTTATTAGATATATGGTTTTTACAAAGCAGGTAACAGGGTTGCAAATTTGTTCTAATATTATGCTTATTAATATTAGAAGAAGCTATTTGTTTAGCAGTTACTCATGAACAAGAAGACAAACAAACAACTTAAAAAACAAACAAAAAAATACTGTCTTATTCTGATTAAATGTGCAACAAGGTTGTATGGGGTATTCTTGTATGTAATATTTTTTACATCTATATTTTTTTTACTTATTACTGCTCTTTACTCCTATATTTTTACATATTACCTCGACCCCTTTCTCTTTAAAAATTGCATGTTTACAAAATTGCATCTTGCGTTTTTCGAATCTCGTTAAAATTTACAATTGTAGTGACAATAAATTATCCTGATTCTGAAAATATGAAAAATAGAAGAGTGGAGAGACTCATTCTTTTGGAAGCTGTTTGATGATGTCAAGTCCAGAATTTTAGGTGATTCTCTGCAACATTCTTCTTTCATTCTAAACACAAAATCTTTAACATACCATAATTTTTCAACTGTTATCATGATCTACATGATACCAGCAGAAAAGCAGCTCAAAATGCTTTTCTCCTTCAGGATCTGCTGGAATCACGATGATGGTGCTAACAATTAAAAACTTACAGTAAATCAATATATATACAATGGAGCCCCAGTGTTAAAAGGTTAAAAACTATTCTCCTGCGTTCTTGTATTTTAATAGTCATAGATTTTATCTCAGGACAGTTAGATTTTCTTGGAACTGCATGTCTGTGATAAGCTACTTTATATTAGGAACTTTTCAAATTTTATGTTTGTGACATTAAAAGTTCTCAAATTCTGGAATGACTCTCGTGTTTATGTGAACAAAATACAAAATAGATTATCAGTTTTTATTCATAGGTTTACCATTTGATTTCATTTCAAATACATACAATAATGAAGCAATAGCCTTTAAAACAATTAAAAAAAAAATTATTAATTAATGTAAACTCTATATAGTACATGTTGTTTTACGTGAGTAAACTTATAATATCATAATATTATTTTATACATTTATTCATTTATTGTTTTATTGGAGTTGTATTATTTTTTTCAAGAAGTAACCCCCTTCATTTGAGCTGCATTGTTGATACCGCAGGTGGGCGGGGCTTCTCATCCGGGTGCTGAAGCTGACCCCTGACGTGACCCAGCAGGATTACAAACATGGCGGAGGTAAGAAAGTGTTATAAATTTTCACAAAAATTATTTTGTTCTTGGAGGTGGCTGGTTCAGCCAAATTTGCACACACTCCCCTGCTGTAGCTTTCGAACACGAGGGCGAACGTCAACGTTTTACCTCGCTGGACGGTCGCCATTTTTTGGACCCAGACGTGTTTAGTAAACTTTGGGCTTAGCTAGCGTTAGCTGCGGCGTTAGCGACGATATTCCGCGGTTTTGTTTAAAAATAAATTATCTACTAATAATTTCGTTTTTATCATAGATATAGTTCTAAAAGTTTTTTCTGGTAAAAATGAATTTACGCCTTTTCCTTTATTTATCGCCTGAAGTCTAAAATAGCGAGCTTAAATTTTGAAGGCTTTAGCGAAATGTGAGAAGATTATCTAGCTAAAAATGTTGTAATTGGAATTGTTGTAAGTAAAGTTTTATTATTTTTTTTAAGTAGAAAATTTCTAGTAATTAAAACGAATGCATATTTATATATTTCAGAATTTAATATTAATTTGCCTTTATCTATTTCTTAAACTTTTTAACAAAATAATACAATTCTTATTTATTTTTCAATCCCTTTGTTTCGGTAGTTTTGTCGAAAATCATTTTTACATTTAGAATAATATATAATGCTTATAATAACAAAGCCCAGCCACACGAACCTGATTATGTAAAGCTGTTTAGCGGTAAACGGTTTCAGTTTCACGTCCTCTGAATTATTCGTGCTTGTTTTTCTTTAGCTTTTAAGTCTTAAATTTAATTTTTTGTTTTTAAGATTTGAATTATATTTTCAAAAACTATTTAAGCAGAATTTATGTATTTTCACTTTCAGATGTGTATTTTACTCTTTGTTTGTTTGTTTAGTAGTTGTCATATTATATTTATATATATATATTTTCTGTCTGTTGCTGTCTTGTTTTATCTCATCAAGTACATTTTTCCAGTCATGATGCCTCCACGTGTTCAGTAATAATTTAATCTTTTCTTCTTTTTTCCCTTTAGCCTTCGCTCGGAAATTCGAGCCCAGGTAGTAAACATGGTACTTATTGTTCAAATAATATAACTTTTATTGGAAATTATTTAATATATATATATATATTTCCTACCTATATACATTTTTTCAGACATAAACTTTGTTTTGATTATATAATTTAGGGTTGTACAATATTTTTCAATTTAAAAATTCAAAAATTGTGATAAATCACACATTATTTTTTCCCTATATCATTTGTAGGAGGTTCAGCAGGTTCTGATGACCATGATTTTGACCCATCCGCTGACATGCTCGTCCATGACTTTGATGATGAACGCACAATGGAGGAGGAAGAAATGCTAGAGGCGACAGACGAGACCAATGTTAATGAGATTGAAGACCTTGCACGGGTTTGTCTTATTTTACACTGTAATATTATTTGCTAAATGTATTGTTATATTTCTTACGGTAATAGTTGTGGTAGAAAATCAGACCCACCAGTATTATATTAGTTAGTATAGTTATACTATAATAATAATCCGAAATTTTTAATTTTTTTTTTTTCATTCTCTTTATTCAAGTATAATATTTTCAACTGGAATAATTAATTTTCACTTGTAGCTATTGATTTAAAATGGCGCCTTTTAATTTTCGGGGACATTGCGCACTATAACATACATAAACTAATTTTCCTTTTGCATCACTGTAAGTCATTATAAATTGTCAGGTAAATGGTTTTCTCTCTGATCAAGGCTTATTGGCCAATCTTAAATTAGATAATCTTCATAAAGAAAGACAAAAACACAAAAGCATTTTTTAAATAAAGTGATATATTCATATTCCGTCAGAGAGTAATTTTCCTCACCAATCGATGAAGAGTTTACTGTGAATCATTAATAGCGGGATGATTTATGTCTTTTTTTTTTTTTTTTTTCATAAGTGAACTAAACTCAGCTTTCTTTTAATAGGAGGGTGAGATGCCCATACATGAGCTGCTGAGTCTTTATGGGTATGGGGGAAGATCACCTGCAGAGGAAGAGGAGGAAGAAGAGGAAGATGAAGAACCTGAGGAGGAGGAGGATGAGGAAGAAGATGAAGAGGAGGACCTTGATAATGACGAAAGCAGCAGAAGCACTGGCGAGCTGAAAAGAACTGAGGTAGTTTTGAGTTTTTCTATCATATAGTCAGTGATGGTCTCAGACAAAATGTGAATTCATCAGTAAACAATCAAAAAAAGTTTTGATGTTGGTTAGTTAATCATTTATTTTTAAGCAGCAATAATTTGCATGTTTGCTCTGTTTGTAAAAGCAGAAATCAAGCAACATAAATGTTATAATTTAGTAATTTTCAACAGTAGAGAAAATAGTAATGATGGAAATCCGTACAAATTCTCAACTAGAATGAGCTTTATGTTTTTAATCAGTCGTGACAATCTGCGATATCACAAATTTGACGTTTGAACCGGTGGAAGACGGTTGCTTCGTGAAGTGTGATAAATTAGCCTCAATATTCTTTTTTAATTAATAACATGCATTAACGTTGACAGCTCTAGTAAAATCCAAAAACTTGCCCGTGTGCAAAAAAAACAAGTTGTGTAAGATTTTATGCGTATTTTAGATAGGCAAAACAAACAAAGGATAATATGTGTTCTAAACTCACTCCTTCCAGTGTCATATGTTTTTTTGGACTGGTCTTTAGTACACTGTTGCTCTTCTCCTCCATTACTTTAGCGCTTTGTTTCTCTCTCTGTTGAGTTCTGCAGCATTTAATAGAGTCTCCATCCATTCTTTTACCTCGTCTTCATCTCTTTGGAAAGCATACTGTTCATTATCGTGCCTTGAGCGTCCTGCCTCATGGAAAACGGCGCACACCTTTTGTGTAATAGATATTGGTCCATCTTCAATGGCAGCAGACTTTATTTTGTTCCCGAGGTTCCTCAGTCCTATACACTGCAGTTTGGGTAGGATGTCCTTTGTCGTAGTAAATCATTCACACATTGTAAATGAACGCGGGCATTTTTGTGGTTTTTATTTAGAAAAGTATTAAATTAGACCCTATAAACATAAAGTTAGAACGACACAGTTAAAGTTTGCTTTTTCTCCATTACTTTATTGACCGCTGCTCCTTTTGTTTTCAGGGTGTTGAGGACTTTAAGACCTCATCGGGACAGGGGAGCGACGCTCAGACCATCTCTGAAGTTCGTACTCGCTCAGTCAGGTCTCTCGGCACTGCCGAGCTCATTCGCTCCCAGAAACTCAAGTACTTTGAAAGTATGTATTTTTTCTCTTAAATACTTCTCTTTTACTCCCTGTTGCTGAAACTTCCTTTGTCCTGTAATTTAACACTGACTTGTTCTTCAGGTAATGACGCTGAGGAGGAGTCTGATGAAGATGAGGACTACGTTCCATCTGAAGACTGGAAAAAGGCATGTCAACGAAACAGTTTCACTGTTCATGTAGCCTGAATGTAGCCTGCTTTCAATGTTTATTTATGTTATTTATGTATTCTCAGGAAATCATGGTGGGTTCCATGTACCAGGCAGAGACGCCTGCTGGTTTGTGTAAATATAAAAACAACGAGAAAGGTAAGAGGATTTCTCTCTGATTTGTCTCCAAAACAGCTTCATCCGGCCCTTAAAAATAAATGTCTCCATTTTTCTTTTTTTCTAATTCGATAGTTTATGAAAATGATGACCAGTTGTTGTGGAATCCCGAACGTCTCTCTGAGGGCAAAGTGGTGGAGTTTTTAACAGAGGCGTCTAGGCGGACGGGAGAGGAGAAGGGAGTGGATGCGATCCCTGAGGGATCCCATATCAAAGACAACGAACAGGTGAGTTTGGTTCTTCTTGAAAGTAAAACCGCTTGACGATGCCTTTTTTTTTTGTTCTTACCGTTCTTGTTGTTCTGCCATAGGCCTTGTATGAACTGGTAAAATGTGGCTTTGACACAGAAGAAGCTCTGAGAAGGCTGAGATTTAATGTCAAAGCAGCCAGAGGTAAACACTTACATTATTCTTCATTTACTTGTGTTTTTGTGTATTTGTGACTGTTTGGCTACAGCTGATAATATTTACTTCAGACCGGCACACATACAGTCAATGAGCCTTATCCATTTATGGGCTGAAACATCAATATTTATGATAAATAAACAGTTTTGTTGACAACAGTTATGATACAAAACGTTTCTGGAAGCTGCACGTCATGAAAAGTGCATGAATATATTTTTAAAAAATCTCCTAAATGGTGTATTTTACACATCGGTGGAATTAAAGTCCCACTCCGATCATCTTTTGATCTATTTTAAAACGCTCTGAGTGGTCTTTTAATTATGACTAATCCCACCCCCCTTAGCATGTTTTCTACTTCTCAAATACAATGTTTTTCAAGCAGCATTTTTCATTTGCTCCTGAATCACAACTATTTAAATAAATAAATCATCAGAAATCCAATTTTAAACTTAATTTTCTTTATATATATTAATTTTCCATCATGAGAAAAATGCCACAAGAACATGTTAAAAACACCATTTTCCACTGAATGGGTCTTTAAGATGACTTTGATTGAAATCAGTCTAAGAAACTGCATCAACAACAAACACTTCATACTTTAGAAAATACGAGTTTCCTACAATGAAAGAAACACTCATGGGGGAAATGCTTGCTGTGTTTTGGTTTCACGTGAACTGTTCTTCTCCACAGAAGAGATATCTGTTTGGACAGAAGAAGAATGTAGAAACTTTGAACAAGGACTTAAAGCATATGGAAAAGACTTTCATTTAATACAGGCCAACAAGGTACGGCACAATTCAACCACATACAACCTCAGATTAATGTGCTCACTGTCTTAGAATAAGTGAACACTATTTTTCCCTGTTCAAATGATGCTGCTAATAATGATTCTTTTATGTCTGCTGAATTAAATCTTTCAGGTGAGAACTAGGTCTGTAGGAGAATGTGTGGCCTTTTATTACATGTGGAAGAAGTCTGAGCGTTATGATTTCTTTGCACAGCAAACCAGACTGGGAAAGCGGAAATATAACCTTCACCCCGGTGTCACGTAAGTTTTTAGAGACCTTTCAAAAAGTATGAAGACATGCAGTTTATCATCGGTTTAGATTCATGTTTCGGTGTTTGAACTTTAAAAATCAAGTTCTGGGGTTTTTAATGTAAGCCTGGATGAAGAAAAGTTTTTTGGTCCTTTTCTACAGAGACTACATGGATAGATTACTGGATGAAACGGAGAGTGCAACATCCAGCAGGGCGGCGTCGCCTCCTCCCACCACTTCTAGCAGTAGCGCCAGCCACTCAGAGAAGGAGGACGGCAGCAGTCAGAACGGTGAGCTGAAGCCGCAACATGATTGTATATAAGAACTGGACCGAGTGAGTGTGACATCACCCATAGAAACCATCAAAAAAATTAAATTCATTCAGTCGCCATTTTTCCACATTGTTGGAGCCAAACAACGTCAGTAAACTGTAATTAGTCTGAGTCTATGTTTCTCTGGCAACCACTCTCACTAATCAGAGGTGAGCTTGTTTGATGGCCACACCCCTTCAGTGGGCGAGCTGAGGATATTCTGGGAAAAAAATCTATTTCTCAATAGAAGTTTAGATTTTGACTTCTTTCAGCCAGTGGGTACTTCCTGTTTGGAACATGAGGAGGAGCGGGTCACTCAGTCCACTTCTCATTTACAGTCATTGCTTAGGGATGCTTTCAAAGGATGGACACTTTTAACCTTTCCGCTCTCCTAAGCTTGTTTACATTAAAAGGGGTCATCTGGACCCCACAAGAACTTTTTTTTTCCCACTGATTTTTGAGTTTCACTAATGCCCATGGCAGACATAAAATCCTGTCCCTCTTTGTCCCCATTCGTCATGAAAGATATCGCATAACAATATGTGGTTGGAGTCATCTGGACCCCAAAGAGAGCGGAAGGGTGTAAAAGAAAGAAGCTCCCAAATCAAAAAGATGACTTACAATAGACTTACAATAACTGAGGTCTTTCTCTGATTCAAGTCATTTTTGTTTGTCTAAAGATTATGTTGTTTGTGATTTGTCACAGATTAGTTCCATCTGTAGCTAACAAAAAAAATGTCCACTTTGTCTGAAGCAACAATTATGTTCAGTTCTGGACTCTAAAGTGACTAAATTATGAGTGAAAACTTGATCTTGTGTTCACTAAACCAATCTGCTGCAATGTTTTCATTCATTTGTTCAATTAAAGAGTTTTCCTCCCCACAGTTACTGGATGTCGTGCCCCATCCATGACATTATACAGTCATAATACTTAAAACTTTTTCTTCTTTTATAAATAATTCCAACCTATTTTTTTTCTTTATTGATGCCCTGGAGACTTTTGATATATCTTAAGGAGTTCCAGCTGTATGTTTTGTTTCATGCAACGCAGTAATCTGATGTGTTTGTTCAAGTCAAATCAAGTCTTCTCAGGCAATTGTACAAGAAGAGGAGCTCTTCTTTGTGTCAGTCGGGGCTCAATAACTTTATAATAATTCTTGTGGTGGCTTTTTTAAATCCATGAGGAAATTGTCCAAAAAAATGTTTTTCCCTCATAGTTTGTGTTGCATTTCTCTTAAACTCCAACAATATTTATTTTGTGCATCAATAAAGACAAAAAAAAAAAAAAATCACTACAAAAATGTTGCCATAGCATTTTATTTAAAGTAAATCCAGCTGCAATAACATTTGTTCTTAATTGTAACCTTTTTTTTTTTTTTTTTTCTTCACAGGTGTCGCAAACCACCCAATAGATTCCTCTCAGTTGGTTCCGGTCAAATCCGAGGGAGTCCGGTTCAACGGTCCCTCTCACCCAGACAGGGAAGCCCCTCCCCCAGGTCCAGACAGCGACTCCAACGGCTGCAGCAAGCCCAGTGCTCCCAACCACGACAGAAACGGCTCAGTGGACCCTGTAGTAGAACACGCGGCAGAGGTCGCACTCGAAAGGCCGGCCAAGAAGTGCCGGACAGAGGCCGAGCCCTTGAGCCAAAGCGAAGTGGAACCATCCAGAGCACACGAGAAATGAGTTCATCAGTTGACTGAGGAAAAACATTTCTGACGTCTTTTACCGGTGGAACAAGACGGGATCGTCTGATGAAAATGAGCAGTTAGAAGATATTTAAGAGAAGTACACCGCCGACTAAACTGCAGGAGGACTTAATGACCCCCCCACATGACTGACTGCCCGTCACTCCAAAACTACCACAGAGAAATCATGTACTAAAAGACATCTTCTATCCATCTTCTATGTCCCATTCTTTTAGAGACTTATAACGTTTGCCAAGAATTTTGCTTTTCTATTTGTAAAATAAATCACCGGTGATATTTTTTTACACAAGAGATATTTATATTTTTTAACCAAATAAAATCTAATAATGGGTCTTTGTTCAAGCCATTGTTTTATTGTCATGGATTTTAATAAAGTTGAACATGCTATGAAGCAAGTATGTGAGATGCCAAAAAACAATGAAATAAAAAAAAGATGCAAAATTGGCGAAAACCTTGAGCTGGTGGCTTCACTGGCAGGATGTAGTTGCACTTTGACAGCATGTTTCTCGTTTTTACCGATGAAAACCAACCCCAGCAGACATGCCTTCTCACTTTTCCCTTTTTCTGTCACGGCTGTTTGTTGTTGATAATGATGAGTAAACCGGGCAGTTGCGCCCCCTGCAGGTTTTTTTTGTGAAAAGCAGCTGACATCTGTGATGTCTTGTATTATAACTTGCCATTTAGATCTCTGTATTTTTGGAATTTTCTTAGTGCTTTTGCTCAAGTTTTGCTTTTACTAGACAGAATGTTTGTGATTTTTGTAAACTTTGTACACATCTTCAGCTGTTGGTACTTTTCTTATGTTTTTTTTTTGCAGTTGTATTCATCTGTCTCTTAGTCTTCCGGATCAACTGAGCTTTTTTTTTTTTTTACTTTGCTTTTGTCTCATTTAAGTTGGATGTAATAAAAATTAGCCATTCCTGTTACATCTATGTGCAGTGCTTGAAGTAAACATTTAGCTGCAAAATAACCACCAGTTTTATTACTAAGATGCGATTAGTGGCCTTGTGGTAGAGTGTCTGCCCTGAGATTGGAAGGTTGTGAGTTCAAATCCCGGCTGAGTCATATCAAAGACTCTATAAATGGGACTCTGTGCTTGACACTCAGCATTAAGGGGTTGGATTGGGAGTTTCCCCCAATAATCTAGAAAAAATTTTCAATTTGAATACTCCCAACCAGACCCTGGTCTCGGACCAGGAACGGGTTGAAATGAAGCAACAGGACAGATGTAAAGCATCGATTGTCATGTTATCAAACAGGAAAGAATGGTCCAACTCTTCACTTGTTAGGTTTGTTTTATCACCGCTAAAAACACTTATTCCAAATAGTTCCTTAACAGAATTCTCTTAAAACAACACGACGAGACAACAACTCATTGAAATGTGGTTGGTTCATTAAAACTACTTTTAACCTGATACACATCATTTGTCACATTGTTTTACAGATAATATATCTGTCATAAATGCATCATCCTACCTTCATTGGCGTTGTCTTGCTCTTGCAGCATGCCTCCGGCGTACCGAAGTTGCAGTATAAAGTATACCTGCCGCTGATGCAGACGTTCAAATTGGTCAAGGAAATATAACGTTTGAATCAGTGAACTATCTCAAAGATTCCAAAGCACAGGACTTCCATAACTGCTTTGTCCCATCTAATGTAATTCCTGGCCAATGAGATCTCTAGTCACCTGGTTTTGTTTGCAGGTTTTGTTTCGAAACAGGAAAGTTCCCTTCACTGACTACAGAACAAACACAAGGTTTAAAACTTGTTCCAAAACAAATTAAGCAGTCTCGGACCGTAAAAAATCATTTTACCAGTCCGAATACACCCTAAAACTGCTTTTTAGTCACAGTGCTACCTTTAACCTCTTCATGCCGCATGTCTCTAACCTATCATCTAATCCAGGACTTAATTTAGCATCACCCTGGACAGAAAAACGATGAATGTTTATAAATTCAGACTTGAAGGGATAAAACCGCTGATCAGACCCGGATTAGGTGAAAATTGTTACCGGTACTTAGAAATGACAGTATGGTACAGTTACAGTTAAAAGCTATCTTTTGGGGTCCAGATGACCCCACCCTAACATTGAAGTGTTATTCCTCCCATGACACTGTCTTGGGGGTTCCAGATGACCCCACTCTCAACGTTAAAATGCCTAGAATAGTACAAGAGTTAAACTTAACGCTTCTACATTCAGAAATTAAATTAGGTAAGTCTAAAAAAAATAAAGGTTTTACTTTTTGTGTTGCAGATATTCCAGTAGTACACCAGTTTGTATTTTTAGTCTATGTTTAAATAAAGTTTCAGGGAAAAAATGTACTCTGGAAATTTAAAACAAAAAGAGGTATTTGAATCGGATTTAATAGAATTAACAGTAATGGATGAAGCTGCACGGCTGAATGAAAACATTTTTATTAAATGTTATCATGCCAGCAAAGCGAGTTCAAAGTACTCCAGCTGAGTGCATCCACATAGATGTTGATGACTTTCTAGAAATGAACGACAAAACTCAAGTGAGTTATGAAACATTTTTTAATTAAAAGATAAAAATAATGTTTACAGAGTTAAAATAAGTGCTAAAAACTGCTGATCTGCAGTGGATGTTTGTGAGTAAACGGTGTGTCTTAAAAACATTGTCTTCCGTCATGTAAGCAGCCTCTGATTTACTCCTTTTCTGTTAAACAAGACCAATAAAAATCTCATTAGCTTAAAAATCATTGAAACAAAAGCATTTATTTGAATTGTTCTTACTTCTTTGCTCCTGTGTGAAGGTGATGTAGGAGTACACCAAACTTCCAGCGATGCTGTGAAAAGTAAAAGTAAAATCTTTCATTAACCCTTTAATACCAGAGCTCCAGTGATTATGTTTTTTGATTTACTGTAGTTAACACAACCAATGTAATTCCAGCAGATTCTAAAGGAGAAAGCGGCGCTTTAGAATCTACTAGAATGATATCGATTGTATTAATGGTTGAAAAGTTTCGGTATGTTAAAGTTTTTGTGTCACCGGTGACACATTAGGTGTTAAAGGGTTGAAAACCAAAACCTTTAGTGTCAGCTGAACAGTTTAGCCCTTCATACCTGATGTTCAAACCTATGAAGTTTGTCCAGGTGAATATATAGTCGCCGCCAAACACCATCCCGATGTAGGTGACCAAGATATTCTAGAGAGGAAGAGACGATTTCAGAAGTATCGCGACACCTGAGCGAGCACTGCTAACCTGAGAGCAGCTACCTTGATGCAGCCTATGATGGAGGTGGTGAGGGCGGAGTTGCACTGCGTGCACAGCAGGATGGAGTACATTAAAACAAAGCTGTGGGACATGCGGTTGCAGACTTAAAATCAGATAAATCTCCTCGAACAGTGAGTTGAATGTGTTGCCTTACCCCATGACGCAGGAGAGAACAAACTGCACGACGAACAGGGAATCAGACCAGCCGCTGTAGTCCAGGCCCTGATCCAAAAACACATCAACTCCAGCTCAAAGACACAACATGCGTTTAGTTTGAGCCTCTTACCATCTGCAAATCGCCTGAAAAATAGGCGTAGGCCGAAGTTGGGAAGATCATGATCAAAGCGTTGTAGTACAGAAGGCCGTACTTTCCCAGCTCCTGCAGGAGAAACAGCAGCACATCAGCCTGGAAGTCTTCCAACTTGACAGAGCATGAAGCTCCGACCTACCTTGGAATCGAGTTTCTGCTTCACATAGGCTCCGCTGGCTGCTGTGAGAACATTGTTCAGCATAATGAAAGTGTATCCTTCAAGATCAAAGGCTAAGTCAGCACTACAAACACAGAAGACATGCCAGTGAGTGAGAGTTGGAGTCCAGACTGAAAGTCGTAGATCGTACAGAGACTCACCTGGCAGCAATAAAAGCCCCAAAGATCATGGTGAACACAGTCATCTTCACAGTTGCAGAGAAAGTCTTTCTGTGAAGGACAGGTGTTCACTGAAATGCTCCCTTTACAGGGAGCATTCTGGGAGAACGGATACACTTACTTCAGAAGGATTCCTTCAAACACCATAGTGAGAAAAATACTGAACCTCCTCAGGACTGTGAACATGGGTAAGCTGAGATGGGAAAGCGTACTGAGATGCTTGAAAAGGAGCATGCGGTTTATTTGATCATCAGAGGACACTCACTTGAGTCGCTGTGTTCCAAAGAGTCCTGATATTTGATTCCCGACATACAACAAAGGAAGGGGGAACATCTAGAAGGAAAAGAGAAGCACCAAATAATAAAAAAAAAATGCTGAAAATTCTTCAATTTTACCCAAACGTTCTCTTCTCCAAACCTTTCGAGGTATACTTAGATCCGTGTCTGGAAATGAGATGATGCCCAGCATCTTCCCCGTCCTCAGGACCACTATGGTGGCCAGCATCTGCAGAGTCATTCCAGCAGACCGAGTCACTCATTCAGGCTCTTTTACCAACTGAACAAGACGGCTTCCACCTTCACTCACCTGACCAATTCCAACACATGTTGATGATGGAAATCTGGAAAAGAAAGAGACAGGATTTATAACAGAAGGAAAACTTTAACATCTTGTAAAGATCACCAACTGAGGCTCCAAAAGTAATCTAGAAAAATGACAAAATAGATTATTACTACCGGCTTCCTGTCTGGGCAGTTTTTCCTTTATCATAGCACCACAAAACAGTGACGTGAACTTTTTTTTTTTTTTTAGCACTCTTAGTGGTTGGAAAATGATATTTGTCACTTCCTCAAGGACGATAGCAATGATGCTTGCTAAAAGCAATGTTATTTTCAAATTATCACAAAAAAAAACATACTTATCTAAAATGAAACAGACATGTATTAACAATGTTGAGCAATGCCATTACATTGGCTTGTGTGTGCGGTGGGGAGGCAAGAACCACATTTAGTTTTGAGAACATTGTTTGTTATTACTTATTTCGAGGGTTTATATACGTTAAAACTTGCATGTAAAGGTTTGTGAAATGTCTGGACCCCCTGAAGAATAGTTACAACTGCTTGGTTGCAACTAAGGATCCATAATAAATAAATAATAAATAAAAAAAAACTTTCTTTCTTTTAAACTAGTTTACAATACTCAGATGCTGAAGTCAGGATTGAACCCTGCATCAGAATAAGAAGTTTCTTGCTTCCTCTATTTTTGGTCAAAATATATGGACAGGATCATATTTGTTCAATATTTTTCAGATTTCTCTCACGGATCCTTCCTGGTGGCTATTTTTAAAGTTTTTATAGTGTATCATTTCCACAAAAAAGGGTCTCCATACAGATACACTCCTATTGTATAAACTACTGGAAAATTTCTTAGTAATTTAATGAGTAATAAAAATAGCAAATATGAAACAAGTAACACAAATAAATCTAACTATTTAAAGGTATTTAAGGAAAAAAAGATGTAGTTTAAGGTGACAAGTGGGGAAAAAAAGTATGTCAGTCCCAAATTGTCCAATATGTCCCACTTAAAAAGAGGATGGAGGTTTGTCACGTTCCTCATAAATATATATCAATTGGGAGAGACTAAATGTAAAAAAAAAAAATGTAGGAAATCACAGTATGATTTTTAAAGAATGTATTTGTTAGGGTGCAGACGTAATAAGTGATATCCTCCAGTCCTTATCTGTATTAATGTCACCTGCTTGACCTCTTTATCTGTATAAAAGACATACCCATAAACAGTCAGACTGAAAACTCTCCACCAAAGTGAAGACCAAAGAGCTGTCAAACAACACCAAGGACAAAATGATTCATTTGAACAAGACTGGGATGAACCGTAAAGCAGCTTTTGATGAGAAGAGAATTGTTGAAGAAATTATTAGAAAATAGAATACAACATCGGCTTCATGAAACATCTTTTGTGGTGTCTTGAGAATAAAGAGGAAACAGCCCAGAACCCACAGATCCAAGCAGATCTGCAATGGAAGAATGGACCCAGATTGCTAACTTGTTGTAAAAACCTTTGACCTGTCATTAACAACCATGGTTCCATTACAAAGTACTGATGCACATTAGTTATTGATCAAAAACTTCTCTTCTGCACCATTATACAAATGTATTCTTTAAAGTTTACTTGTTTATATAAACATTTTTTTTTTCATAATTGAAGCATATCTATACTAAACATTTCAGACTTTTTTTTTCCTTTTTTTTAGTAGAACTACTTGCAGAATTTGACCAATGATTGTTCCCCACTGTAAGTACTTTTTTTCTCTTCATATCCAAAGCAAAAGCGGCACATGCGCAATCCAGAGCTGCCCTGTCATAAATAAAGGGGTTCAAACGGAAGTTGCGCGCGCGCGTGCTTCGGCAGGAACTTTGTACCTTTTTACCTGTAATTAGTGAGAACACTTTTGTTGACGACAACGATGAGAAACGAGCTGACCCCGTAAAAAGCTGCGGCCAAAAGCTTCACTAGAACCGTGGAGGTGTCGGCTGTTGTTCCCGTCTGGACTTTGGCGGCGGCTTCCTCCCCCGACGGGCTTCTATCGGCGGGCGAAGCTCGAAGTCTGTGACGCTCAGCCATCGTACATGAAGCTGCTGGGGAATCTCCTTCCTGCGCATGCGCGTAGGACGTAGTAACCAAAAGGCGGAAATAAAAGGAGAACCATCCTAACTAAACTACACAGATAAGCAGAACCAAGTTCCCAAAAATAATGAACTGAATTTTCTAAGCATGTGTGCAAGGTACTTGAAATAACAAACACATATGGAGGGACTTACCGCATTTTTTAATATCTCCAACAGTTTTGAACTCTGACCTAATTTCAAACTTGAACTTGTTGACCAAATACTTTAAAATCTCTTGGAGGACAAGAAAAGACATGACAACAAAAAAGGAATGAAAGAGAAGTAAACTAAGAAAAAAAGATGGCGGACTTGAAAAGAAATCCAAGAGAATATTACCTGAAAACAAGGCCGCATTTAGTCATACGCAACAGAGAGCTCAACAAATGTGATGAAAAATTAACAAATAAATAAAACAGACACAAAAAGAATGCTAAATGCATTTTCAATAGGGGACAAACCCGTGTCCTGCTTGTGCCTGTCCATAACCCGGTTAATGCAGAATTTAACATCAAACTTATAAGACATTTCAAATAGATCAAAGTTGATTTGGATTCTATTTTGCAACAGGAAGTAAAAGTAGGAGACAACACTCCAGGAGTCCCTTCAGCTCAAAAATGATGAGAACAATTTACATTTAAAGAAAAACACAATTTCACAAAGGTCACAATTACCGGTAGTAAAAAACAAACAAAAGAAAAAAAAATCAAAATAAGCATGCAGTCAACAGTGACTTTGCCTGTAGGACAGCTGGGTTGGGCTGATGCCTTTGAAAATATAAATTCAGAACCACTCGTGCTTCACTCCCCCATCACAATAACTGCTCTATTAAAATGTATTTAAATCATAATGATTTATTATGTAGAATGACTAATAATATTAGCTTCTGTTTTCCATCTTGATGCTATGAAATTGAAAGTATTAGGCAATTTAGTCCCTACATGATTAAACAAAATCAAGTTAGCTAATTTTGAGTTTCTAAATACAAATTGAAATATATTTAAAAAATCCTTTCCTTAATTTCAACATTTAACGTATCCATTCAGTGATGATCAAAGCAAACAGCGGCATTATATGAATAAAAAATCTACTCCTGGTCAAATAATCCTTCAGCAATATTAAAAATTGTACAGTCATTAATTTTTAAAGTACAGAATAAGTAACTTTCAAGGATTGAGATATTCATAGAAATGTATTTGTAAATGAACTCCACTGTTTACAAACGTTTCAAAAATGTATTTAAGGTCAATACTAATAAATTATTTCCATCTCTAGTAATAAATGTTTATTTTCTTGGGCTTTGAAATTAACTGCCTTCAAGATTAAGAGTCCACATAACATTGTACCACAGCTGATGATTCTTGCAGACTTTGGCAGATCCTTTGTTTTCTCAAACCCAGACAGAATGCAGTTCAGCTGGGTGGACTCCTAAACTGCAAAAAGTTTAATTGGGTGCTAATATTGGAATTATTCTTAAGGAGTTTAGAACATCTTAAATGTGTTTGTTTTTTTTTTTTGCTCTGTTAAAGAAGCCAGCAAACAGTTCAGATTTATAGCATTACTGTATTACACCGACAACCAATAGTGTTTTCACAGGTTTTGTTAGCTGTACATCTATAGCACAAGCACCAACGTTTCTGTCTGAAAGTGGAAGCGGTCCTCCATCAGCTCCTAAATGCAGGTAAAAGCACCACAATGACAGCAAAAACCAACAAAAATAATAAAAAAGTAGTCTGGATGTCGTCTTAAATTTAAGCCCTAAAAGAAATCAGATTGCTGTAATGAAGACAGAATAAATAGATGGAAATAATATACAATTGCTCATGGTGTTAATGTCTACTTTCTTCTCAGAGTAATTGTTTTCCAGGAAGACACTTTATAGTTATATGCAAATTAAAGCTAATTTCTTCTAATTATTTGTTTGCTAAGGCAATTGTTTATTTAAATCTTCTCATCTATTATTGATTTTATCATTTAATATTTCAATTTTACCAATTATAAATGTTTTTTAAGCCCTAATGTAAAAAACTTGTAATACTACTGGTGATTGATGTCCTGGAAAAATGACAGGGCTGTAAATTTATTAGGGAAATAAAATATCAGTTTTCCAGTTTTTTCCTAAGAGAAATACTCAAATTTCCACCACATTTCATTTGGAGATGAAACCCCCTTACCCCCACAAAAAAAGCACATAGTAATAAATATACCCCCACACACATACATCAAGTTCTGTTTCTTGCTAAATAAGATGAAATGGGACTTGTTAACACCTCTAAAGCAATTTATTAGAGCAGGGATGCTTGCAGAAAGTTTTGTCATCATGTGGCTCAAACAGTCTGACAGGAAAACTGCTCAGCCGTCTGTTTCAGTGCCAGCAAGCCTTTGCACAGTAAAGCTTTAAGTTCACTTCATGTTTTGGAATCCTCCCCAACCCTCAATGCTGCCTCTTAACCCCTCCCAAATATCAAATATAACCCCCTTTATTAAAAGAAAAACGCTTGCTGGGAATGCTGTCACAGATGGCTGAGGGCATCGTTATCTTACATTACATTCTGTGGCGTGTGATTGTTCCACCATGACAGGTATATGTCCATGTTTCTGCACCGAAAAAAAGGGGCAATTAAAAAGAACAATTTTCAGAAAAAATGCTGATGATAAACTCCTAGTGCTTTGAAATCGGACAAACAGCACAGATACTGTAGTAAGGGGGCAAGATATGGTCCGTTCACCACGCTCATCTACAAGTATTCTCAAAAGACAGAACTATTTCTGCACTCAGCAACTTCAAATCCAGAGGAATACTTAAATTCTAAGTAACTAGCTGTCAAAATCTTCACATCCAGTCTGAAGCTTTGTTACACACACACACACGCACGCACCCACACACACACACACACACATTAACAAAAACATACAATATTTGCTCAGTGGTCCTGCAGGTACAAGTAGCAGTCTGTGTGACCTAAAAGGACCAGCCTAAAGATACACAGGGCTCTGGAATGCCCTGAAATCACAGGTAGCACATCTGGATCAGGGAAGCAAGGCAATACTAAAACGAAAGGACTTAAAAAAAAAAAAAAAAAAAGAGGCATCAACTGTCACTGCACAAAAGCGGAAAAAAAAAATACAAAGCATGAAGTCACTTTGCTGGTTACCCATCATCAGTGAGTATTCAGAACCCAAATAATTACACTTTCAAAGCATGTTCTACTTGTATCTCATGTAGTGTCTCAGCCACACCGGGGTCACCGACGTGGAGAAAATGTCGAAGGTCTTCTCTACACGTGAGCTCTAAACGTTGAGCCACACTGTGGGAAGAATAAAAATAAAGCAAAGCTTTTGGAGGGAAACATATGCACACACTTCAATCTAACTGCAGAAACGCATCAAGTCAAGCAGCACAAAAAAATATGAATGAAGTCTGCGTAATCTCCGGAAAAAAAAAAAAAGAAAAAAAAAAATCCCTGCTTTCATGTTCCTAAATATAAAACTTCAGTGTAACAAGAGGTCCTTTTCCACCTTTAGCTCCTCTTTTTCTTTAAAACTGATAAAATTTTTAGTCCTCTGGTGTTGTGAGTAGAATGGGATGAGTCTCTTTTTTTTTTTGTTGTCGTTAATTTTTTTCTCTCTCGTTTGTTTTCTCATATACTTAAAGATGTGGTAAGCATGCAAGCCTCGTAGAGGAGGGGCCCGGAAGGGCAGACGGGCGGGCTGGTGTGAAAGATGGCGCAGTTTAGGACAGGGCTGGGAAGGCCTCAGGATCATCCACGTTGGGGACTGATGCTCCACTGGCCTGCAGGGAGAAATAAAAGAAACTAAAAGTTAAGAGGAGCTGGTGCAGGCATGGTGATAGTAAACATTCACAGCAAAAAAAATAAAAATAAAAAAATAACTGCATCACGCTCCAAACTAACATCAGAGTTAAAGCTATAGTATAAATAATATATATAAACTGACATTTTCAAAGAAAAATACTTTTAAAATGTATTTAATAAAACTTAAATAGGACTCTTAGAGAAGTAAACTGTCCTGTTTTTGTGAGAGGGAGGGGTAGAGTCACTGGCTGCAGCATCAGGTGCTTGTTGAGAGTAAAAACACACTTTTCTCATTACAGTATCGACAAATCTCCAATTGCTCCATTAGGATTTTTGTAATATCTTTAATTTCTTCAAAAGGTCTGGGAACTCATTAAGAAATAACTCAGTAAAAAAACTTCTCCAGCTGTTTTAAAAAGGGATTCATGGCAATCAATTATGCACCAACATCTTTTGCACTAGGTATTGGAGTTAGTGTTCTTCTATTTAAAATAATATGTCCAAGGATATTTTTGTTAGTTCATCTGCTGCAAACACATTTAATCTGTTTATGATGTGACGATTCACAACAAAGACGAGAATCCAAAGTCGCTACCCAATTTATTCTTGAAGCTCACCACACAGAGCTTGTTTAAGAATAAACAGATTGTTTTTATGGTTTGCTACATTTTCACAAAATGAAAACAATGGACTAAAGTTTGTAAGAGCCTACTGCTACTTTGTTTTCAAATATACACAAAACAAACTAAAGGGTGGGGTTTTACTGTAAATCAAAATCCAACAAGTCCGCCAAAATGTTAACCTCATAACTTTCTTAACTTTAACATCTTATTTTTGAATTATGGTATGGAGAAACATAATGTTTTAAAGAGAAAACCTGGACTGTAATCACATCTGAAGACTTTCTTAAGTCCCAATCTGATCATTTTTTAATATCCTTCCCAGTGGTCTTTTAATTATGATTATGGCGTTTTTAGCCATAATCAAAAAATCTGTCATTTTTTAGGGCATAGTTTCTGCAGAGCCGCAGTAGTTCATTAAAAATTTGCTTCTGAGTTGTGGCGAGATTTTTGGTGCAGAGCAGCACACCCCCACTTCCCATTACTCTTTCGTTTACATGCTCTCCTGCTAGCTCACAGCCCCTCACAACTCCAACCTAACAGTACCAGAGCATCAAAGAGGACGGCGACCCAGCTGTACAGTTTTGATTCAGATGTCAGCTCAGACGAGGAAAACAAAGATGTATATGGATCAATTTGTCTGTAAGTGGATGTATCAGAATTTATTTTTTACATTCCAAATACTTTTCAAACTGCATTTTGTCATCTGCTGTTGATTCACAACTTGTTGAATAAAAAAGTATTTAAAACTGCACTTTTAATGATAGTTTTCTTAATATATGTCCTCCATCATCAGAAAAATACAACAAGAACATTTTTTTTTAATCAGAGTGGGTGTTTGAAGACCTTAAACTGACTCTTGATTTAGCTATCAGTGTTTACTGGTTAAAACACATGTAAAAGGTGGATAAAATAGTTTTAGGTTTATTTCGACAAAAAGTTGATTTAAAAAATATAGTAATAGTTAAAAGTAGAATATGCTGGTTCCTAACCAGAGAAAGCATGAGAATAAATGACAGAATCCTTGGAGCAAAAAAGTGAATATAAACAATATGTTTTTCATGTTTCCCCAGAACTTTGTTTGTTTACGTTGACATTTCACTAGTAAATAAAAGAGTAAAAGAAACAGCCCCACCTCTGACATTAGTGACATGAGGTCAGAGTTGGGGGTGTGAATGGCTGAGCTTTCTGTCTCTGGTCTGTTATTTCAGGGATCCAAAGCTCCACAGAGCCTTTCTAACCCACTGAGCGCTTTCTTTTGTGGCCATTGCTGAATCTTTGTTGGTGCGTGCAGCGGGAGCTTTTGTCCTCACCTTTTCGGAGCGTCCTCCCCCCGCGTGCCGTCCTGCTGCCTCCCCCGCCGCGGCCTCCCCTGCCCCCACGAGCGCCCCCACGCCCGCGACCGGGACGGCCCAGGTCTCCAAAGTTGATCTCCAGTTGGGATGTGATGTCGTTGGCCGGCTTGCGGAAGTGGTGGTCACCGGACTCCTCGGGGGTGCCCTGCTGGAGGGATTCGTGTTGGTTAAGCTAGAGCTAAAACAACACCTCTGGATGAAAAACAAGAAGCAAAACGCTTTCTAGAAAGAAAAATGCAGGCACCTTGTTGAAAAGAGCCTGAGACTCCGCCTCCATCTCTGAAGAATCGATCAAAGCTCCGACAGGCCGCTGCAGACACAAACATCAGCGGGGATATTTTTAGTCTCAGCAGCTGCTGTGAAGGACAAAGCGACCTCCAAAAATCCTGTGCATCCAGTAACTTAACACACAGAAGGTCGCCTCACAAGCCAGCATCATTTCCAACTGTTAATGGAAATCACCAAACTCCACTGTCACTGTCAGCCTTCTGAATGAGTCTGTCTTCATAAAACTAAAGTTTGGACCAATGGAGCCTTTTAACTCTCAAACCTTCACCCTGTCACCTTCAGCTGTAGAACAGTCTGTGTTTGTCAGCATCAGGAAACCACAACAGATTACAACAAAACTACACAATATTAAAAAGGGTTTATCTCTGAAAAGCAAAGAACTTAAATGCTGAAGTGAGAAATCTATCACAGCACATTGTATCGCGCTGATGACAGTTCAACAAAAACTCGGCTTTCTATCACAAACTTTATACAAAAACATGCTGATTTCTGGGATTGATCATTTTGCGGCTGAGTGAAGTCTCAAGTGAATTGACTGTTGAGCGCTGATAGTGTTTATCTGATCTGAGGAGCAAGCTCTGACCTCCATGAACACCATCAGAACAAAAAAAACAGAAGTCAAAAAGAATGCTCACATTTATCATAGCAACTGAAACATTTCCATCCACCAACAGTCATAACACAGAACTAGTGCTGGGCGATATGACGATACATAGTGTGTGGGGGATAGAAATGCGTCTATTGTGCCATTTCTCTTCTACTGTTTTTATTTGTTTATTTTTATTGCTGTACAATTTTTTTTTTACTTTTTTAAAACTCTTGAGCAAAAACTATTTAGTTACACATTACTTAAAAAAGAGAAAAGTAAGTAATGAGATTTTTGTTAATTTTTTTTCAGAAAATAACTGAAAATAAACTGTGCTATATCGTGATATATATTGTTATTGTGATATAAAATAATCTTTATTAGGATATACATTCTTTTCCATATCACCCAGCACTTCACACAATAGTGTAAAACCACCTGATTTTAATATAACATTTCCCTTCAGCTTTAAAGATTGTGCGCTGAAAGAAAGAAACCGTGTGAGGTTAAAAACAAAGATTCTAAACTGTGCCTGAAATAGATTATTTTTTTTCAATCTTGGAGGAAAAGAGGAGTTTCTGCACACTCACATCTTCACTCTTGGATTTGTGCAGCACGTATCCCTTCTTCCACTGGCTGTCAGTTCCCTCGTTGGGCTTGCGGATGTTGAACTCCACCTTGGTGCGCTCCTTGTCCTGCATGGCCTTCCACTCGTCCAGCGTCATCTCTTTGGGACCTTCGGGTTTCACTTCTTCAACTTCATTTTCTCTGTTACAAACACAAAAAAGTCAAAACCTCAAAACAAAAGACTATTGACTCTTTGTGCTTTTAAGTTTTGTGACGTGCATCTTTTCTTCCCTCTTATTATCCCCCAGTAGATTCCTATTCCCGGTTAGACATTAAGCACACGTGTGTCAGACTCTCACTTGTTCTCGGAGCCAGCAGGTGTGTTCTCTTCCCCCTCTGGAGTCGTCTCAGGAGCTGCGGTCTGTTCGGCCTCACTGGGAACAAACGCCCACTTTGTCAATACTGACAGAACTAAGCAGCGCATCGCTTCCATCAAAGCTGCTCTACAAAACTTGTCCACAAACATTTCAGAGAAACAAAAAACACTCACTTTACTTCATCTTTCACATTGCCCCAGTTGTGTGAGCCGCCTCCTCCGCGCTTCTCCTCACTTTTTGGATTGCTGCTGGAAGAGGAAATACACACATTAGTGAGTGGAAACAATTTACTGCACTTCTCACTTGACCCTCCACTCTTTCAATTGTGAATTAGTTGCAACTCTTCTTGCTTAAAGGTGTGCATATATGTTAGGAGTGTAGTAAAATGCTGATCCAATGAAATATCGAGATACTTCATTTGGCGATAATTGGATCGATTTAAAGAGCAATTCCTACCAAGACCATACAATAGAACACCTAATCTATTTTAGCAGCTAAAAACCCCAACAAAATAAGATCTTGTGAGAACCATTGTGTGTTAGATGTTCACTCATCATTAGTCTTGCTGTTATTGTTACAGAGCTCAATGAGACAATTACAGTTTAGTTGTGCTGAGGCAAACATAAATTGCAAACAGATCAGGAACTTGTGATAAAACCTGAGAGAAAAACATCCACAAATCCAGCACTCACAAAACTCTAGATTAAATCACAAGTGTGTGGACTATCAAAATTACCCACGTGACGGTGCATTTATGACAGTGTGGGACTTTCACTTCATTTGATGCCCACCTTAAAGCAACACGTTTACCTCCGTTTCTGTTTGCTCCTTGTACAAAGAAACCCGGCTCATCTTGAGTTGCAGCACTTATCTGCATGGTTGCAGCATCATTGTAAATCCAGCATATTTTTGGCATTTTGAGCTGCTTTGTAACAAAGCCCCATTCTGCTCATTCATGGGTCACATTCATTGATCCGTTTGAAACGATTGTTTTGGTGGTTTAGGTAAACTCAAACTGCAGGGTTTGTCTGTGCTTGTTGGGAGAAACAAAAAGTGAGTGCTCCTTTAAGATAAATCTATACAGTAATTTAGAAAAACTATACAGAGATAAAGCAGGACCAGAAGTTTCTAAAGATTAAATAAAAATAAATAAACCTCTAGTAAACAAAGAACAGTTGCATCCTGTGGCTAGCCAAAGTTATAGCAGCTTTTAAAGGGCTTAAATAAGGAAGCAAACAAATCAACCAGAGGAGAAAGTTACTGTATTCCTACAAAAGAAAATCAGATTGTTCATAGCTCATAGTTTAAACCTGCATGACACTGTTTTACAACCCATTCAGAAGCCTGTGGCTTGCTTACTATTTTGTTGGTTAACCATCCAGCAACAGGGTAGAAATAAAAAAAAGATTCTAATTAGGGAAAAAAGACAAAACCAAAAGTCTGTTTTGCTTTTTTTTTTTGCCAATTGCATCTCTCATGTGGTACATAATGGTTTATGTTGTGGTTTTCCGAAGAACAACCACACAAACCAAATGACCTACAGTTTGGGGTGAAATCTACTTGGGCAGGTAACAGATTAGACCATTAATCTGGTTTCCTGCATGCACTTTTTAACAATAAATAGTCAAACAACTGCCTGAAAATGAAACAGAATTAGTGTTTCCTTTAATAAAGCTGACATTTTACTGGCTATAATCGCATCTTTTTAGTGGGTTCAAATCTGCACACAGACATGACCTCTTGTGGCCTGTTTTTCCATATTTTTGAGCCGAGTGTTCCAGTATGAAGAACCGTGTGCAGGTCATAAACACTTGATTGAATCAGCTGTGTGGAAAGTTCTTCACTCAAAATGTGAGCGTTAGTGTCACCCTGCCACTACATTCCACAGAGCGCCAGGACACTCACAGACACAACTAGACTGACT
The DNA here is from genome assembly GCA_003999625.1 of Oryzias javanicus. Taxonomy (NCBI): domain Eukaryota; kingdom Metazoa; phylum Chordata; class Actinopteri; order Beloniformes; family Adrianichthyidae; genus Oryzias; species Oryzias javanicus. The sequence goes on from CM012453.1 coordinate 17,774,258, forward strand.
GTAGTAGTAGTAGTAATAATAACAATAATAATAATAATAATAATAATAAAAGAAGAAAAGACTCACGTTTTATCGTTGGCGCTGTGCCTGTCAAAGTCTCGTTTTCCGCGTGAATCAAAGCCGTCTCCCCGACCCATGCCCCGTCCTCTTCCGCCACGGCCGCCCCGGCCACCCCCACGCCCTCTGGGTGGCCTGTCGCTGGAAGGCCTGATGGACAATAAATAAATAAAACTGTTGGCAAAGAGTAACAATGCCCTCACTTTCTGTCATCCATCTGTTTACGAGCTCTCCAACTAGCTTACAGCCCCTCCCACCCCCCACCTAACATTACCAGAGCAACAAAAATAGCATTTTCTACATCATAAATATATTCTTTTTGAAACAGCATATTCTTTGTCTGCTCCTGATTCACAACTATTTGATTAAAGAAATACTCAAAAATGTAATTTTTCGGGATCATTTTTGTTCCGGCCGATACCAATGACCAATATTTCCCCTTCAACTATGGCCAATACGATATTTCCAGATATCGATATTTATGTGTCTAGAATAACACAAAGTTTAGATTTGCTTTTTGCTTCTTTTTAAGAATGCAAAATTTTTCTTTTGCTGTATAATCACATTATACTTGACCTTTTTATCATACAGCAAGTGTCACTTTAAAACTTTGAAACTATATCTGAAAACAATCAGACCATTTACTGACAATTAGACGTAACTGATAAGCTTTGCATTGCCAGGGATCAATTAGGAACAAGTATTCATGATGTCAAAAATAAAGAGTATTTGAAAACAGTCAGAACAATATCTGCATTTTTTTTTATATCGGTCTGATTCCGATAAACTCAAATTATGTAAATATCAACCGATACTAATATATTGTCCATCCCTAGTAATTGTAAACTTAATTTCTTAATATATGAACTTTTTCATCATAGAAAATGCCTTAAAACACAATTTTCATGGGAGTGGGTCTACAAACAGACTTTTACTGCTCCTAAAATTCAAAAGATAGTGGCAAAAATAATAGTATGTTCAGAAAAATAGAGTTAAGTTTTCATTTTTTTTCCCCCCACCTCACACCAGAGCAAAACTTGCCTCCCTGATCTTAGAATTAAGCCGATTAACACAGATCACACAAACTCACTTGTCTGCAGGGAACTCTCCTCCCGCCTCCGGCTTGTCCTCAGCAGGTTTCTCAAAGCGGCGCTCACGTGGAGGTCTCCGGTCTGGCCTTTTGTCCCCGGGTCGCCCCTCTCCCTGGCCACCTTGATGCTGGGACCCCGGCTGCCCCTGTTGGTCTGGTCTTCTGCCCACTCGTCTGATTCCTGCGATCCCCAAATGAACTTACATGAGAGCGGCTTCAAAAGCACTAAAAATGTCAGCTGTTTTGCACCGCATCAAAGTAAACTGAGACATCCGCCTGCAGCCTCATAAACTAGCATTTAATCCGGATGCAACCACAATTAAAACTCCTCTTTACGTAGGTCGCTAATAACCAACCCGTTTTGATTCATTAACTTCTACGGTCAGTCACGACGCACGAGCGGCGCACGAATTCAATTTCTCCCCCGATTACAGGTGGTTATCTTCCGTATTCGCTTTGCAGAGCAGCCCGAGCAGCAGCATCAGACGGTAACCCAACACTGCACCATCCTCCGGGGATGCTGGAGGAAAAACATGTCTGCTCGGCAGCCCGGCCGCCTTCTCCGTTGTCGCTTTCTGCAGGCATGCGGGCGCGTGGCAGCCCCGGGATGCGCTCCTTTATTAGCGTGTCCTCTAACTACAGGATAGGGTCCATGTTGACCTCGCGCGCGCCGATTCACCGAGTCTGGTGGCTAGCTAACAGGAGCTGCACATGACAGTTGGAAACGGGAGAAGAAAACAAACAAAAAACGCGCGGGAGCAGGTGTCAAATTTTTTGTACCTTCTTTCTTTAGGGGAACCGGTGCTTGCGACTCGTCCTTTTTGTCCAGCAGCGGGTTTTTCCTGTCCTTCTGTGACTCCTTCTTCGGCTGCTTGGCGGCTTGAGCCGCGGTCTTGGTGGAACCAGCGGCGGCCCCCTCCTTCTTCTTGTTTTCGGCAGCTTTCAGGACCTCGAACGGGTCGGACTCGTCGTCAAATAACTGGTCGAACCTGTTGGTTACGACGCAGCCGAAGCCTTCTTGCAAGTGTCCGGGCATGATGGCGCCCCTTCAACGGGATTCACCTCCGATTCTACGAGGCTTGATGCGACCGGTTCGCTGGATGCTGCCACAAGATGGCTGGAAAAGCTGCCCCTTCTCTTCCGGTGCGAGCATCATCCGGGACTTCGAGCAGCGAACACATTGGAGGTAAACAATACAGACCTGGCAACCTGTTACTCTATGTGAGGGGGGAAAAAACCCTCATCGAATAATGGATTTTAGAAATACATGTATTAAATTTCTTTAACCGACAGTTAAAAACAGATGTTACCCTTCCTATTAACTAGCCCTGCTGGACAGTAAACGAACAAACTACAGTTCTGACTCTTAAAAAAACCCTCAAAATAATAGATTATACTGGTTTCCAGGACATCTTTTCATTTAATTTCAAAGCAGTCCAGTATAATAGCTTTTAACCTTTACAATACTCACAACATTAACATAAACATATTTTTTTTCAATTAAAAAAGATGGAAAAAAAATTATGAACACTTTGCATCCAGACCAAACTTTTGAAACTGAGCATAAACAAAATGTATATATAAAAAAAAAAAAAACAAAATAACTAAAGCATTTAAACAAAAAAAGCTAATGTGATCCAGTAAAATTTTCTTTAAAGCAAGTCCAATGTTCTTAAGCTCATCTTGACTTATAGTTATCCTGATATCTCATTTATGTACTTGTTATACATATCGATAAAACCAGAGATAGGCAGTAACAAGTTAAAAAATACTCATTTAAGTGTATTCAAGAATTATTTTTGTATAAATTTTGTCTTTAATCAAGGTAAAAATTTGATCAATGTGGCATGGACAAATAACAATAATACTTAATTGGATTTATCTGCACTTCTCCAGGTGCTCAAAGGGCTTACATCGACTTATCCATTAATCATTCACACCTCATTCATACTTGGTGATGGTAAGCTACTGATGTAGCCACAGCTGCCCTGGGGCGGACTAACAGAGGCGTGGCTGCTGAACGCGCCTACAGCCCCTCTGACCATCACCGGGACATTCATAAGCATTGACACACACCAGTGGAGCCACACTGGAGGCAAGGAGGGTTAAGTGCCTTGCCCAAGGACACGACACTGGTTGGCTGGCAGGAGCGGGGATCGAACCGCCAATCCTTCCATCATTGTCTGACCTGCTCTATCACCTGATCCACTGTCGAGATCTCACTTATGTTTATTGAAATTTTTAAAATAAATCCAACTTTTTAATCTCTGTTGTCAAATCTAATTGATGAATGTTTTGTTTGACTGTACATATTTTGAGATTTTATTTACTTTTCTATTTAACTTTGATTTTTTGGACCCTGACTTGCTTTTATATATTCTTGGAAACAACTGGAGAGCATCACAATTTGTACCATGCATACAATGACATTCAAGGAAATTCTTATGATCTTCTATACTATATCATTTCAAACCTTTTTTAAAAAAAAAAAAAAGAGAATAAACTTTTGTATTTTTACCGCTTAATTCTTTCACTTCCCGGTAATACCAAAATGTGCACATAAAATTTAATTTAGCCTAATTAGAAGAAAACATTAGGATGATGACTTTTTAGTTGTGCTGAATTAGTTTTAAATTAACCACTAATGACTATGACTTTCTTAAACATGTTTAATTTTTCAACAAACAAAATTCAATTAAGAAAAAATTATTTCTCCTTTATTGAAATGCATTTGAATTTCATAGGAATCAGCTATAATGTGTTTGTTAAAACATGATGTTTGTCACTGTGTGACTTCAGTCAGTTAAATACAAGCACTCTGGTATTTATGAATTCTGTTGACATGTTTCCACCGCTGGCATTAAACTAACTCAGACACATTTACAAAGCAGAATGCATGTAGTAAATCCATTTAACGCATACATTTTCTCGAACACGTCCACAATATTATTACAAAGTAAACCAGCGTAATACGAGTAAATTAAAGCATATAAAAAAAAGAATATGAATTCGTTTGAGCAAATATGCGGTCCAATAATCAGCAAAAAAAGCTCTCCACACCCACACAAATTTCCCACAAATTCAAATTAGACCCCTCACTGTAATATGGGTTAAGTGCGCAGGATCACTGGTGTTCAAGTGCTTCGTGTCTTTGATGCCCTGCTCCCACAGGGCTGATTGCATTCTCTCCCTTAAATCAATGAGGAATTGTTCTTTATATACATGGAAATGATTGCAGCTGAACTAAACAAAGAAGCAGTTTGGTACATATTTCTGTATCAGCATGAAGCCAAGATTAAGCTTTCATTGTTTTCATAATCTGAGTTTTATTTTCTTCTTTTGATGTATATTCTGTGAAGCTTTTAATGGGAGTACAAAAAAAGTGGTTGAACATTTTCTTTCTGTAGCTAAGAGAGTCGGCTGGTCTTCACATAACCACTGGTTCCTAATACAATTGGTGCAGTGAGTGCTTTGGGGTGTGGGAGGGGCCAACTGCAATAGCTGCCACTTGTTAGGAATAAAAACACAACACAATAGTGTGATCATTTCTGATGTCACCTGTAGTTCTGAACTACAAAAAAAAGCTGGAAGTGGCAAAACCAATCTTGACTGGAGTTTACACCGCTCACTTTTAGAAAAAGCAAAAAAGTGTGAAGCTATGGAAACAGATGGCATGTGACTGCACAGTCGTGTACACAAGTATAGCTCATGGTGTTTACACTAGGTAAAAAGGGAGGAGATTTTTCTTTGTTTTCTTATTCTACTGTTAACTAGCGCATGTCCGCCACCTGCAGTTGGAAGAGGTGTCAAGGGACAAGGTGACAAGGATAAATCTGGTGACTCTTGATCCAGGCTTTTTCTTTCACAGCTCCATTCTGACATTTGAAAGATTTGGGCTGAACCCGAATTTTTCCCTACCCCTACGGCTTCTCCTTTACAGGGGCATTTGAAGGGGTAGGGTTGTCCAAAATATTTTTTTAAGTATTACGCGTGGCGCTGTGCCACGGAGGAGAAGCACTTTTCTTCACGTAGGTGTGCTCTGATGCACAGAAGTTTAAATTTAAATGTAAGTAATGACTTTTTGTTTTAGCATGATCTTTTTAGAGTTATAAAACCACTGTTATGTATTTCCTCGCGCTAGCAGCTCCACACCGCGCTAACTTAACCTATTGATGATGTCATCGAGTGGGATTAACATCCAAATTTGAAGAAACCATTTTTCCTTAACTATCCATTTGGAGAGCTAAGTGTAGGGGTAGAGAGAATTTGGATTAGGCTTTGGTATCATGTATAATTCCAGCCGGACACAAACTGCAACTATACATTTCTCCTCAACGATCAAAAGGTTGACACTCCCACGAATTACAAAGGATGTCATCCATACATTGCTACCAAAAAGTTCCACCTGGTTTAATTTTCAATTGTCTCGTGTTTTGTACATACAGTAGATCTCCAAAATAGTCTTAAAAATGTGTGTAGCTACACGTGAACGTAAGAGTAATGAAACCTGCATATACATGCGTTTACATAGACTTTTCATTGAAAATGGTTGCTCGAATGAGCGTTGCCGTAGCTTTACGATTGGGTTACTAAGGATATGGAGTCAGTCAGCAACTTTTGTGCCTAGATGTCACTATTTCCTTTACACAGAACCTAATTTTTAACTATTTAAAGATCAAATGTGCACATTAGTAAAATCATTAATAGGGTTAGTAATGTTGCCACTTTACAGGTGGAAAAAGTAGCTCTTACTCATAATAACCAGCAGCCAGTGAGTAGAAAAAAAATAATTTAACTCAAAAGCCTCACTGAGGTAGAGGAAACACTGTGCCGTCATTTTATAGGAATGCATGAATATTAATCAGCACACAGTCCATTTCAAATACCTGGAGTTTATGTGTTTCCCTCACTGCTACTCTACGCTGTTTAGGTACTGCCGATAGGCTTCATTATCAGCATGTCTTTCACTTAGTTTTCTTCTGACTGTTTTTTCAAGTTCTAGAAGTTTCGAAAAGAAGACTTCTGACATTTCATCATCAATGTCCATCTGAAAAAGAAATGGAAAACACGCACATAAACATTAGTTACCTTAAAAAGATCTTAGCGTGTATCTAAAGCAAAAAGTCTGTGGAAAAGATATAGCTAAAAAAAAATGATAATAAGGAAATTTTTTCAGTTATAAACTTATATTAATATTCAATTACTGTTCCCCGTGGGAGCAAAAAAAAAAAAAAGGTGGAACTAATATCTCTACAGACTCACTTTTCTAGACTGAGTGTATCTTGTTCCAAGTCCAGATGTTAAACTGTGATATTTTGCTCTTGAATCCAGTAACTCAGGCTTTTGAAGAAACAACCAGAACTGTAACGAAGCAGAATTGGACATTCATGATTTTTAGTGTGTTCACAGACTGAAATGATGGGAGGAGATCGTAGCTTAACAACACACCAGTGCCTCTGCTCCATTGTTCGGGGTCAGTGTAAAAGTGTTGGTGAAAATCCGGATCTGTTTGACAGAAGCCGAAGAGAGTTTTAACGTTTTTTTAAAAATTGTAACTATATACATACAGAAAAGTGAATGACACCTCACCATCCACATGATAGGCATGATGAGAGTCCAAAAGAAGGAAGGAAGGATACCATAAGTCAAATTAGTCATCACTAGTCCTGGACACGTTACAGAGGAATACAGCCCCTGCAAAAGAAAGGATACAAATTCTAATTACAATAACACAATTGCATTATATCTGCATCATAAAAGTATAACAGTGTCTGAAAGACAAACCCGTCTGTTATTGTGTCGGTTGAGTGCCAGACTAAGCAGATCTGAGGCGTATTTGGAAGAGCTGTAGGGCTCCGTCCCTTTTGTGTGCTGAAAATCCTCGATGCTGAAGGCTGATTGACGGGCGTTACTCGAAGACGTCCACACCACTCTGGATGTGTGACCTGGCTGACACAGAAGAGGCTCCAATTCCCTGACCTGCAACACATGTTTCTGAAGTTGAGGACGAAGAAGTCTGTAGGAGGAAGTGGTGGAAGCAGTAGATCACATACTTACATTACGTTTAATTACTTACATCAATCTATTTCATTATTTTTAGTTTGTATACTTCTATGAGTAAAAATAGTCATTTGTAATCTTACTAGTGTTAGAGTAATACATGTAATTATAATAGTTGTACCTGAGGTGAAAGGCAGCTGGATTTCCTGTCATTTACAAAATAAAAGCATGTTTAGTTTGCTTTGATATGATTGATCTTCAGCTCTTTCAACTGACTTCATGGATAGCTTGAAGAATATGTAAATGGAGTAAACACCCCTGCCACATTGTTTTATGACAAGAAACAGTATGAAGAATTTGCTGATCTTTCCACATGTCTCTCAGAGTTCAGTCTCGATGAGCAAAGAAAAAGTGGCTCCTTTTTATAACTTTATCAGCTCTGATTTATCATGAATCTGCTTGTTATCTGAGTGTTTTTACTGATTCGTTGCATAGACTTGCTGACTGTCAATAATATCTTAACCTGATAAAATGTTTTTGCCGTGAACTTTTTACATTTTAGATATATTTAAACTGTATCTGGGTTACAAGAACGTTTATCATTTCAATCAGTACTTTAGAGTTAATAATGCAAAATTCCAACTTTGATCAGGGGCAGCTTTTGAAAGCTATTTTTTTTCCAAAAGGAAACAAAAATGGTTAAAGAATGACAACTTAAAATATGAATTAGTACAAAACTGAATAGAATCACCAGCTTGTATCTATAAGTGATTCCCAGCTCTAATTTAAAATGCAGAGAAAGTATTTTATGTGTTTGCAGAGTTTAAAGTCGTGTATCCTATACAAATGAGATAAGAAAAAATTAAAAAAAAAAACTAACGACACTTAAATATCCAACTTGTAAGTATTTAGGATATCAATTAAGTTATTTGATTTCTAAAGCCTCAAGTATTCCATGTAAGAATAAATGTGTTCTTTACCAAAAGAAAATGACCAAATAGATTTGTGGCAAAAACTTCTTGTAGACCATCTGAGTTGACATTGTCCTGCTGAGTTAGGAGGCCTTCTGCAGTCGCAAACATGTTGATGACATTTCTGCAGGGGGGAAAGTAAAGAAACAAGCATTAATTGGGCTGCTGGACACCTATTTAATGGGAAGAAAATGCAGTAAAAAGATGATTTATAAGTGTGTGTTTTTTTTTCAACCTGGAGAAAAGACCTTTGAAAAATGCTCCAATGTCCACCGATGGATTGGGCATAATTCCTGCATTTAGATACAGAAAGTCGACTCTATTGTACCTGTAAAACAGAATAACCCTTTGCATTCAAGAATAAACACCCTTTAATTATCGCTCCAATTTGAGCACTACAAAAAGATAAAAACACAGAAGATTTCTCACCTGGCTTTGATTTCTTTGGCAGCACTAAGGACTGACTGCACAGAGCCCACATCGAGGTGCAGTAGATCTACATGGGCACTGGAGTGAGAGGTCAGGAGGTTGGCGCGGGCGGCCTCGGCCCGCTGCATGTTTCTGCAAGCCAGACACAGCCGCAGATGGCTGTCCTCTGTAAGCAGCCTGTCGCATAATGCAAGGCCGATCCCGCTACGGTAAAAGAGACAGACAACAGGCCAATCACAAGCCTTCCACACCTTTTATTATATGCAGAAGGAGTTCACTTCATAGAAATTTGGTAACAGTGATTATTTATAAGCCTATGTGCTCATTTAAAAAAAAAAAAAAACTTGTATTAAAAACAAGACATAATTTCATATATTACATCTATAAACATGTTTTTATTTGATATATTTAGCTGTTTCTATAATTTTTTAGGGTTAGTAACATTTTTATTTTAATATTTTGCAGTTTGTGTTTTTGGTAATTGACAAAATAATGATAATAATCTAAAAACAAACTAACTTTTCATAGCACTCAGAAAATGCATATTATGATAGTCTTTCACAAAAATAAATATACAATAATAATAATAATAAAAAATATAATGTAATTCCATAAAAAATTATATGTCGTAAGTTATAATTCATGAATAAACCATTAATAAATTACAACATCTACCTTGATTTTTGTGAAAGACTATCTTTAAAAACAAACTATCCTTTTAATGGGTAGGGGTTTTATTTTGAAAAATGATCGTCCTATAACAAATCACTAATCAGAAAACCTGTGAAGTGACGTAATGCATATAAATAATTTGAATAAATCAATACCACAACAGCTCAGAAATGTCAAAGTAAGCTTATGAGATTTACAGCCCGATAATCTCTCAACAGGAAGCACAACCTCTTGTTGAATAAATGTACAACGTTTTCTTAAAAATGGCGATAAAAAAGGAACCAACACTTTAGTGTTTATCGGTCAAAAGGTTAAAACGCAGCTTTCATTTAAATATTTAAGGCTATATATTCTTTTAATTAAAGATAGAAAGCTAAGACGTACCTGTTAGCACCGGTCACAATTACAACCTTCTCCATGTTTGACTGGAATAAGTCACAGGCGCAAAAGGTCCTTGAAAATGAAAATTCTCTGGAAGTTTTTCTTGGTAATCGACAGACGAACAGCCCATCGTCCGATTCCGCCCCGCGCGCTCAGTCCGCGCTCACTAGTGGAGTGATTGGATGTCAACAAAGAGCTGACCAATCAGCTTCCTCTACGGAGTACGTTGAGGTCCAATATTCAAATTAAGCGCAACAATAATATTGTGGAAACATTTTAATACGCACATTTGTTAATCTTTTTGCCCATCTTAGGAACTGCATGTGAGCTGTAAAATAAACCATCACATAACTATGAATGAACTTACATTCATATTTTTCTTGGAAGAATCGTTTAATTTTATGACTTTAATTAATCTGATTAGTTTAAAGGGTTAAGCTTCCGGTGGTTGCAAAAGTTTTGGCAATATGGCTATTAAACATTCTTAGACGAACTAAAATTATTTTATATATATTGGATAAAAACCCACACATTCACGAAAAGAACATGCAAACTCCACATAGAAATAACCCAGCCGGAGTTTGTACCAGGGTCCTCTTGCTGTGATGCGACAGCTAAAACAAGAACTGTGTTTCAATGTGAAGCAAAATAATAACTTTTTTTTTCGTCAAGAGTTTTTTTTTAATGACAAAAACACATTGTTTCTGTCTTCATTGCTAAAATAAAACATAAACCTTTAATATGCCAAGATAAAAAACAAACAGAAAAACAGTTTGGTTTTCAAAATATGGATAAAAAAATAAATAGCGGCAAACTGGCCCTGTACATTAGCGGTGGTGAATTCAGAGAGGCTGGGTGAAGAAGAAAAAGTTCACATGCCTGAAAAAAATCTACTCAATGTCTTATTATAAAATTGGTTACACTTATAACAATCAAACCAAATTTTAGACAAGAAGAACACAACAGCACATGACAAATGTGTCTCCTTCTTTCTTGCAAGAATCCCAGAGTTTTTTTAAACTGTTTAAACAGTTTGTCTACAAACCCACAATATAACATTATAAATATTTTGTTCATAATACTTAAAAACATTTTAATTAGATATAGATTACATGTTTTATCATGTCATATTTGTTTTACAAAATAGTCAAATAAGAATACAATTTTAGGACATATATTAACAAAATATTTTCACTAAAAAGTGCAATAAAATACATAAGAGTAACATAAGAAATGAAAAGAGAATAATAAATAGATCAAAGCATGCACTGTGTGAAAGACAAACATCACACTATGTGGTCTAGCTGTTAAAGCTGTTCTGTACACTCCTATCCCCAGATTTGTTCCATATGTCTGAAACAAACAGTTCATTGCAGAAAGTTTGCTGATCAGTTCTGTAATGCTGTTATGCTCTCCTGTAACTGAGCATGCATCTCCTGAAAGCTTGGCCTCTGCTTGGCGTTTCTTCTCCAGCAGCTGAGCATCAGGTCGTTGTAGACTCTGTCGGGACAGCAGGGGGGCTTGGGCAGGTACACCTGGGAGAAGTAAAAGTGACAACACCCACATGTGGCTTTTATAGAACAGAAGCAGAGACAATGATTCCAGAATCAAACTCGCTCTCACCTGCTTGCCTTTATCCCGAAAGAATTCGCCGGTGTTTTCAATGACCTGCTCGTCAGAGAGCTGGGAGTACGGCTGCTCCTTGCACAGAGTTAGGATCTCCCACAGAGTCACTCCAAATGCCCAAACATCACTAGCCATGGTGAACTTACCCTGAGAGGACAAACGATGGGTAGCTTAAACTCCACAAAAATACTTGTAGACAAGTTTTCCTTTTTATTTGAATTTTTTTAGTCACTGAGCTTTTTTTTCTATAGGTCTATGGGTAACGAAGTAAAACCTAAAGCCAATTTTAGCTAAAACCAATCAGGAGCTATAGGACTGATGGGGATTTTTCACATAATTTTTCCTCACCAGGAGGATGCTCTCCCATGACATCCAGCGGATTGGCAGGACCGCTCGGCCCTGGATGCGATAGTAGTCCCCTTTGTACAGATTCCGGCTCATTCCAAAGTCGGCAATCCTTATGGTGTAGTTCTTCCCAACCAAGCAGTTGCGAGTCGCCAGATCGCGGTGTACAAAGTTGAGAGAGGCCAAGTACTTCATACCAGAAGCTATCTGAACTGCCATGCTGATCAGCTTAGTGTAGCTGAGGGCATAAAAGAGAAAGAATTAATTCTAGAGCTGGGTGTTCTGTTGTAGCCAATTATTTGTGTGTATTAGGATTATACCTTATTGAATCCCCCTCTTCCTCCTCTCGCTCTGGCTGGTCTTCATCCGGAGCTTCGTTTAGTCTGAGATTGCACAGGAACTGATTGAGGTCTCCGTTTTCCATGTACTCTGTGATCATCCACAGAAGATCTGTGTCCACGCACACCGCCAGCAGTCGGACAATGTTGGGGTCTCTCAGACGAGACATGATCCTGATCTCCTTCAGGAAGTCATTCCTGGGCGCACAGCAGCAAACAGACAATTAATATTTACCCCTCATCCGATGCCCCAAATGCCGGTGCTGCTGTGAGCCTAATTCTTTTCTACCTGGCATTCTTGTTTGCATCTTCTCTCAGAGTTTTGACAGCGACCAGCAGGGGTGATTTACTGATTTCTTCAGAAGGCAAATCCTCGTCCAAAAATTCCTGCATGCCCTCAGCCTCGCACAAGTGCACCTGTGGGGTAAAAGGGGGAACTCATCCACTTGGAGCTTTCCATTTAGCTTATTTTTTTTTTTTTATCTGAAGAGCAAACTGCTTCGGTTTGGATTGTGTTCCGTCTTCAACATATGAAACAGCTACTTTAGCACTCACATTTGATTTTCAAGAAAGAAGAGTCAGAGTTGCACATATTAAATGTAAATGAAAACCCACTAAATTTCTCCTCAAGCTGGCATCAACTTCATAATTTAATGAGGAATCAATATGATCAAACATTTGTGGACTTACTTCTCCAAATTGGCCTTCTCCGAGTTTCTCTTTGAAAGAGAGCTTCTCTCTGGGAAACTCTCTCATGGACGGATCAGTGCCGGTGAAGGGACTCATGCTGACAGCTGTGATGCTGCTGTCTGACGACTCCTGCAGGCTGATGATGTCTGCCTCCGCATAGTGCGGCGCTCCATCTGAACCACTTGCTGTGGCAGCCGTACAGAGGGAGCTGGACTCTGGCAAGTAGAAACAGAGGACCTCGAGCCATGGCTTTTTCACTGTGCTAGTCAGATGTTGTGGGGCTTACTGAGATTTTCTGCGGAATTTGCAAATTCTGGCAGCTTCCGGATCAAACGCGAAGGCTCCTGGTAGTCGGCGCAGAGAGGGTAGATTCTCTCGTAGGTGGAGTTGGAGATGGAGCCGCTGTCGCTTGACAGAGAGGAGTGGCGGAAGGTGAAGGCCCGGTTCTGAATGGCTAGGCGAGCTGTGAGGTCATCGTCCAGAAGACGCCGGGATGCCTACATGATTCAGAGAGACTTACTTTCTTACTTTACCAATGGAGTGTCACATATAACTTTTTTCATTAGCATTATGTAAATGTCCACAGGTACTTAAAGAAAAAAATGCATAAATGTCACTTGAAACAACAGTAGCGTTGTGATGGAAATTATACATTTACGTATACATTTCATCTTTACAATTAAATGTGTCTAACCTTTGTGCACAGCCATGAGGCCACAGACTTTGCTTTCTTATTGTCAGGACGCCTTGATCACAGTGTATAAACATTTTGACTTCATTAGAACATCTTGTCCATATTAGATATGGCGCTTACCTTCCTATCCTAAGTTTCTGATTAAAGTTGTTTGTATGGCTCTATAAAATACGAATGTCCTTCATCACAGGCAGGGCTCTGCAGACCTCTCCTCCATGCTTGCAAGACGTGTACTTTTCTCTGCTCTGTTTTAATAAACATTCTTAAAACCGTTTGACAACATTTCTTTATTCCATCGGATCCAACTATTTTTCCACCACAGCGTAGAATTTCATTTTTGATTGAAAACTTTAAAACATAATTTGAAGTTTAGATCCCACATTATTGCATATTAAAACTGCATGTGCATGTTTTTTGTTTTTTTTTCGCCTAACTTGCCAATATTTAAACTATGGACAAGGCAATCATCAAGGAACTAAGTCAATTACCTTCTCGAGCATCTTTTGCCAAACCTGTCGCCACAGCATGATCACTATGATGGCTGACAAGATGGCTATGATTGCCACCAAGCAGCCAATCAGAATCCTGGTGTTGCTGTCGTCCACTTTGTGAGTCGGATCATCCACTGAAACGACACAAAATAAGGGGAAAGTCAGACCAAAAAAAGTTGATTTGTTTCAACTACTAACAGCAGGGGGCGATATTTATCCATTCATCTGAAATGTTTTGACCAGAGCAGCTGGGTGATTCTCAAAAAATATTTCCATTGATGTAAGTGATTCCAGTTAATAAAATATCCAAAGAACAAAATACAATACAAGGAAATCAATCAACATGAATTAACCTTAAAAGAAAAAAACAAAAACAAAACTCAGAAAGTTCAAGCGCAAACCTGGCAGTGTGTTTTTTGGATGTTTTCCAGGACCCATCGATGTGTTATAAACTGCAGAACCTGTGAGTCACAGATTCAACGGAGGAAAATTAACAAATATCAATAAATTTCAGTTAACTTTGACTCAAAGTGATACACAAAAGCAACATCTGTCTAAGTTTAAAAGTTAGTATTTCTTAATCAAACTTAGTTGAGGTTATTCTAATAAGGTCAAAGCCACATATAATCTCTATGGGTGACCATGGGTCTATAAAGTTTTGTTTTTTGCGTGTTTTACCTGACTGGAAGGCCACTTCACTGAACAGCATCCACACATCACTGAAGTGGAAACGACACTTGATAGTCTTGGCTGTGCGATCCCCGAGGGTCACGGTGACAAATCGGGCCCTTTGGCTCACCCTGTCAGGCGTGGGCCTGAAGGTGACGGGGCCGGGCTCCCACTCCGAATCCGACCGGAAGAAACACGTGACCTGCCGGAACACCCTTACTCCACGGCTGAACATGTTACTGCTGTGAACCTAAAGAGGTGGAAACAGAGTTAAACCCAAACACATGGATGTGTTTTTATATAATCAATATTTTGATGGATTTGTAGTAGCCCCATAAAAATTTTTTTTAGTGTTGTTACTAAAAAAAAAAAAAAAAAAAAAAAAAAAAAAGAAATTTGTGTTTTTCAATAATTTATTCAAATAATTTAAAACAACAGCTTATTTCATCTTAAGAAGAGAGATCTAATTTCAAATAGTTCAATTTATATAAAAAAAAATCCAATCAGTACTTGAGTAATTTTCTCTTGTTAAAGACCCACTCCAATGAAAGTTGTGTTCTGATGTTTAAAACGGCATTTTTCTGATGACGGAGGACATAGGAAAGCAAAAATAAGCTTGAAATTGCATTTTGGAATATTTCTCTATTCAAATCGTTGTGAAACTGGAGCAGAGCAAAAATTAGAGCTTTGTGTCTTGAAAAAAAATATGTGCTCCCTGCTCTGAGCTCTCAGCCGCAGAGATGGGAAGAGGGGCCGGGGTTTCTCAGCGTCAGCGGTCCCACCCACAACTCATAGATGAATTTCTAATAAACTACTGCTGCTCTGCAGAAACTATGTCCTAGAACACTACACAGCTTTTTTTTTTTTTTTTAACTAAAAACAACATATTCATGGGTAAAAACTACTGGGAATGCTTTCACAATAAATGAAAAGATGATTGGAGCAGATCTTTAAATCATAGATTCACTATGTGTACATTAATCTGTGAAAAAGTAGGTGTTTTATACCTTCATGGAAGTGAAGTTTCGGACGTGGTCAAAGTCAAAGATCATCTCCACATATCCTTTGGGGAAACTGCGGTTGCTCCACCCCACATAGTCGTAGCCGGGCCACACACCATAGATATGGCTGTGGAGAAAGTCATCCAGACCCCAGGTGCCGTCTGTGAGCTGGCCGAGGCCTTTTGTCAGACTGCTGTAAAGATTAGTAGATATTTAATTCCCAGTGCTTCCTGATGACCAATGCATTTTGTGATTCAGTGGAGAAAAAGGACACAGACCCTTCAGCTGATGCTCCGTCATAGACAGAGTCATTAAAGGAGACTTCCAGGTCTCTGTAGATCATCTGTTGTCCATCTGGAATGTTATAAGACACAAGACCATCTAAAAGAGACAAATCAGACATAAACAAATGTAAGAACAGGATTATTTGTAAGAGCATGGCTTTAAAGGGCAGAACACAAAAACTGCACAAGAACGGAGATGTGAAAAAACGCTACAATGAGGCTATTTCAGTGGAGAGTTATGACTAACCGAGCCATTCACAGCCATACAGCTCCACTCTCATGCACACAATCATGGAGTGGTCGGTGACAGGCATGAAGCGAACATAGCGAGCGATGATGGGAGGCTCCAGATCCTTCAGGACCACATCGTATGCGTTCCTGTTGCCCTCAATGACCTGCCACAGGAGAGCCAGCGAGAGGTGGTGAGATATGCCATGACCGGGAGACAAACAGTGTGAAGGAGCATGGTGTAAACATGACTTCCTTTTCATCCGGGGAGCATATGTTTCTGTGAAGGCTTAAGACTCAGATGTAGCACGTTCTTTAGGGATGTTTGGACACGGTTGAAAATTGGGTGGAAACCAGCTTTCCAGTAACTGCTAACCTGACTTCAAACTAAAGCAAAATGAAAAAAAAATAAATAAAAAAAAGTAATAAAAATGCCCGAATGGACAAAAGTGTAAAACAAAAAAAACTTTTAGGGCCTGAATGAAAAACGTTATAAAATAGTTCTAACAGTTATGTCTTGTTTTAATCTTTTGAGTTTAGATTTAATCATTTGTAGAAAAAGCAAAAACTAAAAGCTTTCATAAGAAAAAGAATCATTGAAAAATTAGAATAGTGGAAACTTTAAACCTAATAATGCAGATTAACAAACTGTTTAAGGTCATAATGTACATCCTGTACAGTCATGTCAGTTTTTATGTCTTATCAAACAGAACTGGGGGCATCACGATTAATTAAAGAATATTAAGTGAGTTTTTTTTTTAAAGTTGCATTAAACCAGTGGTGGAGCAAGAACATTTTAGATGAGAAGGCAGGAGGGGGGCAGCAGACTTTGAAAATTTGGCAAATTAGGTGGTTTATTTTAATTTGTCATAATTTAATTTATTGTAATGTTAATTTGATGTTATTTTAATTTTATTTCTAACTTTTCCAATCCTTGAAGAAGTTTGTATTAATGATTTATTATTTTTTTCTCAATAATGACACTAATATTGGCAAAAGAAATTGTCCCCCTTTTGTGTCCCCCACCCCTCCCGTAGCTCCGCCCCTGCGTTGATCTCATTTTTCATCTTAAAATTAGAACACTCTGGAACTGATGTTTTGTTTTCGAGATTGAAAAAAGTAACTCATGGTGGCATACACGTAAAGATTGGAAATCTGCTAAAATAATAATAATAACAAAAAAAATTCACAAAGCCACTTTTTCACGGTTTTGATCTTTTACTGTGCCACAATGTCACAAATTTAAATCAAAAATACCTCAAATAGAAGCTTTCCATAGCAAATATTAGGTTTGTACGAAAATAGATTAACTAAATTAAGCTAAAAAGATGGCACTAATGAGAATACTCATAAAAGCCTGTTCATTTCTCCTTTATGAGAGGAGCAGCAGAGCTGGTTGTTTGGAAAAGGCCAATAAAGGATTTGCTAAAAACTGTTTTGCTAACAACGTGAATAGTGGAGTATGGAATATATGTATGCTGCAAGTCAAATGTGACTGGAAAGTTTTCATTTAACCCTTTCATACCAGGGCTCCATGTTTATGTTCTACGATTAACTGTAATATTTTCAATTGTTAACGCAATCTGGCAGTCTCTGAAAAGGAAAAGCTGATCGTAGAACTGCTGACATTGAAATGTTGATTATGTTAATGAATAAAAAAGTTAAAGATATTGTGTTAAAACGTCACCGTCACTACCTCGGGTGTTAAACGATTAAACAGATGATCTTTAGCATTTAGAACTCATTGTTTACATCAGATACTTTCCTGACTCTGCTTAATTCTGAAATCAAAGCCAGGAAAGTTAGTTGTGTTATCACTTAGTAATAGGGGTAATAGGGGTGTAATGATTCATTTTAACAACGATTGGATTCATATCATCATTTTTGGTTGACAATGCAATTTATAGTCAATATTTTTTTAACCAAATATCACCAGCGGGACTCAGAGATAAATATCTGGTACTGAACAGTGCAGGTGAAGTTTTCCAGATTCCTCGTATTTTTTGCAAGATAATCAATTGTAAATTAAATATGTGTAGAATTAATGCCAAATCTGTTCACATTCTAGTTTTATAAAAGTTTCGTCCACTGTTGTTTTTCCACATCAAAATAATACAAAAAGAACATTATTAGAACATTCTGTCACACTGTAAGGTCACACGTCTTTGCAAAATTCAGTGTTTCCACACATTGGATTGTAATGATGGTTGATCATTTTTTGCTGCCATCACGTGTTGTTCGGTGTGATGGTACTTGGTTGTTTTGTTGTAAAATAAACCAACCGTGTCTCAATCCAAATGGTATTTTCCAATATTGATTATAATCCATTTATTTCATTTTGAAACAATTTTAAATTATATAGACAAATTCAATTGATAACTTCCTGAAGACAGATCAATCTGGTTGGAATTTAAATCGCTTCATTGATTAATTGTTACACACCAACTGAGTAAAATTGAATAAACTTTAATTAATTTTAAAATATTTTTTTCATTTTAAAGCTATGAACTCTAGCAAGATCAGGCTTAAAAATAAAGTGTAAGTGATTGATTGTTCTGCTTCTTTTTTACTAAAATTGTTTTGACTCGAGTTTTATTTCTTAACATTCCTCACATGTAAAATCAATGATTTAAAATATGTCGTTGGAAAAAGTTGAAAAACAGATTGTGTAAAATAGTTCTGAAATGCACATTTAAATTGTTCCTATTGTTCCATTTTTCTCTTATTTTCAACCAAATGTGTCTGAAACCAGGAAATCAGAATCTCTAGAAACAGCTTGGTTATGAAGTGTGGGACACCTAAAACTGTGATGTGCTCACCTGCTGCCCCTTCCTGTCCTGCCAGCTCACCCAGTTGCTGCCATCGCGGCTGTACTTGATCCTGTACCTTTGAGCGAACTCGTTCCCCATGCCGTCGGCGTGGCGACCTTGGGTCCCCACCAGCGTGATGAAGTGCAACGATCGCAGGTCCACCTGGAGATACTCTTTGAGGCCATGCGGCTCAGACATGATGTCAGGACACCAGGCCCCATCCCCGCCGCCAATGTCAAGTCTAAAAAAAAAAAGAGGCAGAAACAGTGAAAGGAAGGTTCAGGTAGACTTATCTGACCACATAGAAAAAACGGAAAAATGGAATAAAAGTTGCCTTCCAAATTTTGCTGCAGTGGACTCAGACCAGTAGCTGGAGGCAGAGATGTCCTCATCTTGAATCTGGCCTCCCGTCATTCCAAGAGGATAGCGACACACTTCTGGAAAACATGAGGCCACACTCATCCACAAGTGTGTTTGTGCACGTGAGCGGGACATAGTAAATGCTTTCACATGCCACCTTTTTTTTTCTTTCATATTTTTGAGGGCAAAGTGGTAGAATCTGCCTCCTCCCTCCCTCCCTCCCTGAGCCCTCTCTTCCTGCAGCCCTGCAAGGCCTCCAAAGCCAAACAGAGGCATCACTGTGTGGGTGCCAGTCTAAGCAAAATGAAAAGGGAGTGTCCAGCAGGCTGCTCAGTTTTTTTTGCATTTGACTATTTTTTTGCGACACAAATGTGAGCGAAACCTGTTGGAGGTCAGACCAAATTCTGACTTGGCTTAAGAGAAGTTTTGTTTTACTCTGAAACCCTTTTAATGTGTGTTTTTTTTTTTTGTTAGTTTTAGATTAAACCTCTCACAATTTGCTTCAAATGTATCTCTGCAAAGCTTTTGTGAAAATGTTTTTGCAGATCAAGTGAGTTTATCTGCGTGAAGGAATTTCTGCCTTTCCCCTCCTACAAATACCCCCTGCCCGTGAAAGCTCTTCTTGTCCCGTGTTTGCTTTTTGACCATTAGGTAAACCACATACACACTCACAGGCACTCACACATACATTACATTCATGCACTCCAAGCCCACCCACCTAAACATGCACCCCTCCATCCACTTCATCAGCATTTCCAGTTCTCCCCAAAAGTTTTAAAAGACATTTTTTTCTGTTTCTTCGTGTAAAAAAAAACCCCACAAAAATTCAACCTAAAGCTAATTTCAGCTCAAGAGAAGAACAAGGAAATTTTTTAGAAAAATTGTCTACCTGGGTTGACTTGAGCTTTCACAGTTGCCACCAACAGAACAAAAAGTCGGATCACATTAAACTCCATGATCTTCGTCTCTCCTAAAAGATGAGAAATAGAGAGAATCAGCAGAAAAAAACTCACTGAGGTTCAGTGGAATTATGTAACAAAATCCTGCAAAAAGAAACTTTTTAAATCAAATCTAAAGTATTAACAAACTTTTCCTCTGCAGGATTAATAAGCAGATAAAAAAATTGAAAACAAATCAATGTTTTATTTGAACTTTAACAGATTTAGCATAAAGAATTTAGATTTAAAGGTCAAAATCTCCCTGAATAATATATTTCACATTTTCTAGCTACTATAAGAAAAGGATTTGATTAATTTAATGTACTTGTGCCATAAAGTAAAAATGGCTCCTGCTAAAAAACCGTCATGTGTATAATTAAAACTGAGGTTCAAACAAATGTATGATAATATTTGAATTTGAAAGGACATTTCAATAAAAATGAGGATTACACTCACGTCTAAAAGTTTTTCTCTCTTCTTGTGATCATTTGTGGCCGGGAATATTCCACGTCTTCTGGGAGCTGATGACTGCAGCAGCACCACAGTCTGACCTCTTCTTTGGAAGGAATTCCTCTGATCGGAAAGGAAAGACGGAGAAAGAGAAGAAGAGGGAGTGAGGAAATGTAGGCTGATGTAACAGCCCCCTTGGCTTAAGGACTGAGGAAAAAAGGAAAAAAAGTGGGATTTTTTTTACCTGACACACAACACTTTTAGTGACAGAAAAAACACACAAAAAAAAGAATCCCAGATTATTTAAATTGGAATTTTGTTAATTCAATTACAGCTTGTTGATTTTTCAACATGTTTCAAAAACTGGGACTAATGTGACTCTATAAATTTAAGAAAAAAAGCTGTTTCAGTATAGTTAAAAGTGAAGTGAGACCATGTTTTAAGGGTTTGCTGGAGATTTGCAGTCATACCTGCAAAACAATCAGAAAAACAAACTCTGGCTCTGGTTAAATCTCCTGAATCCAGTCTCTGCTGTTTGCTCCCAGAAGCCCCAGTTACTTGAACAAATACCAAAAGGTTCAATTGTGCACGGTCCTACATAGCAGTCATTTCGTACTTTTCAAGATCCATTCTAATACACACACACATTCATGCACCTGGGATTCAGTATCTTGTCCTAAGACACTTCAACTGATGGATGTGGGGTACACCAGCCTCCAGAGAGGGACTGAACCTGGAACCTTGCTCCAGGTAAAACAGTTTTAAAGGTTATCTTTATGTTCATTCATTTAAAAGAAAAACATAACAAAATAAGAAAAAATATCTGAGAGAAAAGAATGTCATAGAGGTTTTGACTGCAGGCTGTACCTACAGGTAGGTTTATTTTAGGACTATAGTTTGACTTTTAACATGGGAAGCAACAGAAAACTACTATTTTAAAATCTGCCTCTACTGGTCATTTTAGGAACTGCAACTTTTTTGGAAGCAACTTGATGTGGGGAGAAACAGAGAAAAGATGCAGCAAAAAATAGGCCAATAAACTTCTAATGAAAATGAGTAGAAAATAAAGCTCACTATGAAAAAAGAGAGAAAGCACGGGGGGGGTACTTTTTAATTTGCACAATGTGGTCAACAATGTTTCAAGATTAAAGTTCAGTGATGGCATTTTTCATTTTTTTCTCTCTTAAAGGGGCCCTACCATGATTTTCTTAAGCCTGTCAGAGTAATCTATATCCATATATATGATCATATATTACATTTGGACCAC
Organism: Oryzias javanicus; assembly: GCA_003999625.1. NCBI lineage: Eukaryota > Metazoa > Chordata > Actinopteri > Beloniformes > Adrianichthyidae > Oryzias > Oryzias javanicus. The sequence goes on from CM012453.1 coordinate 17,796,049, forward strand.
ACTGAGAAACAAATTATTTATGAAATATTACAAATATTGCATTTCTCCCACAAAAAGAATCCAAAATTCTTCAAAGATGGATGTACATAAGATATATCTGCCTTTAGTAGGCCTGGCCATCGCTACACTGCTTCATAACACACACAACACACACAACACCCGGTCCTGCACAGTTGTGCCAAACCAGGGGTTGGGGAGGGGGGCGGGGTCTTAAAGGTGTAAAGTAACAAACACCGGTTTGAGCTGGAATTTAGTGAAGACAGGATACAACTGGAAGATATACGATATTCTGAATCTAAGATGAAAGATTTTGCAATCATTGCCAGCTCAGTGGAGAAACTGAGAGTTGCGTTACACTGGGGGCCGGAGCTGTCAGAGCAGACTCTTCCTGGAGGGAGCTGTTGGCATCGATCTTACATTAGCACGTTTCCAACCGCTCGTTTTCGTGGGTATGGGAGGGGCTGCTGCAGACGGCGCAGGTTTTTAAGGGATTACTCTTAAAAGCATGAACAGATCAAAATAGCACTTTGGGGTTTATTTTAGTGAGGAATGAACAGTAAAATGCATTTAAAACCTCAAAAAGTAGAATTTTCATGGTAGGGCCCCTTTAAATGAATCAAATTTGTTTAATGGCTTTAGTCTGAATGCACCAAAAGACTCATCTGACCCTGTGTGACTTTAAAATAATGTTGATTGTGATGTGGAGCATTAAAATCCTGAAGAGAGAGTGATCTCATGGTTTTCGTTCTAAAACCATGAATTCATGAATAGAAAAAAGTAACAAAGTTGAACCTAACGAGAAGAAGACCGTATTAACTAAGTTTTCATTACAAGCAGTTGTTCCACTGCAAATATTTGGTAAAAGTGCACCTTCTTTAAAGTGGAACAGGTAATCTTTCAAGTCAAAATATGATGAATTGGTCAAGTTTTTGCATATCTTCAAGCTTTCTGCAGAAAGTGAATGCTCCGTCAGGCAAATTTTTTTTTCATGAGTTTCTGATTCTGCATCACTTTTAGGAAGTACATTTCATTTTTACGTCATCATGCGTATGTAATAACTCAGATGGCAACGCGCAGTACTGGTTTCCCAGGAGGTGCAAGAGCTTACTCAAGTGTGGGTCCTTTGACAAGACCCTCCTATTGGTTGATATGTAACCACAAGGGGACCTAAGTCTGGCTCTCCCTGTGCCGGTCTCCAGCCTGGATAAAATACAGGCTTATGTCAAGAAGAAAACTGTCTTCCAAACCAAGTGTGCTGATCAGTTAAAACTGATTTTTTGTGGCAACTCCTGACGGGATGTGCAGAACGGCAAATGACAACATCATCACGCCTCCCATAGTGATTCAGCCACCCTGCTCATCTAATCATGCAAATGGTTAAAAAATGTCCCTGCATTCTAAAAGAGGATTTTTTTTTAATGAAATGCTTTTATAAAAAAATGGGCTTTTATTTGTTGGAGAGAAATACATTTGTAAATGGGAAACATTTACATGTTTAGACTTTTAAAAAAGTTTAGTTTCATATTTATTCTGTGATGTTATTACAGTAATAAAATACCAAAACATGTATTTTTAACCACATTAAAAGGGAAGACTTATAGCCTTATACATTAATGCTGAAATCCTACAAAATGATTTTAGGAAAAGTTTGTACTTTTCCAAAATTGGATTATTATTATTACTATTATTATTGGATTATAGTTAGTAGGAGATGTGTCTTTATTCCAAATAACATAAAGAAGTCCACGCTTTTCATTACAGTGTCTTACTCAGTACACAAATTGAAAAAACAGCATGTATGGAAACAGCGTTGAGTCCAGAAAGGTTCTTTTTGGATTTTTTATACTGTTACTGATTTAGATTAAATTTTGATATAGATTAAATATCTGGTATGGACAAACGGGAAGAATACAGACAGGAAACACATTTTCAGAAACTAAATGACAAAAGGAAACTACAAAATAAAACAGGAAGTGAAGCTGAAAGAGCATTTGTTTCATGGACACGGATAATTTATAACACCAAAAACTAGGGGTGTAAGAAAATATTGGTTTAGTTAAATATCGTGATACTTCCTTTGGCGATACTTGTAATGATTTAAAATGCTGCCAAGATGATATTTAGTTAATTATTTATTTTAGTTCAGCGACTTACTTTTGTTTTCCACTTAAACCCTAATCATTGGGTTTTGTTTGGCGTTATGATCATCAAATAAAACGTATTTTACCATCTTGTTAATGTGAGAAGTGTATTAATATTCAGACAAATGTCATGATTCTGTGCTTAGGTTTTGTCATCTTCTGTTTTCCCTGTCAGTTTCACCATGTTCAGGTTAACCATCCACAGCTGTTTTCATTTAGTTAATCAACCTCAGTGTATTTAAGTGTCTGGTTTTCAGTTCTCATTGTCAGGTCATCTGCTCATCCATGTTCTGGCATGTCTCCTGGTTTTGTCTCCTGGTTTTGTCTCCTGGTTTTGTCTCCTGGTTTTGTCTCCTGGTTTTGTCTCCTGGTTTTGTCTCCTGGTTTTGTCTCCTGGTTTTGTCTCCTGGTTTTTGTGTCTCCTGGTTTTGTCTCCTGGTTTTTGTCCTGTTTAAGTTGTTTTAGTAAACTTTTATGTTTCTGCCACCAAGTCTGGTCTCCTGCATTTGGGTCCTCCACCACAATCCCTGACAACAAAGTCTTTTTCTTTATCGTCACCTTTAAAAAAACAGTAAGTATTGTCTAATTTGCTGTCTTGGGATATAGCGGGATACGTATCGCATTGTGACACGTTTATCGTGATAGGCATCGTATTGTCAGACTCGAAGAGGAAGACTTATTGGAGAATTTTTGGAAGCAGAGCTTCAAACTACCAAAGAACACAAGAGAAGATTAAAATATGAATTGCAAATGACAATTCTTTGTGATTAAACAAATAAAAGTAGAGATTGAATGCTGGAGGCCTCACTGTTTATGTTAGCAGCTGCACTGGTGAAGCTTCTGGGTGTCACAGCTAAATGTAGATGAATTTAGGCTGAAAATATTCATATCTCCCAGCTTATCTACCAATATCAAACTCTGTCGCTGACAGTGACCCTACGCTTAATGGGAGTTGGCCCTTTATAATGAGCACATCTGGTGAAGCTCTAATCATCACAGAGAGCGTTTGTCGTCACAGAGGACCTTCTGCATGCCCACGTCTCCTTTCCTCAAGCATGAAAACATTTGGAAAAGGTCACTGCAAGAGCTGCTTATTGTTACGTTTGAAGCCTGTTTTAGCTTAGATTATCCTTGGACACATTTTTGCCTTTTTTATAAGCTCCAGTGCATAGTCTGTACACGTCACGTGACCCGGTGGCATTTCAAAAAGGGCATTTAACGCTGGGAAAAAAAAAAAAAAAACTCATCCAAGTAAGCGTGCTTTCATTTTTAGCTCTGCACTCCTCAACAGACATAACCTTGGAGAGAAAGAGATGCACAAAGGTGAGGAGCTCTGGGGGAACGGGGGAAAGAGGAAGAGAACAAGAGACTGATCAATTTTGGAAAGCACTCAAAGACACCTTTTCTATTCCTCCAGCGGCTCAGAGCAAGAATTAGCTTACAGTCAGCATTACGGAGCTGCTGTGCTGCAATCCCTCTCTGAATTCATAATTAGGGACTTTCAGGAATGTAATTTAGGAGTGACACAGCAGTTCATCACTTCACATCACAACACAACAATCTAGAGATTCCTCTGTAATTTAAAAAGAATGTTAGGAAATACAGACATTACTGGAAATTAAACAGTTTATTTCTAACCCTATATGAACTTATGAAGAAAATAAGTAATTTTCGCACAAAATAGCAAACTCTCAAACATGTTTAGAGCTCGTAAAAGATCAAGAAAAATTTTTTCAAGTGAAATGTTGCCCCAAAACTGCATTGCGATTTTGCTGATGTGATCTGAATTTAACATAGAGATTTTTGTTTTTGTTTAATAACTGGTTAAAGATCCACTTCGATAAAAATCTTGTTTTGTTGTTCTAGCATTTTTCTCATGATGGAGGACACATATAAAATCATTTAAGATTAAATCTGCATTCACTGTGATGGATCAGGCCCCAGCAACTGCAATGGGCAGGACCAATTCTCTCTGCTCTGCTCCAATTCTGATGCATCCGCAGGCACACAAAGGGGAATTTTTATTGAGCTACTGCTGCATGTTTTTGATATTTGCTAAAACTGTATAATCATAATTATGAGACCTCTGGGAGTGATTTTATAAAAGAAAAAATATATAATTGGAGTGGGACTCATGTTCCCATCAGCCCCAGCTGCACTTTGTTATTGATTGTTTAGATTATTCCAAATATTGCTCATAAACTTTGCTTTTTATTTTAGCACTTTGAAGTTTTAATGGTAAATGGCATATACTTGTATAGCGCTTTCTACCCTCCTTCGAGGGCCCAAAGCGCTTCACATTCACAGACCCATTCACCCATTCACACACTGGTGGTGGCTCCGCTGCCGAACACTGGCGCCAACCTCCCACCAGAGGCAATTTAGGGTTCAGTGTCTTGCCCAAGGACACTTCGACACATGGGCTGGCAGGGAATCGAACCCACTATCCTCCGATCATGAGACGACTGCCCTACCACTGCACCACGGCAGCCCATCAATGGTAAAATAAATTACTAATTTCACATAAATTTTGGAAATACTGTGCAATCTTATCTAAGTCAAAGAGAAAAACTGTGAAGGATCCCACATTTGCTTTGTGAGAATCATTTATCATCGTTGGATGATTTAATAAGGGAGTTAATAGGGTCATTGTTGCCATGAGAAGCTTCACTTTAGATTTCAACTCAATTAATTTATTTTAAATCTATTTTATTTAAATTAATTTAATTCAATTTAAGATGGGTTTATTTAAATTTTGATTTACTTAATTTTAATTTAATTTAATTCAGTTTTATTTATTTTTTGTTTTTTTTCTGCTTTTCTATTCAAATCAATGGGAAAAAAGAAAATAAACAAGATTGGGAGATCTTTACTTGCATAATTCAAATACTGGTACAGAAAGCCACCTCCAGAACATTAGAATAAGTCAAGTTTTATTTGAATTAGATAAAATATATCTTCAAAACAACCACACAAAAACTGAGTGAATCTAAGCAACAGAAAAGAAAAAAAACACAGAGAACAAAAAAATCTGACAAGAGCAAAAAAGTGGAACAAACACTTTAGACTGCAGCCTTCAACAACCCCAGCTTGAAGGGCCTTGAGGCTTTACACCAAGAATGTTTACATTCTGTTTGTAAAATATCTAATTTTCTTTAATGGGGCAAATTTTTTTTTTTTACTTTTTACAAAAGTTAGTCTATACAGACCCATTAAACTGTTCTTAATTTTTGCATTTTCTTCAATTATTTTCTAATGGACATTTGTTTAAAAGAATAAATAAAAGTTGATAATTGATTTTTCATTAAAAGAATGTAATTAAAAGGCCCCCAAAATGTGCTAGTCTTTAATACAGTTTGTTATTTCCAAAATTTAACATAAAAATAGCATTACAACATAGCTTATGGATCTCATTTTGACACTATCACCTGCAATTAAAAAAAGGTTTGTTCTTTTTAGCATTTCCTCATGAGTTTCCATCAAAACAAAAAGTGATCTTTTGCATCTTTTCACAGTAAATGAAAACTGTTTTTTACATAAAGACATAGTGGTGATTTTTATTGTCTTTGCAACTGGAAAATCTTAGTCTTAGCAGATGGTTCTTCTGCATCAAATTGAGTGCAAACTATAACAGTGTTGTGTGGCAGACAATTATTCTGTAAACTTTTGAACAACTTCTACATGCACAAGACGGTAAATAACACACAGAAGAAAGGGGAACTCTTAAAGCGGCCTCTTTAAAAACATATCAGCTGTGAAGGTGTGTCTCGCTAACATCTGCATATGATTTTTTTTTTTTTTAGTCCATTTAAGGTCTGTGTGATGAGAGTCAGGCGCTACACTAAACAGCCATCTCATCCCCTAAACAGTCCGGCAGGTTCTCTGCATTCAGCACGTTCAAGAGGCGCCCGGATGCTTCGGCTCCAGATCCCTCCCCCTGCCCCCAGCTGTCCCGGTCGTCACTCTCATCCGTGTTGGATTCATACTCTGATCCGATCCCTGATTCCCTGAATCGAAGAAGCTCCAGCGCCCCTAGAATCTGCTCCCCCAGCGGGGAGCTGTCATCACTGGGAGTCTCCCCCGTGTCCTGGATTTCCTGCCCGGGCGTCGAGAAGCGAAAACACTCCAATCGAACTCCGCTGCCGCTCAGCCCCAGAGGAACGCCGTCCGTGCTCGCGGTGCCTGGAGAGCAGGGCCCCGGCGGAGCCGAGAGCCAAGCAAGATCACCAGGCTGGAGCTGAGTTCCTAATGGAGCTAGAGATGAAGAAGGGGTGAGGGGAGTGCAGGACATGCTGGGGGGTTTGGCACGGAACGTTATCTCCAGAAGACTGTCCTGGGACCCCACTGAGGAAGAGCAAAGATGAGATTATGCGAAAGAGTTAGAAAAGAATAGAACAGACAGAAGCGAGAGGATGGGATGAGGGCTGGTGACAGGACTCCATGCATCATGACTGCATGAAGCTGTAAGGCTGACAGGACAGTGATCAGTACCGCAGACTCTGAGAGCGGCCATGGGACAATCATTACCTCAAGTGGATTTAGAAAAAGAAGAAAAGAAGTGAAAAAAGAAACGAAGAGGCTAAAATAAAACCAAAACAGGGCAAAAATGATGACAGTATATTTTAAAACCAAAATATTTACATATAATGATGAAACCCAAACTTACTAGATGTCAACTGGCCTGAAGACTTGAGCTCGAGCTCCTGGATCTGTTTGACCAAAAGGGAAATGTGCTGCAGCAGGTCCGTGTTCTGCTGCAGGAGCCGCTGGACTCTAGCCTGGGCTTCAGTCCGTGCACACATCTCCACCGACAGCTGCTCCTGCAGCACGTGCACCTGAACGGTACAAACTTAGGTTGTAAGCTTGATGAAACTCCATAGCATAATTTTAGAAAAACTAGAAGTTGTGGTCCAAGATGGTTAAGATTTTTTTCTTAGCTTTTAACACTGTTTATCTCAATTTTTGTAGGAGGAAGTTAAGAAAAATTCTGAACGAGACTTTAAAGTAAAAGACTTAGTTTGCCTGTGCTGAAGCCGCCAGCGCTTGCTGTTCTTGCTGCTGCAGTTGTTTCTGGAGAAGCTGGACCTGATGCTCTGCTGAGCAGGAAGCCTCTGCACCAGGAGCAGAGGCTCCGAGGGTAGGAGAGCTCAGCAGGAGAGAGGGGTCATTGCACACCTGTACAGGTGACAGGATACATGAGCTACAGAGAACCAAACAATCTACTTCTGATAATCCTCGTCAAGCCTTAAGACATCTTGATGTTTAGGCCACCCAGTAAAGACATCATTACATTTAATAGTTACAACAATGTTATTCCAGTAAAAGTAAAAATTGTCTTTATTGTAACTTAATGTGTCATGATGATTCAGTGCAGTACTATAGCAGAATCTTTTTTTTTTTGTACTCTGCTTTAAAATGCTGCAGAATGCCAACAGCCTGTCCAAGACCCACTAAAACAGAAGAAGAAAACGTTTTGTTTTAAAACCAGTAGAGCAAAACATCAATCAAACATATAGGCATTTCTTAAGTTGGGGTGTTGAAAATGACATTTTAAGATAAAAAAAGCTGCTTTGCCCCTTAACGCCTAATTCTTTTTCCAGATATGAAAAAACAAATAATTTATGTTCCTGGTTTTTAGAAGATGATAGTTTTAGGTAATTTTAGAATCAAAATGGTTTGTTGAATGTTTGCAACAATGTGTATTAAGGGGTTTATTGACAAAAATGACTCATATCGTCTGAACAACAAGGAGAAAATGCAGATTTGATGCAGATAAAGTTGAAAGACCTCCAGCTGCTGTTATATATATATATATATATATATATATTATATAAAATAAATGCAGAAATTACATATTTGTCAATGTTTCCACAGTAGACACAAATACAGAAAAACATTGGAAACATCTAAACTTTATCTCAATCGTGAAACAGTGGAGGGGGTATAATGATTTGGGACTGCTTTATTGCCTTAAGGTCTGGACTAAATGTCTTTGATTTTGTAAAGATGTTTTCCTGGATGGAGGATGCAACAAGATAGAGACCCAAAGCAAAGAGGTGAATCAACAACAGAATAGGTTCACAGGAAGAAAAGACAAGCAGCTTCTGGAGTCATTCAATCACATCTTAACCCACTAGAGAAACTCTAGCGTGACCTCGAGAAAGTGCAAACATCCTGGAATAAAAAGCAATGAAAGAGCTTTATAAAGAATAACGACCCAACATTATTTCAGAATTTTGTGCAGATCTGAACAATGTTTGGTTGAGGTTATTGCTGTCAGAGAAGGATCAGCAGTTATAAAACTCAAAGGTTTATATGTGTTTTTTGTGACTTAGAAGGAAATCGAAACTTGTGTTAAGTCCAGTAGATTCAGAAATTGAGGAAATCTCAAATGTGATTGCCTCCCCACAACAAGATCAACATATCTTATAAATATGGCAAACAATTATTAGAGTGTGAAGGACATGTTGTGGAGGTGAGATCAATATCCATGTATTTCACTTTGATGGAAGGTTGACCTTCTCAGTGAGATGTCTGGCTAAAAAAAGTCAGCTAAATTCTTTACTTTCTCTCCAGATTAATATTCAGTTAAACAAATGACCTTCTCACGATTCCAAAATAAAACACTTATCTGTCTGATGTCATCAAGCCGCTGCTGGTTCAAAAACAGAAATAAAAAGAACATTCAGACAGCTGCTTGCTCTGCGTCGCGGGATCGGCTAAAACCTCGCTGTGGTTTTATCAATAAATCATATGATCCCATCAATAATGAAAAGACCTTGTAGAACATTTCTTCACAGACAAGTCTCACAGGTTGTTTGATGAGCTGCACCAACCCACTGCTGTTTAGCGAACATCGTTAGAATTTTAACTAAACTAATCTTTCGGAAGTGAGCATTTTTGAGTCTGGATCATTCATTTGCAATTATATTTACTGCTAAATGTCAGTTGTGGAATATGTATATTCTACAAAGATGTGATTTTGTGTCAGAAGTTATCATAAAATACATTTATTTATATTTCATTCATGCTTTTTAATTTTTTGAATCTTTTTCAACAATGCCTGAAGGCAAATCAAATGTTTAAAGTGAGACATATTTATTTTATGAAGCAGTAGTTTTGATAGGAACACTGTCTTCTTAAATGTTAAACAGGATGATGTTTCAAACTGTGCAGCATCCCATTTGTTTCTCAGGAATTCAAATAGGAACTGAAAGGGGAAGAAGCTGTTTTTTTTTTTATTTAAAGGAAATGTAATGAAATTCTTGTCTGACAGGATTCAAGCTTCTCTGCCACTGAGTCTTCTTTAATATCATGATTCTCCAAGTGTTTTAAGTTAGAAAAAGTTTCCACTCTTGTGATTGGATGCAGTAAGTTGTTTTACACTTTCTTGCTGAAAACAAGGCCTCCAAGATAGTTGCCTAAATAACATTTAACCTTATGAAATGTGTTAAAAAATAGAAAATAATTTGCTTATTAAATCTGATTTTGGATTTAAAAACTAGATATTTTAGCTTTCACCTTGAGCACAGGGCCGTTCCTGACATGATCAAGGACAGATTACTACCTTTCCATCAGAACCAAGCGTCTCATCCTTTCTGTTCCTCTCAAGGTCCGATGAGGAGACGTACTCGATGCTCTCCTCCGTGGTGCCTTCAAGGTCTGTCTCGTCTGACAGTGCAAGCCTCTTTTTTGCTGAAGAAGAGACAAGAGATTTTGATTTGGTGTTTTTTCATCCACCGGTGGTGACAGTTGACTCCCACACATGAGCTGCTGCTCAAAGATGCTGCAAAAAACCCCAAAACAATATAATTTGCAGTTTCAACACATTAAAAGAAAACAACAGTCGGAGGATAAAAACATATTATTTTAGAAAGCTGTGCTTAGTTATTTGTATTCCTGAAAGTTCCTTTTGTTTTTTTATGCTTTTTTTGTGTGAGATCGAGCAGCAGTTACAGGGGAGGGAAGCCTGCAGAGTCAGAGGACTGTTGTGTTAAAAGTCAGACGGAACAGAAGGGGGAGAAAAATGAAGGCAGGAAAGTTTTGCAAATTTAATAAAAAAATGTGTGAGTCACCTGGCGATGCCTCTGGCTCCTTCCCCTCCTCATCCTCCTGCTCATCGCTTTTCTGCTGCAAGGTCATCTGGTGACACACATCAAACGCCTGACCCACGGTGCGCACAATCCTCATGGCCTGAGACTAGGGGACATACACACAGAGATGAAGGGAGAAGGGAGCGGTGAAGCGTGTAGCGCATATTTTGGAGGAAAGAAAAAATGATGGGGCACAGCAGGGGGACAAATTGAGCCACAGTGTACCAGACATTTGTGCACAGCCAAAAGGAAAGAGAAAAAGAACATGAATGGAGTTGAATTGGATGAGAAGAACCTCTGTTTCACGACTGTTTTAATCCAAATTTAATTGGAAATAGTTTTATTATAAAAATCTCTCTCATTCATCCAGATTCCACAAAGTAGAAAGTAAAAGGACAGCTAATGGACTTGGTTTGTCTTTATTGCAGAAGATGTGTCTCATAGGCTTACATTAAAAACAGATGATGCAATATATATATGATATATATATGGTGCTCTATGTGGTCCTTATCCATGAGAAATTCATTTGCCCACATGGCAGCACATCAAAGCCAGACTAAGATGCAGAACAAGAGCCTTTGTAACATGGCCATGAATTTTGGTTCACATCAAAACTCCACTTTTTGTGAGCGAGCAATTTTTATTTGATGAAAAAAGACAGAAAGCTTTACAGCAAAAAAAATAGCTTTCAGAAATATATTGTTTTAGCTTTAAAGACTCGCTCTAATGAAAACTTTGCTTTTGGTGTTTTTAACATGTATTTTCTTTTACTGATTGTTGGCGTTTATAAAAAATTTTAGAGGAAAACTGCATTTTTTAGTTTTTTTTAAATTTTGATTTAAATTGTGATGAATCAGGAGTAGAATCTGTGGTTTGAACAAGCTGATATTTGTGAAGCAGCAACTGCCATGAGTGGGGCAAAGTCTCCTTTCTCCGTTCCAATTCTGATGCTTCCACTTGCAAACAAATAGATCCATTATCATCTTTATTTTCCTCATCTGAACTGTAATCTGATTTAAAACTGTACACAGCATTGAATTTCTGAATTTATGGAAATATCCTAAAAAATCTTGAATTTTCATATCTGAGCCTAAAAATTGTGCTGCTTAAAACTCTATTCAACCAGAGCCGCCTGACAGGTCGGGTTCCTGTGAAGTGGAAGACTTCATGCCTCGTGCCAGTTCCCAAAGTAGGGAAGCCGGCAGGGGTTGAGGACCACCGACCAGTAGCTCTGACCTCCGTGGTAATGAAGACTTTCGAGAGGCTCATGCTACGGTTGCTTCGGCCGCAAGTACAGCAGGCTCTGGACCCGCTTCAGTTCGCCTATCAAGAAAACATTGGGGTGGAGGACGCAGTTTTGTACATGACCCACAAAGTTCAGTCATTTTTAGACTGCCCTGGCTGTTATGTGCGGATTATGTTCTTTGATTTTTCAAGTGCATTTAACACCATTCAGCCACAAATCCTGAGCAGGAAGCTAAGGGAACTGGGTGTGGACTCTGCTTTTATCTCATGGATTGAAAGCTATCTCACAGAGAGGCCCCAGTTTGTCAGGTTGGGAAACGTGGTGTCTAATACTGTACTGACTAACATTGGAGCACCACAGGGAACAGTACTTTCCCCTTTTCTTTTCACTCTGTACACTGCTGACTTTGCACACATGTCCACGTTATGCCATATGCAAAAGTACTCTGATGATACAGCTGTTGTGGCGTGTGTAAAGGATGAGGATGAGGGGGAGTACAGAAGGGTCATCACTGATTTTATCAGCTGGAGCAAATGTAATGGACTCCTTTTAAACACAACCAAGACAAAGGAGATGATTCTGGATTTTAGCAGAAAGGACAGGAAACTTCAGCCTGTAAAAATTGATGGCAGTTCCATTGAGATTGTTCCCTCTTTTAAATACCTTGGGGTTCATCTGGACAACAAGCTTGACTGGTCTGTACAGGCAAATGCCTCTTTTAAAAAGGGTCAGAGCAGACTCTTTTTTTTAAGAAGGCTCAAATCTTTTAACGTCTGTAATAAGATTCTTCAAATGTTTTATCAGTCAGTCGTTGTCAGTGCAGTGTTTTATGGTGTGGTCTGTTGGGGCAGCAGCATCTCGGCGAAGGACACCAATCGCCTACAAAAACTATTGGACAAATGTGCGTCAGTGTTGGGCGAAGGGGTCCATTCTGTGGGGACTGTGGTGGAGAGAAAAATCAGCAGAATGCTAGACGCCATTCTGAAAAACAAAAGAAACCCACTGCACATGACCCTGGCCTCTCAGAGAAGCAGTCGCAGTCAGAGGTTCATCTCACTGCGCTGCAGAACAGAGAGGTTCAGGAGGTCTTTCATCCCGACTGCCATGAGGTTTTATAACAGGCACTGCTGACTGCACATTTTAGTTGCATTTTATTTGCACATTTTATCTATTTATTCTATCATCTCTACTTTTAGGTAATTTTTAGTATTTTTATATATCACACTCCTGTTTTCATTTTATGTCCATATGTTGTTTTTATCTATGTTTTATTTAACTGGTTTGTTCTTATGTCTTTTAGTGTGACTGTTGGTTTGTAAGGATGAGCTACCAGACAGGGAATTTCTCTCCGTAGAGATCAATAAAGTGTCTATCTATCTATCTATCTATCTATCTATCTAAACTTCACCTTGTAGATAAAAATGGGAAACAAACTAAGAAATTGGCATTAAGTTTTGATGTGCATAGTCTTAAAAAGATCTTTAAAAGTCTTAAATTCAACTTGAAGAAATGTGTTGTAAAATTGTGTACAGCTTGAGGTTGTGAGGGGCTGTAAGCTAGTGGGGGAGAGTTTAAACAGATGAATGATAGGAAATTGTAGGACTATGTCGATGCCCAAAGTCCTGGCCACAACTCAGAGGAGAGTTTCTAGTGAGCTTCTGCTGGTCTTAAAAAATGTCACAGGCTTTTTGATTTGGGCTAAAAACTGCAGAATGTTGTTGTTGTTTATCCAAACATGCCAGTTTTACACATAGCTATATGTTATACAATAGAAAACATATAGTTGGAGTGGGACTTAAAGCAAAATTTCAGGCAGAAAACTCCTCAAGAAGAAAGATATATGTACTAACAGAACTGACAGACCAAAAATAACAGTTTTTCTCTTTCAAGTTTGGACCTGCTCTCCACATTTAGCTTAAGTCTTCTTGTTAATCTCAATTTAACACATTTTAAGGGAACATTGTATTTCTTGTTATCACAGCCCTGCATTCAGAAACAAATGCCTTTTTGTACAAACTAACTCAAAATTAGACTTGCATATTTTTTAAAAAGATGATTCCCATTGTATATGAGGGATTTCCTTTTTAAAATCCAATGCCCATGCTGGTTTACGTCACCAAATGCCAGGAAGATGTTTTTCCATTTCACATTTTCTGAAGCAGTCGGCTCTTCTCTGCTCAGTTTGAGTCTATTTTGGTTTTTGTGGAGCCAAAAATGAAAAAAGAAACTTAGAGACAGCTGCAGAAGTCAGGCAAGTAGAGAAATCTGAGAGTTTGAGAAACTGAGCTAATTGGAATAAAAACTGGGAAAAATGAGGCTGAAAAAGCAAGTCGTGTTTAAAATAGTCAACTCCAACAACAATCTAGAAATAAATTAAAAAATGATGTTGTCTGTGATGTGGTTACAGCAATACAAGGCAAAGATTCAGAGAAACTGAAGGAATCTCTGTCTTCAATGTATGATTCTAATGGTTTGAAGACCCTCAGATAGCAATCCAAGATTTTATTTACATTATCTATTAGTCTCAATCCTACACTAAAGTGAAAGCTTCAACAGTTTTTTACACTTATAGTTAGAAGGAAACACTGGCAAAAAAGATAGATTCAAATGATTTTAAAAACTTGAACCAACTTGGTGAGAAAAAATTACATCTCAGAGATTTTCAAGAAAGAAAACGGAGCCAAAGTTGTTTATTAACCTCTTATAGCTAAAACAATATTTGAGCTAACACTTTACAATTAGTCAAAGGGCACCAGTTAGGCAGAATTAACTAAGCAAGTCAATAATTAGCAAATAACATTGTCACTAATGGACCTAATAGTCAAAAAGTTTGTTAATTTGACCTTCAGTGACCTCTGGTCAAACCCAAATAATAAGAAAAAACTTCTCATTGAATTCAACATATTCTGGCCCTTTACTTGTTTACATGTTAAAGACTCACTCCGGTGGTGTTTTTCACATGTTCTTGAGACATTTTTCTAATGATGGAAGACATTAAAACTAAAACTGCATGTCTGAGTATTTCTTTTTGAAATTATTATGAATCAGGAGCAGACGTAAAAAATGCTGATGAGAAAAGTACGCAGATGTGACATGGACTTACATCAGCATCAAAGCTCCCTGCTCTGCTCCATTCCGATGTATTCGCTTTCAGACTAACAGACCCATGTTCGTCTTTGTTTGTCTTCGTCTGAGCTGGCATCTGGCTCAAAACTGTACGGCTGGATATCGCTAATATTGCTCACCATTTTGTTGCACCGTTTATGTTAGGCTGTGGCAGTGAGGGACTGTAAGATAGCTGGACCAATATACAAAGGGATGATGGGAAATAAGGGCAGGCTCACTTAACCCTAACAGTCCTGCCCACAACGTAGAGGTCAATTTTTGATGAACTATGTTCTGGAAATCGACACAGGTTTTATGGTTTATAGGGTAAAACTGGCATAAAAATAATTTTAAAAACTAATGGGAACACTTTGAAAACAGATTAGAAGACTATCAGAGCCAGTCTTTTACAAAGAATATTATTTATGAGTCAAAAAAGTAGAACTCTAGGATTTCCAAGGTTTCTTTATCTTCTCCAGTCCTAATGAACGGCCTACTGACTGTTTCTCGAATCTGCTGGAATCAAGCGTCATCCGCCGTGTCCTCCCTCAGTCTCACTAAAGGTGGTGTGTTTTTTTTCATGCGGAGCACTGGCAGGAGCTGCGTCAAAACAAATTTATTGCAGTCTGGCTCAGGAGGATCCTTCCGCCTCGATGCATTCAGTCAAAACGTGAAGGTAGCTCAAGCTTGAACGTAGTTTAATCAAGTGCAAAAAGCAAATGATGAATGAATAGGATTTCAATAAAAATCAAAGAAAAGTGATTTTTGATTTTGGCAACTCAATCTGCAGGTGACAAAAAAGTGATTGTGTTAATACATAGACATCAAAGTCTTCTTATGATTTTATGGAAAAAAAAAATCCAATCTGCCCCTATCAGCTGATTCATTTCATCCTACCTACTCCACATGTATTCTTTGGAAACCCCAGATAAGGCTCCACACACCCCGAGGAGGCAGGCTGGCTGTGTCCCTGATAATCTGCTGGGTGTTTGATTCGGCCCCGGTGAAAATGTCTTTAAGTGCGGAACGAAAAAGCCCCTTTTATGTTCTCTTCCCACCAGAATGATTAGTATTCATCCTCCCTAAGTCACTGTCAGCCTGGTATCCATGGTGAAGGGATTGGAGTCAACCTCACTTGCGCTCTGGCTTTGTTGTGGAGAAAAAAAAATGGTCTCGACATGATATGCAAATATTTGTTTTCCTATTCGTGTATTCATGCCTAACTGGACCGTTTATCACTGAGAGAAAAAGGAATATAATTATGGTAGTAATACATAATAAAGGTAATGAGGAATTTGTTCAGTTCTAAATAACTGTCCTTTCAGTTTGCAGAAATGCTGTGTCATCACAAAAGGAAACTTGTAAAGTAATTAAAAATAATTTAAAGATATTCAACTAAAATATTAGGAAAACAGTCACAGAAATATGACATTACTATTCTAGAAATACTTCACTGCTTCTGATTTCCACACAGAGCAACAAAAAGAGAAAACCAAAAAAAAAAAAAACCTCCTGAATATTTCAGAACTCCAGCAGCATTTTAATCCCATTTGCACAGCGATATGTGACAGTGTTTTGGTGATATTGGAGGAAACTTTTGGCATCAAACCTTTAGAGGAAATGGATGTCGGGACGGCTCCAACAGGAAATGACACTTCTTGCAGGTTTCTTGAAGAAGAACGACTTATTAATTATGTGCTGTGAGTGCAGATCTGTGGGGGACAGCTGTGGAATGAGATGTTTTAACGCTAACAGCTGGGACAGCTACCAAACAGAAAACCTGACATTTTGAGGAAACAACAGTGATGAGATCTAGAATTTTTGCAAAAATATAAATTTTAACGTTCGATCCTGCAGTGAACAATCTCCCCTTAAAATCTCTGGTGTTGTCAAACATGACTAAGGCATCTGAGAGTATTAAAAGCATGATTTTTGCTTTATGAAGCTTGATAAAAGGGACCAAATTGATTCATTTTCTCACTGTAATACATGTTTTCTGCTTGAAAATAAATATAAAATAATAATTATTTCACCAGAGCATCAAAGCATCAAACTATTTTCTTTTATTTTTTTTTTAACTTTGTGGATTTTCACATTATGAGACATCAGTTTCAGGTATTGGACAAAAAGTAATTCTGGAAAATCTCAAAATAATTGTAACAATTAAAGTGCTTTGGTCGTCAAATAAATGCTATTTCGCTTTTTTCATGATTTCTCTGTTACATATAAAAGCTGTTGATGCACATCTTGCACTTGACAACACTCAAGAAATACCAACAAGTGTTTTAAGACCCACTCCAATGAAAATCATGCTTTTGTTTATTTTAACTTGTTCTTGAGGCACCTTGTGAGGTTCGCTTCTCCCCACTCCTTTTCAAGCAGCCAATAAAGCTCTACTTGACTTTAGTTAATAATCACTAAAGTCAATTAATCAAATGGGTTTTAACTGAGTGTTTGTTTTTTTGTTTTATCAATGCATTTCATTTAATAAAATACAATTTAATTAGTTTAAAAATGTATTTTGTATTGTGTATGTATTTAAATGATGTATTTTATTGTCCACAAATTATGCTTGAATTAAACCAGATAAATCAACCGACTAACCAATCAATGAATGAGGACGTATACGAGGAAAATCAATTCTAAGATTGTGTTTTTTAAGTGTTATGAAAGTGAATATGAAAAATACAAAAAATGCAGTTGGTAAAAGCTTGAAGCTCCTACAGCATGCCACAAGCTCTCTGCTCTGCTCCATTCTGATGCATCCACTTGTTGACAAATAGATCCATGAACGTCTTCATTTTCTTCGTCCGAACTGGTGTCTGGATCAAAACGATGTAACCGGACAGCTCTGATATTACTAGGCATTTTGTTTGCACCACTAATGTTAGGTTGGGTTTGTGAGGAGCTGGAAGCTTGTGGGAGAGAAGATAAACAGATGTATGATGGGAAATGGGAGCAGGCTCACTCTTATCTAGCGGCTCTGCCCACAACTCGGAGGCATATTTTTGATAAAGTCCCGCCGCTCTGCTGAAACAATGTCCAAGAAAACAACATCATTTTGTCTAAAAATGACTTAATGATATTTAAAAGGCCACTGGGAATGCTTTTAAAATAGATTCAAAGATGATTGGAGTGAGACTTTTAATTAAACTGTTCTTTGCTTTGTGTCAGGGTTTTAATACATAGAAGAAATATAGTTGCAGGAGAGTGATATTATGCAAAATATGCAACAAATCTACTGTTTGGAAAGAACTGATGCTGCAGCAGCTTCCTGAAAGCAGCCTGAAGCTGTGCACACACGCCGTTGTAGGAGCTGCCATGAAATGGTGACATTGAAGCACCTTCTGGATATTTTGATGTAGAGACGCACCTGTTATCAGAATGTGAACGTACCTTCCTTTTGGACTTGAAGACATTGCAGCGAAACACGTTGCTCTGTCCGTCTCTGGCAATGTAACTGAAAATCTTCAGATCGTGAGCGTCGTGTGAAACGTAAAATATCCTAGAGCAGGAATGACACGAGTGGGTGTTGACTAAGCAGAATGATAATAAAAGAAAGCAGTTCAGTCAGTCTGTCTTTTTAAACCGACCTGTAGATGGGATCTTGTGTCACTAAGATGGTGTTGTCATCCCAGGACCACCCTTTTCTCTGAAGCAACACAAACACATGCAGCCATGAAGAAACACTAAAACAAAGGTGCTAAAAGTTAAACTAATCAAAGACTTATTTCCTGGAAAACTCACCTTCTTTTTGCGCAGGATTACTTTGACAAAATCAGTGGAGACGATGATGTTCACCTTCTTCTTCTTGATGTTCTTCAGTTTGAATTCATACTGCAGAAGAAGAGTTACTGTTTTATAGGAAAGTGAAAACAAAGTATTCCAAGTGTCTGAGAAGCGACTGAGATGAGTTTCTTTGCAAAAACTACATGAAAAAGCGAGCCTCACGAAGACGGGAATATTTTTATCATCTTCTCTGGAGAAATGTGAGCCCGGGTAAACATTGAGAAACTGTCAGTTCGTGTTTTCTGGAAGCTGTTTAAGCCCTCAAAGGCTGACTTCCCAGCGAGGGGCTGTCTTGTGTGGGACACTTTCATCCCTCTGCATGATTAATACACGGCTTACTGCAGAAATCACAGCTTGTGTATTTAAAACAAGTTAGGCTTTGAGTCCAACATCAGATGTTTTATTGATCAGAGGAGGATCTGTTAAGTGAACAAACCGTCAGTCGCTCACGACAGCATTGGGTATTCTCTGTCATCTTTTCTTTGATTTTCGCAAAAGTCAAATTGATTATTTTTTTCTCCTACAAGATGAAAACTGCTTGATTCGTTACTTCAATTGAGAAGATTTTAGCGTTAAGGTCCAAAGAGTTTGAGATTAGAAACCTGTGCTCATGACATGTGCACTCGACCAGTTAATGCGCTCTGTTGTCGTGTGGGAGTATTCCATTAAGAGTGCATCATGAACGCAAAGGTGAAGGACACCGATTACTTAGTATGGGCGAGCAGCATCTCATGTCAAGACGAGCCAAGAAGGAGCATCCATCTCTGTTGACAGGGGAAGATAGACTCAAAGGGGCTTGCTATATTTTCATTAGTAAAAGACATGCAACAGGTCAAGTCTCAAACTGCAACGCTTTGATGTCTGAGTTTATTTCCAGCAACAAAAAGGAAAGTATGTTTTTGCTTTCAAATAAAGGCTAAATTAACCTTTTAACACCAGAACTCCAGTGTTTATATTTTTTGATTTATTGTAATTTTTTTTGTAAGTGTTAATGTGATCAACGTCATTCCAGTAGATTCTGAAGGAGAAAAGCGGCTCTAGTGTGTTAAAGGTTTTGTGTTAAAGCGTCACCGGACACACCTCAGGTGTTAAAGGATTAAGGTAATGTCGCAGATGAAGTGATTTGATGCATATTTGCATTGATAAGCAATAAAGGTGCTGTGCCACCTTTGAAATATTCCTCCACAATGGTGTTCTCTAAGGTTTTACTGATTCTTATCTTAAAAACTACCATTTAAAACAAGCAGATTCTAAAATTGTAATAATCTATATTCAGATCATAATAAACATAAAAGAAAAAGGGGAGGCTGGTGGTGAATAAACTTTACTATTTTTCTTCCCCAATGTGACAAAAAAGCTTGAACAAGATTTATATTTACAATGAAATAGGTTTTTATATATATTTTGCAACCAGAAAATACATTTTTTTAAATTTATGTTTGCTTTACATGAGATTATTTTCCCCAGAATTCTGTTTTAATTCATTTTAAGTTATAACTAATTTTCTTTCTATATAGTTGTAATCATGTATTGTTATAATAATAGGTGCAAACAATGCATGTTTGACCAGAAACAGTTGGAATCCATTTTAGTTTTTCAAAAAAATAAACATTTCTTGAAAAAAACAATTATCCACACGTGCCAAATCTCTAATAAAAAGGCTCTTTTTCCTGCAGGCTGCTCCAGGGATCAGGATTAAGGGTTTGCAGGGTGTCAGCGGGGATGTAGCTGACCTCTGACTGGCACAATAACTTGGTTGTTAGATTAGATCTAAAAGCTGACGAGCAGTTAAATCCTCTCCGCTCTGCACTGGTAATACTGCAGCCACATGCAAGTCAAAGCAGTGGCCTCATTTGGCGCACAAGGAAGGAGGTTTGGTGATTTACAGCACTTCTGACAACCCACTGAATCTGTCGTATTCCTCTGACAGGTGACTTATATGGGAAAAAAAAACAATTCAAGCGGAGACGGTGCAGCGGAGAACACAGAAGGAGATGCAGATGCTGTCAGCAGACTTCAGTCTCCTGTTTATCACATATTTATTTGTCTTACTCTGATTCTCCTCATTGCAGCGACGATCTCCATTCGACTGCCAGGGCGACCCACCTCCAGACTGCCGATGTACTGCAAATCAGAAAGATTTCCTCTTTTTGTGCGTTGAAAACACATTTTGCACATACTTTTCTCACTGGTTTACAAACCAAAACCTATTTGTAAATGAAGGCACAGGTCAAAATTACAAACTTTGTTTATTTTCGATATAATATTTGGAGAAACAATGATGTTAAGAAGCAGTAGACACTTAGTCTGTATGTTATCTGTGTGAATGAACAGAAACTTTGACAGAAAAACAAAGTGGAAATGATAAAAACTGATTTTTTTTCATCAAAATTCAGCAATATTGTCTTTTTTGGACAATATTACATGTTTGACATGTTATGATCAGCAGGTTTCCAGCAGCCCTTCCTCTCCCCTATCTTCTCCAGAGGGCTTACCTTCGCCTCGAAGCAGACTCCATGCTGGAACACCTCCTCGTTGTGCATGGGGAGCCTCAGATCTTGACTGTCGTCCACTAAATTGTACTTGGTTACTCCAGGCATGGCTTCTGCAGACACTTGTTTTACGACCGCGCTAGAGACCTGCAGAGATGCGCATCTCCTCCTCCAACACCACCTCTTCCTCCTCCTCCTCCTCCTCCTCCTCTGGCTCCTTCCGCACCTCTCTGCCTCTCATCTGCCAGACGCGTCACTCCAGAGGTCATGCGGGCTGAGGCGCTCTGGTCACGGATCGATTGACTGTTGGGATCAATTAAAGAAAAAAGGGGGATCTGATGGGCGCACTTATTTACGTGCTCACTCCAACCTTGCCTGACGCACGACGGAGGCGCAGCGGTCTCCTACGCCGCCGGTGTCCCGATGACGCACGGATCTCCACGCGTTATTGTTCCGAGCGGCGTCAAACTAGAAACCATTCAGTTGTTGGGATTCTCTGTTTTTAATGTTGTCGTGAATGAAAAAAACAAACAAATCAAAACACAGAGATAGAGTAGATGATTTAACTGGACCAAAGAGCTGTCAGAGGAGGAAGAGCTTTGGTGCTTTAAACTGTTTGCTATGGTGACATCTAGTGGCAAAAAACCGAAAAACGTCCACTTAATCGAATTACAATAATATAAACTTAAGACATTTCTCCTTCAATATTTCCCGCAAAAAAGTCAGGTTGCAACATTTAAATTAGTTTTAATTCTATTCAGGCGGTTTGAGACCCCAAAAAGCCCTAATCATGACCCCTCCACTGCCATACTCCAGCAATGATTCAGCTCACATCATCATTTTGGTTGACGATGTGATTCATAGTTGATTTGATTCATGGAGAACGATCCAATTCACTGTCTTCAAATTGATCCAGGACTCCTTTAGCCAAAACTTCAACCAGTGTGACTCAGAGATAAATGCCTGTTTATGAACAGTGCAGATGAAGCTTTCTCTTTGTATTTATTGCAAGATAATCAGTACATGAACAAAAATGTCAAATCCATTCTCATTTTATATACATAAAGTTTTTTTTTTTTTTTTTTTACATTGAAATATCTTATAAGAACATTCTACCAAGCTGTACGGTCACGTGTCTTTGCAAAATTCAAAGTGTTTCCACACACTGGACTGTAATGACGGATTGATCACTTTTTGCTGCTATCAGATGTGTGTTGTCCGCTGTGATGGGACTTGGTCGTTTTTAAGCTGCTGTAAAATAAACCTAACATTTTCATTACCAATGGTATTTTCCAGTATAGATTATAATCGATGTATTTCATTTAGGAATAATTTTTTAATGGTATGGATGAGGGCATTGAACAAAAATGCTTACGATTTCAGTAAATACAAAGTTTATAGTTGATTCATTTTAGCTAATTAAGTTTTGTCATTTATATTTAGAATTTTAAAATGTCAGATAACTTAGAAAAATAATATCAAGAGTTTTTTATTATTTGAATGCAATTAAAACACATATAGATTTATTTTAAAAAAATGAATCTACCAATGTAATCATGTTTATAATTGATAGTAAAAAGGAGAAATTGGATTAAGTGCACCAAAGTCATAAAACCATAAAATGCCATGTTTGATTTGCTTATTTGACACAGAATACTTTTTATTTTTGAGTAACTTATGTCCTGTAGTCAAAAGTAAAATAAGTTAAAAACTGTTATACAAAATATATTTATATGTTAATTCAATGATTATAAGTATTTTAAATGTACGTTTTAAAAATAAATGGCTTCAAAAACGGATAAAGTGTATTCTTCTAAACAGACTTTGCAGCTGTTGCTCGGCTTTGTTCAGATAAAAACTGGACCAAATGGCTCTGTCAGCACCAAAGGTTGCAGACCCGCGGTACAGGTCTACATGATTAACATATCGCCTCAGACAGATCGATCTGGTTAGATCAGGGCTGCTCATTCCTGGTCCTCAAGATCTACCAACCTGCCTGTTTTCCAGCTCTCCATGTACTGCTTGCTGCTGATTACCTGGACCAGGTGTGTTCTTTCAATCAGATTGTGGAGACATCTGACTGAGCCAATCAACAGCTGGCTGGGCTTGGAGATCTGGAAAACAGTCAGGGTGGTAGATCTCGAGGACCAGGAATGAGCAGCCCTGGGTTAGATCATAAGAATAAAAATTAATGAATCAAATCATTTTTACACCCCAACTCCACGCTGTTGCTTGAAAAGGGAAAATTATGGGCAAATCAGCATAAAAACACTGCCTCTGTGTTATTTGTCAAAATGATGTCTAATGACAATAGAGTTTAATGACTTGACCTAACTGTTTGTGGCCAGAAAAACTTTTCCTTTGCTTTTCCAAACCAACCGTTCTCACTCTCTAACACCTAAATATGCAACAAGCTGCAGGTCTGACTCCAACAAATGGCAGAAAGTTTGTGATGTATTCAGATTTCTGCAACTTCTTTGATCGGATTTTAGAAAAAAAAACATTGTAGAACCTCAAAAAAAGTACATTGATATCTACTCATGAAAATTCTTTTATTCTTATGAATATCTATCTAGTTTGGTATTTTAAACAATATGAGATTTAGCTTTTAAAAACAAGTTTCCTAAAGATAAATCTGTCGTCTGAAAGTTTGATCAGTCACGATCTAATTTCATAAACTCTCATTCTACAATCTGGCCAATCAAATTCACAGTGTCTATAGAAAATACAAGATTTTTTTTCAGTATAGAATGACTAATCACTCCTGTTTGAATCATTTTTGTCCTGCTGAATGCAACCTTCAACCACCACCTAAGCTTCTTGATCTTCACTGAAAATAGCAAACACGTCTGCAGTGTTGTGATCTTTCAAACGAGTAACGCGTTCTTTTAAATTGATAAATAAACGCATATTACGCTCTTTTCTTTTGGTTGCCTTGTTTCTCTCACTCTCAGCAAATGATCTTACAGATTTTAGAACAATTTGTCTGTATAAAAGGAGTCCTAATTCAATAGTTGTATTCTAAAAACTGCAGGTTTTTCTCTTTTTTCATAGGTAATCAGTTATAGATATTGAATTAAAAATAAAGAGGGAAAAAGATGACAACTATATATTTTTTAATATAATAATTAATGATTTGTGCAACAAATATAAATGATAAATGTGAATGAAAGAATAGCCAGAAAAGTTTTTCTTTCCTGATGTGTTTGTCCAGCAGATGGCAGCACTGCTCCTCACATTTCAAGGGATTTTTAGAGACTGTCAACTGCAGTCAAATGATTTCACTGCTCAAAAACCACCTTAGTTTAATCACCTTTTTTCTGTGAAAAGGTATGGAAAAATCTAGTTTAACCTTGGTGGTTCTTCAGATGAGAAGAATACAAACTCAAAGCTTTGAATTT
This sequence comes from Oryzias javanicus, assembly GCA_003999625.1. Classification (NCBI taxonomy): domain Eukaryota; kingdom Metazoa; phylum Chordata; class Actinopteri; order Beloniformes; family Adrianichthyidae; genus Oryzias; species Oryzias javanicus. Next base: position 17,820,316 of record CM012453.1, read on the forward strand.
GCCAACAGTTATTTTATAATGAAAGAAATACTGAGGATAAAAGGACCGTTATAAATCTGAGCAGCAATTACTTCAAGCAGAAGATTTTTTTAAATCTTATCCTGTCGCAGAGGATCAATGTTGTTTTCATGTTTGTGTGGCTAGTTTCAAATCTGACTGTGTGCTGAGTTATCATGAGATGGAACACTTGTGAAAGTTGGCTGAATAACTGCAATCATTCAGTTGCTCCGACCTCTGTGAGCATTTAGAAGACAGGAATTTAAAATGCTGGACTCTAAACTGATGGATGATCTACTAATGAGGACGTAGCAGTCTTATGTCTGAAGGTGAAGCAAGTAAATAGTGAGACATAGATGCTAAATGCACTTTTTGTTTTATTGCTTTGCCCCGATATGACAAAATGCCCCTTATTTGGGGTCCACCTCTCTTTCCTGCCGTTCCTAAACCAGATCAAGTAGTTCTTGTTGTTTTGGTCACCGCCAAGGTCACCACTAAACAAAGCCTGACGTGGAGGTAGAAGTCATTGAGGCACCGCAGCGGCGGCTTGTGGCCAACCTGACAACAACCACAGCTTTTATAAGTTTAACATTTATCAGATGTAACACCTAAAAAATCTGTGATAACTTTATTTCGTAGTTTTGATTTTCAAAGCTGAGCTGAATTATTTTTAGAGAAAGGTTCAGCTTTGATGTTTTGGCCATTTCTTATTTCCATCACACGTTCTCAGTGCATGATGGGTAGCTGCCCTACCCTTTCAGAATGCTCCGGTGACAGACGGCGCTTCTCACATCAGGCAACAGTTTTTAACTTCACACCCAAAGCATGTTTTATTGTTTCACAAACACCCAAGTGTTTTGGTTCGGAGAGCCGGCCAGTGAACTCTCCCGCAAAATACTCAAAATGAGAAATTTTATTCTAAGAATATAAGTAAAAAATGTGATTTGTGCATCATTGTCAACCACAATGTATTTTTTAGTTTTCTCTATTTTCTGAGGTCAGGTACATATCTAATGTGTTCACATTACCTCTTTTTTTGGGTCAAACTAACAGTTTTTTTTTTTTTGTTTTTTTTGCTGTTTAATTTTTTGGTTCTTTTTTTGCTAAAATTTGTTGATTTAATCAAAGTAGTGGGTAAATACGCAGTCCGCTGGTTTATTTATTTGATTATTAAGTCAATTTTATATTGTTTTCAATGAAAAATACATTGAAGCTAAAAAAATAAAAATTAAAAAAATAGAAAAAGGATAAATATATTCTTGCCCTTCATTTTCTTCCTTTTCACACGGGTATTCAGGCACTAACAGCTTGCGAATGGTAATTTATACAGCTTTTTTTTTTTTTAATCATTCGTTTGGTTTCTCGTTTATAAAGTGTAATGACAGCAGAACACCTGACGTCAGCTGGATTGATAATCTACACATTTTGGATGAACTTCTACCTTGAGAACGGAGAGGCTGACAGGAATATAAAATATCTCAATGTAAGTAATAAAGTGCTTTTTATGCCCCGAGGAGAATGTTGAAATGTACTGTGTGTATTATCTGAGTATATAGTATCAACATCTACAGAAATGTATCAGAAAATTTCAAGTGATCCTAAAGGAACAGAAATGCCAGAGATTGAACAACAACTCCACTGATCCGTAGACCCAATAGCTAAAAAGAGGGATGCCCATAAAAAACTGAATAATATCAAATACAAATGTTGGACAGCTTATTAGAAGCAGGAGGTAATAAAGCAGGATAAAAAAATAATATGTGTACGTACTAAAGTTACCCCAAGTGGTGGATTTTCCAAAAGGAATTAATTGGGATGTAAAAGAAATTTTCATCATCAGAATATCTAAAAATGTGCGTTTTGTTCCCCAATTCCCCAGATATGTACACATTACGTAAAGTAAAATACAGTACATGTGAATGCGAGAGTGTGCACCCATCAGTGTTTGGGATAGGCCTCAAGGGTCAAGGGTCAAGGGTATAGGGTATAGGATAGAAAGAAATGGAAAAAAAAACTGATGATCTTAGCTGGAGTGAAGCCAGGATTTTGACTGGAAATCTATACAACCCAATTTTTAAGTAGTTCTGTTGTGAATTTCCACTTTATTTAAGATTTACTCAGGTGAGTCACGTTTTCACGTCCTAGTTTCACAAAACAAGCACAAATCGCCGCCGCTGATTGACTATAACTGTCGGAAAGGATGAGAATTCTCTGCTGTGAAATCTACAACCTAGAATTTATTTGTGTTGCCATGGAATCAAACAAAACCAGGTCTGTTGGTTTTGAACTGAAGCTCTCTAAGTTTAATTTGAAAAGTTTCAAAGAATGACCTTGAGGTAAAGTGGCAAAGAGATCCAATCCTGGGAAGAAACCTTAAATTCACTTTAACGGCAATGACGCACTCCATGTTTTTCTAGAAATCCCTTCAAGTCTCTCTGATTTCAATGGTTTATTTGTTTTAAAAAGGGCACAGTGGTGCACAGTTCATCAAATTCCGATAAGCCTTTTAAAATCCTTGAGGAGGATGACATCTTTTCTCCTTAAGTGAAAAACAAGAACAAAGTGTCCTGTGAGGTTCACCACTTAAAGAGAAGGGAAAGCAGCATCAGGTGCTTGAGGCCTGGCTCCACCATGAAAACGTTTCATTTTCAGTTCTCTCACGAGGGATCCAGTTTCTGCAGCCTCAACATCAGTACTGTCATCTCTCAGCTGCTGCTGACATGACTGTCACATGTTCACATTCCCGCCGCTGCACACTTTCCTTTGTGTTCTATGACACATCGATTATTCCACTTTTAATTAAACACATCACAAGTTTGCTTCGGTTTACACAACTTCTCTTCTATTAATAGTCAGTTTTAGAATGTGCTCAGATTTAAATAGCCAAAATTAAAAAAAACACAATAACAAATGCATTGCAAAAAGGTCTTTTCTGAAGTTTTATTAAAAACAGAAATACACAAATTCAAATGTGTTAGTAATTATTCGAAGGATCTTTTATTTGCACAAATGTTAACACTTTTTAAGCTCTTTTAATTCATTTCTTAAATATTAAAGTGCTTCATTAAATCTTACAAACAAGAACAGCAGAAAAGCTGTTAAATATTACAGACTTTAAACAACAATCTAGAATGTTTTTTCTATTGTTCCGAAAGGTTTTGACATATTATTTTAGACTAAGTGCATTCTGGTGTTTGCAAGACTTTTATGGCACTTATGAACAAACTTTTTTCCAATACCACCTTTGCTGCAAAATACTCAATATAATGTTGACAAAGATGGCGAATACATTTGTTAAGTTTGTTTATTATTATGGCCTTAATAGATGATTGCTTCACTTTAGATGGTAATTGATCTTAATAAGTATGTTTATAAAAGTTATTTAGCTGATCATGCTTATAAATGTCTTATAAACATCCTATGAACACACTAATAATGTTTGTTCTTAATAAAGCTTGTTATGGAATCTTATTTTATAGTGTTACCTTTTTTTCTACTTTCTTTAAATTTGTTGCATTGAAATTGGTTTTTCCTCTCATCTGTTTTTCTTTTTTTTAACATTTTCTTTGACACCATGTGAGCTTTTTTCAGGTTGGCAGTCAATGACAAGCTGAGTGACGTGTAAATCAGCAGCTTCGACACACTCACTGCTCTTCACGGGTCAACGATCACTTACTGCGCTGGATTTGCCAAAGCAGCTGAGAGGACGGAGCTGACCTCACTAATCAACGGGGAAGCCACTCTGTTATTGCCACACATTTGTCAGTGTTGCTGTGGATGACAGCAGCGTGACCGCATGTCACAATACTTCCTGTGTCTTCTACAAGAACAAACGTAGCCGAGGTTCAGCAATCTTCTTTATAACTCAAGGCCAGTTTATAAAAAGCTTCTGTAATCAGTGTGTTATTGGAATAAAAGTTGACGCTGGAATTCCCAAACTTCTTGCCAAACAAATTTGGACTAAAACACGCGCAAACAAAAAAAACAAAAACCCAGATACATGAACATGTTTTTGCTCACTTTGTTTTAATGCTCCTGATGTATCTTGCTTGGAAAAGGAAGGCAGGATGAGGAGATTGCGTTGGCATTACAAAAGGTGAATGAGGTCACAAAATAAGAAACTTAAAAGCATCACAAGGTGAATTGTAAAAACATTGGATGACAGAAACAAACAAAGAAAAACAATGAGGAAAGTTGGATGTCATGGTGGAACAGTATGCACACTGGACTGTTACATGCTGTTCAAAAAATTGGAACCATTGAAAACTAAAGGGTGCTGCATGGATGTGCAGTAGTTAGTGCTCTCACATCCCAACACGAAGGCCCTGGTTCAAATCTCAGCTGGGACCTTTCGTGTGCATGTGTAGGCAAGGGAAATGAGTTCATAAAATGCAGGTTTGGCCATTAAAAATTCTGTTTTTTAGGCACATTTTAAAAGTAGCACATAAATTACAGCATCTTGTGTTGTCTGTAAATAGGCATAAAATGCAATGTTTTATTGTGCACAAACCACACGATGAAAGGGCCAGTCTTAAACATGAGTAAAAAAGCGGTAATGGTATTTAATGGTAGATACGCTGTTTATTACGGCGCTTTCCTCTGCAATTATTAACCCCTTACGTTTGCCATAAAAATTTTTACAATTTTAAATTAAAACTTTTAAAATTTGTGTAAATAGCGTAATTTTCATGGCCAATGCACCGTTTTTTATGGCACTTTCTCTGGTGATCATTGACAGCTTTTGCTTGCCATACAAGAAAGAGTAATTTCCCTGCTAGTTTTAAAATTTGTAGAAAAAGCTGCGTTTTCATGGTCAATACACCTTTTTTTAATGGCGCTTTCCCTGGGAATTATTAATCACTTTAACACAAAAAAGTACTTTCTCTTTGAGCTAAACATTTTTCATCCCTATTGTTTGATTAAATATTTATTTGAGTTCATTTATTTTATTTTATTATATTATATAAAAAAAACACAACTCGATGGGGTGTGGCTTATTGATTGACAGGTGCTTGTCAAATTATCAGCTTTAGAATGACCCGTCCTGAAATGGAAAAATATCTTATCTGACCAAGAGAACAAGTAAAAGGCTCAAAAACCTGAGGATGATGTGACCACAAGATGAATCAATTTGACATAAATCTTTGCTAAAATCTGGCAACAACCCGCCTTCACTCTTTATCATGATTTGATTTATACTTCTCAATGTATAAAGAGCTTTTTGATCCATCAAACGTTTAACAAATTGATTTGAATTGGTTCAACTTTGCACTGTTGTGCTTTGTTTTTTTATTGAAATTCCGAAAATGATTTTATAGATGCCAAAAAAATGTGCAATGAAAATTAAGACCAATAATTAAATGTAACAAATGTAAAAAAAAACTTTAATAAATTTCTCAAAATGACCCCACTAACTGAGAAAACATGGTTTAATTGTTGAAAAAACATTGACATTGAATCCCTTTTTTGTGTATGTGAAGAAAACTAAAGAAAAGATCCCACGGATAGCTGATCCATTTCTGTTTAAATGTAATGTTTTATATCTGTTTACTCTTTATTTACAACATACAAATCATCTTAAAAGGTAAACTTTGATCTGATTTGCTTTGTGTGGTCTTTTTAAAAAGTGCAAAAAGATTATAAAGTTTAACAGATGTAGCTTTTGTTTGAAGTTTTACCATTAATGTCCCAAATCTCATCCATCACTGAAGAAAACATTTCAATAATGCATTTAAATGATTTACAGGCAAAATAATGGAGACAGTTTTCATGGGAAAGAAGTAGTTTCTCAGAAACTGGATTTGAACTCCATTCAACATAAATTGGGACAGGAGTGATGAGTCAGAGTTTCTTTTTGATGAAGGAATGGACTGAAATGACCACAAAAACACTCTAGAGGAGTTTCCTGGTTACTTCAGTCGATTGACGCTTAGTGATCCAAAAACACATTCAATCACTTTGGCAACAAACTTACTTTAAGTTAGCATACACTTGATAGGAAAAACTTGATTTTTTTTCAGAAAAAATATTCATGTATGAAGTGGTCCATAAGACCTGAAAAAGGGACAAAAAAATCCACTTTGTTAAATAGTGTGGATTTGTGCATTTAATACTTTGAAATTTGTCTTTAATTAAAAGAAACTTTGTTCAATTTAGTTGAGAAAGTTTTAGCTAAAAAAAAAAAAAAAAAACAGTTTTTGGATTTTCCTCATTTTACAGACAGTTTAAAGCTGATCCCTTGAAACAATGCGATGACTCATCCCTTTTACTGCGTGTGCGCTGATTTCCTGCTGGTTTCATATGTGTAAGCATGTCATGAAATCATGCAAAGCAGCAGGCGAAGCGTTAGTTATCCTCTTATGTCTAATGCCAGCGGTTAAACAAATCTCTTGAATATTTTCATGACCACAACAAGTTGTTTTACAAGTCAAATGCAATCAAAAAGCTCTTTAAGACTCTTATATTTCAATTTATCCGGGCTGGACACTTAGATGAATCTGCTAAGATGTGATCCATTTTGTTACCTTGGCAACCGGTAACCATGACTGCTGCGTTTTTGTCTTTTTGCTCCACTGTGCTGAGTTCAATCTCAGCTAGTGATGCTGTTAATCACCTCTCAGACAAAACACAGAAAATGGTGATTCATTTCCACTGTGGAGCCTTGTTGGTGCAGATCCACCGTTTAAGAGAGCTCCGCCTCTGCTGCTCTTTAGTTTCCACCTCGCTGACATCTAAATCTGCCCACTTAGTCTGATCCAAGCTTTGGAAAGACTTGTTTGAAAACAGCCAGGTCCAACCTCTCCCATGCCAGCTCATCCAGGTGTGGGGCATGTCTGTGTTTACACGATGCACAGTAAAACTTACTGATCCTGTCTATTTGGAAAAACACACACACAGAAATAAAACCTGGTCATCCAGTTTCTTTCTTTCCTTTATGATCCATGTCAACACATCGTGGTTATTTTCGGTGGGGCACGGAAAAAGCTTTCTAAAAATGAGAAAGGGGAACTTGTGATTCCAGCTTTATATCCTGAGGGTGAGTTCAGCGCTCAGCAACCACTAAAGTTTCAGATTTCCACTTTGAGGTTAAGAGTGTCTTAAAAAATGACCAGAAGAAGTGGAAAATTGTATTTTCAATAAAAAACGAAACAACTTTTTTTTTTTTTTTCTCAGATAAAACAATAGGAGTAAATTAACTCATAAGATCATAAACACACAAAACTTTGAGAAAAGTTGAAGAAAGTGAAATATTGTGGTTTTCTTTAACCGGCCATTCTGAATAATGAAGTTATTTGAATGTAATGTAAATGGAGGAGAATGAGCAAGGTAAAGAGTTTTGAAGTCAAGGACACACTGATGAAAATGGTGTTTTTAAAATGTTCTTATACCATTTTTTTCATAATGGATGACATATATAAAGAGAATTAAGATTAAAATGGCATTTTTTGAGTATTCAAATCATTGTGAATAAGGAGCAGAAAAAAAATGCAGTTGGAAAAATATGATTGGTTGGAAATGGAAGTCTCATTCTAATGGATCCACTTGCAGACAAATAGATCCATGGATGTCTCATTCTCCTGGAATCCGGCTCAAAAGTGTACGCTCCGATGTTACTCACCATTTCTGTTGCAACGGTAATGTTCGGTTGGCGTGTGAGGGGCTGCAAGCTAGTGGGAGAGAAACTTAACAGATGGATGACGGGAAAGGGGGGGCGGTGTTACTCCCCACGTACAGTCCTGCCCACAACTCAGAGGCAGATATTCAATGATGTATTGCTGCTCTGCAGAAGCTAGGTCCTGTTCTTATCTAGGACCAGTAAGTGGATGCTTGGTGTGAAAACATGCATCCTGTGTGGAAGACGGACTGTTCCGAAGCTGTTGAATTACATCAATTAAAAAGAAAAAAATGCAGGAACTATTGGACAGGAAGTTCTCTGTGACTAAAATAAAAGAAGCATTATTATTTTCTTTAAAAAAAGACAAAACTTTTTGAACATTTCTCACATGTGGGTAGCTTTTATTTTCCAAGACAGCAGGGTCTACTTTTTATGTCAGAGATCTCTCTGTCTCAAAGGCCCTATTATTAACAGGTCAAAGATGAATTCTGGATTTTTTTTTTTAATTAATCTGTGTTGTTAATGCTTTTTAACACAAAGGCCTGCCCACATGTAAAAAAAACATTTTGTTGCTTTGTTATGACAACTATAGGAATATTGTTAAGATGAGAAAGATGTGTCAAAAAAACAAAACAAAAAAACTTAAAGTTAGAAACCAGACAAACTTAGTAGGTGTTTATTTAATGTTTCAGAGGGAGGAATCCTGTTACAAGAGCATGGATCATCTAAAGCATTTGGTAGGAAAATCATTGGTTTTGTAAATGTTAGGATTATAAGGAAAGAACAGTTTTTTATAGACTTTCTTCTGTCATGAAGCTGTTGAAATGTAGTTTTGCTTCTTTGGCTTCATATCAGGATTTTTTGGTGATTAGATCATTTCTTTTTCCAGTTCTGTTTTAGCTCCTTTCCTGTTTAGGGAGGCAGTAGAGCTTAGTTACGAATTCAGCTGCTCTCTATTTATCATTCAAAACACGTCCCCGTGTTTAGTTACTCATTGTCATCCAACTATCATGTTTTCACATGTCAGGATTTTTTTCTGTTAAGTTCAATTATTTTTTTGTATCCTTCTTTTGGTTTATGTTAAGTTTATCATAGTTTATGTTAAGTGTTCCTCTAGTCTTTGTGCTTTCAGTCTTTATTTGTTTTTTTTTTTTTTAATGTCAGAAAAATTTTGGATAAGAGTACAACGTAACATTAAATGCAGGATTCTTTTAATGATCCTGGTGTCATGTTTAAGGCTTTGAATGCTGAAGTTAATGTTGGATTGTGCACAGACACAATGTTTGCACAAAAGCAGAATTATTTTCTAAAGGATTTGCACAAGCAAATCATTTATATCATTTTTATTACAGTATAGAAATAACAGTTAGTTTAAAAAGAAATACACTCCAATGAAAATTTTATTTTTGGTGTTTTAACATGCTCTTGTGGCATTTTTCTCATGATGGAGGACATGAACAAAATAATTTAAGATTAGAACTTTGTTTCTGAGTATTTTTGCATTCAAATAATGCTTTAGTTGGAGCAGATGAAATTGTGCGGTATGTAAAAGCTCGGGTTTGTAACGCAGTGAACAAAAGTCTCCCTGCTCATCTCCATTCTGGTGCATCTATTTCCAAAAAGATTCACAAACTTCTTAATTTTCCCATCTGAGCTGGCATCTGGTTCAAAGCTGTACAGCTGGATAGCTCTGATATTGCTCTCCGCTTTTTTGTTTTTTATAACGCCAATATTAGATCGGGCTTGTGAGGTGCTATTAGCTTGCAGGAGAGAGTGTAAACCAGAGACAGGCAACTCCAGGCCTCGAGGGCCGCTGTGTCTGCAGGATTTCCAGATATCCAAGTCTTAATCATGACTGATTACCTGCCTCAGGTGTGTCCAGCCAATTAGAACATGAGCAGGGTATTTTGGAAAAGCATGCAGGCCCTGATGTAAACAAAGAGCTGATGGGAAATTAGCAATGGTTAACTTTCACACCTACAGCTCCACACATTTTAAATGAGCTCCTGCTGCTCTGGCGAAGAAGAAAAATGGCATAACTATAATTTAAAGACCCCTGGGTGGTTGGAGTGGGACTTTAATGTATTGGGTAGCGGATTTGATTTGCATGAAAAATACATGTGTAGACCTGAATGTGTAGGCTGTTTCTACGTTAGTCTAAGTAAGCCCTTTCATATCTGCATTTAAAATTTTTTTAAAACTCACGCAGTTACACTTTGCTATGCAAGTTTATGAGTCAATATTTTGGCTCTACGTACAGAATGTGCAGCAACTGAATTTATATTGATGTCCTTTTCAAAACACCGAAATACCAACCATATGAAAATTGATTATGAGGAGGAAATTGATAACTCCCAGCTGACATTATATGACACCAAGTCCCTAATATATATCTGAATAGAGCTGTGAAAGGAAACGCCTGGAGCAAGAATCACCAGATTTGCACTACTTTGACATTTAACTTCAAACTGTGGGTACATGCACTAGCATCAGTTAGTGACACATGTCTGTGAGCACCATATGGTAAAAACGTGTTCAAAACCCGTGTTCTTGAACGTGCCACACATGCCTGCTGTGAACGTGTACTTTGAAACAAATGAAGTGCATGTGTGTGCGCTTCACACAAAGCATACATCAGTCTGCAGGAAAACAGACGCAGTTTGTATTTTTCATGAGCGCAACAAGCAGTTAGAAAATCCACCTGTGATGAATAAATGACAGAAAATTTTACAACAATGAACGTCTCCCTTTTAGCACGATGTTACATATTTAGCCCACTGCTCTATTCAGAGAGGTTATCAAAACCCTCAAGTGGATGGACAGATTTCTATTCCTGTTTTCTTGTCAGAGGGAGGGTAAGATAGAAATCCAACCACAGGAACAAAGGAGACTTTTAGGAGCAGAGGGCTGCCATCAAGATTTCACATATTTTCCTGCTGCTGCAGATGCAAATCAACATTTCACTGATACCATAAAGGCAAGCCTGAACATGTTCTGTCCCTCACACGCATGACCAACGCCTGACCAAACCCAGTCATGCATTTTCACCTCCCTGTTTGTGTGACATTTAGAAACTGAAATTAGATATGAATCATGAGCCTGAAGACAAGGTAAACTGTGCAGCGCTGAAGGTTACATCAGCAAATAAGGTGAGCTTCGGCTTAAAATCACAACCATCAACCATCGGAGGGTAAAAACGGCAGCCTGACTGTTTGCCGAGCTCAAACAAAGAGCTGTCCACGTCTCAATTAGAGTGTCAAAGTTCCCCCTCTGCTCATCCACTCTGGGTGAAAAATGAAAGGAAGAAAGGATCGAGTGCAAAGATAGCGTAGTCCATTTGCCTGCAGTGTGAAGCGGCGTTAATGCCCGCACCTCTTTAATGGCTGAGTGTTTAAACAGTGGTCGTTTGTGGCGGTCGGAGAGCGTGGGATGGAAAGAAGAGAGACAGAGGAGATGATGGATTGATATCAGGGGGACGAGAGCAAAGGACTGCCTTACCGAAGTGGGGGGGCGTCTTGTGAGTCACAGGTTTAGTGGCTCCAAACGCCGCAAACAAAATGGATGATAGACAGTAGCCATGGCAACAGCATTCAAGCTGAGACCCGTTTCAGAAGAAATTATTTGGTTTCGAAAAAATGCAAGTAGAGACAAAAAGGCCAGCATTTATTTCACAAGCTTGCAGAGCAGCTTTTTTATTTACACTTTGTCGCAATGGAAACCTGAGTTTCAGCTACAAAACTTGTGAGATAGAAGTATGAGATATGAAATGGGTCCTAATGCACAAGCAATGAAAGAAAAATAGATGTGATGTACGATAAATAACCATGAGTCAAAATAAAAGGCATAATGTGAAAAACAAGTGCTAACTGTATTCAAACACCACCTGTTGCTCTCTCGGCCTCTCGCTACCCCTCCTGAAGAAGCAATTAAACACTCTGACCTAAAAAAACAAAATCTTTCCAAAGGCTGCTCAAGGTGGGCACGGTGGGGTAGTGGTTACCACTCACGCCACACAAGGACAAGGCTGCTTCAAATCCTTTCTGCATGCAATTTGCAGGTTTTTCTCCAGGCTTTCAAAAATATGAATTCTAACTTGTTGCTCAGTGTTCATGTGAGTTTGTCTGGTCCTTGGATGGACTGGAGACCCATCCAGGCTGTACCCCGCTTAAAGAATTAAATGGGTTTAAAGAATGGATGGATCCTCAAAATTAACATTTTATTTGGAAGTCACAAGCACAAGCAGATTTATCTTTATTTACAAATTACCTCCATATTTCACCTCTTCATTTGTTTTCTTCTTAAGAGCTTTAGTGCAAAAATTTCACCCAATGATGAAAATACGTGGTAATGTCATTGTGAAATTTCTAGCCACCTTTATTGCTACATTTATGCTCAAAAACGCACTAAACTCTGGTTTTTGAATGGATGTCTTGTATATGGTGTTCACACTGGACAAATAGGGAGGGGCTTCTTCTTCTTTTTGTTTTGCTACAGTTTACAAACACATGTCCGCCACTTACAGTTGGAAGAAGCTTGGTGTGAAATGTCGAAGCAGTGCAAATCTCATCTCACAGCTCCATTCTGATATATGAACGACTCGCCGAATTCTTCCCCTTCCACTCTGGGTTCTCCCTACCCCACAAAATGTTGGGGCGTTTGAAGGGGTAGGATCACCCAAAATAGACTGTTGAAGGGCCAAAGGGCTCTGTATCCCTCCGCCAGCAGCATCGCACTATGCCGTGGAGGAGAAACATCTTTCTTCATGTGGGTGTGCTCTAAAGTGCAGAAGTTTCAATTTAAATGTGAGTAATGACTTTTTGTTTTGCATGAGTTTTTTAAATTATAAAACTGTTGCTATGTATTTTGCTAGCGCTGGCAGCTACACGCTAACGTAGATGAATGGGGAATATTGATGACATCATCCAGTGACAATAACATCCGAATTTGAAGACACTATGTTTCCTTAACTCTCTGTTTTGAGGGGTAAATGTAGGGGTAGGGAGAGGCTTTGGAGGTAGGAGAAGAATTTGGATTTGCCATTGGTCACATATAATTCCAGCTAGGCACAAAGTTAGCCAATGGCACGCTGACCATATGTCACAATCAAATCCAAGTCCCTGATTGGTCAAAGTTCAACTCAACTTTGTTCAGTGGATGCATGTTTTGTACATATTGCTAAAGCGATCATGAAAATGTGCCCAGCTATGTGTTAAATTAAAAGTTTTAATAAATATAGAAGCTTGAACCAGGGTGGGGGACAGGGTGGACACCCCCGTCAGGTTACTTTTAACAATACATCAGCTTTTCTTTGTCCATTTTATTTGTTCATTGCTGTGTTTTTTATGAGGGGTTTATCTTATTCTATTGCATATGTTTTAATGTACAGCACTTTTGAGCTGAATTCTTTTAACATGAAAGGTGCTATATAGATAAAATGGATTTGAATTTAAAATGCATATTTACACTGAAAAAAGCGAAACCTTGGATCAATTGACAAAACTTGCGTAATTTGCTACATTTAAAATAATCAATTTTCATAAAATAAAAAATTTGAGTTGATGATTAACTCAACTTAAAAAAAGTAAGTTTGATAGAAACTAATATTTTTAAATGTAACAAATTACAGAGCTTTTGTCAAATTATCTAGCATTTCAGGTCTTACAGTGTAGACTTTTCATTGTCTTTAGACAGTCAAAGCTACTTTCCAAACCAAGGACTTACCACCTTTTTCCACTTCAGCTTGCAATACAGACTGCAATTTTGGTTTATCTAATGGATTTATACAGCATCATTTTGACTACATGATACAAAAAGTCGGATGTTTGCTCTCTAGCATTGCAGAAGAATCAGTCACATTTAGCAAACCAGATCCATACACACCAGACTGTAACAAACCAGACCACCTCTGGAAGCTGCCTTTCTACCAAAAAATGAATAAAACTTTAAGGCTATATTAGAAACTACCCCATGTGTGTGTTCCTCTAAATATGCTGGCCTGTAAAGAATCAGAGAAAATGCATATCCAAGAATAAGGATCTTTACCTCAACATCTCAAAAGCAAATATGGAAAAAGGAAATGTTTTGACAGGCCTTCTTTTTTTGAAGAGTCTGATGTTTGATAGTCTGCGCAGCAGACACCTGGGAGTTCTTTCCTAATCTTCCTCATTAAAACACTCAGAAATGACAGCTAGAGTGAGGCAAACACTGCAGGTTTTTGTTCCACGTCACGTTGGGTAATTACAGACTGAAAACCATAGTGTTGCAGCAGAGACATGTGCTGCGTGGGCTGTGTGTGTGTGTGAAGACAAAGAGACTGCAAAAGAGAAAAGCCACATTAATGACCTGAACTAAAATGATCATTTTGATTCATTAAAGTTTGATAAAAACAAAAAACTAAAAAAATAGAAGTTTTTGTCTTTTAATTACATCTTTATTTGTTTGTTTGTATAGTTGCTAGGTGGATCCAACATAGTGTTGCATTCACAACAGCTTGCAAAAGCTCTACCCACTTCAGATTTAATTTTGTCCTATTTTGTAGCCGTATGAACTAAGATTAAAGCAAATTTACTGAATTTTAAAAGTGTAAAAAATGTCATTTAAAAAAGTATTGTTTCCTCTCTGCTGGAGAGTCTCAGCTATTGTTCCTGCAGTTTCTCAACTAGACAGAAACATTTACATGTTTGACTTCAATCCTCTTGAGTCCAAACTGTGAAACCAGCCACAGTTCTCTGGAAAAACGCACCGGTGTCCATCAGTCTTCCCACTTAGATTTGCACTGCCAGGAAAGTTAATAATTCATTTAAGTTTGATCTAACCGCTTTTCATGTCGCACATGACATTATTGTCAACCCTTTAACATGGAGCTGGAGTGTTCTGTGATTTACTGCAACTTTTAAACCATTAACACGATCAACATAATTCCAGTAGATTCTGAAGGAGAAAGCGGCGCTTGCCAGAATCTAATGGTATTACGATCATCGTATTAGCAGTTGAAAAGTTACAGTATGTTAAAGATTTTGTTTTTAAGTGTCACCGGCAACACCTCAGGTGTTAAAAGGTTTACTTCTACTGGATTTAGCTATCTTAATATGTTCTTTTTCAACAGTTGATAGATATTCATGTACATTTTTTTATAAAAGTGATGCTACAAAAGCTTTACAATTAAAACAAAATCATTACACAAAAAAGTAGGTGAAGGCTTTAGATAACGGGTAGTATCACTAGAGATCAAAAAAATGAAAAAAGTTAAGGTTAAATTGATTTTGTTTTGCTAAATTTGCTAATAAATAGTGTATTTATTCAACCTTCTAAAACCACCTTCGTATAGAATTCTTATTATAATGAGATGAGCTCAGATTTGTGCTCATGAACTCTCCCTTCATGTCTTTCACTGGGTGTAACTCAGAGTTAAGGAGTCACCTACGTGTGAAGTGGAATTCCTGAAGCCGTGGGTTAATTAAAAATCTGAGACTGAACAAGTTTTCCCTCCTTCATCCACTCCTCCTCCTCCTTTTCATTTTCTATAAGACAAAAGAGTCATTTCATGTTTTTTTTCTCTTTTATTCATTTTGTGCATTTTAATGCATCTGAACGTACAAAACACAAAAACATTTGCACAGCAAACATTTAATTAAAAAAATACTTTAAATAAATAAGGCTTAAATAAACATTTCATGCTACACAGAAGCATCTGTGGTAGTTTGGTTGTGTGACAGCATCATTCGTTTCCTGCTGATTCCTGCCAGTCTGCCTGGCATCGATCAGTCTGTGTGTAAAATGCACGTGTCGGCCAGAGGCCGCCGTCGCCCGCGGCTCAGTCTGTCAGTTTCCTCTCACAGCCTCACGTGGACTCGGGCCTCCACCCTGGAGACCCCCATCTTGTTTCCCAAAATAACTCCACAGCTCTTCATGAAAGTTCTCAGCGTGTGGTGTTTGTCCCGGCAGAGCTTTTCCAGTTCTTCTTCAATTTTGTCCATTAACCTGTCTTTCTGGTCATGTCCAGGTACATGGAGGACTTGAGGAAGCGAGGGTAGCAGTCTTTCTCCATCAGGGTGTAGATTTTAGCCTGGGCCAGATTAAAACAGGACGGAGAGGGTCGCTGCATGTTCTCCTTGGTGATTGCTTTGGTTGCATGGTCGAGATTTACCTGCCGAATAAAGTAAATATTTATTATAAAAATTACAAAAAAACCCCACAGTGGAATGTCTGAGTTTGACATTTGATAATCACCTCTCGCGGCGCGTCAGAGCAGATGAACTCTTCGTAAATTTTCTTTGCTTTGGCTGCCAGTTTGGAAGGCTTGGATGCTCTGTAGTCCTCACACGCCAGATAAAAGGCGATGTTTTCCTCGCTGAACTCGGAAACCAGGAACGCCCTGAATAGACAGAGTCCATCTAAAAAAAGAAGCATCAAGCATTTAGCATCTGAACTTCTAAAACTTCTGGAGCACAAAAAAACGTCTGACAGAAACTTACTTTGACTGGAGAGGAGCTTTTCAAACGATTCCCTCCATTTGAGAGGCTCACTGACTTCATTTAACCTTTATTAATAGAATAAAAGTAAAAATTATTAGACAAATCTTCAAAAGTTTGATGGAGAGTTCTTAAAAAGCCAGATTGCTTGACTCTCTTACCTGAGTTTCTCAGTTTTCTTGGACTGTCCACAGCTGCTGTGGTCGGATTTCTGCAGTAAACTCCCAAACAAAGCTCTCAGTTCCTTTGCCCTGTAAAAAAAACACATTTGATATTTAAAAAAAAAGTTTTACAAAATGATTGCATTTATTTTATGGAAGGAATTGAAAAAAAAAGAAGGGAATCTGGAAGCTTGCATGAGGCTCACCTTTCAAGGCAGGTGACGGGCAGCGACTCGAGTCCTCGACACATGACTTCTGACAAATAACTCCAAAGACAGAGCCGGAAATACTGCAGGGTTTCTTCAGAAGGAGCTTTCCTTCTTTGTAAGGGAATGAGCTCTGGCTGCTCTGCTGCTCCGGAGGCCTGTTTTTATAGGCAGTGTGCTGTGACATCACGGCAGGCAGCCAATAAAGCGAGGCGAGTGGGAGGATGAGGAGACTCCTCGACGCTCGTTTTCCTCCACACTTCCTCACTGCGGAGTGACTCGTCAGTTAATGGACCGCCTCACAGCATGACCTTGTGTGTGTGCGTGTGTGAGTGTGTGGTCGAGCACCTAAAGGGAAACTGTGTGTTCTCACAGAAAGCTGAAAAACCCCTTGATTCAAACAGACAATAAACAAAACAAAAAAAAAACCTGAAGCTTCTGTTGTGAAAACAATAATTATTTAAGACAGTGTACTGAATATTTTTGAGCTACCAACCTTACATGTCCAGGGCTGTGGGTAAGAAACAGCACAAAGAGACCTGCTTTTCTTTTTGGGAAGATATTTTATAGAAAGTAGTTATATGACTATAATATATAATATATGATAGTATACTATCATATATTATAGTTTTTTCATAACCTGCATTTTTTTCTTTAAATGAAAACATGGAGCCTACACATGGTCAGATTTACTTACTCTGCTTTAAGCTTTAATACTTAATAAAAGTTGAAACAAATGCATTTAGAAGTCAAAATAACAAATGAATAAAGCTGATTATGCTTTTTTTGCTTTTGGTTTTACAGAAATTAAATTTTAATTACATGTCTTGTCAGTGATTCTCAAGATTTTTTTTTTTTTAATTTTCCTTTTTAAGATGAGTTCATTAAACAGGAAGCATGTGGAGGGCCTGATATAGCTGTTGGCAAGTTCCAACGACAATAGCAAACGTAAATTTTTAAACATTAAGCTGAAACATCACTAAGAAAATACAAAGCTATCATTAAAGAAGCGTGGACATGTGGAAGATTTTGCTTTGTAGTGCATAGATATGAACAAATGCTCAACAAACGTGTTCAGTAGACACAGGCGGTCGACGCAAAATCACATTTTTGGCACAAATGGAACTTCATACAGCACTGGTTGCATGTGCTGTGAAAATAGTCACTTTCTGAAAAAAAGTAAGGAACTCGTTAGTGTGGTCTGGGGAAGGGAGCGTCACATTTCCTGCCCTAAAAGTTTTCCTGCTTTGAGCTCGGTCAAGGTCACGCCCCCAAGAGCTATAAACCCCATCGTGATTGGTTTGTTTGTCAGCTCCGCACACAGCGCTGTAAAAGTGCCATTCTTATGAAACTTGTGGGCTGCACCAACATTAAACTTTCATATCAAGGCGGGGGCCACAAATGGCCCGCGGGCCACTAGTTTGAGATCCCTGATCTGTACATTGCCTGTTTTTAAGTCCTCTCTTTAAACTCACTTTTACTTTGGTTTTTCATACTCAGTGAAGAGGTTCTCTCTCCCCATCACATTTCAATTTTTTTTAATTTATGTACTGTTTGTAAAATGTTTTGTTTTAAGAATATAAGTATTTCCTTGTACACTTTTAATTTAATTTGTATGTTCAATTGTCTGTTAATTTATGTGTTTATCCTCTGTCATTGTACTGCACTTGGACAGTATGGGCAATATACTGGGTTCACTGATAAAGATTATTATTATTATTATATTATGTACAAGAAAAAACTTCCTTCTAGCCACTGATTTTTGGCACATGATTTTGATAAATGTGTTTCCCTCTCTGTGTCCGGCAGCTGTGACGGAGAGGTCAGTTTCAGTTCAACTCTTACATGATCTGCTCACCAACAGAAACAGATCAGCTTCATCGTTATTGAAAAGTTTCCACCGTAAAGACATATTTCATTTGTGGTTGAATTTAATTTTTTTTGCTTGAGACAAATTGTTCTAAAATTAATGGTTTTTTTTATACCAATGTCCCAATCACAGTTGTGGAGGTTTCTTTTTTTTTGTCTTGCTTTTTTTTTTTTTTTTTAAACATTTGTGCAAAAAAATCCCGCTTAGTAATAAGTCAAAATTCTTACTCTGTCAGCAGTTTTTCCTAAATCAAAAAAATAAAAATGAATTTTCCCATGGTGTAACAAAAATGGTCTTAATAAGAATTCTTATTTTTTATATATATAAAAAAAAATGTCACTAAGAAATGTGTGTTTTTTTTTAATAAGATGAAAAATTTCCTAAATAAAATTATTTTTCTTGCAACTAGGATCTATTTACTTTCTTGATATATAGATGTATCTCCAGCATGAAATATAGTGATAAATGGATTAATAATCTTAAATTCTTATGTGTTTCTCCGTCTTTCCGCTTTTTCCCATCAAGGTATGCAGGTATGCGGTTGTTGAATCTATTTTTGGTCTCAGGGTTGTGAAACAATTACCCGCTAAATCCAAGTATCTATATTTAAACTGGACAACAAAGGGGGTCTAACGGTAAACTCTAACAGCTATACTTGAGTGACTTCTTATTTTTTCTCACAGGAAGAGGAAAATTAGCGTGCCAGACGAAAGCTCCTACGGCGCCTGACGCAACTTCCTCTGGTTGCATCGAACAATGCTGTTCCTCCGAACAGCTGCATTGTCTGACATGGTAACGGGAGGTCACTTTCCTTGGAAAATAATGAGCCCCCCTTCCAGCCGACTTGCAAAGCACACTTTAGACATAATCGCCATCGAATGATGTGGTATTGCTGTACTTTCAGTGGAATGGCGAATGAGTAATGCTCTCTCCACAGGAGAGGGGGGGACAGTCATTATCTTTTCGAGCAAACTTTTATATTCCTGCATGTACGTGATGTTTTACAGAAAGGCCTAAATGATTATGTGAACATAAAGATCACAAATGAGCAGGTATGCATGTGCAGTTATCGTAAAGAACGGAGTAATAACTTCAACTTTGCTATTTTGGAGGCAATGGCTCTAAAGGTGTGACGAGAAAAACATTTAGAGTCTCACAAAGAAATAAACTATTGGTTTTAGGAGGTTACAGGACCAGACGTACAAACTGTAGGAACAAACTGAAATCTTTAGGTACCGACATGTGTTTAGCTTGTTGCAGTTTCAGACACAAAATTGTGTGAAATAAATGAAGTAAACACATTGATTCAATGGTATTTTTTTCCTTTCTGAACACCCTTGAATATCATCACTGACTTGGACGAACAGCATCATTCAAAGTCTCACTCCAGTCATTTTCTGATGTACTCTAAAAGCATTCCCACTGGTCTTTTGATGATGGGGATGCTGTTTTTAGGAAAACTGAAAAAAACCCAACGTTATTTTCTAGGACATAGTTTCTGCAGATTGGCAGTAGTTCATAAGAAATTAGCCTCTGAGTTGTGAGTTATCAGATTCCAGCTCAAACAAGGAAAACAAAGACGCTCACGGATCTATTTGTCTGCATCAGAATGGAGAGGAGCAGGGAGCTTGTGGCCTGTTGAATGTATAGTTTGTGCGTAAACCACAAGCTTTTGCGAATGCCTTTTTTTTCTGCCTCTGATTCCCAACGATTTGAATAAATAAATAAATGCTACTTTAATTTTACATTTTCTTTACATATGTCCTCCATCATGAGTAAAAATGCTACAAGAATATATAAAACACACACACACACAAAAAATCATTTTTAATTGGAGTGGGTTACTAAATGTTAAAATATTTCTTATACAAAAAGTGCCTCAACTCCTTTAACTGTCATTAAACAGAATTAGGACATTATTTTCAATTAAATGGAAAATCTGTCTCCATTTTGTAGATACACAACAGTTTCAAACAAGAGTGGAAATATTGATATCCGCGGGCTGTTACGATACTAACTCGAGATCCCTACCATCAATATTTTGGACTGATCCGCCCAGCTCAAGTGTGCAGTAGTGATGCAATGATTCACTTTCCCCATGATTCTGTGTGGTGTAACATACAGTTTAAATCTGGATTTTTTTCATTCGCAGTTATCATATATGTGTCAGGAGTGAGGATGAAGAAATATTTTATTGCTTTAAATTGTTTTTTTAAAAAAAAGACATTTGAGGATCTGAGAGTTAAAGCGTTGACTCTTTCAACCAATCGTTTTCCACTTTTAGCTTCCTGCCTCAAAACTGGAGTAAAGTTTAGAACCCGAAGAGTCTATTTTTTTCTCACAGCTCTGTTTTTCAGGACATGTTCTAGTGCGGATCCAACTGGATGTCTCGCTTTTGAGCATACCAGGCATGTAGTAAACACGCTTAGATGGATTATGTGCTAGTAGAAGCAGCATAAAAGAGACGGCAAGATCCTCTTAATCTGCTAAAAACAGGTCATCCTGTCACATTACAGCCACGGTCATTTCTGACACTGAACACCAAAGTGAGAAGGCTTTTCAGATTTGTTTGGATGTGTTTATCGCAGCTCAAATGGAAAATTCCACTTAAGTCTGAAAATGTAACGATCCATATGACATTGAACATGTTTTTTTTCAAGTTTCCTTCAGAATCAATGCTCATTTGTTGCTCCTCTTTGAAGAGAAAACGGTTGCATTTAAGCAATTTTCCTTCATCAACACACATAATAATATAATTATGGTTACATCACCATCATATATAATCTAACTACCAAACAAGACCTTCGCCTATTTACTTCAGTACCATCTAAAGTACTTTTTCTTTGTATGTCCTAGTTATTATTGTCATTATTTCAATGTAATCGAAATTCAGAGCTATAAAAATATCAGACTTATAGAAAATGAGCAGTACATTCATTAAAGACTCATCGTGAAAGCTGCTAAACTTTTGTCTAAGAACTAGGACAGTTAGAAAACGAAAACCCAACAGGGGAGGTTATGAAATCTCTGTCACTATGTCAAACAAAAACTGTAACCCAGATTTAGTTGAAATTTTACTATGTTTTACTCTATTTTCCTATGTTTATAACTTTTTTTTTGGATTTAACAACTCTTGTCGTTTGACTTGATTTTATGATCTTTTTGTGATACTTTCTGGGAAAAGTTCCATAGAAATAAAACTGTTCTATTCTATTCTATTCTATTCTATTCTATTCTATTCTATTTTCTATTCTTCTATTCTATTCTATTCTATAGAATACAAAGAAAAATATATCTTTGAGTTTTTGAGTACGAAATTTACTTTGCATCATATTTTTTAACGTGGAAAACTTTTTCAGTGTAGCATTATTTTTAGAATAAAATCTTGGCAACCTTAATGTATATCTTTGTTAATTTTGTAGACTGACATTGTAATTTTTATGGGAAAAATCAGATGTTCCTACAGTAAAATTATATGACTTTTAACCAAAAAGACTGTGTAATTTAACAATAGCAGTTATTTAGAACCCTAATGTGATTAAAAAAAAAAGGTATCATTGTATATTTTACTGTAAATTTCCAAAAACCTCAGCTGACAGGGTAAATAAGGGTAGATATATGGCAATTTATATTAAAAAATTAGAAATATTGCACAAAGAGAACTGTTAAAAAACATGTTTTCCTTGTTAGAGTAACACCTTATTTTTCATGATGAAATTCTGGCAACCACAGTTGACAGTTTTTTTTAATAATAAAATGTACAATTTTATTTTTTTACAGTGCAGACTGAAGAAAAAGTTTTGTTTTTGTGCTTTTTGACATCTGTTTAAGTTCCTTCAAATGGAAAACACAAAAATCCATGACAATATTAGTAATAAAAAAGTATTTTGTTCTTCATCTTAATGAATTTGTGAGTAAAAGAAGTTTTTGGGTTGGTGGTTCACTTCCTCTATTGACCACAAATGTCCAGCAGTCTTTCTAAAGCCCTCCTAGGAGGGTTTTCTACAGAATCATTTTTGTCAACTTTTGGGAATAATTATTGTTCAGCTGACATTAAAAAAAAAAAAAAGACTTCTACGAACATGCAGGGAAGATATTGAAAACATATGTGTTGTCACAGGAGGATTGTCATGTGGACTCAATCCAATTGGGCAGGAAAAAAAAAATTCCACGTCTTCATTTCTTTATTTGGTTTTCCTACACCAGTTACATTCCAGACCAGACTAAACAGCCCAGAAAAGTCAGGAGAAAATTACCCAAGCTGTTCATTTAGAGGCAGTGATCTCTAAAACACTGAGACGTCCTCTGCTAAATGTTTTATGACTCCTGCAGCTTTGAATTATGCTGTGGCTGTCGTTTAATCCTTGTTTTTCCTCCACTCTTTAGCTACATTCACACCGGTCGTGCCAGCTCACATTCAAGCAGCCATTTTTGTATGATAAGTCTATGTTGACGCTAGCAAACCAATTTTCTGGGAGTTCAATATCCTCACGCTCATGCGTCACTATTTAAGTTTTTAAGTCCATTCTATATACAAACTGAACTTTGGCCAATCAGGAACTTGGATTTAGTAGTGACGTCTGGGTAGGGTTCTTTTCAAAATACAGAGTACAATTAGTTGCAAAACATGATCATGAAGGAAAAATGAATAGATGTTGACATTATATGACACCAAGTCTTTCATATACCTGAACAGAGCTGGGAAAGAAAAGCCTGGAGCAAGATTGATGAGGTTTGCCCCACTTCAACATTTCTCAGCAAGGCTCTTCCAGCTGTGCTAGGAAACAGTAGAAAAAGAAAAAGACCCCTCCCTGCTTGATCACTGTGAACACCATGGGCTATATGCACATTGAAGAATCCACTTTTCCACGTTCTTGAACATATGTCACATAGTATGTCCGTAGCTTTAGGTCTGCTAAATCTATTTGCTGTTACATTGTTACTGAACCACACCCATGTTTACTTGACAATAAGGCCACCCTTAACAAAAAGTAGCATGCCCAAAGTTGATCTTTTTAAGCCTAGAACACTTTCACTATAAGAAGCTACACAATCATTTTTACCAGATAATTTTACCCTAATTTGAAAAAACATTAGTCAGAAAAAATGGATCAAAATATAAAAAAACCCATAGTAAATTACAGTATTTTTCTCTTATTTCCAACTATAGTTTATATAACAAAATGGGAAATAAAAGCATAGGAAGATCCTAAAAACACACTTGAATATTACTGAAAAAAATTAGAAATTTGAGAACAAAAAAATTCCTTAAAAAAATAAAACAATGATACTGAAGAGTTGGTCTTTGGTCCACCCATTCCTGAGACATGTCATACTTTACCATGACACTAGGAAAAATTCAACATATTGAAAATCATGTGAATACTTTTGCTCGGGTGAAAATCACGATTGTGCTCTGGGGTTAAGTATACTTGAGCATAAGTATAGCAAGAATACTATACACCACGTACGTCTAGTGTAGGAAGTACACCAACTGATTTCTTCTTCTGACTAAATTTGAACATTTTACAACATATAGTAAGTCAATGTCAAGAATACTGATTCACTTTTACTAAGTATACTTGTAGTACACTAAAGTAGACATTTACATCAGAGTACAGAGGAGCTTTCAGTCCGGTAAACATGGAAAAAGCAGACTGTGTGAGAAAGTAAATCACCTGATTAGTCATGTTAAAGTATTGTCTAAGCAATTCAAAGATGCAAAAATAAACATGATCAACTAAACTAAAAAAACTTGCAAAAGCTTGAGCTTTTTTCCCTTTGTAAAAACATAGATTTAAATATAGTTTACAGTTCTCCTGTCTTACATTTTGACAATTATAAAACTTACATTCTTTCAGCACAGTTACCCCTTGACGAACTAAATGATGGTTATACTGAATAAAATGTATCTACTTGTTAATATTCTGACAATTTTTTTACTTTTATTGCATCTTTTTGTGAGTCTGAATCAGAATTATTTTATTCTATCAAGTAAAAAAAAATCAGAATTTCTTATTTTTCTATGATTTTCATAGTGTCCACTAACACAAAAACTCAGACAAATCTGTCTCTTCCTGTCCTAATCTGCTTTGGTCAAATGTTGGCAGTGATCTAATTAAAATCCATCAAAGATTTGACTTTTTCATAACTCCATAATCAGATGCAAATCCACAGATAATCTATTAATATTCCTCATTTTAGTCATTGTTGATCAGAATCTCCCTGCTATTGGGGTTTCCATGTCTACGGAGTGATGAGATGATGTCGCTGATGCATGCAGAGAGAGTGCTGTCTGAGACACAGAGCCACATTTCAATTTGGCATGATTTATTAGGACTCGTTAGGCTGAATATTTGGCAGAAGCAATCTCCAGGGCCAAGAGTAAATGTCACAGTGTCCTCATCTAGACGGGCGCTGAACATCGGGGCTCTCAGACTGAACTCCAGGTTTAGACTCGTCCAGATGAACAAAACAAAACCAAAAAAAAGAAGAGAAAACGAGAAAACAATTTCTGGCATGTTCTTTCATTTGCAGATGTCCTATAATCCAGAAACTGTTTTGTTTTTGTTTTTGGAATATAACCATCTAAAAACAAAAATGTTAAAATTAAAAATGATGAAGTTAACTCATTCAGAATACAAGTTTATTTATTGGGGATCAAATTTAAACATTACTTGTGCAGGAAAGCATTTTCAATAATGTGAAGAAGCACAAAAACAAACTATTTCCCCTCATTTGTGTCTGGAAACTCTGAAACAAACACTGCAAACCAAAATGTTGCATAAATTACATAAGTTAACAGAACCTCTGCACAGTCTCTGCACAGTGGTAAACAATTCTTAACAATCCTCAGTGAAATGCAATTAACGTAATAGTAAAATATCTAATATTGATCTAAATTCTATATCCCATCAGGTAGCTGGATGCAGGACTAACACGAGGAAAACCACTTCCCAGTGGGAGCAATGAGCTTAATCCAGTCTGGGTCCTTAGGTAAAGCCCTTCATGTACTACCTAACTACAAGATATATATATGAAATACCCATTTTATGTTTTATTAAATTATAATAAAAAAAGGTGAAAATAAAAAATAAAAAACTAAAAATATGGATGTCCCTTCCAACAGAACCTGAGGGGGTGAAGGTCTGCTCGAGCAAGAAAAGAATTCAGCACTGGCCGCACATATTTAAAAAAATAAGTGTGAATAGTCACTTTCTTTTTTTAAAAAGGTGTTCAAATATATGAGGGGCCAGATGTGTGATGCAAAATATTTGAATGGGTTATTTTTACAACATGAGAGCAGCAGACAGTCACACTGGAAAAATTGGATGATGATGATGTTAATAAAATCCAACTATTTCGCTTTGATGTTGATTCACATCATGACATAAAAGATTAAATTAATATTTAAATACCCACTCCAATAAAAATTGTGTTATCTACATGTTCTTGTAGCCTTTTTCTCATAATGGAAGATATGTATGAAGTAATTCAAGATTAAAGCAGCATTTCTGAGTATTTACTTTTGTAAGTTATGTTGGATCAGGAGCAGATGAAAACCCAAATGATTGAAAAAACTTGGGTTTGTGTCCACTCCAATTCCAATGCATGCACTTGCAGAAAAATAGATCCACAATCTCTTTTTCTCTCTGTTTTTTTTTTTTTTTTTTTTTTGGTGCTATGCTAGTTTTAGCTTGGGCTTGTGAGATGCTATAAGCTAGCAGGGGAGAGTGCAAACAAAGGGTTGATGGGAAAGTAGGATAGGTTAACAGTCCAGCTCATAACTCAGAGGTGAATTTCTAATGAGCTTTTGCTGCGTTGCAGAAAATTAATCTTTAAAGATGATGCATACTTTTTAATTTTTGCTTAAAACTGCATATCCATAATTTAAAGGCCACTGGGAATTATTTTACTATAGATAAAAATGTAGCTAGAGTGGGCCTTTAAGAAGAATACTACCAAAGATTTGACATCCTGGACCGCATCTCGAGTCTCGAGTTAAGAGTGAGATCAACAAAACACATTTAAGAAGCTAAGCTGCAGAGAAGTTCATTCATCTCCAAATTAGATGGCAGTTTTATCAAACTTCTTCAAAATATGATTAACAACAACAGATAAATTCAGTTTCTACGGTTTCCGCAATCTTTTTTGCACCTAAACATTTTTAAATGACTTTTTAAGATGTTTGTGCTGGTGTAAAAACCCAGCTGTTGAAATAATGGACAGGCTTTAAGCAGGTATATTAACGCTGATGAAGTGTCTGAATGTTTTTCTGCACTCTCCAAAATGAAACTTTGTCAAAAGGGTTTTGGTCCCAAAGTGAAAATTAATGGACCAAACAGCTTTAAAGAGCTTTTAAGAAAACTACTATAATAAAAAATGACTGAGTATTAAGAGTACGGCCGGAAGCTCATGTTTCAAGCTCGAATCAAGCTCACCATTGATATGTCCAAACTCAGCAGAGACAGAAGTAGCAGATGACACATCTATATATGGAATAAGAGCTGCTCTCACACAGGAACAGGCAAATAATACCTGGCAACCACTCTCCTGCACAATGGACACAGAAGTGCCGTGGGCAGCATGAAATAAAAGCATGAGCAGTGAAGCTAAGGGCATGTTCTTACTCTCACTTTTGATAAAAATGTGCAAATGCCTCACGGCAAAGCGCTGCAAAAGGATGTGCATGTGCTTTTTGTGGGACGACATGGTTGTTTTCTTTGAGATAATTTCCTGTCCTACTTTGAGTTTCTTTTGGGCAATTCCGTTTTTAACCCAGTAAATGTTTTTTTTTTTTTTTTTTTGCTTTGCTTTATTAGGACTTTTAAAATTAAAATTAGTACCTCTGTCTTTATTGTTGGATACATTGTGAATACATTGTGTTTCGATCTAAAAATAGTTCTTAAGACTTTTTTTCACAAATCTAGTAAAGTTTTTAGTTCTACAAACATAATTCCTAACTTAAGAAATGTTCTCAGAATTGAGGCATATACCAATTTGAATAGATTTCAGCAGTTGTGGTGTACTGAAACAATAAAATAAATAAATATTGATGGCCTGGTTGTAAATGGCCTGGAAAACCCATAAAGATGCATCCGTTTTTGAAGAACTCTAACAAACCACCACTTTAAAAGACAGTCAATAGACTGAAAATTGCACAATCATAAATAGAAGAAAGGATCCAAAATACTCCATCATGATAAACTATTTGTTGATCTTTTTTCTATTATCTCAAAATGTAAAAAAAAAAAAAAAAACCTTAGATTTATGAGCAAATCATAAATATGTTTTTGTGGTATTATTTCTGATTATATATATATATATACTGCTCACAAAAATTAAAGGAACACATCCTGTAGTGGGCCCTGTGCTCACTGTCCAGCCCCCTGGAGCTCGACTGTCCTGGAGAAGTTATACAACCTGTGCAACTTCTGTAGGGTTAAGGAATCTCCTCATACTGCCAGTAGAGAGAATTACACAAGCCAAAATCAGCACGAG
Source organism: Oryzias javanicus (assembly GCA_003999625.1). Lineage (NCBI taxonomy): Eukaryota > Metazoa > Chordata > Actinopteri > Beloniformes > Adrianichthyidae > Oryzias > Oryzias javanicus. The sequence continues at coordinate 17,848,137 of CM012453.1, forward strand.
TGGAAAACCAGCCAAAAAAGATCAAGAGGGAGAAACTTGAAATGACCTCCACATGTAACAGCAGTCCTGTTTGGAGGGTTTTCTAATTGTTGCCACTGAAGTGCACCTGTTGTTAATTCCATCAACACCAATACAGCTGAAACTGATTAACGAGACCCTCAGCTGATTAACCAACAAGAAAATGATCAGACAGGTTTCATTCAATTCATGCCAGACCCAATAAAAAAGTGTTCCTTTAATTTTTGTGAGCAGTAAAGAAAATCAAGATTACAGTGAAATTTCTAAGAATTTGTGTATTCAAATCCTTGTAAATTAGGAGAAGACAAAAAAATTTAATTTAAAAACAGTGTATTTGTGACATTGAAGATACGCTGGAGACTTCCCAGGGTCCTCCGCCCAGTGGGACATGCCAGGAACACCTCTCCAGGAGGCATCCGGACCAGATGCCCGAGCTACCAATATAATGGAAAATTAATTTAAAAAAAAATGGTTGAAGTGACTAGGAGTCTGCAGGAAAAACAAATTAATTTTTGTAACAGCTTTGTGTGTAACAGTGTGAGCTTTAGTGCTTCATGTTATGGTTGTAAATTTTATGAACTAAAGAGGAACACAAGTAATGTCTCAGTCAAGTGTTTTGGGAGTTTATTGTTGAAAATGTTTTCAGTCTGTTTGTAAGTCTCCTTCTATAAGGAAAAAAAGGAGATCAGAAAAATAAATTGGTGGCAACCAAAACTAAACCCTTAGACTTAGATGAAACCAAACATGAAGCCAAAAATTGTTTCATATTTTAAAAACAGAATACACATTCATTCAGCACACATCCCTGAAAACAGAAAAACTGGTGTTAATTACCAGAAATGAGTCATGGGGGTGAAAGGCCTCCATATAGGAAACAAAATGACATTTAAATTGTGAAGAGTAGAAATAACTTTAACTGATCCCACGTTGGGGAAATTGATTAAAAAAACAACTACTTTATAATTGCTAGTAGTCTTTGCAAAAGCTGAATACAATTGTGGTATTTAAAGACACAAACATTGACATAAGCCAGTGTTATAAACAGAGAATATGTTTCAAGCTTTGGGTAATTGAACTGTCTTCTCTGATGGGTATGACAAACAGAGCAGGGCTTCCTGTCCCTCTGTGACAGTGTTGACTTATCCACACTCACCGCTGGGTTCCTGGAAGGGTTATTCTAATGCGGGAAGCAGACTGCAACAAGAAATTCCCAGATCGCTGCTCCATTTCCCTGATGATGTGACCCCGGGCCTTTATCTGGAAGACTTTCAAGGCTTCCTCCTTTGGTCTGGCTGCTGCACTTAGATTCCTGTTTAGACTCCATGGTTTGGGCTTTTAGGAAGTCATCGACTGCAGTTCAGCAGAAACTTGGGCGTTTATTAGATCAAGTACTTGTCTGTGTGCAGCTTCATGTTTGCTATAGTTTTTTTCTGCTTAAAGACCCACTTCAGTCATCTTTTGATATATTTTCAAAGTTTTTTCAGTTTTTTATAAGTTATAATTATTCAGGTTTATTTGCAAATGAATCTAATGAATCGGCATACACTTTTGATTATTGATACTTAAATCATGTTAATGACTTTTCTAAAGAAAATGATCATTACATGTTTTTTATTTGTGTTGCCTGATTTATTTTAATGATTTTTCTAATGATAAAAAAATACATTCCTGTGATACTTGCTTTACATTAATGACTCTTCCAATGAAAAATAATCTGCATACATATATATTTTTGTTGATGATTGATACTTTGATGCTTGATTTACATTATTTTTTTTTCTAATGAAAAATAATCAGCACATTTTTTTCTGAATTTTGATAATAGATCTGGATATGCATTGACAAAGAAATAAAATTATGTTGTATCTACTTACATAGTAATGTGATTTATTGTTACTTGAGGATTCTAAATAGCCTGAATCTATGTTGGAAAGATGTAAATATTTGATCTTAAGTTATGAACTGGATAATGATAATACACATAAAGAAATGGTTAAGTCAAGCGGAGGTGGGATTATATAAATTTGCTTCCTCCCACACCCCTTTCAGGCAATCTCTGAACATCTAGTTATCCTGTTTGACATGTCATTATGGATGTAAACTTCTGATGATTGATTGTATTGCACATGAATTTGTTTCTTTTTTTCTTCTTGATTGCTTAAAATAAACCATTTCTAATCTAATTTCTTATCTAATTTGCCTCTGAGTTGTTGGCGGGACTATAGCTGTGGAGCAATCCCGCCCCCCTTCCCTTTCCCATTGCTGAGAGCTCTCACAGTCCCTCACAGTCCTAACCTAGTGTTGGGCCCTGTTAGATTTGTAAATGTGTTCTGGGTTACATTGGTGCTCCAGTCAGTGGATGAGTGTGATTGGATGAGAGTGGGCTTGGGGGAGGAGCAAGACTATGTAAGGAGGGCCGTGGGAGCGTGAGACTGGAGTGAATGACATGCGAGCGAGTTAGATCAAGTTCTTCTTTTATTTGTGCTGTACGTGGCGTGGTTATGGCTAGCAGTAACCCTTTGAGTTCATTAAAAGCTTCAATGTTGGAACCGCTCATCTCCACTTACTTCATTACGTCCAGCAGGACGTTACACTAGCATTGCAGGTGCAACCAAAAATGGTGTGCAATATCGGAGCTAACCAGCCACACAGTTTTGAACCAGATTCCAGCAAGGACGAGGAAAACCGAGACGTACATGAATCAATTTGTCTTCAAGTGGATTCATCAGAATGGAACGGAGCAGGACGTTTATTTTCTAAATCAAAAGCTTGCTCTTTTCCAAATTGCTCCTGATTCACCACAATTTAAATAAAACAAACCCTCAGAAATTGAATTTTAAGCTTAATTTTTAAATATAAATCCTTCAGCATGGGAAAAATGCCACAAGACCATATTAAAAACACCCAAAACCCAATTTTCATCTAAGTGGATTGGAGATGCAGTTTAGAATAGACCATCTGCCGGTGGACAGGGAAACCAGGATTTGGACTATCTGCCAGAGCAGGTGGAAGCTTACCTAATGCATCTTAATTAGGACGACCACCGGCCACTGCCAGTGCTCGGGATCCTTTCAATGAATTTTCAAACGTCCTCTTGCCATGCATCAAGCATCTGGAGATACAGTGAAAAAAGGAGACAAATCAATTTTAACCAGTTTCAGGTTAATTGGAGAGGCGGTGGCTGCTTGTCAAAACGGAGATCCACAGATCCATCCATCTGTCTCCTCAGATAGTGCACAGAGAAACCACCAAAGCCCAATATGTATATAGTTCAACCAACTATTAGTTAATGAATTTCACATGGATGCAGCCATCCTCCACGAGCGCGCTTGCAGAAAATGTTGACAGACTTAGATTGACTAGATTAGCTCAATTATCTTCTTACAGCAGCTTCTTCCATGGCTGCACGCAGGACTGCTGTGTCACACTGCGAACGGGTCTGGTACATGCAGGGCCTCTCTGGATTCTGGGAAATATCACAGATCAGACTGGAAAATAAAAAGTTTCACTTTTTTGCTGAATCCTCGGCAGGAGGCTAATGACTTTGCACTCGCTGACACCACAACAAACACGCCGGAATAACAATGCACCAGCAGGATGCGGGTGACAGTAAATTAGGTACACTGCCAGAAATCCACAGCAGGGCAGCATAAATATTTTTTTTCATAAGAAATGATGGAAATACTAAGCAGTAATGTGTCTCCTCCTATTCAGCCGTATGAACCCATTGTGCAAGATTAGGCAGAGTGGGAACACGAGGTTAATGAGGTACCAGGAAGCAGGACAGCAATGTCACATCCCAGTGATGAGCCACTGGGGTCTTTTCCATATTTATCATGCAATCTGAGAGACTCACAAATTTATCAGTATGTTCTTCTCCAGACACAACAGCCAAATATGAAGCAATATGTAAACTTATGAGACAAACTCAGTGAAAAAAAAAAAATATTTTGAGCACAATAGTTAAGAAGAAGTATGTGAAAAAATAAATAGATAAAAATGGAACAAAAATCCTATTTTTTTCCCTCTTTCTTTAAAGCATCAAGTTCATATTTTCACCTTTTCTTCAGCACTTTAAGTAGTTTTGGTAATCAACACATTAAACCAGAGATTTGAGAGCGTTGTGATTGCTGATCACTTGAATACAGATAATTTGAGCTTCATGTGTCCACATCTTAAATCTAATACCTGCCCGATGGCTGATTAGTCTGCACAGAATTAATTAATATCTTAACTTGATGTCTTCAGATCACCACAAAAAAAACACTCTAATGCTACATACTAAACATGTCTAAATGTCTATGGTGTTCACACTGGACAAGCAGGGAGGGGCTCTTTTTTCTGTTTCTTCCCCTACTGTTTACCATTGACTGTAATGCCTTACCTCCAGTGAAATTAAGCCAATTTAGTTGTCATTTTTCCGTGATAAAGACATTGCTTTGCTAGGACCGGATGACAGTGATTGATCTAAGTCAACATTTCTAGGGGAAGTACTGTACCCACTCAGGAGTAAACTTGTTCAAAGTCCACTCCCCTTTCACTGAGGCATCTGATTGGTCAGTTTGTGATTCGCAATAAAGAAAAAATATCATTAAAAAAATTAGCATTAGTGAAAAGAGCTTTAGAAAATATATCAGATCAAGAAAGACTATTCTGACAAATAGAATGAGTGAGTAATAGCTCTTTGTTTTTCTAGAAAAGCCTATAGGACTTCGGCTTCTTGGAGCCAGCAGGTAAGTCCTTTTTGGAATGCGAGAGAGGAAGGGTCACTCAGTCCAGTTCTCTAAATACAGTTGATGTTGTCTACTACCACATGTCCACCAGCTACATTTGGAAGAGGGTTGGTACAAGATGTTAAAGTGGTGCAAATCTTGGGAGTCTTTTTCTTTAAAAGCTTTATTCCAAAATATCCTTGATAAACTTGAGGTTTTCCAGTCGTAAAAAACTGCAATTATTAATTTCTCCTTCATAATCAATTTTCAAACGATTGGCATTTGTTTGAATCAAAAGGGATGCCATATATATGTGTCACTACCAAATCTGTGATTGGTCAAAGTTCAACCTGGTTTAACTTTCAATGTTCGTTATTAAATTGAGTCTTGTAAATAGAGCCCAAAAGCAGTTATAGAAACAACTAATAAACACAAGAGTTTTAATGTGGAAGTCCGACACATGCATTTACACATTTGCTAAGACTTTTCATTGAAAGTGTCCATTTCTATGTATCTTTCCAACATCCAATAAATGCATGTCTATTCCCTAGCTCTAGATGGGCTCTGAATGTGTGGATAGATCCTCGACAGACTCAGGCGTTTCTTTGTTTCTCTCTTCTTTGCTGATGATGCTCTGCTTTCTTCAAAAACTCCCATAAATCCCATTCGGTTCATGTTGACAGAAACTGCACAAACTGAACTCGAGTTCACTGAGCCCATCTATCTATAAGTTAAAAGAAGATTGACGTGAGATGAAAATGGATCTCTTCAGTCTCCATTGTCATTGGTCATCAGAGGATCTGAGTCAGAACAGAAGTAATAAATACAGAGTTTATATATTCGTTTTCAATAGCTTAAGAAAAACTAAATTCATATTTATTTTAATTTAAATACTTTACAGATTTCCCTTGAGTTTAACAAATTCACTTTTAAGGCCAAACAGACTGATCTGAAATAGTTCAGTTACTCTGGACTTACTTTTTTGTGAAAAAATATTAAGTTTTCTCTGTGCTTCCCAACTTCCTCCTCTAGTCCAAACACGTGTTTTATTAGTAAGTTGGTGACTCTCATTTCCTCTTGGGAGTCAGTGTGTGGCTGCCTGTCTCTGTATGTGGTCTTGCGATGGAAAAGCAGTCTGTGTTTGTTCTGTAAGGTTGAGATTACCTCCAACAACCTCATACTCACAATGAAACAGGTTCAGACAATAAAAACTAATGGTTCATATGTTTAATCTTCAGTTTCATGAACACATCAGAGCATTAGCATAATTAAAAAATAATAGAAATACAAATGTCCCAGAACAGGTCCCGGTTGACTGAAAGTATTGGCAGAAGTTCTGTTTTGAAATCATTTTATATTAGAAGAAATCTCTGTAATATGTGACCTTATTTACGTTCTGGCTAAGACGTTCTCAGGATTTGCCCTGAATGTAAAAATACAGTTTAAATGTTAAAAAAGTCCAGACTCTCTGATGATGCCAAAACATTTTTCCGGAAGCTTCCTACTCGCTGAACAGTGGCTGTTCTCGCCTCTAAACTGACTAATTTAATGCATGAAAAACATATTTGTGTCCACAACATGGTCCAGGTTCACAAGTTTAATTTTCCACATAATATTGAAATGCAAGCATAAAGATGGGTGTGTTATTCATCAAAGCACTAACAGAGGACTTCACAATGTCATTTGGAAAAGTTAAACATGAAATTTTTTTTTTTTTGGTGGTACGATGAGGTTTCTGGCTAAATTTGCTGAGATACATATTCTGCACTGGAAACAATTCTTATTAGTAGAAAGTGTGTGATTATGTCAGTATTTTGCAGCAATAAACCTTTACCTTTATCAAAACTGTAATCTGAAAATGTTGAAATGTGTTTTTTTTCCATTTGAATAAAATGAAAGTAGAAGTTTCACAAGTCTCATGAAATCATATTTTTTCAAAACAGAACACTAATTTCAAGATTTTATCTCCTCACGGGATCAAAAATAATTAAGCCGTTAACAACCAACAAAAATTAAAAAGCATCAAAAAGATTCAGCTGGGAGAACAGCTCACGACTAATTAGGTTAACTGATGTCAGATTTGCAACAGCATTAAAGTTTTTAAAAGGAAAAGTCACTCCAAAAATGGGCAAAGGCTTTTTTTTTCTTTCTTTTTTTGCTGTGAAAGAGTGGGTGAAAAGAATTTAAGAACTTCATCGATCTGGCCCCAGCAGCACTTTGCTCATTCAGAGTCCAGGCGTGGAAGTTTCTGAATGCGTCCAGAACTGTCCAGCTGCTGAGAATCTGTATAAGGTAAGATTTAGACCAAATTACAACACAAACTCATTTAGCTTTGATGGGGATGTCTTCAAAAGAGATCATTTTAATCAAATCTTGGTGATTAGACTAAATGAGTCCTCATAAGAGAGTGTAAAGGCATTTTTTTGTATAATTTTTTGATCATTTTGACTATATTTTGATAAATTATTAATAAACAAACATAGGATTAGGAGGCTTAAGAGTAAATGTTTACTGGAAAAAAATGCATAAGTTTTCACCTGAAGCTACAGAAGCATGTGACATGGGTTCAAGAACACGCTTAAATAAGCATTCTTGAAGTAAATATAGGCCATAGTATTCACACTGGACAAACTGGGAGGGGCTTCTCTTCAGTCTATCTTAAATAGTAAACATGTTTAAAATTGTATCGTTGTTATTTGTCTCTTTTGTAAATTGGTAAATGTTTCATATTGCATTTTTAAAACTTTTTTTTTTAATTGTTAAATAAGTTCATAATGTTTAGCCATAATATATTGTTTTGTAAAGGGATTACACATGGAAGTGAGCTATTGAACTACGATGCTGTACAAGCATCTTTGCTTTTTAAGCTTAATGTATTTGTATGGCGTCCTGATAAACTGAACTTAACTACCTCATGTCTGCAACTTGCAGTTGGGAGAGTCTAGGTGTGAAATGTTTATGCGGAGCAAATCTCACAAATCTTCTTTTTTACAGCTCTGTTTCGATGAATATGGAAGACTTGGTGTCATATATAATTCCAGTCGGGCTCAAACCGGGATGATTAATTTCTCCTTCATGATACATTTTCCAATGGTTGGCACTTCTGTGAAATAAAAGGAATGGCATTCATATGTTAACACTAAATCAGAGTCCCTGATTGTTAAAGTTTAACTGGTTTGAGTTGCGACGCCTATTCAGTTGCGCAGCTATGCATCGTTTGTGAGAGTTTTGAGCCCAGAGGCTCATTCACCTGTGTTTTAGATAGATTTTTCATTAGAAGTGGTCGCTTGAATGTGCGTTACTGAGGACGGTGTGAACGGAGTTTGAGACTTTCTTTGAAGCATTCATTTACTCTGCACTGAAAATCAGAATACAGATGTGGGAAACATAACTGACCTCACAGATTTAAGGCAGATGCAGAAATATCTGAATGCAAGCACCTGCTAATTATTCAAAACTCATTCAATTTGTGCTCCAGCTGGTCGCTCTGAAGGTTTTCAAGCTAAATACAATAATACCAGGTCAGTCAAAGGCACAGCCAAAAGTGTCAAATGAAATTGGAGTCGCCATCACAGCTTAGTTTATTCACAGGTAACTAAGTTTAAATAAAGAATATAATGAAGAAAACAGAAGATTGTGTAACAGTTGTGCGCACAGTGTTGCTCGATCAGAAATATAGACTTTGAAGCTGGTAGCATCGTTTGAAGTGAATGAAATGACACAGTTGATTTTTTCTTATATTTTTTTTTATTTGTATGACCAGTAGGCAGCCCCATTGTGGCTGCAGTTACAAAAATTACGACTACTTAAAAATCCAAGAAGTAGAGCAGGATGTCATGACACAAAATCCACACAGATGCTATGAAAGCCTCTCAGGGCCACTGAGAATCACCCACATAGCAACCCATGCTCAATGAGTCTCAGTGCTGCTGACTCACTGAGAAATGCTCTGATAAAACTGCTTCATTACTCTGCTCACCTCAGTGGTGTTAAAGGCTTTAAAATTGATCAGAAGTTGTTGAATTTTCTTGAAAACAACACATTTTTCAGGCTAGATTAAAATGAAACAGAGATATTCAGTTTGTAAGCTTACTACTATTTATAAAAATATATTTTATGTGAAAAGTGTAGCCTTTCCTACAAAAAGCGAAAAAACAAAACCAACTAAAACTGTATTGATAGAAATATTTTTAATTTAATGCATACTCTTTTTTGTTTTTTAAATGATGGCTCTGCTATTGTATTAGAATTATAGATTGTGATTGTTCAATTATCTTTAAAAGTCCTAATCTACACTTTTCTCATATTCCCGCTCTCCAGACTCCAGTGTTTTTCCTTGGTAAGTCTCCGCGTCAGCGTGGGAATTCTGTCCCCCTCATGACAGGGAAGGCATGCCTCAGTCCATGACACAAAATAGATCACATGCTGGACCATGTTTTCTTCATCTGAAGTTGTAGCATAGTGGAAATCCCACCCGCGCGACGTCCATTAGCTGTGACCTCTGACCCGGCTCTCCCCCTGAGGACGCAGAGTTCACAGGGTTTTTGGATTCTAAGTAAATAAGATTTAAAGCTTGGTTCATGTCGCAGTAGGACTAAAACATAAAGGAAACACTTGTTTATCATGACACATTAAAAAGTAGAATAAATCAAACTAAATAAATAAAAAAATGCAAGAAAAAATTGATGGAACACACTTTATTCACAGGAACAATCACATCAACCAGAGCAACAGTAGTCAGGTTGTCAAAGGCGCAACAGGCCTACATGTATGTGTATATACATGTGTATATATATATATTATATATATATATATATATATATATATATATATATATATATATATATATATATATATATATATATATATATATATATATATATACATATATATATATATATATATATTTATATATGATAGATTTACCATCAAAAGTAAATCTATATGGCTCCAACAAGTTGTGTTAAGTACCTTGGATTATATGCTAATGAAATCCAAGTAAGTTTAGTTTGTTAATTTTAAGGATCATACTTTTTTTTCACAGCAGTTCTTAACTTATGACTGGAATCTAGTAGTTGTTTTTTTTGAATTAGTTGTTTATTTGCAGCTCAGAAAGAAAACATCAACTTATACAAATATTGTTGCAACAGTCTGCCTGTATATAAAGTTAGTATGTAAATTATTTCTGCAACTTTAAACCATCACAAGTTCAGTTTAAGTGATGTCATGTTTATTGTGCTGATGTGTGTAATGCCACAGTTTCTCCAGCAGATGGAGGCAGAGTTGTGCTGTTTGCCACTTCTCTTCCTTCGTCATGATCTGCATGCAAATCAGGAAGCCCAAGAGGAGTTCAAACAATCCACTTAAAGACCCACTCCAATGAAACTTGTATTTTTTTAATTAACATATTCTTGTGGCTTTTTTTGTTTTGTTTTTGACAATGGCGAACATATTTAAAGAAAATTAAACTTATGGGATTTCTGACATATTCTTTATTCAAGTTGTTGAAAATCAGGAGCAAAGTAAATAAATAAATACTGTTTGAAAAAGAGCTTGTTTGTGATGTAGACAATACACTGGATGGACTTCAAGCACACTGCAATCTCAAGCATCCACTTGCAGACAAGTAGATGCATGAAAATCTTTGTTTTTCTTGTCCAAGCTGGCATTTGGCTCAAAACCGTACGGATGGATGGCTTCGATATTGTTTGCCATTTTTCTTGCACTGGTAATGTTAGGTTGGGGGTGTGAGGTGCTGTAAGCTAGCAGAAGAGAGTGTAAACAGAGCTCACAGCAACAAAGAGGGGAATGGGGGACGGGGTTGCTCTGCACCAAAAGTTTCATCTCAGAGGTAAATTTCTAACTAATTCCTGCTGTTCTGCAGAAACTATGTCATATGTCAGTGTTTTGTTGTTGTTTTTTTTCCCCTAAAAATAGCATAATCATAATTAAAAGACCGCTGGGAACACATTGACAAAAGATCAAATTATAATAAGAGTGAAACTTTGACAAAAACAAAAATTAAAAGGAAAAACAGAATCTGGAGCTAGGTTGATCATTTGTCATATAAGGTCATTGGATATTTAAATTCAAGTGAGCATCTTCGAACCCCAGATAAGAGAATAAATCAAAACAAACAAGATTTAAACCAGCTGTTTCGTCTTGTGTAAAGATGCTGTGTAGCAGCATGCTTAAAGGACACTGAATGTGTCTAAAACAGTTTGAAGGGAAGTTATGCATGAAATTAAAAGCAGCTTTAGTCTCTGTAGAAACCACAAGTGAAGACTGCGGCGGAAAGATGCAATTGTGTGTGAATTTTTGTTTTCCACATCAATTTTTCTACCCTGAAGAATTTGTGGATTCTTTCTATTGTCTTCTCGTGCATCTCAGCCCCAAAGGACCACATTATCTTGCATATTTCCATTGCAGACAACAGAGAAATATTTATAAAGCTTTCATGTGTAATCCAGGGGGAGCAGATGTGCGGGCATATTTCATCATGTATGCCGGTGTTTAGCTTTAAAGAAATACATTCATTTAAACCTTCCTTTCGTTTTATGTTCAAGAACAAAAGAAATACGGTTGATATTTCTACATGAAGAGGGATTTTTATGCTTTCAAGCATTCTTTAGGACCTTTTCTTTTTATTTTTCACATGGATCAGTGGGTGTGACTAAAGCCTAATGGGAATAGATGATGGCTATGAGAGCACCTGTCTGAAGATGAAGCTTTAAATCGCTATTCCTTCTTGCAATGAGAAGTGGAAATAAGAGCCCGAGTTAAAGCGCAGGTGATGTCTAGCCCTTGGTCTGTGAAATAGCTCAATCTTCTTGGTGGATTCTTGCTTTGATTGTTATAAATCGTCTGGAATCACATTATTTTTTCGCAACCCCATTATCTGGGATTCTGCAGCAAGCTTTAGTTTCAAAGAAACAGCAAGATTCTCTTTCTAAGTTTCACAACAGAACAAAGATGTTTCTGTGAGTCCTTTATCACTCTTGTTCAGCACTCAATCCAGTATTGATGTAAACACTTTGGATTGAGGATCAAGCGTCGAGATGCAGCAGAGAGCAGCTTTGCTGGGGAGTATTTTTTGGCAGAATGGAGCTTTGAGTCAAATGCTGCAGTCCAGTCATCCTGCACCTCTCTCTCTGTGATTCTGAAAAATGCTGATACTCCTAAATGATCTGGTTTAGCATTTCTATCATACTCTATATAACATTATCTGCTATTAATTAGTGATAAAATCTACATGAATTGACCAAATCTAGTGGTCACAACTGGTTGTCAATAGGCTAATTTGGAGCCATTTCATTGGCTTTGTAGCGGCGCCATCTTCCCTGGTAATTGGGCCATCTTTTTCAAATTAAAAGTCGAAACAAAACACACTTATTAGTAGTGATGATTCCTTTGAACTATCCTTATCATAATTTGTGTTTACTGATATGATCTGTGATGCACGACTGTACCTCCATGCTTGTGGTTCCAAATGAGCTGAGTCAGGGTGGATAAGGGTTTCAGTCACTGATCGGAGACCTGCATTGTAAATAAACAGTGACTGACAGCAGGAATGGGGATTTATACTTGTAAAAGTTAAACAAGTGCAAAAATTGCGGCTCCGCTCATGAACACTGGCATCAACCTTTAATTATCAGAGGCATGATGGGGTTCAGTGTCTTACCCAGGGACACTTCGACATGTGGGCGGGGAAGGCGGGAATCGGACCTGCAACCTTTCGATCAGAGGTCGGCGGTCCACTGCCCCACCGCAGCTGCCAAATTTAGCTTATTTCATTTCAATTTAGTTGAACCTTTATTTATCCAGGTAGGTCGATAAAGAACAATTTCTCAATTATAACAAAGACATTAATTAATTAACTATTGATTTTATATTTTTACTAAAATTGTTATTTTTGTGATGGTTAAAAAGGATGTATGGATGTTTTTATTATTATTAATATTATTCTTTGTCAATAATGATATGGATATTTGCTCAAAAAGTAGGGAACAAAGTATTTTGCTTGGAGGAGGGACATGTGCCTTGTTGGCCGCCGTAGCTCCGCCCCTGTATGTAGCAGCTTGTACTTACCTGAGGTGAGTTCCTTGCACGGATGTTTAATGTGTTCTTCTTTTCTCCAGACTTCACGTTGATGCAGCCTGCAGACAGAAAAGAAATGCCACAACATAATATATGGAATGCACAAATGACTTACTCAAAATACTACACATACATACCACTTTGGCCTGCTAACAAACTAACCGGTGGACAAAAAAAAAAAAAAACTTTAACTTTCTGTGCTTAAACCGGAAGCACTTCTCACGACCTTCAGCTGAACTTAGGTAATCTAAACATTTAAATACCCTTCAAAATCAAATGTTATTGCTCTCACAGCTCCATGAATGTGGTCGAAATAGTAGGAAAATAAATATGTAAGTGTACCAAAATAAAGTAAAAAATATTACTGAACGTTTCTAGCACACTAGCGCCCTCTGCTGACGAAATAACGAACTGTCCTGCCATATTATCGACTCCCTTTATTAACTACTCAGAAACTGTCAAATAACTCGTCTTCTAAATAGATAAATAAAACAAATAAAGGGACTTAAGGTGCCAATCATAGGACCCTTAAAAAGAGGGTGGAGCACAAACTGTGATAAGTTTAGTTTTAAGCAGATTCATCAGAGCACTTAAGCTAAAAGGGTAATTTCATAAATGGAGACGAAAGCCATCGAAGCGATTTGTCTTCTTCCAAAGAGATCTGATCATTCTCTTTGTAAAAGGGGTCATTTTGAACACTGTGCTTTTAAGGGACTATTAGCCTTTACAAAGACATCTTTTTTTTTTTTTTTTTTTTTAGCTGTGGATGCTAATAATAAGATCAATCTTCTCTTTATCTCACACAAATTAATGTATTTGTGCTGCAAATGTGGTGCTAAAGATAAGAAGATCATGTTTCCAAATGTTTTCATGTTAGTGTTCTCCCGTTGAGAGGCCTTTTGTGGGTTTTTGCCTACAGAAGGTGCAGGGAAAATCCAGGTGTGACGGTTGTTTTAGCTTTGTGTTTTCTAGAATGCATTAGAAGCTTTTTAATGAGATCTTGGGCTTTCATGTGTGAGCTGGAAACCTGGCTGTCAGTCAGGAGAGAAATGACAAACCATGAGTCATGTGGTGTTAGCGCTCGCTCACATAGCGTTTGCGCTTCCGTCTTCCTGATGAATCCGAAACGTTTCCGTGTTTGGCTCCGTCAAAGCGCTGCTGAATTATCATTCAGCTGTCATCCATCACACAGCACCCCCTCCTGGAATGTTTGATCATTATAAACTTTTTCTTATCGCAGATGAGGGCCATTAACCATCTGCCACAGCGGTAATAAAACCTTGATATGGTTCTCCCCCACAAAGTAATTTGCCCCGTAATGAGTTGCCAAATTAGTACGTATAATATGGATGCTGTGATCCAAATCACAACGCATTTTAAAATTCATCCCTGTTACTGTTCATGAAGACAGCATATTCTTTCCCTTTAGTTCCACATTTGCTGGTCACCGAGATCGCATGAGGGTCAATATGAACAGATGAGAGCTCTCTTATGTTGTGTTGCAGCTCACTTTACCCCATGGAGTCAGAATGTAAGATTCATCGGGCCATCATGTTTAATTAATAACTTCAAGTGAATGGCTCACTCACCCCACTGAGGGTAGGACCTGCATCGTTTCAAATACCTCTGTTGTAAATGATGAGCATTAATAAAAAAGCTGCAGATGTAAAAATTGTCGGAAAAGATGCAAATTTAGTGAAAATATCTTCTCATAGAATTGGCGTGCTGCAAAAATTAAATCACATCTAATCACTGAAGTGGAACGGGCGCGAAATTTGTTTCCACTAGAGTCATTTCTGAAGCACTTCAGTGCAGTTTGACCCACTTTTTAGGTTTCGCAAAAGCTGCAAACCGGATGAAGATTGGCCAGAGAACAACCTTTTTGTTGTTTTGACCTGTTTATTTTTCTACATTATAAGTGATCAAGCTCGTTTCTAATTTAAGTTTTTTACTAATAAAATTAATTTCTGTAAAATTCTTGAACACACTATTTGATTTGGTAGTGTTTAGGTCTTCACTCACTGAAAACGTTTTTGTTGTTTTGTTTAGTCACAAAAAAATCCTTGGAAAAAAAGGGCCTAAGACAAAAGCATTGAATTAGAGTGGATCACTCACATTGCAAAGGATGCCTTGCTGACAGAAGGCATCTAGAACCCTGTACGTTGGGTATTTGGTACAGGTCTGCAACCATCAACACCAAAGGAACCATTTGGGTCGATTTCACACTGACCACAACACAGTTGAAGCCATAAAGTTTTACTTCACCCTTTAGAGAAACATGGAGCTCTTTTTAATTTATGGGTTTGTTCAGACTGGAAACATTTGATTGCTTAAAGAGAACCAGGGTTTGGTTCCGCCGATAATTGAGAACAAATTTTTTGTCTGAATACACTGTGCTTGGAGCGAAATACAAATCAAAAGATATTTATTTGTTTTCATTTCAATTTAGGGAAATGTAAAATGCAAGACTCCTCTAAACCTTGAAAATTAATAGAATAAAGATTCTGTGCACCACTTTTGTCATCCGCAGTTGTTTTAAAATGATTTTTGCGGCATTGTGAGCATGGAATTTTCCAATGGAAACTCACAACTGAAAAGATAATTAGAGAGAGAAGGAGTGGTAATTACAGCGCTCCTTTATTAAAGCCTAGCAGAAATGTTAGAGCATTTAAGTTTTATGAATAGGAAATGGATTGCATGTAAGGTCTAGTTCACCACCCAAAGCACTTTTCAATACATCCATTCCCTACAGTTTTCTCTAATAGCCTTTTGAAGTGTTCATTTGTCACATAATGAATACATCAGGGGCAGCAGAGGGTTAGGAGCTTTATCCAAGGACGTGTTAAAACAGCCAAGGTCACAAACTGTCTGACTTGCGGGCAGCTGCTCCACCTTTGTTCCAGACTGTCTTTGGCTTCCTGAAATCATCTTCTCAATTTTGATCTCTCATTTGCATTCGAACAGGCTCTGTTTTGTAGTTTTAACCCCATTACAGAGTTTCAAATAGAAGATGCAATATTGCTTTTCGCTTCCCACAATATTGTAAAATCTAATGTCAATAATGGCAGGAACTCAAGTGCAATTCCAACAAATTGTTTTAACAGCCATGGATTTCAGGAAAAGTCCACAATTTGAGTCTGCCTGAATAGTGACGAGCGGGAGTACAACTGTCTGCTCAGAGACAGCCAAATTTGACAGCAATGCTCACTTACTGCAAAGGCACGCCAGGTAGCAGCGAAGAGGAGCCATCTTTAATGGCTGAGTCTGTCAAATCTAGTAAACCTTTGCGTTTCGCCTGCTGAGGACTGAGCGAAAGGCGTAAAAACTGCAGTAACGACCGGCAAAGCTTCACACACGAGGAATACTAGCTTTGGGGAAGCCTGTAGAACCCACAGCAAAAGGAAATGTAGATTTTATTGACAAATAAATTTATATTTGAGCCTCTGAAAATAAAATGTATACAACTCAATGTAATTTGACCCAAGATAATTATTTGATTTTCAAAAATATCCTATTATTCTAAAGGAGAATGTGATAAAAACAATGTATTATTGTTCTTCACTCAAATGTTTTTTTAAAGGTTCAAATGTGCTGTTTATCAAGCAGCACCACCTGCATGAGCAGCTGTTGTGACTACGTGGTATTTCCTGGTTTGGTTCACTCAGGTGTAAAATCAAACCACATCAAATTTGGAGTGACATTTTTTCAGCATTTCTCGCCAAATTGATTTCAGTCCCTTGACTAGTGTGAAAGCATTCCTGAGGTTCGCTTTATTAGGAAAGATGCTCATTTCTTGACATCAGTGCCAATTTGACATTAGTTTTAATTTGGAGATATAATCAAAGTTTATTAAATAATGTCAAAATTTGTATTCACCTGTAGCTAAAACTTGTCCTAACATACTGTCGAAACTACTCAGATTACGCAAAACTTAGATGGCTGATTTTAGAGCAAACGTTAGCAGAAGTTCACAACTTGGCTTCAACATTAGCTTGACAAAACTGAAAGACACTAAAGAGTTACAGTTTCATATTTAAAGACTGAAAGTGGTGTGAGTGTGAATGGAGAGCTAGGATAAAATCTGAAGACGGAACATAACTTGATCAAACAAGTTTTTTCAGCACTACAAGGGGGGCTTAAAAGCCTTAATTTTTTTCCAAATTACAACTGTGCGTCTTATAATTTAGAGTCCCTTCTATCCTGCTTTTCTGGTAATCTTTATGGATACAAACGGTGAGCAATTTTCAGAAATTCACAGCTTTCTGTCAAACTCTGTTTTTTTAAGAGTTGGAATCTAGGTTAGATATTATTTCAAATTGCTAACACAACTAATGTGTTAGTTAGGTTAGAGTGGTACTAACAAGGTTGCGAGTTAGCGTGTTAACTTAGTCACAGTATAGTTTGTTTCAGCTTTATCAGTAGGGTGTTTTTCTTAGTTTGATAATTTGGCTAATTTTTTAGGGTCTATTTTTTTACATGTTACTATCAAGGTTGGGAGTTAGCATAGTCACAATAACATTTGTTGAAGCCAATGAGTTATATAGGCTAGAGGTGCTCCGCTAGCTTGTTGTATATGCAACAGTAGGTTTAAGCAGTTGGTTATGAGTCTGTTTTTTTTTTTTTTTACAAATTGCAAACAAGGTTGGGTATTATTTCAAATATGCTAACACGGATAATGAGCAATGGTGTGTTTCTAACAACGTTGCGAGTTAGCAAGCCAACTTAGTCCTAGTATAGTTTGTTTTAGCTGTATCAGTAGCGTGTTTTTATAAGTTTGCTAATATGGCTAATGTGTGAGGACTGTTTTTTTTATGTGCTAATAACAAGGTTTTGATTTAGTTTATTCACAGTAACATTTGTTTTAGCCAGTAAGGCTAGAGGTGCTATGCTAGTTTGTTGCAAATACAAAGTTGGACACCATATTGGATATTTCGAGATGCCTTTTTACTGCTGTATTACAGTTGCACAAACAGAGCTTGACGGACCATTTCCACGTTTTCAAGCAGGACCACCAATCTTTTTTTTTTGGTTTTATGGAGGATGTTCATGGTATTTGTACTTGTACATACAAATACCAGGGGAATTTGCTTAGCCCCCCAGGTGACTTGCTGGTAAGCAGATTACTAAGAGAGGAAAAGAAGAAAAGAAAAGAAAAGAGCCCAGCACTAAACCCCTGTCCAGCGGGCAGACAGGGACATGTGCAGTAGAAAAAACCACCTGCCTGGTGTAGCATGGGTGCCTGAGTCCTTCTGATAGAGGCTGAGATGGATCCACTAGTGCATTTGCCCCATGGCAGTGCATCACGACCGGCTCAGTTTCGACGAGTCATCCACTGACTGTGTGCTTTATAATCCGGTGCAACTATACAATGTAAATTCAGTTATTTAAGTAACTTACGCGTAAGTCCGAATTTTTGGCAAAAAAAAGTTAGTTTACCGTACACACAATGCTTTTTCTCTATTAAAAGTAGATCTTGTTAGATTTGTGAAGCAAATTACCACATTCTAGTAATTCCAAGACATTAGAGCCTCACGTTTGAGCATACAACTCATCACTTTTAAGATTGTGTAGTGCAATTTATGCCCAAATACAACATAACATTTTGTGGAGCTAATCTGCTGGCTCACAGGGTCTGTATACATTCTTTTAACTGCAAGGAATCAACCTGGAGGAATGAGAATCTACACAGACAATTGCAAGTGAACTGAGATGAAAATTCAAAGTGAAGATCGGTGCACAAATGTCAGGAAAAGAAGAGCCGGCTCCAAATGCATTCTTTTACTGAGCGGGTTGAAGGTATAAATAGCATCTTTACAGGACAGTGAGTGTGTGCGACAGACAGGTTCAGTGAGATTCATTTTGAGCATTCACACAGTTCATCACCCCACACAACACATTTCCCCTCAGCTTTCATTTATCTCTCTCAATAGATGAAGGGGGGTCCCAGGACTGAAAAAAAAAAAAAAAAAATCATTCCCATAAATTCCCAAATCACTCGATCTTCTTTAAGGGATCTTCAAGGGATTTATGAGGACGGTGTTTCTGCTTAGACCGGCTGTTGACACTCTGCATGCCTTTGATGCTTGATGATCTGTGAAATAGGTCCTACATTTTCTATCGCCTCTTCTCCTTTTATGCCCTTCTGCCAAAAAAAAAAAAAAAAGTCCATGAGAAGGTTATCAACCCTTTTAGGAAAGGCTTCAGCCAAGTTCTGCAGGTCACTGACACCACAGTATTTCTAGTTTTATAATACAGCCAGCAACTTTTCAGTCTTTCACTCTCTTTGTATCATCGATTTTTACTTTTTGTACATTTTTGCAAATTAAGTTTTAAGCAAAACATTGATTTTTCTTTATTAAAACCTCTATTGAAGATGAATCTGAAAGGCTAAATGTAAAACTTTGCATTTGAAATCTAAAAATGAGCTAAAAAGAAGGTTGCAGACTTGTTTTGATGTTTCCAAGTTACCTGTTTTATGTAGAAAGTGGCCTTCAACAGTCTTTCTGCCAAGTTTAGAGAAAACACTCAAACCTAATCGAATGGAGGCAGTCAGAGACGATAATGATGATGGAATACGATGTGAAAACAAAAACACAACACAAGGAAACAAAGTCAAGTACAAAGAGAAACAGCACAGCAGGCCTCCTCGCCCATCAAACCTCGCCCAATTTACTCAGCATGATTGTTGCAGAGCAAAGACAAGAAAATAAAAAGATAGAAAGTCCTGTAAACCCTTTTTTATGAACCTAAGTCAAATAGGAATTGTTGAAGAATCTTGCAGTTTATTGGTGTGTGAAAACATATTCGGCAAAAGCATTCACTTGTTTTTTGAAACCTAAAAGAAAAATAGCTGAAAAATAAACATGGCCACCTCTGGAATGAAGCGGTTAATCCTCAGTTTGCTTCTCAAAGTCCTTTGAGCGTCGTGCCGTCCAATTAGTTCCCATTTCTGAGTGAAGATGACTTCATGGAACCATGAGCTGGGGAGATTTGGATCAGCGCTTGATTGCCTTTGAGGGCCGGTGAGGGCAAGGATGGAGAGGTAGAGGGAAGACATGGAAGAGGAGTGCATAAAGGACATCTGAATTGAGAGTGATGAATCCGGGGAGGATTGCAGACATGTCTTTCATCTTCTGTCGGGCTTGAAGCCACTCTTTCATCAACATCATCTGAAAACTGTGCACAGGCACACTCGTTTACCTGCAAGGAGAAATGACACGTTTCATTTCTGAAGAATAATCCTTTTTTTTCCTATTGTCTCGTTCCACCTGGCTTCTAAGGTCTTTCTGCATTTGGCGTCACACAGAGGAGGGATTGACAACACAAAGCACTCTTGCTGTGAGAAGCAGGAGAAGGTGACAATTATTTACCTTCAGATTAGCCTAATTACTGAGGAAGATGAATGTATTCTGGAATCGATGATGAAAGGTCAGAGTGGCAGACTTACATTCCTGTGTAAAAACAGAAAGTGTGAGGACTCAATCAGGAAGAAACAGCACTTGGAAGATCTGTGGCTTCAGAGAACTTCAGACAGCCTCATTCTTACGGTTTTATTTATTGTGTAGTCATTGTAGTTAAATGTATTTTTCCCAAAACCGTCACAGTGGAATTCTGATAGTGTAGGTCTTGATCCAGGATCTACAGAGTATGAGCTTGCTGTCAGGTTGGATAGGAAGTTGGCTTGTAGCCATTCTAGGAAAACAAATTATTTGTCATTTGCATGTTTTGTTTGTTTCCATTTGTTTTTTTGTGGTAACTTTAGCAGGTGTTGGCAGAATGATATCATCTCCATCTGGATGTGGAAATTTATTAAATTACAAAACAATTCATGGGACAAAGTTTTCATATAGCTACATTTCAGCCTTGTTTCCACTGAGCAGTCTGGTCCTGTCTGTCCTGCTTTTTGAGCATTTTATTTGGAAAATGGACCAATTAAACAGTACTGAACTGTACTTTTTTTGGTTGTAGGTCCATTATAAAGTGGAACAGAACGGTTGGGGTGGAGCCACTGTAGCTACCCGCTGATTGGCAGAAAGTGACGATGGTGTTAGAAAGCACCAATATAGCGCTATTAAGCTAACTAATTTAAGCTAACGTCTGTAAGCATTCAGGTTTTTGCGGTTTTCTGTCTACTCCTTTAGTCACAAGTTTATATTGAAAATGCCTGCAAACACCAAGACCTGGTCTGTGGTGGAACTGCAAACGTTCCTTGCCATCCCTGGTACCAACTTGATACAGGGTTAGCTAATGGTCGCACTACAATGAGACGCAAGTGTCAACACCACTCATGCGCCATGAAAACAAACCGCTCAGTGGACATGAGGCTTCACTGAGTGGAAACGCTCACCAGAATTAACCACTCCTTACCTTACCTTACCGGATCGTTTCAACTGCTCAGATGAAACAAGGCTTTAGTCATGAGATCTCACACTTCAAATTTATTTTCTTGTGAGTAGAAGTTTTAGGAACAGTGAAGGTTCTTAGCGTGTGTTTGTATGTTGTGGTTTTGAGAAAGTCTTTAGCAAACCTTAGTCTGATCAATTGTAGAAGCAAACGTGGCTCCAAGATCTTTGGGAAGCATTCTGAGGGTAGAACCAGGGTCAGAACCAAACGAGGTGGACCTGCTATGCTGTGCACAGGTGGACCTGCTATGCTGTGCACAGGTGCGTTTAACCATCTTTATCTGCAGACACAATAATTTATTATTTTTATCGCTGTTGTTTGACTTACTACACCACTTGACCTCTCATGCTACGCATACATCGGACATGTGATGACCGTTCAAGAACTCGCTGTTGCTACCCGATACTAGAGCATTTATTCACAGCTGGAACAGACTTGGTGTGTAATGTTGAAGTGGTGCTAATCACATTCCAGTCTTTCACAGCTCTATTCCAACACATGAAAGACTTGGTGGCATAATTCTGGCAGGGGACAAACCACAATTATTAATTTCTCCGTCATGATCAATTTTTTTAATCAAACGGTTGGTACTTCTGTGTTTTGAGAAGGATGCTACCAATGAGTTGCTATCAAATTAGAGTCCCTGATTGGTCAACTGGTTTATCTTATAACAATTATGCGATTTGTATGTAGAGTCCAAAATCAAATTGAGGGAGTTTTGAACGCGGAAGCCCGAAACTCACATATAAGTACATTCACAAAAACTTCTCTTTGAAAGCAGTTGTTTAAAGACGTGTCGTGGACCTGGTGTGAACGTATAGCATCACTTTTACATTTTAAGTAATTTTTTTCAAATATTATATTATTTTTTTACAGTTTGACAAATGTCTCATGCATGTCTACAGAGCACTGTGTATATACTATGCAATACAAAAGAAATCTACATTTTAATTCCTCACTTTCATTAAAGCCAGCCATCTTGAATACCCAATAAAGTCAAAATTAGGTCTCCTTTTATTGGAGTAAAATTATACGCTTTGTGCAAGAAAAATTTTTTTCACCTTATTTCGTAGTTTTTATGATTCTCATTTGGGAATACATTGTAATCTAAAGAGCAAATTGTGTGTGGGTCTCCAAAGAATGATTTTCTGCTTTGATAAACGAAGGTAGTGTGAATGCAAAATGTCTAGATGGGCCTTATTTTTGTATTACTGGTTGATTGTATCTTGTGTTTCTCTCCTTAGAATATTAAGTTGTATCAATTAGATGGATGTAACAGGGAAAGGTGTCCACCGGAGTTAAAAAAAAAAAAAAACAAGTGTTATCAGTCATCTGAAGAGAAATGGTTTTTTAATTAAATTCCTGTTTTAAACATGGGTTACAGTTATGTGCCTGCTTGACTTTAAAGCTCACTAAGCTGCTTTTGAGGAGGCAGGTGTTCACATTAAACACCAAACTCTGCAGCCTGCTTCTGCTGCTTTTATTAAAAAATATGGTGCAGAAAAAGGGACTTCATCAGTGTCAGCCCACCCGTGATCAAGTGTGTGTTGCTGGACTAAACCTGAGCGGCCTACAAGCACAAAGAAAAAAAAACCTTGAAGTGCTCAAGACCAGCCAACTGGATTTACTGTGACCCAGTTAAGCTGAATGATTGGCTGCTGCTGGAGCTGCTGCGTAGACAACCTGGCTTTGCTCTCCCAAATTCCAGTTAATTGGGGAGGCAGCTTAGTGAAGGAGGACACAGCTCTCAAAGGCCATTTGGATGAGTGGCTTATTTTCACTTGAGCTGCCTGAGTCATCAGTAATGTGACTTCATCCAGTTTCTCTTTGATCCAAGAGTCTGAAACTTACACAGAATCACCTCAATGACCCATTCTAGTGCAATGGAAAAGCTCCAAATCTGATTGTAGTATAAGGTAGTGTTAATTTGCTTGTGATGAAGCATGAAAGAAGTCCAAGATGTAATTAATGAACTTAAGTTCATTTAGCCACTTACTTCCTGGATTTTCTTCAGAATAGAAATGCAGCAATTCCATGGCTCTGCCGTTTTTACAAAGAAAAAACCCTAGGAACTGGAAAAAGTTGGAGCATACAAACAATAATCAAGTTGTTTTTCCCCAATGAAAATACTTTTCGATTTAATTCAATTGTGTTTTTTTCTTATCTAAATGGCAAATTAGAAGGTTTCTTTAAATTTAATGAAACACTGCAGAACAAAGAAATGACATCGGTTTTATAGTCCCACTCTAATCATTTTTGAGATATTTTGAAATAATTCCTGGGGATCTTTTAATGATGATTTTAGTTTTTAATATAAAAAAAAAAAACATACTGTTTTCTAGGACATAGTTTCTGCAGAGTGGCAGTAGTTCTGTGACGGCTGGGGTAACTGGAACCCAGGAGCAGAGAATCAGGCTTGGACTCGGAAATGTGGCTTTAAGAGTTTTAATAAACAAAAGACACCTCACAAGAGGGAAAACTGCACAAGGGCAGAAAAACTAAAGACTAAGAAAAAAAAACACCTAAATGATAACATACCTCAGTGTCGGCTACAACAAGAAACTCACAATCTAAACAGGGACACAGCGACACTGAGAACTGAAATGCTGCAACTTAAATAGACTTAATTACAAAGTGCAGACAGCTGTGCACTCCTCCACAGAGAGCAGCAGGGAAGGAGGGGCCATCCAGGAGGAGTGACAGCTGACCTGCAAAACACAAAATGGCAGTGAAAACAGAAATAAAACCCACAACCGTGTCAAGTTCATTTGAATTTACCTCTGAGATGTGGGTGGGACTGTTGTGGTAGAGTAAGCTTGTCCTGACTTCCCATCATCCCTTTTTTTCACATTCTCTCTCGCAAGCTTACAGCTCCTCACAAGCGCAACCTAACATTATTAGTGCAACAAAAATGGCGATGCAGAGTTTTCTTCATTAAATTTTCATCTTTATTAAATTTTCTTGCTTTGTTCATTTTAATCCTGAACTCAAATAAAATTAAGAACGACAAGAGATGCAATCCATACCAAACAGTAAAACAACTGTATGGCTACACCAGGTACTCATTTTTTTTCAACATGATGTCAGTACAATATTAAGTAAAACATTTGAGACAATCTAGAAAGCAGAAAAAGAATAATAATCATCATAATATAAAATTAAAAGTTTTTAATAAGGCAATTGTCGTTAATTTCCTATTGCCCATTTCACATTTTTCTAGAGAGGCTAAATTGGATTTAAGATCTGTTTCTTAAAAATTATTTTAGAGGGGGATTTTTTTCAGACCATTTTTTTCTTGTGCATGTAATATTTTGCCAAAATTATGATAAGGTTAATTATAAATGCTTCATTGGAGTGAAAAATTGAATCATTAAACACAAATAATATTATGTGTGTACAATATTGAATAAAAGTTCTACCGTCCACTCATTTTATTCAGAATTCACAATATTGTATCAAAAACTAAACATTTCCTGTATCTAAACGGAAGTTAGTAACTTCAAAATAAAGTCATAAATTGTTCTTTTAATTGAAATTACAATATAGCTGGCAATGAACTGAAAATGTGTCACATAAATGGCGCTCACGGGCGAGCACCATTGAAGCTAACCAGATGCTTGCTCAGATGAGGAAAGTCATACACGGATCTATTATTCTGCAAGATGATGCATTGGAATGGAGCGGAGCAGGGACCTTGTGACCCGCTGACTGTAACACCTGCTTTACCATTACAAGCTTTTTCAAACTGCAATTATTTTGTTTGTCTACTCCTGATTTAAAACAATTTAAATAAATAACTACTTTGATCTTAAACTTGATTTTGTTTATATATGTCCTCCATCATAAGAAAAATGCCACAAGAACATGTTAATAACACCAAAAACACAACTTGTGGATCTTCAAATGCATTTGATGGGAACATTTATTATGTTCAGTCAAGAGAAAATTGATTTTCAAATGGATTTGTACTGAATGCTGAGGCAAAAAGGCCACGCAGAAGCAGGGCCTCAAGTATTGCACAGTTTCACTAGATTTGGTACGAGTAGCATTACAAGTGATCTTTCTTTTTTAGCTGCAGCTGAGTCACTCATAGTCACTCAAGATCCAACATGAAAATGTCAAATAAAACTTTTTTCTTATTTTGAAAAATATTTGTTAACCCTCCACCATGCCTCAAATAATGTGAAAAATCTAAGAGTCCATCTGTTTACATTAATAACAGAATATAGTAATATAATTTAGTAGTTCACGGTCAACAAAAACAGCATCAAAGCAGCTGAAGTATATATTTATGATCTTTTAATGACTGTATGTCTTCATATTAATGAGTATGATTAATGTAAAGGAGGAGATCTCCAGCCTCCAATGTGCCACTTCTGAACAACAAAAGTGAACTAATTCTTTGTTTATTATTTCAATTATTAATCAAACTAGAAATATTCAAGCCTCCATTGAGGACAAATATGCAGTGTGAGTGCTGTAGACTTTTATAAGCATTAACATGAACACCATAAAGGGTTCGCCCTCACGCTTGGACTCTGATGTAATTACATTACTCCCTTAAGAAAGAGGAACTGTCAGTTTATAATCACTGGATCTCACATCACGTTTTGGGATTTTTGGGTTTTTTTGGAGGGTAAAGATTTGAATGATAAAAGATAGTTGCTTTATTTATGAGATGATGACACGTCTTCCAGCGCTTTACAGCACATCTGCCTCTCTCTGTGTCAGTCAGAGAAAATTCAGGAGCGGAGCCATCCCGGTTGTGTTTTCATGGCCTTTGGGACCTTAACTGCAAGTGAAAGTGGCCTTGATGATTATAATTAGGTATGATTGCACTTCAAGGATCCTCAAGTTCCAAGCTGACAAGTATTCCCGAGCTACTGATTAATGAACTATTACGCAGTGTGTTCAGCTCTACAGCCACAAAGAGGAAACAGTGAGGTTTCTGCAGGCGCTGGCATAATGATTACGAATGAGTGCCACACAGACGCTGTGCGTGTGAGCCCTGGAAATTTCAAATGAGTTCTTGTGTTCAGGTTTTGCAGTTTATAGCTCTAGTGGGCTTCTTCCGCTGTTTCCTCGGTGCAGAAACTTTAAAGAGGATGAATCGGCCTGAATTAGGAGACTAAATCCAAATCCCCTGGTGGTGCAAACCTCCGGCAAAGCTTTTGTTTATGCCTTACTATCAGTGATCTTGGAAGTATTGTAAATCCTTGCATCTCTACTTTCATCTCCATGCAGCACCTTGATCCTCGCAGCGTCATTAGTGCGGCGGTGGTAATGAGAGCTTTGGGTGAGGAATTGCAACGACCCGGTTGCTCTGCTTTGTATGAGAGCGAGCGTGCGCGCCTGTGCTGAGGACGCGCGCCAGCACAGCTCATTATAAGGACTCAATGTAAATCCAAGAGCCTCTGTTGTTGTTGATTGAAGCGACGCAGCGATCCTCATCAGTTTATTGTGCAGACCTCAGCTTTTAAAATGAAATACGATGAAGATGTTGACAAGAGTTGAAGCAAATAGCCAGGTCTGAAATATTCCCAAGAATCTTATCCTCAGGAGCTGGATTTTTGGCACCCTTCTCCAGAGAAACCACATACACCAGTAATTTAGCATCAATTTCTTTAAGTAGCATTCAATGTGTCTGTGTCACTGTTAAAAACTTTTAAAGTCCCACTCCAACTATAGATTTTTTCCATCGTAAAATCATTCCCAGTATTTTTTTAATTATGATTATACAGTTTTTAGCCACAATGACAAAGCCTGTGCCTTTAAACATATTTTCTGCACATTGGCAGTTGCTCATTGAAAATCCGTCTCTAATGCTACAGTCAGAAATATAACTTCAAGGTTTCATGCCGCCGCCCAGTTTAAAAAAAAAAGTTGGCATAGTCATGAATGTAGACAGCGGCACTCAGATGGCTGTTCGGCATTGATGGTTTTTTATACTAAATGACATCTTTAAAAAAAAAAAATCTTTTATTGTATGTTACACTTTTTACCTCATCCTTAATAGATTGATGAATGCATTATTACATTAACCCACAAGGAGCACCAGACCAGTTAAAACCAGTCAGGGGAAGCTTCCATGACCTAATCAGTACTTTTCCACAAAAAAACAAAGCTGTAAATTATCTTGTTGGTAGGAGTAGGAACACAGATACCGACCACACAGGATGTAGGTTTGGTTAAGATGACCATTTAAGGTATTAAAGACCAGGGGGGTGGCGTGGGGTGGGGAGTTCTTCTGTCCTCCCAGACATTGGACTGAAGCCACAAAAGCCTGGGACATGTATTTTACAGGTGTTTGTCTTTCCATGGATAAGATCCAGAGTACTCTGTGCAACTCTGATCTAGTTTTTTATTATAAGGACAAAAATTTAATTGAGTTTTGTGGTCACTTTCTCTCTCATCAACGAACAAGCCAGAGGTCAGCAGGGGCGCCTTCTTCACAACATCCAGAATGGTCAATATTTTATCTATACTTGGGCTACCGGATGGCTAGTGGCTAGTGGAACTTTAACATGGACCGCCACCGACCAGAGACATTTACACATCGTTTAGTTAGAGCTGTTGTTGGCCGGTAATCCACCCGTCACCATCCTGTGGTCACCCAACTGTTGCCTGATTTCATAATAGCATCATCCCTGCCTGTCACTGGACTGTTCCAATCTCAAAATGTACCTGGGTGGCCACTAAACCGATTGTCAACTTTTAAAGAGAAGATGTTTTCTTAAAACCACTGTGTGTCATGAAAAAAACGCTACTGTTGCCTCCTGATTACAAAAGCAGCTGTGTGGCCACCTTCTAAATTTGTTTAAAAACTTGAATTTGGATCACCATGTGATGGCACTTTGGGACATGTGACTGTAGTCTGACTTGTAGGCGGGACAGTTGGTGCAGAACAACTTCTCCCCCATCCCCTCCCCGACACTAAGAGTTCTGTTTGCGCACTCACGCGCAAGCTAACATTAGCGACTCTAAAAATGGGGAGCAATGTTGGAGATGTCCAGCCATTCAGCTGTGAGCCAGATTCTGGTCCAGACTAATGAAGGGAGTAAAGAGGAGGAGCGGTTTGGCCCCTCAATATCAGCTGTTGCGCAACAAACCTGAGTTTTAATCTTAGGCCAAATCTGAATTCTTCCCCTACCGCTAAGGCTTCTCTCTACCCCTACACTTAGCCCTTCCATAACAAAGAGTTATGGAAAAATAGTTGCTATATCCAAATTCCCACCCAAATCCCTAAATACAAAAAACTAAATAGTGCGAAAAAATTTTCAACCACAATACATTGTAGTCTATATTCACTAATGTAGTCAGCATCGATGCTGCTAGCTTTTCGCAAAGATTTCAGGGAAATTTCAAGCGCATTCGATTTTGGAGTATAATAGATTAGGACAGCAGAATCACACATGCACTATATAGTGCACTATTTAGTACACTATATAGTGAATAGGGAAGGAATTTGGACATGGCCCATGTTTTCAGATTCGGACGTGACTCCCATTTGATGATATCATCGATAGTAACCAGTCAGCTACGTTAGCGCGGAGATATTAGCGCTTGGAACGATATAACAACATTGTTTTTATAACTGTAAAAAGTCATTTCTTTTAAATGTAAACTTGTGTGCTTCAGAATGCACCCATGTGAAAAAAAAGTGCTTCTCTTCTACAACACAGTGCGACGCGGTTCAGCTTTGCGGCGGAGGGATCTGTATCCCTCCGCGTTTAAAAAAAACACAGTCTTTTGGACAACCCTACTTATTAAAATGTTCCTACATTTTGAGGCGTAGGGAACAGGGGACGGGGGATAGGTGAAGAATTCAGATACTGCCTTAAATTATTCTATAAATGTCCTCCACCATGAGAAAATGCTACTAGAACATGTTAGAAACGTCAAAAACCACAGTTTTCTTTGGAGTGGGTCTTAAAATATGCAAGTCCTCCTTTAACATGGCTGGATTGACGACCCGTCATTTGATGCTTTATTACTCCACACCAATTAGGTCTCTTATTACTGCAGGCAGGGCACAGCCGAACTCTTAATTTTTTTTAATGAAGATACCCTTATGCTAATTTAATGGGGTTTTAATGGCTCTTGGAAGATGGCATTTACACTGAATGAAGAAAAAGATTCTGAGTGCTTGCAGTGCCCACCCACATCATAAGCAAAACAAAAGGCCAAAGCTCTTTTTATGCTGTTCCCTGTAAAAATAAGTGTTTACAAGTATTTTTTTTGGTGGGAAGGTTTCTTTTTAGTATTTAAGGACAGATGCCTGAGCTGCTCTGTCGTTAGCTTCCAATCCAGATGCCTCCTACGGGGTCATTTGTGAGGAATCGCACGTCTTCTCCGTGAACTCACAGAAGCACCGCCTCCCATCGCCCTTCCTGATTGTTAAGCAGACACATGCATTCGTCCAAGTCATGGTTCCGCCGAGGCCCACAAGCCCAACGACCTGCGGCTCCCGCTTATCGCTCCCAATCGACTGGCTGCGTGTGCGGGTGCATTCAATCATGCAGCTCTGCTCTGGGAGAAAACTGCTCCGCGTAATTGTTTGCATTCTGTTCCTGTCAGCATCGTTTGACCTGCAGGACGAATGCAAACGTACCAAATGCAAATGCTCATTTCCTAATAAGCTACAGTGGGACATAATGGTTTTCAGTCAGCCACCAATTGTGCAACGTAAAAGATAAGACAGGCCTGTCATTTTCAGCACTGTTATAGTACTTTGTGAAAATCAACAAATTACAAGAAAGTTGTTTAGAAGTACCTTTATGGATTAAGTAAATTGATTTTTTTAATTAAATACATTTGTATGCATTTTTTGAGTAAACAACTTTAAGTAGTTTAGAATTAGTATTTTATAGCTTTAGCTTCTAGCTCATGCTAGATCATATTAGATCATACAGTGAAAGAAATAAGTATTTGATCCTTTGCTGATTGTGTAGGTTTACCCACGGAGAAAGAAACTGAGTCTGTCATCTTACTCTAATGGCAGGTTCATCTGTATAGTGAGAGATGGAAAATCAAGAAATCTACTTCAAAAAACATATACACTTAATTGCATTTCAATGTGGGAAATAAGTACTTGATATCCTAGAAACCATTAAGAGTTCTGCTTCACACAGACCAGTTCGGTCCAATCCGAATTCTTCCCTTCTCCCGAGTTCTTGTCCTTTCCTCTTCATTTGGCCCGCTAAATGGAAAGTTTCAAGACAATTGTATCTCATATTCGGATGGTACTTTTGTCGATGGCTTCATCAATAATAGCCAGTCCGCTAGCTTTACTGTGGAGCTTCCAGCACCTAAATATACATAACAGCGGTTTTATAACTTCAAAAAGGTTACGCTAAAACAAAAACTCACTACTTACATTTAAATGTAAACTTGTGTGGTTCGGAACGGTCCCATCTGAAGAAAAGCGCTTCTCGGCGCCATGTGGTTTAGTCTTGTGGGGGAGGACTTTATATCCATCCGTTTGGAGGGTTCGACTTAAAAAATATATTTCCTAGTCACGCTTACACTTACCCCTTACCTAGTTTCTGAGTTTTGCGAGGTCTGCAGAGAGCCTGTAGCTGCAGCCAACCTGTAGCTAATATGAGCTGTCGGCTGTAGCTAGAACACTCGCAAAGCCCCCCTCCTTAAGAGGACACGTGTGCATGCCCACCTGAAGTTTGTCAGTGAGCACCTTCATCATGTAGAGTGATTGGGCGAAGGTATGTGGTCAGATCAGACTCGACCTGTCAAACATGATGGAAGAGAAATGTGGCCTTTGACCCCAAGAATACTATCCCCATTGTCAACCTTGGAAGTGGAAGTAATATTTTGAGGCTGTTTTGTGTCAATGGGAGGATGGATTTAGTCATTTACCCAAACATTGAGAGAGAACCTCCACCAGGAGGCTTAAAATGGGTAATCGATGGGTCTTCCAACAGGATAATGACCAAAATATTTCAGCCAAGGCAAAGAATGGCTGTAGAAGAAGCAGATCAAAGTCATGGAATGGCCCAATCAGTCTCTGGACCTCCATTTGATAAAAAAATCTTCCTGAAAGGGGCTGTTCTCACTTATCTACTTCAGCGTGTGACAACCTGCTCATTTTCGTGGGTATGGGAGGGGCTGGTACAGAGATTCCAGGTTTTTAGAGGAGTACTCAGAAATGCATGAATGGATAAAATACCACTTTGGGGTTGCTTATAGTGAGAAGTGAGCAGTGTAATACACTTAAAAGCTCAAAAAGTTGGTTTTCATATAATGGCCCCTTTAAAAGTCATTGTGGATAAAACCATTTGTTAAATGACAGCATTGGATATTTGAATTTTGAGCCACTTCTGTGCCATTTTTGTCATGTACTAGAAAAACAATAAACAAGAGATGTGCATTCTTGATCAGCTTTGTAAAAAATATTTAAGTGTCTTCACTCATGAGTTTGGCCCAAAAACTGGCTCCATAACCAGCAGTGTGGGTTTGTGCATTAAATCACTAATTCAGTTACACATCCCCCCATCATTTTAGCTTAGATTTGAGTAATGTTTATTTAAAGAAACGCATTCTCATAAAAGGGCCGTGCAAGTTCAATAAAATAGCTCCTATATGGTTGAATTTATTTCCAGCTATGATGGTAAATTCGGAGCAGAAGGGGTTTGATGCATATTTGCAGAAATAGGCATCAAGGTATTTATTCTGACGGTTTGACTTTTTGTTGTAACAAATGTTCCATATATCTAAAGTTGATTTTAAAGCTTAAATCTTTTCAGAGGACCTTTCACAGTTTTTGAAAACCAAGCAGCTAAAAGGACTACAGACTAGTAAAATATGCAATTATGAGCAAATGCCAAATCTAAGCATCTGTGCCATGGCCTAAATTGACCATCTGACATATGCTGCCGGATTTGTGCAAGTCAGCGTTTTTTAATTAATGTCAGCTGAACTGAATAAAAAGATTTGAATAGCTTTGTTCAAAAGGGCCATCACCCGGCTTTGCACTAACAAAAGGCGAAAATTTAGGTTTGTGTCATTAAATATTTCACATCTCCTTGAAGATCAAATCTATTGATTCCTTAAAGCACAGCTCTGTTAAGTGCTTTCTGCTTTTAGTCGCAGAAATTAAGCTTTGCTTTATCTCGGTTCAAAGTTACGGAAAACCCTTAAAAGCTTCAGACCTGAAGTCTTTGAGCAGGAATCGGCTTAGCGGCAGAGAGCTTTGTAAAGAACAAATAGGATCCACTTTATGCCAAACATCCCTATTCTGCTCACATTTGTGTTTCCACTTTTGATCTTTAAAGGGTCACAAGCAACACTTCTTCACTTCTGTTTGATGTTTTCTTCTTATGTCACTGAAGAATCTGAGTGAAAAGCCAATTTAAACCTCTTAACACTGACCTTTCTCGACAGCAAGGTCCTCAAAAAATGATCCTTACTGAAAACTATTTGATACTTGCAAAGATTTCAAACCTCGTCTTCAGACATTCAAGATATTTGACCAGATACTAACTTCTCTTTGCTCTACACTTTCGTAATTTTTTCTCAAAATTGATGAATTTTATCTCATTTGGAGCAAGGATCTGAAAATTATGAAATTATTAATAAAATTTGTCAAAATCATTTTTGCTTTATATCCTTGACAGTAGAAACATTTGGTTTTAGACTGAAAAAAATAAAACAGCATTTTATTCAACAGAATTACTTTATAATGGGTGGGAGCCACATTAAATCTCAAAATTCCACTGAACTATTTTATATACATTTTTAATGAGAATTGCTATTTTTAGTTAAATAACAACAACAACAAAAAAAAGCATAAAAGCTAATTGCCTTTTTATTTATATTTTCAATTGATTCCATTTTATATTTCTGAAGGTAATACTGGTTCAACTGATCTGTAAGCAGTGATATTTTTTTAGTTAGATTTTATTGTAAAAATGTAATCAGTTGTTTGTGGAAAAGTTTAATGTGTGAGTGGGTATTAAATGATTGTTTACATTTATATTGAAGTTTGTATTGTATTTATTTTTACTTGTTTGGGGATTAAGGATAGAAACTAGCGTCGGCTATAATCTGGTGTGAAGCATCTTTAATGTTTTTGCACATTGTCCCGGTCAAATAAACTGCTTATTATTGTTTTTCTTCCTGAAAGATTTTTTTTTTTGCTATTTCAAGGCCAGCTTTTTTGTAGTGTAGCTCATGCATCCACACACAGCTTTAGTTTTAATAGTTTGCCAAAAAAAAAAAAAAATAGAGAGAGATATGTTACCTGAGCTCTTAGTAATCTCAGGAAAGGCAACTGGACATTTTTTTGGATGTCCATTCTTGGTACTGCAAAAAAAAAAAAGTTTTAAAATTTCAGCCTTCATCTTAAGATTCTAGTGATTAAAAGCCCGAACTGGTAAAAAGTGGAATGATTGCAGTTAGATTTAAGTGCAGATTTATGTGTCATGGTTAAAATGCTTTTTGGCCATTACTCTGTCACTTTGGTCAAAACGGTCACGACTGTTATTGCCTTCAGTGAACAGAACAGAGAAGCCTTGATATCAGTTTGTTCCAGAGGCAGCAAGGCATCGTGATGAAGAAAGATATGCAAAGACGAGCATTTCTCTTT
Organism: Oryzias javanicus; assembly: GCA_003999625.1. Lineage (NCBI taxonomy): Eukaryota > Metazoa > Chordata > Actinopteri > Beloniformes > Adrianichthyidae > Oryzias > Oryzias javanicus. Next base: position 17,881,968 of record CM012453.1, read on the forward strand.
TTTGCAGGATCAGTCTGTCTGATAACATCAAACATGTTTTTGTTTTACTCCAGCTCTGTATTCCTGCAGCCTTCCCACACTGTTTTCACTCACATTTGTCCTTTTGCAGGAACCCAAATCCCAGAAGACATCTGTACTTCTGAGGCACGCAATTTTGCATCAAACAGCAGCCATTTCTGGCTCAGTAATATACATGGAAATGTCTGGCTCGTGTTTATTATAGACTGTGTGTACAGTTTTCCCTTAGGCTGAACTTTTGTTCAGCTTTTTTTAATCATTTATTATCAATTAAATATGCAATTACTAATGAAACACAAATGAGCAACATGTTTGAGTTCAATCTGAAGCTAAAAAAAAAGGTAAAAATGTTACTTTGGAGGCGGTGCATCGCTTCAAACCAACATACGGAAACTCTGAGCTCATTAATCTCTTATCTTTTTGTTCTTTTCCTGCATCTGATGCACCTTGGAGCTCCTCTGGTCTGCCTCCAACAACACAGACGAGCTTTTTCTTTTTTTTTTTCCCCCAGAGGCTGATGCAGGATATTTGGTTTACAAAAGAACTGAAAAACACAGCAGAAGCACCTTCTTCAACCCCAGGAATTAACCCTTCACTGGGATGTGGTCCAGATTCAGTATCTCCCTAACGCACATGCAGCGTTTTTTTTTTTTTTTTTTTTTTCCCTGCAGGGAAACATTTCCCTCTTCAGATTTTGGCTCTTTAAAATATGGCACTACTTCCAGATAGCAACTTGCTTTTAACTTTTTAAAAATGAGGACACCAAATTAAAAAAAAAAAAAAAAAAGGAAAAGCTGACTTGTAAAAAAGCGGAACTATAAAGGCATAACTTGGACTTACAGCCTGAAGACAAAGTTCTGTCTTAAAACTTGCTAGTACCATTGAAAAAGAATCAATCTTTGAGCTCAAAGGCAGTGTACTGTATGGCAGAGGTGCTAAAACTTGTAATGAAATCGATGCCTTGAGTCCAGTTTAAAGCTTTGCCCATTGATTCTGTGCCACATAAACTGATTGAACTGTAAAAAAGTCCGGCATCATACACTGCTGTACAGGAGCGAGGGGGGGAAGTGGCTGAGGCATGCGCTGCATCCCTGCATCAAAAGTGTGTGACTAGCCTCGTTCGCATTCATTCAGAATGACAGCATCAGAGCAAACCGTGTATGCCTTTAATCTCAGGAGAAACATGTCTGGGGAATCTTGATGAAGGCGCGTCTTTGCTCACTCTGATGCCGGCCTAATCAAAGCCGCACCACGCTGCCGGCTTGTGGCTCCGACGTCGGCAGCCCTCGGAGGATTAAAGTTGATTTCCCTTTTAGCCAGAGTTGTCCCTCTCCTTCCTCTCCTCCCTGAAAGGATTCAGGCCGGTCTGATTCTGGGTGAGAGTCCCATCCTTGTCACTGATGCCTTGTTTGCTCTTGTGTGATGCTGAGCATGTCTCACCAGCTCGCCGACTCATCGATCACAGTAACTGTGAATGGCGTGGCAGGATGGCAGAGGGGCTGTGTAAGGCTACTTTCAGCCCACCCTTTCTCTCACTATACACTTAGTAATCTCTGCCAACGCCGCTCCCTGAGCGGAGAATGGAGACCTTGTGTTCTGAGGCTCCAGATGGGCTATAACAACACAGCCCTCAGCGAGAGGCCCGTCCACAGGGACGGAGGGAGGAGATTAAAATGAGAGAAAAAATGTTTGATTTTATCCCATAAAAGCTACAAGTAAGATCACGGATGTCTGCAAAAAGACACGTGAATGCCGACATCTGAGGCCAGACTCTGAGGATCCTCAAATATGCACTACAAAAACGGGGCAGTAAGTTACCTTCCCATGGCAACACTCATATAAGTGACCACTTCTGATGAAAAGTCTATGTAAATGTGTGTTAATGTGTGTTTTGGCCTTCAAAACTCTGTTGCTACACAACATTCTATGAAGCTGCATTCACAGCGGCTGTATGGACTCGTGTTTAAGAGGCCATTTTCAGTGAAAAGTTTATGCAAAGTATTTCTGTCTTCTGCATCTGGACTGGATGTGATAATGCATCGAAAGTTTTTCAATCCGGTTGCGGACTCTATTTACAAATCCTTTTTATAACACAGATGTACCAACTGATGTAACCATGATTATGAAGGAAAAATTAATATTTGCCTTTTTCTGCCTGGCCGGAAATATGACACCAAGACTGTCATTTGTAAGAACAGATCTGGGAAAACAAAAACTGGGAGAAAAATTTTGACTTTTTGCTCCAAACCTCTGCCTGTTGATGGAAGCGGACCAGTGAACAGTAAAAACACAAAAGAAGAAGAATCCCTTTCATGCCGCTACTTGCATGTCTGGTGCTGGTCCGGTGTGAACACTGTCGCCTGAAAGCACTTTCATGAAATACACACACCATACGTATGTATGGCACATTCTTGAATGCGCCATACATGGCTGTTGTAACCCTTATTGAGCTTGTGTGGAAAATTAAACCAGTTGAGCTCTAACCTATCAGGGACTTTGATTTTTTTGGTGACAAATTAGTGCCGTTCTTTTAAATCTATGGAAATGCCGACCACTTGTAGATAATATGATCATGAAGAACAAACTAATAATCAATGTTTGTGCCTGGCTGGTATAATACACTGCAAAAAAGAAATCTTCAGGAAGTAAAAAAGAATCTTGTTTCAGAAAAAATATTTCTTATTTTTTGTCGTGCATGATAAATAATCTTATCAAGAAAGTTTTTCAATATCAAAATAATTTTTGTTTAGGAAAATAAGTAAATAAGTCTTAGTAGCTATAATTTTTTTAGATAAGAATTCTTGGTAAGAACATGTCTTTTTGTTCTATTTTTGCAGTATAGGACAACAAGACTTTCATGTAAAAGAACAAAGATGTTAAAGAAAAAGCCTGGAGCACATTTTTTCACTTTGCATTAAATCTCTTCTATCTGTTGATGGTGGACATGCACTAGTAAACAGTAGTGCATGATGAGTTTGAAAACCATATACTAGATGTGCGTCAAGAACGTGAGTCACATGTCTGGTATGAACATAGCGTTAGAAATGAATCAAAAATTCATTAAATAAGAAAAATATCTGCCAATGTGGAGAGAAATTTGGTCTTACCAATAATTCTTTTTTTTTATTTTTTTATATTTTAGTCACCAAAGCATGTTTTCTTAAATGAGCAAATCACTATTTAAACTAATTCTTGAAGGGGCCGCACCATGAAATAACTTTTTGAACTTTCAAGTGTATTACAGTGTTCATTCCTCACTATTACGAACCCCAAAGAAGTATTTGGATCCGTTCTTGCATTTCTGAGTAATCCTCCAAAGACTTGTACTCTACGTAGAAGCCCCTCCTATACCCACGAAAACGAGCGGGTCCTCACGATCTGACGTCACAGACTGAGACAGCCCCCTCCAGGAAGTCTGGTCTGCCCCAGTCAAACACCAACACCCAATTTTTCCATGGAGCCAGCAGTGATCAGCAAAAAACATTCATTTTAGATGCAGAATACCATTTATCTTCCAATTGTGTCCCGTCTTCAATGAATTCCAGCTCAAATAGGTTGTCATTGCTTTAGACACGGGACTCCTTTAAAACTTCCGTGAAATAAAAATAACACTATGCACTAGTCACTACCAAATCCGAGTCCCTTATTGTTTAAAATTCAGTCTTCTTTAGCTCTCGACGTGCATTCATGCCTGAAAATCATAGAAACTGGCAAAGTAGCACGTGAACGAGGGCGTTATGAACGCAAAAGCCTGAAACGTGACTTTTTGTTGGAAGTGGTCATGTAAACTTGCGTTGCCGAAGGCTGTGTGAACGTAGCTTTAGATGCTCTCTTCAAGGCTGGCAGTCGGCAAGAGGAAAAAATCTATTGGCACAAAATTTCATATTCTGCCCAAATCTATCCTTAACACATTTAAATAAATTATTTCTGGAGGGTCTGAAAATCAACAATTTATCATGTTCTTAAGTTGTTTTCATTTCCAAATCAGCTGCAGGACACACTGAGAATTACAACAGCTTTGTAAATATTGAGTTACATATTTGCAGCTCTTATGAGGCAAAATGTTTCAATTATTATCCTCAGTTTACGGGGTTTTGAAATGTTTTTCTAAGACAATTTTTTTCTGGAGAACTATACAAAAATACACTCAAATAGAAAACAGGAACATCAAATTTAATTGCACATCGTGTATGTACAACACAGTCTGAAAGCACATACCACACACTTGACACGGTATGATCCAGCTGACTATAAAAAAGCCCATCTCTGTCAACACAGAAGTAGTTACAAGACATCAATTTGTGGCCATTAGGCACACAGTTTATTCGCCTCGTATTCTATGTGGTTTGGTTGTCTGGCACTGAACGCTTGCAGGGCAGTGAGTATCCTGGCCACATCTGCACTAGACAGTTTGAGCCGGTGGCGGAGCAGACAGGAAAACAGATCCACGTGCGGGGCCCCCGGAGGCGAGAGACGGTTGATCCTGTAGCGCAGCTCCACCAGCTGCAGCAGGGCAGAGTCCTGTGATCCCTGAGTGTATGGGTAATCGAGCTGCAGAATCAGGTCCTGGATGGCTTCGGGGTCGAAATGCACGCTGTACCCAAAAAGCTGCATGCTGTTCACTTTCATGTAACCGATGTTGTTGGTTGGTTCCATGTCCTCGTCAAACAGCGTCGTGTTCTTGCCTCCTCCTGCCACAAAACCATAATCCCTGACGTGACTCCTCAGGTAGAAGTGGACCGTCTCAAAGAAGCTTTTCCATCGGTTTCCAAGAGATAGCGTCCAGTTGTAGCAGTCCAGCGGGATATCCAGCTTGGTTCGCTCCCAATCGGGATATCCGTGCTGACCTATAGGCATGGTCCAGCTCTCAGAGTGGCTTCCCCCGAAAGGATTGACGAACAGGGAGAACGTGGGCTCCAAAGTGCTGTTTCTGGTTAGGCAAAACTGCAGTGTCAGTCCCAGCAGCACATGCACACGGTTTGACTTGACCCGGTTGCTTTTGAGGGTGAGTAGCATTCTTTTCCTCCAAGAAGGATCAAACCAAGTGTTGATCCGTACATCATTGCTTACAAACACACCGTGCAGGGTGATCCGTGGATCCCGTCGCTGCAGCAGGTAACGCAGCTCGAGATCCTGTAGATCTCTGTCGCTCTCCATGCTCAGATAAGGGTCTGTCGGGTCAGGTACGGCAGGCCGGCATGCTCCCTGGGTCAGGGTGAAGCCCGGGTTGCAGCTGGAGCATCGTGTCCGGTTGTCAGGGGAACAGGAGGAGCAGTGGGGACCGTCACCCACTGAGCAGGGGATGAGGCCCTGACATGGCGGGCGATTGAGGGGACACGAACAGCTGCGGCTCCTTTCACTGTAGACACCGACTTGCTTGTTCTCACTGCAGTACAACATGGAAAGGGCGTAGCCCACCCAGAAATCCACCAGCCTAGGGGAGAGACCATGTAATTTTTATTAGTACTCATATTTATGAAATTAAAGCTTCTTTTCTTAAACAATTCATAATGCATATGTATATATATATATGTATGTATATACCCAACCCAACCATATAACCTTTATTTAGCTGTGTATGTTGTTAGAAGCAATAAAGAATGTGAATTAAGTGGTGGAGTTGAAAAGTAATTTGATCAAAGTAATTTTTGATCCAGTGATTTTACAAAAACAAACAAAATATATTTTAGAAAGAAAACACTTCTGGGAAATTTCTAAGGCCTCAATTTTGGATTTGCAGATTTGGACAGCACTACAAAATGGTAAAAGCCCTATACTTTACACTAGTGAGTCGTTATGAAATTTGAACACAACCTTAGGCCAAATCCAAAATATTTCCCTACCCCTAATTATAGGGGCATTTGGAGGAAATAGAGTTGTCTGAAATTGATATTTTTGGGGGCTAACTCTCGCAGCAGAGGGAAGCAAAGCCCTCCGCCACAAGAGTACTCAGCATTGGGCTGTGCAGCGGAGGAGAAGCGCTTTTCTTCAAGTGGGTGTGTGCTCTGAAGCACACGAGTTACATTTAAATGTAAGCAGAGAGTTTTTGTTTTGACATGATCTTTTTAAATGAGTAAAATCATTGTTATGTATTTCCTAGCGCTAGCAGCTCCGGGCTAACGTAGCTAACCAGCAACTATTGATGACATCATCGAGTGGGATTAACGTCCGAATTTGAAGACACTATTTTTCCATTGCTCAATATTTGGAGGGCTAAATGTAGGGGTAGGGAAAAGCCATGGAGTATAGGGGAAGAACTCGGATTCTGTCTTAATGCTGTGCTAGCTTGCTAGCGGACCTTGTACATTTTAAATCCATTAGTCAGACCTAATCACGTTGTAACCTATAGCATAAAAATACGTGTTTTGAATTTGTTTAAGGTGGGTATTTTTCAGGGACTGTTTCTAAATTGACATCACTTCCTGCGTGGTTTTTCCCAGCAGCCTTTTTGCATCACATTTATGCCACAAGGTCATAGCTCATATGAACCAATGGGTAGCAGATACCTTCGCTACAGGCGAAAACAATTCAAACCAAAAAATGAAGCCAAGTTCATGTAAACTTATGAAGGTGAGTAAAAACAATAAATTGTTAAAAGAAAAAAAATAGAATAAAGATCACTGAACAACAACTGTTAACCCTTGACTGACACTGAAGGGGAAAAGGCGTTCAACATCAAAGTTTTATCAGGTAGTTTCAAAGGGAATATTTTTACAAATAGCTGGAATTAACCTACAAGTTAAAGCCCCCTTCTTATCATATTTTGATGTATAGTAAAAGTGTTACCAGTGGTCTTTTAATTATAGTTACGCTGATTTTTAGACAAAATCAAAAACAGTTTTTGCAGAGCGGAAGGAGTTTATCAGAAATTTGCCTCTGGCTTGTGGGCAGAACTGTTGGTAAAGGGTAAGTCTTCCTCCACTTCCCATCATCCATCTGTTAACATGCTGTCCCGCTAGCTTACAGCCCCTCACATCCCCAGCCTAACATTTGCAACAAAAATGGACGTACATAGATCTAGTTGTCTACAAATCGATGCATCAAAAGGGAGCGGAGCAGGCAGCTTGTGGCTTACAGCTGTAGTGTTTACATCACAACAACAACAAGCTTTATCTAAATGCATTCTTTCATCTGCTCCTGTTTTACAGCGATTTAAATCAAGAAATTCTCTGAAATGCAATTTTAAGCTTAATTTTCGGTATATATGTCCTCAATCATAATAAAAATGTCACAGGAACATATTAAAAACATTATTTTCACCAGAATGGATCTATAAAAAAATATTACAATGGTTGAATCGTGCTAACTTTCAATGGAACGTTAGGATTTGTTGTGGCCAGAACTGCTAACAAGCAGCTGTTGTAAATGTGGAACATTGTTCCCACCCATGGTTTGTCTCAGAGTACTACACTTGATGCAAATTTAAATAAATAATTCAAATTCAGAATTCCTCATCCTATAGTGTCTCTGCTTTTACAAGGCTACACCATATTGAGATTATTACTCTGTACAGAATAAAACATGAGATGCTCATTTAATGACAGCAGACTGATAGTAACTCAAAGTAGAGATAGTACGGCCTCCTTTTTTTTGAACACGATCCACTTTGTTGTTCACTGGCTGGAACAGAGAAGCAGCTTTTCTCCACTCAGCAGTTTTCCCTTCATGACTACCTTCCATCAAGTGCCTTCTAATAAGACCTGCCTCGCTCTGGTCCTTTTCTCTCTGTGGTTAGCACATAAATCATTGTCATAATTAAAAAAAAGTTTCAGAGAGCAGACGGATTAACATGCAGCAGTTTAAATCCTCCCCCCCCAGCTACCTCTCATCTCTTGTCTTACCTGGGACTTGGCAGCGTGATTTTAGGCTGCTTCCTGCATCTCCTGCTCAGGCTGAAGAGCTTGTTAGTTGTGCGATGAGCTTTGGAGAAAAGCTGGTTGCCGCTGCTCTCCAGCTGCCGGTAGCGCTGGAGGAGCTCAGCATCCATCCTCCACAGGTGTTCCACCACTGAGGTGTTCACAGCGTAATGAGTCGGCAGCTTCCCGACAAAGCTTTGGAACTCCTCTGTTGGGAAGAAGAAAAACATTGCAGAGGTTATGGCTACAAGCTCCGGGGTAACATCAGATTAAAATAAACTCCTCTAATTGCTGGCACTGGAAATCAAGCTGCTAAAAAGCTCAAATATTAGCTGCAAATGTTAAATACATTGAATTTTATCTCAGGTTGAAAACGTTCTGGTCATATCAGGGAACAAACTAAACAAAACATATATGTGCCAGAGACCCACGCTTGTGAAAAGCAGAAACTGAAAACTAAATTGCTGTTTCCATCAATAATAATGCAAAAGCAATATGTTGCCGTGGTTACAGCTACCGCCTGTGTCAATCTCAGAAAAAAAACATTTTGCTTTTGACATTTCTTTCTGTGAAGCTGAGTAGACCTTAATAACAGCCTCAACTCTTGGGAGGACAGCTTTTTAACGGCGCCTGTAGGATTTGGCCAAGTAGAGGCTCATGTGCTGTTTTTTAGTTTTCTTTCTCCAAAAAAAAAAGTTTCATGCACAGAAATTTTGAAAGCACGTGATAAGAAACACCCAGATATGGTAAACAGACAAAAAAAAACTGGGCTTTGGAGGAAGAGCTAATGATGCCTATTAGGCTAAAAACTGCATAAATAACATTTTCAAGGTTTCAACTTTAACTTTGGAAAATGTAGAGTAGCAAAAAACCTCACATTTATGAAGATAAAAATTGTGAAAAAAAACAAACAAAAAAAAAGAAAAAAAAAAAAAAACCTGTAACTCCCACAATGCACCTTACTTCCCTTGCAGTGAAGGAGGTTATTCTGACAAGAATCTCTTCAGCCTCTTCTTTTGAAAAATAAAACCCATTCACATTTAGTAACACCTAAATGTCTGCTGTACAGCTTATTTGTGCTTTTTACTTCCATTAGCTAGTTTTTGTCTGTTCACATCAAAGATGATGCCATTAGTTGGGTCGGTTCATTGTTTACATTTGTTTGTTCCGTTTTTTTTGGATAAATAGATGGAAAAACAGCACCTGCAATTATGTTTCACATTCGATTAATCCCATTAGGTGTTCTAAATGCATTTGTTTACATCTACTCTTTCAAGTTTTTTGCAGAAATGTGCCAAAACCCCCCATATTGCTTCAATGGTAAATCCACAGAATGGAAAGTGGAAACTATTTGCCTGTTAAACAGTCTAAATCCAATTAGTAAAAAAAAGAGCAACATGTTTTGCGGTTGCTAATAAGTTTGCACATATTTTTATGCTAAAACTTTTCAAAGATGGAACTAACAGGCAATCATAGTTAAAAGTTTAGACCAACCTGAAGGCAAAATCTGTTTCTAATTTAAAAGTAAAGTTTTTAATAAATCTTACTTTAAAAATAAAACACAGCATTGGTACCGAAAACAGAAGAGCATTACTTTTATGAGTTTAAAATCACAAAACACACAAAAAACTAAAGCTTTAAATCTTCGAATTACTGTTAGGAACAAACAAGTCCTTTAATGAGCTGTTCTAATGTTAAACTGATCTGAATCATTAGTTGCATTTCCATTACAAATATGCGCAAAATGTTATCAAAATTCTAGAAATGTCACAAAAAAAACACATTTTCGCAATTACACTGGCTCAATTAAATCATCATTATCCAAATAAATACAAACCAACTTATGTGATGGTCATTAGAAACAGGGCGATGGACGAGTACAAATTGCTTTAAGTTGATTCACAAAAAGGGAGCATTTGGGTGACGTCCCAGCAGTGTCGTGAGCATGCGTGCAGCGCAGCCATATTGACAGTTGCAGACGAGAAACCTATTCAGCTGTATTAAAAAAAAATAACCATCTTAACGAGTAAGCTCCTGAAACCTTTTTTCTTCTTGAAAACAAGACAAGTTACATTCAAGCAGTTTTTGTCACGGTTCTAGGGCTCATCCTCATCTGTCAAAGGAGGCGTTTTTATCAGACTGCAAGAGGGTTACGTATGGATGAAGTGGTTTTGAGGACATCTTGGTTGGTGATTTTACGGAGGAGCCGTGTATCCCACAAATCCGTATGACATGCAACTTACAATGAGCTGGGATGCTGTTGGAACTCTCATGACGTGTGCGCGCTTGTGCAGCGCTCAGGGCAGCCAGATCCCACCAAGAAGTGCATTTATTTTGAAAAAAGTGTTTCCATCGCAGTTTTAAGAAAAATGTCCATTTTGATACACCCCAAAAACTTCCTCCTTCAAGCACTAAAACTTTTTTGAAATAGTGGTGTTTCCATTAAGCAAATTTATTGTTTTTCATAGTGCACAGAATGCAATTTCATAGTATATAAAATTGACTTATTGACTCCTCCCCCTTGTTTTGCAAACAGGAAGTACCCGCTCGTTCCAAGAAGCCAAAATCCCACAGACTTTTATATTACAGAGTTATTCTATTTGTCAGAATAACCAATCTCCCTCTGCTTGCTTTTTGTAACATGTTCTTGTATATTTTTCATCATTTATTCTTTTTTTTTTTTTTTGTAGTGCAAGGTGTTAAAGTTATCAACTGGCCAATCAGATGCCTCAGTAAAAGTGAGTGGTCTCACGTAAAACGTTCCAACCATTGGATTGGCTGATACGGCGTAGCCCACTTTCAAGTTGTGGGGATGTGGCCTTCCAACAAGCTCACTCCTTATTTGGCGAGATAGGTTGCCATGGAAATGTTGACTCAGCCAGACTTGGACCAATCACTGCTTACTGATGTCTGATTCCAACATGGCAGCGTATATATTGCAAAAAAAAATGTTTATTTGAATTAAATTAATTTCATTGGAGCTGTGAGTACGACATTTTCTAAGGGTGATACATCACTCTCTTGGTCCAGATCTGTTATGCTGTAGATGGACATATCGATCTGAATATCAATAGTATCAATACCAAGAAAATGTGTTCATACTAGAGGGATGGGATCAATATTTTGTTGCATTTTTTTTCCAATACGTACACTCAAGAGCTTCAATTAATTTATGTTACTGATGCAAGCGCAGCATCTATCTAACTGCAGTGTTGCCAGATTGGTAGTAATTTGAGTAAATAACCCCCTAATATGTGCAGGAAACTCCCCAATCTGGCAGCATTTTATGTCAGTGTAAACAGCACACCTCCTCCTCGCTGCTGCTTGCTCCTTGCCCCTCCTCTCCCTGATTCATCAGATCATAAAAGAGCCATATTATGCATCAACGATAGGACTTTTTGTTGCTTTGTTTGTTTGTTGCAGTGATCACAGTTTTGTTTACTTTTTGATAATTTTTTACTGCCTTTTCAAAAAAAAGTTTATGGTTCTGATATACTTACATTTTTGTGAGTTTTTTTCAACAATCTAGTTACTTCTCTTTATTATGGTATCATGCCATTATTAATATACATATTCTGTATTTGATGTAGATTCAGTTCAGATTGCTGTAATTAGTTATTAACTTTTTTTTTTCCCGGAAGGCTCTGTCCTGTGTTTTATTATACAGTGAATAACAAAAAAAAATTGCATTTTCAAAATTATTGTATTTTTTAAAATTAAAGAAAAAAGTATCTGTATTGCTATTGACATCGTCCATACTTGCCCTCTAATTACTTGGTATTGGATCAACACTCGATTTCCCAGTATTGCCCAGCCCTAGCAAACAGTCAATAATCAGAACTAAGCATAAACCATCAAGGCTCCTTACTTGTATCTTCAACCAGATTTACATCATTCTTCTATTGCCACAAGTCAAGTCAGAAATGTTTTACATGATTTTTAAGGAATCCAACGGTTTGGAGCAGACAGCTTGAATGGAAACAATCCTCTTTTTGAACTTTAGGTATCTTGTTACTCTTAGAATTTAAAAAAAATAGATAAATTGTTTCTTTTTTAACCGCTGTTAGCCTTTTTATTCATGTTATCATGTATCCTAGCAATCCATGTAAGCAGTTGTGTAAACACCAGCTAAAGCTCCCTATTATTTCCACAACGGTTTATGGTAATCACAGCACTGTTTCCAATGGGCTTGGAACCAGACCAGCCTTTGTGTTGCTGCTAGCTCTCGTGACTGTGTAAATATTTTTATATATGTAAAAGGCTGAAGGAAGAAAAAAACAGTGAATGCAAAAATGAAGAATGCATCATGGGGCCAGCCTGACCTAGACTGTACCACTGGGAATGCTTAGGGCAAGATAGGTCTTAGATAGTCTGCTGTCGTTGTTTATGGATGGAAAATGCTGATGCATGTGGATTGCTGCAGAGATTTAGTGCACTATGAACTACTTATAGACAACTTCTTTCTGAAGTTCCAGTGTTTTGATTGCACTGGGAGTGTTGACAAAGAAGAAGTTGGTGGATATTTACTGGATGACAATATGTTACAAAGTATGTGTTTGCAGACTGAACAAGATTCACTAATGCATGACCTTATCCTCCATTCAGACTCATAAAGGCAAATATACATGCATTGACATGCAGATATTTTTTTTTCTTTACAGAAGATTTCCCCAAAATATGGTCTGAAATTGGCCTATTATAATCCAAAGAGAGGTTAGATTCCCTAACCTCTCTTTCACAACCAGAACCTTTCTATTCTGAGAACTTGTACTTATGTGACACGATACCACCTTCATAATGAGATGTTTGTGAAATTCCATCCCCCGAAGGAAAGCCTACTGTGAAAAATGAAAGGATTTCACAACAACTTCAGCTTAGTCAAAGTGAAACACTGTGAAAAGTCATGCAAGTTCATTTCAATTAAAAAGTCTGCACGGATTCTAAATCTGAACTAGTGCTAAATGTCATCTGGCATTAAAACAAGAGCAAAAACCGGCAATGTTAGATGTCACTGGGGGCGGAGTGGACTGTGGGCAGATGGAAACATGTTTTCTGGAAATTCATGCCTCTTTGATTGAATACAGAATCACAGAGGTACTTCTTTTCCTAATACAAATATTGTAAAATGTTACAAAAAAGGTTGTAGTATAACAGTAGCTGCCCACTAAAGCAATTAATAACATTACTATTTACCATCCTAAATGCTGAATTACAAACAGATATGCGTAATTCATAAGGTTTTCTTGGGTTCCCCATTCGTCGATGTACACAAATGTCTGTCGAGGGTTTCAGCTGATGCCCCTTTAGGTAATTCTGATTTGAGGTTTTCAAACATTTTGGTAAGTTGAGAATTATAGAGTTAATGTGTATTTTACAGAGTTTATATGTAATTTTTGTGTACATTTTTACATATTTGTGTCTGATTATGTAAGATGCATGTGCAAATTTGTGGCTTTCTGCGACAATTCCCTGTATGTCTAACAGACTGTACACGCATATACAACCTATGCATTACTCTTATACCGCGTATATGGCAAACGTATCACGTTAAAATGACATAATTGAGGAATGAATGACTAACAAATTGCATACAAACAGTGCAATAATCACACATGGTTAATGCACAACTTGTGTATTGTCTGACAAGTATATAAATCTGCCAATCTCTCACTCACTCACAGTGTGGTTCCAAGTATGTACAGTTATGATTTATGCGGTTCTACCGACACTGCATTTTGGTGCTTAGTTACATCTATTTGTCTTAGGACACGTCAATCACGTCTACTCTGTTTGGTACTTTGAAGTTCTTGCCAATCCTTCCACCTTTCCTGTGATAGTGGGCGGGCTCACATAAACACGCTGACAGGTCGAGCATGAGAGAGCGCGCCATGCAGCACTCGTATGTCTGCATAACTGCATTTCACAGCTGTTCACAGAAGTTTGACAGGTTTCTGTATCGCATCTGCCAATCAGGAACTCAGCTTTTGGCACGTGACGTTTTCAGTGACCTGATCAGCACTTAAAATACTAATTCAATACAAGCGTTTTTGTCCTGTCGCAGCGCGGCGGTTCTCTGGCAGCAGCCAGCTTCCCGGACTTCAGTGGAACTCGCTCGCTCAATACGCCCACAAAAAGCCGCTGCGGGGGAGCTGCCTGCTCAGTTCTACCGGAACTGTGAGATCTTATTTATTTCAATCTATAAAATAATAATAATTAAAAAGGTTCCCCTAATTTCCCCCCCCTCGCGGGTTAATTCGGGAAAGCCTTCAAACTCACAGTCACAGAGACACAGAAACAGTGGAAGCGGCTGTCATCCAGACACACCCCCAAGCTCAGGTAACTCTCAGACTAGCTCAGGATCACATGTTTGACAGGCGGCAAGCAGCGAATTCACCGCACGGCGAAAGAGGGGCGAGCCACTGGTTTGAAGTTGGGGAGCCCTGGTTTAATGGGAACAGCCACCACGTCAAAAAAACAAAAAAACACTAATTTTCATTAATCATTAATTTTTTATGTGGAGGTCTTAACCACATGTCGATATGCGATGACTTGGGAATGAGAATGTGTTGATTTTGGAAGATATAGGCATTATTTTTTTATTACTGAAGTACCGAAACTGGCACCGTTTTGGAACTGAAACCCGAAACCTAATAACTGCTTTGGCACCGGAACCGAGTAATCACCCCAATTGGTGCCCAACCTTACATTTGACCAATTTCAAACTGTGCAACATGTGTAAAATGTAGGCAGTAGCTGTGTGACATGGCTTTAAAAGTAACGTATACATTCTTGTTTGATCAAATCAGTTGAGTTTTCAAGTCATCAACTCCAGGAAGGACATTTTACCAACGCTTTTCTCCATGTTGGGAGGACGGAAATTTTCTAATTCATCCAGAAGCAACTGAGGCAACCAAACACACAAAAAAATGTTTGTCTCTAGTGTTAAGAAAGTATTTACATGAGCAAAAAGGAGATGGTCTCTTTGTCCCCTCTCCTGTTGCCTGCATCTCCTGCTCCCCAACTATGGTTAATTTTTATTGTCATTAAATGTCACAATGTAATGAGATTTGAAATAAATGCAACCTTTGTGCCTTAAGTTATGCCAGTAAACACTTGCTTTTACCATGTGCTTAAGTTACTAAACAGCTTGTCTGATTGGTATTATGATCTATTTGCAGCTACTTCTCTAAGCTTTTGTTTGTTTTGTCTGAAATGCCCATACTCTTCAAAAGAAAAAGCACTGAATAATTTCTCACATATATATATCTTTGCATGTTAAACATATTACCAAATCAAATGCATTGTGTGTTTCCATGTACTGTTATGGCTGCAGACATTTAAACCATCAGACCTTTAGGACTAAGGCCTTGAATTACTTTAAGTTTTTTGTGTAAATGTTTATAATAAAGAGTGTGAGTTTGTCAGCCTTGAGTGCTTTGCGAGGAATGAAAAAGCTTAAGTTCACAAAGTCAAGTTTAGCCTAATTAATGTGCTTTTTAACAGAACAATTGTGCTGTCCTGCAGTCCAAATTGGGGAAAAATTTAAAAGTCACTTCTCCCCTTTTATTTTTTTCTTTTTGTCTGTTTTGAAAGCCCTATTTAATATGACATTTTCAAATTTGTTTTGAAAAGGGTACCAATTATTGTCTGACTCACCAGATTCTTCAAACTCCCTGTTGATCAGCCTCCAGGAGTCTCTTATGTGCAGCAGGCTCTTCTCCAGGGTGTCCAGCTCAGACAGAGGACAGTTGCACTGTGGGAAGGCCGCGCTGCACTCGCACCAGCAGTCATTGTTCTGGCAAACAAACTGACCCTCAGATTTACAGCCAATGTAGTTGAGTGCTGCCTGGATGAAGCAGCTCTGAAGGTAGCCTGGCAGGATGGCCTGCAGCCCTGTGAGGGACCAGAAACAGCAGAGAAGAAGAGAAAGGTGTCATATGTTCATTTCTGAAATATATCAAACCAGGAAACTGATGAAATCTTCACATATCTGAGACAATTCAGTGAAATGTCGCAATATTTCATTTGTATCATTTTAAATGGCTGCCAAAACTATGCTTAATTAACTATTTATGAGCAAACATGTAGTTCAGTTCCACTAAAATCCCCGAATGCTACTTGGCAGCACAGCACACCGAGCCTCTTTTAAGAGCTCTACACCAAAACAACAAACCGTCACCAGAACCAACTCTGGGTCAATGTTGACTCATTAGCCTTCTGGTTGTTGTTACAGATTTCAATAAGATATAAAGCCAACAACTTTGTTCTAACTATGGATGAATACCGAAGTCTGTGCCAAGTTGGTACCGGTACTGCCACATATGGAACTACAGGTACCGTGCATTTCTGGGCTTTGTGGCAGGCATAGACCGTAAATCAATGGACAGTTCAACCTCGCAGTTTGCAAGAAGGCCCAAATCCCATAGACTTCCAGAGAAATAGACAGTTATTACTTTTACCGGTCAGAATATTCACTCTTGCTCTCAAGTATCTTTCTTGTCTTCTTTCTAATCCTATATTTTTTAAAGATTTTTTTTTTCCTAATCACAAGTTATTAAAATTATAAACTAACCAATCAGATGCCTCAGTAAAAGCATGCAGTTCCCTATGGCCCCACCTCAAACGTTTGATTGACAGATTCTCCAGAGCCGCTCTCAGTGGGAAGGGTGTGGAACAAGTCCATTCATGATTGGTGACAGTAGTTCCTCTCGGACTAATTGCTATCCACAGTTTGCAATATGGCGGTAAACGTATCGGGAAATGACAGAGAAGGCCTGATTTCATGAGGGCCAGAGGTAAGGCATTTTCTATGGGTGACGTCAACACCTTGTTTTGTCCAGTTCATATACACCGTATTATATTACAATATTATTGACATGGAAGGTATTTTAATATTCAGACAAAGTTTTTTAAAGTCTCGCTTTAAACAAATACGCTTCATTGTCCCTGTGCAATATTGGAATATACCGTGATATGTCTTGTATCATCATCATGTATCACCAGACTCTTTCTAATACACACTTCTAAAAAAAATCACTCTAAGACATGGTTTACTTATTTCTCACACAAATGCACAGAATGCAAATTTAAATGCCCTTAAAAAATAAAACACCCTCACCAGAAATAGACAGACTTCAGCTTGAGTCAGCCAATCTTTTTTTTTTTTTAAAAGAGATCAAAACACTATGAAAAGATTAAAGATTTATTTCCTTAGTGTTAGAGAATGAGCTAAAGGCTTGTTAGCCAGTGAAGGGCGGGTTTGGAGAGAGAAAAAATTGTCCCTTTAAAGCAAACCCTTTGCATTTGGGAGGGGAAAAAAGCCTTTTTTAATTGATCTGACATTGAGTTCACACATCTGCTTTTCTGACTCAAGAACATGATTAACTGTGTAACACTAACTATAGTTACTTATTTATATTTTTTAAACTCCCCAAAGTGAATAATTCTTGAAATAAAACTCCTGAAAAAATGAAGAAAGCTAGGATTTCAACGCATATAACACAAATCAAACAAGGGCAATCCTATTCCCTGCACTGCTTTTCATTAGCATGTATTTGGAAGTGATGAACGCCTCGTGCAGTGGGAGGGGGTAATTAGATGTAAAGTCATACATCTACATCACATTTATTTGTGGGTTCACTGAGGGTGAAGCCCAGTAATTTAGTTGGCATGGTGGCCTGTCTGAGTTGGTCCTAAATACTAATGAGAACATGCTATGCGCCTGCTTTGATTTTGACATCTTTCAAAGTTAACGCCGAAGCTTGATTGACTATTTAACAGGGAGAGTCATTTCTGGGCAGCACTGTATCAGTGACAACACAAGGAACGTTTTGTGACAATGATCTCATCAAGATCAGACTCCAGATTCAAATTAAAAACATAAAAAACCCTTCATAGGGCATAAAACATTAGCCTCAGCTTTAAAACCTTTTAGTTTTAACTGCTGATATTGTATCTGCAGACCACTGTTGTCTTTAATTCAGCACAGTGACTCCTAGTTGTGGCACAGATTGACAGATACCTTTGTTTTGCACAGTCCAGCACTAATGCAATGCCATATATTAAAATAGAATAAATAAAAATGCAACACCATTAAAAAATTAAAAGCAAAATGGTAACTGGGCTGCATATACAACATTTTTAATCTTTAACCAAGCTTTTAAGTTTTTGATAAATACTTTTTTGAACCACGTTAATGTCTTGGGGTTTAATTAACATTTCGAATCAACAAGTTCTAATTGTATGAGATGAGGTTACATCTGCAGTACACGGTGACAAATCGCAGCACTGCAAAAAGGAGGGTTGGAAAAGTCTGCTTTCTCCTAATCACCATCAGTGCAGCACGCCACTCTTTTAAGTGTGCCTCTTAGTTGTGGTTCAAGTGGGAAGTGTTTTCAAGATAAAAGGGCCAAACATCTTCATATTCAAGAATAAAGCCTGAGCGCAGTAATGAAAAGATGTGCCACAGTGCTCCCATTCTAGCATTTAAGCGCTCTGGCTCTCTCTGGCTGCATTACACTCCTGGAAACAAATATATTTTCTTTTTAAGGGAGAAAACTTTTAGGATGTTTTCAGACTGGAAAAGTCCCATGGTTCAGATCAAATCTGATGAATTTGGTCCGGATCGAGACCTGAACCTTGGGTTTGGTTTGTATTCAGACTACTGGCAAGTGGACTTTCCAGTTCCGGATCAAAGCTTGTAAAGAAAGCCATGCAACTTATGATCTCTTCACTCATTGGCCAAGAATTAAAAGGGCGGGGAGAAGCAACGAGAGAAAAAATAACGGAACCCCTAAGCTTTGCAAACTTTGTCAGGATAGTTCATTTATTCAAACTTTATATTTTGCTGATCAAATTTTCAATGTCAAGATGCAACACTGTTTACTTGCTACTTTGGAATGGTGGAGGCATGCTGCAAGGCGGTTACTGAGGAGTCGGGTGTCAGCCGGTGCAGATGATTACACTAATGCAAGGCACCTGTGAGGTAGTGGGTGTGCCTAGGAAGGGTCATTCTTTCCAAAGGTTTTCGCTGGAGCAAGAGGAGGGAGCAGAACGCAGTGTGGACGGTCCAGGACGGAGTGAGGCTTCGGAGCGCGATTAAAGCTGTGCTCCAGGTTCAGTGGCGCACCGACTCCCATGACTGCGGTTCAGTGTAAGCGGCGCTCTGCTTCCAGGATCAGCGGCCCACCGGCCCCAGCTTCGGACCAACGTCAGCTCCCAGAGATATCCCGGTAGTCAACCGCAGCAGCAGGACCTGCTCAATTTGCCAGGCCCTGTGATCTGCACAGCTTGCTCCATGCAAGGACGAGCCCGACTGAACTTGCTACATCCCCCTCAAAGCTAAGTGTGTGAAGCAATGTGTATCATGTTAAAAGTAGTTATAATGAGCCTACGTTGATCCAACCACATTTTAATGAGTTACTCTGTCTAAAGGTGTATTCACACTGAACGCAAGTCATGGGACAAATTCGCTTGCCACGCCACTTTTTTGCCACACGATGAATTCGCTGCTCGTTGCCTGTCAATCAATGAGATCCTGAGCTTGACGCTGTGGCCCGCCTGTGGGAGGAGCTACCAGCCAATGTTTTAAGCGTGACACGGAGCGGTATCCATGTTTATGTCATTTTGAATGTATGGAAATTGAGAGGGTTTCATAGAGAGATCAGGTTTATTTATTGTGACAAATCTCTACCTCTGGTTTATGAGATTATTCAAATCAAAAATTTCTCCGTCAAAGGGGTTTTTTATCTCACTCCAGGGACTGTGTCTGGATGACAGCCGCTTCCGGGGTGCATCTGTGACTCTGTGACTGAGATTGAGGGCTGTACCGCATTAACTCGATAGGAGAAAAAAAAAAAAAAGGGGGGGGGGGGGGGATTATCCTCTCTATGAACATAAGAAAATGTCACAAAGTTCAGGAATTCAGGCAGGCAGCTCCCGCACCCAGCAGCAGCTGGCTGTCTGCCGGTGTATCTAGCGAGCCAGCTCCGCTGCACTAAAGGAAGCTTGTTGAATGCAGCCAGAGATCTGCCGCGGTAGGCTAGCAATCTGCCCGGGGTGTGTCACTTCTTCACCTGTCCTTGTAACTCCGCAGCCCCAGCAAGTTGAGGAATTTGATGGAAGTTCAGGTCAGAAACACTCGCCTTGATTAGTATTCTACCTGCTGCTTGAGTCACTGAATAAGTCACATGCCCAAAGCTGAGTTCCTGACTGGTAGATGCGATGTGCTGACCTGTCAAACTTCAGATTGTTCAGGTCTGGCACCAACTCATATCACGCTGCTGCCAGACCTTCGCGCCGCGTTCATCACTCAAATCACACCGCGGGACTTCAGATCACCTCAATTTGCATCTGTACCATTGACTTAACATTGAAACTGGCCGCCTCCACTGCACAAATCGCATTTGGTGTGAATGCACCTTTAGTGTTGCTACTCTGTTTACAACAAGTTATATCTGGCTGCGGTGGCCATTTTGGTCCAGTTGCTCCACTCCGAGCACAGAGTCTATTCAGATTGAGGACAGTCAGACCGAACCAGAGCTCAGTTTGAAACAAACCAAGACCACCTCGAAGATGGGTCAGAAAGCAGTTCCTGGTCCCAGACAAGGGTCGACTTGGATGTATTCAGACGGAAAATTTATCGGAGGAAATAAACTCTTTATTCTTAAAGAGCAATATGACAAAATCAGAAGGCCCATTTAAAGCAACATCTGCAATGAACCTTGCAGGAAATATCACAGGCATTTCATTGCTGTCCATCTTTAGAATGAGTACATAAACTCCAGTATTAGGGGTTTTTATTTTTCCCTCTCAAATGATCCGATCTCATTACAATGAATTGATACATTAAAGATTCAAATAAGTTTTGTCAAAAAGATACTTCTTTTGTCTAAATAGACACAATCTAAATATATATGGTTCATTTGGCATTTAAAACTATGAATGAAAATACCTTTCAACACAGAAACTTTTCTTTGCTTTCTGGCACTTTCTATTTTAAGCAACAATAACAAAATGTCTCAGCTTCAAATATAAAAACCTGCTATTCTGGGTCTTTTAGATTGTTTTGTTCTTTGTGGATAAAGACTGGTGTCATATTTATTTATTCACGTATTGTTTGAAATGCTGTGAAAATGAAAAGGGTCATCATATGTTTAGTGTGCACAATACAACATCTGCCAATTGTAATTGACCTAACTTGGTTTAAAAAAGCTTGTGATTTGACATCTTTTTGTTTGTCTCACAAGTACATGCCAAGATAAAGACAGAAAGTAGAACAACAGGAGGAGAACTTGACAAAATTTGACAGAAAGCATTGCGTTACTTCCCATCTATTTTATACCTTTTTACCAATGTAATAATTTTCTTATCTGTGGTTTTCTTTCAATACTGCCATTACTTCCAGGGCTCAATTGATTTTTTTATTCGTTTCTGTATCTTATACATCCCTAGTCATTACGGTCGGTGGCGATGGTTCCCTCTTCTGTCAGCTGTAAGACAAATCTCAATGTGCCTTCATCATCAACATATGTTGCAAATATTAATGTTGGTAGTCTTTTTACAGCAAGTCCAGCAGATACTTCACTTTAGCTAAAGACTAGGTGGAACCATATGTTGTTAAATTTGTAAGATTTGTAACAATATTAGCAGTCTCCCAATCTATAATTTGTCTATATATAGGTTGCATGCCATAAGTCACAATATATTTGACATATAATGTACTTTTTTTTGCTGTATCAGTTTCGAGTCCTGGGTAAAATTGAGCAATACAGAAAGAAGAAGAAAGAAGGCCAAGCGTTCTGTGCCTGAAAACAGAATCCAAAGCGGTCACTGCAACCAAATACTTTTTGGTGTCATTGTATTCTGGAACTGAACAAAGAAGTTGAGAAAAAAATAGCTGCACAGTTTATCTGAAAAATTGTTCCCAAATAAGACACCTACTAGTCTCGATCGCTTGACAAGTAAAAAAAATCCTATATCATGCTGTAATGCAGTAGTGTGTTCTAGTCTGTTTGACTTGTCGCAGTATTCTGTCTCTTTTGTACCGCTCAGTTTGAATTGGCACAGTATTGATTAGCTCTGATTATTCTGCTTCTTTAAAAATCCCCGACGGATTTCAGTCGGAATGAAGCTTTTATGTTAAAAAGCAACAAAGCTGTTTTCTTTAGCTCAGTTTATCGGCATTAGCACCCCACCGGCACAGTGTGTGCACAAGAAAAACAATAATGACTTTCATCTTTGCTCTGCATGCAAGAAAACAAAATTTACCTTGGAGCTGAACTTTGTTTTCTGGACTGTGAACCAAAACGGAACTGACTGTGTCCAGATTGTCATAGTTGCTGCACCCAAGAGGCCCGGTTCTCATCTCGGTCACCTGAAAGCACAATGAGGGAAGACATTTTTTTACTCCTTTTTTTCCCCTAATAGCTTTGTAGAAAATTGTTGTGTGCAATATGCTAAATAGCTGCAAATTGATATAGAAATACACCTGTTTCTTTCTCAAACAGGATCACTTTTTCAGGGTGAAAACTTCACAGCAAACTTTCCGATGATTTTGTTGCCAGGATAAATGTATTCCTGAACATGAATTATTCCTCAAATTGGAATTCATGAACACATAGTTTTTTTATTAGCATAGATTTTTGCGCGGGATCCTTCTGAGGTCTTCGTGAATCCTGAGTAGCTACCATATGCGATTTTAATGAATGTCCAAGTATTGCAGGTGCTGCTTTACATCCCTCATAAAATGTGGCGTTCATCTGGCTCTCCGGCTCTCATTCCAACCGATCATCAATCTGACTGAACTCTGCAGCCGCTGCAAAGTGGCAAATGAATAGAAGTCCCTCAGGCAGGAAATTAATGGATTGATATCTTTAATCCATAAAACTGATACATAACCAGGCTAACACATTCTCATTTTAGAGGGGCGCACTTGTCTTCATCAGTGGCCACTCACTTTAGCATCCACGTTTCCCCCCTCGGGCTGATTAATGCACACACTCTAATACCCACTACAGATGATAAAATGGATGATTGGTGTTTTTATTACAGGACGCACAACTGCTGCTCCAGTCTGCCTCTTCACTCTCCTATTTAAAGCTCGCTACAGAGAAAGCGGCTCGCAAGAAGTGATGCTGAGCGTGTTTTTCTGCTCTTAAAAACTCTTTAGTTTATGTGAGTTTGATGGTACAAGCCCTTGGAAACTAAGAATAGGGAACTTATTCAAAAATATCATGCATCACTAGACTAAACCCATGTATGTAGAAGTTTTTGAGCGTTTAACCACTTCAAAGGGAAAGTTAGTAGCTATCTACATGATAAATGATGTATACTTATATAGCGCTTTTCTAACTTTTTTGAAGGTCCAACACACTTTACTAGGAGTGTAACAATTCATTTTATCAGTGATCAATTTGTATCATAGTCTGTGGTTGCCAATATGATTCATAATCAATATTGGTTCACTTTGAATGATCCGATTCGGTCCGATTCACTGACCTAAAATCAATCAATCAGGACATCTGGATTCAACCACTGTGAGTAAGAGATAAATATCTGAACAGTGCAAGTAAAGTTTTCAAAATTCCTTATACTTCTTGCAAGATAATCACATCTAAATTAAATGTGTACAAACTAGGGCTGCCACAAACGCTTATTTTAATAGTCGACTAATCACTGATCACTGAGTTGACTAATTGGGTCATGCACAAAGTGGATGAAGAGCACACATCTTAACCCTCATCACCTTTAAACTAACTAAAGGTAAAGACAATTAAGATGATAGTTTATTAAACGTTTAATGAATGATGCAGCCTCTGTCCTTCATTAGTTTCTGGTATTAAAACAAGACTAAATCAATTGGGGTTAGCACCTGAAACAAGGAAATATTTTTCAAAAAAGATAAAGTTTTGGTCTCACTAAGATATAAAAAAGATAATTTTTTAGTGCCTAACGTTCACAACGTTGTTCAACTTTTCTACACTCTGACTTCATATAGTATGAAGTAACAAGTAATCGACTATTAAATTAGTCGTCAACTATTTTAAAAGTCGATTAGTCGACTAATTGTGGCAGCCCTAGAACAAATAAAAAAAGTAAACAAGAGTTAATGGCAAATCCATTCACAATTTAGTTTCCTAAAGTTCAGCCAAATTGTTGTTTTTCCAAACCAAAATAATACGAAGGGAACGTTAGAACACTTGACCGGTCCCGTGTCTTTGCCAAGATCAAAGTGTTTCCACATATTGGACTGTAATTACGGTTTAATCATTATTGCAGCCATCACTTGAGTGTTTTCCGCTGTGGCACTTGGTCGTTTTTACTTCAAATAAACCTATCATGTCTCAATGCAAATTGTACTTTCCAATATCAGTTTTATCAAATTATTTTATTTTGAAACAATTGTATCATGATATTAGCCGATTATTGAAAACTTGCTCTAGACCAGGGGTCTCAAACTCGCGGCCCGCGGGCAATCTGCGGCCCGCGGGATGATAATTTGCGGCCCTCATCTTCATATGAAAGTTAACTGTCAGTGCGGCCCGCAAGCCTGATATGAAAGTTGTGTCCAGAGCTGAACGAACCAATCACGGTAAGGTATATGGTTCTGGAGGGCGGGACATCGGCGGGCTGTCCGAGCCTCCTCACTCAAGAATTCATTCCTCCAGTCAGCTGGACGGAGGAGGAGCCATGAAGCTGTGAAGAGCTTTTTCACTGAACGTGATTTGCGGGCCCCGCTCCTCTTTCGCCACGTGACAACACGTGATACACAGCCTGCCGCTTGTCAAAAAGCGTGTTCCTGATGCCGCGCGCGACAATCCGCGCACGCATCAAACATTCCGCGCGGACAAATCAGACCCTCGCGAGCGCTTCTTCCTCCTCCACGATCAGAAAAAGTCCTCGTGAGAGAGTCTGACTACTTCCGCGTGCGTGAGTGTCTGCGCGGGTTTATGAACGCACGCTCAGCAGGTGGTATCCACACCGGAGCAGCGCGGTCACGCACGCAGCAGCAGAGGAGATTCTTCTTCTATGGTGTTTTTACCGTTCATTAGCGCTGCTGCGACTGTGCGTGAAATATTGAACCGGGTTGAAGACTCAGCGCGCGCTCAGGGCGTGCACGATTTGTGCGCAGAGCTTGAGACCAGATTTAAAAACTTGCGTAGCAACGCGCACTCCAACCTTTCAGTGAGCGCGCTGCTCTCAGCTCAGAAATGAAGGAGGTTCTGTAAATACAGACGTTTGAAACTGAATAAAAATAGTTTTCTCTTGTCCAGTGTTTCTCAGGTATTTTCCTCTTAAGCACCCCCCCCACACACACACAACTTTTAGCTGCAAACATCATTAGTTAATTTGTTTATCAGTTAATTTGTTTATCAGTTAATTTGTTCAACTTAAACATATATCTCCTCAAAATATTTTAGTTTTATTATGATTAAAAAATGATTTATAAAAAACTTCTTGATAATCCGTTTTATTAATTGTTCTTTTTCTTTTTTTAGAATACTTCCAAAACTTCCAGACAAAGAAAAAACAATCTTTCCACGTTTCTCTCCACTAGTGATGGAATTCTGTCTTTTCTCATAGATTCAGTTCTTTTGCATTGGTTCACTGTAAATTGAGTTTTAGGTTGTTTTTGCTATATTTAATTTATCATCAACTACTATGTAGGATTATGCACAATATTCATCACTAATGTAAACATGTTTTTATTCGCATTCCCTCCAGGGGGGGCGCCCCACCATTTGAGAAACACTGCTGTAGTCAGTCAGTCAATATGTGGTTTCAGTCGTCTGTGTCTGCTGTATGGTCACTGTTATTATTTTAATTTTAATTTTTAATGATTGATTTTCGGATTCATTTTTTAAAACTAATTAATTCATTAATTCATTCATTATTTCGTGTTATCAGCGATTTTCTTGTGGAAATCCTGATGCGGCCCGGCCTCACCCAGATTCTGCCTCCAGTGGCCCCCGGCTGAATTGAGTTTGAGACCCCTGCTCTAGACTGATTGATGGTAATGTGGAATTGGGGCAACAGTTTGAGCTTTGACCCTTCTCTGTAGACTCTGTTCTCTAGCTCTCCTAAAGACACACTGATGATGACTAATGCGATGTTGAACAGGATTTCCACAATGAGATTCATCCCTTGCGCTGTTTTAGGCACGTTAATCCTTTGGAGTGGAGTCGTCTGGAACCAAACATGAAATCCTGTCCACTTTTGTGATAGGAGGGATAACACTTAAATGTAAGGGTGGGGTCATCTGGACCCCAAAAGATAGAACAAGGGTTAAAGACTGTCTTAGAAGTTCTCATGACCCATAGAAGTGCATTGGCACGATTTGAAGCCGGTGTTATAGCTCTGAGAGGGTCACCATCTTGGCCATGATGTGACCTCAGAGAACCTTTTTAGAAATGACAAGGTCAGCCATGATAAATGTTGGGACACGTCTATTAAGGAACCTGTTGCCTGTCAATGTAAAGACAATGCCCCCTTTTCTGAGCAATGTGCAAGGTAAATGGCATGTACTTGTATAGCGCTTCACTGCCTTCTCAGAAGGTCCAAAGCACTTTACAGTGACAGTCCCATTAACCTACACACACGTCCGGAAGCTGATGGCGTCTTCAATAGCTAACACTGGCGCCAACTTACTTCCACCAGGAGCAATGTGGGGTTCAGGGTTTTTCCTGGACCTGAGCCTGCAATCTTCCAATCAGATGTTGACCACTCTGCCTCTGCACCATGACCCCCCTCCTGCTAATATACTAATGCTAATGTGGAATTGGTGCAAAGGAGACCCATAGGAGTGTATTTAAAGCCAGTCTTATAACTCTGAGAGGGTCACCATCTTGGCCAGATGTGACCTGAGAGAATCTATTTAGAAATGACAAGGTCAGGCATGATGGATGTTGGGACATGTCCATTAAGGTACCAGTTACCTGTCAATGAAAAGACAATGGCCACTTTTCAAATAAATGTGTGTGGAATAAATAATAAGATGCTCAAAAATTGGAACTAAAATAACTAATTTTGCTTTCTTACCCAAATCTAAAGTTTACAATATTAATCTGATGGTAAGAACATAAAAAGTGATGTACAACACACCAGAAACACACACATACCAAAGACGTTGAGGCCTTGAAATCCTTAAAACGATTTTCAAGTTCAAACAAATTTCCGTCAATAAAATCTAAGAGGGAAATCTAGCTTTTACGACTCAATAGACTTCAAGGTGATCATTCTTATGCTGGCTCCAAACCTCCCCAGAGTCCAACTGGACCACACTGTCTGCATGAAGCAGAGATGTAATCCTGTGCTCACTGAGCTGGAAACAACCCACCATCTAATTGCTCTCTTGACTTCTGTCCATAAAAAGTTATGAACAGGCAGGGACCTTTGCAGAGACTGCCATCCCTCCACACTGCAGGTCTCGCCTAACTCTGACAATCCTATCCAAGAAGTCAGCCATTTTGTTAGATTTTATTTTCGTTCATGAACAAGAATGTAATTCCAACAAACCATCACTGTTCTGACTGAGGTAAGCCACAACAGATTTAAGGTGAAGACTTTACAGTGTTTACCACAAAGTTCAACGTTTAACCACATTGTGTGACCGTTTCAGTTGAACTTCCTGAAATGGTAAATGGCGTATACTTGTATAGCGCTTTCTACCCTCCTTCGAGGGCCCAAAGCGCTTCACAGTCACAGACCCATTCACCCATTCACACACACATTCACACACTGGTGGTGGCTCCGCTGCCAAACACTGGCGCCAACCTCCCACCAGAGGCAATTTAGGGTTCAGTGTCTTGCCCAAGGACACTTCGACACATGGGCGGGCAGGGAATCGAACCCACTATCCTCGGATCATGAGACGACTGCCCTACCACTGCACCACGGCCGCCCATAACAAACATACTTTTTTATTCCCCTGATGGCATTTGCTAAAGACACATGCACCAGTATGGGTACTGTGGGTTTTTGGGTTGTCCGGCCCACAGAGGGTTGCATTTTAAGAGGAGCACAGGTGTGTCTTGCGGTTCCTTTGAGACTCATGTGGCCACCTCAACGAACGCAAATGAAAATGTTTCATTGTCGTGCATGTGGTGAGTCTATTGGGAAGGATTTATTAAGATAATGTAAATTACATGCCCTTTTGCAGACAAGTGATGCTGTCACTCTAGTAGTTAGTAAAGTAACGTACAAGCTCCTTATTGACCGTGATCGAACACTGTGTGCATGGGGTGTGCAGGAGATATATAAGTGCACACAGGACTCCCGTAGGATGTCCACACAAACTACGCCCTAATTTCCTCAATTCTAGCAGTCAGGTTGAGGGTAAAGAGCATGCACTAATTACCCAATAGCACTGTGAAGACAGGGGGGTTTGAAAAACTAAAATCTCCATACAATGTACATGCCTCTTACCCACTTCACCCATACTTTAAATCAAATAATCTAAAAACAAGCACAAAAATTAAAATCCTCCCCTCAGATCCAGACACAACCCCCCACCCCTTTCACATCTCCCACCCCATAACTGATTTGGATTGACAATGTAAAACAGGCTGAGAAAAAAAAAAAAAAAAATTGTGTTGTTTACATTTTTGCTAAATTTGGTCACCCGCAGCATGCCCATAGACAAAATGTGTATGAACTTTTTTTTGCTTTACAGTTTATGACTTTGACATTTTCCCCCTCCAGACAGCTTTTCTCCACCTGTAGTTTTGACTAAGGTTAAGGCAACCACTTTAAAGTGTTGAAGCTTGCTTATTAATATGATTTTTATTTATTTATTTTACCAGTCAGATCAAAGTTTGACAACATTGCGTGGCCATCTTGGAACTAAAACATGAAAATTTGATTGTATTCTAAGTGTCCTCCCCCTGACAGCAAGCTGGTTGACTTTCATCAGTGATAGCCTCTGGTTTCATTATTTTGGAAAATTAGTAGTTTTTGTGGCTCATTCTTGTCAAATCACTGTAGTCAAACTCATATATGAGGAGGTACGTGCTGACCACAGAGTAGCTCTTAATTGCAGGATCTGATCTCGATTTGATGGACTTCTGCACTTATGTTACAGATTTTACACATTTCTAATGTTAATAGCAAAACTTTTTTTTTTTTTTAAGTCTGTCCTGTCCAACATCTGAGCAGACAGATACGAGTTGAGAGCCTCTTGTTTAGGACAGATTTTACTGTCACAACAGGGTTTATTGAGTATATACCCTAGTTGTATTTAATGCTAAAATTTATTTATATTGATTATGTTTGTATTTTTTTTTTTTTGGACCGGATGTTAATAAAAAATCTTAATCACCTCCTTAAAGACTTGACTCTGCTCTGCTGTTGAGCTTACCATAAATTATGAAAAATCCTGGATAGAAAGACAATTATTCTTTTTCTCCTGCCTCTGTGTGGGCGTAGGACTGAATGTCTCACATCTTGTGAAGTATGAACTAGCCTTGGGAGTCAGAAATCCTTTATACTGATGGAAGACCCACTGAGTCTAGACCCCAATCTCATGGAGAGTCTAGAGAACATGCTGGGCTCTGAATGATGAAAAATTTGTTGCAACATTGCAAAAGCATCATAAATGATGAGACTCTGAATGAATGCTAAATTAAACACAAGTTGGTCAAAAACGTGCATGTGCTTTGTGCAGGAGACCTGCAAAAGAAGGCATTTTCTCTGTAAAAAAGTGTGTTTATAAATAAGAAGAATCACTAGAAAATGTATTGGTGAAACTGGGTCACTGGGCTTTCCCTTTTATTATAAATGCACCAGGTCACGGTTCCAAAACGCAAACAGGAACGATTGTTCTGTCCTACATTCTGTGAGAAAAATACTTTATCAGGAAGGGGTGTGTTCAACGACCCAGAGAAGCAGGAAGCAGGATGATAGAAATCCAAACCATTTCATAAATAGTGACTCAAAAAAAATAAAATGTAATGTTTAAATTTTTGCATAAGTAAAAAAAAAAAAAAAAAAAAACATGACAGAAGATCTGATACAGAAAAACTGAAACCACAAACTTAAAAATATACCGAGGGCAAGTAAGAGGAGAGTCCTGCAGATCTCCTTTGAACAAGCTGACATGGGGTATCCCATAAACCTTTATTGAAAAACTAGACAGTTACACGATTAATAAGACATGGTGTAACAAAGATAGAAGTACTGAGAGATGCATCACTTCAGGAAAAAATCCTCTCCTTCTTGCTCCAGGTTGGTTAGGTTCTCCTGTCTTGACACCATTCTTGTTCTTCCATATTTTTATTTATTGTACAGGCTTAAAATGTATTTTTTGAAGTCCCACTCCAATGAAAATCATGTTTATGGTGCTTTTAACATGTTCTGGCATTTTTTTTTTTGCAGGAAGTATATGAAGAAAATTAAGATCAAAATTGCATTTTTTAGTATTTTTTTATTCAAATCGTTGTGAAATAAGGAAATGATGAAAAAATGTGGTTCGAAAAAAGAAATAATTGTGACGTAGAAAACACGCGGAGTGGGTAAGCAACAAGCTCCAAGTTCTCGACAACAGGTAAGGGGGATGGGTCTCTCTGTGTCAAAGCCCCACCCACAACTCAGAGGCAAAATTCTAATTCACTCTGGCTGCTCTGCAGATTTCTTTTTTAGAATAAAAACAGCATAATCAGAAATAGAAGACCACAATTTCACAACAGATCAAAAGATGATTGGAGTGGCTCTTTTGACTATTCTTCAACCGTTGACGTAGTTAAGCTAATTCAAGTGGATTCTGAATCGAAAAGCAGCCTGGTGCTGATATGCAACACTTTATAAGTGAAGTGTTCAGGTAATCAGTCTGATCTGGTGATTCTGTTGCGGAGAAAAGCAATACGGGCAGTGCAAAGCGGATAAGCAGTGCCACTTTTCTCTGCGTCAGAATCGGCGTATTCACATTGATCACGTAGTTGGTCATAGAGTCTTGATATGCCAAAAAGTGTGTGTTTTCTAAGTGTCGGTGGTGACAGCTTCGCTGTTATAGGGTTAAATCCCTCTTTATTACCATTCAATCTCCTGAGTTTTGGTCTTTTACAACACATCCATCTACCCATCCATCTGTTGTCTTACATTGGATAGGATGGTAGTCCATCTTAGGGACAAGCACACTCACATTCACACCTTGGGGCAATTCAGAGTGCATTCTGTTTTATCAAGTTAAGCCAAATCTGATTTTCTTCATCATAATTGCTTTGGTTTGGAACCATGTCTTGGGAGATCCTTAAGAGTTTTTCTGGTAAAACTCAAGTTTTAAAGCGAACAAGACAGCTAGAAGTGAAATAGAGGGTAGTTTGTGTGCATCAAACTTTTTTTTAATATTTCTTTCACCAACAACAATACATCTAGAAATGTTCAGGATTCAACAGATTGTGTCATTGGTCCACTTCTTTGCCCATCATCTTGTAACTATTGAAAACCTTTAGTGAAACTAGGGTTTGGTGTGTCAGTAGGCCTAGATAAATCCTTTTAGAGAACAAACCCAATATTTGACATTATTATGATTTAATGTGAAGCAACCTTACCCATGAATGTTGCTCTACCACATCATATCCAGAACCCGGGAAGTTGGGATTGCAGAATCCTTTACAAATAGTCTCAGGTAGAAGGTTTCCCACAGTGGCTGCCTATACAACCAATGACATGTAAGGTCACGCCTTAGTATCTTTTAGTACCCTATTCCTTTTCTTGGTAAAATACAGGTTGTTGGATATTTCAGCCTTCTGTTAGCTCATCTTAATTCCAAATGATCATTTTCTTAAGAGAATAAATAAACACAAACATCCAGCAGCCAGAACAGCCGTGATTTTCAAGAAGAAAGCAGGTAAAGGGATTTCAAATACAGTGTCTTTAGGCAAGACCTGTGGGGTGCTTATGAAGCCGCAGCAGAGACTTTAGGAAATGAAGACACTTAACAACCCGACTAATCTTTGCCTCAGTTTATAGGATTAAAAACTTTTTTTTTTTTTTTTTGGAGCTCTTTTTAACTCCGGCAAGTTAAGACTTTGCATATTATTGGAAAGATTGTTATGAGGATGCCCCAGGAAACTATTTTTTTATTCTTATGTTAATAGTATTAAAATACTTAATATATTAGGACTGAACTTGTTGCTGTGAAATGTTACTTTTTTTTGGTTTTTCAATGGTGTCTCAGTAAAGACATTTATTACACCACAGTAATGTTATGAAAATTGCACACTTAAAATGCAAATTATGTACAACGCCGGTCAAAATAATGAGGTAATGCAACAAAAACAAGACATCAATGGGAAAGTCATTTGTCTTTGAGCCAACCATTGCAACAGCCATTCTAGTGAAGATTTACTGCTGTGCTTCATCTCATTGTCCTGTTGCAGCAAGAAAAAAAAAAAATTACAGCACAGCATTTGCTGTCAGACAGATGGCTTCACATCTGCCTCTACAGCTCTCCGGCACACAAATTAGAACATTTTCTGATTCCTTGACGGCTATTATGAAGTGTTTGTGTTGCATTGTGCATCAAAGCCACATTCCTACTTTCATGTCCATTATATTTTTTTGTTAAAACTGACAGACATCCATTTTCTTAACCCAATATGCCCCTTTTAGGGTCACCAGGATGTCAACAACTACTGTTGTTTGGCATGTCCCACATGCACACCTAGGGATTATTTAAGGTAGCCTGAAGCATATTTTTGAACTGTGTGAGGAAGCCAGAATCTCAGGGGAAATCCCACACATGCATGTGGAGAACATCCAAACTAGAACAAGAACATAGAAAGGTCTCACCCAGGATTTGAACCAGCGCCTTCTAGCTGTGAGTAGAGAGCAGCAACGTACAACCCCACTGACAGATATTTTGAGTGATTGGTAAGTTCGCCACCACTGTTTTACAGAGGTCAAAAATATCTACACATTCTCACTCCCAACTTGTCATTCTGTATATGGATGTATGGTTTGGGCCCCCTCCGGGTCACTTTTTGATGTTTTGAGTGTCCACAACTCATTTATTTTAGACTTGCTGGCTCTTCCCATTAAATCAGGGGTCCTCAACCCTCGGGGCGCGCTACGGGAGGTGGTACTGGATGTGGTAACAGATGTAGAACGGGTACTGGGTTAGGGTCCCGTTGCTGGGTTAGGGTAAGGGTCCCGTCCACTTGGTACCAGTTTTACATTTTTTCCGTCTTTGGCCCGGTACCAAGCGGCCCTCGGACTGGTATCGGTTTGCAACCTGGAGGGTGCGGACCCCTGATTTAACAGGAACAGCCAGAATGTCAAAAAAAGACGAGTTGGGGACGCTCAAAATGTCAAAAAGGGACGTGGAACCATACATCCATATATGAAGACTTCAGAGTGAGAATGCGTTGAAAACATGGATTGTAGTGTGTGGTAGTCATGTGTTTTCACCCCCTTCTTATTGCTAACTGGCAAAGGACACCTAGTACAGGTGGTCAGTAATGGGTGGCACAGGGATACCTAAATGACCAGGACGGTGGTCCTTGAGGGCTAGGGTATATCTTTGGAATACAGAGACAATGTCAAAGTTTCACTCAAAAAACACAGAAAGAGTTATAGAAAATACCACATGAGTTAAAGCAAATGACAACATGTCTCCTCTCTCAACAAACACATAAGAAAGCGTCTTAACGCTAGATTGTTATTTTTAAGGGAGCTTATTCAGATGAAGATCATGACATTTGGTATGTAAATAGTGTTATACCATACATCTGAACAGTCTGAAGAAATTATAAAAGGTTTTTTTACATCTTGCAAAGAAGTGACTAAGGTTGTTGTCACACTAGAATCGTCCTCCAGGCTCAATTCAAACTGACAGACTGCCACTGCTATTTAACACCTTCATTAGGTCACATTTGCTAGCTGCCTGAACTGCTTCCTGTGACCTACTTCCCTCACCTGGCACAGGTGTGTAGGAGCAGCTCATCTGTGCCTTTACAGTTTTTGGAAAGTGGTAAGTGGGTCAGTAGGAAAGAGGGGTGCAAGGTGACCACAGGTGTGAGGGAAATGGTTGGCTTTGGCACTCTAATGCAATACGTTTTGTTTGTGTTTTGTCATTTTAGTTTGGTACTACACATTTGGAACTCCAGTTTGTGGATTTTTACTTGCGTTTGTAAGTTAGGGAAATAGGTGAAAGAGAAGAATCTGTCTGAGATAACTGCAGCTTTTGTTTATTTTGGCCAACGCCTCAGCCCTTTTTGTTATTCTATTGCATACCCCCCCTCAGGTGATTTTGAATTGGTCTTTTTTTTTTTCTTCGGAACAACTGGTGGGTTACAATAATGATCTGTGCTCCCGGATGGCTCTTTGCTGCTGTTTACGTCCTTTCACATGTTTTGGTCCTTTTTTGTGTTTGTCCTGGGACCTTTGGTTTCATCTTATCAGATAGATTAGTAAAATAGAATTTTAATTGATCCCACAGCAAGGAAACTGATTTGTTATCGTAGCTCCAAAAACAAGACAATAAAGAACAATACATAATAAATAGATATGAAAAATACAATAAATAGCTCATTGTTTTAGAGTTTAATAGCTGATGGAAGTCTCTGACTGAAGGAGCTCCTCAGTGCACCTGCATGGTCTTATGGAGGATTGTCCATGATGCATTTCAGGTCCACTGTGTCCTCCTCTCACCCACCAGTCACAGACTTTAGGGCAGTGGTCCCCAAGGGTGTGAGTGTGCGTGGGGGTGTGTGTGGGGGGGAGGGGGGGAGGGGGGGGTGTCTTACGTTCAACACCAGAACAGTATAAGAACATCCGCTTTAAACGTAATGATCATCATTTCACCCAGTCATCTGATATGTGTGCATGATAAAGGATTGATAAAACATACAAGGCCTCTTAATTTAGTGTCATGTCAGAAGTGGTTAAAATCGAGTTTAAAAAGAAAAAAAAACTTCAATACATAAACAAAATGAAACCAAAATATCAATTATTGATGCTCAAAGAAATCTGGCTACTTAAAACTCCATGCAAAAGCTTCAGGTAAAACATCTTAACACAAAAAGATTTTTTACCAAACAGAAGAACTCAAACTCATGAGCGCGCTTACTTCCTTTTCTCCTCCACTCCCCACCCCCGCCCCACTCTCTGCGCACTGCTCCTCGTCTTTTTAAAAATTTTTTCATGGAGGTATTTACATGAATCTTGTTTATAACATCTCTGAAATGTTTATCTGAATGGACGACCTTGTTTGAGCATTTCTGTGACCATTCAAAAGATTCGATTCGTTCGTGAGAGTCACATCTCTTTGCCAACAGGCACGGTGTGTGGGAATCACATGGTCTTCCGTTGCTTCGCTAATCGCATCCATTTGCAAAGAAAGGTTCCAACTTTTTTCGTGTTACACACGCCGCTGGGCTGCTTTTAGCACTCAATCTAATAAAGAGAAGGTTGATTTTCAAAATAAAAGATTTCTGAATCAGAAAAAATAAAAAAAAAACAGGGCTGCAGGGTGGTTGGTGACCACTGTTCTATAGGGGACATCCCAGAACGGAGCCAGATCTCCACACCAGTTATGTTTCTTGGTTTTGATCGTGTTTTTAGTTGTCTCCCTTTCAGCCACACCAGGGAAAAGTTCATGATCATCCACAGTTTTGTTCATCTCTGTTAATTACCCTTAGGGTGATTAAGTCTCTAGTTTTCAGCTCTTCATTATCAGGTCATTGGCTTTGTCATCTTTTTATTTCTTCTTGAGTTTTGTCGTGTTCAAATGTATGTATTAAAAGTTTATGTTTTTGCCACCGAGTCAAGTTTACTGCTTTTTGGGTAGAGACGGGCAGATGAAGCTTCATGAAGCACCAAAGCCTTTCATTCAATTGATTCACTCCAGTAAAATACTTCTTAAAGCTTCATTTGCTCAAGGAGAGAATCTATTGGATGTAAAAATCCACCGTAATAGTGGATCAAACTTTTTAGAATTCTAACCCAATATTAGCTTCAACAAAGAACGGATGTGTAACCATGACTTCTGGATTGAGACACATTTATAAAAGCAAATAACTAAGCTAGGTCAGGACTTCACGTCACTATTGAGTGGTTTGTTACACAAACCCCTTAAGTCCCATTTCCTTCAAATGGCCCAACTTAAAAAAAGAAAAAACCATGAATGTATCCTCTGGTGTCAAAACTGTTTGTATCTGCAACACATTCTCACTCCCATCATATACGGATATTTGCTCCCCCTCCACGTCACTTTTTGTGAGTCCCTGACTTGTTGTTTTTTATATGCTGGCTGTTCCCTTTAAATCAGGTCCACTGCCCTTGGAACACGAAACCGGTGCCGGTCAACATGCCTCGGAGCAGTTCCGGTCCGCTTTCCGAAGGTTGCGGACCCTAGATTTAATGGGAACAGCCAGCATGTCAAAAAACGATAAGATGGGGACACTCAAAAGTAAAAGTACCCAAACCATACATCCATACATGACGAGTTGGGAGTGAGAATGTGTTAGTACTGGAGGGAAGTCAGAATTTCTTCTACACTGTGTTGTTTGACAGGTTTTTGTCAAGTTGTCAGCTCTGTGATGACTATGATGGGCATGCTCCAATAACTGCCAAATCACTGTTTTTTCCTATTTTGAGAGCAATCATGGTTTGGTTACATCGTCAAAGCTGGCCACAACAACTGCAGCCACTATGCTGAAAGACAATGGGTAACTGCTGCAACATTACATCTTTACGTAACTAACCTTTATCTGGGTTTTAATAAAGTTTAGAAGCTTGTCTGTCAGAGTTTTACAGGAAAAAATTCTATTAATCAACGTAAAATGTTTATAAAAAGTAGCTGAGGCCTTAGTTTCAGCATAATATAATGAAAATGGTTTCATGAGTCAATGAAATTCTTGACTTGATCTCTGTGATATGGTTATTAGATCATAGGTTTGGTAAGATGTAGCCTCCAGGATATGAATTCAGGTCTGAAATAATTAACAAATCAGAATAATTCTTTCAATTATGATGTGTACATTTTAGCAATACCCTGAAAAAAGCAAGCTGGCCATCATTTTTTTCCTCAATCATGCCATTCCCTTGTGTAGATGCTGTACTAACAAACCTCAGGGAAGGAGAGACCCAGATGCCCTCGGGCAACGAGCTTCTCTGCTGTGTTTTCCCACTCTCACATACCCGTACGGCTGTGGATGCAATCTGAAGGTGGTGCAGCCTGCGCAGGGTGCCCTCTCTGTCGGCAAAATACGAGGCGGCCAGCTGATGAAGAGCTTCCAGAGACACGGCGCCGGTGGCGTTGGTGATCCTGTTGCTGCCTTCGTCCCCCGTGGACGACGACTCGAGGCTGAGCTTCCGTTTGTCCACAAATATTGTCAAAGACTCTTCCCCTGGTGACAGTCAAGCAGAGAGAGTTCATTAGCTCTGATGGAGCAGAGCTAATCGACTTTCATTAGCATCTTTTCAGAGTGAAATGTGCAGCAGTGATTAGGTGCTGTGAAGAAACTGATGGTTTGGATGATTGGAGGAAAAGGCACAAACAAGGTCTCCACATCCATTAAAGTCCTCATGAATAAAGAAAGGTTATTGGAGATCGCTGATTAAGTTGCTTTAATTACTTTAATTGTTTTAATTATAATGGCCAGAAATTACTTAAAAAACAAAGCAGGACTCAGATCGGCTGCTTCTCCTCAAAACGGAGAGATTCCAATCACTTGAATTTTCAGACAAATCCTCCATCTTTACTTGTTTTTGTACTTTTTGAACATGTTGAAAAGTGTTCCCTCTTTATGATGTAGTGCTTTCATATCTGTGAGGCTCGACTTATTCTTCTGAAGTAACCCGGGAACCTGAGTTTGCAGTAGTTGCTCTTTAGCAAACTTTCATCTTAAATCCTGAGCAAACGTCAACATCATGTCGGTGCCTTCTGTCCAAACAGTTCAAACTGCCTCCTCACAGCTGCACTGTGATGGGAAGCCATCTCTAAAAGGATTATCTGAGTACACTTAGAATCCCTGCTGAATATTCCATAGTGGAACAAAATAAACGTTTAGGAATAGGTTAATGGGACATCCTCTATTCTCTGCTGAATCTATTGACGTCTAAGGGCACTGCTGTAATTTCAGAGACCCTGAAGCTGGAGCGTTACTAAATTGGTTTTCATGGTGTAGTAGGTGAATGCAATGCTCACATCACCAACTTCGAGGCCAAAAGGTCTGGTGGAGAGCTGCCAAGCAACCAACTGGGTTGTGGAGCAGCAGATTGGTCTACAGTTCACTTGTCGATGGATTCTGGGGTAGTTTACTTTAACAAGAATGCAAATGGTCTTTTCAGGGACAGAAAAGATAGATGTTGTGCATTACTCTTTACAAGCCAGTTTGTTTTCAATTTCAGTTCCTTTCAGGTAGTAACAGTTCAGTATGAACAGATCCAGAATGCCTGTTTAACCAACGCATTCAAATTTCCAATGCGTCATATATGGACATGAGGGACTAAACTTGGTGCTGAAGTCTTCTAAAACAAAACAAAACAATTCTTTCTGTGCTGAAATACATTTTTAGGCATAAACCCTTCACCTGGTTTCAGAATTGTACCACACAGCTGTTTCCTCTACAACAGTACTATGGTTGTGCCGTTGAGTACAAAACGTGACAGAGAAAATTAGGACATCACTGAGGCAACAGTATGGTCATACAAAATCTGCAGCATAACAGTCCTTTATAAAGACAATCAGAGAGCATTGGTTCATGAAAAAAATACAAACATGATAATAAAAGTTCTACAGCTGAAGTTGAGTATTTGCAGGACTTAAGTCGACCACACACATAACAGTATAGCCACATGCGCGGGAGCTGCAGGTCTTTGTGTTGTACTGGCCAATGGAGGTTGGCAAAGAGGAGT
Source organism: Oryzias javanicus (assembly GCA_003999625.1). Classification (NCBI taxonomy): domain Eukaryota; kingdom Metazoa; phylum Chordata; class Actinopteri; order Beloniformes; family Adrianichthyidae; genus Oryzias; species Oryzias javanicus. The sequence continues at coordinate 17,920,697 of CM012453.1, forward strand.
GACCAATGAAACTTGTGTTTTTAATATGTTCTTGTAGAATTTTTCTGATAATAGAGGTTATATCAAGACATTTAAACTTAAAACTGCATTTCTGAGTATTAAAAGACACTTTAGAAAATACACTGGGTGGGCTATAAGTTCCACCTGTTCCTCCATTTTTTGTTGACAGCCCTTATCTAACTGTAAAGGTAGTTGTGACTGAAATATTGGGTGTTGTGTTTTTGTGTCAGGCATATTGAAACGTCTCAGACTTCCAGTTGGCAGAAGGAGTACTGTATATACCACCATTTATTGTCCCAACACAGTAGACACAGGAAATTTTGATTGCATTCATAGACAATGAGCAATCCAAGGTTTGGTTGAGATGTTTTGCTGCAAATTACTACTAAGAAACCAGGTTATCCTAAAACCCAGATTCTAATCTTGCTACTCGAGCGCATGTAAATACTCCCATTAAAGCTTTCCTCTTGTTAAAAAGCGCCCTTGGCTTGCTTCTCATTTGCTTTGCAGTTGCATTAGGTAATTTAGGAGACGCTTTTATCCCCAGCATGACTTCCAAAGATTGTCACACTTTCAGATACTCGCACACTGATGAATACATCGGGGTCAATTTGGGATTAAGTGTCTCTCCCAAATACACATCGACTGACGAAGCTGCGAATCACACTTAGCGATCTGCAAACCTTACCTCCTGTGCTAAAGCTGCCCCTAAACCTTACTTTTAGTTCTCATCATATCTTCTTCACGGGGATATTTTGAAACTTTTAAACCCCCCCAATACATTTTTGCACTTCTTTTTTGTGTAGCTACAATGTATACAGTATAACTTATGATCTCAAATGAAATCTGTTTAAGTTCTAGACATTCAAAAGCTGCAGGCCAGATAAAAGTACACAAACAGCTCAAATTTGGCAAAAGTTTCCCTTTTAGCAATGCTAGGCCTATCATCCACAAAACCAAACAGCTTAATAACTGTAAATCATCAGTAGTTTCAGCATGTAAATATTTTTAGAACTGCAAACTTCTCTCATCTATTACATGAAGCTGGTTATACGTTTCTCAGAGTTTATTATTCTGTTTAAAGCATGCAGCATATAGGAAAGGAAAACTTTTCCTTGGTAAATCTGAGATCTGCAGCATTCTGATATTTATTGACAGTTTCATGAACATTTAGAAAAAACAAAAGCAGAAAAACTGGATTTGTTTATGCTCTGAAGTTTATCTGGTGCTAATTAAGTATCCTAGTAAGTTTGATTTACTTTTAATGATTGAGTGTTCATGAGTAAAGATCATCTATGTTCTTTAAAGTTCCACTCTGATCATCTTTTGATTGTTTTTAAAAGCATTCCCTGTGGTCTTTTCATAAAGATTATGTCATTTTAGCAAACATAAAAAAAACCAGTGTTGTTTTCCAGCAGTAGAAATTTGCCTTTGAGCTGTGGGTGGGATTATTGACACAGAGCAAGCCTGCCCCCACTTCCCGTTACCCATCATTTAACAGACTCTCCACATAACCTAACATATTTAGAGCAGCAAAAATAGTGGTAATATTAGAGCAATCCAGACAGTTTGAACCAGATGCCAGCTCAGATGAGGAAAACAAAAACCAACATGGATTTATTAGTCTGCAAGTGAATGCATCAGAATAGGGCGGAGCAACTGCCCAGCCCATTAATGATGTCATAGATACAATCTTTTTCAAATGGCTTTTTTTCTTGTCTACTCCTTATTCACAATTGGAATAAAGAAATACACAATTGTGATTTTACGCTCCATTTTCTTAATGTATGTCCTCCATCATGAGAGCAATGCTCCAAGGACATGTTAAACACATCGCAGTAGATCATTACAATAATTATTGTTACAATTCACTAAAGTTAAATGCTTTAAAAATATAAAAGTAAGCATTTTGTTTGATAGAATGACACTTTACATAGGTTTATATATTTCTATATTATTACAAGTAAATTATAACTCAGAATGTATTTTTTCAAATAAGTTTTATCTCAGTTAAATACAAACTCTTGAGTCAACGTGTTTTGTAACAAGTGTCATTATTGACTAAATTAGACAAATACATGTTTTACAATCTAATTCTTTCAAACCATGAGAGAAGTTAAAAAATATATTTGCAGGTTCCAGGTTTCTGAGTTCATTTATGTTGTTCCTTCTTGACTAAGTATTGAGATGAATTATCTTTCTTTTTCCTGCTTAGATTTCTCCTCTTACTTCTTTTAGTTTACTTGCTGCGTTCAGCTCTGCACATTTTCCTCCTGTTGATTGTTCCCACTTGGCTTCAGTTTCATTTTTGCACCTGCTGTTTCTTTTCTCACCTCCTCGGTCAGTAGAACTACCTAATGCCAGTTGTTTCTCTTTAAACTGTCTCTATGATCTTGCTCATCCTTTTTTTTTCATTCTGTGCCCCTTGTATTTGCTTTATTTTTTAACGTCCAGTTTTAGCTTTTTTTTTTTATCGTGTTTGTTCGGCTGCATTGGATCTTTGTTCATTTGTGAAAGCAAAAACAGAAAAGTTCAACCGACCACATTCTGATCTTTGACATTTGTGTGTTCTGACAGAAACACACACAAAGGTTTGACAGGTTTCCTGTGTTTCCTATTGAAATAATGACTTCGCAAAAACTATTGAAAAGTCTTTTTTTTTATCCCTAAGTGTGTGTAAAGCAGCAAAAAAAAAAGGTTGGAATGAAAACACTCAATCCATCTTTCACTGCCTCTTTCACGTTTGTTGCATATGATCTTTTTGGAGCCACATGAATCTCATTCAGAAAAAAGTAAAAAAAAAAAAAGAATAAACCTTTGTTGCTTGAATGGCAACAGAAGGTAAAACGACAGCAGCGGGATAACAGAACCAAATCACATTAGAAGCTGCGCAGATCCGGCCAGCTTTGAAGCTCCGCGTTCTTTACCTCCCAGAGTGGCAGAGAGCAGGAGGTGGGTTCCATATTTCTTGATTAGACTCTCTGTAATCATCTGGAGGGTTGGCCTCCGCCCCAGCTGGCGGATGGTGTGCATGAAGTCGGGGTCGAGTGGCAGGGCCAAACCTTCGCCGCCTCCTGAAGAGACTCGCTTTTCCACCGCCAGGCTGTTCACCTTCCATCGACCGAACTCCCTGGAAACACAACAAAAGCAGACGCTTGTGTTCGCTTTTCTTTCAGGGATTTCTCTGACCAAGTAGCACACCGTTTTTGAGCGTCTGTCCTTTGTCCTGTTTGTGCCGTTTGAAATGTTTTTGGCAGAGTCCAACAGCGGCAGAGCGAGCCATGAGGGAGTGCTGTTTGGCATTGTGCGACCCACTCTGAAAGTATCTGCAAAATGTCCTGTGCAAATTTACCACGTGCAGCTTTGAAACTACAAGGTGAAATTCTGTGAACTTTTCAGTTCTGCTTATCTATAGAACGGCAATTTACAGTCAAAACCGGAGAAAAGGAGAAGAAAAATCAAAACGCTGTCATCATCTGAAAAATGTCACCCAAACTTTTGTAAGTCTCCTAAAACTAGCATATGCACAGAGACCAACAATGCATCTTCATTCTGCATGTCAGGATAATGTGCCTGATTGTAAATCATTCCTGTACAGTTGTTGGTTTCTAGAATGTTCTGCAAATCTTCCAGAGAGCTTTGCCTCTGCAAGAGCTTTTAACAAAGTCTGGTCAATCAAAAAAATCAATCCATGCATGTTAAGATTGTCTGAACATGCATGAACCAAATTTCCAAAGTCACTTTTATCCATGAAGATATGCTTTTTTTTTCTTCATTCGGTCATTTGCACATTGTGTTTGCACCACAAACAAATGGATGTAGCAGTTAAAGCAAGAATAAGGAAGTAGTGGAGTGTTGCAGACGAGAGAATTGAGAAGCTCGACGTTAAAGGCGAGAAAATACAATCTGATTCTTTTGCTGATCTCAGCAAAGTCATCAGCTGTCTAAAAAAGTCCAATAGAGAGGAAATGAAAATGTTCTGGTAAAAAACATGAACACAAATGGTTCTAAGTAAGGACAAGAACAATCTGTTTACTAATCCAGATTGTGGACAATATTATAGTCATTTCTTCTACAAAATTAATTAATGAAATTGAATCACAAATTAAATGAAACATTAAATATTACCTGATTTACAGCGACTACCTTTATGGAGAAAATAAATGCAGGTAAAAAATGTGAAAAACCCGTTCATCTTCCCTAAGAAAATTTGAAGTAGCATGTTCTGCAGCACACTGTGTTTCTGGGGGCTCGAAGTTTAGGATTGCCCTGTTAAAGATATTTGGTTTTGCACATATGCAAAAGAAAAAAAAAATAACAGGACCTTTATTTTTTTTCACAGCACTTTAAACAGTGCATTGCACTTTATCTGACACACAATGTTATTTATTTTTTACCACAACATACATAACTGTTTAAAAGGCCAAAAAAAGCCTTTTATTTAAGTTATATACATTTTTTGTTGCTCATTATAAAAAAAATGTCAGTTAAGTAAGGCAGTTTCTTTATTTAATATCATTACTTTTATTTATAGTTTTGAATGTAAAATATTGAATTGAGTCCCTATGATCCATAAATGTGGTCAGGGACGTTTTCTAATTTCAAAAATGTTGTGAAAAAAAAATCGTTAAAATATACAGTCTTTGCTTTGGGAGAAAACACACCCAACCTGAGCTGTCATGAACCTGCAGACCTAATGGAACCAGGTTTTCCATTTGTAAAGTCGGTCAAATTTTATTTTATAACATTTAGCAAGTTTTTGTAACTTTTAATGAGCTGACAATTTTCCTGGGTATTAAAATAGTGCTGACCAGTAGATGTAACATGTGCTAACAACTGTGCAAACCCTGCAAGAATACAACAACACATTGTTGTATTAGGATTCCATCTAAACCCTCAGGAATTATGGAACAGATTAGGTGGATGAACATGGAAATCTGTTTTTTTAATTAGTCCGAATGAGTCTAAATCTATTTTGTGTTTTAGTTTAAATATTTTATTTTCTTCTGACAACCACTGAGTGACATTTTCAGATCTATGAATGTTTTTGACAAGCCGGATTTACAGCTGAACTCCCTTTACTGACAGATTCTTTTGGGGTGTCTTTTGCTTTCCCCCCGTGGCTGAAGAGCTCCTCCGTTTGCTTCATGTGCATGCTGATGGAATCGCTGGAGGCTAAGCAGCCGTCCGTCCGGCCGGGCGGACACTCCTGTCCGTCCTTTCGTTACAGTGATGGCCTGTAATGACACCATCCACACTGTCCCAGTACCCCAATTATTTCTCAGTTGCTCGTTTTTCTCACGGCAGTGATTTGACGGTCTCCCAGGAGGAGAGGAAGGCTTACGCAGCGACAGGCGGCGCGCTGACAAATGTGCATTAACTGGGGTTATGCAGGCAGAGAGACACAGAGAGACGGCTTACAGTTCAGCAAGACATGTCTCTAAAGGGCATCGGATGACAAACAGTGGCAGCTGATGATGTGGGCCATCAGCTTGGTCGAGGTGAAAGTCTCTGCTTTGCAAGATAAAGATGAAAATTTCTTGGGAGCCAGAAAAGTTGGCTTTTATTTTTATTTTAATGCAGTTGGAATAAAGGTTTTTGATGAAAATTATTTTACGGAATAAGTGAAAAAAAAAAACCCTGTTCAATTAGTAAGGTAAATTATAGAGCTGCAAGTAATGAAGTTGTACTGTTTTTTTTTACACTTTTTAAGAAAAACTTAATTTTTTTCAAAAAATGGCGATAAGTCATAAAATCCAGAGGAACTCGTATACGGATTACTTCTGGTTTTGTTTACTGATGTTGATGCTTTTTGAGAGGTACTGTCAAAAATTGTATTCCATTTTTTTTTTCTCCATGAATTTTTAAACAAGTTTGGGTGTTATTTTAAATGTACAAACATGGCTAATGTGTACCTGTGTTGGACTGGGTGTGTTTATTTTTTTAATAACAAGGTTGTGATTTGGTATATTTACAGTAACATTTGTTGTAAAGGAGTCAGTCTGTTTTGTGTGTGTCTGTTGCAAACAAGGTTCAAGGTTAAGGTATTGGGTAACATGGCTGACGTGTAACAATGTTGGACTGCGGTGTTTTGGGGTTTTTTTTCACCAACAAGGTAGAGTTTTAACAATAACGTTTGTTGTCAGTGTGTTGTAAGGCTACATACATACTTAAGGCCACTGATGAGATACCACTTAACATATGAAGCATGTTTTTGGACTGTGGAAAGAAAACGGGAGAAACCCCATAAGCACAGGGAGAACATAAAGACTCCACACAGAAATCAGAACCCTTAACCACTATAAACAAAACACTATTTTTACATAATATTTTACTTAGTATTTTTTTTTAAATAATTACTTATGCAAATTATTAAAATATGTCATTTTTCCAAACATGTATCTACATTTTTTTTCAACGCATCAATACATTCTTTTGTCAGGATGGCTCTAAATTAATAAATGCAGTTTAGTTACACATCTTGGAATAATTCTTTGTTAATTATGGAACATATTACTTTATACAGGATAGTAGAGGTTCAAAATTCTTCAATTTTAATGGGATTTACTGTCTAATTTCCCTCAACAATGACCTACAAAGACTGTTTCATTCACTCTTCAACCATGTATTCACTTTGATTCAGTCTATGTCAAATAAGCACATTTCTCTATTAAACCTTATTTTTCCTTTTTAGTAATAATTACTTCAGTCAAATTATTCTTTAACTTGTTCAGTTCAGCAGATTTACTAAAATTTCTGTTCGTTTTGTGTTTGCAAACTTGTGTGTTTACAGTATTATTGCTCCAAAAGTGAAACATCCAGATTCGTCTGGTTTTTAATTCTGACTTAAAAATGTTTTTCTCACTCTGTCCAAATTAATTTGCTATAGATTAGGCATTTCTCTCAGAGAACTTGTGATGTCAGGAAATCCCCAAGCTTGTTGGGGGGGGGATAGCAGGCACCAGGGTTTTTGAGGGGGACCTTGTTGCAGTCAAGATGGCGCCCAAACACATCATCAAACATATCATGAGCTGAAAGCTCAATTCGCATATCTATACTAGAAGATTCCTAATCGTAGCTGTAACCGCTACCCGGTGCTGGTTCTTGGGGTGTTTATGCTATTTACTGTCTGTAAGTCAGGCTAAGTGAAAATGTTGTCGACTGTGTTAACAAATGGTGGGCACATGGTGGGGGGCAGGGGGGATCTCACTTTACTTATGCTAACATTATGGAGGAAACAACACAAAACATTTGCTATCGGAGGCACAAAAGATTAAATGAGTAAAAGATTCCTCATGTATGATGATCTCAATAACCGGAGAAACTTTGCAACATAAGATTTAAAAAGAAACTACACAAAAGATAAAGTCAGAAATGTTCTCCAATAAAAGCTTTTAAACAAAATATTTTATTGGATCAATTTCAGTTCTATTTCAGGTTTGATGACAATCGAACAAACATTAAACAACACCAAAAAAAATTAAGTTCAAATGGGTCTTATGGTTCATGAAGTAGTGCAGACTTATGCTATATTTATTTATTGTTATACTTGTATCAACTTCCATTATTCCATTAACTAGCATTATTCTATTTCTTGGAGGTTTTGGTAAGGCTTCTGCAACCGGCATCCAAACTGAGCAGGCAGAACTCTGTTGTGTGAGTCATCTCTCTACAAATGACAAACTCTGCAGACCTATAGCATTAATATAACATGGTTTCCAACATCATGCAAGCCCGTGAGAATTAAACCAGTGATCCCGTTGGCTACAATCTCCTCTTCCAGCCTCTATGCTACAGCCACATAACAAGGGAAAGCTCTGTGAGCAAAACTAAAAATTAATTTGCAAACAAACTTTTTTTTATTATATATATATATTTGAGGATTTTTAATGAACAGGACTTTGCGGAAATGTTTTTTTTGTTTGTGTTTGTCACTTTTGTTATTGACAAAAGCAGAGATCCATGTGCAGATAATCCTTTTTAACTCCTATAATGTGTTACTTCTCAATAAAATATATTATTTTAATGTTAACATGTTTTAAATTTAAGATCTAATTCAGCCTCCACATCTACATTTTCTTTCAAATGATATTAAACCATGTTTGAATTATTTCAAATCAATTCAAAATTATGTATTTTTCCAACCTTCCCTTTGCCTTTTTGTTAATAAACCCTTATTTGAGTGGAGTGTGGCCTTCAAATATGAAAAGTAAAGACATCTTTGGCAAGACTTGCTCAATATTTATCCATGTTAGTAAATATTTTTTTAGTGATGGTGGTAAGAAAATATTCAGTTGGAAAGCCTGCCCTCATCCTTTAACCTCATGGAATCTGCGGCCCACTTTTTTTTTAAAGTTTGGACACCTCTGAGCTCAAAAGTAAAAGAAGGGAGAATTTCATAGGAAATATTTACATTGACTTTACAGCAAAAATGAAACTGGAGTAAAGGTAAGATTAGATGTCAAGTGGATTGAAATTATCGCTTGAATAAAATTCCATTCAAATTTATTGGTTACAAGAGTACCCCAAACACAAATGTTTCGAAGTTTGGCTTTTTTTTGTTCCCGCTTTGGCGGGAAAATCAACAACCAACTCTTTCTGCAACAGCATCCTCTTTAAAGTCTCTGTTCCCAAAACCTGCTGGAGAGTTGAAAATGTGAACCTGCAGTGTACAGAAAAACCCGACCGACTGCTCCAGATTAAAACATGTCAGCCAGCCAGGACAAACGCTCCACACCTCTGGCAGCCTGCACCGCTTGCTTCTTTGTAACTGCCGATTACTGTTACTAATTAGAGGAAAAGAAGCCAGTGTCAGAGGACTGTGGTGTACGACGGAGTATTAGGGTCACCAAAAAAAAAAAAAAAGTAATATTACGACTTTTAATCTCGTAGATATACGACTTTAAATCTCGTAAATTTACGAGAAAAAAGTCGTAACTGCTAAATTATGAGAATAAAGTCGTATATTTATGACTTTAAAAGTCATAGGCTAAATTTATGACTTTTAATCTCGTAAATATACGACTTTAAATCTCGTACATTTACGAGATAAAAGTCGTAACCGCTAAATTATGAGAATAAAGTCGTATATTTATGACTTTAAAACTCATAGGTTAAATGTACAACTTTTAAAGTCGTAAATTTATGAGAAAAAACGTGTAAATCTACGGGATTTAAAGTCGTAAATCTTCGAGATTAAAAGTCGTAATTTAATGAGAAAAGAACCAAAGTTGTCTGTTTATCAGAGCCGTGCTTGAAGATGAAAGACGTGGAGAATCTGGTGTAGATTATGTCCAGATCGGTGTTAAAAACAAAGAAATTCTGAACCTTTTGGCGATTCAAAATCAAATTATTTCCGGGTTCGGTAGTGCGTGTGTTGTCTTGCGTATCTTCAAGTAAGCAAAAGAGGCGCTATTATTGTGTTAAACAGACTTTTTATTAACAGTCTCTTCTTACTGCTGCACTGTGCATGACCAGCGCTCATCTGCTGCTTACCACTTGCCGTGCACCGAACATGTGACCAGTCGCTTGGGCTTCTGGGTAATGCAGTTCGTAAACAGCTAACTTCAATACACAACAGTGCGGAGTTTCATATGTAAAATAAAGAGCTCAGAGATACACGTTCATCAGGACCGTCACTTTATTACGTCTTTCATTTCCTTTCATTACCTTACATCATGTCTCTGTCATGCTCAGAAACCAAAAGAGAATGTAAACAGAGCTCCGGACGCCTCCTTCCCCAAATGAAACGTCCCGTCTCGACACAAAACAACATTGGGAAATGACAATAGTCTGTCACGTTAGCACAAGAACATTGAAAATTCCAAAAACTAGTCCTCTTCAGACGGAAGCATCACAGAGTTGGAGGAGATCTGGTCTGTCAGAGGAAGAAATGACTGAAGTGGACAGCTGGAGGATATGGACCGCTTCATAAACGGGATCTGCAGAGATCCTGCAAGCACCATCAACGAATAAAACATTAATACACTGTAAATCAAATAAAGGAACTTCCAAATATTTGAAATATTTTAAACATTCAGTTTACCTGATGAAATCCCAGACGCTTTTCACAGTTTGGTTGGTCTGCTTCAGTTCACGGCATAAATTCGCTGGAATGTAGACTCCCCTCGACTTTAATACATTACGAGAAAAAAGTCGTAAATACGAGATTAAAACTCATACATTTACGAGATTTAAAGTCGTATATCTACGAGAAAAAACTTGTAATATTACTAAACTCGTAAATTTACGAGATTTAAAGTCGTATATCTACGAGATTAAAAGTCGTAATATTCCTTTTTTTTTTTTAGGTGACCCTAATACTCCGTCGTAGTGGTGAGGCTGTAGCTGCAGGCAAAAATAAAAAAAGATTGCACTAAACACAGCAGTCCAAAAGATTCATGAGAGAGGATAACAGAGCAAATCATTCATTTGCCTTGAGTTGCATACTAGGTGTTTTTTTTTCCATTTGATTAGAGCCGCTGGCTGTTTTCCACCCGAAAAAAATAAACTTTTTACTCTGTAACTAAAAATCTATAAGACTCTAAGACAAAACATCAAGTTGTAAAATGCATATTCGTGTATGGAACCTTTTTTTTTCCAAAGCAGAAATAGAATTTTTGACAGGTTTGAATTAGGATGCAGAGAAGTGGTTTGGAGTTTGATCTCTCTGCAGTCCACTTGTCAGCGTGTCCTTGGGCAATAAGCTGAACCCCACATTACATCCTCTGATTGATCAATGCGTGTGACACAAAGCTGTGCAGATGCACACAACTACTGTACACTTTCACATGGAAATCAGAGGAAGCATTCCTGCTGCAGGAGTCAGTCTGAAGCAGCAAACTATTTGGTAAAAAATGAATCAACGCCAAAAAAGCAGCGCATAAACACGGATTTTGCAGGTGAGATGATGCCTCATGCTAAAGATGCTGTGCAGGTCTTACCTATAAATCTTGTATCTGGTAGTGAAGCCCTGCTGGTACCTCTCCAGAGCTTCCGTGAACTCCAGAGACTGGTGGAAGGGCCCTTTATCGGACAGCAGCCACTCCAGGGCGCGCGGCGCGCCGTCGCCGGGTCCGGCTGCCGCGGCTCCAGCGGGGGTCACCCCGCAGGTCCAGCCGCAGCAGCACAGCCACAGGCTGAGGGCCAGCCCCTCCCATGACAGAAACAGCCGCTTATGACTGATTCTCTGACAGCTCATTCTTCACCCAGCGACACCTCATTCTCCCCAGACTGAGAGGAAGAAAATAGGGAAAAGTTGCGCAGATGTGGAACACCGTTAAGGTCCGTCATGTGGATCTAACAGGGCTGTCACCAGGAATTTTCTCACATTTTATTCAATTGTGTACTAAACTCACCTGCTTTTGCTGTAAGAAATAAACGATCTTGTAAAAAGGATGAAATCCACCGATTGTTTAAAAATGATTAAAAAATGTTCTGATTCAAGGATCACAAAAGCAGCTCAGAGTCCTCGTGAAAGCCACTGCAACTTGTTTCTGCTGTCGCTCAACTTGGATCGGGGGGTATGATCCGGCTTCAGGCGCGCGCGCATGGAGAAGCTCCGGTCCATCCCGGGAACGACCGCGCGCTCCGACGCGCTCCGACAGAGGCGGAGCTCCGCAGGTTAAATCCGTCCAGCTGCCGCAGAGAAACGCAGGCTGGAGTCAGACCACTGACGCGTGGCTCTCGTTCTGTTCCTCCGCTCCTCTGTGCGGGAAAAACGACTGAACGAGCGCGCGCTTCAACAAAGAGAGCGCTTCTTCTTCTTCTTCTTTCTGCCTGACTTTCTCTTTAAGCAAGTGAGATAGCAAGTGAGAGGGCGAGCGAGAGCATCCTGATGAATATGAAGTTTTTTAGCACTCCTGAGGATGAGGGTGGTGGCAGTCATCCTAATTTGGTTGAATCCAAGTTGAAATGTTGGTGCGTAAAATGGCTTTAAATGCGTTTTTTTCTTATACAAGAAACTTCCATTTTCCATTAAAACAGAAGCTTAGAGCTCCCCAGTTTAGATGCACTGCGGCTCAAATTGTTATTTATAAGCTGTAATCAAATCTGCTATTAAAATTCCCATCATCCCCCCCTTCATTTCTGCCTACAGCAGCTGACAGAGCAGAGAGCTGATTTGGATTTTTCTCCCCTGGCTTTGCTCGTGGCAGCATCTCTGCCACCTGAGGCAATCCTTCACACACAGGTTAAAGACGGATGACATGATGAGTGGAAAAGTTTCCACGTACCCTTTGTGTGTCCTGGGAAAAAAAAAAAACTCAGCTAAAGGACAATAAATAAATAATGCAGAAATGTATGGCAGACCTGGTACTGACTGGATTTCTAAAGACACTTGGCTGAAATTAATTATGTCAAAAATTAAAACAAACACTAAAAAATGTTGTATTTGTTTTTCAAGAACAAACTATTCGTTTTTAATATGACACATTGCTGATTTTCTAAGGTAAAGGTTATCAAATTGGTATAAAGTTCAGGCTATATAACTTTCCTATTTGTTGCTCACATTAATTATTTGGAATCCAGTTAGCCTGAAGACATGTTTGCTACCAAGTGTGTCCAAGTAAGGTTCAGGAACTGTGTGAAACTGAACGGACAGCCAAGGGCTCTAAAAGTTTGTTTACATCAAACGTGATTCCTGTGGCCCTCTTGAACGTTATGATGTTTTTTACTATCTTCATCGATACAATAATAAAAAAAAAAAAGTCCCCTGAATTTATTTATCTTTTATTTTCTCTGACTAACGAGAGTCCAGAGAAAAGTAATCAAACTGGATCAGAGACACAATATTTGAAACTGCAGTCATTCACACCCAGCTCCCACAGCAGAAGTAAAGCTCACAGTATTGAGAGAGACTCTGAAGGATCTCATGAACCAGACATGAATATGTGTATATCACTGTTTAAGTAGAGCTCTTTAGAATAAATAAATCTGATCTCTAATGATCCTCTGTGTCTTTCATGCACTGTGAATGAGAAATACAAAGACAGACACTGCTCCATGTAGCAATCAGGCTAACAACAGTTAGTCTGGAGCATTTTTGAACAGGCATTAAGCAGCAAATCTGACGTGCGTTGAAAGAGAGGCATCCAACGCAAATGTAATGCTTGAATGCAACATCACACGCAAACACGCTTTGTACTTCAGTGTTGCATCACAATGCTACATCGAGAGGTCCAGTGGGTAAATGTGAGCGTTTAGTGGATTCTCTAGCAGCAGCAGCACGGTTTAGGACAGCAGATTGTCAAAAAGTCTGACACTTTGTTATTAGAATTTTAAAAATTTGACAGTCATTTTGTACGTTGCGTCAACCAATCAGGAACTCAACTTTAGTATTGATGGGCTGATGTGAACAGAGCTCAATACTAACAATCTGATAGTTGCTGTATGTCCTGAACTTTATGATGATTTCATTATTTGTCTTAAGATGATAATAGAAATGTACTCTACCTTTCTTTCTAGAATTTGGGACTACAAGCTGTCAAAGTGGGCCACAGAAAGACGGAAGTACTGCTGAAAGCGGCCATCACTCATAGACGGTGAAGTTAATCAAACTGGTATGGACTCTGAATGATCTCATAAACATAGATATGGTGATATTATATAGAGCTCCGCTTTAGCTCCAGTTTTTACATTCTTTTAACTCCCAAACTCTTTAACTGTTTATGCAGTAAATTTATGCAATTCTAGTGGGTTCTAAAGTGAAGAAAAGCAGGTTTGCACTGGTTTCCAACCCCTGACAGAAGTTGATTTGCAATCAACGCAAATCAGCTGATTCCATCGTGAAGCAAAGCATCTTTGCATCCGTATGAAAATATGTCAAAGAGCGCATGTTGTTTAGGTATCATCAGCAAAATCTCTGGTGTAAGGGTTAACCTGATCTTTCAGCCTCACCTACATCTCTCACAATCTAGCAACAGAGTTGTTGAAAACTTTTTTCTCGCATGAGAAAATTTGGACACGTTCAAATTTGACTTCGAAAAGAGCTGGTGAACATGATTTTGCTGTGTAACTTGCATTTGGTGTGAACGTATAGAATCGAAAGTGAACATTATGAAAGTTATAGGCCGCAAAAACTGCGTATTTAGTTCTATAGGCAGGGAATTGAGAGAAAGGTCACATAAACATTTGGTTTTAGCCAACTTAAAACCATTCATTTCTGAGTGTTGTTTATTTTTTACTAAACAAATTTTCATGGTGGTACAGTGGTTAGCACTCTTGTCTCACAGCAGAAGGTTCTAGTTTGAATCCTAGCTGGGGCCCTTCTTCTTTTTGCCTCAAATATGTGACTTTAAGTGGCCTGGAGCAGTCAATGAGATATTTGTCTAGTTTTACAGGAGGTTATCACATGATGCACTGAGCTCTTTCTTTCTTTCAGGCAGCAGCTCATAATTCAGCCAAAGTAAAGGTCATCTGTCGCTTCCTTTGTCCTTTTGAAAGGCATTTAGGCCTGCGTTCCCCTTGATAAATAAAAGGTACACTGAAAGAGAATGATTACATAGAAAGGAGATTGTAATCTGGAGGTAAAGCAGAAGTTTTAGGATTCTCTGCTCTCTTCATGTTAAAACCAATATCACTACTAACTTTTTAAAAGTATTCTTGAAGGATTTACCAAACAGGGAAGTTGGAGGCTGACAGGTTTTAGTAACCGGTTGATAAAATCTGACTTATTTGTGTGCCAGTTCATATGGTGTGAATATAAATAATATGATGTAACACAGTCAGAAAAATGCAATTTAGATGTTTTCTATGTAGTGCAGTTATGATAAAAGAATTCATTAGGAACGTTTTACAGGTTAATAGCCAAATAAATTAATAGATTCAAAAGGAAAACGATAACTTTTTCAAATTTTAAAGCAGGTCAGGAAAATAAACAGAAAATGAAAAGGAACCGAGATCAGACTGTTTTATCCTCATTAAAAAAAGGTCACAGGGGTCTTAACAGTCAGACGTGCAGTCAACCCAAAAGTGATTCTTACCCCAGGCAAATTTGGGCCTCTTATTTTTCCTTCAAATGTTAATATAAGCTAAGAACATGGCGCAGTGGTTGGCGCTTTTGCCTCTTCCCTGCTAGAATGTCCTGGTTTAAGGTCCGGCTGGGTCCTTCCCGTGTGGAGTTTGAATGTTTTCCCTGTACATGTGTGGGTTTTCTCCAGGGACTCCAGCTTTCTCCCGCAGTCTACAAACATGTTTCATAGGTTAATTGGGTATTATAAATTGTCTAAATAATGTTTCTTAATAAATGGGAGTGTGATTGTGGTCCTGCAACAGACTGGTGACCCTTTGCCCATGAGTAGCCAGGTTAAATTCCAGCAGCCCGGTGACTCCATAATGGACGGATGACTGGTTTAAAAAAAATGGTTCAGAAATTTTGATCTCGTTTGTTACATCGATGGGGAAAGTTATTCATTTTCACCTTTTGCTCATTTTGGTTGTCATTTAAGGTTTCCAGAACAGGAGGTGCATTTATTTCTTCATAGGGTGCATTTAAATCTGAATCTGCAAAAACTCAATCAGGATTTCTTATATTATCCAACAAGATGTTTTATGAGTTTACAGTTAAATTTTATTCATGTCAAAACAAAAGCAACAATAAATTAACTCATTTGGACGGCCATAATGCTGCAAGATGAGACCATAAAGCCCCATTCCAGTCATCTTTTGATCAAAGTGTTTCCATTTAAAAAAATTTATATATATTATGGTTAGTTGATTTTAGTTAAAGCAAAAGAAAAAAAGTCTTTTTCTCTGACATAGTTTCTGTAGAGCAGCAGGAGTTCATCCGAAATTGGCCTTGGAGTTGTGGGTGGGACTATTGGCACAGAGTAAGCCCAACTCCACTTCCCATCATTCATCTTTTTACTTGCTCTTCTGTTCGCTTGTTGCCTCTCGCACCCCAAAGCTAACATTACTGGTGCATAAAAAATGGCAATCAATATTGGAGTTATCCAGCTGTACAGCTTTGAACTAGATGCCAGCTCAGCATGTATGGACATCAGAATGGAGCAGAGCAGGGAGCTGGTGGCACACTGATTATTTCTGTCACAGCTCCAAACTTTTTTAAATGTTGTGTTTTTGTCTTCTCCTAATCCACAAAGATTTGAATCTAGAAAAGTAATTTTAATCTTAAAAAAACAGTTTTTATTGATGCAGCTCTTTAACACTTTTTCTGAGGGAGATTAGCCAGTTAATGAGAGGCTTTCTTTCACTATTCAAAACTTTGAGAAGGGCATCAGAGATGATCAACTATAAATATGTTTATGAATGAATCTGATGTGTTTATGAATGTGAATGAAAGCCAAACTACAATTCTCAGATGTTAGCTACAAAATGAATGTTTGTGGCTAGAATAGCTCGTACTTTGAGTCAATGGAAAAGTATTCCCTCATAAACGTACTCCTCAGTGGTCTGCTGTGTTCTGTTAAAGTCAGTATTTTGCTGTTGGGATGTGCAGCTATTCAGATAAAGCAACTTATCCTTTCTTTTTTATTTCAGAGTTTCATTTCCTCTCCACTCTCACAGTCAAACATATCCACATCTCCTTCTCTGCCCTCAGCAAGCAGTCTGTTTTCCCCTCATTTAGAGTCTTTGTTTTTTCCGCTTTGCACAAATTCTCTGTTATCTCTCGTTTGACTGATCCCTCCCGCCTCGGCCGCATGCTGAGCTTTAGGATTAATGCAAGCCATTTTGGAACATTTACTCCCCAACGTTCTGCCATATCACCTTTAGCGAGCAGACGAGATGGGGCGGAGAAGTTCTGAATAATTCCAGGAAGACGGTGTGAAAGGGGCTGACGTGGCTGAAAACAAACGCCTCCAGCCCGGGCATGTGCGCGGAGGAGAGGTAATGAAGAGCCCAGAATGACATTGTGATTTCCTCCCACAGGAAGTGAGGGGAATGAGGTTCAGATGTACGTCTAATGACTCGACATGTTTAGCATGAAAAAAGAGGCAGCGTGTTAAACTCCGCTCTGAAATGATTCACGAAAGAATCTTTTTTTTCTCAAGAGTTCTGCACACGTCTCTGCAGATAAGTCACTAAAGCCTGCCCTCCTGATGAGTTCCTCCAAATCTCCTTTTATGTCACCAAAGGAACTGAACATGATGGGCACAGTGTAACGCAGATCATGGCCACACTGTGCTTATTGTTCTTTGACAGTCTCTCAAAAGTGGAGCTGCAGTGTGATTTGGCAGGGGGTGAATAGTCCGACACAAACACAACGGAGCAGATAATTATGAGTCTTGGCTTCGCTAATTACATTTAACTTGAGAACAAAGAAAATCAAAAATAAATCCTCTTGTCTGATCTTGAAATGAATATAAAAAAGTCATAACGAGAAACATTTCTTAAATAAAAAAATGTTGCAGACAGTGAATATTAAAACAATCTTGCTTACATCCATTAATTCTTCTTTTTAATTCAACAATATCCAGTTTGAATCGGTTAGTGATTGGATGCTTTTATTTTGAAAAAAATTGCAGGAGAAGAAAAACTGGACATGAAGAATTATTCTTAAAAACATTGGTTCATTAAGTCTAACATTTTAACCCTTTCCACATGTAAATTAAGTTAAATGTAATCTTTAATAATAGGCTACTTTATTGAACTTTAAAACTGGGGCTGGGTATCAAAAATGATTTCCAGAAATTATTTGATTTGATTCACAAGAGCCTGGATCAATTCAATTCTGATTTTTTTTAATTTTTTTAATTTATTGGTTCAATTTTGAGTTTACACATTTACACACATTTCTTTATAGATATATTATTAATCTGAGATATGTTTTAAATATATTTACATGAATCTGATACATTTCACATACTTGCATTACTGTAATAATGAGATTGTTAATAGCATTCAGTTTTATTTGGTGTCTCAAAAGCAGAAGTTCTAACAAATCTTCAGATCATTAATATTGTAAACATTATTCTGTATTTCCTGGAAGGCGTATCATTTTGGTCTCTAGATGGTGATTGTGCTATAACAGGACACCTTATTCCAGAAGAAGAAGACAGTTACACAAATTGTTACTTAAAAAAAAGTCCTTAAAAAGTTTGGAAAACTCCTACCTGTGAGTTTATAAAGATGTTCATTTAATCAGCAATGTAGGTTTAGGTCATCCGAGCGTTAGCATTAGCCCTCCCATGGGAAATTCTATTAAACATTAGCATAAAGTTAGTGGACTTTAGCTTTATGTGCTAAATCAATTTATGTTTTTATCAATTGTTTATTGATCTGTTAAGCTTAAATTGATTCAAATCGATTAATGGATTTTATTAACCCAGCCAAAATTGAAACAATAAGGTTAATTAACAAACATAGTAAGATTCATTAACATAAAAAGGAAGATCAATGTCAACAAATTAATTAATTACTCGCTTACAAGCATAAAAAAATGATTAAAAATTTTTGTCAACATTAAACTGCGTGTTTTGCAGCACCTCATCTCAAGTTTTACCAAAACATTTAGAGGGATGAAAAAAAAACAGTGTGGCAACAAAGAATGCAGAAATATTATTTGTTCAAATGTCTGTGAAAATACAAACAATAGCTTTAAAGTTTATAAAGTTCTTGTAAGGGATGTTGTTTCCTCCTTTTTTATTAATATATATATATATATACATATATACATATATATATATATATATATATTTTTTTTTTTAATTAATTTTATTTATTTTTAACATTTTGATAAAAATGTTTTCATAAAGTATAAATGTTAGAACATTTAAAAAAGTATCTTTTTGAAAACCTGTTGGATTTTTTTTTTGTATTTTTGTATGTTATTTTTTTCTGGCTAAGGGTTAAGCATCAGAAAACAGTCAAAGGATGCAAATCATTCCTCATGTCCACCTGGGTGATCGTCCATCAACCCTTTTGGTCATTCAGGTCAGGGAACAAACACGTTCAGGTTTTTGTCATGGCTTGGCTTTTTCGGCCCAGCTGCTATTTTTGCCTCATTCCTGCGCCTGCCCTTTCATTCAGGAGTCACATTGGAGAGCTGACCTAGAATACTGAAAGCCTGTCACACAACAGGACCTCTGCACAAAGGGAAAGGTGCTCCAACACTAACGCCGCACAGAGAGCTGAAGCGCACCGCTGCCATTAAGGAGCCTTACTCATAAAAGCAGCCAGAAAAGGGTGGTTGCATCAGAATATTTCACATTTGTGTTGAGCTGAAAAACTACTTCATCTCCTTGCAGGAAGCTGCTGCTGCTACCCAGCTCTAATGATGTGACGGCATATTCAGTAAAAACACAGTTAGCAGCACACAAAACCCATTCTGGTTACTGCAAAAACTGTCAAATAACACTGCTCACAAAAATTAAAGAAGCTCTTTAAAGAAACACATTAGATAAATCAGGTCTCAATATGAAGTTGGATATTGATATAAATAACGACAGGGCAGTGTCTTAGGAACAAAAGGATACCAAGTATTTTACAGTAATGGAAATAAAAGTTTTCAGCCCACCGATGAAAATGAAGATGTGGCAGGCTAGTCCATTTTCTCCAAAACTTTAACACTGCAACTCAAAATGCTTTTCAGTATCTTGTGTGGCCCCCACGAGCTTGTATGCATGCTTGACAACGTCGCGGCATGCTCCTAATGAGACGACGAATGGGGTCTTATGGTATTTCCTCCCAGGTCTGTGTGAGGACATCCCTGAGCTGTTTACAGTCTGAGGAGCAACCTGGCGGCGTCTAATGGACCGAAACATAATGTCCCAGAGATGTTCTATTGGGTTTAAGTCAGGGGATGGTGAAGGCCATTCAATTGTTTCAATTCCTTCATCCTCCAGGTATTGCCTGCATACTCTTGCCACGTGAGGCCGGGCATTGTCGTGCATTAGGAGGAAACCAGGACCTACTGCACCAGTGTAGGGTCTGACAATGGGTTCAAGGATTTCATCTGGATACCTTATAGCAGTCAGAGCACCATTTCCTAGACAGTAGAGGTCTGTGCGTCCCTCCATGGATATGCCTCCCCAGACCATCACTGACCCACCACCAAACCTGTCATGTTGAACCACGTTGCAGGCAGCAGAACGTTCTCCTGGTCTTCTCCAGACTCTTTCACGTCTATCACAGGTGCTCAGGGTGAACCTGCTCTCATCTGTGAAAAGTACAGGGCGCCAGTGGCGGATTTGCCAATTCTAGTGTTCTTGAGCAAATGCCAGTGGAGCTCCACGGTGCTGGGCAGTGAGCACAGGGCCCACTACAGGACGTGGGGCCCTCAGGCCACCTTTATGAAGTCTGTTCCTGATTGTTTGGGTAGAGACATTCACACCAGTGGCTCTCTGGAGGTCATTCTGTAGGGCATGAGCAGTGCTCAGCCTGTTCCTCCTTGCACAAAGGAGCAGGTATGGGTCCTGCTGAGGGGTTGAGGACCTTCTACGGCCCTGTCCAGCTCTCCCAGAATAACCACCAGTCTCCTGAAATCTCCTCCATGTCCTGGAGATTGTGCTGGAAGACACATTAAACCTTCTTGCTGCAGCATGTGTGGATGTGCCATCCTGGAGAAGTTGGACAACCTGTGTAACTTCTGTAGGGTTAAGGAATCTCCTCATACTGCCAGTAGAGAGAATTACACAAGACAAAATCAGCACGAGTGGAAACCAGCCAAAAAAGATCAAGAGGGAGAAACTTGAAATGACCTCCACATGTAACACCAGTCCTGTTTGGAGGGTTTTCTAATTGTTGCCACTGAAGTGCACCTGTTGTTAATTCCATCAACACCAATACAGCTGAAACTGATTAACGAGGCCCTCAGCTGCTTAACCAACAAGAAAATTATCAGACAGGTTTAGTTCAATTCATGCCAGACCCAATAAAAAAGTGTTCCTTTAATTTTTGTGAGCAGTATATATATATATAGCATAAGATTTAGATTTAGATACTTCATTTCTGATCATTTTAGGCCTTCACCGAAGGCTCTGCAGTCCCTAACGCTACGCTACTGTAAAATTGCTCCAATAACTAGAATTATTGTCTAAAATAAACATGCATCGCTAAAAAGTGTTTTATATATTCAAAGTAGGCGCATTCATATGCACACATCTCTTCCTCCAATAATTTCGTACTTGAAGCACCAAAACTGTCCAAATGTGTTTCAACGAACTATGCAACTTATCCTTAAAGGCGATGCTTTTGAACATTTAGAAACGTCTATTTTGCCTCAAAATAAGGCTACAGGACAAAACAAGAAAAGAAAAATGCTTTAGAACCACTCAACAAGAAAAGTTTAAAAGTTTAAAACAACAAATTCAATTAATTGAAAAAAAATGTAGCTATTTTTGTTCTATGTATTTAAAAGTTTTTGGTTTTTGCTTCAATTAAAAGTTTGAAGAATTATCAGCTTTATACTTTTAATATTTCTGGAGTGCCTTAGGTCTTTTTCTGATTTCATGAATGTTTCAATTTATCCATAAAAATGTCTCCCCAATTTGAATTGTTGGATTCTGTAAGACTAATTAGCTAAACTAAAATCATGTTTCTTTATTTCAAGTTATCTAGCAACAAAGCTGTGAATGATCGCTTCAAAAACCACTTGATTTTTGTTTTGCCCGCCATATTGAAAGGAAACTTGACTTGGGTTAAATTACTACGGTATAAAACTGTTAAAAATGATCTCAAAATAGCAATGAATCAACCCCATCTCAATTGATCAGCGGCCTAAATGATGAAGTCAGGAGTTTTTACATCAACAAAATCAATTCAGTTGCAGTCGGTCGCTCATATTTACTGCTGGAATCAATGTTTACTGAGCTGCTGAACTCTGTAATCCCACCTGGTGTTTAGTGCGACGATGTGAATCAGTACGTTGCCTTTTACACAATCACAATAAACAACCAAGAACCTGAAAGCTTGCAAAAGCTCTGACCATCATTGGCTTTTAAATCAAAATTGTGATTTATTTTAGCTTAGAATTCACTAAATACAGCTCACATGTTGTAATGTTTTTCTGCTGAAGGGGGAAGGTGTGTGCGATAAAGGTGGTAACACAGACTCTGGTGACAGAGATTCATCACTCGTCATCAATCACTCCCATTCCCCTCCTCAATTCATAGTGTCTAATCTTTCATGCAGAAAACTAAAGTACTGTGTTGGTTTGTTCCTTTGAACACTTTGGTCTTTTTATATTTTCAAAATAATTAACATTTATCTTAAATGCCACAAGATTTGGGGAAAAAGGGTATTTTTTTTGTTTAATGAATGGAAGAAAAGGTTTTTCAGTTTATACTTTGGTTTCCATTTAAGCTCAGAAACCTTGAATTTTTTTGTGTTAGAAACAGTTTTTTGTCCCCATGTCAGTTATGATCACTTTTTATATTAATAAAAAGTTAAGATTTTAAAAGTTAAAGCAGTATTTGTGATTCAAAATTAAAATATTACCACTACTAAGATAATAATTATTAATAATAATGTTTTAGTTTTCTAAATGCATTTAGATTTTATTCAACAGGAGAATTTTCAGTCACAATGTCAAAAACACACAGAAATTTAGTAGATAACATTAAAAATTCTGTCTTGAGCGACTTAACAGGCTGAAGTAAAAATGCAGCAAAAATGGATAGAGAGAACACATAAAAGCACCACTAAAGGGTTAAATATCACTTAAAACACCAAATCAAACCAGACTTTAAAGGCAAAATGCCTTTGAACTTTTATTTTAATTTGATCCAATAAGGGTTAGAGACATTAAAAGAATATATTAAAGCTATTTACTTATTAGAGGTTGAGCAGTCACCTTGAATTTTAACTGAATCGTCGGGTGATTGGTTCATTTTTTTTCTTTTATGATGCTAATTCGGCACTTGTCTGAGTGGGGAAGAAAAAAAATACAACAAGCATCAATCCCTTTACTTTGATCTAGTATGAGAAAGCTATAAGACATCAGAGCATCCTGCAGTTTATTGGTTTTAAGCAGATGTTCCTGTTGTAGCCAAGCCCTTATCCTCTAGTTAGGGAACAAAAGAGTACCAGAATAATTATTGTCCATTAGTGCACTTGGATTGAGATGTTGAATTTTAGTTTATTTTTTTATTTTCTGTTCATCAATATTTCCTGCAATACTTCAAAAACAACAGCCAATTCTGAAACTATCATTTTTTTTCTTTGATGGGATAAAATCAGCGCTACCTATGTTTTTAGATCCCATGAGGTTGTACAGATAACATCCACATCCTCTCTGCAATCAACTTCATCACTTTAACAACTATAACAGTGACCTATGCTGTCAGTTTATCAAATAAAGCAAACAATCTGTCTTGTGGTGTTCCTCAAAGTGCTGTTCTTGGCCCCATTTAATTTATTTTCTACTAAATCTCTCTTGCGAGACTTAGCCACATTTTTTTTTTTATTATCACTTATATGCTGATGACATTCAACTTTATTGCTCCTTCAGTAACAACAGCAGTGTAATAATCTGTTTTACCTACTTGATTGTTTGGACAGGTTACTTGATTGTGATTACGTGGCAACCCCTTACACCTAAACTCTCAAAAGACAGAGACATTAATAGCATTGTAAGTTGTTCCTTGCAAAAAGTGCCATATAAATAAATATTTACTTTCTTACTTTAACTTTTATGTGACTTTACTCTATATTTTCATTTAGTCTTTACATTTTTTTCACTAATACTGCCATTTTCAGGGGAATGGGGCTGGCACATCAACTGAAGTTCTGATAAAACATCAAGAACATGTTGATCCTCTGCATCTATTGGTCTGAGGGTTATTCATTCAATGTATTTTGATGTTATTTAGAGGGAAAGCAGTATCAGACTCTCCTTTTTCGTTATGTGATGACGTTACAGCAAATTAAATACACATTTCAGGTTTGCATACTGTATTTTGGTGCTGAAGGAGCAAACTCTAATTTGAATTCATTTCATTTTAAAGTTGAGACCTACAAAATAGACAATTTTATTGGAAGCTCTGTCTCTGTTTATCTGTCATTAGATATTTTGACACTGAAAACTCTAACCGAAAAACACTGTGCCTCATGCTTCTGCTGAGCTCCCCCCCGCCTCCACAGAGATTGACTAAAGCACTGCTGGGATGAGCACGCTCTGAGTTAATTTTGAAATGTTTTCTTCTCATTTGAGAGCAATTTCAACTTCCAATATAAAATAAATAGTAATGTTGATAAAAAGAAAGTAGTCAAGTGTGGTTGTCTTGGATTTTAAATTTATAAACCAATAAACTGGGTAAAAATCAAATTCTTTGCGAGGGTGAGTCCTTCCACTTTGGAGTAAATACTTGTGGAACAAACCCTCAGTGGTCGCTTGATGAACATGTACGAGTATAGATCGCTTTTTTTTTAAACTTGCCTCGCAGGTTTATTTAGATATTCCCTCTGGTTTTTAGACGTCACGTTACATCTGATCGTGTGCTTTTTAGCTGCATTTGGTTCAAGGAACAGTGCTCCGCTCTTTCGTCTTTGTGCCACTTATACTTTCAGGGTATTGCTCTGCTGTAACTGTGGCTCTGGTTTTACCTGCCAGAAACACCTGCTGGAGAGCCCCCTGCCTGTTAAGGTGGAAGGCAGCAAACTAAAGTGCTCCAGTGTCCTGCAGTAAATGGACGATCTCCTCTGGTGGTTTCCTCCAGCACTTTCCTTCCAGCTCCTGTCACTGAAGCACTAATTTTTATGCTTGTTGTTAAGATCATTAGGTTTGTTGATTAAGACTCTTCATAACTAGTTACAACGTCTGTATGTGAACTTTATTGAAAAAGCTGTTCCAAAATATATATTTTTTTATTCAAGTGAAATACAAACAACACAAAATTAATTTAATTTTTCATCAAGCCATTGGAAATAGTTTCATGGAACTTATGTACTACATTCTACTAGTTACATCAAATCAAATAAATCCTGTATATAGCTCCTTTTAGATATTTTCCTCCTTACATAGCATTCAAAAAGAATCCTTGAGTTTTATTTCAAAGCTTCATTTTTGGTTTTACAATATTTTTAAAGATTTATACATTATTTGGTGGACTTTAACCATTTAATATCTTTACCTAAAGATGTGCAAAGCTGTAGGAAAAATCAGTGTAGGATTGTGATCTATAGTTTGATTTGTTTTCAGTTGGGATTTCTTGTGATGTTCTATCACAGTCATATCAGGTTTATAATTATCCACAGCTCTTCTAATTTAAATTAATCATCCTCAATGTATTTAAAGGTCTAGTTCTTAGTGCATGATTATTGTATTATCCCCATTGTCACACCTTATTTCTCCCAGTTCTCTCATCTTGTTCACCTGTTAGTTTATTTAGAGGAGTTTTTGTTTCTACCATCTAACCTGGTCTCCTGGATTTTGGGTAGTGATGGCAAAATGAAGCCCCGTGAAGCACTGAAGCATTCCATTCAATTGCTCCACTCTTGGCCCAATGCTCCAAGGTGGTTCACTTGCTCTGAAGCGTAATCAAATGGAGAAAGAAATGTACAACTGGCAGTGATAACAGAACGATCGAGCCGCCTGGTTCCGGATGCGGAAGCGCTGCGAAGCGCTGGGCGGGCGGATGCGCATGGCCTCTGCCTGGTCCCCAGTTTACACGTTTTCCGCGCCCGGAAAACAGGCACTTCTGATCAGAAGACGTTATTCAGAACATTTTTTTTTTTTTTGCCATCGTGCCATCTACTTCGTTAATTGTGTTTTAGTACAGGTGTAATGGATCACAAACCACAGTTCGGCACACACCTGTACCACGGACCACCCCGACCCATATCAACATACAGACGTTTTGAAGGTTTTCCAAAAGTTAATTTTTGGCTTTAATCTTGCTGGGGGTTTTTTTTCTGTTTTTTTTTTAAACTTTTTATTGATCCAAAAAATGATCTGAGCCATGACCCTAAAACTGTGGCCCGATCCGAACCGTGAGTTTTCAGACGAGAAGTCTAAGTTTTACACGAGAGACTCATGTTCTGAGTGCCCATAAAAAAATCAAAAGCAGTCATTTCAGCTCTGCTCTTCTGGTTTCAGTTGTGGACTCCGTGTCGTCCAAATGAGTGAGAGTTTTCCTCGTGTTACCAGATTTAGCTCAAAAGCCAGTTTTGAGGGTTAGGAGGGTGCTTATGACTTCACAGGAGTTTTGACTGTAGAGCAGGCAGACCGTTGTCATACTACGTACACACCGGGCATTTGACACGTGTTCAAGAACGTGCCGATTGCAGGTTCTTGTATGCTCTTTTAGCATGTGGTGTTCACACTGGACAATTGTTGCCAGAAATTAGCTCATAAACCTACAGTTAGAAGAGGCTTGGTGTGAAATTTTCAAGCCGTGCAATTCTCACATGCTCATCTAGGCTTTCTCGTTCTCAGCTCTATTCCGATACATAGAAGACTTGGTGTCATAAAAATTCTGTCTGGACACAAACCGAAATTATTAATTTATTCTTCATGATCAATTTTCAAACAGTTGGCACTTCCATTAATAAAAGGGATACTGTATGTCCTATACCCATATGTCACTATCAAATTTGAGTCTCTGATTGGTCAAAAATCAAGAGGTTTAACTTTCAGTACACAATGGTTGTACGTTTTGTATGCAGAGTTCAAAAACTGACTTAAAAACTTTCTTAGCGACGCCTGATCGTGAGAGTTTTGAAGGCAGAACCCCAAAATGCACATATACCCACGTTTGGACTTTCCATTGGAAATGGTGGTTTGAACACAAGTTGCCGAGGCTGGTGGGAACCTAGCATCGGAGATGACAAAGTTTTGCTGATCTTCTAATCTAAAAGGTCAAATCATTATTTTCATCAGTGCCAACTGTGTAATGTAAATGAACTTCCCTCGCTGGCTGTTCCATTGATTGACACAGTTGTTCTCAAATGCGAAGAGTGGGACCTGTGCTTCAGTGGTTTAGACAGTCAGTCAATCACAGACATTCAGAGGAAGTCTCGAACCTGTATTGAATGGTCTTTTTAACTAACTTATTTGGTATAGAAAGATGCCGTCATTGTTTGGTCCTCATCTAAATGCCTCTGACTGCCATATAGTGTTTTTAAAATGTCATTATTGATCTTTATTCTTTTTTGGGAATATTTTCAAGAGAAGTGTCTGCATTAACCCTGTAAAGCCCACAACTTCAAAGTTGACAGCTAATCTTTATTTTCTTTTACATTAATGTGCTTTTCAAACCCCTGCGATGAAATTTAAAGAACAAAAAGAATTGCAATTTTTTTTAATGAGAAGTTGATTTAAAAAATGAATGACCATCAATCTGTATCAATTGTAAGTCAACTATGTTAATTTATGATGCAAAAATTCAGACATGAGTGTTCTGGCGGAGAAAAGCCTCTTATTTAGTCAAATTTGATACACACATTTGATTGCGTAACTCTGTTATATAGAAATGATTATTAGCAAATTTTGCATTATTTCTACACAACAAGTATCTATGTAAAAAATAATAGAATAGCAACAGATGAGTTATTTTTACAAATAAAGTAAAAAACAAAACAAAATAATGTTTTTCCTGCCAAAAGTGTTTTTGAGATTTCACAGAGGCAGCCATTTTGAAATGAACAGCAGAAGTCCTTCTACTGCCCCTAGAGTAATGATGATGAATTACAGGACAGAAAATATGGACCGAGTTATGTCCAATGGGTTTTTAAGGGAACTTTGGATCATACAAATCAGATGGTTCTGCATAGAATATAAAAACTTGTGTCATGTTCATGTATCCACTCTCGTATTGAGGTAAGTGCACACACAGATGGGTTGCTTATTTTTGTTTCTCCAAAAAAAAAAAAAAAAAATGTCAAAGTTTTTAAATGAGTGTGACCTTCATTTTTTGAAGAGGTTAGGCCACTAATTCATTAGGACCAATTAGTCCAAATTTTCTCTGCCGGAGACACTCTCTGGGGGAGTATAATTTGGAAAGGTAAGGTCAGACTCAACATCTGCTTGCTGATTTTGATGGCCTTTACAAGAAGTTGATGGCTGTTTTTTTTTTTTTTCTTTTTCTGTCTAACAAATATTATTTACTAAAGATTTGTGCGTCTAAAAACACCTGCAAACTCAGTAACATGCAAAAATATGTTGTGGTGGACTCATTAACTTGCTCTTAAAAAAAAGCAGATTTAGCTGTTTGCTTTGCAAAAGCTCCCTTTTCCTCCCAGGCATTTCCACCAAAACGTACAGTATTCTAAGTTTCTCTGAAATGTCTAAACAAAACAAATTTCAAATCTACAAGTTGTTTACTACATAACAACCAAGCCTTAAGGAAGTACAGCTGCAGTTTGCTTTAAATGATGCTGTTTCTCATGTATAACCCAAGGACAGAAGCAGAAAAATGATGTGGTTATGAGAGCTGCAACAGCGGCACAGTTTGTTGTGGCTTGCAAACAAGTAAGCTTTGATCATGACAGGAGAAAAAAAAATGCAAAAATTGGTGAGTCCTGCTGCAAAAGTAAGAAAAATGCTGTAATGTATTAGTCTGTTATTACAGACATGTTTCATCTTTGTGTGAGTTTTGCCCCTTTAGATTGAGGCTTGTTTTATTCTTATTTTTAATACACAAATTCTGTTTTATTCTCTTTTGTCTTGACTCTTTGGTTCTTGGAAAGTCTGTTTTTATGCATTGAAAGAGAACTCCACCAGAGTTCCTTTGCTATTAACCAAGACCCACGTTTTCAGATGGATGAGGGTTCACTATTTTTTTTTTTTTTTTAATTTTCATATCAGAGTTTAGGAGATCTTTCATACCAGCTTAATCAAGTCGACTGTCGCAGGAATACTTTGAAGAGGATCGTTGCACAGATGTGAGGAAGGTCCTGGAGTACAAATCAGATTAACATCAAAGCTGCTTGAAGTTCATGTTCTGGTACCATTTTAGTGAAATAAAAGCAGCTAAAATAATCTATTTCTGTTAGATTAGTAAAATAAAATGAACTGTCATGATGTAGCATTTAACAACTCTAAAGATCCTCTCCAGTAATCTTTAGATGTATTGTAAAAGCATTCCCACAGGTCTTTTAATTACAACATTTTTTGTCGGTTTTTAGAACATCGTTTTTGTAGAGCTGCAGTAGGTTATTAGAAATTCGCCTCTAACACTATGTCTGAATTTCCTCCCTGATCCATAAATACTAAAAACTATATATTTTAGGACTAAGATTAAATCAATCAAGACTTTTTATTTTTAAACAGTAAATCTGACGTCACCGATTCCACAAAGTAAAAATCTAATCAATATGAACATATGACACATCTATCATTGACTCCACTGTGTTATGATGATGAAAAAGTTGATGAATGAATAAAAAATTACTTACTACACATTTTTTTTTTTGGAAAAATTGTTCAAATGCAATGTTTTGTGGTTTATATTAGTCAATATAGCTCATCTGCTCCTGATTCACAATGTGATTAATTTTAATAAAGAAATATTCAGAAATGCAAAGCTTAATCTTCTTTATATGTGTCCTCCATAGAAACAATAATAATATATTTCAAAATGTATCCTTTATTAATTCCCTCCGTATTCATACTTGGTGATGGAGCACTCCCGATGTAGCCACAGCTGCCCCGGGGCAGACTGACGGAGGCATGGCTGCCAGTACGCATCCCTCTGACCATCGGGACATTCATAGTAGAGCCACAAAGGAGGCTGGAAGAGGAAAATTGTCTCGCCCGAGGACCACATCAACAGCTGACTGGGAGAAGTGAGGTTCGAACTGCCAACCCTTCAATAATTGACTGCTGTCCAGCTAAGCCAGTCGTGAAATGTTACAGCAGAAAAATACTACGTAAAAAATAAATAAATAATAATAATAGGAGTGGGTTTTTAATGAGGCATCATCTTGAAAAAAAAAACAAAAAAACACTGAAGAATATTTATTTTTATATACCTGGAAATAAAGTCAGGCATGAAGGGGTTAAACTCTGCAAATGTCCTTTATTTAAACAAGATTAACTGTTTAATTTGCAACATAAACCCATAAAATTATGCTTAAATTATTTTAGAATGGAGACTATATTTTTCCATTACCAGGGTAACGAAATTGCATTGAAAATCTAAGAATTTCTATCTTATGTCCTCATTATAGAGAAAAGGATGGTGACTGTTTTTCTTCCAGACAAGCCTTATTTTCTTTCTTTTCTTATGATGATATATTTTATGCAGTAATATGTTATGTAACATTAACGACCGGACCTCTATAGTTAATGTATTGCATCAGCAAAGTAACATTATTGATGGCTTTGATAAAGTACACTGCCCTGTCAACAAACCACAAAGACTCTTCCATTAATTTTCTTTCTTTTTTCCTCTGACGAATCACCCGAGTTCCTGTCTCAGAGCAAAAAGCCAAACACTTTTTCACCAGAATGTCACGGAGCATTTCTATGTCTGGCAGTGACTTGTATCACAGGGAAGAGTATTGATGTGAGGAATTGTTTGGCTTTGTGCTCAAAGACAGACATGACATGACATTCAGTCTGACCCTTTCGCCGTCAGGATTATCTGTCCTGACAGCTTTCAAAAAGAACCGCCGGACACTAAAAGAAGTCCTTTGACTAAAAGTAAGCCTCTTACTTGAATTGAAAGTCTCTCCTCTTTTCATGCGCTCGTCCTCCAGTACACCCAGCTTCCGTGAAAATCTCTGTATCTGTTAATCTGAGCCCCTCACTTTCAAACCCACTAAAGCTGGGATGAAGCAAAGATTCATGCTTTATATTCAAGGTGAAATACCGATGCAGCGTTTGCTCTCACTCTGTGACACATTTATTATGTGAAAAAAACTTTCCCTCTGTTACTTATGGGATTATACTGTCCAGTGGTCGATGGGTTCACTCAATGTCAAAAAAACAGGTCAGGAAATGTGTATTAGGATTATTTTACTTTTAGGAAGATGGTTCACTTTAATCTTCATTCAGAAGAAGTTCAGGACTAGTGAAAAACTTTTTAGAAACTCCTTTGCGAATATTTTACATAGTTTGTCACCAACTTGTCATAAACAGGAGAGTTGTGGCATCTAAAAAGTTTCTCAAAACACGTGTAGAGATTTAATCCCAGCATATCCATGCTCAGATTAACTCTCTACACATGTTTTGAGAGTTAATCCCAGCATATGCATGTCTCACTCCAATGAAAAATGTGTTTTTAACATGTTCTTGTGACATTTTGTCATGATGGATGAGATATATAAAGAAAATTCATCTTTAAGTGCATTTTGGAGATTTTTTTTCAATTTCAATAAAAATAAATAATGGAGTTTTAAAAATATATTAGCTCTGCAGAGACAATGTCCTAAAAACGCTACAGGTTTTCTGATTTTAGCTAAGAACACCACAATTATAATTAAAAGAACACTTCTACAATCGATCAAAATATGACAGGAGTAGGACTCTAAGTTACAAAGTTATATTTAGTTTTCTTTTCATAAATTTCAAATAAAACTGAAACCTGTTCTTTGTCATCAAGGTCAGAGATGAAGGAGACCTGGTTTCTCTCTACTTTCTCCAACATTTCATCTGCCTTTTATCACTTGTGTGCCATATTTGAAATGATTACAGTCCACATTTCTAATCATTTAAATCTCAACTCTGGTTTTACAATGTCAAACGCTGCAGACTTAGAGCTGATTCATTCTCTGCAAGAAAAGAAAGACGACTTTGTCTTATAAGCAGGGCGGTGAGATAACAGATGATGACATTTTTTTTTATCTCACAGGTTAAAATATAAAGTTCTCAGCTCATTTCTAACAAATCAAATTCTTGTAGACAATCATTGCACAGGTTGTCAAAAAAAAGGAAACACTGAAAAGGTATAAGAATAATGTATTGCTTTAGCACAGTTTGGACATTAGATCTTTTGGAGAAAGGTGGACGTTCATATGTCAAAAAACTTGGTTTGAGAAATTGGCCAAAAATGTCTGCTGGGAAAACATGTCTAATCTTATTTTGTTCCTGTTTTTCCACACAGTACTTTAGAGCAGGGGTTTGTGTGCCAACAGAAAAAGTACAACAATCACAGCCTAAACGTTAACATCTCTGTCTTACCACAAAGCCACACGTAGCCAAAATTTAAAATGATTTCTGTGATCTTCACACAAAAAAATAACACTAAAACATTTTAAAAAATTAAACCAATAGACCATCTTCTCCCGTCACAGTTACAGACCCTCTCTAAACATCTTATGATATACTGTAAAAATTGTTCCCATTCTTAGTTTCCTTTATCTATATCCTCAATCATGAGACAAATGCCACAACAACATTTTATAAACACAACAAAAAAAAACACGTGAAAAAAACACTTAAGTCAAGAATGAAAAAAAATCCTGACTACCGCCACGGCTGGCATAAATCACATGACCATCCATGGACAGAAGCAAAGCTCAAACCTGTAACAAGGTTTCATTGAATAAGCAGATATTACCAAGTCTAAACACATCAAATGTCCTCCTCACCTGATGTGTAGAATTTTGTTATGTCATTAAAATTTTGATCATTTACAAAAAGGTATTTCCTCTAAAAACTGTCCCAGAGGTGCAGGTTGCTGGTTCAAGATCCAGATCTGGCAGCAATAAACCTAAATAGGACAGATGTTCAACATTTTATTGCTCCACCCTCGTTACCCACTGAGGTTACCCTGGGCAACTCCCTTGACTCCACCAGTCCCAATGGGAGCGGCTGAGTGGCCACATCATGATGTATGCTCCCACTTCTGCAAAATTCTGTCCTCAGCGTGACTCCAAATAATCGTCACTGCTTTTATATTTCCTCTGAAACTGTAAAATCCTCTTAGTTTTCATGCCAATCATTTTCCTGGAGACACGCACCTTTCTGTCTTTGCTGAGTAATCCATGTTCGAGCTAGTTCTTCTAACTTATTGCTCGCTGTTCTAGTACCTCCACCAAGAAACTGTTAGAAACTGCTCAGTTTCTTCTCAATATCACCCGTCTGCTTTTGCCATGCTCAGATTTGTTTAAGATCCACCCAAACATGTCACATTCCTCACCAGAATGTTCTTTGGTGTATGCCACCGCACAAAGTTTAAATACAAAATCACACAACACAAATTCCACAGACGCCCGGCATCTCCTTTGACCAGTGTAGCTCTGGGCTGAGTTCTCACCTTTTTTAGGTGAGAAAAGTGAGGACCCCGCAAGGTGAGATCTTGTATGGATCCCCAGTCTGAGGAAGAGTGACAGAAATTTTTAATCCTTCCGTTTTCTAATAATTGTTCCAACAGTGGATCTTTTTTCATCAGGCTGCTTGGAAATTGCTTTGTAGTCCTTTCCAGCCTTGTGGAGGTTTCTAATTTTGTCTCTGGTACCTTTTTGACAGCTCTTTGGTCTTGGTCATTTTACTGATTGTACGGGGTGGACAGGTGTGTTTATGCAGCTAACGACCTCAAACAGGTGTTTCTAATTTAGGATAATAAGTAAATGGAGGTGAACTATTTAACAGGTATTTGAGGGTCAAATGTGTTCAAATACATATTTGCATCAGTGGCATACAAATAAATTGTTTTTAAAAATCCAGATTTTTTTTTTAGATTATGTCTCTCAAAGCTGACAGGCATCTACGATGAAAATGTCAGACCCCTGCATGTTTTCTAAGTGGGAGAACTTGCAAAATCTCAGAATGTTTGAATACTTATTTACCTCATTGAAGAAACATGGAATGTTTGGCATCCTGGGAGAGTCTGATTTCTTTACCAAAATCTGGACCCAATTCATTGAAAGGGTGCCTTGGTGAAACGTAGGTCCTGTTGGCAGCAAAAGTTTGAAGAAAAACGCTCTCTGATCAGATTATATGTTTATAATCTCTGGGGACATTTAAAGCAGCATGTTGATCCTCGTGTGAGGTGTCCAAGATAAATATTTTTCTCTCGTAGAAAATAAAAGAAATAAATGCAAAGCTCCCAAAAATGCAACCCCGGTGTACATTTGAATGCAGATGTCGTTTCTTTTTTTTTTTTATCTTGGTGAATTTACGTGTTGAGTCACACAAATATGTTGGAATCTGCTCTCAGAGACAAAATAAAAGTCAAAGTGATGTAGAATGTTTCTTGTAGTTCTCCAGTGGAGCAGCGGGCATGAGAGACAAGGGGGACAAAGAACATTTAAGCAGATTCTGGACTGGACTCTTGACTGTGGCACATCAGATTAGATTTTTAATAAAAATCTGTCTGACAGACCTCTGAGAATAGCGATTTGTGGTAATCCATAAAGTAAAGTCTGGGTCTGAGAAGTGTCCGCTGCATTTTAATATCAGGTTTGTTTTAAGTGTAATGCTCATTTGTAATGAAATAAAAGTTCTGCAAGACGTTTTGGTTACAAAAAAGAGAACTTTAGTTTTCCTCTATAGGTTACATGAAATGAGACAACAGCTTGGTGCTTGTTTAAAATAATCAGTATCAAAGTAGCCAGCAGTAACTGTCTTTCTTGTGTCTGCTAGTCCATGAATTGAAACCTGGATGAAGTAATATTGATGAGAGGCAGGGCATGTCCAGTTCCACATTAAGAAGTATTTAAAAAAAACAGGTTTGTTCTTCTTGGCAAAATAGATAACATCCATCCATCAATCTTTTGAAACCCTTTTAGCATCAAGGGGGAAGCTGGAGCCTGTCCCAGCTGTTGGGCAAAGGTGGGGGTACACCTGTTGACTGTACACAAGAACTGGATGGAGTGAGTGTGATGTCATCCATAGAAACGGCTGACATGCGGCTCCAACAAAATTAAGACAGTTTTCATTTTTTCCCCTATGTGTTGGAGCCAGACAATGTCAGTAAAGCAGTGATTGATCCGAAATATGTCTAGAACTTAAATAAATTGCAATAAAGAGCACAATGTAATTTAAAAAGAGGATTAGCAATAAGATGTTGAAATATAGAAGCTTGTGGAATTTTGGCTTCTTCTTGGGGCTTGGAACACAAGTGAGGAGGGGTCACTCAGTCCCTGTGCCTGAAGAAAACCATTGAACACTCAAAGAGAACATTCTCACAGAAAGGTCCAGCCAGGATTCTACCCAGGGCCTTCACACATCAAGGTGAGAGTGCTAACTACTACAGCTCTGCGCAGCTCTTCAGATTAAGTCCCTTACAGGAATTAATATGTCATAATAAACATATATTAGCCTGTAATAATGATTCCAAGTGTGTCAAACAGTCAAAAAGGATAAGTTCTAAAGCTGGATGAAGAACAATTTTACTGAAAAGTAAACAAAAAAAAACGAAAAAAATGTAAAAATGATAAATATTAAAAGAAGAAAAATGTTTTATTATAACCAGTTGAGAAGGAAAATCTGACATTGTAATATTAAGAGTCAAGTTTGTTTGATCTAAGCCAATGTAATCATGTGAAATCATATGAGTAAATATCACAAACTTTAATGTCTCCCTAGATTGGGATAAAATAATAAATGTGGTTGAATTTTGAACAGACACCTTCTGCCGCCGCCTCCGCGGAGCTCCCAACGCGGTGGGAAGTAGAGCGGGAGAAAGTCAACAAGTGAGGCAGCTGTGCAGTTAATTAATCACAACAGTCACTGCTGACTCCTGTGAAAACGTTTCGAATCACTAGACAAAAAAAAGGCAGTAAAAGCTAATGATAAATTTGACTCCACACATATGCAGGTATGGAAGCGATCCCAGAGCGATCATTGTTGTGGTTCAGAGATGACGTATGGGCCCCGTAACATCTGTAGCAGGAAAGCGGTTCTTTTCCCACCAGGAAGTCCTGACCTCAAATCCATCAATAAGAAGAGTTTTCTACAGAAAAAAAATAAGTTATTAAGAGTTTAGGATTTCCTGGATAACTCTGTTTTTACTGATTTTTTATTAAACAACTGTCACATGCAAATACAGTGCTGTCTCTGAGGGTAGAAGTTGTTATGACATATAGAAATGACACTCAACAGATTCAAGGCAAAATATAAACCTAAATGAATAAAACAACAATGTTAAATGATTGTAGAAAAAGAGTCAACATCACGTTATCCTAAGTAAAGCTATCAGAAGTCCTCTAATGAGCTGTTCCTTTGATGGATTTATTCCTGATTCTATCCATCCTGATCACTCCCAAACAGAACTTCAATATTTTCCTCTCTGCTGACTGTCCCTTTTTCAGAGTCTGTAAGCCGAGGCTGTCCAAAGTCAGTCCTCGAGGGCCCACCTCCAGCTGGTTTTTACAGAAACCCTGCCTTATCTGCTACTGATTACCTGGATCAGGTGTGAGGACACCCCTGCTGTCAGGACTCCAACTTCCAGTTCCCCTCCCAACCACCAGAGGGAGCCCTCTCCAGGATACTGATCTCCTCCGTTGCTTCTTTCTAGTGTGGATCGCCCACACTCCCACTCTTGGCTGTGGTCCACGTCCCCGACACCATCCTGCACCTCTGGGTGAGAGTGATTCCTGCTGGGTCGTCTGTCCTCCTGCTCCTGGCCGTGGACTGCACTTCTGCTTCGTCTGGACTTAATCATCACTCGTCCCTCAGCTATATCTGAATGAATTCTACTCATATATGTAGTTCTAGAAGCTAACTTTTCTTTAACAGTTCTGGCATTGCCTTACAGGCTAAAGTAAGACTATGCAGATCCTTGAGTTTTGATCTGTTGAATTTGAGCCCAAATGGCTCTTTAACTGGTTAAGGTTGCCGACCCCTGGTTTAGTCACACATCCCACTTGAAACCTTCCTCCACTCGTTCCAACCTGCTGGCTTACAACTTACCTAAAAGCCACACAATACTCGTCCTTTTTCCAACACCTGGTCTTCTAATCTGCCCTTAACAGTTTTTTCAGAGACATCCAACACAACACCATCTAATGCAGTCTGGCCAAATTCTCCCAAACCACAACAACAACAGATGGGTTCAAAGACCTGAACATGGGCTGGTAGTCAAGTCTTGTCAATTAATTAGAAACTTGGCTTTAGTAGTGGGTTGGTGTTAATGTTATTACTAGGTGGAGTTTAAACTTAATAAAGTTTGTTCATATTTCTATTCCAAAGAGAATGAAAATGTACTCTTACATTTGATTTTCTCCTTTCAAAGAAAACAAGATGTAAAACTGGGCCACAGAGAGATAGGAGTGTCCATTGAAGGCAGTCTGAATACAAACCAAACACAAGGTTCAGGACCAAATTAAGTGGACTCTGTTCAGACCAACGGACTTTCCTCTAACTCATACTCAGGTACAGAATGGACCCCATGTGGAGTCACGCATACTCTGGCGCAGTACCAATTGCTTAGTTTGGGTGGGCCTTAACCAGCAGACTGAAGTTTGTGACCCAATTACAAGCTGGTTGTGTCATGAGAAACGTATTCTCCAGGCGGAGGAAAATTTCTACTGGAGCATTAAAACTAATATTTGTTCATATGTCTCAGGCAGTCAGCCCATTAGCTCTCATTTTAAAGTGTAAGTATGCACTTGGAGGCAGCAGTTAAACACTGAAATAGTGCTGCCCTGAAGGCAAACTAAAGAGGTCACTTATCATCGGACTCTGCAAGTCATCAAACCTGGTGACACGATTCTTATCAGCGTATCCAAAACGGGAAGCTCATTAAGATCGTCATCCTGGTCTTTGTCAACATATTTCTGTCTTGCCTCCGAGCATCACATTGGGAATAATAGAAACCCATTTACTGATGCCTCATTAGGACAAAGCCAAACAGCCTGAGCTAAAATACCAGCAGTGAAGCTCATCTACATTCCAAATGTGCAGCACAAATGGGAGTATGAAATGAACACCGGCGCAAGGCGTGAGTCCCCATGCTTCACTAAGCTAAATTAAAGAAATGTTTTATTTATGCACACAAAGGCACCACACACACACACACACGCTCGCATTTTGCTGGAAGATTAAAAAGAAAAGTATCAAAATATTTCTTATAGCCGTGAACGACTTGCAATCAATATCAAAAGTGGTGGAGCATAAAAATTTGACAAAATATAAAAGAAAGCAGCTCAAGGAGGATTTGTTTTCCTCATTCTGCTGCGTTGATGGCTTCAATTTTGGTGTGAAGAGCATTAGCATATCTGCTTGGAAATAAATGGATGTCTCTGGAATAGATGTTGCAGCGTGTGATGTCTGAAAAACGTCTCAACGTTCAAAAGGACATGGTTCTGCTTTTTTTCAAGTGCTTTGAAGTGTTTTCTTTTCTTTTATTTTGAAATAATCCCTAAATCTTTGCATAATTAGCAAAAAATGAGTTATTCTTAGGGAGTATTTAGACTCCCTTGGTTAGGACCAAGTCTACAGAATTTGGTCCAGATCGAGTCCTGAACCTTGTGTTTGGTCTGTATTCGGATCTCAACTGGACATTTCTGTTACCAAAAGTTGTAAACAAAACCATGTGACTAAAGATCTCTTCAGTCGTTTGCTAGGAATTAGGAGGGCGGGGCAAAGCAACTTGTAAA
The DNA here is from genome assembly GCA_003999625.1 of Oryzias javanicus. NCBI lineage: Eukaryota > Metazoa > Chordata > Actinopteri > Beloniformes > Adrianichthyidae > Oryzias > Oryzias javanicus. The sequence goes on from CM012453.1 coordinate 17,959,082, forward strand.
AGTATAACAGAAGTCCTAAGCTTTGCAATCCTTGTCGGGTTTGTTCACTTTATATTTTGCAGAACAATTTTGAACTTCTGTTTGAACACTTTTACTGCAACCCTGGAGACATGCTGCTTACTGAGGAGTTGACAGCCACGAGCGATCTGCCTCAATCCTGACAGGAAGTTGCGCCAAGACACACCAGAAAATCTGCTCAATTTTCAAAATATGATACATTTTTTGCAAATAAATACGACCATATTTTTGCATCTAAACAGACTATAGAGATGAAAATAAACTCACAAACAATGCACAACACACACACAAAAAACAGAGTTTTTCCTTACCGGGAGGGAGGGCCTAAGGACAGGGATAACCAGTGTTATTTAGTTGTTTACTTATTAGTTTAGTTCATGTTTTATGACTAATTTTCTGCATTTGTAAAATTTCCGGCATGAAGCCCAAGCCATTTTTCTTTATGATATTGGGCTATATAAATATATTGGAATTGAATTAAATTGAATACACACACACAGATCAATCAAGTCAGATTTAACTTTCCTAACAAAGTTTTACCTTTTTCACCAAATTTTATTTTGGAAAATGTTATTATTTGCAGGGTAAGCTAATTCTTTTGTAATAGTAAAATAGACATCCTGACATGAATTCTTAGTTCAGGAGAACACTGATAACAAAGATTAAAAGGTGCTTTGTATAAATTGAAATATCTGTGGCTATGTGAAAAAAATATAAGTTAAAACAAATTCTAAATAGAAAACCTTGAACCATGAGAAAAACCTGAAGTCACCAGACTAAGGAGCTTAAAGGAAACAGCTGGGTTTAATTCACAGAGGAGGATTGTCATAAATAGAATTCTAAGAAGAGCTGGTTTTCACTGTCATTGTCAGTGGAAATAATCATCAAAAATAATAAGCTTTTATTTCAAAATATTTATTTGTGTTATTTTTACAATGTTTAAAGAAGCTTGCTAGTCACAGTAAAACTTCCAAAATTTACCAACACGAGTCCGTAAAGCTGATCAGAAAAACATATTTACATTTCATTAATTTTGTTTTCAAGCTGGGCAATTTTTCAAAGCTTGTCTCATAAACTCATTTTCCAATCACTTCTTCAATTACTGGAAAAACACTAGTTTGGTTTTATTTAATTCAAAATGTTAAAGGAAACAATGAAAAATCACCTGACCCCACATGTAAGATGTTTAGTGCTTAAGTGTTTATAAAACGGAAGGATTAGGAGCAGGGAGAAGAGCAAATTTTAGAATATACTCATCTTGCAATGCATGTTCTGGAAAAAGCAAATTTGTAAGGTATGTCAATATAGAATATTTTAGATCTTACACATTTTCGATGGAAAAACAAAAAGCATCAGTACAAATCTTGGTGTAATCATCATATATTTCATCTTTTGTCTTAATTTAATTTAATAGTTCCAAATCCATGCTAAAATGATTTTCTTGGTTAAAATAGAAGAAAAGTGTTGCCTCCTGACCCTATTGGCTAGGATCACATAAGCAGTCTGTACAGATTTTTTTTTTGTAAAGGGTCATTTGGTTGAATAATTAACCCCACACATTTGGAGACAAAATTTGCTTGCAGTCATCCAGGGGCTGGCAAACTATGGGCAAATCTGGAATAAATGATACTGATAATCCTTAATAATGTTTTATTTTTCCTGTATTCCCTCTGTCTACCCATAGACAACACTCTATAAATTACATGTATTGTAATTTAAAAATTGATTTAAAATTATTCTGCATTCATGGAGTGATGGGAGATTTGCTATTTTTTTTACGTTCACAGGGGTTTTCCGAGGCATTTTTCTGGTCATTTCTAGCCACCAGAACATAGCATTTCTCTAAGTTTGCATTCTTCCCTGTGGGACCTCAATACAATTGGTACTAAAATGAGAACAAATTTCACAATTTTGAAGTAAAAACTCAAAAATGCTTTTGTTTTAAAACATTAATTTTCAATTAACATGAAAGCAGGTTTTTGTCCATCCCTTCCGTCAGATTTTCGAAGCCTTTGTGGCCCACGAGTCAAAAAGTTTTCCACCTCTGCATTAGTCACTGTTGTAGTGGTTGGCAAATGTTTACCAAGTGACTCTTTTTCCGTGTGTTTATAAGCTGGTGATGAGCGACTTATTTCAGCTGAATGAATAAGTGAGTTTGAGTGGCATATCCTGTCACACGCTGAAGGTCCTATAGATGTCCTGAATTATTTAAGGCACTGCAGAAGGATAAACATGCAAATCCATTCTAATCAGTGTTTAAGGATCTCGCATGTTAAACCCTTGAAAAAAGGCTTATTGCTCGCTTTAATTAACAGAAAACTCATATTTAAACAAAAAAGGATTTTTGGCTTCTGCTGTTGAACAGTTTCAAAATCCACTCTGATGAAGCTTGTTTGTGTGTGTGTTTTTATGTTTTTGTGGTATGATGCATTAAGCTCAAAACATTGTTTTCATTTTTTTTAAATTCAAATTGCTGTTTGAAAAAAAATGCAGTTTGAAAAAGATTGTATTTTTTCCATATGTGCCATAAGTTCCATCCTCTGCTTAAACGGGGAGCTCTCAGTGAAAGCAAAGGGAAGAGGAGGCGGGGTTGCTCTGTGGTCCCGCCCACAATTTAGAAGCAAATTTCTAATGAACTACTGCTGTTCTGCAGAAACGGTGTCCTTGATTTTGGCCAAAAATGACAAAACCGTAATGAAAGGGTGGCACAAAAGGGAGAGTTGGAGGCTGACTCCACTCTCAGGCCAGAGTTTAAAAATGAAAAAAAAAGGCAAAAAAAATGGAGGGGGGGCTAGGGCAGGAAGTCTTGACCGGGGGAGTTGAAGTGTAGATCTGTGACTGATTGAGGGATGTTTTTATTATTATTGTCTCGATAAAAATAAGAAAAAAATCAAGTTCTTGGCGTGGCGGAGCAAGTGTCATTGTTTATCTCACTGTAATTTAAATGGTGGTATAGGCACCAACGTCGATGTGGTTTCCTCCACCTACTGTGTTGGAGGGCCACCAGACTAAAATGGGCGGGGCTTTCATACTGGAGCTACAGTGCATGATGATGACAAACTTCTGAAACAATGTGGGACTTAAACCAGTTGAATGATTAAGTGCACTACCTTATTTCAACCACTGGGGGCAGCACACAGACAGTTTTAGATTACAACAACTTTGTTGTAAATTGTCAAAAATTTGGCAAGGACCAACAGACAGACCTTTAAAAGCCCCATTTGTACAGAAAACACGCAAAAAAAAAGTTGATGTACTGTCTAGTTACCCTTTAAAGTAACCACTGGGAAGGCTTTTACAATAGATCAAAAGATGATGGGAGTAGGTCTTTAACCCCCACAGCTAGCATTTAGCCTTGATGTTTTAATGGGTGCAGATTGAACACAGATCAAATCACCACTGATCACCGTCCACTCAAGTCTGCTTCCTTCTGCTCCAGCGCTGCCTTCAGCATCAAAAGCTCCAAAACTCTCCCTGCTGATGGTCTCACCTCTCTGCCCCGCCAGTTCACACCAGTCTGCTTTCTGTCCTGCATGCCAATCTGGCTCTTCATGAAAATGCATTTTATCTTTTCTTGAAACAAAAACCAAGTCACGCCTTTAGATTTTTCTCATCATTTGGAAGGCCTCAGGCTAAGTTGCTCTTCTCAGGTTTTGTGTTATGACTGAAAATTTATTTACAGGCATGTCGTTTTTTGTTTTTTTGTAAATTATTACAAAATTATAGCCTGCAGGAATATATAACAAACACTTAAGCAGATTCATTCTGACTTTAGCTTTGAGAAGAATTGATTACAAATCATGTTCTGCAAAAGACTAACGCATGAGCAAAAACAAGTGTGCATCCAGTCTGATCAAGAAAAAAGTTTTTTAATCCAAAAGTAACAATTAATGCAGGATTTAAAATGCTACAAGTTTTGTTTGCGCCTATCGGTGTGTATAAACAGAAGATAAATGCAGCGACCGTGCCGATATAATGACTGCAGAAGTCAGCTCTTCGTATGACTTGTATCCTGTGGGAAAAGAAGAGAACACGCTTTTAATGTGATTGATGTTTTAGTTTCACCACTGATTAATGGACTGTGGCTTAGCTTTACTGTAGTTCACAGGGCCATATGTTCACCACAGAAATCTTGCAATTAGCTTAGCGCTCTGAGTGTGCGATAACCTGGAATGATCGTTATGATGTAAATAGTTGGGAAGCGTCTGCTGCGTGTCAGTGGATTTGTCAGAGCATCACCAGAGAGAAATTACATAGAGGTCAGGGAGTCATGGGCAATAAACCTTAAAAGTCCAACGAGAACAGAGATAAGAGGGACTGTTATTGAGGATGGCCTTAATGAATAGAACAGCTAAGCGTCTGCATCCATTTCACTGTGGTGCAAAACTTAGTTTGCACCACAATAGAGGGAGTCATTTGGATAATGCATAATGTTGGGTATAGAGAACATACAAATGCTTTATTAAGTCAGGCTTATTGAAATTTATGGACGCATCAGAACAGCAGCTCTTACTCTGCATGTTTAAAGTTAAAAATAGAGCCCCGCCAGAGAGCTTACAAAAGTTGTTTGTCTTCACTTCTAAAGATGGAAATCACAGAAAGGGGAGGAAACCCAGAACATCAAGTTGCAGTAAAAGTTTGAGCAAATGTTTATTACTATGGGATGCGCGGTGGTTAGCGCTCATGCCTCTCACACAAAAGACGCTGCTCTGAATCACAGCTGGGACCTTCCTGTGTGGCGTTCGCTTCTTTTCCTTGTGCATGCGTGGAGTTTGTCAGAGAGAAAGTACAGATGAACAGATGTGTTTGTGGCCCTACAACCAACTGGCAACCTGTTCAGGGTGTACCTCACCTTTACCTAACAGTAGTTAGGATAGGCTTCAGCAACCCTGGGACACCAAACAGGATTCTGCAGGTTTAGAGGATGGAATTTTTCTTTTATTGGTGTAAACAGCCAAGAAGAGCCAGAGGATCACAGACGATTCACCAGGAATCTCTCCCACTCATCTCCCAGATGGCGAGTCAGAGGCGTGGTCCATGGCCAAGAACAGGAGCATGGGCGATCCACCTGGAATCCTGAAATCACGAGGAGGAACAAGTCGTGAATCGCACGGCACCAAACAGAAGCACAGAGAATTAACTGTCCGTCTGTCTGTCTTTGCAGCTTGTGTAGCTCTGGAAGCTGTATTGAATATTTATTGTGTGGTATTGTGTATTCTCATTGAATGTAAAATATATGTATAGTATATTTATAGTTTGTGACCATGTGCACTCATTGTTCATCTTCTTTGTGAAATCCCAAGCCCAGTTTGTGTTCCAATAAAACCCAGTGGTTCCTTTAAAGTTCTGACCAGAGCTCGAAATCCCGCTCGTCTGATTCATTCTGTGCCATAATTTGCATTCTAAAAAAGTTTTTAATAATAAAACAAGCTCAACATTAACAAAATAATACGTTATAATCACAAAAGCTAATAAATTATGTTTTCTATGTCAACAAAATAAGAAACAGCATTAAAGGAAAATCAACAAGGATTTTGGGAATTGATGTTGCATCTTTTACACAGACCAGTAAAACTATTTCTTCTTTTCTAACAGTATTCTCGTCGAGTGGTGGACACCAAAACCAGTAGTCTTCAGACCACCTGTTTTAGAGTCCATCGTTCAACGAGACTAGAGGTTTAAAGAAAATTCAAAGCCTTTATATCTCAGACTGCGGAAACCTGTGCTGCAATTAACATTTAAGTGCTTTTAAAGGCAAAAAGACAAAGATTTTTATTTTGTTTAAAAGTGAAAGTCCTGCGGTTGAATTTGGTTTTTCAGTCATGTTCTGTTCCCTCTCAGTCACTTCAGGTTTTTGTTAATCATCCACAGCTGTTTTCAATTCTGTTAATTGTCCTCACTATATGTAATTGTCTGGTTTTCTGCTTTTCACTTTCAGGTCATCTGCTTTGTGGCCCTCTTTGTTTCACCACAGGGTTTTGCTGGTTTTTTATTTTTATTTAAATCATCATCTTTTAAATGGTTTGGTTTCTGGCACAAAGCCTGGCCTCCTGCATATTTGGCCCTACACATCCAGTTCGTGATGCACACAACCATTATTTTACATAAGTTTGTAAATAAATTACGTCTAAGAAAACTATTTAATGTGAAGTTTAAGATCTTTTGGGCTATGCAGTAAAAAAATAGTAGTTAACAAACATTTCCCTGAATAATTTCTCAATGTTTTACTAGAGAAGCCAGTGAATCCTTCTTAATCTTTCATGTAATAACCTCATAACAACTAGTACATTTTTTTTCTAAAAAGATGTAACATTTTTATATCATTATTTAAACAGAAGAATGTTCTCAATAGTTTGATCCAGTAGTTTCTAAACAAAAAAAAAGAAGAAAATATGAAACTTTGTCTTGATACTTCAAATTTAGTATTTTTATTATTTACTATTTCTTGAGAAACTTCTTGTTGTGTCATCCAAAGATATCATGTCAATTGAAAGTGACTCTGAATATATAAATCTTCCTTTCTTAGAAACGCCTCTGCAGAGTGTCTGTTGACATATTTGCCATTTTATAAACAAAAAAAATGTTTGAAATCTAATGAAGGAAGTTGTAACTGTTAAATTATGAGAACAAAGTTGTATTTTTGAATTATGAAGTCATTGAGTAAATGTATGACTTTTTTTCTCGTAAATGTACAAGATTTAAAGTTGTAAGTTTACAATAAAAATACTTGTAATATTACTTTTTTTTTTTTTGGTGGTCCTAATACTCTGTCATGCAAACTACATTTTTTTTTTAATGACAGTAAAAAAAAGAACTCATTGTTACAGAGCCCCTGAAGGGACATAGAAGTAAATAAAAATCAGTATTTGTTTCTTGTGTGCACGGGAAGCTAAATCGTCATTTGCACAGAGGAGATCTTTTCAGTGTCTGTTACCTGAAGATGATATTAGGGGGGCTTTTTGAGTTTTATTTTTACCTTTGGACTTGCCAACATTGCAGATTTTCTTGCCCGTGATCACTGAAACTCCTGTGGGGACACTCTAACTTTGATCAAGTGTTTGACTGATCCACCAGCTCAGCGGCCTGGTGGTAGAGTGTCTGTTCTGAGATTGGAAGGTTGTGAGTTCAACCCAGACTCTAAAAATTCGTTCATCGTCCACATTTTGTTGTTTTTAGGAGCTAAAAGAGATTAAAAATGACAATGTCTACACTGTTTTTATTTTCTTCAAATAATACTTTTAGATTGGATTCTGCAAAATTAATACCCAAAGTTTTAATCTTCTCATCTGTTAAAAACAAAATAACGTGTGGACTGCTGCAAACTTATTTTCATTTTTCTCCATTTATTCAAATTTATACATCTGTTTTAAAATAGGTTAAGAACTTTCACCATCCAAGTGATGGTCACAATTTTTACATAGGTATTACTCCAATTGCTACGAAGCTCACAAGGAGGTTTTTCCACAACTTGGATAATTGGAGAAAGAACATGAAAACTAAAAACCTTACATATAAGTACAAGAAGAAAGTCTTGCACTATCAAAAGGTAGATTTTGAGAGAAAACCAGTTGGATTGTTTAGGAATATCCCTCATGCCTTTATAAACTCAAAATGATGCGAACAGCTCCAGACTCCTCTAACCTGCAGTCCTTTGCAACATTATTCTCCATCACATTAAACTTGATGCTGGGATCTCGGCCTTCCATCACGCTCAGTTAGTCACACCTTGGATAAAATGTTGGCGTAAGCACCACCCAAAAATGTGTGCAAATGCTTGCAAAAGCATGACAGAAATAGAAAATGTGGAGGTTAAATGGAGCACATTAAATATCTGTGAGGTGGCAACATTTCCAGTTGACCACTAATGCTGTATATTACAACCAGCAGTTTTAGTTTGTGTGTTTTACAAAGCAATCAGAAAAATATCAAAGACAGATTTGGAAAACACAGATATATAGTATTTTGTGCAGCACAAAAAAAGCATTATTTTCCTCTTTGAGACGTTTTTGTGATTAGCGTTGCAGCTGTGAAAGTGCTGCTTGTGCTGATGAGCAATAGATTCTGACAGAGGTGATCAAATTACTCATAATGAGGCCTGAAGTGTGCAGATGGGCTCACGTTCCAAAATAACTGGTATCTAAGTATAATTAATTGTCCTGGGCGCTTCAGGCGCCTGAATGATGACCAGAATGTAAAACTGCACACTGCTTTTATCACTTCTTGACCAAGGTAAACAAAGGATTGTCTCTGAAATCTTGATTAAAGTTTACTTTCAAGTGAATCAAACTCTTGGACAGTGATGGAAATATGGGAGAAACAGTTCAACAAATCCTTGTTGTTACTTTTCTCAGAGTATGGAATTGAAATAATAACTGCAGTTTTGGTTTTGATGTTTTTGACAGTGAACATAATCCTTTTCCATTGGTTTTACCTCAGTATTTTTCAGTTTTAGTTTTAGTGTGTTTTTCCCTACTCTTGTACTCACCAGTCTGTTTGTGCTCCAATCTGAGGCTGTTTGTTGTGGCTTTTTATCTCCCATTTTATTTAGATTTTTCTTCTGTGTCCGTGTGTGTGGTGCTTTTGACTCTCTTGGTCTTTCATCTACAAACACAGTTTCAGCCTCCGACTGAAGACTCCCTCCAGGGTTGGGATGTTCGCAAACTCAGTTTTGCAATGTTGACGGGGAAAACCTTTGGAAAGTTTGTGAAGCAGTTGAACAGACACTCAAACTCTTTGCCAAACGAAGCATCATAAGCCACTCTTATCAAAGCTCTGTCATGAAAAAAGCAACGAGCTTGCATGTTTTTCATGCCTGAATGATTGATGCAACTGTGATGACTCGGAGAGCTGACTTGAAAATATGAAGTACTGTATTTTTCGGGGTGTCAGTGGCATCTTTTTGCATAGATTGATGGGGGTGTGGCTTATATATGATTTTTTTAAAAAATGATTTAAAAAATAAGCTAATACGTTCATCATTTGCCCACTAACAACCACTAGGGGGCATGCGTGTGTAGTAATATTTGCTACTGAAAGCAGCGCAGAAGAAGTACAAGCTTCAGTGGAGTTGTTTAAAAGCGATTAAGAAAACGAAAAATGTGATGAATTTAGTGATTTAAAGTGGTATAAACGGTTTAGTTGACATATTCGCATGTTCACTATGCTATGGTTATCTGAATAATTGGCTATGTCCAAATTCCCACCCTAATCCCTAACTACTTTATAGTACGGGACCATGTAATACCCTAGATTTTAAAAGAAATTTGGAAACCACGCTCACTACTTTTTCTTTTTTTTTCCTAAAAGGTGGAAATGACATCAATTTCACAAAATGAAAGTCTAATAAATATGAAAATTTTACGATGTCTAATTATGAATCCACTCTGTTCTGATGATGGAAAAAAAGCAACGCAAATGATATTACAAATGTGTGAAGGAAAATTGTCAAGTCTCGTCACTGCGTCAAACAATAAAGAAGTTGAATTGCTGGTGGTGAGATTACATTGTTAGAGCATCTTGAGGATCAAATTGTGGACAAGTCAAAATATTTGGATCAATGACGAGGAGGGTTTAACCCATAGGGAAAATATGGTGCTAAAAATATTTTTCTTTTGTTGTAATGATATATTTTAAGAGACCAACTGGTTTTTCATCTGTTTTTTTTGCAGACTTGTAGTAGCGTAACAATTTTTTTATGAAAGTTTCATTCAGAAACCCACACAAACTGAAATTATAAATACCACCAAAAAAAAAAAAACAGTTTTCAGTAAAATAAGCAATGTCTCTAAAAAGACAAATACATAGATTTTTTTTTAGTTTACTGCAATTGAAAAATAAACATTCTAGCTTTTACCTCCTCACCTGATATTGTTTCTGCACAATTCTTCATAATTCCATGTATCACCCCTGAAAACTATTATTTTCTTAAGTAGTTCTTTCAGGTCACATGTGATCTAGGGTTTATCTTTGGGAAAGCACCTCACTGTTTTTGTGGGGATGATGAAGCAATCACAAGAAATAGGCAATCATAAACTCAGTCAAGGCATTAATGTAATCATGCAACCATATGGCTCACTGAGTGAATTGTAGTCTGTATCCTCCAAACATCCTCAAAGAGTCTCTTCAGATTCCTCTGAACACCTCCTTGCAGCACTTTGAATCACTAGTTGTCTCTGAATGACGGGTTTCAACACAGAGCAGACGAAAATGAGTTCACGTCTTCCAAGCACAGGCCTTGCAGGAGACCGGTGCATCTCTCACATTCGCATGTCACACTTTTTACCATTTTATTTTTAAAGTGACGAATAAATAATAGAAGTATAAATGATTAAGATCTCCAGATATTACTAAAAATATAATGGGCTTGGTGTGTCTGTAGCTTAGTAGCAGCCAAGGCAACAAGGTCACGTGCTACGTTAGCATTAGCCTGAGGTGTACTGCTACTAAAATAATGATGATGAATCTCCTTGACATGAAACATGAATGGGAATTTTGATCAAGAAGTTCAATATCTTACACCACTTATGTAAGAAAACGTTATTTTCTTTGTGTTGTTGACATGCACAGCTATCCCAGCCGCTTTCTGTTTGCAGCTCTTCTGTAAATCTTTCACAAATCCGGTCAGAGACGCACTGGAGTCCTGCTTCTAAAGCCAGGTTTTAGTGCAATACATAATGCTGCATTCCCAATACTTGGGCTGAGCATTTGTTTTCTTTTGAGCTCTGCTATGTTTACCTCATTCATGCTCTAACTTCAGGTTTTTTTTGTTTGTTTGTTTTTCTCAAATCAGTCTCATTTCACGTGATAATTAGCCACAGGTGTCTTCAGTTAAGCTAATTACCCTCAGTCTATTGAAATATCAACTTTCTGATTATTTATTTGAATCTCTAATTTGTGTCATGCTTTGCACACGTTTATTAAAAATCCCATTCTAGTCATCTTTTGATCTATTTTAAAAGGCATTGTTAGTGTTCTTTTAATTTAACATTACGTTGTTTTAAGCCAAAATCAGACAACTTGTGTCCTTTTCTAGGACATAGTTTCTGCAGAGTAGTAGGCCTTCATCAGAAACTCGCCTCTGAGTTGTGGCCGGGACTGTTTGGATGGAGTAAGCTGCTCTCATTTCCTTTGATCCCTTTCTTTACACTCTCTCATGCTAGCTTATAGCACCACACAACCTCGAGCTAACACTAGCGGTTTAACAACTGGTGAGCAATATTGGAGCAATCCAGCCGTATAGTTTTTAGCCAGATGCCAGCTCAGACGAGGAAAACGAAGACATACATGAATCTATTTGTCTATAAGTAGATGCATCAGAAGGGAGTGGAGCAGGGAGCTTTTTGCTTGCCAATTGTTGTTTTTAAATAACAACTGCAAGCTTTTCCAAGTGGCATTTTTGCACCCATGTGTTGTTCACAATGATTTGAATGAAAAAATACTCATAAATGCAGTTTTAATCTTAATTTTCTTTAAATATGGTCTCCATCATAAGAAAAGGCTATAGGTGTTCATTAATGTTCTTTTTTTCTAGAAATTTTTAGCTTTAAACAGACAAGAACTTTGACGCTTCTTCCTGCAAGAAAAGAGTACAAGTCACATGATACATAAATTGCCACATCTTTTGCTGATGTGATGCAGTTTTTGAGTTGGGTCAGAGATGGCCCGACAGACAATCCTAACATCTTGCATGGTAAAAGAGACACAAGTTGATGGCTATAATCTATGACAAAATATTAGGGTCACCATAAAAAAGGACAAAATTAACAAATATGTAAGATTAAAATTGCAAAATTATAAAAAATAAGAGTAAAACTGTACAATTTTAAGAGAAAAATAAACATTTTATAAATATAAAGTCATACACTTATGAGAAAAAAGTTGCACATGTGTGAAAAAATTGAACCATTTACAAAAATAATTATACACCAAGTACATTCTTTGAAAAGTAATGATTTTACACAGAAAGTCATAGTTTTTTCAAATAAAATGATGCAGCTATTCAAATTCTTAATTATCAGTTCAATTTATGCGCAAAACAAATTCAGAGAAACTGGATTAACATCACACTGTTCAAGAGTCTATCTGAATCTTCTTTTAAGTAATAAATTTACAATTTCAGAGTTGTAAAATGTTGAGGTTTTTTTTCTTTTATAATTTGACGACTTTATTCTCATGTTTTTATTTTATTATTTTCTGGTTGCCTCTCATCTTTTTCTTCTTTCTTATTCCTAAAAAAACAAAAAAAATCTGTCTTGACAGTATGAATGTGATGAGCTGCTGTAGTCCTGGAAGGTAATAAAAGTAACATGAGACATTAATGACAAAAGAAAAAGTCTTTTGCCTTGTAGGGAAACTTGACAGTAACAAAGATCTTGCAGAACCAGCAGTTTAAAAGATTTTTTTTTTTTTTTGCCACTAACTTGCATATCACATCAAAGTCAACCTTAAGAGATACAATAAAAGTCTATGTTTTCAACCTCTATGCATGTATGATTTTATGTTGTCAAACAAGCTGGAATGACAAAGAGGGAGGGCTGCGGTTCTGATGCACACACAAACACATATTTATTCAGAACAAAACAGAACCATGTTGGAGTGTGAATTTTATTACCATCTGCTGCACCATTTCACAGGGATATAAAAAGTGTCAGCCCTCCTCATACATATAAACACATCCTCATCAGGTATTCCTCCGGTGCAGGATTAGATGTTAACTTCCCAGACCCTGAGGTAAATTCCACCTTAGCTGTCTGTGCTCTCCGTTTCACCCATATAATGTTAAATTGGTTACTGCGTTGACATTACCTCTGGTGCTGCTGTGATTTGTCGCATGGCACAGAGCCAAAGCTAAACATCAAACGTCCCGATGCAACCCTCCCTCTTAAAAAAAAAGTCCACACCCGAGCTCCTCCTTATTTTGACCTACTTTCCCTGAAAGGTTGCTTCTGAATCCTGACATTGAGGAGATGGAAGGAACCATCAGTCACAAACTGAAATTAAACCAGGCCACTGCCCACATAAACACATCAGAAAGGAGAGATCGCGATTATGGTTTGCAACAGGGAGCATTTGTTGTTGGAGAAGTGGGTTGAAGGGTTTTCAAAGCAGATCCGAACAGGGAGGGGGCGCTCTGCTGAGCAGACCAGGGCTGAAGGAGCCGTGATGGATGGACGAGGACACAAAAACAAGGTCTCCTGCTGAGTTTCTCATTGAGTCCCACAATGTTTCAGCGTGTTGGTGTGTGTTGACGGGATGGCAGGTAGAGCCACTCACAAATGATGAATGACAGTGTGCAGTTGAAGGACGCATCTGTCTTTGTCGCCGTGCTCATTTAACAGTGTGATACTGATATCCATCAGAGGCTAAGGCAATGAAGTCTGACACATTGCTTACATTATTCAATCTTAGTAGATTTTCTTTATATGGAATCTCATCAGAATGAAGAAAAATTGAGGTTTTTGCATATTATTATTATTATTATGTAGCAGGCGCTTGAATATGAATGAGTCTGACATGGTTTGTTCTAAAGTCTTTGGCCTCAATGTGAAAGCTTAAAAACAAAAAAGGAAAATGCATAAACATAAATATAGTACATAAATAGATTCAGTTTATGCTCAGTTTAATTTTACATCATTGTCCCATTTGATTAATGCCAAAGCTAAAAATATCTTAATCATACATGAAAGCTCTGCAATGCACATTTTTCTATGCTTACCTCTTTTAAAGCTCACAAATTTGCATCTCAACACAGTAAACTTTAACTTCAACAGCTAGAACCGGCTTTTGTGGTGCCAAAGTGATGCACACATAAATTACAGTTTACCAAAGAACATTATTTTGACCAATCCTCAAAGTACTGAAAAATACGTTTGTTTCCAATGAGTCTCGCTAAAAACCACCAGACTGAAGGACTGTTTTTTCTTTAACTTTTCTATCTGAAAGAAATATTTCTTGTGAGTTTGTTACAACAAGGCCGTCAAAGGGCTTCACAGCGAGCATTAAATATACAACTGATTGGATAAGAACTCATGATAATGAAAGAAAACTTAAAAACCAACCTATTGTTTTTGATGAATGTGGTATAATTTATCCTGTACCCAGCTCGTAAAGTATGTGACTGATCCATTGCCTAACTCCGGGCTCACTTCCTTAACTTTAAAAGTGCGAGAGGAAATCCCACTGCAGGCGTTCACGTCCTGCGTCTGCAGTCAGGCTCCGCATCGCTGCGAATCTGTTTCGTTTGATTCAAATTTCGAAGGACGACGTGGATAAAGCAGGTTTTCTGCATGTTTCAAGCTTTAAATCAAGCCAGTTATTTACCATGTAAACACCATGTTGGCAACATCACCCAACCACGGTTTTGCCTCTGGCCCTGCAATCTTTTCTGGACTATTATAATCTGAAGTGGATTTTTTTTTTTTTATTACACTCTTGGAGTCTCTCTGTGGACCTTCCCTGTGGATCCTTTTTCCATTCCTGCAGTAATTATCACAACCCCAAAGTGTAGGAGTCTTTCTTCCAAGAAAACACTCCATACCTCCATTGGCTGTGGATAAACACTCCATACCTCCAGAGCTGGGTTGCAGTCACTCTATTTCTCCACTTCGAAATTGACACATTATCAAATTGCAGTCTTAGCACACTCAAAACTCAGCCGTGCTTGTGTCAGTCCAAGTTTGTGTTCACCAGACAAGATTGATTGACCTCTCTCCAGTGAATCTCCTTTGCACTTATCTTGAAAAACTCACCACAACCTTTTTGTCTGCATCTTGGTTGCAGGTGTTGCATGTAAATAACATCAGACTTTATCTTTTCTGGACACAAATGGTAACACAAATTCACATAATTGTTTGCCTGGTTTCACAGGACTGCGCAGAACAACTTTACCATATTCAACGAGCACCTCCTGAGGTCATACATTGTGCCAAAACTACTCCACCACTCTGAGACAAAGTTCATCAGAGCACAGCAACCAGCCAAACTTCACTCTAAACCCCCTTCTGGGGTAACAAAGCCCCCATCCCTGCTCGCAGACACAAAGCTACAGAAACTGGCAGCTGGGCGGGCTTGTTCGCACCTTGAAGCCTTCTCTGGAGCACACACAGACTACATACGACGTACAAGTAAGCGGAGTAATGACTCACAATCAGAATAAATTGTTTTCATGCACCACAATCGGATCAACAATATATAACCTACCCATCTCAGTTAGAGGGAAATTTTGATCCAAATGAGTCAGATCAAGGCACAGTCTTCCTGTTTACATGAAGGATTTCTATTCTGATCACGTTTTCATTCTAATTATTTGTGTCCATATAACGGAACCGTTAGTGTGGAATAAGCCTTTCCTTTTTTTCTTATCATCCCTTTGTTTACACTCTCAGGTTATGCTATGCTATGCTATGCTATGCTATGCTATGCTATGCTATGCTATACTATACTATACTATACTATACTATACTATACTATACTATACTATACTATACTATACTATACTATACTATACTATAGAGCCCCTCACAACCCCAAGCTAACATTAGTGGTTCAACAACAATAGCGAGCAATATTGGAGCTATCAAGCCACACCATTTTTAACCAGATACCAGCTAAGGAGAGGAAAAAAAATACTCAGAAATTTAATTTTAATTTTAATGTTCTTCATGTATGTTCTCCATCATGAATAACTACCACAAGAAAATGTGTAAAAAAAAAAAAAAAAAAAAATCATTGGAGTTTTTTTTTTTTTTTTTTTTTTTTATTTTAAATATTTTATCACTGTAGGGTTTACAGTGGATGAGGTACATTGTTAAAGTTTTGCTTTCTTTGTTTAGTTTCGTTTTTAGTGATAAAATGTTACCTCACTCTCCCTTCCCCTCCATTTGAAGGGAGAGTTTCAGTGTAAGTGCGTCCAGGAAATGTATTATTTAAATGGGACCCTCAAAACGGACGGGGACACCGCGCCACCCTGAGAAGCACTTTTTCTTCACGTGGGCGTGCTCTGAACCACAGACGTTTACATTGAAATGTAAGTGAGGACTTTTTGTTGTAGCATGATGTTTTTAAAGTTATAAAACCGATGTTGTTATGTGTATATACAAGCGCTGGAAGCATTGATGACATCGACGAAAGTGACGTCCGAAATATGAGACACTTTTTTTTTCATAATTCTCTGTTTGGAGGGCTAAATGAAGCCGACGGGACAAGGATTAATGAGAAGGGAAGAATTCGGATTGGACCTTACTGTATCATAAAGTACGCATTAAAGGATTTTAGAGAGACCTGAGTCTGCTGTCTCACTGTGTCGTTTAGACTATGTTCAACTTTCATGCATTCTTGCGCTTTGATGTAATGTCGATGATATTTTGAGGTACATTAATACAGATAGGACAAACAAAGATGTTACTCAAGGCTGCAAAAGTGCAAAATTCACTGGTTGCCACTGCATAACCAACATTAATTACATGCGGAAAACTGAAGGATCCCTGATGTTTAATGTAGTGAACAGCTTGGTCAACTCGAGAGTTTTTTAAAGACCTTTAAAAACTCCTAAATCAGGATTGGTTTAATGATGCCGCACAAACATTACATGATGGATGGGAGCAGTAAAATCTCTTTGTCTCTCCTCCTTTCGTTCTGACTGAGTCATCTGTTTTAAAAACAGTTATTTCACGCCTACAGTGAACTGTTTGATTCGTGATTTATACGGCTGCTCTGCCTGTTCCAATCCAGGCGAGTTATGGGACCGTATAAAAACTGTCGTCTGTCAAAGCAGGGTTGAAGGCTGAACTTCAACGCCTTTGCACCCTGAATCACTGGGAAAGTCTGGCCCCCCTGCTGCTCAGCAAACTCGGGACAACAGTAGGCATCAAAAAGGCTGATTTCAGGAAAAAGATGCAGACTTTCTGCAGCTGGAAGAACACAACTCCAGTATATGGACCACACAAAAGAAAATGAAGCTGTTGTGTCTTGAATTTCTAACAACTCAGAACACCTCTACAAAAGGTCCCACGTAAAATGGACATAAAAACACCATAAAACAATCATAAGGACATATTTGAACTGTTTGTCCTCAAATTGTTTCTCTTGGTGGACATTGCAGTATTAGTAACTTTTTTATCATGCGAGAAGGCACGTTTGAGTGGACCAAGTTTTTAGTAGTGGTTCAGAGCAGACTGCACACAACAGAAATCTGATGTTTTCACCAAGCCCTCAAACATTGGAGATATCGCCAGTGACACCTATGTTACACATAGAATCTTTGGCATACTGTAACTCTTCAACTGATTACACGATCAATATGACTCAGCTGATTCTGACGCTGAAAAACGTCACTTCTGTAAAGTTCTACATATCAGTGCAATATTGCTTTTCTCTACATAAGAACAGCTGGAACTATGTTGATTGTGTAAATGGGTAAAGAAGCTCCACTGTGAAAAAGTTAAAGGACAATATTCTAGATTTGTGACAAGAAATAACATATAACAGACAGAGGAGTGGTTGAGATCCAATAGGTCAAACTGAAAAGGTATTTAAGACTGAAAATATTAATGTAGAATGCTCAAAACCAATAATAAACCATCCATTCCCTTTTTAAGAAAATTATGCAATGTTTAAGTGATGTCAATTATATGAATTTCAGAAAAATAGTCGTTTCTAGTTTCACAAAAACGCTAATGTTAAGTTAATAATAATTAATTAAGGCTTTATTTATCTTGGGTGGCTGTAAACGTACTCCAATGGTTTAAAATTTCCCACGTTCCAGGTGCTGTTCAAAGGTAGACCCCTGATTAGAAGATTGTAATTTCAGTTCCGCCTTACTTACCTTTGTTGAAGTCTCCTTGGGCAAGACAGTGAACCCTACGTTGCTCCTGGTGGTTATAGTGTAGGTTGGTGCGAGTGTTGGACAGTGGAACTGCCATCAGTGTGTGAATGTGTCTGCATGAGTGAATGAGGTTTGTGTCACAAACAGGGCCTTCTAGGAAAGTAGTAAAACGTTATTTAAGTAAACACCATTTTCCATTTGACCATTTACTAATACTTTAACCCTTGTGCTATCCTAGGCATCTTTGTATTAAAAGTTGGGTCATCTAGGCCCTACAAGACAAAATGCTGAATTTTTTTCTTCCAAGGGTTTTTTTTCTTTCATCTTCGCTGGTGTCTGTGGCAGACATGAAATCCTGTCCAACTTTGTCATGGGACGGATCACACATCAATATAAGACAACACAAGAGTTGAAACTTCCCTGACTACTGCTGTATCATAAGTGATAACTGAAATAGATGATCACAATTTTGTTGGATTTACTCACAGTTAAGTAAACCAATGACTTGACTTTCTCCCCTCAACGCCTTTGGACTTGATAGTGACTTGAAGCATAAAGTCGTAAGACTAGAAGATAACTTTCACATCGGAGCTGTCGTCTGCAACACCAAAATAAGTGAAGCTCTTTGACATACCCTTAAATCTTCAACCGTTTACGCAATCAACGGGAATTAGCTAATTCTGACACAGAGAAAAGCTGCTATTTATATTTACTTTGCATCAATACACAACACAAATGTAAAGTGTTGCATAATGGCAAAGTTGCCATCATTACAGTAGCTATCATACCAAGTCCATTCTTATTGTTTTTTGTCGATACCTCTTATTTGTACATTTTGAACATTAGATACTTTTGTTATTATTATTTGCTGTTTTTACTTTGGGCTGAGAGGAAGGAAAACTCATCTGTGCTGTATATCATAAAGCAAGTGTCAAACATCCGCCCCACGGGCTGCATCTGGCCCACCAGATAGTTTATCCGACCCAGTCGTGAAAAGAAAAAACACATATAAAGATGTTGAAAAAAAAAGCAAGTTTCTAGCGCATTACTGTGACAAGTTAAGGTTATTTCAAGGAATGGGGACAATGGGGAAATCCGCCACTAGGGGAAGCAACGGAAAAGAAATACCAGCGTAGCAAGAGATCAAGAAAAAGACAGCATTTCTTTGCGAGCGCGTGCCACATCTGGGTAAGATGCAGTTAAGTTTCCCGCGAACCTGTTAAATTGCTATTAAAATGATCAGGTGTGACACCACAATTACCAAAATTCGAGATTTTGAATGTGCATTAACGCTTGCTCATTTTTTTTTTTTTTTTTTTAATGAGAAAGTAAATCTGGGTAAAAAAATGTTAAGCAATGAATCATCCAGTATTTTATCAGAATTCATGTCACCCAGCAGGTTGACTTTATTTGTGGTTTGACAGCAAAATAAACCAAAATATAATGAGTGTGTGTGTGATTTTCCTGGAACAAACTGTTGTGTTGATCCCCATGACTCCACTGAGGACCACCACAGAACAGCTCAGCTCTTGTTGTGCATCTTAACCCAAACACATTTTTATTCAATTTATTCTCTTTATCTCCCCACTGGCAATTTTGTTTCCTCCTTGGATACATCCTCCTTGCAGGTAACATACGCATTGCATGTAAAAGCAGAGCCTCCTGCAGGTCAAGGAAAGGAGAGAAAAGAAGAGCTGGTGAAGTGTTCTCATCTGGGTTTCTTCTGTTGTCTGCACCTTCAATCACCAGGGCTCTTAACCTGATAAAAGCGTAACACAAAACACTTTTTGTCTGCCACCAGTGGTTAGAGTTTTTACAAATGCATTCTTATTTAAGTAGCTTTTTTCAAAATAATTCACCTTTAAATGTAGAAATAAAACACATTCTGGAAGAAATCCTTGTATTCAGTACACATTCATAGCAGTCATGACTCACAAAGTTGTTGATTTGTGGTCAAAGTTATAACTTTATGTCTCGTTTTTGGTGCTTGGTCAAAACCAGTTGGTTTTCTCACAAAGTCTAATTTGTTTAAGAAGTGTTGAAACTCACCTGAACTTATTGTGTGGGATATTCAAGCTCTACTCTAAAGCCAGAGAAGGACCCCTGTGTGGTTGACTGAGGTGTGAATATAAACAGTCTGTCTGTGAGCCAAAGACTGGAAGCAAATTGTATAGGAAAATGATGGAAGTGCCCACCATAACAAGAATGGATCAGAACAGTACTCAGCAGGATTCTACAAAGGTAGGAATACCAGAAAAATAAAAAAAACAAATGTGGTGCTTTGAGGTGAGAGACCTTGTGTCTGTTGTTTGTTTTTAATCAGAGCTTGTTCTTGTCAATATTGCTCCTGAATGATTAACTGTGGAAACTGAGACTTTTATAAGCAAGTTTGTCCACTTCAGTGTTTGGATGACTTAATGTAGTGCTGTATAAAAGCTGACTGATCAAATGAGTTAGCTGGATTATCCCACCATTAGGGACTATTGGAGATTTGTGATTAATTGCCTGTAAGAAATCTTCAATACATCATGACCAAGTTTTGATCACTGTAGGAAAGTTGAAACCATATCAATATAGAGTTGTTAATTGCAGTTCATAAACTATTGTTTTACTTTTTCGTTTAAGTTTTAATGGGAAGTTGTTTTTTTTTCTTGCAGCCTTGTACTTAGGTTCATGATGATTTCATGAAGAAAAAAATCTCTATCTCCACTCTAAAATATAGATTGACAGTAACATAAAAAGTTCTTTTTCATATACAATTCACACAATCCAGGAATAAATCAATGGATTTTATATTATTTTTAAAACCATAATTATTAAGGCCAAAGCAGCTTACATTTTACAATATGTTGAAGTGTCCATATGTGGAAATGTCTTTGGACAAGACATTGAACTCCACATTGCTCCTGGTGTTAATAGGTTGGGGTCAATGTTGGGGTGCAAATTTGCATGCCCCGCCCCTCTTTTGCCACGCATGAATTTTCTGCTCTTTTCTTTTTTTTTGGGCCATCTAAGAAGGTAGTTAAGCGCTGCATAAGTATATGCTATTTACCTTATAATGAAATATATGTAAAAAATGTTATTAAATTTAACAAAACTTGTTGTTTAGTGAAGGAAAACGATTGCTGTGTCTATTGTGGGAACAAAAAAAAAAAACAATCAAAAACAAAACTCCATTACAACAGAGGATTAAATCGTAGAGCCAAAAGTACACAAAAATATTTTAAAAAGGGCACCATAGTACTCCACAAAGTGTAATTAAAAAAAAAAAACTGTAAAAAAGTTTTTGAAATATCCGTAAAAACAAAATTGTCATTATGGTGATTTTCTAGAGTAAAATGCCAAATATTCTGGATATTTTGTCAAGTAAGGTAAAAAGGATATCAGTTACCTTTGAAGTTTTGTCCCATCTTAGTGTTTGTACTTTCACAGTGTTGTTCTGCAGTAGCTTCATTTGTGAAAAGCTGTGTGAGCTTTATGATAGGAAGTGACCTTCACCAGAGCTGTGTCACAGCAGCTTCACCTCTCCAGACCCTTTCATTCCTGTTGTGTGAAGGATAGATTCTGCAGATTTTGTCTTAATAAAAATGAAACATTTTAATTAATCTACTCACTCAAAGCTGTTTTACACTACAATGATTTCAAAAATAGTTGCTTAATTATTCATAGGTTTTAGATTTAGATATATCCCTTTTCTACATAATTGAGCTCTTTTGCACTTTTTTCTGTGCATTTTTAGATACTGTCAACACATCCCTTCTGGTGTCATTTTAGCATGTTTATCAATATTCATTTATGAATTAAGTTTATATTTTTCAGTTTATGTAGATTTAAGTCCTTAGTGAATATCCTAAACCCCCAATTTATTGGATACCGACCTCCAAAATATCAATCAATTTCAAACAACAGTGAAAAAGATTTACATTTTTATGAAAACATGGATTTCAACTGTTTATTATTTGATATTAAACCGTGATTTAAAAAAAAAAGGTTTCTTAGGTGATATTAATGTTTTTATTTAAAAAAGAAAGGTTATACTTTCAAAAAAACTCAAAGCTATGAAGTCAAATGGACTTTAAAATATCATGTTTAGATTGTGCTTTTTGCCAATATTTTCCTACTTTAGTTTAAATTTTTGTCACAGTGATTTACAAACATTCAATTTTTTTTCACTCAAAACAGAAAGTCAATTATTATGAAGGAAAGCCTTTTGTTATTCGAGGTAATCTTTATTTATGCTACTGCTATTCCTAATTAGTCTTTTTTGTCTTGAAAAATAATAGTATTTAGGCAAAAAGGAGATTTGACAGGACAGACGACATGGTCACAGTCAGTTACAAACAGACTGGTGTCATTCAGGCAGACATTTTTAATGAGACAAACCAAGACGTGTCTGAATGATGCCTGTCAAGTGATGTGTTTTTGTGTGTCTGGAGATGCTTTTAATTCAACGTTGAAATTATAGTGAAAATGTTCATTTCAGGACAGCTTTTCCGGCAAATTGCCCCGGAAAAAAAATCCTTCAAAAAACAAAATCCATAAAGTCAGGGGGGTTATTTCTTAATTTGCATCTGCCACCGTGTTTGATGAGGCATCCACAGGAGATGCATCTGCTGACGATTTGACAAGTGTGACATTTACAAATAAATCTCTGGGGGGTTGTGAAAAAGCACAGACACATCTTCGCTCCCCAGAAACTTTGATGAAATTCTAGAAGGCACCATTGATCTTCTCCCACTGCGAGCTTCCTGGCGACATCTGTTTTTGCGTGTCACTTTCCATCCTGTCACTTTACTGGTTGTGCAATCCTCACCTTTGGGCTGACTGACTGATCTTTGTCCACGCAAACGTCTTTGTTGGCCCTGAGCAGCTGGGAACAAGGTCTTGATCACTTGTTATATTTCAAGACCTCATTTTGCCAGATGTTCCCTCTGTATTTAACCAGAGCTCCACGGTGGGGTTAGATTGCTGTCAAAATGAAATGTATCCTCATAGACAAAGTTGTACACACTTTGGAAAAAAAAATACACGAATGCTACATTTGGTTTTATAATTGACATGTCTATGTTTGATATGACTTGTTTTAAATTTGACTTTCCCCAGTTTTGAATAAAAAATTTCCCTGGTTAATTTAAAGTAAAAACTGTCACAAAGTAATTTGTGGGGTAAGATAATTGTCGATAAGAAATATAAAAAAATGTACAAAAGTTAATAATCTGTGCATACATTTTGGAGAAAAATATGAATACAATATTTAGTTTTACATTTGGCTTGTCTGTTTTGAATACAATTTCACTGTTTTAAATAGGACTCTCTCTTGTTTTGGATAGGAAATTCCCTCTTAACAAACTGTCAGAAATACATCACCGGGTCAAAGATATATGCATTAGGTCTCGAAAAATCCATCCATTCCACTGAGCGTCTGCATTGTGGCTCATTTATTAAACTACAATAGTATAAAACTTTTTTAATTGTTATTGATCTCCTTTGACTCTTCCAGATATTAATCGCCTTAGCCCAACTGTAGACGGGCTGCGGCAGTGCAGTGACCCCAAAAGGGTTGTAGTGGATTAAGAAAATGGAAAATAACAAAAACAGCTAAGCTAACTCTGAGCTTAAGTAGGCTAACTGGCAGCTAATTGTAGCAATAGTTAAAAAGAAAAAGGAAAATCCGTTCTGATCCTACTGGCTTTATTTTTCACTGCCAGTTAGGTCACTTTAGCTATGAGTTAGCTTAGCTGTTTTTTATGGAGTCTCGAAAGAGCCAAAATTAAATAAATATATACACCATTAAATAAATAAATAAATGTGGCAATAAATAAATAAATGTGGCCATAAATAAATAAATGTTGAAATAAATAAATAAATGTTGAAATAAATGTGGCATTAAAAGATTAAAAGAGCACATTTAAGTATTTCATGACATATTTATTTATTTCATTGCCCAGTGTGGGTCAGAAGAGCCACATTGAAATAAATATATTTAATATGAAATAAATAAATAAATGTGGCATTAAATAAATAAATGTGGCAATAAATAAATAAATGTTGAAATAAATAAATAAATGTTGAAATAAATGTGGCATTAAAATATTAAAAGAGCACATTTAAGTATTTCATGACATATTTATTTATTTCATTGTCCCTTGTAGGTTAAAAGAGCCAAATTGAAATAAATATATTTAATATGAAATAAATAAATAAATGTGGCATTAAATAAATAAATGTTGCAATAAATAAATAAATGTTGCAATAAATAAATAAATGTTGAAATAAATGTGGCATTAAAATATTAAAGAGCACATTTAAGTATTTCATGACATATTTATTTATTTCATTGTCCCTTGTGGGTCAAAAGAGCCAAATTGAAATAAATAAATAAATGTTGAAATAAATAAATAAATGTTGAAATAAATAAATAAATGTTGAAATAAATAAATAAATGTTGAAATAAATGTGGCATTAAAATATTAAAATAGCAATTAAAAAGCCATTTTTAACATTTCATAATATATTTATTTATTTCATGATTTCATTTTACATTTCATGAAACAGGAAGTGGACACGCCATGAAAATGCAAACTGTCAGATTCTCTCGTCAAACTCCGTGGGCGGGGCCTAACTCTCATGTCTCTGCTCTGTTGATCTGGCCTGGTGCAAAGTTTTTGTCTGAGTCCTTCTGTCAAAATGTACCGAGTTGGCTGGTCCAATTAGATCACAGCACCGAAAGCGCAACCGCAGACCCGCAGCTGAAGCGGGACCGACCCGGACGGAGTGATGCTCGGTCAAAAATGAGAGGAGCTGGCGGATCTGATTGAATCAAGCCTAAGAACCACCAGCTACCGGGACGGGGAGCGCGTCACCCCCAATTCACTCTGGACGCGGAAGCGCCGCGAAGCGGAGTCCGCTCCGCTCTTCTGCTAGAACTTTGTTTGTTTTTTTGCCATCATGGGTGATGAGTTAAAAATCTAAAGACATTAACCCGTGTTTCTGCTAAGAAGAACCGCTATCTGCTGCTGTTTGCACCCAAAGCCCCGCCCACCCGCTCGGTCGGCTCACTGGTTCTGTGTCCGGCGCGTGTGCGTCCCTGTTTTGGTGTGTGGGTGCGTGCGCACGCGCTCGCAGGTGTGTGTGTGTGTGTAAAAAGTGTCTCTGTGTGCGCGCACAGAGACACTGACACAAAACAGACAGACATGCAGACACGCAGATCAACGTGGGCAGACTCCGGTGCGGGTGAAGAGTTTCGGGAGTTAAAAAAACGACAGACAGACAGAGAGCAGCTCCTCTTAGCAAAAACACACAGTGTAATAATTATGAAACACACACAACACAGACTGACACGAGCGCGCACAGATCAACGTAGTGAGCAGACTCTGGAGCGGGGCTGCTGGTTTTGGGGAGAAAAAAAGACGCAGAGAGCAGCACACACACACACACCTGCGAGCGCGTGCGCACACACCCACACACCAAAACAGGGACGCACACGCGCCGGACACAGAACCAGTGGGCCGACCGAGCGGGTGGGCGGGGCTTTGGGTGCAAACAGCAGCAGATAGCGGTTCTTCTTAGCAGAAACACGGGTTAATGTCTTTAGATTTTTAAATCATCACCCATGATGGCAAAAAAACAAACAAAGTTCTAGCAGAAGAGCGGAGTGGACTCCGCTTCGCGGCGCTTCCGCGTCCAGAGTGAATTGGGGGTGACGCGCTCCCCGTCCCGGTAGCTGGTGGTTCTTAGGCTTGATTCAATCAGATCCGCCAGCTCCTCTCATTTTTGACCGAGCATCACTCCGTCCTGGTCGTCCCGCTTCAGCTGCGGGCTGCGTGCGCTTTCGGTGCTGTGATCTAATGGACCAGCCAACTCGCGTACATTTTGACAGAAGGACTCAGACAAAAAACTTTGCAACCAGGCCAGATCAACAGAGCAGAGACATGAGAGTTAGCCCCGCCCACTGAGTTTGACGAGAGAATCTGACAGTTTGCATTTTCATGGCGTGTCCACTTCCTGTTTCATGAAATGTAAAATGAAATCATGAAATAAATAAATATATTATAAATGTTAAAAATGGCTTTTTAATTGCTATTTTAATATTTAATGCCACATTTATTTCAACATTTATTTATTTATTTCAACATTTATTATTTATTTCAACATTTATTTATTTATTTCAATTTGGCTCTTTTGACCCACAAGGGACAATGAAATAAATAAATATGTCATGAAATACTTAAATGTGCTCTTTTAATATTTTAATGCCACATTTATTTCAACATTTATTTATTTATTGCAACATTTATTTATTTATTGCAACATTTATTTATTTAATGCCACATTTATTTATTTATTTCATATTAAATATATTTATTTCAATTTGGCTCTTTTAACCTACAAGGGACAATGAAATAAATAAATATGTCATGAAATACTTAAATGTGCTCTTTTAATATTTTAATGCCACATTTATTTCAACATTTATTTATTTATTTCAACATTTATTTATTTATTGCCACATTTATTTATTTAATGCCACATTTATTTATTTATTTCATATTAAATATATTTATTTCAATGTGGCTCTTTTGACCCACACTGGGCAATGAAATAAATAAATATGTCATGAAATACTTAAATGTGCTCTTTTAATCTTTTAATGCCACATTTATTTCAACATTTATTTATTTATTTCAACATTTATTTATTTATTTCAACATTTATTTATTTATTGCCACATTTATTTATTTAATGCCACATTTATTTATTTATTTAATGGTGTATATATTTATTTAATTTTGGCTCTTTCGAGACTCCATAGTTTTTGTTTCGTTATCCTTTCATTATTAACCATTTTCACACCTAATGATTTAAGTGGCATGTCTGCCACACCTTTTTGCGTTGTTTTCCACCACTTATGGGTCTGAAACAATCCACAGGTGCATTATTTACACGATCATTTGCTGTCACCTGACAAACATAAAATGCGGTCAGCGATGGCTGCATCCTGATCTGTTTTATTCAATTTTCAACAGAGCTATGGCTGTCGAGGAAGCTTTTCTGTTATGGGCTCAATAACATTCTAGAAAGTTTTTTAGTAAAAAAAAAAAAAAAACTCTAAAACACATGCACCATGTCTCGGGACTCAATATATATGCCTGTCACATTGTGACGTATTTAAAACAAAGAGCGATCATATTCAAAACAGACATGTTAAACGTAAAACTAAATGTATCCACATTTTTCTGCAAACGTTTTTCACAAAGCATTGCTCAACTTTTATGAATGTGTTTCCTGTTAACAGATTGCTTCCCCCATAGTCACATGCATGTAAAACAAGTCACTCAGTAGAAGTGTGCATTCATACTCACTACTAGCAAAGAAGATTAAAAAGTGCCTCCTCAATGGAGAACAATCAAAAATTTAAGAAAAGTTTACATGTTGTAAAAACAACTTTAGTATTTTTACTTTTTAGTATTACTTTATTATTTTTATATTTTATTTTTATTTTCATTGGTCAAAACAAGTCGTCACCAACCTTTATGTCACAAGTGTGCTATCATAAAGAAGAGACAGTGTAAATGAACAATAACACAATTGCACAATTTTAAGGCTGTTTAAAGCTAAAACAAAATAATCTTGCCATGTGTTTAACAAAAAAACTATAGAAAAAAAGAAAGTTGGGTATTCTGATCCTACAGTCACTTCAACTCACTGATCTTTTGTTTTATTATTTTCTCTTTATTAATCTCTAAAAGGACACAATTCTTTTTTTTACATCTAATAAGTGTGGTGGCATGTCTGCTTCTACTTTTTGGACAATTTTCCATCATTTCTTGATCTGAGACAGCCTGCGGGGGAGTGGCTTACACAGTCAGCTGTTGTCGCACAAACAAAACGCAGCTAGAAAAGGAGAATGTTGTTTTTAATAACTGCTTAACAGAGTTATGGTAACAATTCAATTTCCCCACTGTGGCATCAATAAAGTTCAATTCTATTTTTATTTAGTGAAATAAATGAGCCTCAGTACATACATACTCTTCATGGAATCAATGCTTCTTGATTCACTACGCTTAAAACTCCATGACGTATTTTTAACAGTAATGCAATGAGAATTTTTTTATTCAAGTCGTATTTGATAGAGACAAATCATATTCACAACAGACATGTTACACATTAAAATATTCATATTTTTTGCACAGAGTATTAATTAATGTTTTTCTTATGCGTACGTTTCATTTTGACAGTTATTTTACTCCATTCTCTTCTCCGGTCTTAAGTATGTTTTCAAAAAGCTGCCCCACTTTTCTGGTAGTCGAGATCGACTTTTATATGAATATGTACATCATGTGGTTGGCCTTTGTGGTTTATGAAAAATAAAACAACTTCTAGTATCTTAGAAAGCAATGAATGAAGCCAAAAGAAAGAAATGCTTTCATGGGAGCTTTAGAGCCCCGGAGGACTTCTCCCCTAAAAGTAAAGAGACCTTTAAAGAACTTACTTGCTTGGAAGAGTGGCTCTGGTGCCTGGGAGCACTTTTTTTTTATCAAGTAATTTCCTCAGAAAGCTTCTCTTTCACGTGTGGAGTCGCGTGGCTCTGTGGCTGAGCTCGCATAATGAGAGCGGTGCAGTGTCTCGAAATGACTGAAATGATCAGCAATGCATCAAATTCATTAATTCAAGAGAGAACATTTACATCAAAAGACACAGAGGGGCAATCTCCTTCCAGCCTGCATGTGATTTTGCTCCACAAAGCTAAAAATCACTCGGTACAATAATGAGAAATTTAAAAACATGCTTCAAGAGCTTGATTCCTCTACTTTTCCGGCAGCTGTTGCGGCAGACAGAAAGCATACCGCCGCGCTCCTCCTTCGAGCACGCCACCGAGTGATTCAGCCGCGTGACCGTGCCCTTTAGCCTGCTGCCATCTGGAGACCCTGTCAAACACGGACTTGTGGGCCGCGGATCTGCAGAGTTCCAGCAGCCCTTGTTCTCAGGGAGAACGGGTGGTGTATTTTCGTACGGATGTTTGGAGTTCATGCAGGGAGCAGCTTTAATCAAATCTGCCAGCTCCACAGTCCCCGTGAGCACAAGACTTTCACCTTCCCTGCCATACTGTCAGCTCAGGGGAGCAGAGAACAGCAGAGCGAGTTAAGAGAACATGAAGTGTTCCAGGTGGGCTGTTGTTTGTGGAAAAAAGAAAAAAGAAAACTTGTTTTCGGAGGTGTGTGTTTTCGACCCTAATGTGGATGTGCTGACATGAGGTACGGCTAATCATCTCACCCACAAGTCACCAGAGAGCGCTGTAATTATGAGGAGTGCGAGAAAAATACAAAACAAGCATAAGGAAAATGGGAGCTCGGAAAGTACACCACAATGAAAGAGTGTGGCCAATCTCTGCTCTTTCAGGAGTCACTTAGAGCTTCCTGATTGGATCAAAATGACAATTACTGAAGGCAGGAATTGAGTGACGGATGAAGCTATTATTCAGGTCACACGTTCAGTAAAGGAAATAACATTCATCTCACTGACATAAAGAAAACCATTACAGCCAGATGAGAGACCACACGACATTTGTCGGGGAAATGCTGTGAAGATTTTGTGGTTGTAAGTTGTGTTTTTGGTATTGTTTTGGGTCCTGCACCCCCGGTCCCTGACGGAATGATATAACCACCCTAGACCCAGCAGGATCATTTCTGTTGCAGTGATGGGTTTTTGTAACTGCAGTCAGATGGGTTGTCCTGCTGCCATGTTCAAGCCATGCCAGTCTACATCCAACCTCCCGTTCCTGAAGGAGAGTGCCAGGGCTATCCTTTCTTGTTTCCCATTCCTTTAGGGTCACTAGGATCGCTCCTCTTCATGTATTTGTCCTGAGGACGGTTGCAGAGACCACTTCTTTATGACCCCTGTCCCATTCGTGTAGACCAGGGGTCTCAAACTCGCGGCCCGCGGGCAATCTGCGGCCCGCGGGATGATAATTTGCGGCCCCCGTCTTCATATGAAAGATTACTGTTAGTGCGGCCCGCAAGGCTAATATGAATGACAGTCGTTGTGTCCAGAGCTGAACAAACCAATCACGGTAAGGTATATGGCTCTGGAGGGCGGGACATCGGCGGGCTGTCCAGAGCCTCCTCACTCTTTAATTCATTCCTCCAGTCAGCTGGGCGCAGGAGGAGCCATGAAGCTGTGAATTGCTTTCTCACTGAATGTGATTCGCGGGCCCCGCTCCTCTTTCATCACGTGACAACACGTGATACACAGCCTGCCGCTTGTCAAAAGGCGTGTTCCACGCGACAATTCCGCGCACGCATCAAATGTTCCGCGCGGACAAATCAGACCCTCGAGCGCTTTTTCTTCCTCCGCGAGCAGAGAAAGTCCTCGCGAGAGAGACTGACTACTTCCGCGTGCGTGAGTGATGCCCGCGAGCGAGCAGAATCTTCAAAGGTGCTTCCACACCGGCCGCATGTCTGCGCGGGTTTATGAACGCACGCTCAGCAGGTGGTATCCACACCGGAGCAGCGCGGTCACGCACGCAGTAGAGAGGAGATTCTTCTTCTATGGTGTTTTTACCGTTCATTAGCGCTACTGCGACGGTGCGTGAAATATTGAACCGGGTTGAAGACTCAGCGCACGCTCAGAGCGTGCCCGATTTGTGCGTAGAGCCTGAGACCAGATTTAAAAACTTGCGTATCAACGCGCGCTCCTGACGCGGAGGCCAGGAATTCTGGTGTGTGACGTTTGCATTGAGCTTTCAGTGAGCGCGCTGCTCTCAGCTCAGAAATGAAGGAGGTTCTGTAAATACAGACGTTTGAAACTGAATAAAAATAGTTTTCTCTTGTCCAGTGTTTGTCAGGTATTTTCTCTTAGACACCCCCCCCCCCCCCCCCCGCAGCTGAAAACATCATCAGTTAATTTGCTCAAGTTAAACGTATATCTCCTCAAAATATCATACTTTTATTATCATTAAAGAATAATAATAAAAAAACTTCTAAATAATCAGTTTTAGTAATTGTTCTCTTTTTTTTTTTTCAAGAATACTTCCAAAACTTCCAGATCAAAGTAAAAACAATCTTTCCTTGTTTCCCTGCACAGTAGTGATGGAATTCTCTTTTCTCAGAGATTCAGTTCTTTTGCATTGGTTCACTGTAAATTGAGTTTTAGGTTGTTTTTGCTATATTGAATTTATTATCAACTACTATGTAGGATTATGCACAATATTCATCTCTAATGTAAACATGTTTTTATTTGCATTCCCCAGGGGGGTGCGCCCCACCATTTGAGAAACACTGATCAGTCAGTCAGTCAATATGTGGTTTCAGTCGTCTGTGTCAGCTGTATGGTCATTGTTATTATTTTAATTAATAAAAATTGATTTTCTAATTCATTTTTTAAAATTAATTAATTAATTCATTATTTTGTGTTAAAAATAAAGATATTTAAGAACATTGGAATGTTTCATTTTCTTGTGCCCGGCCTCACCCAGACTCTGCCTCCAGCGGCCCCCGGCTGAATTGAGTTTGAGACCCCTGGTGTAGATTGTAACCAATGCCGCTTCTATTCATGTTCTGTTCCATTTCTCCAGGGGGTTGCGTGAGCTGCTCCTCTTCTTGTTACCTTTTCCACAAAGATGTGCAACACCAGGCCTCGAGGGCCGTCTGGATCGCTCCTTTACGTATCCTGTACAGGGTTGATGGGGCCAGTAGGTCTCCTATTCATTTTCCCTGTCCTGCAGAGATGGGCAACTCCAGCCCTCGAGGGCCACATTCCTGCATGTTTTCCAACATACCCCACTGTTGCATGTTCCAATGGACTCAACACATCTGAACCAGGTAATCAATTATGAGTGGGGCTTGATTATCTAGAAACCATGCAGACACACTGATGCTTGGGGCCTGGAGTTGCTCGTCCCTGCTGTTAGTCTCCTAACCCAGAGTGTTGGAGGGCGCTCCTCTTAATGTTCCCTATCCTGTTCCTGTAGAGGGTTGCTGGGGCCGCTCCTCTTGATGTGTTTCCTCTTGTGAAGGGTCACTCTGGCCACACTTCATGTTCCCTGACTCTCAGGATGGTCGCTATTCAGTCACCTTGACCATGTTTCCTGTCCCAGAGGAAGGTCACCAGTGCATCTCCCCTCAATTTTTTCCTGTACCTGGAGAGAGTCATTGGAACTGCTCCTCTGGTTCTGAGGAGGTGTTCTTTGTAACACCCCTTACTGCTGCTGGGTTGCTGGAACCTAATGTCTTTTCTGGTTCAGCTTTTTTAGTTGCTCCTCCAGGTACCTTCCTTCCAACAATTGTATTGTGTTTGGGCATCTGGGATCTGCCCTTTTGAGGAGGGGTACCGTGAAGATTCTCTGGTTTTGGTTGGCTTTCATGTGGTGTTTTTGACAATATTCTGGGTCCTGAAAAATGCTACATTTATAGACCAATAATTATAGAACAATACTGAAATAGGCCGTGTTGTTTTTGTTTCACTACATGGAAAGATTGAAGCACAATTTATAATCACTGATTCAATTTTGATTTATACCTGAAAAGTACAACTCATTTATCCAAGTGAACTCTGTTCTCACACACAGTTTCATATTTATATTCTGGGAGCTGCCCAGAATGAAGTCCACCACTGAGCCGTGTTATAGTTTAGGTTAGGGGGGTAACTCAAGGGCACTGCCATGGGGTAACAGAGGTGAGGAATACAGCAGGAAATGAGACCGTTCTAACTGGGCATCACACTGCACAGGGAAAATTTTCTGATGAGTTTAGTTTATGAAGCGCCAGCAAGAAGATTTTTTTAAGAGGATTAAACTGAGTGCCGCAAATTTTCAGGCTACACAACCTCAATCTTGGCAAATAACTCATTAAATAACTGGGAGCTTGTCTTTTAGACAAGGAACCGTTTCTGACATAGACGAACAAATTACTAAAAATTGGCAGCAGTCATGGCTTCTAATATATTTTTTCCAGTTTGTTTTCTCAAGAACATGAGTAAGAAGTTCTGATCTTAAAAAAAAAGTATTCTCTAGTCTAGATAATAAAAAAAGACTGTGTTGATCACTGAGTTGCAGTTTTCTGTGCAGCCATTGCCACACTTGTCCTCCTCTCAAGTAATCAATCATAAGTTGATCAATTAGTGATGTTCCAGTGATTGTATTTTTGACTCACATCTCTAAAAAACTTATATGGCTTTTTATCAATCACCAAATAGAAATACTAATCTTTTTCTTCAGATCACGACTTAATAAAGAGAACTAGCTAAATTTGTATTTTATTATTGCAAGAAAACAGTTGTTCTCTCGTGATAATGAGATTGTAAGTCAATGAAAGCTGAAATTAAAAATATTGGCAGAAGTTTTTGTTGTTTTCCATTCAAAATAACCAACAAATGTTGCATGCAGATTGTTATTTTTTTGTTCTGGCAGAGTTTGGGGAGGAGTTCAAAGCTAAATATAATGGTCAGTGAAGGTGAAATGAGGGGTTTTAACTCTAAATGTCTGATTATCCAATTCCTTGAGTTGTTGGGTTTTTGAAGGAACTGTGTAAACAGGATCATCCAGTTAATGAGGTAACACCAATTATCCAACAATGAAAAATCTTTTTTTGCAGCTTGCAGTGTTGCTTAAAATGATTCACTCCATTGGGAAATTCTGACTTCAAATTACTTTTTAATCAACCAGCAAGTTTCTTCTTGATTGGATATGACACAGATGTCTCCCAGTTGGTACAGAGACTATATACAATTGGCAGTAGTGTGTAAATTATCTGCTTTTATTTGCATTTAAGACTCACTTTGACCAAAAAATTGTGTTTTGGGTGTTTTTTAACACGTTCTTACAGAATTTTTCTGATGATAGAGGACATATATAAAGAAAATTAATCTTAAAATTAGAATTTTTTAATAATTTCTTTATTCCAATTTTGAATCGGGAGAAGAGGAAATAATACAGTTATAAAAAAAAAAAGCGTATTTGTTGCAAAGAAAATATGCCGGGCAGGGCACAAGTTAATTGCTCCACTTCATTCTGATGCATCCACTTGCAGACAAATAGATCCATGTGTAACCAGCTCAGCCTTGGTGCTGGCTGGTTCAAGACGATCTCTGCGTTGTGTTTGGTTGTTTTAGAAGACAGGACAGCCGACTTGTCTTTGATTCTGGGTTTATTTTTCTGTACACAAAAAATGGCGATGGTCAGACACGGAAGGCTCCCGCCCGCATTACACATGCAGCACGCTCGGGCGTGTCTGTGTCACAACTAATCAATAAAAAAATACTTTACAAAAGAGTTTTAGAACAAAATTATATACCTGTACACGAAAAATGGCGCTGGTCAGACACGGAAGGCTCCCGCCCGCATTACACATGCAGCACACTACAAAAAAGTAAAAAGTTCCTTTTACATGCCTGTATTAGCCAACTTAAAATACATTAAGGCAACAAAACTACAATTAAATTACATAAAACAAAATGATATTTCACAAGACATGAATTACAAATGAAAATACATAAATAATACGTAGTGCTGCAAAGTGCGACCTACCTCGGGTGTGTCTGTGTCACAACTAATAAAGTTTTGTTGCTGCACAACTACTACAGACACGCACCGATAGGGGGCGCCAGAGAGACCATAAATAATAATAAAATAAACCCTGTTGCAAGTGGATTCACATTTAGACTGTTACACATGTACGTCGTTGTTCTTGCTAGTTCGACTTGACATGTTGCAATTGAAATGTTAGGTTGGGGTTGTGAGGAGTTGTAAGTTAGAGAACATTTGAACAAAGAATTTTGAGCAATTGAGGGGATTTTTTTAATGAAGCACTGCTGCTCTGCAGAAACTATGTTCCAGAAAATAACAGTTTTTGTTATTTTGTCTAAAATAAATCACAATCAAAAGACCGATGGAAATGCTTTGATAATCTATAAACTTTATTGCAGACTCATAGCTAATACTACAAAAAGAACAAAAGACACAAATACACTCGTAAAAAAAGAAATCAAAAAGATGAAAGGAGTCTGTCTTTAAGCAAAAAGTTACACATCAGTTACACCTGAAATTCTAAACTATTTTATGTTATTCTTCTTAAAGGTTAACCAAACCCTAAATTAACTTTTTTCTGTTTACTTCTATAAAAGGGGCTTTAAAAGTGCTGTCTGTTGGTCATTGCCATTTTTTTTTTTTTTTACAAATAAAGATAAACATGTTTATTTCTTTTAAATATAGTCAAAACCATCTGTGTGCTGCCCCCTACAGGTTAAAACGAGATATTACTGTTGAATTTTGTGATAGGTCAAACTGTTTAAGTCCTACGTCATTTCAGAAGTCCCGCATCATGATCAGCTTCTTCAGCAATAATAACAGTCCTGCCCCCAAGCCCCACCCCTCTGACTGGATTTTTACATTCCGGCTGTGGGTGGAGTCAGCCTCCAATTTCCCTGTTTGGTTACCCTTTAAAAAGCTGGTACTTCAATGTTTATTAAGAAAAGACTCAGAATTTTCCAATGACTGCCCATCCAAAATCTATTTCCCTTTGATCTGATTACTGGTAATCCCAGTGGTGCAGTTTTCACATGCTTGAAAACTGATTCAGTATGGGCCAACAACAATACAAGGAGAACACAAGCACACACACACACCTTGGCACCATCACAGTGGTTACAGTTATATTAGAATGTGTAAGCAGACATGACACAAGCACAGAGATGAAAAAAAAAGAGTGCGTTTTTTTCAATGCTCTTGGGTTTTTCAAATTAGAAACCCACAAATTAAGAGTAACATAAATAGTCGGCACTGGATCTCTTCAGCTGTGTTAGCATAATTCAAAAACAGCATGCTGAGAAAGTAAACACAATCAGCACATAATGAATACCTGCCTCAGTCTGCTGGGGTTAACAAGGAGAAGAATTAGAGCTCTAGTATTTTGCCCGTGAGAGCACAGTTGGAGATAATGGATGTGTGGATAACAGAGCAGAAATCAGCGCACGCCGTCTCTGTCATCAGGCAGCAGAACGCGCTAACCGGGGATATCTAAGGAAAAAGCGGCGAGCGGCGTCTCGTCAGCAGGCCCTGTGAGGAATATTGACAGAGCAAAAGTAAGTAAACAGAGGAAGGTGACGGTAAAGGAGCTCTCCGCCAGTCTGAGCCCCTGGGGGGTTCAGACGTCTGAGTTTCCCGGAAAAATTACAGTGAGCCCGAGGCTAATTTTTTCATGGAGATTTTTGGCGCGTCTTTGTTGTTTTGAACTGTTATTTTTAAAGACTGAGAACGGATTAAACTGCTCTCCAAAATACAGAGCTGATATTACTCACTATTTCAAGGCGGGCAGATTTCTCTCCCACTAATTACTTCCTCTTATTTCATCTTGTTAAATGAAGGCTGCCACTAAATATTGGGCCAAGTTTTATATTCTTCGCCTCGGACGGTTTTAATGTTTTAAATAAAAACCCCAGACAAAGTGTTTTGATTCTCAGAGCTTTAAAGTGTGTGATTTCCCAAGACACAACTTCCATTTCTGAGCTGCATCATGCTTTTTGATTCCAGCTTATCTGCGCAGCACAACATGGCAAAAATCAAATTGGACCGCGCTGATTTTTATTGTTTACACACAGTCCACCTGCTGCACAAACAAACTACAGCCTAATTTGGCAGCAGACATGTGATCTCTTTCCAGGCTGATTGAGCGAACATCTGAGCACTCGTATTTGAGCAGCATCAACAATGGCATACTTTTAAAAATGATAAGGCTCTGTGCTCTGGGAAAAAAATGTTTTATCTCTGATCCAGTTTCTTTGCTATCAGTGGAAAAAAAAAAAACGGTACAACAAAAGCAGTGAGGTTATTTTGCCCTTCTGCATTTTTCTGCTTTGTATTAGGAGTTACTGGCAGTATTGGTGTATTTTTGAGCCCGGAGGAGTTCTGCACAACGAGATTTTAAGAAGAATGCGAAAAACAGGCTCAATTTTATAATAAGGGCACCAACTTGTCCTTAACTGACGCTGAAAAAATTATCACAGTTTTAAGTAAAGTTTTACTGAAGGAAAGTTCTCTTACTTTGATCCCAAAAGTACAATTATATTTTCCGGATTATAAGTGACAGGAGCAAAAAATTGCTGAATGAAGAAAGAAAAAAAAGCATAAAATGATTCACTATGGATGCGAATCACGCATCAGGGGCATCAAGTTTTGATGTTAAATCAATGTACAGATCATGCGAGGCGAGATTTGAGCATCAAGTGAGGCAACAAGGGACTCAGCTTTGGGCACATGACATTTCTTGTCCTGAACTTCCAACCATTTTCTTAACTTGCATGGGCCACGGGGTTGCAAAGACTGTCGTACTGTTGGGCGAAGGCGAGATACACCCTGGACAGGTCGCCAGCCTGTCACATGTCCATGGATCAATAGAGCCTTCTACCCTAGTCAGCTGTACAGCGTAGCGAGCTAGCAAGCACTGCCGCCGCACAGGATCTGGAAGAGCTAGTGAGGTCGCCGCCCCGGCTGCTGGTTTCTTGGCAGCAGAGCTCGCTATGCTTGCCCACGGGCGGTTAGCTGCCCGGCAGACGGAGAACTGCAGCGGGTAATGTCGTAGCAGGCGTTATCGCTCCAGCTTTGCTTCATGTGATTTTTTTTTCCTGTTTTCATCAAGACAATAATGAAAAGAACCCCCAGTTTTATTTTTATTTTTTTATATTTATATTTATTTATTTCTTGGGATAATACTCAAACTGAGCCACAGACAAAAGTAACATTTAAAACAGCAACTAGACACATCTTTCAGTGGGGAAGAATCTATCGTCAATCTCTTAGTCTCATTGCTACATGAAAACAATGACCTAATTTATGAAGAACTTGGAGGATGTTCAGATCTTTTCTATAATGAAGAGCTCAATGAAAATATTTATATGTTTGTTGTCTGGATTCATAAGATCCTTCAGTCTTTTTTTTCTGGGGATGTTTAGCTTCTGCTTTAGGAGCAGCGTCTGAAGGAAGGCACTTTTTACTTCTGTGTCTCTGTTATCCAACGCTGAGCCCTTTGTCTTCACATCTGAAGCAGAGCGTGCCCTAAAAGAGAGTACAGTTTTAAAAGCGTTGGCATTCCTTTTCAGGTACAACATTCCGTGAGAAAAATAGGATGATTATGAGAGTAACAATTGCAGTAATTCAATGAGCAAATTACATCTAAAAGGTTTTGACGAGGATCCTTTCATCTTCACGATGGCCCCGTGGACCACAGGCGTTAACACCTGGTCAGAAATCAAGATTCAGTCATTTCAAAATAAAATTTTAACCCGGACTGCCAAGTGAATGGTCTGTAATCAATCTGGTTCTGTTGGATGTTTCTTTCATTCCTCTTCACAGTTGCTCAATTTCACAGTTCAAGGAATTTTGTAAACATTTCTTCTGCATTCTTTTAAAGGGGCCTTTTTATGATTTTCTTCAGCAGTTCCTGGTACAGAAAGGTAGTTTTCTCCTGCCAGGAGATAGATTCTGGTGGCAGGGGAGTACTACTTCTGCACCACAGCTCAGATGGGTGTGTTTTTGTTGTAGTCTGGGGGCGGAGCTTGCAGCACAGACTCTTCCTGGAGGGAGCAGTTGGCATCCTGCTTGCATCAGCATGTTTCCACCCGCTCGTTTTCGTGGGTATGGGAGGGGCTGCTGCAGAAAGCGCTGGTTTTTAGAGGATTACTCTTAAA
Organism: Oryzias javanicus; assembly: GCA_003999625.1. Lineage (NCBI taxonomy): Eukaryota > Metazoa > Chordata > Actinopteri > Beloniformes > Adrianichthyidae > Oryzias > Oryzias javanicus. The sequence goes on from CM012453.1 coordinate 17,997,597, forward strand.
TACATGAACAAGAAATTGCATTTAAAACTTCAAAAAGTAGAATTTTCATGGTTGGGTCCCTTTAATAACCTTTCTGTTATGGAAATAGAGTTGGCATGATTTAGCCTTCTTGGAAAGATCTAGAGCCACAGACCAAAGCAATCTTAAACTGTTTGAACAAAATTGCATTACCACATTTGTAAAACATCTTTTTTTTTCTTTCTTGAAGGTTTTTATTTATTTATGTTTTGCTATTGTTTTGTTCTGACCTTAATGCTAATAGTGCAAATAAGCACCTTATAAGTGAACAGAAATAAAACAGAGAGCTAGGCAAATACCACAATGAGTTGAAAAGGCTGAATACAGCAGAGAATAGACTCTTGTAATCAACACCTTTCTAACAAGGTCTAAGTTGCATACTTATGGCTAAATGTCCTCTGGAATTTTTAAATTCAAATAGAAATTTGCTCAGACAAACTCACTTTAATTGTTTGAATCATGATGCCTGTTTAAATGAGAGAGGAGTAAAAAAAAAAAATGAGCATGTGAGAGATTAAAGGAAAAATGGAAACGAACTACACGCATTTTAAAGCAAAATAATGAAAAACGTCTGAAATACAACCTTCTATCTTAAATTGGCAAAATCTTTTAAAAATGTTTTCCATGAGAAGTTAAAAAAAATAAATTCTGTTGCACCTTCTGTATTTTTCAGGCAACAATGGCCTGAATGGAAATGGGATGATTTGCTGTGACATTTAAGGTTTCTTAGGTGCCAACTCCTCAGTTAGTAATCATAGGCTGAAATAGAAGTCTCTTGATGACCCTAATGAACCATTAGCCCTGGTTCACACGGGACGTGGAGTGCGCGCGGCATCTGCCCTGTCCTTCAAGTCACACCAGACACGCATTTTTCCGTGATGGTTGACAGGCGTTTCTGATAGAACCTTTTTTTTATTTTGTTTTTGCCATCATGGGTAAGTTAATAACCTAAAAATATTACCCCATGTTTCTGCTAAGAAGAGCTGCTCTCTGCCTCTTTTTTAATGTTTTTTACACCCAAAACCAGCTTCCCCAGCAGCTACAGCAGAGAGGAGGAGGAGGATGTACACCGTCCTACAGTACATGTTACCAGTCTTGTCTCTAAAGAAGTTTAGAAAGTTGCCGACTATAGCAAGAAATTCACCAAGTTGACTTACCGATATTTAAAATATGACACTTATAAATATTCAGCAGTTTATTCTACCTTATAGTGATCCATCCTTTCAACACAGATACTTTGGCTGGCCCATTGTGTATACAACTAGCTGAAAATGAAAATGTTAGGGGTACATTTGTCAGTTTTAGACAACTGGCACCCACAAGTTTCTATGTCTAAAAGTAGATGGCTTTTAACTAAATGAGCATCCAATAATGAATGATTTAATTACAGTATTGACTGTGGAAAAGTCATCCATTCATGTTTTCTTTGTAAACTTGTTCTTTATAAAGTTGAGCCAATTGTGATGGAGACAAAACCAAAAGTAAGACCGAAAATGTAAAGTAAAGCTGCAAATCCTGAGGATGCAAGCTCATTAAATTGGTAAAATCCTAACCTGAGACAACACTAGCAACCATTTGTCAGTTAGGCAGGGAAATCAAGTTTTGTTTAGGTGGAAAATGTCCTACCTATTTGTTTGGGGTGCTGTGTAAATATAGTCAATGATACCTGTCGAGCTCCCAACTTTCTTCAAATATTAAATCTTCTCCTTCATGCAGTATTAGAACTGCTTGTTAGTGAGAGGTTAAAGCCCTTTTTTTCTGGAGAAAACTGGCAGAGTTTCCCCAGCTTATCGTCTGAGCATGACAGGAGCTGGAGAAAGGTTCTTGCATTGCCGTCATATAATCCAGGGACATGAACCAGCCTGATTTGTGAAAATATTTTACAATTGACGTATATTTGTCTGTTTAAAGGTTCGTTTGGAGAGATACATTTAACAGATTATGTGCAGTACCTATATAAGTTCCTAGAGTATATAAATCGAGTTTATGAACATTGTGAGATGACAAAGGGAATGTAGATAGAACATAGACAGTTCTGTCAAATTTTCAAAATAAAACATCATCTGCAGACTTATAGTTTGAATAACACAAACACGACAGCCGTTCAATATCCAAGGAATAAATAACAATGATGAAAGAAACAAATCATTTACTCATAAACTATGCATGAAGGTATGACTCAACATGGAACATTTTAGAGAATGTACATCAACAAATACCAATACCATAAAAATCTCTTTTTCAACTAAGAACATAGAAAGCCTGATCTTAATTTCTCTTGTCTTCAACTATTACTGTTTCCAAGAGTCAGTAACACTTTGTCCAGTTCTGTGCTTGAACTGGTGAGCTTTTTATATTCAAAACTGCCCGTTCTCTGAGTTTCCTGAGTGCTTTGGGTATTTCAGAGACATCAGTGTCATGTAAGTGTGAAAACTGTCTGTTGTGATTCTTGCAGATCTCTGTGTTGTTTTCCAACAATCAGTTAGCGAAGGCCTTTGTCGTGACAGTTTTTTCTTGAGTTTGTTTTTCTTTCCAAACACTATCAATGAACTTCTATGCTGGACAACAAACAATTTGCTGACAATTCATGAGCCCTGACAAAATTGCACTGTTTTGGTTTATTAAGCCAAAAAAAAAAAAAAACATGCAAGATTCAAGGAAGAATTCCAGAATTCCTTACTTATTCTACTCATTAGATGGGCACAACTATTTCAATTGTTATAAAATAATGCCAAATGAGTTAATTGGTCATGAAAGATGGAAAGAAATGTTTTTTCTTTCAATAGTTCAAAGGTCACAGACTTACAAACATCAAGAGGAGGTGTCATGTATGGTGGTTGGCGTTCATTGCATTTATATCAAAGCTGTCTGCAGCTTTCCATGAACAAACTAGATGTTTTGGTTTGTCTAAACTGCTAAATCACAGTCCACCTTTTGCGGTCTTGCTGTTTCTGTGGGAAAAAAAAAATGTTTGTGCAATTTCACTATTTGTTTTTGTTTGTTTGTTTGTTTTTAACAGCAAATTGTTCTGATTGTCTGATGACCTTTTCAGTCAATCTCCTCCATGTCAAGTCTTTTGTACAGAATGCGTTCCGTTCACCATGTTTACATAATTCCTCGATTGCGAGTTTGTTTTCATTCTAGAGTACTGGACTTATTTTTTTCTATGAACCCTTGAACTTACTAATATTAAGCAAGTGAGAAAAGAGAGTTATGAGGGTTTTTACCACCTCAAAATATTTACATTCCTACTTCACAGATTTAGCCTATTGCAGGTTAGTTTAAGAACGTAACTTCACTGCTAAATGATGGACCACCAAAATTTGTTTTTGTCTTCCTTATAAAAGTGTTTAGTCCTATTTTTGCTGTTGGTCTCGTTGTGAACTTGGTTTTGTCATTTTAACCTCCTTTATGGAGTAAAACTATAGTTTGTTTACAGCTCTAGGCCTTAGTGCAGGGGTAGGGAACCCTGGTCCTCGAGAGCCACATTCCTGCATGTTTTCTACCGTACCCTGCTCTGGCATGTTCTTATTGGCTGAACACACCTGACCCAGGTAATTGTCATGAGTCCCTACACTGATTACCTGGTTCAGGTGTGTTCAGCCAATAAGAACATGCCAGAGCTGGGTATGGTGGAAAACATGCAGGAATGTGGCTCTCGAGGACCAGGGTTCCCTACCCCTGCCTTAGTGGGTGTAGCACTTTGTGATTAAGAACTTTTTGTTCACATCGGCTAGTTTTGTAACCAACTGGGCTGAGGTGTCTTTCAGAAGAACTCACTAGAACGTCTAGAGCTGAGGGCAGTAATTACAAACACAGGATTGCTGGTACCAATAGATTTATATATAAACAAAGCAAAACAAACAGAAGAGTTCACAAAATAGAAAAAAAAGAAAGAAAGGCTCATTCAGTTCATTGAGTCCGAATTTGAGTTCATCAGATATGATGTGATGTGTGATCCACAGGGTGTTGGAAAGGTGCAGTTACTTTGTCCCGGTCAATAGCAACGCAGGGTCGCTCAGTGTTCAGGGCCTGTTTAGGCACGTCTCGCTTCGTAGCTCGCCATCTTTTTATGCTCCTCTCAGTGTCTGTGCTCCTCTCCGGGCACCTGGCCTGCACCGCAACATAACATAACTCAAAGCAACTCAGAAAATACAATACACACATCAATGAACAAAACAGAAGCTCTAGGTGATGCTAACGCTAGCCCGCTAGCATTAGCATCACTTGGCAACTCACCAGTTCCTGGTAAGATCGGTGGGATCAAACCAACATAAATCGTCCACGAATAATCTTTCAGCTCTAACAGAGTCTACAAAACAATTGATGCATCAACAAAAAGACAAAACAAAAAAGTATACATTTAAGTTACGCGCGTTCTACCTGTAGGCTGTAGGCTCCGGCATCCACCCAGTTGTGTATTTCCGGTGGAAGCTGGGCCAGCCCATAAATACAAAAGTCACATGGTCCAGCGGACCGTGTGATTGGTCCACGAGACCAAAACAATCAGCTGAGGGAATGCTGACGTGTGCTACACCCTCCCCCCTTAAATCTGTGCATGTCCCGATGCAAGTACCTTAAACTACTTGTATAGTAGAAATTTTTGGCTTGCGTAGATTGGACTAATGAGTCTGATAAACTATGCAACAATGTTTGCACGACAGAGATCAGTGGGTTACCTAAAGACTCGTATTGCAGTCTTTTGGGTGGGGCCCTATGTCGTGTGGGTCGTTGAGAAACAACGTCACTACATGGACTGTCAAGTGTTTGTTCTGATGAACATGTCTCAGATGTGTCTGCAGTGATGGGAGGTACACTCACAGGAACAGGCAAGAGTTCTGGTTGGTTCTTTTCTCCTGGAGTCACAGGTTTGTCCTCCACAAAGGGTTCCTCAGACGTTCTTTGCTCCAAGTCTTTGTTTGTTGTGGACACATCCGCCACAGAAGAGTGGTCCATAGTTGAGTGCTCCGCCACAGTCCTGGAGGATATATGTTTTGGGATTTCAGGCAGTCTCTCTGTTCTGAATCTCACCTCCGGATGGGGATCAGCATAGATGAGGGGTCCTTCCAGTCGATACTCCTCTGGAACAGAATCTTCCGGGTTTAGTTGAGTTTTGCAAGTTTGTTGTGTTGGTGGTTTTGAAACCAAGGTGACAGCTGGTGGCTCCGTCTCTGCTGCAGGAAGAAAACCACATGGCAGGAGAAGGTCTCTATGTAGCGTACGAATGGGGCCGTCTTTGCATTCTGGCTTTACTGTATATACTGGGAGGTCCCCAGCGCGTTTAACCACAACGTAGATGTCTTCTTCCCATTTGTCGCTGAGTTTATGTTTCCCTCTAAGTCTCACACTGCGCACGAGGACACGGTCACCGACTTCTAGCGTTGATGGAACAACATTTAGATTGAACCTGGTTTTATTTCTGTTGGCAATCTTTGCAGCGTTCTTTGTAGCGATATCGTAGCTTTCCTTTAATCTAGTTTTTAGATTCTGCACATACTGTGAATGCGATTGTGAGGTTCTTTTTGACACAGGTAAACCAAACGCCAGATCGACTGGAAGACGAGGAGAACGTCCAAAACATTAGTTCATAAGGGGTGAATCCAGTAACATCATTTTTTGTACAGTTGTACGCATGAACTAATGGCTTTACATGGTCTTTCCATTTTGATTTTTGCTTCATTTCAAGAGTGCCCAACATGTTCAATAACGTGCGATTAAAACGCTCTACTGGGTTGCCTCTTGGGTGGTAGGGTGTAGTCCGACATTTTTTTATTCCAGCCATTACACACAGTTCCTTTATTAGCTTGGACTCAAAATCTGCGCCCTGGTCGGTGTGAAGGCGTTCTGGAATTCCGTAGTAAACGACAAAATTCTCCCAAAACACTTTGCGACAGTTTGCGCCCTTTGGTTTGGTGTTGGTATGGCTATAGCAAACTTTGTAAAGTGGTCTGTCAATACAAGAATGTCCTTAGTGTTGCTGGTATCAGGTTCGAGGCTGAGGAAATCCATGCATATAAGCTCTAGCGGTCGAGAGGTTTGAATGTTTACTAGCGGTGCCGCTCTTTCAGGAAGGGATTTGCGACGAACGCAACGTCCACAAGTTTTTATTTTGTGCTCTACATCGGCAGCCATTCGGGGCCAATAGAAACGTGTTCTAACAAGATCTAAAGTCCTATCGATCCCCATATGTCCCATGTCATTGTGGAGACTTTGCATTACATCTGGACGCAACTCTTTGGGTAGGACCAGTTGATATGAGAACTGTTCGTTTTCTTTGCGTTTCCTGTAGAGTACCCCATTGAGGAGTTCGAATTTACTTAGCTCTCTTAGCAGCAATGGAAGTTCAGGTAATTCGTCCCTCAGCAACGGGATGATCTTCTCTCCACTCTCCATGTGTTGTATAACCTCATTGAGGCTTGGATCAGCCCTCTGCTTCTCTTGGAGTTCCAAACGGGACAGCTCTGGAATTATAGGTAGATCCTGTGATTCCTCCAAGTAAGCCACTGGGAGTGCGTCAATGGTCATACATAATGATTCACATAGAGTGCTTGGTGTTTGAGTTCGGATTAAACAACTCTGACAAATTGCATCAACAACCTCAGATGATATTATGTTGTCATATGGAGGCAGTTCTGTGAAAAAGGGGAGATACTCATCCTATTTGGAGGGACAAAGTTGAGACACAGAGAGACCAGTCATCGAGGGCGGCACTGGACAGTGCGTCAGCAGTTCCAGATTCTGGCTTTCCGGCTCGATACTGCAACTTAAATGAAAAGTTAGAAAGAGCAGCCAGCCATCCTGTGACTGGGTTGCATCGAGTTTAGCTGAGGTCAACAACATAGGTGAGTGGATTGTTGTCTGTCACACCTGTAAAGTCAGCTCCATACAAAAAATCATGGAATTTTCAGTCACACTCCATTTTATATGCTAAAAATTCGAGTTTGTGTGCTGGATAGTGGCTTTCACTGGCTGACAGTCCTCGGCTGGCATATGCAATAACTCCTTAACTTGCCTTCTTGCTGCTGGTAAAGGCTGCTCCCAATCCAGTAGCACTCGCATCAGTATGGAGAATATAGGGTAAAGCAGGATCTGCAAAACCCAGAACTGGAGCAGTGGTTAGTTTGTTGATGAGAGTTGTGAAAGCTTCTTGACATTCAGGGGTCCATCTGGAACCAAAAAGTGTTTTGGGGTCTAACCGAGCCTGGTTTGGATTTTGTTTGTTTCCTTTGTCATTGAAGGAATATCCACGCGTCAGGTTATTGAGTGGCTTGGCTATAGAAGCATACCCCTTAATAAAACGACGGTAGTAGCCTGCAAACCCAAGAAAAGATTTTAATGTTTTTAGATTGTTTGGAACTGGCCAGGATTTTAATGCTGCCAATCTTTTCTGGATCGGTTTCAACTCCCTTTTCCGAAACAACCGTGACCGAGGTACTAACCTGATGATTGATGAAAAAGTTTACATTTCTCGGGTGACAGTTTCAAACCGTATTCTTTGAGACGGTTTAGTACTCTCAGTAAACGGTTCTCATGCTCCTCTAATGTACGAGAAAAGATTATCAAGTCATCTAGGAGACACAAGTACCTCTTTGAGATGAAAGATCACCCATGCACTTTTCCATTAATCTTTGAAAGGTGGAAGGTGCATTGGTGATTCCCTGAGGCATTCTGTTGAATTCCCAGAACCCAATTGGTGTAACAAAAGCGGTTTTGGCTTTGTCAGCTTCATCCATCTCTATCTGATAGTACACCGGATTTTAGATCGAGAACAGAAAACCATTTCGAACCATTTAATGCGGAAAATGATTCTTCCAAGTTTGGCAGTGCGTATGGCGTCTTTGATGGTTTGAAGGTTAAGTTTTCGATAATCGATACATAACCGAATATCACCATTTTTCTTTTTAACAACAACGATTGGGGATGAAAAATGAAGATTCTGATCCCTTATTACACCGGCATCTAACAGTTTCACGCAAATGTTTACGAACTGCTCCTATATCTCGCGGATGAATGGGTCTAGCACGAGATGTTTAAAGGGTGTATTGTCATGAAGATTAATATGGTGTTTGACATGAGAAGTGCAACCAAAATCCAAATCATGCTGGGAAAAAACGTCGGACATTGCACTTAGCCTTTGTTGTCATTCTCTCCTTCCACTCTGGGGGAATTGGTGAACTGTCCAGGTTGAAATTAAGTGTGACTGGTTTCTCAGGTGACTGCTTGGCAACCTGGTGCTCAGAAATAATACATTCATAAGCACCCAAGTTCTGCAATAATGCTCAAAGGTGAAAGAAAGGCATCTTGCTCTGATCTGTTTGAGAATAACAACAGGGATTTTGTAGGGTACCTGCACTGAAGACTAACCAAGCAGCTGCTGACACACAGACCACCCGGCAGGCCTGAATCCGGGTGCTGAAGAAACAGCGTATTGGCTGGTAGGAGCAAGGATTTTTGCAGAACCTTCAATCACAACTGTGTGGCCAGCAGGAACAATCTCTGGAGTTTGCTGAAGAGGGTCACCACCCCGATGGAGTCATTCTTCTTTTGACACATCAACTGTAGAGTTTTCTCAGCACAGTTCTCGTAACCATAAGAACATGGGTGAAATTTTGAGAACTCACTTTGGTCATATTGTTCATATAGAGCTTCGAGTGTGTTCATTCCAACAAGAATGGAACTGGGGAAACCTGGTCTCATATCTGGAACAATAAGTGCAAGTGTTGGAACAGAAAAGTTACTGCCCAAGAAGTCTTTGGGGAAAATTACAGTAGTTTCTATGTAGCCAAGATACGGCACATTTTGACCTGCAGCTCCTTCCACGTGGAGTAATTCATTGAGTGGTTGAACTGGCTGATTTGAAAGGTGTTTGTTGTAAAAGGAAACGGAATAGTAGTCACCTGGGATCCTGTATCTAGGAGACATTGACATTCGTGACCGGCAATGCTGACCTCTGCTGTGCACCTGGACCCTATTAGTCCTTGTGGAATCTTAATCTTTGAATCTGACAGTAATTCTGCACAACGAACTGGAGTTTGATTCTTTGAAGGGCGAATTTGACTTGACACACAGTTTCCTGTTTGCCCCATAACAGGAACAAATCTAGTTTAAATAGTCGTTGGCTTGAGTGCGGTTTTGTTTTTTTCTCTGCTTAGCTTCAAACTCTCTTTTCTTTGCATTAACTAGTGCGGGTTGGTTTAGAAGAGCACTGCGGTTAATATACCCATCTTCACCACAAGCGAAAACAAAATCCAGGCTTCAAACTGGACGAGCCGGTTTCAAAAATGTTGCGTTTTTCTTTCTGGTCTTTGAGTAGAGCTTATAGCTGCTGTTTGGGCTTCTGGTTTTGATTTGCAGTCAGAATGGCTAACTGCTGCTGTATTGCTGTCATTTGTTGTGAAAGTTGCTTTGTTAAAGTTGTTAAAGCGCTGCATAAATTTGTTGTTTCAGCATCTGCAAACTGAGCTTGAGAAGTGACTTTTTGTTTAGCTCCTCCTAAGTGCTGCTTCATCCTAAGATGTTTTGCGGTTTCTTGATCTTCGGTGCGCAACAACAATAAAAAGTCAGCAAAATCAGGTGGATTTGACTTTTTCTGTTTAAGTTGCAGCTCAGTTATCAAATTGTTGTCCCAGCACCCTCTGCAAAACTGCATCAACAGACTTTTGTTCATGTCTCGCTCTGCTACTCCACCTCTTTTTGCGGCGTGTCTTAATGCTACCTGAAGGCGTTGCGCAAATAAGCAGATGGTTTTTCACCACTATCTTGGAAAGTATCCATAAAATTTTGCATAAAGCTCTTCACCGTCCTGCACGGTGCCAAAAGCTGATCGAGTTGCTGCTAAATACACGTCAGGTAATGTGTCAGGGCTTAGATGCTTCACCATTTCACATGCAGGAGGCAATAAGCTATCACGGATCAGTCTGGTGCGTTGAAGATCAGAGATTGCAGGATCCCGCAAGCTAATTCGACTCCAGACCGCCATGTGTCGTAATCCGTTTCATGAGTTGGTCGTGGCACTTTACCTGAGAAGGTTCTCAGTCTTTGGGCAGCGTGCATGAAGGTCTCACCACTCCTGACGACATGTTCCACAACATAACGCTGGACTCCAGGGGGGTTGAGGTCACTGGCAGCGATTGGTTGCCTTCCATTTTGCCTGTCAGCACGGTTGGGTTCAGAAGACCTTACTGGTGATGAAGGAGAAACAGAGTCATCTGTGTGTGATGGGTTAGGAGGAACCTTTGTGTCTGCAGCTTCATCTGACTGTTCAGTCTCAAGTTGAAGCTCAGAGACAGACTTTTGGATTTGGGACATCATTTCTTGCAGAACCACAGCATAATCTTTCCTGATAGTCTTGAAATTTTCTTTAAGTCAGATAAATAAGTATCTGTTTTACTACCACCCAGTGCTGACATGTATATTTGTGATAAGCTCTGTACAAAAAATTTGTTTCCTGTATCAGACACTAAGGTGTATGGGAGAATGGGATTTAGGGATTGTAATGCAGAACCTGACTCAAATTCTACAACAAGCATGTTGTGAAACTCAGACTCAGAACAATCAATGACAATATCACGATTGACATCACCATAGCTTTCAAGAAAATCAAGCACTTCAGATGAGCTTTCTTCATCTGCTCCGCTTACCAAGACCGACTTAGGAATGTGATACTGTGGCGGTCAAAAACCCATGACTGCATGAAACAAAAAAACAATCCAAGTAATTACTGCACCAATCAGCTCCTGGCTAGCTCGCCACTAAATGTAGCACTTTGTGATTAAGAACTTTTTGTTCACATCGGCTAGTTTTGTAACCAACTGGGCTGAGGTGTCTTTCAGAAGACTCACTAGAACGTCTACTGGAGCTGAGGGCAGTAATTACAAACACAGGATTGCTGCTGGTACCAATAGATTTATATATAAACAAAGCAAAACAAACAGAAGAGTTCACAAAATAGAAAAAAAAGAAAGAAAGGCTCATTCAGTTCATTGAGTCCGAATTTGAGTTCATCAGATATTGATGTGATGTGTGATCCACAGGGGTGTGGAAAGGTGCAGTTACTTTGTCCCGGTCAATAGCAACGCAGGGTCGCTCAGTGTTCAGGGCCTGTTTAGGCACGTCTCGCTTCGTAGCTCGTCATCTTTTATGCTCCTCTCAGTGTCTGTGCTCCTCTCCGGGCACCTGGCCTGCACCGCAACATAACATAACTCAAAGCAACTCAGAAAATACAATACACACATCAATGAACAAAACAGAAGCTCTAGGTGATGCTAACGCTAGCCCGCTAGCATTAGCATCACTTGGCAACTCACCAGTTCCTGGTAAGATCGGTGGGATCAAACCAACATAAATCGTCCACGAATAATCTTTCAGCTCTAACAGAGTCTACAAAACAATTGATGCATCAACAAAAAGACAAAACAAAAAAGTATACATTTAAGTTACGCGCGTTCTACCTGTAGGCTGTAGGCTCCGGCATCCACCCAGTTGTGTATTTCCGGTGGAAGCTGGGCCAGCCCATAAATACAAAAGTCACATGGTCCAGCGGACCGTGTGATTGGTCCACGAGACCAAAACAATCAGCTGAGGGAATGCTGACGTGTGCTACATGGGCAGTCTATAAATTTGGATTAAACTAACTAAAAATGAGGTTTTCCGCCCAATTTCTGCTTTCATTTTTTTAAAGACATTTTAGCAGTTATTGATACACCTCATGCCCCTCACCTATATGAGAAATCCTATATTAGTCGCTTCATATGTTTTACCTTTGTGGGGATCTCAAATAAATAAATGTAAAAGTAATACAGGACTTATGTTACTTATATTATGCTATTGTGTGAAAGTAAAGTAAGGGGTTACTAAAGTGAGGGGCACTTGATTGGAAGGGCACAAATGCGGTTTTGCCCTGCCCGCCCATGTGTCGAAGTGTCCTTGAGCAAGACACTGAATGAGTTTGTGGAGCTGCCATCAGTGTGTTAATGTATGTGTGCATGGGTGGACTGTGACTATAAAGCATTTTGTGCCTTCTAGAAAAGTAGTAAAGCGCTATATAAATATACACCATTTACCATTTTGAAGAATAATATGAAGTAATCAGTAATGTGTTACAGTTTGGAAGTAACTTGGCCAACATTGATCATGAGGTGTATTGATTTCAGATATGGGTAAAGTATGACGCTGAAGGCCTTGCCCCAGAACTGATGTCTGTAGAACATTTATAGACTGAGTTCATCTGTCTCAGTGCAGCAGTTTTTTGAGTGATTAACAGATTTCCCCTTGAATTTCTACTCGAGTGCCGTTTCGGAAGCGTAAATCCCAATCCCACTGTTGCTTTTTTTAGCTTGAGAAAGAGATATTGCTTCAGATGTGGAGGAAGACACTGATCAAAGGCAACGATGCTATGAATAAAACAACATGTATAGTCATAAAACCTCACAGCTACAAGCAGCTTTTTAGGAGCAGCTGTACCGTCTTTATGACCCAGATTGAAAGGGAGCGTTAGACAGAGGACATTGATGACCAGAACTGTAAAATACTGCAAATGTTCAAAGGTCTTTAATGAAAATATTAGTACAGACATACACACTTTGTCAGACGTGTTTTGCCTATGATAGTAGAGGAATGTAACGTCATGAAAAAAAGACAAGAGGATTTCAATTTAAATGAAGACGCAGGATATGAATCCAATTACTCAGTGACCTCCTCACCTTCTCTCAGGTTGAAATTATTTTCCTGTAATTAAAGATATCAAACAATCTGCAGTTCAGCTTTTATTAGAACAATTTTCTTTTAATTAGGAATAATCAAAAAGAAAAAAACACTGGCTATACTTTTAATAAGGATATTAAGTTACATTTCTTTGGAAAACTCTATTTAGGTGAAAAACTTATTCATCCAAAATGTTTTTGTTTGATGTGCAGCTGTCCAACCAGAGAATGGTGGAAAATGTGATCATCTTCAGGAAACAGATGCAAGAAAATGTGTCATTCCAGCTGAATCTGAGGCCAGGAAAAACACCTTTCTCCACATATCAGCTCATTTCAGCTGATTGGGTAAACCAGGGGTGTCGTCAAGGGCCGGTGTCCTACATGTTTTTTTTAACCAACCTGCAATTGAAGCTCCATTTTGGGAAAACACACCTGATCCAGGTAATCACCAACAGATAAGGCAGGGTTTCTGGAAACCCAGCAGGAGGCCCTCGAGGACTGAATTTGGACGGCCTTGGTGTAAACCGACAAATTCTCACTCCCAACTCGTCATAGATGGACGTATGGTTTGGGACCCCTTTGCGTCACTTTTTGGACCCCATTTTTTAAGGTGCTGGTTGTTCCCAAACCTCAGGCTGCGAACCAAGGGTTTTCCACTTGGTACCGGGCCATAGACATGGAAAAAAGGCACACGTTAGTTAGGGGTTCCAAACCTTTGGGATTTGGATCCCGACACGACTGGTCCTGATCCCTAACCCAGTCTGGTACCCTAATCCGGTTCCGTTGCCATATCCCGAGGGTTGGGAACCAGGGATTTCATGAGAACAGCCAATGGCAAGTTGGGGAACATCCAAAACGTGACATCCAAAAGTGAAGCGGTTGGGCCCAGACCACACGTCCATACATGACGAGTTGAGAGTGAGAATGTGTAGGAGTAAACGTGTCACTACTACAAAGTGCTGCATATCGGTGCAAGGCAGCTTTTCTCCATTTCAGAATCCACTGGAATTAATTTAGTTACGGTTGCCAAAGCTCCAGTGTAAAATGTTAAGTTAATAATTGTATTGTTGTGTTGTTTAAACTGGTGGTTTTGCATATTTTCAAATGTTTTCTATGTTTTCATTTGGTATATTTACTGTTCAACATTATTGTTATTTCTTGATTCTTGTTTTAACTCCTTTTCCAAGAGAACAAAGGACCCTAAACTCTGACAGGACAGATTTCAAGACTTGAAGAAAACTCAACTCTTGTCTTCACCCAACAGAGTCCAGAGTCTACCTAATCTTTATAACATCTCTCCTTTAAAAGACAGCCAGTTTTTTTTTATTTTATAAAAAGCATAATTTCTTTGTTTTGTTTCAATGTGCTGTAACTCCAATGCTCTCTGCCACATACTAAAATTGTAAATAAGAAAACCCAAATCTGTCATTGGTTGGTTGGTGGGCTGCCCTTGATGGACCTCTATCTTTGCCCTGAGACTTTTTGGCCAGTGTTAGTGACTGTTTCTGGTGGGTGACCAGTATGCAATCAGATTTGTTGCAAAAGTATTGTCTATCAGGAAAAAGGTTCCATATTTGTAAAAAAAACAAAAAAGGAGATTTGTGTGTCTGCCAAAATATTTTGTATCTATAGGAAAGAAATTGTTCATCTGTAAAATGATTTTGTACTCGTCAAAAAATTACTGTCCATCCATAAAAAAGTTATCCTCTTGTAACAAGAGATTTTTGTGTCTTTAAAAAAGAATTGTACTTATTGAAAGAAAGTGTCCGCACACACTTTTGTTCAAAGGATGAGAAATGAGTTTTAGCTGCTTGAGGTGAAATTTGACTACTTAAGAGTGCATGTGTCATGAGTTGTTCTGCTGCTTGTTGGCACAACAACAAATGTCTCATTGATGAAAATGGAAATACTACATCCCTGTGGAGGACAGAGTTCATGTTTTCTGTCTTTTGTCCTCTACGAATAAATATCTCGATCGGGGTCCTGACAATGTCATGGTCAAAAATGAGCACATTAATGATGAGAAGACAAGATCACTTGTTCAATGAGCCAAACAGAGTGGATAACAAAGGAGGAAGAAGGGAGTGTAGCAGCATAGTGACACATAAGAGCAAGAAAACACAGGAGCAGAGGGATTTCTACAGAGAAAACATATCAAACTCTTTACTCAAACCATTAGCAATGTCGTTCTGTTCTGTGCAAAGCTAGAATGAGCTGACAGCATTTCTTGACTATTGCTCAGGAAAGGCTATCGGTATGTGACTCGCTACTTGCAGTTTGTTTACAAAGACACTCGCTGCATTGTGCTGTCTCTTGGGATTTTCCCCCAGTAAATGAGATTTGGTAGCGGGTTAGTAATGTTGTTTGCTTAAAGCCACGTTCACACCGGGCATGTGTCATCCGTTCAAGAACACGGATGACACATGCCCGGTGTTCTGGGCCCAATTGACAGTGTGTTATAGAAGGGGGGTACATGGGGTTCACACTGGTCTGTTTCTACCTGTTATTAATGCAATTTTATGCGAAATGTTGAAGCAATGCAAATCTTGCTTCAGGCTTCTTATTTCACAGCTCTATTCCGACAGACTTGTTGTCATATCACGAATCATAGGCAAAAATTGTAATTAATAATTGCTCATCCACAATGAATTTTCAACGGTGTTGGCAGATTGGTCTGAGAATCTGTCAATCAAACGCTTCAAAAGTTTGAGGTGGGGCTCTCATTGAGGCATCTGACTGGCCAGTATATGACTTGACAAACTAGCGATAAAGAAAATATAACATAAAAAAAAAAAAAAACAGATTATGCATGAACATGCTAAAATGAGACACCAGAGCGACAATCGCTATTCTGAAAAAAATCATAAGGATATTGAAAAAAAAAAGCAAGTTTGTCTCCCATTCCTGTTACGAGTTATGTTTCTTTAAAGATATGACCGCACTCGCAGTTCGGCCACTAGGGGGAGCAAAGGAAAAGCAGCCAAAGCAGGACCGGACCGTCTGTTTGACACTGCTGTTCTAAATACGACACTTTGATTGATCAAAGCTGAACTGGTTTAATATTCAATGCGGATCCAGTGACTGCAGGTTTTGAATGTAGAGCCTAAAAAATACTTAAATACTTAAGTAGATAATTGTAAATGCAAGAGTTTTGAAAGCAGGAGCCCGAATCGCACGTTTAACCGCATTTACTTAGACTTAGACTGTAACATCAGTTTTAGACATAATATTCCTAATAATTTGTTAAAATCTTTAAGCATTAAAATAAGAATCTTACAGTTGCTTATAGAACCTCTAGAGGAATCGTAGCAAATAGGGTGTTAAATATCCTACATGTTTTCATGCATTGTCTGTTCTTTAACCCAGAATCCCAAAACAGATGAGATGTTTGTTCCAGCGCTCTGGCAAGCAGCCACCTCTGCTTACTGCTGCAGCAAAGAGGGAAAATAATGACGTGTCATCTGATAATGGCTGTGCTACTGATGAACTAGTCCTTTTAATGGATTTATAATTAATGCTTGTGTGTCGGCTAATGCCACCGACGTCCACAAAGAGGCAGGATAATGTTCTGGAAACTATAAGGTCATTTTAGATCAGTGCCGAGGACACCCAGTCAAAGAGAAGTGGAGCATTTTTATTCAGTCAAAGGTCCTGGGATGGCAGTTTAAGCCCAGAGAGTGTTTTGTCTTTCCCCCCCTGCTCCCTTCTCCATCATTTATCCGTGCTGTGAAGGCTCGCCATTTCCCCAGACTGCACACTTGTCACATTAAATGTGCACAATCGTTGATGCTTTTTGAAGCCAGGGGTTCAAATCTGGACAACAAATAACTGGTGGGGTCAACTGGACGGTGTTAAGTCAGTTAGCATTTGTATGCTACATTTAGAGTTGTCTTTGTTCCAAAGAGGTCCCTTTACTGAGCAAGGATGAAAAGCACAAATAGCCAAATATACATACATATATATATATAATTTTTTTTTTTTGACGTGGCCATCTGGTGTCCTGTGTTACAGAACGCGGTTTAAAGACAGACTCGGAGCCGTGTTTCATCTGTGCTGTTAAGCACATGTAAATCGAGTTTGCTCAGAGAGCATGGCCGCTGTCGCACAGAGAAGAAATGACAATGAAAAAAAAGGTGGCATCTGAATGCAGATCCAGACAGAAGCACAGGCAGCAACAAAATATTGGCTTTTTAAAATATGTAAATATGGAATATATTTAAATAACATGAAAAAGAGGAGCCAAAAACGTCTGCATACTTGTCCTTTTCTGGCACTCAATCATAGAGTTCAATGCAGGCAAGTAATACTGAAGGTAAATGTACAACTTTGGAGTTTTTATTTATTAACAATGATAAATGTTGGGTTCTGTTAATAAAAATGGAAAAAAAAGGCTTGTAGACACTTTGTCAGACCTCTTTACTACGAAGAAAGATTTTACAAAAACTCCTCTGCCTCCTGTTCCAAAGAAAGGACGTACTTTAAACCGGAATATTGTTAGAAATGTAAAACATCAAAGATTAATTTGAAGGTTAAGGCTAAAATTGTCTTTTTTTAGCTTTTGAAATTTTAGATAATTTGAAAAAAAAAAAAGACTTGGTTTAAAAAAATTAGAAAAATCACATTCAGTCTATTTAATAATGACGAATGGTTAATGGCGTATACTTGTATAGCGCTTTACCGTCATTCACACACACATTCAAACACTGGTCCGCTTCTGAACACTGGCGCCAACCTTCCTCCAGAGGCAATTTGAGGTTCAGTGCCTTGCCCAATGACACTTCGACACATGGGCGGGCAAAGCGAGAGTCCACAAGCTTCCGATAAGGAGCCGACCGCCCTACCGCTGCACCAGGTCCGAAAATTGTATTCTTACCATGTTATCTTGTGGCATCCATCTCATAAGGGAAGACATTTATAAGTAACATTAAGGTAGATTAGTTTGATTATTTCTTCATTCAAATCATTGTTTAATCAGCAGCAGACAAAAAAGTTACGTTTGAAGCTTTGGGCAATGGGGAGGGGAAAAGGGGGGGCGGAGTTGCTCTGCACAAACTGTCATTCCCCAACGTCAGACATGTATTTCTGATGAACTACTACCACTCTGCAGAAACTAAGTCTCAGAAAACGACACAAAATTTTCTGCATGATCACAATTGGGAACACTCAAAATAGATTAAGAGATGATCAGAGTGGGACTTTAAAGTTTTCCTGTTATAGTTTGGTCGAGTAGGTTATCATTACTTTAATCGATCTGATAAAAAATGATGACAGCTCTTGGATAAATAGATTATTTGCATCTATTTTAAGAAATAAAAGTTTGTAAATCTTTAACTATATCAAAAGAACTCTTTGATAGTCAAACTGTCTTTTATTCTCATTTCTGATCAGCTACTTACACTTTTACAATGTCATCTTCAAAATATCAGCTCATATATTTTAATGTGCTGAAGATCTATTGAAAGCTGCTGTTTGTTTGTTTATCAATGGCA
This sequence comes from Oryzias javanicus, assembly GCA_003999625.1. NCBI lineage: Eukaryota > Metazoa > Chordata > Actinopteri > Beloniformes > Adrianichthyidae > Oryzias > Oryzias javanicus. The sequence continues at coordinate 18,015,805 of CM012453.1, forward strand.
TGCAGGTAAAAAAAAAAAGGTCTCTCATTATGGCAATACTAAAGTGAAAGATTGTTGAGATTGAACGAGGCTTCAGATTTGTGATGTCTAAATAATGAGGCTGCTACTCCAAGGTTGTTCCTTTGCAATTGTGTTTTTCACAGTAAATAAAAGCCAACATCCGTGTGCGCATTTGCATGACTTCTCCCGTCCCCGCTGGAATGGGGGGGTCAGCTCTCGTCCGTGAAGCAGTGATTATCCCAGACACATTTGGAGCCATTATTGTTGTTACTGTTATTATTTTCGTTGTGCGTTATTGTTTGAGCCGCCACACAAACCCAGTCATTTGGGAGAACGCGTGTGCTTCATTTGCATGACCTGCCACATCTCAGAACGTGAGATGGATGGTTGCATCACTTAACTTCCTCAGAGCCGCTCGGAGCCTTTATGGTTTGACTGGCAAGCAGACGGAGCCACAGAACGAAGCGGCGACACGAGCCTCTAATGTGAAGTGGGATTTTTTTTTATTTATTTATCACTATTTTTTTTAAAGCAGTGATGGCTTGTCTTCTTGATGATCAGGGTTGAAAGAGTCAGACTCGGTTACTCAGCCTGCCAAAACTCTCCCGTCCTCTTCTGAAGGTTTGAAAGGAGACTCTCAGCGAGTCTACGCACCTTCTCTCACCTTCTGGAGCCCGTCAGACGTGTTTACTGTTTTCAGCCGCACGTTTGAGACGCTGCAGTGGAAATCCTCTTCAGGATTCACACATCAAAAAGGCTTCAGCAGCTATTTGTCGCAAAAGAACACTAAAAAAAAAGCTTTGTTTTATTTGCTTTTTTTTCTTCCTTTTTGATAAACAGGTTAAAAAAACTGAAGCTTCTAATTTTAGATCTACAAACATCTTTCACTTTTGTCTCATTTTCATTTATACTAACTATTTTAGGGCATGTTTTATCTAAGCGTCTTGTAGGGAGGCTCAGCAGTGCTTGAAAAGACAAATAAGTGACAGCAAACCTGAACTAAAAACAACTTTGTCTTGCTTTGTTCTTGTGATTTTTGGACATGATCTAATGAGATGAAGCAGGAGTCGCAGTGTTTCAGTGGAGCTTAAATAAACAACTGGCAACAAGAGTAAACGGTGCACATCTGAACTGGCGATGTGGCTTCTTTTTTCTGACATTCAGTTGAGAAGTGGAATAAACTGTCAAATTTAGAAAAAAAGGATAAAGAAGAACCAGGTCAAAATGAAAACTTTAAGCCTTTTATTCCACATGTGTGAGAAATTGATGTTTAATCTCTCTATATATATTTTTGGACACCTTACACTGTTTCAATTCTGGTCGCATATTGAGTTTAACTTACTGTTTATCTTGTAATCCTTGTGCTATCTTATGGGGTCCAGATGACCCAAGCCTTACTTTGAAGTGTTATCCTTCCTAATGTGGATCAAGGTAGACAGGATTTCATGTCTTCCACGCGAACACCAGTGAAGATAGAAATAATAAAAAAAAAAAAGTTCAGTGCACTGTCTTGTGGGGTCCAGGTGACCCCACCCCCAATACCAACATACCTAGGATAGCATAAGGGCAAATAGTGGCCCCGATGTTTATCCCAAAATTTTTTTTGGATTTGGCCGATTATTGGAAGATGTATGGTATACAGGTACTGCAAGTTTTTGGGTTGTTCGGGCCAGTAGAAGGTTGTAAAGAGAGTGGCCGCATCGCTATGTTCCCACCACTGACAGCATTATGGCGCGGGTGCAGCACAGCTAGCCCATTTACAGTCTCGTGAGAAGTCTGTTCAGCGGTATTTAAAAAAATAACCATTCCAACAAGTACAAAGTTGGACTCTTCTTTCTTTTTGAAAACACGATTTGAACAATTTAAAAAAAGTATTTCCATTGTAGTTTTGCAAAAATTGTCCAGTTTGATACGTCCCAAAAAGAGATTTACTATCAAAAATCCAATGTGAGAAATTTCAGAGCCTGAAACCTATAGAAAGTGGTTGCTTAAACAAATGTTGCTGTGGCTGGTGTAAACGCATAATCTGTCATCAATTCTTATTTTTGTGAGGAACCGAAAGCTTAAGAAGTCATTCTTTCTTTGTCCCAATTGTTAAAGGATTGTACCTTTGTCCTTAAAGACAAAAAGGCATTTTATTTAATATAATTTAAAAGTCAAGTAAGTTTAATTTATTTTGTACTCAAAATAATTTTCCCAGAAAATGTAAAAACCACATTGATTGTGATTTAAGTTCCTGCCAGGAAATGTAAAATCTGTCAGAGTTTGTGGCTGAAGCTGACCTTTCTTTCATCACCCTCTGCTGCTCTCAGAAAAGCCAAGAGCTCTTTCAGACTTTTTAGTCATCTTTTTGTTCCAGACTCGGGGCATACTTTGTGGTGAAAGTACATTTCAAGCAATCTCAGCATCCAGCAGCAGCATCATGTACTTTCAATCCAAATGCTCTTCTTTGTCCTAGATTTGTATTCTAAAACAAAACAAGTGTGACTTGCAGGCATGCTATTAATATTACGTTTTCAAATTGATTTGATAAAAGGGACGAGGTTCAGGTTGACCCATAAGCAAATTAAAAACATATAAAAAAAAAAGTTTAATTACTGAAAAAAAACAGACAAAAAGAAAAAAAAATGCACTAACTTAAATATTAAGCAGGTTATTTTTAATACAAGTTTTTTTTTTTTTTTTTTTTACAACAAGTAATAAAATATAGGCTTTTTAACCTCTCCTATGGCCACAGGTGTGGTCGTGCTGGGAGCTTCATAACATGTTTGTGAAAGAAGGTTCTTTTATGACACATTTATATCACATTCAAATCTTCCATTTGTCAGTGGTACTTTAACCAAGCGGCTGGGAGCAACAGCAAATCAGCCACAAAGTTGTGGGCCGTGTAGAATGCATAGATGTCACCATCTTTCTGCAGAGTCAATCACTGGAAATATTCAAATTCTTTGTAGCCTTCTGATTAGGCTAAGAGCAAGCAGAGAGTGGACAGCCTGATGAAAGGGGTTTCCATAGCTGAGCGACTGCAACCAAGCCACACCTCATCAACTGCAATGCAAAGCATTAGATGCAATGTTGTAAAGCACATGTAAAACACACGTGTTCTTAGGTTTGACAAATCAAGCTTTTCCATCTGAAGAAGAAAACTGGGCTTGGCTTTGCCTGCAGCGTCTTACTAGTCTCACTGCACTGTCAAAAGCAGTGACTGTTTATGAAAACTGGACTGAGTGGGTGGGATGCCTCCCATAGAAAATGACACGCTTCCAACTCCGATAAAATTAAGACGATTAGGTTGTCATTTTGTTGTGGTACGAACGCTTCCAAGTTGGAGCCAGTAAAAAGCAATTGGTCCAAGTTGGTTTGAATCAAAATTTCAATGGCAACCATCCACCAATTAGGAGTGAGCTTGCTGGAAGGCCACACCCCTATCACTTGAAGGTGGGCTGTCAAGGATTTTGAACAATCAACGTAAGACCACATTCTTTAATTGAATTAGTTTATAATTAGAATAACTCTCGCTACAGAAAAAAGTATAAGGAAAAAATATATAGAAAACATGTTAATAAAAAAAAGTTAGCAGAGTTAAAAAATGTTATTCTGTCATATTTAATGACTGAGTAATAACTGTTTTATGTCTTTCTATGGTATTTTTGCTCATGAATTTTTGCCCACTGCAGTGGGCATTTCCTGTTGGGAGCAGTCCAGCACTCTAGTTCTCTTTATACAGTCACTGGTCAAACGTAAAGATAAGTGGTGGGAGGACCATGGTGAGGGATTATTTTAGGAAATCTCAACTCCAGCAAAATTACTGGAAATAAACAGCATACTTTGGAATTTCATTCTAATCCATTTGTAGATTTAAATCTGTTATTGCAGACAAACAAATACTTTTGACAGTATAGTGTCGGCATTGTAACTAAAAGCAGTGTGTAGTACAAGTTTGCACCATGTTCTTTTTCCCAGGTTAATAAAAAAAAAAATCTGTTTTGACAAATAAAAAAAAATGATATCTATTTGGGACATTGCTGAAAGTGTTTTTTCAAATTGCAGCATTTCAGATGACACCTCACACAGTGCCTGCTGTGTGTTTAAAATGACTAGACAGCAAAATGTAAAGTAACTACAATTAACCCCTTAACCCCTACTGATGCAAATACGCATCAAAACCACTTCAGCTCCAAATTAACTCTGATTTAGCATCCATTTGAAGGCAAAAACATAACATTTTTTAATAGCTGGAAATAAATTGAGGCATTAAAGGGTTAAGAGTTTGAAGGTTGTATGTTCAAACTTCATATACTTTTTATGTAACATAGACCTTCAATTTCTCCAGTCAAGTGTTTCATTAGTCATTAGCCATATTGTATAGAAACACACAGATGTCGTTCTCACAGCTTTAGAAGTGTTACATAAATCTCTCAAATTAATCAGTTCAAGATAAAACCAAAACAGACAGATGATTACTGGTGGAAGTTAAAATGTTTGAAACAAATTTACAAGTAAAAAATATACACTGAACAGCAGGGACAGGGGATGTGTATTTATTTTTTCATTTGTGAATTTAAATTGAAAAGCCACTGTGATTTATGTCTATGTAATGGTTTAAATGTGTTTGTAGATTGATTATGATCCAGATTGATCCATCAAATAATAGTTAAAAGAACAGTCAGCTGGAGGCTCTAAGCATCCTGGAGACAAAGTAAAACATCTTTGATAATAAAAGTTAAGCCAGTCCTATTTAACAGCTTTTTAAGCATTTTTACCAACTATAATTCAGTGGAAAAAGTTCTTAAACCTGGATTCTCAACTAGAACTGCAAAACTGCACATGTGGAAAATAGAGTCTAACTTTCTAAAGTGGGTTCCCCATCAGCGTAGCTTGACCTACTTTCCTAACCCCAGGAGAGTCACTAATCTCCTGAGAAAAATGAAAACTAACAAGCTGAAGGCTGGCCAAAACAATTTGACTTGATCTTTTCAAAATTCTCTGAGTTCATCAATGTGCTTCAGGAAACAAGATGTTTGGCCAGGTAATTAACAATTATTGAAAATATTTTGCAGTAAAATGAATATAGTTGGTTGGTTACTTTCCATGGTCACCAGAGACTTTACTGATAAACTGCTGATTTTTTTTTTCCATTTCCATGCATTTTATTTGTTTTCCGAGTCAATGCGTTTTGACTAAATATTGACTTATTTGCTTCTTTCTATTTATTTGCACATTTTCTTTCTAACTTGAACTTTAAACTAATCAAAAATGGAAGCTAAAAAAATGAGAAATTCTCGCAATTAAAACCTGCCAGAAATTAAAGATGTCCCGAACAGGTTCATTTTTGTTTTTTTTTTTGCCCCAATCGGATTCCAAGTCCTTCGATTTTGAGTATCTGCTGATACCAGGTCTAGATCTGATACTTTTGTAGCACTGAAAAAAAGAACAGATTTAATAAACAGATTCAATGTATCCCCTAATTTTATTTAATCAACATTTCTTTTAATACTTAAACATAGAACTTCTGCAAGTAACTTGAACAATCAAGTAAAAATAGTGCAACTTTCAAAAACAAAAAACAAGTATTATCTAGTAGATATAGGTCATGATTAGTTACATGAAAAAAATTTAAGTTTCATTTCCACTGAGTGGTCCTGTAAGGTCTGGTCCAGCATTTTGAGTGTTTCCATTGTAAAATTTAACCCATTAGATAGCACCGACCCGTACCTCTTGAGGCCATAATCGGTTGTAGGTCCATTGAAAAGTGGAACAGAATGGTTGGGGCAGAGCAAAACAAACCCCTCAATGGAAGTGAGGTTTAATTGAATAGGAACGCTCTCCAGACTGGACCGTACCAGTCCTTACCAGATCGAACCACTCAGTGGAAATGAGGCTTTGTGAATTTAGCTTTGATATCTTCAGAATTTTTAAACATTTTTAACCAAATGTGACTCATATTTTCATTTAAAATTCTTAAAAATTAATAATGACTTTGTTGTAACATGAAAATGATGATGCATATCAATGATCTGATTTCATTAGACCATTTTTTCCTAGGATTATGGGATTATTTTTTAACCTCTTAAGACTTTAACCTCTTAAGACATGACACTTTGGTTTTTATTACCATAGTAGTTAATTTTTTAACATTTAAATCTCAGTCAGAGAAATAAAAAAGGCATATCAAAGAACAACTCTTCCTAAGTGGTTTGCCATGGCGCTAGCTAGCACATAGCGCAGTTAGCAGCTGCTGTTGATCTGTCTGTCTGCAGCACAGAGAGAGAGTTTAACATTAAAAAGAAGCAAAAGCCTGATCTTTTTCCTCTTGCAATGCATTTAAAGGTTGGTGTTTGAGTTTAGACAAACCAATAGAGACACTTGTCAGTTTAAACTGTTTTAAAAAGAGTTATTGATCTCAGAAGTCTGAATCTGTAAATATCTTGCTAGCTTTGTTAAATGTTTCTGTTAGCCTCCTGCTAAAAGTGCTGCTGTATTCTGCAGCACTTTACAGCAGTAAACTGTTGTGATCTGCTCATGACATGCAGTCTTCTGGTAGGCTATTTATCCAGAATAATAAGCTTAAAATATAAAGTTATATAAAGTGTGATACTGATGGAGTCATCATTGGGCCCGATTTCCGATCACCAGAAACTATGTTTCTACTTGTTTCCTGACCAGAATATGCTTCAAAATAAAATCCATTCATTGCTGTGTGCTTTTCTTCAGTCAGATCAATTTTGGTAAATCAATGTTTTCAAACTGGCAAACACATTTCCGTCTAATATGGATCCAGTTTGCTGTAGTAGTTTGTCAGCTGCTATAAAAAATAGGTCGCTCATTCAGGTTTCCCTCTCCCCTCACAGATTGCTTTCTCAAAAACGAGTGAGGTTTCTGTTTCTTACAAAAGTTCGTTCTCCAGTGCCTTAATATTCACGTTGGGCTTCCAGGTCGAAAAGTCCAAAGTAATTCAAATTAAGAGGGGATCTTTTAGGTCATTCCGCTGAGGAACAATCCAGAATGTGGCTGTGAGGAAATAAATGCCTCAGTGATTCAGAATAAAACTGATCATTTATTTTTTAAATCAAGTGTTTGTCATTTCTAAGATCTAAGCAGAAGATCTATTTCTCCCTTCAAGCAGGAAACACCTGAATTACTTATTCATTACTCAAGTGATTGACAGAGCTGGAAATACCGACTGATTCTCGTTGCTGAAATCTCTTCCTCCAAAAAGTGACATTTTCAGGATGAATGGTCTGTGGAAGTCTTTAAATGGAACAGCGTGGATGTTGGCAGCTGTTTTCCCGCCTGTTAATTAGTTCTTATAGCATGAATGCAGGAAAGGAAGTGTGTCCCTCTGTCGCATTCAGCTAATCCCTCTGAATATTAGGAAGGAGGTTTCTCTGTCGCGGGTTCACATTAATACTTAAGATAGACGTGGTTGAAGTATAGAATGCCTGACCTGATTTCCTGTTTTAGTGATAGTTTTTTGTTTTTTTTCTTTTCTTTCTCTGTAAATAAATGACACTGGGAACAAACCCCGCCATCCTGAGATGACAAGAGATCCAACGGGGGGAGCAAAAGACAAGTCCCACATTTATCTGTGAGGTTTGTAGGGAGGTATTTTATGGAGCATTCAAAGACAGTCAAAGAAAACACAGTCAAAGACAAGAAACAAAACACAAGATCTTTGAACCTGAAGGCTTGAGGCGACAAATCAGTAAAAAAATAAAAAATGGTCTAAATCTCATTTATTTGACTTGATTGTTGGAAGAAAACATGTTCTAACTTAAAAATAACAGCACATTTAAAGTCACACTCTAACCATCTAGTGATCTGTTATAAAGCATTCCTCATAGTTTTTAATTCTGATTATCCTGTTTTAAGGCAAAATTTGAAAAAAAAATTTTTTCCAGGAAACAGTTTATGCAGAAAATATGTAGCTCATCAGAAGGGTTGTAGGTGGAACTGTTACTGTGAGCCTGCCCTCGTTTCCCATCATCCCTTTATGTACACAGCACCCTAACATTACCAGTGTAACAAAAACGGTGAACAATTGTGGATCTATCCAGCTGTACAGTTTTAAACCAGATCCAAGCTCAATCCAGGAAAACAAAGTCAGAATTATTTGTCTGCAATAGAATAGAGTTAAGCAAAGATCTTTAAGTCTACTGTTGCCACTGCTACAAGCTATTTCCAATGGAATTTAAATAAAGAAATGCAAGTTTAATCTTACTTCTTTATATAAGATAAGATAGTTTTTTATTTGTCCCACGGTGGGAAAATTTCAGATACATTTTTGAGCTCCATCATGAGGAAATTATACAAGAACTTGTTAAAAAAAAAAACAAAAGCATAAATTTTATTGGAGTGGGTCTTTAAGGTGGCAATTTAACTGAAGAACCAAAAAGGGAAGGAATTATCAAACTGATGGGCTCAAAGCAGTGTTTTTTTTTACTTTTCACTACCATTGATCCGCCTATTTTCCTCTGCTCATCTGGAACCAGGTTGTTGAGTCAACAGTCCAGACGTTCATCTCCTCTGCCACTTCTTCCACTAGGAGGAATACCAAAGCAATTCCAAGTCATCCAAGAGAAGTAGTCTATCCAGAGAGTCCTGGGACTTCCACAGGGCCTCTGCTCAGTGGGATATGCTTGTCATACCTCCTTTTATACCTAAATTGCTTGTAAAAACTGCCATTCACAGTTGTAAACAAGCAATGATTTGCTTATATTTTGCTAAGATGTTTCATATTCAATGTAGAGCATTATCAATGTTGGCTCTCTCAGAAGGAAATAAATGTGCACAAATTTACACAAAAATGTTGTGAAGAAGAGGAATAGACAAATATTTTGATGCCAACCAAGAAGTACAAAATGCTGCAGTTCTTTAAATTGCCACTAGGGGCTGATTTCAAGAGGGTGTGATTTCCCATTGACTCAATTGTCAAAAGTCGATGCAGGTTGTACTCAAAAGCTTGAAACATTTTTATTTTTCTTAAAAAATGTATATCTTTTTTATTTTTACAAATCATTTTCAATTTATTGTAGCTTATTTACATTTTTAAATAATTAAGTTATGAAAAAGGAATCTATATTGCAGATGTCTTGCATATTAGATCTAACCACAGACTGAGCAAAACCTATTTCTGTAGAAAAAATTGTGTTTCCCATTACGCATAGAGATAATAAAACAGTACATCACTTTATGTCCTCGTCCAAGGCTGAAATTCTCACTTCAGATGTTGTGGCATTAATCGCTGATAATGCTACAGGGTTTGAAACGAGTATTTCAGTCTCTTTCAGCTTTTGTTATAAAATCAAACTTCCCACATGTTTCTTTTTTTTTTTGTTTTTTTTTGTTTTAACCTTGACTTGAACAACAGTGTCCTGAAGACAAATGAGGCTGACTTTTAGCACAGAAGGAAAGGTATCGCTCTATCTGTGCCTCAGATACAATCTAAATGGGTTAATTAGCCAAGAAGCAAGACTTTTTCCACCACAGGGAAGACGCCGTGATGAAGAACTTGATCTGAGGTGAATCCATTTTGGAGCAATTTACATTTATGACGTCAATATTTTTTTGCTTTTTTAATTTATTGTTAAAAGATACAAAGTTACCTATTAGTAGTGTTTTCAAATTCTTATTTAGGAGCCTTGTCTCGAATGTAACTGTGTCACACACAACTTATGGATCTTTTTTTTGAATCTGTAGAAATACATTTTTAGCAATATTAATGGTCAAAACATCTTCAATTATATTTAACAGACAACTTGTTTTCTTGATTAGTCCCGTCTTGTCAATTCTGTTTTGTCTTTTTTCCTTATTCTTTTTTTTTATCTGGGCAGGTTGGCTGAGGCTTCTCCTGGAGGGCTCCACCTTGTCTCTGATAGCTCTCCATGGATTAGCACACTGCTGCCTGTACTTTAGGTTTATGTGTTTAAGCTATATGTAAGTGGTTTTGTGTCTGCCCTCAGTGATGGAGTGTATTTATGTTCAGTTCTTCGGTCTACATTGTATTCTATGGGATGCTGGTTTTAAATTCTGTCACATTTGAGGATTTTTCCCCACCTAAAGTGGTGCTTAATTAAAATCTTTTATAACCTTTCACTCTGGCTTCATCTTGTCTTATTTCCGGGTCATCCTGATACCCCTGTGACAAAAAATATATATGCATTTTTTCATTTAGGCAAAAATTGAAAAGCAAAAATATGAATAATAAAGGTTGGAGATAAAAAAAATACCAAAAACAACAAGGACAAAAAATGCTTAGACAGTTTCTGCTCTCTGTTGCTGTACTTCTGTATTAATTAAATAATTAATCTAATTAACTGTGTTATCCTTAATCCGATGTGACATACACTAGTGATAATAATCTCCCAAAATATGTTACATAAAATCCGCGCTAATAACAGGAGCTGTTCTGGAGCAGAAATGGTGATAACATCATCGCATTTCAATCCATTTTTGGTAGCCAATGGGCTCAAAGCCCCGCCCAAATAAGAAAATTAGTGTCAAAAAGTTTGAATTGAATGTAAAATGAGGACTGAAAATAAAGAAACATAAAAAATAACAAATAAAAGTTTAAAATACAAAACAACAGCTCTTACAAAGAAACAAGTTTCTGTATGTGTAGATGGGTGGTTAGGACTGTGACTGTACTGTGCTTTAGACCCTCTTAAAAGTAAAGAGCTATATAGTATGCCATATACCATTTTGTACTTTTTAAATTACGCTTTCAGTGTTTCTTCAAAACTAAAATATATATTTACAAATGTACAATTTTTCTTTGAATTTTCAATATTTCCATCAAGTTTGCAATGAGTTCTTTCAACCTCAAAACTATTCTTAGATATATATTTTTTTAAATTCATATCCTTTTTTTTTTAATTCACTTCCAGTTTTTTATCCTTGATTTGACCCAATTCGACATGTCTCTTTTGCTCACTCACATGGGTCACCATATTTACCAGTGACGATGCGGTTTTGGAAGTGACAGGAAGTTTGTAACATGGAGAACAAATAATTATTCTCCAAAATGAATCAGACAAAAAATAAAACACATACCAGAATTTTTAATAATGGAATTTCCAAAATCAATGTGGAAAAATCGAATTCACTTGCTGAAATTCGATTTTTTGAGCCTGTAAACAAACTCTATTTTTCATGCAATGCATTTGAAAAATGGGTTATCTACTCTGGTATAGGAGAACATCGCCTTGGCCTCAATAGCGCTTATTCATTCTCAACAAGCTGCCTTCAATGAAAACCTTTTTTTTCCTCACACTGAAAGATTGAAAGAGCTGAAAGAGCTGCTCTGGAAATGAAGTAAATCTGCTCAAAATGGCGCAAAAATAATGTTGTCCAGAAGGTATAATTTTCAAAGAATCCAGGAAAATTTCCCTTTGTCAGCACTATTCTTAAATATACCATCATTATTTTCCTTCCAAACCATTGGAGGAGTCCCAAAGGAAAATGGGATTGGCGTGACTTCCCTCCTGTCTGACTACACTGAGGCTGTGTACAAAAGAAGACAGGTCATTTTAAAACGCCCAGGGAAATGTCACATCATTAAATGCTATAAGCCACATTGTCAGGATATTATCAGGAGAAGCTGAAACTTTATTTATTTATTTTTCACAGGAAGACACCGTGAGTCAGAATTTTCTACTTAATGTGGAATTTATTCAAAGCGGTTTGCCATAAACAGGCCACGTTTACCTTGATGTTTGTTAGATCTCCAAGCTTTGTACACATTCTTGGTAATCAGCCAGCCTCAGCCCACACTTTGATGCTGGGTGATCCTAATGATGTTCTAAATCATCATAGGTCACTACCGGAGCACATTAAGTTACTTCTTTACTCATTAAAAATCTTTTAATGAGACCCAAATGAGTTGCGTTAACTAGAGCACAAGCTATTCCGAATCACTAATACGTTTCTGGAGAGTGTGGCGAGCTGGCAACGCTAGCAGTGAAGGAATCTGGAACATAATAAGGTAAGCTGCTGTGGGGTTTCTTTACAGTGGACTTTAACTCATTAAAATCACAACACCAAAGAGAAGTTTTATCAAATATAAATGAAAGAAAAAAAATGCATCTTTAAATAGAAATTTTGGGGCATTTCTCATGTAGATATGTGTAAAAATAATTGGAGGAAATCATTTCAGTAACACCTGCAATTTAGATTATTCTTGGTTTATTCCTAATTTAAAGTTTAATTCTGAACTGATGAATCTGAAAATGATTTCTTATGTCATTTAGTTTTTCTTCACTTTGACTTTTGGTCTTTTCTCTTGCTTTGGGGGATTGAAAAGCTTAAAAAAATCTTCTATTAGACACTAGATCTTTTTAAAATTCATATCAATGTCAAAGTTTGAGGAAAAGTTAACTAAATTGGCCGACTTTAACAAGACTTTAGGGGGCTTATGTGCTGTACTATTTGTCAGAACTTGGCACTTTTTTTTGAGTTGATTGATTTTTAGTTTTGTTTTCTTGTTTTTTGGGTCTGGTTTTTGTGTTTGAGTCACTCCAATTGCAGGTTGCTAATTATCCACAGCTGCTTTTGATTAAGGTAATCATGTTCAGTGTATTTTAGTGTTTGGGTTTCAGATTATCTTGGGCAGGTTGTCTGTGTTGCTGTTATTGGTTATTCCGTAATTCCTTAAATTTTTTTATTTTTTTATTTTTTTTTTGGGAGGGTCATGTTTTGAGTGTGTCTATTGAAGTTTTAAGTTTTGCCATCCAACCAACCTGGTCTCCTGCATTTGTAGGACTTCATCTTCAGGCTATTAAACCAACGAGCTCTTCCAATCAGAGGTCAACTGCACTACCTCTGCAACCACGGGACGGCCACTGCATCACGGCTGTCACGTGAAGCAGTTGTGGAGCGTGAAATGGTAGAAATTGAAACAAAACATTTACTCTGGCCTTGGAAATGCACCCTCAACGAAGCCCTTCCAATGAAAATTCTATCTTATGTACACAAGTTTCCATGACAGTTTTCCTGCCTGTTTGAAAAAAAACAAAACGTGTGGCCGTTGACCACGTGTTGAAAGTTAAACCAGATTGAACTTTGACCAATCAGAGACTCAGATTTATTAGTGACTCATGAATGGTACCCCTTTCAATTTGTGAAAGTGTCAGCCGGTTGATCATGGAAGAAAAGTGTATTATGTGACTGTCTAGAATTCTGTGACACAAAATCTTTCACGTATTGGAATAGAGCTGTGAAAGAAAAAGCCGGGAGCAAGATTTACATGATTTGTACTGCTTTGTCATTTCACATCAAGCCTCTTCCAACAGTAGGAGGTGGACATGCGCAAGTAAACAGTAGAAAGGGAAGAAGAAGCCCTTCCCTGTTTGTTTAGTGCAAACACCATGGGCTAAACGCACATTCAAGAATGCGTTCTTGTACATGCCTGGTGTGAACTTATTATTATGGGATATTACTGATTGGATGAAGAAGATGGAGAGAAAAAATATTTTTTTCCTGAACAGTGGTAGAGAGCTGGTTGAGCAATCATGAAACTTTTTCAGTGACTGTATATCAAATATCTAAACTTTCTTGACTTATAAAAATGTTCCGATCCCATCTCCCAGATCCCACGGAAATCCCTTAGGGGTCAATGCCTTCACAGGTCAGGTCAGTTCGGGCTGAAACTGTTCTTTAAAATATTGCAATGTAATAAAACAGACTAAAACCATAATTAAAATACAACTTTTTTCTCAACATTTGTTTTTGTTGTTGCCCTAGAAAATTAGCATTTTGTGGATTGTTTTTCCATTTTTAAGCGTCCGTGCATGAAGAGAGCAGCTTCTCTTTTCTGTAGCTCTGGATGGGAACCCATGACGCGGCTCTTTCCTTCAGGGAAAGTGGGTTGATTTTAAGGGCTGTGTCAGTCACTCTTTCAGCTGCAGGTTTGTCAGCTGTGAAGCATCCAGAATATCATGCAGCCAATCAGCATAAGAGGATCCTTGTGATGGTTGAGCGATTTAAAAAAAAAAAAAAAAAAAAAATCACAAGTAGCTTCTCTCATTCAGAAGCCTCTGATAGTACAGCTGCTCATTAGGCTTATTTTAGCAGCAGCTGATGGTTTGTCTGATTATTTGCATTTCCAGAAATTTGAAGTTCCTGAATATCTCCATACTGGCTGCTGTAGATATTTAAGAAGCAGGTCTACAGCCCTTCTATAAAGTATGTGATGACTTTTAATCAATCAATTTAAAGAGCACCTTTCATCAACAATTTGTATTACAAAAGCTGCATAAGTTAAAAGTCATTAAACATACAAGATTAAAAGAAACTAGATTTGCAATTCCTATAAAGAAATTGCGTCTGATTGCTGAAAGCAATACCGTATTAAAGCAATTTTAAAGCTGTTACTATCAAAAGCCAAAAATACCCACTTTATATATGTACGCATATGTCAGTTTCCCCAGCTCTAGAGAAATTGCCTTTCAAACTTTCATCAGACCACCACTAGATGACGCCAAAGATTTAAAAACAAAATCAGTGACCAAGTTATTAAAGTGTTTTTTTTCTTTTATCTCCTGTAGTTTCAGAGAACTTAGCTTTGCTGCATTAACACTGTTCACAGAAACCTAAAGCAAATTCTTAAACTTTGAAAAAAAATTGTTTATTCATCAGAGACCAAGCTTCTGCAAAGATTCGTCAAAGTACGTGACAAAGGGAGTCAAAATAGTGTTTTGCGAAAAATCGTAAATTGCGAAAAAGCCTTTAAACAATAGAGATCGCAAATTAATATAAAATAGTATTTTCGTATTCAATGAATCCCAAAGGAGTGAAAAGTAGTGCTTAAGACAAATGCACTTGGAGAATAAGGCCTTTACACTTTAGTAATCCAACTGACCACCTGGTGGCGCAATAGAGTCAAAATTGATAGAGAATTTAAAGATTGGTGTGAAGTATCTACATACAAAGTTTCATACCAGTTGATCAACTATTTTTCAAGATAATAGGGATTTTAAATTCGTCTCATGTACTTAGATAGGAGAAGCAAATATATTTAAAAATTCATATAAAATTAACCGTCACTTCAAATGGTACGAAATTTTCGACCAAACATCTCTATAGAAAGCTTAACAAACTACAAGTGGTTGCTCGTTTATATCTGTAATTATTTAAAAGATACAGGAAACCATCCAAAGTTAGCTTATCCTTCTTAAGTCACCACTAGGTGGCGCAGCACAGCCCTTTTTTTAGTATGTTATACGAGTCCCCTCCTGCTACCTATGCGTTGAATTTTATGCAGCTAGGTTGAGCGGTTTTTGAGATAGAGGCTTAAACACAATTTCCTAAATTATAGCGCCACCTATAGGAATATTTTCATAAAACTTTACGTACTTCTTTATCACTGTAGGATGAAGTTATATTTCAAAATTTGTGAAGTTTTGACAATCTTTGTAGGATTTAGAGCATGTTAAAAAATCAGTGACCACACCCACCTCATTAGCATTACGTTTTTTCGAAAACGGTAAGGAATATCGCCAATTGAGTGATACCATTGAATTCGGGGTACTCTAAACAGGGTGTGTACCAATTTTTGTCGAGTTTGATGAAACTTTGTTGAATAGGGAGCCAAAAACGTGTTTTACGAAAAATCGCAAATAGCGAAAAATCTAGACCAACAGAATTTAATGGTCCAAATTTGAAAAACGTTCATTAGCATCCAAGGAACACACAGAAAAAGAAAGCACAAATTTCTGACTTACGGTATTCGAGATAGAGGCCAAAAACAAACTGCTTACTAAAACGATCACCCGGTGGCGCTATAGAGCAGCATTGAGCTGCAATTTTAAGAGAACGTGTAGTTTACTATACCCTATGATATTGGAAAGTTTCATGAAATTATCTTTAGTATTTTTGAAGATATAAGCATTTAAAAGTGCTCACAATGTTAAGTCAATGGGAAAAGTAATTCATAAAAATATTAATATAAAATCAACCATAAGTCCAATGTCTAAACAAAATACAAGCACACTGCTCACAATAGAGCTTTACAAAGTACTTTTGATTCCATCTTTATAACTGCTTTTGACTACGAGGAGAAGCGCGCCAAAGATGCGGCGGAATAATAATAATAACTAGATTTGCAATTCCCTGAAGAAATTGCGTCTGATTGCTGAAAGCAAGACCGATCTGAAATATCCTCTAGCTGTGAGTGTTAAAGACCTTCTGTACGACGCGCACGCCAAGTTTTGTCCGCGTAGGTCAAGTACTTTTGGAGATATTAGAGGAAACGACAGGAATTGGCTGTAACGCCACCTACGGGAGCACCGTCGTGAAAGTTGTTGTGCTTGCTCATCTTACACTGTGGAAGAAGTCTTGTAAGTTTGGTGAAGTTATGTGAAACTGTTAAGGAGCTGCAGCGTTGCAAACATTACAATCTCAGTCTGTCTAATTTGCATGACGTGTTACGCAAAAACCGTACGGAACCATGGAAAACGGATATTACCATTGGATTTGTGATACACCAAATAGGGTATGTGTTGAAAACTGCAAAGATTCGTCAAAGTACGTGACACAGGGAGTCAAAATAGTGTTTTGCGAAAAATCGTCAATTGCGAAAAAGTCTTACACAATAGAGATCGCTAATGAATATAGGCTATTATTTTACTATCCAATGAGTCACAAAGCAGTAAAAGGTAGGGCTTAAGACAAATGCACTTGGAGAATAAGGCCTATACACTTTAGTGCTCCAACTGACCACCTGGTGGCGCAATAGAGCCAAAATTGGTCGAGCATTTAAAGATTGGTCTGAAGTATCTACTTACAAAGTTTCATACCAGTTGATCAACTACTTTTCAAGATAATAGTGATTTAAAGTTTGTCCCATGTATTTTAATAGGGGGAAACGTATATTTAAAAATTCATATAAAATCAACCGTAAACCCAAATGGTACGAGATTTTAAACCAAACACCTCCTTGATCAACTTAACAAAATACAAGTGGTTGCAAGTTGAAACCTGCAACTATTTGGAAGATAACAGGACTCATCCAAAGTTAGCTTATCCTTCTTAAGTCACCACTAGATGGCGCAGCAGAGCCCTTTTCCAGTATGTTATACAGGTCCCTTCCTGCAACGTATGCGTTGAATTTAATGTAGCTAGGTTGAGTAGTTTTTGAGATAGAGGCTTAAACACCTTTTCCTAAATTATAGCGCCACCTTTTGGACTATTTTCATAAAACTTTTCATACTTCTTCATCACTGTAGGATAATAAGTTATATTTTCAAAACTTGTGAATTTTGAACTATCTTTGTAGGATTTTTAGAGCATGTTAAAAATCAGTGACCACACCCACCTCATTTTCATTACGATTATTTCAAAAACGGTAAGGAATTTCGCGGATTGAGTGGTACCATTGAATTCGGGTAGTCTAAATAGGGTATGTACACTTTTGTGTAGTTTAGTTAAACTATGTTGAATAGGGAGCCAAAGTGTTTTATGAAAAATCGCAAAATGCGAAAAATCTAGTTAGACGGAAGTCTATGGTCCCAATTTGAAAAAAGTTCATTAGTATCCAAGGAACACACAGAAAAAGAAAAGCATAAATTTCTGACTTACGGTATTCGAGATCAGAGCCCAAAAACTAATTTTGCACTTAAACGACACCTGGTGGCGCTATAGAGTACCATTGAACTAGAAATGTAATAGAAACGTGTAGTTACTATAGGCTACAATATTGTAAAGTTTCATGAAATTTTTAGCATTATTTTTGAAGATATGAGCATTTTTAGGTGCTTACAATGCAAAGTCAATGGGAAAATATTTCATAAAATATTAATATAAAATAACCATAACCCAATCAAAAAACTGAATAATAGCGCACCTCACACCACCAAGCACTACAAACTGTGTAAGTTCAACTTTCTAACTATAAAAACTGTAGGAGGAGATGCGGGACAAACTTTTGACGGAATAAGAAAATATAAATAAAAAGTAAGAATAATAAAGTAGTAGGATAACATACTCTGATTGCTTTCAGCAATCAGACAACTAGATTTGCAATTCCCTGAAGAAATTGCGTCTGATTGCTGAAAGCAAGACCGATCTGAAATATCTTCTAGCTGCAAGCGTTAAAGACCTTCTGTACGACACGCACGCCAAGTTTCGTCCGCGTAGGTCAAGGACTTTTGGAGATATTAGAGGAAAACGACAGGAGTTGGCTGCAGCGCCACCTACGGGAGCACAGTTGTGAAAGTTGTTGCGCTTACTTATCTTACACAGTGAAATAAGTTTTGAAAGTTTGGTGAAGTTATGTGAAACTTTCAAGGAGCTGCAGCGTTGCAAACATTACAATCTCATTCTGTCTTATTTGCATAACGTGTCATGCAAAAACCGTACGGAACTACGCAAAACGCATGACACCATTTGATTTGCGGTGGTCCAAATAGGTTATGTGCAGAAAACTGTAAAGATTAGTCAAAGTACGTGACAAAGGGAGTCAAAAAAGTGTTTTGCGAAAAATCGTAAATTGCGAAAAAGTCTTACACAATAGAGATCGCTGATGAATATAAGCTATTATTTTACTATCCAATGAATCACAAAGGAGTGAAAGGTAGTGCTTAAGACAAATACTCTTATAGAATAAGGCCTATAAACTTTAGTAATCCAACTGACCACCTGGTGGCGCAATAGAGCCAAAATTGATTGAGCATTTAAAGATTGGTCTGAAGTATCTACTTACAAAGTTTCATACCAGTTGATCTACTACTTTTCAAGATAATAGGGTTTTTAAATTCGTCTCATGTATTTTGATAGGGGAAGCAAACATTTTTAAAAATTCATATAAAATCAACTGTGACTCCAAATGGTACGAAATTTTCGGCCAAACATCTCTATGGACAGCTTAACAAACTACAAGTGGTTGCATGTTCATATCTACAATTATTTGGAAGATAAGAGGACCCATCCATTTTTAGCTTATCCTTCATAAGTCACCACTAGGTGGCGCAGCAGAGCCCTTTTTCTAGTATGTTATACAGGTTCCCTCTGACAACATATGTGCTGATTTTTATGCAGCTAAGTTTAGGAGTCTTTGAGATGGAGCCCTTAAACACCATTTCCTTAATTATAGCGCCACCTATTGGAATATTTTCATGAAACTTTTCATACTTCTTTATCACTGTAAGATGAAGCTATATTGTAAATCTTGTGAAGTTTTGACAATCTATGTAGGATTTAGAGCATGTTAAAAATGTGTGACCACACCCACCTCATTAGCATTGCGATTATCTCAAAAACGGTAAGGAATTTAGCCAATTGAGTGGTACCATTGAATGCGGGGTAGTCCAAATAGGGTGTATACCAATTTTTGTCGAGTTTGGTCAAACTATGTTGAATAGGGAGCCAAAAACGTTTTTTACAAAAAATCGAAAATTGTGAAAAATCTAAGTAGACGGAAGTGGGCGGTCCTTGAGGCAACTTTTTTTTTTGAGCATCCAAGGAACCTCTGGGAAAAGACAGAAAAATTTTTCGTCACACGGCATGCAAATGCCAACCCAAAACGCGTTTTTTACTACCATTGACCACCTGGTGGCGCTATTGTACCAACTTTTTTACAGCTTATAGAACTTTTGGGAACATTATATGTCAGAAAGTCTTGTACAAATATCTTTAGTACTTTTTGAGCTATTAGCATTTAAAAAATGCTTCCCATTGACTTCCCATTCAAAAAAAAAATCATAAAAATATTAATATAAAATCATTCATAATTCCGATCACTACAAAAAGTAATAGCACACCGATCCCAATGGAACGTCACAAACTACTTTTGGAATTTTTTAAATATCTTTAAAACTCTAGGACAAGAAGCATTTTAAAATTTTGACGGAATAAAATATAAAAATAATAAAATATAACTAGATTTGCAATTCCCTGAAGAAATTGCGTCTGATTGCTGAAAGCAATACCGATCTAAAACATCCTACAGCTGCAAGCGTTAAAGACCTCCCGTCCGACACGCACGCCAAGTTTCGTCCACATAGGTCAAGTACTTATGGAGACATTAGAGGAAACAACAGAAATTGGCTGCAGCGCCACCTATGGGAGCACCGTTGTGAAAGTTGTTGCACTTACTTATCTTACAGAGTGAAATAAGTTTTGAAAGTTTGGTGAAGTTATGTGAAACTTTCAAGGAGCTGCAGCATTGCAAACATTACAATCTCAGCCGCTCTAATTTAAATGACGTGTTACGCAAAAACCGTACTGAACTCTGGAAAACGGATATTACCATTGGATTCGTGGTAGTCCAAATAGGGTGTGTGTTGAAAACTGCAAAGATTCGTCAAAGTATGTGACAAAGGGAGCCAAAAAAGTGTTTTGCGAAAAATTGTCAATTGCGAAAAAGTCTTACACAATAGAGATCGCTGATGAATATAGGCTATTATTTTACTATCCAATGAATCACAAAGCAGTAAAAGGTAGGACTTGAGACAAATTCACCTGGAGAATAAGGCCAATACACTTTAGTTTTAAAACTTACCACCAGGTGGCGCAAATAGAGCTAAAATTGATTGAGCATTTAAAGATTGGTCTAAAGTATCTACTTACAAAGTTTCATACCAGTTGATCAACTACTTTTCAAGATAATAGGGATTTAAAGTTTGTCCCATGTATTTTGATAGGGGGAAAATATATTTTTAAAAATTCATATAAAATCAACCATAAACCCAAATGGTACGAGATTTTAAACCAAACATCTCCTTGTTCAGCTTAACAAAATACAAGTGGTTGCATATCATACATGCATTTATTTGGAAGATTACAGGACCCGTCCAACGTTAGCTTATCCTTCTCAAGTCACCACTAGGTGGTGCAGCAGAGTCCTTTATCTAGTATTTTATACAAGTCCCCTCCTGCAACCTATGCGTTGAATTTTATGTAGCTAGGTTGAGTAGTTTTTGAGATAAAGCCTTGAACACAATTTCCTAAATTATAGCGCCACCTATTGGAATATTTTCATAAAACTTTTCATACTTCTTCATCACTGTAGGATGAAGCTATATTTTTAAAAATTGTGAAGTTTTGACTATCTCTGTAGGATTTAGAGCATGTTAAAAATCTGTTGACCACACCCACCTCATTAGCATTGCGATTATCTCAAAAAATGTCTGGAATTTGGCCAATTGAGTGTACCAATGAATTCGGGGTAGTCCAAATAGGGTATGTACCAATTTTTGTGGAGTTTGGTTAAACTATGTTGAATAGGGAGCCAAAAAAGTGTTTTACGAAAAATCGCAAATTGCGAAAAATCTAGTTAGACGGAAGTCTATGGTCCAATTTGAAAAACGTTCATTAGCATCCAAGGAACACACAGAAAAAAGAAAGCATAAATTTCTGACTTACGGTATTCGAGATAGAGGCCAAAAACGAATTTCTTGCTAAAACGACCACCTGGTGGCGCTATAAAGGACTTTTAGGCTACAATTTTAATAGCACGTGTAGTCTACTATACTCTATCATACTAGAAAGTTTCATGACTTTATCTTCAGTATTTTTGAAGATATAACCATTTAAAGGTGCTCCCAATGTTAAGTCAATGGGAAAAATAATTCATAAAAATATTAATATAAAATCAACCATAGGTACAATGGCTAAAAAAAGTAATAGCACAGGTCACATAAGCAAGCACTACAGACTGTATAAGTTTCAACTTTCTAACTACAAAACTGTAGGAGGAGATACCCGGCAAACTTTTGACGGAATAAGAAAAGAGAATAATAATAAGTAAGAACTAGATTTGCAATTCCTATAAAGAAATTGCGTCTGATTGCTGAAAGCAATACCGTATTAAAGCAATTTTAAAGCTGTTACTATCAAAAGCCAAAAATACCCACTTTATAGATGTACACATTTGTCAGTTTCCCCAGATCTGGAGAAATCGCCTTTCAAACTTTCATCAGACCACCACTAGATGACACCAAAGATTTTAAACTTTACATTTTATAAAAAACAAATTCAAGACTTTAGTGTTTTTTTTCTTTTATCTCCTGTAGTTTCAGAGAAGTTAGCTTTGCTGCATTAACTCTGTTCACAGAAACCTAAAGTCTTTAAATGCAAATTCTTAAAGGTTGAGGATGAAATTGTTTCATTAGATGAGACCAAGCTTCTTTGTTTTCACTGAACAGCAGGTCTGACTCTTGATTCAGCGCTATTCAGATAACCATTTTGAAGCAATTGAGACTGCCTGCAGGGGGCCTCACCTGCCTGCAGGGGGCCTCACCTGCCTGCAGGGGGCCTCACCTGCCTGCAGGGGGCCTCACCTGCCTGCAGGGGGCCTCACCTGCCTGCAGGGGCCTCACCTGCCTGCAGGGGGCCTCACCTGCCTGCAGGGGGCCTCACCTGCCTGCAGGGGGCCTCACCTGCCTGCAGGGGGCCTCACCTGCCTGCAGGGGGCCTCACCTGCCTGCAGGGGGCCTCACCTGCCTGCAGGGGGCCTCACCTGTAACACGTGTTTGCACATGTGTCCATACCAAGAACAGCCTCATGGGAGAAACCCCATGAGTACAAACAGACACCACACTTAAGGTTTTCAGACACCATGTTGCATCATGGGAAATTTTTGGGTCTCTTTCATTAGGTCTTTTAAATAGCTTTCATTAGCTGTAATTGTTTTAACACTTTCAGTATGTTTCATTTACAAACAAACATCTAGTGAAACATTTTTAAAGCTGTTGCTATCAAAAGCCAAAAATACCTACTTTGAAGATGTTTCCACAGATCTAGAGAAATCGTCTCTTAAACTTTTATCAGACCACCACTAGATGACGCCAAATATTTAAACCTTTATATTTGATAAAAAAAAATTCAGTGATCAAGACATTAGAGAGTTTATTTTTTTCCTTTATCTCCTGTAGTTTCAGAGAACTTAGCTTTGCTGCATTAACACTGTTCACAGAAACCTAAAGTCTTTAAATGCAAATTCTTAAAGGTTGAGAATGAAATTGTTTCATCTGCAGAGACCGAGAGCTTCTTTTGTCATGTACAACAGGTGGAACTCATGAGCAATCAGGAGGTCTAACTCTTGGCCCTTCACTGAGGGTGTTTCAGAAACCATACTGAGGAATGATGTGAAGTTTGTTGGTGTTAGTATTTTGGACTTATACTTACTATTTTAAGCTTTAAATGTTATTTGTGTTAGTTAATCGCTTACAGGAAACGGTTCCAAGCACTTCCAAATGTTATCTATAAGGTTTAAAGCTTTAGATCCACTTCCATTATTTGCAGTATTAGCTATTGTTTTAAAGTTGAAGTTTACTTTTTTAAGTTTCTTTCACAATGTTTAAGCTTTTATAGAAGTTAACAAAACTTCTTTAAGCTTGAGTATATTTTTCAAATACTTCTGTACCATTTAGAGGCTCTTGGGATTTACAAACAGACACCACACTAAAGGTTTTGAGAAGCCAATACCTTTTTAAAGCTTTAAATGTTGTTATTTTACTTTAAGAATGTTGGAAACAGGTCTGGGAACTCTGAAGAAGTATCTTAACCTTCTTAAAACTTTTGAAACATTTCTGTAGAGTAGAGTTTAGGTGTTTTGTTTTTAATCACCTTTGACATTTCATTTCAAAGTTTTAATAAACCTTCAAAAATCTCATGTTTAGAAAACTCCAAGGAAGTCTTTACATAAACTTCATAGTACTACAGTACTATTATGACCTTTTGGGAAGTACCATAAGTACAGACACCCATCTCACTCAAGGTTTTAAGAAGCTTTTGTGGCATGCTGGGAAAATTCTTGTCAATGCATTTTCAATGGGAAATTTTAGTCAGAAAAATATTAATCATAAATCACTCATTGAAGCTTTTGGTACCATAAGTAATAGCACAAATCTAATAATGGAGCTTTATAAAGTACTTTTGATTCCATCTTTATAGCTGCTTTAGACTACGAGGAGAAGCCCGTCAAAAATCCGGCGGAATAATAATAATAATAATAATAATAATAATAATAAACTATAATAAAGTTGTACAACAACATACTCTGATTGCTTTCAGCAATCAGACAATAATAAAGTAGTAGGATCACATACTCTGATTGCTTTCAGCAATCAGACAACTAGATTTGCAATTCCCTGAAGAAATTGCGTCTGATTGCTGAAAGCAATACGATCTAAAAACACTGCACCAGCCTAGGCATGGTTAAAGAACTCCCGTTCGACGCGCGACGCCAAGTTTCGTCCGCGTAGGTCAAGTACTTTTGGAGATATTAGAGAAACTGACAGGAATTGGCTGTAGCGCACACTACGGGAGCTACCGTTGTGAAAGATGTTGCGCTTGCTCATCTTACACTGTGGAAGAAGTCTTGTAAGTTTGGTGAAGTTATGTGAAACTGTCAAAGAGCTGCAGCGTTGCAAACATTACAATCTCAGCTTGTCTAAATTGCACGACGTGTAACGCATAAACCGTACGGAACTATGGAAAACGGATATACCATTGGATTTGTGGTAGCCCAAATAGGGGACGTGTAGAAAACTGCAAAGTTTCGTCAAAGTAAGTGAGAAAGGGAGTCAAATAAGTGTTTTGCTAAAGATCTAAATTGCGAAAAAGTCTTACACAATAAAGATCGCTGATGAATAATAGGCTATTGTTTTACTATCAATGAATCACAAAGCAGTAAAAGGTATGCTTAAGACAAATGCACTTGGAGTATAAGGCCTATACACTTATAGTGCTCAACTGACCACCTGGTGGCCAATAGAGCCAAATTGATTAGCATTTAAAGATTGGTCTGAAGTATCTACTTACAAAGTTTCATACCAGTTGATCAAACTACTTTTCAAGATAATAGGATTATAGTTTGTCCATGATTTTTGATAGAGGGAAAAAAAATAATTTTAAAAATTCATATAAAATCAACCATACACCCAAATGGTACGAAATTTTTAAACAAACATCTCCTTTATAAGCTTAACAAAATACAAGTGGTTGCATGTTCATATCTACAATTATTGGAAAATAACAGGACCGAATCCAAAACTTAGCTTATCCTTTCTTAAGTCACCACTAGGTGGCGCAGCAGTGCCCTATTTCTATTATGTTATTACAAGTCTCCTCCTGCAACCTATGCGTTTGAATTTTACATAGCTAGGTTGAGCAGGTTTTGGAGATAGAGGCTTAAACACCATTTCCTAAATTATAGCGCCACCTATTGGAATATTTTCACAAAATTTTTCATACTTCTTCATCTCACTGTAGGATAAAGTTATATTTCAAAACTTGTGAAGTTTTGACTATCTTTGTTAGGATTTAGAGCATGTTAAAAATCAGTGACCACACCCACGTCATTTACATTACGATTATTTCAAAAAACGGTAAGGAATTTCGCGGATTGAGTGTACCATTGAATTCGGGGTAGTCTAAATAGGGTATGTAACCACTTTTTTGTGAGTTTAGTTAAACTATGTTGAATAGGGAGCCAAAAACGTGTTTTATTGAAAAAATCGCAAATTGCGAAAAATCTAGTTAGACGGAAGTCTATGGTCCCAATTTGAAAAAACGTTCAGTTGCATCCAAAGGAACACACAGAAAAAGAAAGCATAAATTTCTGACTTACGGTATTCGAGATAGAGCCCAAAAACTAATTTGCACTTAAACGACCACCTGGTGGCGCTATAGAGTACCATTGAACTAGAAATGTAATAGAACGTGTAGTTTACTATAGGCTACAATATTGTAAAGTTTCATGAAATTATCTTTAGTATTTTGAAGATATGAGCATTTTTAGGTGCTTACAATGCAAAGTCAATGGGAAAAAATATTTCATAAAAATATTAATATAAAATCAACCATAACTCCAATCAAAAAACTGAATAATAGCGCACCTCACACCACCAAGCACTACAAACTGTGTAAGTTTCAACTTTCTAACTATAAAACTGTAGGAGGAGATGCGGGACAAACTTTTGACGGAATAAGAAAATATAATAAAAAGTAAGAATAATAAAGTAGTAGATAACATACTCTGATTGCTTTCAGCAATCAGACAATAAGTAAGTAAGAATAATAAAGCAGTAGGATCACATACTCTGATTGCTTTCAGCAATCAGACAATAATAATAATAATAATAATAATAATAAAATATAATAAAGAATTAGGATAACATACTCTGATTGCTTTCAGCAATCAGACAATTACAAAACTGGGCTCTCCTCAACTTCTGACAAACTTTCACAGAGCCACAAAAATTCATCCTTTGTACAACAGAGCTTGTTCACATGTGATAAAAATGGCAGATAACGGAGAGAATTTTGAAATCTGCAAAAGAACGATGAAAATGCACTCATTGGGAAATCCTGGTATACATTTTTGTATTTAAAACATACAAAAGCATAAAACAAAAGGTCATAAAAACACACATGTACTAATATAAGAACTACTCTCAAGAAAAATGGATACACCACTCTGTCCTCTTTGTTGAGTATTTTTGTTTACAGATGCAGAGTATGACTAGAAAGTGAATTAATGGAAGGTGGATACATGCCAGGAAATATTTATTATGTCTGTGGATAAATTTACATTTTTTCGTGTGTTATCTCATTGTTGGAGAAAGGACACTGGAATTTTCTAATAACTGGAAACATCGGATAACTTGAAAAATCAGAAAACTATCTGATATTTGTTGTTGATCTATGCGGTGAATTTGACATAGTTAGCGGGACAAGCAGTCTTCTTTCACCTGGCCAACAACTTCTTCCCCAGAGCTGTGAAATTCCATTTGATTAGAGGGAATAGAGGCAGGTGACAACTTCGTAATAGAAGCCTTTATCTTTGTGTAATGGATGGTTGTCTTGTCCCTGCAAGGTCAAATGTAGACTAATTTTTGGCATCATGCTCAATTTGAAGCATCAAATTGTGAGCATTGGAGACTGAAGACAAGAGAAGAAAAGCGATGGTTTGGGAGAGAAAAAAGAAGGTGAACACATCTCTGTTTTTTTATTCTGGAAGAGGGCCTCAGCTGGAGGCGAAAAGAGCTCATTAGCATCACCCACCTGAGACGCTCAGTAGGAAGTGTGTGACGTGGGGCTCAGAAGACGTGGGAAATAAGAAAAGTAAGGAATAGAAACCAATGTACAGCTTAGTCATGTTTATTGTTAGTCTTTTGTTTTTGTTTCTTTTTTGGTTGGAGGAACATCAATCCACACTGGCTACAAAGTAGTTTTGATACGTTTCTTACGTCTGAAAAGAAAAATGTGTGTACCTTTTTAGACATTTTACAAAATACAAAAATCTCCTTTTTGTGAATATATTCACAAGTCAGTCAGACAGACTTTATCAACTACATTCACAGTAAAGAATTTGTTACATGCTACATGTTAGCCACGTTAGCCTGTTACTGTCAACTTTGTTTTTCAACACGTATAACCGTTTATACTTAAACAAACATTACTGTGACTAATTCTCAACCTTGTTATTAATATGTAAAAGATACACACATGGCATTGCAAGAAGCCAAAATCCCAGACTTCTGTTGAAAATTAAATAGCTATTACTCAGTCATAATATTTGTCAGATTAACCAGTTTTTTCAAACAAACTTTGTTCAAACAAAATGCACTGTCGTCCATATTTCTCAGTCGAGAGAGCATTGATGCACACCGGCTTTTCACAAAGAATTCCGAAGAATTTCTAAAGTACTATATTTCCGAATAGCAGATTCAGACTGAACTTCAAAATGGTGAACGAACTATATAGTGAATTATGTAGCGAGT
Source organism: Oryzias javanicus (assembly GCA_003999625.1). Taxonomy (NCBI): domain Eukaryota; kingdom Metazoa; phylum Chordata; class Actinopteri; order Beloniformes; family Adrianichthyidae; genus Oryzias; species Oryzias javanicus. Next base: position 18,043,527 of record CM012453.1, read on the forward strand.
AGTGACGGAGTTCTGACACAGCCAGTATATCATTTTTAACAGCTAGCATGAAGCTAGCATAGCAAGCTAAAGCTACAAAACTAAAACAGAATGTAAAAAATACATAACTGATAACTGTAATTGAAAATGAAGTACAAAACATTATTAAAGATAAGAATTAAAGGTTTATTGTCTTTCATAGTTTTGGGTATTTATTATTTAAGCAGTCAGGAGAGTGAAAGTCATAAAAATGAAACCATTAAATTATCAAAATAGATAAAAATAACTGAAAACTATTATAAGTGACTCAAATAAACTTTTAGTTTAAATAAGAAACACCAAGTATTAAATTATTGGTTTTAGGTTGAGTTTAACTTTAATATAGTAAAAGAAGAAAAGACTATGAATTTTTCCTATACTTTAAAAACAACTTAAATAAATTAAAGTTCTAAATAAAAGTGTACTTTTAAAGTGGAAGTTAAAAGACTTTTATATCTGCCTTGACCCCAAATGATTGACACCTGTCACTATTGGCAGCTCTCTTGTTTCTGATTATGTTTGATTGTTCAGTCGCTACCGTTTTGCCCTTTTTGATTGTCACAAACATTAAAAATGAATGCCGAAATTTGCATTAAAAGCGTCAAGAACAAAAGCAGTAGTCTGTATTAGTGTGTGGGATTTATGAGGTTCTGAATTCTTATTAGGTGATGTGGGATCTGTGGAAACATGCCGCTTGAATTATTACCTGTTTGTTCCATACGTCTGCTTCACCCTCAGTATGTTTGATATTGTTATGGATGCAGGAAAATCTCTCAAAACCTCTTCCTCTGTTGCTCTGGTGAGCTGGAGGGCAAAAGAAAACTAAGACAGCATGAGAAAGCATGATTATTATTTATTAAAAACGGTTTCAGTTATATAAAATTAAGGATTTTAGACATGTAACATAATCAGTCAAATTAAGGAATTATTAACTCGTTGCTCATTGGTTTAGGATCATTTCAGTTTACATTCATGAGTCAATTAAAGTAAATCTACATTCTTTCTGTGTCATTTTATACATACTTTTTCGGAATTGGTTCTTTATATTTTTACAGTTGTGCACACAGTCAACCTCACACCAGAGCAGTTTCATTTATCCACGATGAAAGCGACAAAGGCATTCTTTAGCTTGCTCTACACCAAAAACAATGATGGAAAGAGATGTCACCATGGCTTTGTCTCCCTCCTGACTTATCTGTCGGGGAATCAGCTGCAGCACGGCTCACGCTTCGGAGGGCAGAAGCTGACATTTTGGGCTCGAATTAATCGAGACGTCGGAGCTTCGTGTTTTCTCTTCTCGGTGACACCTAAACATGTGTTAACGCCGCTGCTATCAGTGTGTAAATTTAGCATCAATCTGAGAGCCAGGTGAACCCAGCAGAGTGGGAAAGAAAATGCTTTTCTAATTCTAGATAAAATAGAAAGCTATTTAAAATTTGATTATGAAACAACCGGGAATGCTTATAAAAACATTGGTTTATTTTACAGTCTAGTGGTACGGAAAGTCATGATACCAAATTTACAAAAGTAATTAATATTGTTCCCTTGTGTAGCAATTTCACTGAGATATAACTAGATATTTGTGGTATTAGGAAATTCTTACCATTGAGGGTTAAAACCCTTTTAAAAAACAGGATCAGGGAACTGGGTTTGTACCTTATAAAGACACCATCTTTTTTTTAAATCACATAAAATAAATTTAATTATTAACTTTTCTACCTGTATTCAAATTATATTTTGATTTAAAACATTTGTTATTCGTTCATATGATTGCGTGTAAAATAAAAGTAGAGGTCTTTTTTAAAACCTTATTTCTGATTCACTTCCAATAATATCATTGCATAATTATGTGTTTGGGACATACTTTACTTCTTTTTATTTTTATCCTAAAGTATTAATATAAGTTTGTCTTGTTTTTTTTCGGAATTGAAGGTTATTGATCTTATAAGCAATAGTAGCTTGAGTTATTTGCACTTTTACAATCTGTGAGGTCAAACCATAGAGCTAAATAAATAGTATTCTCTGTCAGTAAACTGTGTCTTCATAATATTATATCTGTGCTTTTAATCATCTTTGAAAGGGTAACATACCTGTTTTTAAGTTTATTCTTAGGATCAAAATTCAGTTTTCTCGTAGTTTTCCATGTTTATGCCAATTAAAGACCCACTCCAATCATTTTTGATGTATTTTAAAAGCGTTCCCAGTGTTTTTTTTTTATAATGGTTATGATTTTAGCCAAAATTTTTTAAAAATACTTGTGTTTGTTTTCTAGCACATAGTTTCTGCAGAGAGGCAGGCGTAGGGCAACCCAACCCCCCTTTCCCCTCCCCATTGCGGAGGACTCGGAGCAGGCAGCTTGACGCCCAGTTCACACCAGATGTGGAAGTTCCACCAAGCGGCACGAAACGTAGCCGGCTTCCATTCGGCACCCTTGTTAACCAATGGTGTAGTTCACACCAGACACAAAGCGCCGCGGTCTTCTGTGGTCTTCTTGCACCACACATGCACCAGTCGTTTTGGCGTATAGTGTAATTTTTGAATGATCCGCGTCAATTTTGGCAGGAAGTTATGCCAAGACACAGGAGAAAATTTCTGTTAATTCTCAAAAAACGGACAATGTTTCACAATAAAATACCGCAATCGACAAATGCGAGGAAAATACTAACAAATAGAGATGAAAATAAACACACAAACTCAACAAAAAAAACAAACAAACAGACATCTCCAAAATATAATGATGATATGATTTGTCAATCATTGTATTTTATTGTGAAAAATTGGTGATATCTTGAAAAACTGAACAGATTTACTGGAGTGTCTTAGCGTAAACTTCCTGCCAGAATTGACGCAGCTTGCACAAAAACTAGACCAATTTCCGTTCCACGTAGCGTCGCCGCGCTTCCGCGTCTGGTGTGAACAAGGCGTGAGGCGTATTTTTTGCATCACAACAAAGCTCTTCCTCCTCTGCTACTGATTTTGATTTTTTTTCACTCTCCATTAACAATCGATTTGTCTTTACAGGTATCTCTCTTCCCAAATGAGCTCTTTTTCACGCAGCATTTTTAAGTCCTCATCTGATTCACATAGTTTTGAAAAAAAAAATACTCAGAAATGCCATTTTAAGCCTAAAGTTCTTAATATGTCTTCCACTATCAAAAAAATGCCTGAAGAACGTGTTAAAAACACCAAAAACACTTATCAGAGTGGTTCTTTAAAGTCATTTTCTGTCTACTCCTGCTTAGCAAAAACACTTTGATGGGGGTATTACCGCACTCATTTAAGCAGCTCCCAGATCATGAAAAAGCTGTCAGGGCTTGATGTTGATCTAAGAATCAGAAAAGGATTTTACTGTGGTTAAAACAGCAGTTTGTTTTTATTTAGCCACAAAAACAGCAGGAGATTCTAATCTCTATTCGCAGCACTCCCACCCGGTGCTCTGATCTCCACCCGGAGTCTTGACCCTGTCATGTCAGCATGATGAGAACGTTCAGAAAAGGTGAGCGGCAGAGGAGAGGAAGTGTTTTGGAGGAATAATTAAAGGGGGAGATGGAGATGAGGCTGCTGCGCTACTGCGGGGCTGCAGATTGCCTCATTCTTTGATTGGACTCATTCTTGTATCTGAGTGCAGCCGGTCTCCACGACTCCTTCCTCCCACTGAAACTGATTGGGTCGGCGAAGGGGAGCGGCTCCTTGGCCCTTTTCGTTTCTTGATTAGACATTGTTCGGTTCATCTTTACTGCCGACCTCAAACTTCGGCCGTGCATTTACCCAGGCATGTGGAACCAGTGCTGGCCTCAGTAAATTGAAGGTTTTTTTTATGAATGGATGCTCGCAGTGTTCTTGAAAAAACCATCTGCCTTTTGTTCTCTTCTCCTGAATTCTCTCCACTCTTGTCAGTTTCAACAATCTGGCGCTTCCATGTGTTGGAAGCAGGAACACAAAGAAGCGTTTGACCAGGGCAGTCAGTGTGGGGGCGGTTAGCTGGAAGCTCGCCGGCGTTGGCTAAAGCGGGCAGCTAAGGAAGAGCAATAGCTAAACTTGCTAACTAGTTGCCAACTATTTCAACAATAGAAAAAATCAATTTCTACTTGATCCTCCGCTGTGTTTTACTATCAAACTCATACAACAGTGACATTGAACAATATGCTGATGATACTCCTCTTAAACAATTAGATTTAGAATTCCTCTAACTGAAGAAAAATGTTTAATTGGCAAAAAAATGTCAGCAAACTTTTATCAATGGAGAACATCTCCAGTGTTGCTGTTCCTCTCCATGACCCTGAACCTGATTACAAACGTCTGAGTTGTGCTCTTTCTAGGCTCCCTCTTATGCCGCATAACATTCATTGTCATGTGTTTCCCCTGGGCTGATTGCCACTCCTCCCTGACGGGCTACACTGTGTCCTTGTTTTTTTTTTTTTTTCACTCCCCTTTCTGTATATAATGGGTTCCTTCCCCTCACTTCCTTGCAGGTTTGTCTTGTCACCCTTACCCACTAATCTTGGCTCCCATTCCAGGTTCTTGTGTGGTTTTTGTGGAGTTTGGCCTTAGTTAGTTAGTTATGGACTTTGACATTAGTGACTGTTCCTGTTTTGTAAGCCTTGTGCTCTTCCTTTGTTTTGGATTTTGTTTTTTAAAAGACACTTTGATTTGGAGCTTGCAGCTGTCCTGCAATTGTGTCCACACACCAAAGCCTGACATTCATTAGGTGTTTGCTTCTCTGGGCAACTTGTTTTGGATGTGTTGCCCTACCACCACAAGTTTCCCCTGTTGGAATAATAATGTAAATGTCTATCTATCATCTTTCTAAAAAAAAAAAAGTACTATTTTACTAATGTAAATCCAGTAGATTCTGAAGCGCAGAAAAGGAGTATATGCAACAGATTACAGTAGTGAAGTGTTTATGCAGTTAACTGAAACCTGCAGAGAAAACACTCAGTATTGCATGTCAGTGCAAAGCTTCTTCTTTTTGCATCAGTCTGTCCGCTTTAATTGCTGAAATGGAAGGGATGGTAGTTAATAGAGTGTGTGTATTTTAACTGTTGCTGGCGACATCTCTGGTGTTAAGAGATTAAAGGTCTCTGTGTTTTCTTGGACAACAACTGAAAATAATACTGAACATTAGCAAACTTTAAATGGTGGGTTTTTTATGTTAAAAGAAAATGTCTTTAATTTAAAATCTGCTATGCTTTAGTACGTAACTTTTGATCGACGATGATGCAAAAGTAATAAAACCTGACAAATTTTTATGAATGTTTTACGATAAAGTTGGTCATTTTTGACTTATTTGTTACTAATGTGAATTTTGACACCAAACTGGAATACATTTTTACATTTCACTTATACTTTAATGAAGGAGTCAAATCTATAAAAATCTATTGCTTATTTTGTCAGTTTCAAAGTGTATTGAGCTTGGACTTTTGAATGGTAAATGTTCTGTCAAATTGTTGTCTCTGCAAATCTATTTGGCTTTATTTCGAAAACAGGAAATAAAACAACTATGAATCTATCAGTGAAATGTGGGGATTAAACAGGCTGCTGGGCTGACTTTGCTCCAGTTCAATTGTCTTTGGGTGGCAATGTCCATTCAAGCCTTAAAGAAGAGTTTCTTCCTTTGATTTTGGTGGGACAGGATTGAATTTGGGGAAGCGGTAAAAAAGATGTCCCAAATTGAATTAGATTCTGGAGGAATCTTATTTAAAGAGCAGGGGTGGGCAAACTGCGATCTGGGGCCAAACGTTTATTATATGTAACTTTATTGAGAAGGGGACAATGCATATTAATGAACATTAAAACAAATGTAAATATGACAGATTATAGCCTCAGACTAATTTCCATCTGGAGTCTCTTGGCAGGTTAATGTTAAATGAAATAAATATAGTTTAAGAGATAAACACTACACATACAATTATAAAACCAGGTTAAAATACAATATCAAATAAAACAAATAAAAACAGAAAAGATTTGTAACATTATTATAATTTTATATATATAGTTCCCAATAATCTATTTGATTTGGCCTTCTAAACTGGAATAAATGATTTACATCTATGTTATCTTGATGCCTTGGTGCATTACTAAGAATTTGATCTTTGTTTGGGCGCAGAAAGGCATTCTATATTCATGTGGTTTTGGACGAGTTTGTTGTTTTTCTGTGATTTCTGAGTAAGAGAGGCATTTTTTGACCATTCCAACACCACATGAATAGAGCTTTTCTCAGCATTTTTACCATTTAACAACCCATTGGTGGAATTGGCAATTAAATGAGAAAACATTACACAATTAAAAAACAATGCTTTATAATGTTTTAAAAAATGAAAACATTTTTTGTACAGATTTCTTATTATTTCTCTTTAGTTCACCCAAATACTCCTGATCTCCCTTGTGTCAAATTTTAGAACCTTTTCAGCTTGCAGGGCCAAAAGCTTGCCCCCGTCTGTATAAGAGATTAGGAGCTTTTGTGTGCTCTTAATCATGAAATGGAAAAATGAACCACAACAAATTAAAGTCATGAAACATTTCTGTGTCTATAACCCAAATAAACAAAGTTTACCAACCTCTCCTGATCAGATCTCAGTCTTTGCACCAAACCAATAAATCCACTAAAACAATTTTAAAAAGTCATGATAAAAAATTATTCTGAAATAGAATCTAAGAGCACACATTGTTGGCAGCTGCTGTATAGATCCTATTCAAAGGGATGCAGATGCAACTGGAAAGTTTCAATATGGAGCTCAATTACTGCAGCGCTGAGAGGACTAATCATGGCGCTTGTGGCTCTCTGGTCGCCTGCTGGCTTCTCTTTCATCCCTTCATTTTCACAATCTCATCTGATAAAATTACAGCTGCTTGGTGTTTATCTGAGAAAAGGCGTCGCTTTCATATGCCTGTGTGTGAAAATGCTGTTGGGTGTATAAGCTGGAGGCGCTGGCTTGGTGGGGTTTATTTTTAACACTTTGTTGTAGTTTGAGCCAAGGTAAGAAACAAAGAAAAAGTTGGAATAGAATCCTGTTTTTCTGTGGTTTTTATTGCTGTTGGAGGAGCAGATCTGTGTGCAGTAACTGACTTCGGTCCATGAATCCTGATTCACTGTCGGCTAAATCAGATAACAGCTCTCTGTTGTGGTCTCCGGGGACCAAAGCATCAAGCTCCACCTGGTTTGCACCGTAGAAATGGATCGCTCCATAAACGCATCAATTCTGATTTGTCTTTACAGGCATTTCACTGCCCAGACTCCAAGTCCCTTTGTCTAATTTAAAGTCAAATCAATCTTTTTGACCTGATATAGAAAACAATGACTTAAGAGAAAGCATTTGAACTAACATAGAAAGAGGTATCATATATGTTTATCACTTAAAAATTGATTTTTTTTTTTTAATATAATGGAAAGAACTTTTTTGATTCCACAATGCAGGAATTGATTTCTCAACATAGCAAAAAAAAAAAAAAAAAAAAAAAAACAGCAGATCCTGAATAACTCAAAACAATAGATAATGCAGTAAGAAATGATTCCCTGTTGTTTTATAGTCACTTCAGAATAGTAACATTCTGTAAAATGCTGGATTTGCTCCAAATGTCTTGTTGGGTTTTAGGAGTCTGCTGAAAAAACAAAAGCCAGGTTCACACCAAGCATGTGATACACGTTCTTGACACTGGACTGTCGCTACCCAAAACTAGTGCATGTTTCCCATGTTCAGTTGGAAGAAACTTGATGCGAAATGTCAAAGCGGTGCAAACCTTGCAATTTCCCTTTAGGCATTCTGATAAATTAATTAAAATGTCCATCTATGTGTCACTACCCAATCTGAGTCCCTGATTGGTTCAGCTCTAAACATGCAATCAGTAGCCAGATTTTGTTCAAGGAGCCCAAAAACAGCGTAGAAACTTGCATAACAACACAGGAAAGAGAGTTTTAAACCCAGAAGCCCAAATATGCATGTTTACATAGACTTCCCATTAGAAATGGTCACTTGAATGCCCATGTAAATGTAGTATCTGCTCTTGTGGGTGGATACGGGCCGGGTCAGCAGGCAAAAAATGGACAAACCTGTACCAGGCATTCAAGTGCCCCGCGACTTGATTTGTTTAGGATTAATATTTATTCATGTTGAAGTTACTTCACTTTTGTTTTCTACCATTCGCCCAAAGCTCCTGATTGGTCGACACACCGCATCAATCTAGCCAAACTTCCGATTTTTTGAATTAATGACGTGTTGCATCCTAAATCGCTTCATTGCACCTAAATCTTACTGAGGCTGGACTGATGTCCCGAGCCTGACACCCAAATCACACCGTAGGACCTCAGACCGCGTTTATTCATTGACTTAATATTGAAACTTGACGCCCCTACCGCACCAATCACATGCAGTGTGAACGCAGCATAAGGCCTAATGGACATCATGATACTATGAGAAGTTAACCAATCAGAGGTGTCGGCAGAGCGAATTATCATATAAAACATGAAAGCAAGTCTTTTTAGACTAACAAGTCTTTCATGAAAGTATCTGGTTATAATAGGGAAGAAAAGGATGTTTGACTAAGATGAGACAAGAATGAAATATCCTCTCAGAGATGAGTCTGTAAAACATGTCATGTTCAGTTCGTCTTCTTCCTCATGCAGACATTAGCTGTCCTGTCCAGCATTTAAAGGAGATGTTTACTGGACCAGAGTCTTCCCACTCACAGCTGCTACCAAGACTCAGCCTGAGTGTGTCATCTCCCTAGTATTGGCTCATGCATCCTTGTTTACACGTTTTTGTGCTTGTGAGTCTGGAATTCACCTTTATGTCTTTGTTGATTCGCGATTACTCGTCCGAATACGCTTCCCCATCTTTGGCCCAACTTTAAGGCCCATGGAACCGCTCTACCTCTTTACAAAGACGTGCTCTCTTAGACATGCGTGTGTGTTGAAGGTCAAGTAGGACTCTAGAGCCAAATTCAATATTTGCTTCATCCCACACAGAGAGATCCACCGTCTGAAACAGAGAAATGCTACCGATCCTCCGGAGGCAGCTTTTCTCATCTCGATGAGGTTAGAAATTGAAGTCGTTGCTTGATCTCTCAATAAGGATTACGTTCTGAAAAAAGTAAAGAAATAAAGATTTTTAATGAAATCATATCTTTTCTTCCTAGAAGTTATTTATTTATGAGGTTCTTTGAGGCAACTCTAAAGCCAGGCAGATTCCACGATGACTCAAAGGAAGTGTTGTTCTCTTTCTGCAATAAAAGCTCAAACTTGTATGAAATTGTCAAAGTATATATTATATGGTGTATTTTCTTTTATTGAGTAATTTTCTCCTTTTGGCAAAGGTCAAAGTTGTAAACGAAAATACTGACATCCACAAGATTTCGCTTTAATTTGAAATGCCTGGAGAAATTCAAATGATAGAAGCTACCAAGTTGTTTCAATCGATCAAAAGATGGTAAAAGGCAATAGGTTTTTTTTTTTTTTTTTTGTCGTTTTTCATAGTTTTCTTGGCTGTACCCCCACTGACTGTAAATGAGAACTTAACTGAGTGAACCCTCACCCCATTTTCCAAACAGGAAGTACCTGCTGCCTCCAAGAAGCTAAAATCCCATATATTTCTAATGAGCAATAGACTTTTTTTTTTTTTTTCCTCTTTCTCACAAGTCATTTAAGTTATAAACTGACCAATCAGATGCCTCCATAAAAGTATGTGGTTTCAATTCAAAATGTTCGTGTAGCCCACTTTCAAGTTCTAGGGATCTTGACTTCGAACAAGCTCCCGTTTGGAGAGAATGGTTGCCATAGAAATGATGACTCTGACTTACTCCACCGATCACTGCTCACTGACAACATGGCAGCGTCTGTATTGCCAAACGATGGCGACTGAATTGAAGTAATTTGATTGGAGCCAGAAGTCAGCCATTTTCTTTTGATGATGTCACCCTAATTTGATCCAATTCTCATATACAATCAATGGTTACCACTTCGGGGTTTAAAAAAATCTTAAGTAACTGGAGCCAGGTAGGATCACACAATAATGTAGGGTCTTGCTACATAAAGTTAAAGTCCCACTATTTATCACGCATTGAGGTGTGTGAAATTTGTTCTCTGCATTTGACCCATCCCCTGGGGAGCGGTGAGCTGCAGACACAGAACCAATTTGGTGGTTTAACCCCCAGTCCAACTCCTTAGTGCTGAGTGTCAAGCAGGGTGGCACCGGGTCCATTTTTAGAGTCTTTGGTATGACTCGGCCAGGAATTGAACCCTGAACCTTTCACTCTCAGGGCGGACACTCTACCACAAGGCCACTGAGCTGAAAAGTGTTTTCTTCCCATTCATTTAAGACTGTAATAAAAACTTTTTTTTTCTTTTTTTTTTTTTTTTTTTTTTTTTTTTTTTGCTTTTTGAACTTCTTTTTTTATGTTATAAATATAAATGAGCTCAAATGGAGATGTGGTCATTTTGACTGACAAGATGTTGTCCAGTTACCAGCTTCAGAATGAACCAATACTTTTTGTCCCTCCTTTCCTCACATTTAGGTGCATTTTAGCCAAATGTGACAAGAATGAGATTTAAGTTCAGATCAGTCCATACCAGTGAGTGGTCACTGCAACGTTTTCATTCTAGTCTTTGTTTCTATGTCTCGCTCACTGCACTGTTGTTTAAACCTAATATTTGTGCAGTAAAAAATGTTTTTTTTTATATAAAAATTAAATTTTGATGTCTTTGAAGTTCATATTCGTCATCATAAATTTCTTTTTAGTCTTTGTTTAGAGATTTTCTTAGGTAAAATTTTACAATTTAATAGAATATGATCCAAGGGCTTTCAATCAGATTGTGGAGGATGTTGCTTAGTAGAAACAGAACAATCTTTTTTCCATATAAAGAAAAAGCTGCACATATCAAAAGAACATCGTATATTCCTTTTTGTCTGGCAAAAAGAAAAAAACCTGGACTTTGTGGGAAAAACTTAAAAAAAACAACTGAAGCTTCAGTTGTTGCAAAAATAGGGCAGCAAATATATACCTTTCAATATATCCTCACTCAATCTGCCTTGATGAAATAATAAAAGTAACCTAAAGAAGGGTGTTTTATTTCCTATTTTTAGGGCAACAAGTTGAATCTAAAGGTGGTTGATTGCTTTAAAAAGGAACCATCTGTCACTTCATTTCACCTCCGAATAGATTTATTAATGAAAAAACCCACACAATTATCAACCTGTCAATCAATAGAAACATAAATACCTGTTTAAAGAGTTCTGAGAAAAATTATCCATCTTGTTTACATCTTTCTAGAAGTACAGAAATATCTTCAACACATTAGACCAAAGATGTCTAATTATAAACTTCAGATTTTTTTTTATTATAATCATTAGTAACCTTTTTCTTAATATACTGTAAACATAGCTCCTTAAAATCATTGATTTAGATTAACTTTTTTTAGTCATTGCTGGGCAGCAAACCATAAGATCTTGTGTTTTTAGATAAATGTATAAAAAAATATGGAGAATGCTGCATAAATAAAATTACACATAAGATATTATTAAAAATTAAAGCTCCAAACAGCGTTGGAGCTACCCACCCCCGCCACTTTAAACCCGAACAGCTGCTTCATGCCCCTCACCCACTGCCCTGCCACCCTGGTCAGAACTGTCTGTATGTGCCAGATTAATCAAAAAAAGAAACACTTTTTTCAAAATGGCAGCCTTTCTGTTGGTTTGTTTCCATAACAACCATTTATTTTTTGGTCACCTGGGGGTGATGAACAGATCTATGTAATTTTTAGAAGAATGTGCTAAAGTAAATTTTTGGACTTTCTTAGCAACAGAGGTTTTTTTTGTTAATCGTGCCCACATTCCTAATATCACTAATACTGTATATTCATATCATATGTTATACTGTTTTTTCAGCTTGAGCCAGGACTTTTTTGTATTAAATTTTCACAATATTACTGAAAAAAAGAACAGTTTTGTGAGCTTGCCGTAGTGACTGAAAAATCGACTACCTCTTAATCCAGCACCCCCACCCCCACCCCTGATGCTCAATGAGTTAGGAGCCAATAGATTGAAATCCCTCTGATGAGTTTCAATTTGTGCCTGGTACAAAAGGTGATTTTTTTTTTTTTGGTTCAAGAATTCAAGATGGCTGTATCTACCTGAGGCCAAAAGGTCAACAAGCTTTGGGCATGGTTTAAGACTTCAGGTGGCGACATTTGTGTGAATTTGCTCAAACAAAAGTTTTTGTTTGCCGTATTGTGGGAAAATGTGAAATTTCAACCTTTTGCCGCAAAATGGTCACAGAGCTGCAGGTCATCCCATAATATTTTTAAAACTTTCTTTGGATTTTGGATATGCCTGACACGTGTGCTTTGGTTTTCTTAAAAGGTTTTGAATTGTTTTAGGGTATTTTTTCTTCTGAACCCTAAAAGAGATTTTGGCCAAATTCTTTTTTTTCTTACGGTTTTGCCTTCTGGGATGGCCTCTTGTTTTCTTTTGGAAGGAGTGGGGGATCACAATGTCCAAAACACCCACCATGTGTTTTGTGCATGTCATTTTCATTCAAAAGTTAGCTCGAAGCTGCAGTGACAAAAAACAAATTGTGTTTTTAAGAAAAAGAAGTTAACGGTGATCATTTTCCAAAATACCATAACCACTCTGGTATTTTCATGTTGATTGTTTAACATCCGTATCACATTGTGATACCTAAAATTTAAAATCCAGTATCCCGTATCTTTCAGAATGCTAACAGATGTTCATACAGAGCATTCATTGTCTAATCCTTCATATCGTCTTATAATATTTATGGCAAAATGCAGAAAATAACAGACATTTGTTTCTGTTATAAAGGTTTACTGATAGACATCATTTTATGTAACCCAGACTAACTTGGTTCCATAGCAGCTGTGTTTTGTTTTTTGTTTTTTTTTTTTTAACATTTTGAGATTACATTTGTGTGTTTGTGTGTCTGCAGAAGGTCCTGTGGTGTGGCGAATGCTGACTTACCCCCCGACACGGCGAGCTCTCCTGGTGGGGTGCGGCCTTCAGATGTTTCAGCAGCTTTCGGGGATCAACACAGTTATGTGAGTGCAAACTTGTGTGTGCTGGTCTGCAGGTTTTGGAGATCTCCACCTCATCTGATCAGATTCTACTCCTGCTGCTGAACTATTAAGCTACGTTCAAACCGGGCATGCACGTATAGCCCATGGTGTTCACACTGGACAAGCAGGGAGGGGCTTCCTCTTCTTTTTCAAACTCATGTCTGCCATCTATGTTGGAAGAAGTTAAGTGAAAAATGTTGAACTGGTGTAAGTCTTGTCAATCTTGCACCAGGCAGAACTAGGCCGAGTTAGTGTGATGTCATTCAAAGAGAATGGTTTACTTCCTGTTCCAATTTATTCACAATCTGGATGCCGCCATGTTGGCGCCATCTTAGTCCGAGTCATTGTTTCTATGACAACCTGTTGCTTCAGTCAGGGGTGAGCTTGTTGGATGTCCCTCTTCTTCTATTTGAAAGCTTGATCTGTTAAACACTGAACGTTTGACTTGAGACCGCATACTTTTATTGAGGTATCTGAATATATTACAAAAAAATATATTGTGAAAAATGAACATTTGAAAAAGCTAAGAATATTCATTCCAACACATAGAATGACTGAGTAATAGCTGTTAATTTCTCAATAAAAGTCTCTTGAGATTTTGGCTTCTTGGAGCCAGCAGGTACTTCCTGTTTGGAACGCCAGGGGGAGGGATCAATTAATCCAGTTCTCAGATAGTAAAGGCTTTACTTTAGTGTCTAGTTTAATGTCTAAAATAATAAAAAAAATCTCTTTGATCATTTTACAGTATTTTCTGTGCTGGATTGAAATAACTTGAACATTGGCTTCTATCAGAATGGACAAAAAGCTTTTATTTTGGCAGATTAACTATGATGAACTGCACTAATGTTAAGCAACATCACTACAAAAAAAGAAAAAGCCTTTTCTTGTCTTTACACCTCAAATTGAATAGCAGGAGAGATCACAGACGACAGAAAACAGCGTCCTTCCATTCCATTCAAACACAAGATCTAGACGGAGTTTCTCCTTTTGACCGTAATTCGGTTAAATCACAGAAACCGTCTTTCATCTTTTAAAGCCACATCTCCCTCTGCCTTACTACCCACTTGCCCCTGAATGCCCCCCCCCCTTTGGTCTGTCTGAGGAGATCGTGTCATCCATCGGCGTCTCACCTCTCCCCGGAGACGAGGCGCATAGCAAAACTCTGTAAACATTCCCCAGATTTGTGCTGTTGCCTAGCAACCGGGGGAAGGCGTGTTGGCACGTGGGGCATCGTTTTGGGAAATGTGACACTACAGATCTGCCGGAACATATGAGCTCTCGCCTTAGCGTGAAATAAAGAGGGGCTCGCCCCTCAAAAATCCAGCTCCCATCATGAAGGCCGGAGCTCTAAGCCTCCGCACCCCAGTGAACTTCCAGCCAATGGCGTGCCGCCTTTCCCGCTGCACATTCGACTCCTTTTTCCAGCTCACTGAACAGCAGTGAGGAAAAGCTGAATCCGCCTCCGTGACTTATTCGTCTGCCAATCTCTCGGTCGACCTGAAAAGGTCTACCTGTCGCTGCGGCGCATGTACACAGCGGCCCGTCGACTCTGAGCCGCGGCGCGCGTTCGATCCCGGCGCCGTGAAGATTGTGTTCATGTTTACACCTGGCATTAAAATGTGTCTTTACTCTGCAAATTGAAATCTGATTGCCCTTTCGTCTGCAAAAACAAGCATCTCAGCACACAGCCGTGATAATTACATCCCTCGCAGACCGCATGGCGCTGACAGTCGCTTTTTGACAATGTCTCCAATTTAGTTGTTCGCTGGGATTTTTTTCTGTTTCTCCTTCAAAAAAAAAAGAAAGTTGATTATTTTGCAGTCGTTTGCAATGATTACAGACAAGGCAGGAGTGTGTAGACTTTATTCTGCTTTTTCATCAGAGGAAAAGTTTGTTCCTCATAACAAAAACAACAACCATCAAAGTTAATGAGCTTTATTCTTTCTTGGTGTTCAAACTGAATCAAAGAGCAGGAGCTTTTAAAAAGCATGCTGCAGGAAGAAAACCCTGATGAGGCTTTGTGATGGTAAGCTGCACTCAAACAAACTGTAATTATTGCTAGAGTTATAATATATTCCTATTTTTCTTGGTTTTCTTGTTTTTCTGCAAACATTTCACCCTATAATTTAACAGAAAACCATAAATCTAAATGTAAGAATTTTTTTTTCAATATTTAACAACTTTTACTGATATTTTTGCCATTCTTTGAGGAAAGTATTAGAATTAAACAGCATTTTTCCACCTTATCTGTCACTTATCAATCCAAACCCACTATAATAAAACCCTATTAGTGTCAGGGGGTTGCTGGAGCCTATACATGCAACAGTCAGGGGAAGGTGAGATCTTTGATGGGAACAGGCAATACGACAAGTTGGGGACAACCAAATCACCAAAAAGTGAGGCCTGAACCATGACGGGAGCAGCACATATGATGGGACGGCAGCAGAAGTCTAAATAAAGATTCACCGATTTTCTTCTCTAACTATCACTTAGGGAGACTTTTAGGGTTTTTCAATGATACCAAACGTGAAGGGGTGTGGCTTCGGCAATTAATCGAAAATCATTTCAATCTATTTTTTTTCTCTGGTACCCTCATTTGTTGACTTATCAGGGGTCTTTTTGGCTTTTGAAAGCCATTTCCTCCTGAGGAGTTCTTAAACCAGGAAGTAGTGGATGCAGTTTATTATCCATTCATTTGTTAATCAATCACGGAGTGATGTCATGGAGGCCACAGCTTTTTATGAAAGAACCAAAAACAGATTGGAAAGAGGCTTGTTGGCAGTGGAACTAACCTCTTCTAATCTAATTTCACTAAATAATGATTGCCCAACATAATACGATTACTACAAAATTATTAGAAATTAAAGGGTTTTAATTATTACTAAATAGGTTTCTGTTGTTAAAACCAGTTGAGTATTAAGTCAGTTTTTTTCCATTTGCTTCTTTATTTGCCTTTAATGTGAAGTTGGAGTTGGGTCATAAAAGCCTCATGAAGACACCAGGGAAGAGTGAAACATCACAGCGAACGGGTGGAAGGATACGCCCGTAAAACACAAGTCCCTAATTCTCTCCTGATTTATTCCTGCAGTAAGCATCTTCCTAATGAGTTTGTGGTCTCAAGTCACTAGTTTAATGTCTTTCACAATGCAGCTTTGTACTCGTTTGCTAAATTATGATCCCATTTAAAGTGAAATAAAGCAAAGAACGGATAGAACTTCGCAAGCATGAACACTTTGGGCCAGTTTTAAGAAAAAAAAAAAACCCACAGATGTCTTTTTTCCAAACGCTGAGCTGAAAGCTTCAAAAACGGTCTTTCCTTAATGATAATGGAAGCTGGTTTATATAGTGCTCTTCATTATCTGTGCACTCAGCATGCTCCACTTCAAAAGACGTCATTTGCAAATGCAGGTAGAAGGATTTTCACCGGTATGCCGCGCTGACCTGTGTGTCTAATTCATGTAATGTTTTTTTTTTTTTTTCAAATGAAACTTAAACTTTCTTGTATTACATTTAAAGCACTTTGTTTTTTAGATTTTGCAAATACCGGCAGTATATCAGTTTTCCTTTAACAAAATGTTTTTTCAAGAAGCTTTCACTTAGTTTTACATCCAGTAACTGTGAAAGCAGAACATTGGATGTTGTCTACTTAGTTGCTCGAGAGTTTTGATTGTATTTTGAGTTGTGTGGTTATTTAAACTTTGATGCCGTTTAAATGGGTGAAGTGATTAATTAGAACAGGGGTGAGCAAACTGGAACACATGATTTTGATCACCCGTTTTCATGTTTCATTTTCCCTGTAATTCAGGTGTCTCCCCACAGAGGGCGCACTACAAATAAATTCACATTTGTTCAGGCACAGAAAGTTATTCTGAATTCATGTAGTGTTGTCATGAGAGATTTCCTCGTCATACAATCATTTTCCTGATTATTCCAACACCACATGAACGCAGCATTTCCCTAAAATTGAGTCAAAAGATGGCAACAAAATAAGAACAAAAACCACAATTTTGTAATAAATTTTTGTTCTAAAGTTTCAATAACGATTCAAGTATGTTTTTGTCCAGATTCAATTTTATTTATTTATTTGTCTATTATTTTAAGATGATTTACCAGAACACACCATGGATCTGCTCCTGGGCCGGCCCTTATGTCAAATTTTAGAACTTTGTGTGGCCCAGTGTCTGAATTTGAAAAAAAAATTATAATAGTATAATAAAAAATCATAATTCTGTTTTTCTAAATTCTGGACTTGCTTGTGAGGACCTGTAAACTAGTGGGAAAGCTTCTAAACAGATTGATGATGGGAAGAGGGATAAGACTTACTCCATTCTGACAGTCACGCCCACACTTTAGGGGTGAATTTCTATATCAAAGAAAATGACACATATTTTTTTTTCCGCTAAAAATTGTATAACTATAATCAATAGACCACTGGGAACAACCAGACTGTTCCAAAGAAATAAAGAAAACAACTGTAAAAAAAATGTTTAATGGGATAAAATATGAAAACATTTACAAAACTTGAGCAGAAATGAGCATTGACTGTTCTGTATACGAGAACTGGACAGAGTGAGTGTGACGTCATTCATAGAGAAATCACCTATTTCCTGGACAGTCGCTTTATATTTTTCAACAGACATCATCAGTAAGCGGGAATAGTTCCAAATAAGTAAGTAATAAGTAACTAAGTCATCGTTTCTATGGCAACCACTCTTGCCAATAAGGAGTAAGAGTGTTAGAACTTGAAAAAAAGACAGAATGAGTTCACAGTAGCAGTAGATTCAGCATTTCTGTATTTCAGTCTTTTTGAAAATATTTTATGGCTTCATCCAAAAAACAGAAGGATGTTAATATATCCCGATTTAAATCTTAAAGAGAAACGTTCAGTCAGTCAGCAAAACCATTAAGCTACGTTCACGTCGTAGTGCCAACCGTTTGAAAAGGAGAAATTCATAATTTTGAATTTTGTCCGGCAGTAAATTATGAGACGCCAAGGGGGTATTCAGAACCGTTGAGAACATTAAGTGGCCCCAGCGTGTCTCTATAAGCATTAAGAGCCCAAACGTGCCAACCCCAGGCGTCCTGCCTTGTTTGTCAATGCCATACCTGCTGGTTCGGCCACGTTCTCCGTTTACTTTCTCCCACGAGAGCTGTTTTACAGTTTAACCCAGGGGGTTACAAGCTGGAAATTGCCTCATGATGTCATGAGGGGGGACCTCAAACCCCATGGGGTTACTATGAAGGATACTGAGCTTCTGACACAAGAACAGCAACAATGATAAAAACCAAGTTTCTCTGTCCGGCTCTACGCACTGGGAAAGGACACTGGTTTGATGCCCTGATGATGATGATGCGGAAGGTTAAATTCAAATTCCTAGACTTAAAACTCCAAATGAATAGATAATGTCTTCAAATTTGGACGTTACTACCACTCGATGATGTCATCAATACGTGTATTGATATGCATATAAACATATCTTACTTCTTTACATATTTTGTTTTTTAGGCTGTTTTGGAGTTTAGCTAATCAGGTACATGCTAGCTGTTTGGCTAATTTCGTTTTTTATTTTTAGTTTTTTGGGTATTTTGGAGTTAGGCTAATATTTACACGCTAGCTGTTTTGTTTTGGCTAATTTAGGCTTTTTTTCAGTTTTAGACCACTTTGATGTTTAGCTATTTTTTCAGCTACATGCCAGCTGTTTTGGCTGTTAGCATGTTTTTGTTTATTAAGCAAATTTGGCATTTAGCAAATATTTTAGCTAGCTATCAGCTTCAGAATTTTATAACTATCAATTTTAGCATCTTCAGCTATTAGCACTAGCATCTTAGGCGGCCAAATTCAGCTTACAGCATTCACACTCGCATTATCACAGGTACTGCTATATATCTAGTTCATAATTATGTTAAAAAGTTACAGTTTAAAAGTTTAAAAATGTATTTTTAGAGTGTTCAATAAATGTTTATCCTGTTCAACCCAAGGTGTGTTTTGGATTGAGTTTGAGTGTGCAATTGAGTTTTACACTCCTGCTTTGACTATCAGAAGAGGAGCTAAGAAAAAAAAAAGATTCTAAACGACAGCTCTGCTGCTTGGATTTCCTCTGCATCAGGTGGTCACTCGTTTCCCACAGTGACGCTTGTCACCATCCACTTCACTTATCCTCAACGTGAGTGACAACCCGCTTCTGAGACCTACTGCCAGCTCTGCTGCCAGAAGAGTCTTCATTAACCGAAACCCAACCTGCAATACGGCAGCGATGAAAAGCAGCTAACTCCCACAAGATGTTGCTCGAATAATCAGTCTTCTACGTTCACTTTTCCACTAGAAGTGCTCACTATTCTTGAATACAGATCAAACCTGTCGGCACCAGCAGGCCTCTTCGGCCTTGAACAAAAAAATTATATTCAACCAGAATCCACCTAGGAAACCAATAATTGGCTGATGAATACTGAAGCATTTATTTGTCACAGATAATAAGCCGCTCCTAAAAACCAGTTAAGTGTTTATTTGAATTTGATTTGCTTTAGAGGTTTTCTTTATTAAAGCATCAATTTATGGACAAATGCATTTAACAAACGCATTTGCTCGGTTTTGACCTCAACGCAGGATTTCTGCACACATACCTCCCACAACCGGTGAAAGCAATCATCATGCATTAGCCGAACTGTTATTAGTTGGAGCCCTTTTGGACGACTGCACACTAAAAACGATTCACTGCTTTCATTTGTGTAAAGACGAGACCCTATAACCAGAAAGTAATAATTCCATGGGAAGAAAAAAGGAGTTTGTTATTATTTGAACTGGTGAAAAACGAAATAAACTTTTGTTCGGAGCGTTGATGGGGGTACGTGGAGGGTCGTCGAGAGTTCTTTAAGCGGTCTCTTGAGGTACAGCTACCTCAAGAGATGTTATGAGGATAGAACGTACCATTATCATGCGTGTGGTAATTGTTTCGTGAAGTATTTGTAGCACTTGTGACACACGAGTGATGCTGTTTTACGGCGTCCTTGTGCCACATTCACGCAAATGTTGTGCAGAAAATATGTAAGTGCCCACAAAAACTACACTCTGGTTGTCTAATTTTCACATTTCTCAAAGCCTTGCTGCATGCACATTTTTATATGTCTTAAACAATGCTAATAATTCATGGGAAGTAAAAATATTCACCTTCGTCTCACCTACTTCCACCCTTATGTGTTGTATAGATGGATAAAAATAAATGATTACTTTCTTTCTACAAGTTCCTCTAGTGGTCCACAATCTTGATATTAGGTATTAGGTATTGATATAGGTTTGGCCATTTTTCACCCTCAGACGCCTGTACCCACTTGTGATGGGTTATTGTGATGACTAAAGCTTTAGGCACGATATATAATCTTTTATTTACTCTTTGTCTCCTAAAGCATCCGTTTTTTTCCTTTTTAGGTTTTCCTTGACTCGCAGAATTCTCAAGGTTTAAAACAATGGTTTTCTTCTACTTTTTTACTTGTGAGATAACTGCATCTTTTTCAAAAATGAGATTAATTTACTCAAAAAGAATTATTGAATTGAATGTATTTGTTAAAGAAAGACAGATATTAAAAAAATAGACCCACTGTCAACAATAGTCCCTTGCCCATATCGTAATGCTTTTAGCTATAGGTAGTTTACATCATTTGTCCTTAGCTGGGATTTTTATTTTGTTTTGTTTTACAATTACAAGTGATGTAAAATTGTGTAATTTTCATTCTAATCTGTTGTGTTTTTTTCACCTATGTTAAATAGACGTAATCCACCCAATAAAATATGAGATTTTAATTTCAAATTCAATTTTAAATTGTGATTCAGATTTAGATTCGGTAATCAAAGTCAAATTTAAAGTAAGAGTCAATCAATCAAACTCTAATAAATAAGTGTGTCTCTGTTTTTTTTTTTTTGTAATCAATGCATTTCATTATTTCTGTAATGAGTTTGAAAAATCTGTGATTTTTTTTGTCTTGAATTGTCTTCAGTGTATGTTTAAATAAACCAAATCAATCAATCAATCAAATATTAGTACAATTTAAAATCAATTTTTAATTTAAATTTAGATTTAAAATTTAAAAAAAATTTCATATTTTATTTAAAAGTTAGATTTTAATTTAAATTTAGATTCCCATTGAAACCAAAACTCAGATCCAAATTCAAGATCGACTTCACATTCAAATTTAAATTTAGATTAAAATTCAAATTTAGATTAAAAATCAGTTTGAAATTCAAAGGTAGATTCAACTTTAAATTCAAATCTAGATACAAATAGAAATATAGATTCAGATTCAAATTCAAGGTCCAGTTCAAATTTAAATGTAAACTTCAAATTTAGATTGACATTTAAATTCAGATTCAATTTCAGATTAAAATTCAAATTTAGATTCAGATTTAAGGTCTAGTTAATATTTAAATTTGATTTTAGTTTCAAAGTCAAAGTCTGTTTATTCTCAAGTTAAGAATCAGATTCAAATTCAAATTTAAAGTCATTTTCAGATTTGAGTTCAAATTCAGATTCAGGTTGTGTTTTAAATTCAAGTTCTATTTGACATCAAATCTTCACCTCCAAAGATCAAATTTTAAAGCAGCCATAGCCACACCCACTTTTATTATATTTAATATTTGCATTTGGTGTATTAAAGAAAACACATTTGCATACATTTCTTTGCAATCTGTTTTCCAAAATAAAAGCTTGTTATTGTAAATGCTTTTGTTCTTCCATAATATTTGCAGAATCTTTATCATTGGTGTGATGTGGTAACTAAATGTAACTTAGAATTGAAAAAAAAAAAAAAATAGGAATATGGAGCACATTACAGTATATAATATATTGAGTCTGGAAGCTTGTATGCGGTCAGTTTTTTTCCTTTCTCTGGGTTGATTTAAACTCATGTGTCAGGTGCTCTGTCTCTCTGGACCCTCTGGTTGAGATATGAACAACATCCTCGCCCTCATGCACACACATTCAAAATTCCTCCTCTGCCACGGGAACCTGAGGGAGAAGACACATATTGGTCAATAATACATCAGCCAGGAAAACAAAGCGGTGACAGGTGTCTGCTCTGCTGCTCGTCCTGCCAGCCAAAGTCACTTCCTGCTCAACCATCAGCTAACAGTTGAAGCAGCAGATGACTGAACTGAGAAGAAATATTTTTAACTTCTTTGTCCTCATAAAATAAATAAGACACAGCCGTGGGCTAAACGAGAAAGCCATCCATCAGTGAAATTAGCTTCGTAATCACGCCGGTAAAGGTCACCGTGGGCTCAGATTAGCAGTGTTGAGATTTGGACTAAAAGAGGAAGAGAGAAACACAGATCAAACTATGAGACAGAGAAGAAGCAGGAGGGGATGAGAGGAAAAAGTAGAGCGATGACACTGATGGTGATGAAGAGGGGAAATGGACAAAGGCAGATGACAAGGGGGGCAGGGTAAGATGGATCCATGAAAGAAAATGGAACACAGGGACTAAAAATACTGAGGAGAAAAATGTAACCACTTCTTCTTTTGTTTCTAATTGATGTTTTCATTGGATTTTTGTGTGTATTATTTAAAATTTATGTAAAAAATTCTGGAAAATCAGGGTTCAATTCCCTTATTTGAGCTTCATCCAATGTGGGTCCTTGGGCTGGACTCTTTACACTACTGCCTATCAATTTTATATTGATTTTTCAAGATTTATCAACAGAATACAGAGATATAACACCAAAGGACAGGACGCAGTTCCAAAGAAACATCATTATAGATTAGATAAACATTAAAATAGTGTGCACTTCAGATGAGTCCAATAAATAAATCAAAGTCAAGCTTCATGCAATAGAGCAAAGACCTATAATATATTAAGAATAGGTAGAACAACAAAAAAAAGAGAGGAAAAACATCCTCTAATCACACAGCGAAGCAAATAAAGTCTCAAGTCTCCTCCTTAGTTGTTACTGTTGCCGGCGTTAACGTAACTTATAGTATTTCAAGATCATTATGAAAATCTTTGAAGAAAACCTGTGTCTGCTGTGATCATTTCATATGATAAGAGTCACACTATCAAGTCTTTGGTGGACCTTAAGCTTCTTCTGCACCATTAGTGTTCTGCCTTTTGTCTTGCACAGAAACCTTCAGTGGTTTCAAAGCTGTCCTCTGCACAAAAATCAGAACATTTTCTATCAATTAGGAGCTCAAGTACTGT
This sequence comes from Oryzias javanicus, assembly GCA_003999625.1. Lineage (NCBI taxonomy): Eukaryota > Metazoa > Chordata > Actinopteri > Beloniformes > Adrianichthyidae > Oryzias > Oryzias javanicus. The sequence continues at coordinate 18,066,793 of CM012453.1, forward strand.
AAATTATTGCAGTTAGAAAAAAGCTGCTCCATTGGGGTCATTGTAGGTAGAACATAACTAATTAGCCAGTGAAATTCTTACAGAAACCTTAGTTAAACTTTCAATCTAATTAAGCACAAAATGCCAGAATCCCAGTCCTGGATGAGCAGAAGACGATGGATGGATGGATCTGGTGTTGGTAAGAAAGATGATTGGAATCTACGGCTTGTGTCGATGACATGCTAATTTAGCTAGTGTGAGGTTTCAACTGCTAACCTATGCGTTTTCGTTGATGAGGAGGGAAGTAACCAAAAAGTTCAATTGGAATTTAGTCCTTTTCATAGAAGTTGGATCAGACCCGTACACAGTACTCTGCCATGAAGAGACAACGCCCTAAAAAATGAATCCCACAAATAAAGTCCTCAAGTCGGGCCATGTGTGACTTCAGGTCAGTGTTTGTCAGGACAGGAGAATAGTCCGTAATACCTTATTAGTTTGAGATCATTTCACTGTCCCTGCCAACAAGAAAAGTACCGATTAGGTCCTTGAAGCTTCCCCGAACTGGTCTCAACTGGTTGGGGCTCCATGTGAGTTAAGGTAACAATGCATTCACCAATGTGTTAATAACAAAGTATAAAGCATAGTACAAAAGAGTTAAGTTAAAAAAAAGAAAAGAGCATAATTTAGTATAAAAACTCCGCGCTCTGGTTATCTCATCTTGATTGTTATTATGAGTTCGTTGAAACTCGCTTGTATGGTTAACTTCCATACGTAACGTATCGTTAAAAACCACAGTCTGAAGTTCAGTGTGTGAATTCGAGAGGCAACGTCAATTTGCACACATCTTTCTGCAGGAATACCCACTATAACTAATAAAATTAACCAAAATAAAAAGAAAATGCACCTTGACACAGAGTCATTAGATGCAGCATTTGTCGGCGCCGCCAGTTGCTAGGCAACCCATAGTATAGTTTAGTATTTAAAAATCTAACTACAGTATAGCATAAGTACACTATACTATCTTTTCCATATAAAAGAGTGGCAAATGTTGCAAAAGTTGTTACATTTCAGGTTTTACTGTTGCTTCTTTTTAATCTAACATCTCACGATATTGATGTTGGATAATTATTGGATTAATCTTAGAGTTTTACTCTTTTACAGCCAAAGAGACTATTACTTCTCACTTGTGTCTAAACTGTGAGAATCGTAAACGTTATTCTTGATTATCTCTTAGTTTTCTTTACTTGATTTATAGAGTTTATGAAGGGAAGTATTGCAACAAAATCTAAAGGGTTAATTCATCTTTTAAACCAATTATAGCGAGTGGCCATCAGAGCGCTGGGGATCAATACCTTCACTGCCTGTAGACCATAACTGTAAATTGTGGCAGAAAACAAAACTCCAGGCACCAAAGTGTGAAAACAAAGCTATCAACACACAGGAAGGGGACATATTGTGTTTACAGGTTAGTTGTTGAAAGACTTTCATGAAGTATTCCTCTTAGGGGAGACGTTGCAAAAAAAGTCTTGGCTTTAAATGGAGGCTAGATTTATATTATTATGTCTGTAAATGGGCAGCTTCATGCAGTGCAACACTTTTTGTCAGTGTTTGCTTTTGATCAGGGGGTAAATTTGAATATTTCTCATCAAAGAGGCCATGCTGTGATTCCATTGGAGTCAAAGGATGAGGTTGTTTTAACGGAGCAGCTTAGGGAAAGCTTTAAAAACACGAGCAACTGGTGGTAAGAGCTCTATGGTTTATGGGGTTTTTTTAATAGCGTGTGCACAAAACAAGCACTCTAAAGAGAGTGCAGACTCCCTGTGGGTCTGCCAGCAGAGCGGCCATGTAAAACTGGCTTTTCGTGACATTTTCAGCATGATATTTGTCTGGTGGACCATCTGTGAGAGCCAACTGGATCGTATCACAAACAAAACAATTATCAGGAAACATGCAACTTATGTTTCTATATTATTTAGTTCTAAAAACAGCAAAAAAAAAGGGTTCCTTAGGATGGGGTACTGAAATGGAACAAATAGTTGGGCTTGATTTGAGAACAAATGTTTTCTTTTTCTCAGAAGGAACAGGGAAACATTGGGTGGCTCGAGCATGTTCATCAATAGCATCTAGAATTTGGAAACACATGATGATGGATGGATGGATGGATGGAAAGGTGATTGGATGGATGGATGGATGGATGGATGGATGGATGGATGGTGGATGGATGGATGGGATGGATGGATGGATGGATGGATGGAAAGGTGATTGGATGGATGGATGGACAGATGGATGGATGGATTGATGGATGGAAAGGTGATTGGACAGATGGATGGATGGATGGATGGATGGATGGATGGATGGATGGATGGATGGATGGATGGATGGATGGATGGATGGATGGATGGATGGATGGATGGAAAGGTGATTGGATGGATGGATGGATGGATGGATGGATGGATGGATGGATGGATGGATGGATGGATGGATGGATGGATGGAAAGGTGATTGGATGGATGGACGGATGGATGGATGGAAAATGGTTGGATGGATGGATGGATGGATGGATGGAAAGGTGATTGGACGGACGGATGGACGGATGGATGGATGAATAGACGGGGGTACGGATGGATGAATAGAGGGGGGTATGGATGGATGGACTGATGGATGGATGGATGGATTGATGGATGGAAAGGTGATTGGATGGATGGACGGATGGATGGATGGAAAAATGGTTGGATAGATGGACGGATTGATGGATTGATAGATGGAGCTTCTTGAAGGTCCAACTTGAGAACCATAATTTATGTATAATATCTAAAGGAGTTTCATTTGCTGTTATCGTATATTTCTTACAGTTCAACCCTCTTGGCTAAAGCTACGTCTTGAGCTTTTATTCTTAGTAATCATACATTTGACATCTTAAATGCTAATTCTATTTCATAGTCACAGACACACCAGATGCCTCCTTCAGGTGACCAAAGAGACTCTTCAGACCTGATTTAGTCTTTTTTTAGTGGTAATTCAATCAGAAGTGGACGACTCTCAAGTGCACATTTTCTCTGTTGGACCTCCTCCAAATTTTCTGCTTCTTGAGAGATCTGAATTTCAATGAAGTTTGCAAATCGACACACAAACACATGGAAGATGAGTGTCAGACACAACGACAAGACAGTCAGGGACTTGAACCACATCTGTGTCTCTTACAGAAGCATTGTTACACCCCCATAAAAAAGAGACAGGAAGGCATAAACTAAGTGATCGAAGATGTAATGCAGTGCAACCCCAGGACACGGTCGACTAATTTAGACTTTTATTCATTCTGGCCAAGCTCAGCCTTGCTGTGGAGAGAAATAAAAATAAGCATTGCTCTTTAAAAATAAAAGCCTCTGCAACCTCAAGGTCTGCTTCAGTTTGGACAGTAGCACATTCATAAACAACAGACTTAAACGGGAATCAACTGTTTCAGAAAAAAGTGTCTTTTTATTTCTGCTTTGCATTATTATGTATGGAAAGAAAATAGTTTCTCTGGACTTTTGAGGGCATAGTTCTTGATTTGTAACTTATACAATAGATTTTATAATAGTGTTTAAAGGTTAAGGACTGAAACACTCAGGTGTCGTCCAACCATGTGGCAAAAATACCAAATCCTGAATACTTTTTGTTGTTGCACACATCTGTTGCACCCACATTTCTTTTCTGATTTCCTTTTTTTTGTTAAATAAGGAAAAATGAAAAAAAGAAGAATTATTTCCCTAGCCGGTGGACCACCACTCTCCAAACCTGAAATGCATCAACTGCATCTCTTAGAATTGTTAAGACTTTACTGTAAAGATTTTAATGTGAGAAATCCAGCACTAACATCAGTTCACAGGACACAAAGAAAAGGAGCTTCTAAGAAGAACAATTTACATTTTTAGTGTTTCTCCAATTGTAAAAACAAGATTTAGCCGATGATGAAATTCTAAAATGTACTAAAAGTCTCACTCCGATTAACTTTTTATGTATTGTAAAATCAACCAGTGGTCTTTTAATTAGGATTTTTGCCGTTTTTAGCCAAAAAAAAAAAAAAAAAAACTGTTTGTTTCAATCACATATGTTATTTGATTAATTTGCCTGTAGCATTTGCACAATTTGCCCAAAGGACACTGGTTATAAGTTAGAAATGTGATCTCTATTAAAGACCTCACCTCTAGAATTGGTTCTTTCCAAGGAAGAGACTTTATGAAGAGTTATCGTGATACTATCTGTTGGTTTACTCAGCCTGGAATGTCTAAAATCAGATCGTCCGATTTAAAGCTTGTGCATTTTTTTTTTTTTTTTTGCTCCAGCGTTAATGTGACGCAGTTCATTTGCATTCATTTTTAAAAATGGGTCACTTCCCAGGAGATTCAGCGTCTCGTATCGCTCTTTCTGCTCTGACTCCGTCTCTTCACCTTTTCCCCATCTGTCCGTTTGTTCTTGTTCACACAGTCATCCTCCATCCATTCTTCCTTCTTCTCACCTTGCAGTCTTTTCTCACTTCCTCCTCTCTCAATGCAGACCTTCTTCTGTGTCTCCGCTCTATAGTTCAACCAAACTTCATTTTGTCTTTTGTCTATAAATCTGAACTACCAGGTACACGGAGAAGTACTTCCTTTCTAATGTAAAGTCAACAGGATGTTTGAGTTTTGTCTGTTTTGCAGAGATATTTAGAAGAAAAGTATAAAAACAGGAAGATGCAGACAGGTTTACAACTTAGTAGTTTACATTTAAAATAAAGAAATAAGTATAGTACCTTAACTTTAGGTAAAACAAAAGTCATCAATAGTAGAACCTAAAATTTAGAAGCTATTTTACAACTTTGGTAGTAGTACCTAAGCTTTACTTATATATATATATATATATATATATATATATATATATATATATATATATATATATATATACTGTGTGTGTATATATATATATATAATATATATAATATATATACATATATATATAATATATAATATATTATATATATATGGTGTTATATATTATATATATATATATATACATATATATATATATATATATATATATATATATATATATATATATATATATATATATATATATATATATATATATATATATATACATATCAGTAGTTACTTCCTTGTAAATAGTATCATATAGGAGTACCTAAACTACTGTTTTTAAAATATATATTCATATGTAGTAAGTAATTATACTTTATAGGCACTACTTTAAAAAACATTTTAAAAAAATCAGTAGTAGTACATAAACATAAACTTAGGTGCTATTAAAAAAAACCCTCAGTACTTGGACTTTAGAAGCTACTTAAAAAAAAACATAGTTGAAAAAATAGTAGTAGTACCAAATAGTTACTACTTTAAAAAATACAACATTAGTACTAGTACTTGACCTTTATATACTACTTGAAAAACATCAGTAGTACTAGTAGTACCTAAACTTTGAGTAGCCTTGTTTTTCTACTGGCATGCTGTGGGCAACAGGTCATAAAAATAAAAAAAACACGTACAGATGGAGTAGGTGATGCTGGTGTGTCGTACTGAGTTTTCATTGTTTTAGCATCACGCTGCTCACAGTCTTAAGTTCTCCTTGTTCCCGTTTGTGCCGCCTGACAGCAGAGTCCAGTTTGTTGTGGCATCCTACAGGCTTCTTACAGACTCTTTGGTATCACCTGCACACCTCATACGTGTGGCATTTGTTTGTAGTCAGTCAAGGGCCAGTATTTACCACCCTTACAATAATGGTACGTTCCATTCCTTAACACCCCTTTATGTGGTCCTACAAGTCTCAACACTTGCTCTCCTCTTAAGATGTAGCTAGAATAATTAACTAGATTAATTATTCACAGCTCATTATTAATTAATTGCATAAAATATAATTACATGACAACACTACTTGCTTATCTTATTATTCTTGAGAATTCTGGGGGTTTCAAGTTATTTTTAAACAATTTTTTATTTTTTTCTGGCTTAAATTTATTGCATTTTCAGGAGTCTTTTGATCAGCAGGTGAGTTGTTCAATAGGTGGATCCAGTAGAATGTTAAACTGTAATTTGTTGACTTTTTGGAGTAGAACTGGTCAGAGTAAACTCTTTTCCGTAAGTCCTTCCCACTTTAGAAAGTACTTTTTCCTGCTGCATCCAATCTGTCACAATGTGCCGTCCAGTTATTTATAGTTATGGTTCAGCCACTGTGACTGCCTCAGTCTGATCTGATTTCTTTTAATTCTTACCAGAATTCTATCACTTACTTTCACTATATGCAGACATTGCTTGAACCAGAAATAGGAACGTTTCCAATTTGTCACTATTTTCTTCAGCTGAACCAGTGGGCGGAAATAAGGTGAGACAAGAGACTGTCTTTGCCAAGAACAATAAGATGTTGATACGAGCATCCGTGCTGCTAAGCGACAACGTTCAGTAAACAGGAAAGCCAACAACTCCAATTAAAGCCAGAACTGACAATGGATTTAGATTCAAAGGAGAAGACAGAAAAAAAACTGTATGGTGAAAATTTACAAAGCAGAACAAATATTTAAAAAAAACAGCATATATTGATTTGATTGATTGATTGATTGGTTTATTTCAAGCATAGATTGAAAATACAGGACAAAACACAGAAATATTTCAAACTCATTACAGAAACAATAAGATGCATTGATTAGAAAACAAACAAAAATAAAACACACTTATGTCACATTTGGTTCATTCATTCTTTGTGAATATTAACTAAAGTCAGTAGAGTTTGATTGATTGCTTGAAAAGGAGTGGGAAGAAGCAAACTTATATAATCCCACCCCTACTTGATTACTTCATTTATATTTTTATATTTCATATATATTTTAGAAACTAAAACACAATTCCAAACAAATGAGACAGAATAAAAATCCAAACAAAGTAATTTCAGATATCAAAATAAAAAAATTAAACACAAAAAGAATCCAGAAAAGTCTGGAACTATGAGACATCACAGATTGAATTGTATTTATTCGTTTTCAGGGTCTGCATACTAATAAAACTAATGAGAGTGAAATTAGATAACTTATATAAATGTATATGTATGTGCGTGTGTGTTTGCGGTGGGGGGGGGGGGGTGTATACATATATATAAATTAGGGCTGGGAATCGATTAATAGAAGTTAACTAATATATAGCAATTTTGAAAAAAGTAATCACGATTAACTGCAATTTATTCTTTTTTTTTGGTTATAGTATTTGACAACCACTTACAAATAATCAAATAATGTAAATAATCACAATTTGAAATCACAGGAAAAATTGTACATTTTTCAGCTTTTCCTTTTTCTCTTAAATTTTCTTTATTATGTTTGTTAAGAAAGTTTGATCCAGACGGATTTCAGGATTTGTGTTCGGCTTGACTCTGCTCTCAGGTGAAGGCTTGTCTGTCCACTCTGAACTGTCGGCCTCTTGTAACAGTGGTGGGCGGGACTTTCGCGGTGAACTGCAAAGTTTCCGCGGTATTTAGACTTATTTATATATATATGTGCGTATGTGTGTTTGTGCATGTGTATCATAATTGCATTGCACTTTTTAAAGTACTGTGATATCTATTATGTAGTATATAAATTACAGAAAAGGGTTCTGTCCTTTCTCATTAAATCTCATTTATTTATTTTACTATTAGAATATATCCTGTTTGCAAACAAAAGTACACAAGTTCAAGTGATGATTTTTAAGTCTGCAGGCAGCATAATCCTCAAAGGTCTCTTTTCAAAGTGTCACAGTTTGCTGGTAAATCTCAACTAAGATTGAGTTGTCAATAGTCATTGAGTGTATTGATTTAAATACATCTATAGGGCAGATCACTGTAATTCTGTTGAGTCTACTTACAGCGAACTACCTCATAAAAAAGCCACCCTTGTCATCTGGCCTCAGAAGAGTGATTTAGTTCACTTTGAGAAGTGGGAGTAAGAGGTAACCTCAGAATTGTCTCTTCAGAGTCTCTCGTGTTCAGAGAGACGAGAGTTAACGTCTTCAAGTGTTTTTAAATGAATGGTGAAATTCTCAAAACACTTTGTAGTGTTTTTTATATGAGAAATAAAAAGGATCATTAAAAAGAAAATGAAAAGTTACAGCATCGAACAAATGACAGTAAATAAGAACTGTTTAGAGAAATAGACACGGAAGTATCAATCCAAAGAATCAAACTAATGAATGAATTTATGACTGAATTAATGAAATGATTTATTACAAGCAATCAGGAATAATTCATGAAATAATATATCACATAATGAATCATAAGTAGATTGCTTGAAAGGGAGTGGAAGGAAGTAAATGTATATAATTCCACCCCGACTCGACCATTTTCACTAAATGAATGATCAATATCCGGTTCAAGACTTGATATCAAATATTAATAGATTCAGGTTATAAAGGATCATTAATATCAGTGATGTAATCAAATTTCAAAACATCTACAGACAAATTATTTATATTAATCAGTAACAATAATCTAAATATTCTCAATAAAAAAGACAATTTGTTCAGATTGTATTAATGAATTATTATAATAATACAAAAAGAAGTAAGTTGAAAAGAAAAAGATCAGGGATTTGAGCAGAATCATTGCTACACCACAGTTTAGAAACAAGTTTAAGGCCATGTTATTGTTCTTTGTTGTTATGATTGAGAGACTGTGAAGGTCTCATTTCAAGGGAATAGTGCTCGAGTTCTGCAGCTCAGAATCATGAGTTTCTTGAGTTCACATTTCACATTTTGCTTGAATTAAAGACTCAAACATGTGTAATTGTCAGAGGGGCGAGGGTGAAGCCCCGAAACTGCATTAATTTTAGGGACCCGCTGGGGAGTTTACCAGTCACTTCAAAGACAGCAGCAGCCTTGACTCTAAAAATGTGTTCACTACAATAATCTAAAAACAATAACATAAAACCATCAAAAAGAGCATCAAAAAGGTAAAAAAAACATTTAAAAAAAATCAAACTGGACTATTGTCCATGCAATGGTTCGCTTTTCTTCCCGTCCCAGCCTCAGTCTCTTCTGTCGGTATACAGTCCTGCACTCCGTGCTGCCAGTGAGCATGCAATAACACAAACCAACAAATAGATTTAAAAGAACACACCAGGTCATGCAGTAATAAAAATCCGTTTCTAAAACCCAAATAAAAACACTGGCGACAAATCCTGGTAATGGTGGGACACTTAACTTTGGGAGGAGTGAAATCCGTTCACCCCTCTACGTCTCCAAGCGGCAGTGCACGAAAAACACGGCTGGGGATGAACCGCCTCCCTCCTCGCGTCTTCCTCCCGCCGGCGTTCGGCTGGCCAGCGCCTCGATTTGGACCCGCAATGACCCGCTCTGCATCTCCCGAATGTCAGGTTGTGGTGGTTGTGGGAAATCCTCCCTGCTCTGTCTGTAGCCACGCCCTCCTACACAGGTGTCTCTCATGTGGCTGAAGAGTCACAACAGCCTACTGACATAATCCCACAGTTCTCAAAATCGTTCATGGATTTTATTTCCAGAGACTTGGTCAGGTCCGGTGGTCCGAGAGGTTTCACAAAGATTCTGGAGTTCTGGATCTGTTTCCTCTGGTGTAGCATTCTTGCGTGCTTCACCAGATCTGCATGATATTTGGAGAGATGATCATTAGGAAAGACAGGTGTACCCTTCAGTTGTTTGCGTTGTTTCATCAGAGCTATCTTAGTCTTTCAATTCATAAACCTGATCAGGATCGCTGGTTTATTCGTGTTCTTTCTCAGAGGAAGCGGATGACAGACCTCAACAGTATTTAGGTCAGAGGAAATCCCTTTAGACGCAAGAAAAACTCCAACTTGATTCTCCATGATTGAATTAGCATCCATCACAGCTCCGTTAGCATCCATGCTAACGTTTGTAGCTCCAGGCCGAGCCCTGGGTTGTAGTTGAAGTCCCGTCAGAATCACATTATTCATCCGTACTTGTTGATCCACGTCATGCATTCTTCTCTCCATGAGATCTTGGCGATTATCCCGTTGTTCGTTCCGTGCCTTTTCTTGTCGGAAATCTTCCACGAGTTGTAACAGCGGTGATAGCTTAGCCTCCAGCTCCAGAAGAGCTGATAGCTTAGCATCAGTGAGAAGAGCTGGGGAAAGTTTAGCTTGTATATGCGCGAATTTGAGTTCCGCCAAATCAGCTTCAACATATTTTTTTAATAAGTTTTAAAAAGGTAATGTCTGATCAAAAGAATTAGAGCCCAGACTGACTGAGAGGTTTGGAAATTTCTCTCTTTTATTCCAACAAAACAATTGATATTCTACAATTTCAGTAGATATTTTCTTTTTTTCTCAGAAAGCGGGAGAGACAAAGCAGTATTTATGTTCTTTGATAGATACACCAGGCTACCTTGGGGTGACTTGCTGCCTCTGCTCCTCTCACAGTATCCTGTCATTTTGTGACATGTGATGGATGACATGTGGTGGGTGCTTCATACCGAAAGATGTCCCAAACTGTCAAGAATGACAGCTGAAACCATTTTTAAAGTTGTAACTATTATAGCAAAGATAAAATGTATATTTAAATATGGACTCAGGAGCTTGAGGCTCCTTCAGAGCTGCTTTTAGGATTTGTCCTAGTCCCTCCTCTGGTTTGGCTCCATTTGCCACCGACACCTTTAAACCCTTTTCATAACACAGGAACATATCTACAGTCTTTTTAATGCTTATTTAGAATCTTTTCCACATTTATCACTATAATCATCCTCATGTGTTCATCCAGCCCTACAATATTCCTCATCACCAACTTTCTGATGTGTTTATGAATGTCCATCAAGATGTTCATTTGACAAAGGGGAGGTTTTTCTTGCAAGAGGTTTTATTTTGTCTTCTATTTTGTGTTCATTTTTTGTAAACGTTGGTAAAACCAGCACAGTACGTCCAAACACAAAAATAACTTGGGGCCCAACTGAAAAATTATAACTAAATTAAACAAAGAAGACTCCCTGATACTGACACGATGGGGAAGCTGATATACACAGGGCTAAACCATAAGGGAAACATGAGGGAGGGGGGAAACAAACTCACCAAAAATTCTAACAAATTAATCTAAGACTGCAAAATAGAGAAACTGCAAACGAAACATATTTAAATAATAAAAATAGTCTTCAAAGAATAAACTAAACAATTGACTTTAAAGAAACTAAAATAAAGTCTATTAGGAGTGTTGGGAATCCCTGCAGTCCTGCCGGTGGAATGTCCCAACCTCCTCCGCTGATCATTGTGGATCACCTGATGTGGGACTCGAAAACAAACAGAGAAGTAAAAAAATAAATAAATAGATCCAATGTTTGCACCCATTATTAACTTATATTAAGTAAACAAAGTTAAAGTAAATGTTTGAAAGAAAAATAAATGAATACTAAGTTTGAGGTTCAACCACGGCAGGAATCCTTTTCCACCACTTTTAAAGGTGATATCTAGTTTAAGAACAATCATATTTGGATCTGTTGTAAAAGTGTTTCCAATGGTCTTTTAATTAAGATTAGACAACTCATTCTCACTCCCAACTGGTGATATATGGGCGTATGGTACGTGTCTCCTCTACGTTACTTTTTGATGTTTTGGGTTTCCCATTAAAACAGGGGTCCCCAACCCTCGTTACATGGTACTAGACATGTAACCGGTGCTAGGTTAGGGCTAGGGAACTGGTACTGGTCTGGTACTTATTCTGGGACTGGTTCCCTAACCCAGTAACGGTTCTGCGTCCCTAACCCTTGAGACACAGTACCAGGAAACAATACCAGGACCTCGGACTAGTACCCTAACCCAAGTCCCCACCCGCAAGATGCGGTACCAGGACTCAGTACTAGGATATGGTACCATGACGTGTTCTGAGCCTGTACCCTAACCTGGTACCAGTTCCGCATCTGGTACTGCATCCCAAGGGTTAAGGTTCCCAAAATCAGGGGTTCCCAACCCTCGGGACGTAGATCAGGACGTGGACTGGTCTTTGTCCCTAAACCGGTACAACATCTGGTACTGTGTTAGAGTACAGGGTTATGACTAGGGTACCGTTCCATGTCCTGAGGGTTGGGACCCTTGATTTGGGGACCTCTAACCTTTGGAGCATTGTACGGAACCGTGTCCTTGTACCGCGTCCCAAGGGTTGGTGACCCCTGATTAACATATCTCTTTTTTCACTGTACAGTATTTGGCTCGGTACCGGTTAGCAACCCAGAAGTTGGGGACCCCTTGTTTAATGAGAATAGCCAACACGTCAAAAATGACAAGTAGGGGACAAATTTCCATTTATGACTAGATGGAATAAGAAACCACTTGATTATACTTTTTTATACAAAATTTTACACAAAATTTAAAAAAAATTGTCATTATCTAAGACATAGTTTCTGCAGAGTGGCCGGAGTTCATCAGAAACTCACCTCTGAGTTGTGCGGGCTGAGGTGGATGCATCAGAATGCAGCGGTGAGGTCGTGGCTTCTTTTTCAAACTGCATTTCTTCGTCTGCTTCTGGTTCACAACAATTTGAATCAACAAATACTCAGAAAAGTTATTTAAAGCTTAATTTTCTTTAAATATGGCTTCCATCATAAGAAAAAGGCCACACCTGGTGTGAAACAAAGTGTTCCGTGTCGGCAAAACTTCTTCCTCTTCTTGCGCTAAGAGCTCTGCTGCTGTCTGCACTGAGAAACACAAACCTGACACTTAGCGTACAGGAGGTGCAGGAGGTGGTTAATCACGGCTATCATAGATTAGACAGACTCCAGTTTGCTGCTCAGGGGCTGTGTGGGTCTGGCATGCACCAACTTGGCATTTCTAACCAACTTTAACAGTTTAGTGCAAGATATGCTCAAAAATAGTCATTTCTGTTGGCTGTAATTTAATTTTTACAAGCCTGAACTGTGTGTGTATGTGTGTGTGTGTGTACACGTGTGTGGCATAATCAGTAAGAAGCTGCGGTGGAGATGGAACGCAGCAGGCTGCACTGCTGAGAACAGAAATAGAGCTTTTATTCCCAATGCTGCCTCAAACCTACACGCTGTTTGTGTGTGCGTGTGTGTGTCATACACATCTGCTCAATGTGTGTCAACCCAACAAACACATTTGATCGATTATTTCCAAATTTGCAGATGACTAATAATGCCACGCGTGTGAAGCGTTGACATGTTTTTCTCTTCTTCTGTCTGATTACATGAGAGCAGAGCGCTATGCTAATCCCTCATTTCTGTGTGTTTTCTGATGAGCCCCTCTTCTAGGTGCTTGACTCTAACTCTGCCACCACTCTGTGGACTCTTGGCAGGAATCAGTGTTTCTCTCATCTGTCTTGAAAGCGTTTCATCCCGATCCGAGTGGAAGCGAAGCTGCATGCATGCAGGTGTCGGCTGTTGACCACGGCCGGTTGAGAGCCTTGTTAATGGTGATTGGAAGTGATCTTTCCACTCGGAACAACACGGTGTAGAGTTGCACTGATGGCTGTTGCGCCGTGCGAGAGGGAAAGCCACCGAAAAGCGACTGCTGAGAACCTATTTATAGCTGATTGCTTACTGTCTCCACATTAGTGCACGGCACTCCAGTGAAGAGGCTGTAGATAGGGTTGCGCGGTCCAAAGACACACTTACTTCTGTTTTTGACTGAACATTTTACATGAATTTCTAGCAAATGGGATTACTGACATTGACTGTACATGAGAACTGGACTAAGTGACTCCTCCCCCTGGTGTTCCAAACAGGAAGTAGTTTCTGGTTCCAAGAAGCCATAGACTTGTATTGAGAAATAAACAGTTATTACTCAGTTATTATATCTGTCAGAGTAACCATTTTGTTCTTAAACCTTTTTCTAGTCTGTTCTTAATTTTATTTTTTTTTTTTGTATTTTAAATTATTCCGTTATAAACTGACCAATCAGACGCCGCAATAAAAGTATGTGTTTGATTAGATTCTCCCAAGCTCAACTTCCACTGGTGAGAATGCCTGATTGGCGAGAGTGGTTGTCATAGAAACGTTGACTCGGACCAAAAACTGCTTACTTATATCGACCGGGTCGAACACGGGGGTGTCTGTACCGTGTGACAAGAATTCACTTCATTTGGTTGGAGCCAGGAGTAAGCCATTTTTGATGGATGATGTCACACTCACTCGGTCCAGTTCTCAGTTACAGTCAATGGTTTGTAGTACCATATTGTCCATATCTGTTTGCTCAGATTTGATTGTCATGCGTGTAGTAGGTGTAGTGTGGTTTTATAAGTAACACGCACTTGTGACGTTCAGATGATCCCATAATGCCGCACTCTAGTCGTTAATTAGGTGCGCGCACTGACGCCTTACTGATCGCCATAGACCGTATAGTTATTTACTGGACATTGCAAGTAAAATCAGGCCAGGACCTTCGCCGTCACTTCCTGATACGTCTACCGCCATATTGCAACTCATTGTTACCCTTCAATAGCGATTAATCCGAGTCACGTTTCTAGAGGAACTACTGTCAACCAATCATGAGTGAGCTCGTTCCGGCTTGTTCGAATCCACACCCCTCCCACTGAAAGCGGCTCAGGGGAATCTGTCAATCAGTCCAGTTCTTTTAAACAGTCTATGGAAAACTCAAAACAGAACTTCACTAAAAATTAAAAATACCATTAAAGAAATAGAACTCGAATACACAATCCTGTAAATGAACCTGAATTATGATTTTACCTTTCTAATCTGATCTCTGCCTCCATGAGCCACAAATGAAGTTTGGATGACTGGAAAACTAGCAGGTTGAATATACTACTGGACCAGATTTGAGCAGCTCTTTTTGCTTTTGCAATTTAGTTTTTACAGTTTTACTTTTATTTTCCTGCTTTCCCAAATAATTTTAGAAACGATAATTCTGTTTTATCCGATAGTCTTATGTTTTTCTCTTTAGTAAAGTCATTCTATTCTTGTCTTTGTGTCACATAGGTATTACAGCGCCACCATCCTGCAGATGTCAGGCGTGCGAGACGACAGGCTAGCAATCTGGCTAGCAGGACTCGCTACCCTCACCAACTTCCTGTTTACCATCCTGGGGGTGTGGCTAGTGGAGAGGGTTGGTCGGAGGAAACTCACGTTGGGCAGCATCCTTGGTAAGAGACATTTTAAAAGCAGAGGTTTCCACAGCAGCTACATGCTGACTGATGCGTCCGTTCCTCCAACAGGAACTAGCTTGAGCTTGAGTCTGCTAGCCGTCGGTTTCCTCATGTCCGCACAGCACAGTCCCCCCGTCACCTTCCGCCCCTTAGACCCCGCCACGTCCAACTCCACCTGCTCCAAGTACCGGTGAGGAAACACAATCAGTGGGAATAAAATGGATGGACGTTGATAATGTCTATGTTCTAGAACATGAGTATTTGATAGAACTTTTTTTTGTTTCTCTAATCAAACATAAAAAAACATAGTTTCAAGCTTAAACATTACTTGGAATTTCTTGTGCAAAAAAACAACACAAATCAAGGATTTAAATCACAATGTCTGGATATTCTTTAAAGGGGCCATACTATGATTTTCTTCAGCCTGTCAGAGTAAACTATTACCTTCGGAACACTAAAATACAAATTATTTTTGAAATACGAGTCATTTTTGTGGACTGTTTTAATACCCGGAAGTAAAACGACTCGATTTCTGAGGCTTCGCCTTTCAATCCTTGTCGGTCCCACCCATTTCACAACATACTTTGTAAACAAATCCATGTGACTAAAGAGCTCCTCATTCATTGGCCAGCAGCTTTAGGGGCGGGTTAAAACAGAAGAGAAAGATGGAGAGAAAGTCTGAGATAGTTTGCCAGGATTTTTCCTTTATTCAAACTTTGTGTTTTGCTGATGGATTTTGAGCGTCTGTACAAAGGCCAGATTCAGTTGTTCCACTCTCAGTTAATTTCGTATTTAGACTGAGGAACCTCAGAGCGAACCAAAGTTTAGTCTGATACGAAACAAACCGAAACCCCCTCGAAAGATGGGTGAATTTGGCGGATCCTGGTACAGCTGTGGTGCCGAGGTAGTTTTCCCCTACGAGGATACACATTCTGGCAGGGGATAACTAGCTTGGCACCGCAGAGATAGTGTGTGTGTTAGTTGTAAACTGGGGGCGGAGCTTGCAGCACAGACTCTTCCTTGAGGGAGCCGTTGGCATCGATCTTACGTCGCCACGTTTCCAACCGCTTGTTTTCATGGGTATGGGAGGGGGGCTGCTGCAGACTGTGCAGGTTTTTAGAGGATTACTCTTAAATGCATGAATGGATCAAAATACCGCTTTGGGGTTCTTTATAGTGAGGAATGAACAATAAAATTAATTTAAAACCTCAAAAAGTAAAATCTTCATGGTATGGCCCGTTTGATAATAAGAGATTGATTCACTTTTATTTTCATTCATTACTTCAGGACATTCATTAAACGTCGAGTAAGAAACTGTCATCAGTGTGTGATCTCAGGAAATAAAAGCTTTTTTTTTTTAATGGACTCCGTGACCTGCCTGCACTCTATGACACACTTCCCAAACCCACATGGGTCATTCGGAGAGATGAGAGCTTTTACCACACAGAAATTTTTTTTGCTTTGACCGCAGCAGCACGAGGTCACTCTGTCTCTTCAGACAGGACAGCTCATTAGGACATCTCTTCAGGATCAGCATGATCCCAAACTCTGATTATTCTATTCAGCACAAAAAACACAATTTGATTCAATTAAAAACATTTCATAATTTAATGTTTTTAAAGATGGAAAATCAGGAATTTATGGAGATGAAGCTGAAAACAGGTGTCAGAAATTATGTAAATTAAACGTAGACTGTGGAATTTTGGCAGAAAAAATATATTTTTTCTAAAATTGCTTTATTTTTTGTGAATTCTTACTGTTTTCATAAACATGGAACCGGGAATAGATGACATAACAATAAGCATAGAGCTTAAAATTATATAAAAACTCAAGAAAGTTTGTCAAAACTTTAAGTCGAGTAATAAGACGTGTGAATTTTTGATTGGCAGGTTTTTAAAAAATTTAATTTTAATTTAAAAAATAAGTAATTAATTAAAAAAAAAACAGTTCAGCCCATTTATTTATTTTACTTTAAATGACCTGAAAGCTTTATCGTTTGTACCCAGGGAGGATAAATAACTTTGGGGAGCGTTGTTGCCATGGCAACTAATTCATCTGACTCAATGAATGAATATGACCAAACTTAAAGAGCCACAATATGACACGCAAGAGGGAAAACTGGACTGAAAGACCAACACGGAATCTCATCTGTTAGAAAAAAATGACTTCCAAACCTGATTGTAATAAATGGGCTGGACTTGGTATTTTTTGCATGTCCTTATGGCTTTTTTATGATGATGGTGAACAATTATGAAGAAGATGAATCTTCAAAAAGCCGTTACTTAGGATTTTTTTGTTTAAATTGTTGTGAATCAAGAGCAGATGAAAAAATGTTGCTCATGTTATGATGAAAATATGCATGGCGGGCCACATGGTCTAAATTCTCAGCAACTGTGAGGGTAAAGGGGGGCGGGGTTGCTCAAATGCTAAAAATTGCATAATCATAAATAAATAAAAGACCACTGGGAACATTTTTACAATAGATCAAAGGATGACCAGAATGAGACTTTAGGTGAATTTTGAACTCTAGATGATTGTGTTTTTATTGCAATAGTTTTTAATTTACGTTTTTTTGTATTTTTACAGATGATTAAATGAATTTAGAAAGTCTTTTGTGTAAAAGCTGTTTGAGTTTGACATGTGCATCAGAATGTTAGTCCACGTCGGTTGTGTCTGCTCCTCAGGCTGTGTGAACCGTGCATGCTTGATCCCGGCTGCGGTTTCTGCTACCGCGAAAACAGCTCGGCGCTCCTCGCCTCCTCCTGTGTGCCGGTCAATAAGGCGTCCACCGAGCACGCGGCGTGGGGCAGGTGAGTCATGGATTCCCACTGGGTTGGCCCGGTGTCCTAGCATCACCTGACATCCAGCCTTTATGCAACGTTCCAATCTTTCAGGTGCTCCAATTCAACCCTGATGAGAGATCAGACCTACTGGGCCTACAACTACTGCCCCACCTCCTATTTCTGGCTGGTCTTGCTAGGACTGGTGATGTATTTGGCTGCCTTTGCTCCAGGTGAGACCTGAGTACATTTTGGTATTTGACGGGCAAAATGTTCAAATAGAACCAATCCATTCAGAAAAATATTTTTAGGATCCAGCATTCCATACATTTTTTCCAAATTAACAAAGGCTGAATCCGAATTCTTCCCCTACCCCTACATTTACCCTCCAAACAGACACATGGAAAAATAGGGACTTCAAATTTGGACGAGACTACCCCTTAACGCCTAACTGCCAGAACTAAAATAAAAAGTCATGCTAAAACATAAAGTCATTACTTTCAGGAGAAACAGATCCACACCACAGATCGCGGCAAAGGCATCCACAGTCAAAAGTCCCTTTTTGTTACCCTTGAAAAAAAATAAATTTGGACTCCACTACCCCTCCAAATGCCCCTGCGATTGGAGGGGTAGTGGAAGAGTTTGGATTTGGCCAAACAAAGCTTTTATTGTTGAACAGGTTTCAAAAGAATGAAGAAAAAATTAAAATAAGTTCAGCTTTGGAATCATTATCCAAATTAATGATTATGTAGCTGTAAAAAGTTCTGATCTGGCCAAAAAATCTAATCTGTATCCGTTAAACTACTTAAATATCCTTAGTTTGCTGGAGTCTTTCTGTTTCCTGATCTGGTTGAAGACCAAATGTGGAAAAACAAATTGTCAGCGTTCTACCCCTTCGCTTCTGTCCTCCAGGTATGGGCCCAATGCCGTGGACCATCAACTCTGAGATCTACCCTCTGTGGGCGAGGAGCACGGGGAACGCCTGCGCCGCCGGAGTCAACTGGACCTTCAACATCCTGGTGTCTCTGACCTTCCTCCACCTGGCTCAGTACCTCACCTACTACGGTCAGTTCTGCGCCATAGCCTGCGCCTCTAAGCCCCGCCTCCCTCTGTCGGGGCCGCTCAGCTGCAGGTTTTCTCTTCAAACAGGCAGGAGCTGACCTTTGACGAAACGAAAAATCAATCGCGGCGGTGACAGTGGAGGCTTCCCGCGGTGCAGCAAGTTCTTTATCGATTCGAGTCATTATCCCATTCGTCTGGTTAATGGCGGTCCTCCAGTATGTGGAACATGTCAACGCTGGAAAAGCGTTGACCTGGAGGTGGAATTTGAGGCGTTCGCTTGTAAATTAAAAAAAAATGTCGCTCTGCTTTGACGGGAGGAAAATAGGGATCAGGAAATCTCATTAAATCTCTGCGAGGGCGCGGTACCTGGTGTGTATGTGCTCTATGTTTTGACTGGCAGTTTTCTAGCTCACACATCTTTGTAGACTTGTGTGAGCGATGACTGTTGGATCCGCCATCTTCCCGTCTTTGTTGTTGTGTCGGCTCGGCGTCCCGTCACTGACCGCGTGTCTCCTTGCTCTCATCAGGAGCTTTCTTCCTGTACTCCAGCTTGGCTTTGCTGGGCTTCGTCTTCATCTACGGCTGCCTGCCTGAAACCAAAGCTCGCCGTCTGGAGGAGATCGAGGCTCTGTTCGAGAACCAGCTCTGCTCCTGCGGCGCCTCCGATTCCGACGAGGGACGGCAGGTGGAGTACATCCGGGTCAAGGGCTCAAACTACCATCTATCGGACAACGACGCCTCAGACGTGGATTAGGATGGGGAGGAGCCTGTGATTGATCCCGCTCGGTCTGTGTTTCATGCAGTTTTCTTTTTTTTTGTAATCGGTGGAACATGCGGAGTGCGTGTAGCATTCATGTCATTTCAGGACTCTGGTTCCTCTCACCGCCAGGAGAAGACAACAAGCCTTTTGTCACATCACAAATGTTTGGTGTTTCACTGTCTGTATGGAGGGCGACCAACTCTTTTCAGGTGATAGACTTCACCTGAAGTAGACACTACACAGTAGAGGTGAAGCATGAAATAGTATGTGGGAAAACCAACTGATGTTAGGAACTTTTGTTGTACTATTGTTAGTTTCAACACTTTAAAGACCCACTTCAATGAAAATCATCTTTTGTGTGTTTTTAACCAGTTCTTGCAACACATTCTCATCTCTAACTCGTCACACGTAGATATTTGCTTAAGGATCCCTCCACGTCACTTTTTGACGTTTTGGGCGTCTCCAACTCGTCATTTTGACGTGCTGGCTGTTTGTAAAATCAAGGGTCTGCAACCCTTGATCTGTAACCGCGCTCTGGTCCTCGGTACTGGTATCCCAACCGGTACCAGGTACCGCATCTGGTCCAGTGTTGGGTTAAGGTGAGGATACCGGTACTGGGTCTGGCTACCGGTGGCCTACGTGTCGCTGTACTGGACTGTTTCTAGTTCGCGGCCCAGAGGTCGAGGACCCTTGATTTAACGGGAACAGCTAGCACGTCATAAAATCAAGGATCAGCAACCCTTGGGACATGGTACCGGACACAGTACAGGATGCACACTGGTCCTCGGTACTAGTATCCTAAGCCCGTAACGGTACCCTAACTTTAAGTGGTTTGCATCCACATCGCATCCAGTTCGCGCCCGGTACGACATCTGGTCCAGTGTTGGGTTAGGGTTAGGGTACTGGACCGGTTCAGTGATTTAATGGGAACAGCCAGCACGTCAAAAAACGTCAAGTTGGGGACAACCAAAACATCAAACAATGACGCGGAGGGTTCCTTGAGCAAACATCAAAATGTGACGACAAGGGAGTGAGAATGTGTCGTTTCTTGTAGCATTTTTTCTCTTAGAAGAGAACTTACAGAAAATAATTTATTAATGAAACTGAATTTCTGAGTATTTATTCAGTCAAATTGCGTTGGATCAGAAAACCGGATGCTCGAAAAAGCTCAGACTAATGACTCAGCTACTAAAATGGGTGTGCCAAAGTCTAGATGTGTAAGAAATGATGAGCCTTCAATGCTCAT
This sequence comes from Oryzias javanicus, assembly GCA_003999625.1. Taxonomy (NCBI): domain Eukaryota; kingdom Metazoa; phylum Chordata; class Actinopteri; order Beloniformes; family Adrianichthyidae; genus Oryzias; species Oryzias javanicus. The sequence goes on from CM012453.1 coordinate 18,087,706, forward strand.
GTGCTCGTCCGAGCTGGCCTCTGCCTCAAAAGTGTATAGCTGGAGTGTTGTTATTTTTGCACCGCTAATGCTAGCTTGAAGCTATGCGCATGCACGTGATCATGCAGACAGAGCCCTTAGCGACAGGGAGGGGTCGCTCTGAGCTAACTGTCCCGCACAAAACCCAAAATTGCATTTCTGGATATTAAATTGTCTTAAAAGATGACAAAGGCTTTTTGAGTTTGGCTAAAAACTGCACAATAGTAATTAAAAGACTATCTGGAACAATTTTTAAATAAATTAAAAATGGTTGGAGTGGGACTTTAAAATTCACAAGCCAATCACTGCCAGCATACACTGTAAAAAGTCAAATATTGGCTCAATTAACAAAAATGTGTTGAATTGAAAATAATTAGTTTTCATCAAGTTAAAAATTTTGAGTTGATGTTTTTTTTTTAATTGATCCATTTGTGTCACTTTTTACAGTGTATGTGCTCCAGATCAAACAGACAGTGTGATTTTTTTTAGAGATAAACTTAAAGGTTGATACACAAGAACAGTGACAGAAACGGGCATAGGTTCTGGAGAGTTGTGTTCATCGAAAATGATTTTGGAGGAGTTCCTCAAAATACACTGTAAAAAGTGAAACATTCGATCGGTTTACCAGAGCTCTGTAATTTGTCACATTTAAAATCATTAGTTTTTATCAAAGTAAATGTTTAAGTTGAGTAAACTCTTTCAATTTGATGAAACTAATCATTTTAAATGTAAAAAATGATAGATATTTTTGTTAAATGGTCTAATTTTTCACTTTTTTCAGTGTAGCGGGTAACATTTAAGCATCTAAAACTAAAAAGTCAAGATTACTTTTATTTATGCTATTAACCTTTTAAAGCTATGTTCACATAATGAAATTAGTAGAAGTACTTCCTGTTTGGAACACTAAGGGGAGGGGTCACCCTGTCCAGTTTTCATATACACTCTATGATATGAGGTGAAAAAAAAACTTTATTTTTGGCCCGTGAATGCCTCATTCAGCTTTTCAACGTGTGTCTACACCCCAACTTGCATCTGTACTGTGTGTGGATGTGTAAATATGCAACCCTGCTGCGAAAGCTTTCTAGACCTGTTGCTGCTAGTTCTCTCAGTCTTCAAACTTTCTTGTTTTTATCCGATTTATGTCAACGTTTTGCTTCGCCGGTAGCCTCTTTTAAGTCTCGCATTTCTACCACTATGGTTACGGTCACCTCTCCTATGTGCCTATATTGACGACACCAGTACACCTCGTCTTTGTATCCTAGTACACACCTTTTTCAGTCAAAAAAAGCTAACGAATGAAGGAAAAAAACGCACTGCCAGAACATTTGACTGAGAGAAGCACAACCCCCCCCCTCATGTTAGGCTTTAATTTGCAAACATCAAATTTCCAATCGGAGTTGCTGCTCAATTTAAAGCTGAACGCCCCTGTTGATGGTCCTGGCAAATTTTTGTCATTTTTCCTTTATAATACAAACAGCAGAAATGCTGTTAAGAGAAACTTGTTGACAATTAACCAAAAAATATATAATAAATAACCTCAAATATTTATTTATTTATTTAAATGACTAATTGTTTGACGTTTTGGCCTCAGGTAAGCAATTCTGTCACAATCAAAATAAGCAGTTTTTAGCACAGGATTTATTATCACTGCCTGAATTGTGTGGAAAATGAACAGAAAAGCAAACTTGTTTTGTGTATTTCTAAGTGAAGGTAGCTTGTTTGTGTAACGGCCAGCAGAGATAATGTATTCATATGAAGCAGCAAACCTTATTTTCTGACATTTCCTTGTATTCTAGACGTGAGGACATTAGTGCCTGAATGACATTTTTTTTTTCCTCTATGCATGTTTATTTTCCTCAGAAAGTGTGCGTTTTTGTTGTCTTCCTCCATTGCCTTGTGTTCAAATCAAACTAAAGTATGTTTAAAGGTATGAAGTACTGCAGTGTAAAGCCAGAGTGTGATTATTACACTTTTGTAATTACATGCATGAAGGCTTCTGGGGAACAAAAATCCAGTTCACGAAAAATTATGTTCCCAACGAAAGTTCAGAAAATCAAAGGTAAACTCCAGCAGAATCATAATGTTATTGTTTTTTTTCTGATGGAAAAGGCCTCTGTGAAACTACAGTGGACCAGCGCCCTCAAGTGGGAATATATTTAAGTTCAAGCACAAACTATGGATCTGCTTTCAATGACTGGAACAAGGAAATCAAATTGTAGCATTTAACAGACAAATCCAACAGATCGAGGCAAAATGAAAAGTTTATGTTGTTTCCGAATTCCCTCACTACTTGACTTGACAGAAAATTATAAAATTTTTAATACTCTTTGTTGAAAGCTTAAAAAAAAGAAAAAGTTGAAATTTCGTTTTTTTTCACTAGATGTAGTTAGTATCATTTTTGACACTTTTGGTAATTTTTGCTCACAACAATGTTAATTTAAAATGCAAAAATATTGTCTTGAATGTTATAGAAAAAGTCTGCCATCTCAAATTGGATCCACACATTTTTAACATGGTGAAACTGTATTACAAAGAACACATTAATAATAGGTTTTACAAGATTTCAAAACAGCAAGTAGTCAATTAAAACATTTTTTAACACTAAATGAGTTATTCTCGCAATTAAGTGTTGAAAATTAGTTAAACTTACTTTTTTCCCGCCGAAAGTGGTTTTGAGATTTCATGGAAGCTGCCATTTTAAAATGAAAATCCCCTCTACTGCCCCTAGTGGATTGATGTTGAACTACAGGGAAAAAACAATAGAACAAGTTATATACAACGGGGTTTTTAAGATAGTTTTGATCATGTCAATAAGATAGGGGGTCTTAGAAATGTGTTATATAGGGTCAAAGCTATTTTTTCATCATTAGAACACAGTGGATTCATGGATAGTCTTCGTAAAATGTTCATATTTATTAGGGTTTTACTTCAGCAAATGTTTCATCCAAGAATTGCGTTAAAATCCAGTGTACTGGATTGTCCCGCACTGTTTAGTCTTTTAGAAGTTAGAGAGCAGGGAGGGAATTCGGACATAACCGTTAATTTCATGTTTGTTTTCTCTACTCATCCTCGTAGACTGAAAATTGTTCAATAAAGTTTTTCTTGTGTTTCCGTTTAGATCAGGAAGAGCTGTCTTTAAACCCACCTAAGCTACTTTTGTACAGCGGTTGTGTACCGGAGCTCGTGCCGATCCAAACCCAGTATTTACCATGATTGTGTACGAGTTGCTGCTCGTCCTGTTTAGCGGTGAAGTGTCTGCAGTTTTCTATGTGAACTAAATGATGGTGTGTTTCAAAGTTTATCAAGAATTACATTAAAAAAAAAAAAAAAACATTGTTGTAAAGTATATTTAATTCTTGTTTGAGCTGTAAATGTTTTGCTAGAGTTTATATTCTATAAAGATGAACCTGATGAAGTTGTGTGTTTATGGAGAAATGAATAAAGTTTCAAATCCAAGTCAGTTTTAGGACTTTATTTCACTTAATTAAGGAACCAACAGAGAATTTTGAAGTTTTTTTTTTTTTTTAATTAAATGAGGCTCAAACTAAAACTGCAGCCCAACAGATGTCCCTTTTCTCTCATTCCTTTTGCTTCAGCAGAAGCAAAACCTTGGCTATTTCCTCCAGCTGCGTATCCTCTTGAGGAGGTAGGTTCACTCTGAACTCTTTTTCTTCTTTATGGGACAATTGTCCTCTCTCGTTTCCTAAAAGACGACAACAGGAAGTTCAACAGAGTAACAGAACACCTTTATGTCTAAATGTTGGCTGCTACCTCTCTTGTTCAGACTGTCTCCAAGTGGATTTGGGGGTCTCTGAGGGGAACCATTGCGCCCCAACACAGAGTGGAATTCCTGCCTATTTTCCTTAATTGAAGCTTCCTGTGATTTGCTCCGCCTCCCAGACACGCCTCCGACGTCCAGCTGATGCAGGGTAAAGCCTGAGGTTGCAGCCTCGCCGTCTGGGCCACACTGGGTGGCGGCATCTCGCCTTTCGGGCGCGCAGACACTCACCGTTTGAGCCGCCGCGTCTTGAGTTTGGACTTTCCTGCAGCCGCACGGCTTAACCGGTGGACTGTGTTCCAGACTGAGACTGACAGGTGGACTCTGATTTCTATCATTTGACCTTTGGAGGCCGTTTTTAGGGACTCCAGATCCTTCGTCTCATCGTTTAGGCTGGTGTTGGAACTTGCTGGCGGCGTAGGAGGTCTGGACTGGGGGAGTTTAGGACTCGGTAAAGCTGATCTGAATGATTTGAACAGCAAGCTTGAGCCATACAGGAGGAAGAATCTTGCTGACAGCATAGTTCATCCTATTAAAAAAGAGAGCGGTGTTAATGTGAGGTTGCTAAGGAGAAGTCTTCTGCGTTAGTCTCTCTGAAAAAAAAAGAATCTGGTTAAAAATAAAAGTTTCTTATTGTATAATGAAATAAAAAATGCATGTTCTATTACTTATGTATGTGTTTTTTTAACAAAAAAACGTGGACCTGCTCCACCAAAACTTAATTTTTCTTTTAGTAAAAGTACCGAGCACAACTTTGACACTATTTTAGTTTTGTTTTATAAAATGTTCTCGTTCTAGCATTTTCTTTTTTTTTTCCTATATCGACTCATTTCTGCTAAAGAGCTTCTGTCACGGCAGGAAGCTTGTAAAAGCGTGCCGATGTAAATGAACTTACGTCATTAGAGTCTGAACTGTAGTAACCCCCTCTGCAGGAGCAGCTCGGTGAATCTTCACAGCAGCTTGCAGGATGGGGGGTTTGTCCTGGAGGTGCTAAGGGGTTTAATAATGAAAAAAAAAGAAAAACATCCTCTGAATTCAGCTTCCTCGTCTTTCATTATGAATAAGCTGATTTTGAAAATACTTACACGAGTTTAAGTCTGCATTCTTGTAAAACTGTGAAAGAAAACAGCTGTTGAGTCCATGTTTTCTGCCAGTGCTGTTTTAAGTGGTGTTACAAAACCTACCACTAGAGGGCGACCTCTTACCTCAGCAACTACAAACTGGGAGTCAGGCACACTTCTGCAAGAAATACGAAATAAAACTCTTAAAAAACAGAACCTAAAACCTAAATCTGAATACCAACACCTACTGGAGGCCTGAAGGTCTGACGGATGTTTCCTCTGCGAGAAATATTTTGGATTTGACCCCCCCGCGGTGATAACCTGAATGAATAAATTCATATCATTCCTGTGATAAGAGAACACATGCTGTTCTGGGATCTACAACTCCCACCTTCCCTTCCATCTTCATCCTGACAGAACCGCTGGAAGACATCCTCGAGGGTCACGTGTTCGGGCTCTCCCTGGCTGAGTGTGAAGTCCAGCCCCTCCTCTTGTGGTTGTATTGGAAAAATGTCTACATCCGTTCTACGGACCTCGCCTTCTATTTCACTGTAACAGCACGTAAAGTGTTCACATATTGACCTGTTTTTTTCGAGAGAAGAAAAGAAAATGCTCATACTCTGGTTCTGGACTTCCAAAGAGCCCCTGGACTGGGATGGGGGTCTGAATTTGGAAAAGAGGAGGTTCTGAGGTGTTGGATCGGCAGGACGCTTCTGTCATGGATCTGGGCTGGGAGAAAGGCTGAAACTAAGAAGAGTAAATCACTTAGATTAGGATAAAAAACATACTTCAGAATAAGATGTAGTTATTGTTAACTTCTAGGCATCATTGATCTATATCAATGAATGTTTACAATTAAACACTTAGACCAAATACCAACCTGTCTTGACTGCTGCACGTTCTCCCAGGGTGAAGGAGAACGCTCGGGTATGATCTGGGCGTGACTGTAGCTTTCCTTTTGTGGATTCATCTGGAATCGGAAAATTCCTGACGATGCCCGTCCTGGTCATAACAAACGTAACACTACGCTACGACACACCGAATGGACTTTTGTATATGGTTTAAGTTCTGATGGAACAACCTCTGCCAGAGGACATTGATGAGGAGGAGGAAGAAGGGCTGGCGAGGTCGGTTCTGGGTGGCAGGTAGTCCGACGCGCTATTGTCTGAGAAGGCCGACTCCATGACCGGTGAAAGCTTGAAAGAGAACAGGATCGATCTAGATACGGCATTTTTAGCAGTTTAAGTCACAGTTTTTGACATAGTTTGGCGGGAGGTGCGACTTCTATACAAGTTTTTTTTTAATAAATAGGCTTGTGTTTGTTTTCCCACTAACAACCACTAGGGGGCACTGTAAGTATGTGTATCAATATTTGCTACTCACAGCAACACGAAGAAGAAGGTCTAGCCTTTGCGAGATTGTTCTGAAACCTCACAGAAGGTGAAGAACTCAATGGATTTAGTCCTTTAAAATAAAATAAAGGGTTTATAGACTTGTTAGCACATTCTTTATGCTATAGTTATCTGTTCTGCTAATTTACTAGATTCCTCCGATGTTTTGCATCGTGTTACAGTAGCAAATATTCAGTCCATTATTATTTGTTCTATTATTATGATTTGTCTTCAAAGATTAAATTTATGTTCCTGATCCTGTATTTTGCGAAATAAATTACTCCAAAAATATGAATTATTTATTTATTGTCTTTTTTGTATGTTTTTTGCCGTTAGGGATGTAAACTCTCAAAAACAGAGTAAATGTATTTCTATGGATTAAACTTTAGGGAAATATACAACCTGTCCACATTTGAACCCTTGGTGGATACCAGCCATTCTTGTTTGGATTCCTTGAAAACTAGACGAAAAATTAAAAAATATATGCTTGTTTTGAATGAAAGCCCATGTTTAAATCTTGAACAGTTTCACTGGACTGATCCTCCACTCGTCTACCTGTACTGAGGTTGGCTGTCCGAGAGACATAGCTTAGATGGAGAGCCAGGACTCATCGGGAGGACGATAGCTTCATTTTTCCTGTGCTTGAGGATTTTTTTACTGCTGCCAAAAACAGTCACTTTAGGAGGATCTGAAATAGAAAATTCTTATATTGAACTATAAATGTACATAATAAACAGGGTTTCCAAAAGCATTTTTCTTTTGTCTCTTTAGAATTTAAAGTCATAACGTGCATAGAATGCCACCTAGTGGTGACAACAGAGTAAATAATAGTTTTTGTAACCAGAGTTGTGTCTGAATTTCCTCACTTTTCACTACTGGGGTCTAAATGTTTGTAGAACAATCATGAGGCGTATAGGAGAAGGAAACGTGCTCACACCATCCTATAAAATAAATTGAGCAGTGTGGAGGTTGATAAAGAGCAGTTATTACAAAGAGGAATTATAATGGGATTCTGCCCCCGGCTTTTAGTGTTTCTGAAAATCACATTAAAAACTCAAAAACTCTGCTTATTGTATAACGGCTTTTTTTTTTTTTATTACTTCTTGACAGTAAATACAATATAAAGCCTGTTAATGTTCAGCAGGTCTTTTGCTGTCACAGGTGCAGCTAATCGTTTGTATAATTAGGAGCTGATTGGCTGCACCTGTGAGCCCCGCCTCTGCCACAGTACGTGTGTGTGATAACCCTCACTACTTAGTGCACTACATAAGGCAGGGATCTGCAACCTGCAGCTTCGAGAGCCACATGTGGCCCTTTTACCCCTCCCTTGTGGCACTATGGTTAAAGAAATGTAAATGTTTAAATAAGTGAATCACAAGTTCAACCACTACCTTTTGACAGATTTTTGAGCGTTTGCCACAAAAAAACAAAAACAATTTGAGGTCAGTAGTTACAACCAGAACTTAGGCACTATGTATTATAAAGCAGATTTTCTATTTTTGTTTAACAAAGTAAAAGTTTTTAGGTGGACCTTATGGTTTGAATGAATACGGTAAAGGTCACTTAATTAGGTTTAATTTCATTTTGGTTTGTTAGATTTACAAATGTCTCACTTAAATGCATCACAAAAAGTAAAATAAAGTTGTTTTTTTTAAATCGTTCTTGATGTTACACTATGCTGATCTTTTGCGACATAAGGTGTCTTATTTTGAAAGGAAGTTGTGAACCTCTGTCAAAAGTTAATAAAAGCCTGACATATATATTTTTTTATGTATTTTTTTTATTTTATCAAAAAAACAATAAATTATTTATATTTATTATAATAATAATAACATAACAACAAATCAGTGTACTATATTTTTAAAGTGTGAATTTAGATTTGTGGCTTCTACTGGTTTGTTGTCTGTGAGAAATAAACTCAAATGGCTCGTTAAGTGTTGAAGGTTGCAGACCCCTAATATGGTGCCGTGGAATTTCCCAGAAGTCTTTGCAAAATGTTTCTCTTTTGTTGCTACCCCATCTGTAACTGCTATCCGGTCGGTACCCTGGATGCAAGATCTTACATCACCTCCTCTTGTTGCCAACATAAAGCAAGCAAATTGAATACGATTAGCTTCTGAAATGTGCACAATTTTTTTTGTTTGTAAAAGTTGCAATTGAATAAATAAACAAACAAACAGATAAATAAATAAAGCAAGTAAGCAACAAGTGTGGCCATCTGGTCAGTAATTGGTACCTGATCAGTGCCCAGCATGTGCAAATGCATTGATGCTCACTAGGTTTGTGAATATAAACCAGAAGCATTGCGTTTGAACGATGTGTAATTAAAAAAAAATAAATAAAATATTTTTTTCATAAATAATTCAAGTTTTCATCATGAGAATGCACTGGAATCATAAATAATCTTCATACAATGTTAATTTGATTTGTTTTCACTTTAAATCTGTAATGTCATATTTGGATGTTATTTTTAAGTCGCGATTATGTGTCTGAATTATGTTTAAAATCCAGGGCTGCACTATATAGTATTTTAGAGGTTTGAGAGTTTCAAAGGACTGTTGCCTTAAGTGGAAATTTTACGACAAACAAATTTAAAGACCCATAGCGATCATTCAACCATCTTCTGAACCAGCAGTTTTTGGTGTCACACAGGGGCTGGAGCCTATCCCAGCTGTTGGACAAGAGCAGGTTACACCATGGACAGGTCGCCAGTCTGTTGCAGGGCCCCCAACATTAAATTAAATAATATTTTAAAACTTAAAAAAAAAAAGAATTTGGACCAAAAAAAGATTATAAATGAAACAAACTTTAAAGGTTTCTATAAAAACCTTTTTTTTCTAAAGTATTAAACTTGTTAGGCTTTGAAAGAGAAGAATGTTTGGTTATTCAAGAGAAATTAAAGACTCTATATTAGTATCATTATTCAAATGTTTTGGTCCAAATATGTTTGGGTTTTTTTTTAGATATATTTAGAAGATTATTCTATAATACTAATGTAGCATTAACACAGCAAACTTACCTGGGTTTGCTTTCTTGGTTGCGATCTGGTTAACGATAAGCAAAGTCATCAGATCTGTGCTCCCTGAAGTATTACTTCCAATGGAAGAATTTGGGAGCTTTACTCCCAACGTTTCAATTTTTGCTCCATTTTTTTCTTTTCAAAAAACTCCTACAACACATAAAAACATATTAGTAATGAGAACATCCTGCTAGTTTGGTTTTTAAGAGGTTTTCTTTTCGTATTGACTCACCCTCTGCTTTTTTGGCATCATTCTTCATCACCAGGCGGTTCCTAAAGTATTGATAATTTATCTATTTGTCAATACCTTAGCTGAAAGGGAATCACATGAATTTTTTCTTACCTTGAACCTCCGACCCAATTCATGTTTAAAGAAAATAAAGACACCAAATGTAATTGGAATTAGCTTGAATTTAAAGGGCTAGAATAACCGCCAAAAAGATAGCTGCTGATTAGCTAAAAACGATGACGTCACTGAAAACCGTTAGACGGAACGATGGAATTCCTGTAGTGGATTATCAAGTTTTTTTAGTTTAGTGCCGGTAAATGGTGATACCTGCTTTACGTTTTTGCATCAAATAAGTTAGAGATTGATGATTTTACCCTTGATATAATAGCAAGAAATGCGTTTATACCAGTTGCGTTGTGGTCTGAGGCCACAACCAATGAAAGAGGAAAAGAATAAAGCTTTTTTTTTTCTCATAACGACTCTACCCGCGATAGGGACTAAGTTCCCATTAAATATTTAACAAATTTCAGCGTTTTTGGCTTGTTTGTTTTTGTTTTGTGGGACGCGGCATTGTTAAAGCAAACCGAACTTAAAATGGACCAACAAACGTTCATGTAGTTCCTAACGCCGCCCGCTTGGGGGCGGTATTGCCCAACCAAAACGCTTTAACAAGCCAGAGGAAACCGGCCAGTCCCGCATTTCTTTTGTTTATAAGGTTGTAATTAATGCCTCCCAAAGTCATAACATTCTGCTAAGACTGCTTGGCATTCTGTTTTACTCTGAGGGTTGCATATGTCGTTTCCGGTGCATCATTTTGTCCATTTACTTCACTTCCGCACTTTGGTTTAAGCTGAAGTGAACCGAGAGCATCGCTCTTGGTGGAGTATGTTTGGGCCCTACCCATGTTCAGATAAAACTTTTTATGTGTCTTTTTTTAATAGACAAACTACTTGATCCAACAAACCCCGTTGCAAGTCAATTCTGTCAGTGAATGTTTTCTAATAATGAACAGGGAGTTTAAATAAAGTTTAGAAGAAAACCGGAAGTAGAAACTGTTTTATAAAATAAAAGCCTGTGTGAACCTCTGCCGCATCATCCGGATATACTTTTGGGTCGTTTAATTTTGGTGGGAATAACAGGAAGTGGAGCTGTTAGCTTTTTAGTCTTGCTAGTCACTGATACAAAAAGGAGCCCGGTGTAGCGGTACATGCCCGGATTCACTCTATGCCAACTTCCCCTGTCGATTTTGGAGGATGGACGCTATATGGTTCGTTGGCGGAGGCCATTAACATTTAAAAATGACCAGCCTCCTCGATGCGGCGGCCAAAGTGAAATGGGACCGAACGGCCGCGGCGAAGCGAGCCGTGTTTCTGGCGGCCGCCGCTTACGGCGTCAAAACCCTGTATCCCATCATCTGGAAGCAGCTCTGCAAACGCAAAGATCCCAACAGAGACTCGCTGTCGAAAACGAAGAACGGCGTGTCGGGGAAAGCTCCGGGAACCGCCGCGAACGGAGCCAAAGCATCGCCGGGAGTGAACGCGGAATTTTTTAAGCAGATCCTGGAACTTGGTAAAATCCTCTTCCCAAAGCTGGTTTCTAAAGAGCTCGGCTTGCTGTGCCTGCACTCCGTGGCGCTAATATCCAGGACGTTTCTGTCCATTTACGTGGCCAGCTGGATGGGAAGATCGTGAAAACGATCGTGGAGAAAAAGCCTCAGAGTTTCATCCTCCAGCTGATCAAATGGCTCCTCATCGCCATCCCGGCCACGTTCGTCAACAGTGCCATCCGGTTTCTAGAGTGCAAACTGGCTCTGGCCTTCCGAACCAGACTAGTGGACCATGCCTACCGGACCTACTTCACCGATCAGACCTACTACAAAGTCAGCAACATGGACGGGAGGCTCGCCAACCCGGACCAATCGCTCACGGAGGACGTGATGATGTTCTCCCAGTCTGTCGCCCATTTGTACTCCAACCTCACGAAGCCCATCCTGGACGTGATCTTGACCTCCTACACGCTGATCCAGACCGCCAAGACCCGGGGGGCCAACCCCACCGGGCCGACCCTGCTGGCCGGGATGGTGGTGTTCGTCACGGCGAAGGTCCTGCGCGCATGCTCCCCGAAATTTGGCAAACTGGTCGCTGAGGAGGCTCATAGAAAGGGGTTCCTGCGATATGTGCACTCCAGGATCATTGCCAATGCTGAGGAGATTGCTTTCTACAGAGGACACAAGGTAAACAAACACCACATTTATTATTTTTTAAAAATGCATTTTTATTACTACTCCAATTTTAATCTATTTTTAAAGTGTTCCAAGTGATATTTTAAATACAGTTTTTAGCCAAAAAAAAAAAAAACTTCTGCCAAGTGGTAGTTAATTTCCTCTGAACAGAGCAACCCCGCTCCCCTTCCCGTCACCTATTGCTGAGAGCTCTTTGTTTGGTTTCCCATAGTGCTGAATTATAAGACCATACATACGTAGAAAAGTGTATATCATGAAATTTCTCTTTCTATCGTTTTCATTTGTTTATTTTTTATTGTGTAACTTTAGTGCAAAAATGTGTTACTAACAAACTTGAAACTGCTGTCACTTTAAAAAATGTTTCTGATTTGTTACAATTCACATGTTATTTGACAAAATAGTCAGAGAAAAGTAAGTAATTACATTTTTGTCAAATTGTTTTTAGAGAATTCCTGAAAATAAACTTTATTTTGGTATATCTTGATATATATTGTTATTGTTATCAAAATTAATGTATATTGTGTATATTTACAATTTTTACCATATCGCCCAGCACCAGTTGCCCGATCGTCTTTTGATTTATTTTCAAAGCGTTTCTGATCCTCTTTTAAATATGATTATGCCAGGGAGGGACTATTGGACCAGAGCAACTATGCATCCCTATCCATCATATAAAATTGAGAGCTTCTTTTTACACAATTTCCCAATTATGAGGCTATCATTGATGAAAAAATTGATGCTTTATTAAAAAGAAAAAAAAATTGTTAAATGCAATGCATTTTGGTCCATATTCCCAAATCTAGAGAGCATTGATGCACATTGATTTTTTTCTAAAAGTTCTTGGAATTTTCTAGGGCACTCGATTTGGAATTGTAGATTTATTTGGACAGGACTAAATAAATCGACTATGTAGTACAGGTGTAGGAGAAAAAATGTATTTGGATATATAGCGATATAACTTTTGTTGATATTTGTATCAATTTAAAATGCTGATAGGACTGTACTGTAGTGCTGGGCGGTATGGAAAAAAATGTATATCACGATATAAAATATTTTATATCACGATACGATATATATCATGATATACTACAATAGAGTATATTTTCAGCTATTCTCTGAAAAAATGCCTGATGTTACGGCAGCTTTTGTGAAAAGCTTTTTTATTCAGATTAGTCGACTAATTTGATCATGCGCAAACTGGATGTAAAGAACACATCTTAACCATCATTATCTTTAAACTAACTAAAAACTAGATATATAACATTGCCTGCGATGATCCTAGTGTGAAAGCTGTAATCTGAGTTTGGCCGCTGAAGATGCTAGTGCTGATGGCTAAAAACGCTGTCGTTGATATCAGAAAACCCTAAAGCTGATAGCCATCTAAAATATTAGTTAAATGCCTAAAAAAGCCTAAAAAACTGAAAAAATCCTAAATTAGCCAAAACAGCTAGCATGCTGCTAAAATATTAGCTTAACCCCAAAACAGCCTGAAAAAATTAGCTAAAGTAGCTAGCGTGTAGCTGAAATATTAGCTAAGCTCCAGAATAGCCTAAAAATATCAAATTTGTCCTAAAAGCTATTATAATGCTATTATAACATTCAACTGGGCTACACTCTCACGCCATATAATATAAAGTAACCTCTAATCGACTATTAAATTAGTCGTCGACTATGTTAACAGTTGATTGGTCGTCGATTAGTCGACTAATCGTGGCAGCCCTAGTTGTAAACACTCTTTAAGCAGGTCTACACTGCCCCAGATCAACAAGGTCTCAGAAGAACCAGCTTGTGTTTAATATTCAGTCTCATTGGTTCAGTCAGCCAAAGTTTTTGTTGTCACGAGACCTGTTGTAGTGCTGGTCAATATGGAAAAGATTGTGTATCATGATATAGATTATTTTACGTCACGATGACGATATGTATCATGATATACCACCAAAAATATAATTTTGAATCTAACAACTTGCTGAGGATTAATCCTTTGTTTTTGAGCCACAGAGGGTTCAAATTCGACAAATATAGTAATTTCATTTATATCGTGATTTATATTGTTATCGCCTGAAAACTATATCAAGATGTAAGAAAATCCTCTTGTGAAATCGTTACTGGTGGTCTGTTTAGTAAAATCAAAAAGCCTGTGTCGTTTCTTAAGACTTATTGTCTGCAGCGATGCAGGAGCTCGTTAGAGATTTGCTTTATGGCTAAGGGTAGCTGAAGTTAGCCTCTCTAATTTCCCAGCATACCTTTGTTTATACTCTCTTCTGCTAGTGTCAAGCACCTCACTAGCCCAAGCTAACATTAGCGTACAAAAAAAAAATGAAAATAAAGAGAGAGCATTATCAACTAAAATGAAGACGTTAAGGGATCTTTTGTCTGGAAATGGAGAATTTAGAATTGAAAGAGAAAGATGGCCACACGAATGGCATCAACTCAAGCTATTTCAAACAAATTTTCATCCAGTACGATATGAACAAAAAAAACATAGAAACGCAGTTTCAATCTTAAATAATTTTACACACAAAAATACATAAAATGCTACAAAACAGGGTTTTCATAGGAGTGGGTCTTGAAGGTTTGTTGTTGTTTGCTGCAGGTGGAGATGTGTCAGCTGCAGAAGTGCTACCAGGCTCTGGCCGATCAGATGAACCTGATCCTGTCGAAGCGCCTCTGGTACATCATGATCGAGCAGTTCCTCATGAAGTACGTGTGGAGTGGCTGTGGACTCGTCATGGTAGCCGTACCCATCATCACAGCTACCGGATTTGCTGACAGTGGTAGGGGAATCTACAGTAAACCCCCTAAGTAGTCACTTCTTTGTGCACCTCAAGTTTAGTCTTGTTCTGTTGTGGCTTAAACATCTAGGAGTTTTTTTTTTTTTTTTTTGCAAGGCACAACTTCAAACAAATGTGCATCCGTTTCATTTCATGTGTGGGGGTTGATTTGCATGTGTGAAAATATAGTGGTTTAGTGAAGTCACACGCACCCAGCATGAAACAAACCAGAGTTTCAAGTTCTTCAAGAGCATTTATTTAAACATACATGTATGCCCATGCTGTCGTGACGTTCACGTCTGAACTCTCATTCCTGTTTCTTCTGTTTGCAGAAAAAGCAGACGGACAGACACAGGTCATGGTGAGCGAGAGGACGGAGGCGTTCACAACCGCTCGCAACCTTCTGGTCTCGGGGGCCGATGCCATTGAGAGGATCATGTCCTCATACAAAGAGGTAAGTAAGAGCGCTCAATGACCCCTGATGCTAGTTCAGTCAGTTTTAAAACTTTTTAAAAAAAAGTTTTTATTCGTATATTTATTTTCAAAAGCCTAATTCTTCTGAAGAGGCTCATTTCTGAAATAGACATTCAGTTTTATAATTTGCCAGTAGAGGGCGCTTTACAGTTAGCGCAGCATAGTTTAGCAGTTTTTGTAGCATTGCTACTTTTTGGCTAAGTCTGCACATAACTTTTTAAACAGTTATTTTAGTGATTATTTATGGCCTGTTCTGGATTTTTACTGTATAGATGAAAAAAATGTTCACCGTAGTGAAGCTTTTTAGAAACATTTTAACATTCTTCTGTTAATTTGGCTAATTTTAGCTAGTTTTTAGCTCTTTAAGTTGTTTCAGCTAATAGCATTTTTAGTAATCTTTCCTAATATTTGTCAAAATTTCATACTCGGGGGTGGTCTTGGGGGTAGCTTGCCCCCCTGTATCTCCGTTCCTGCAGTGCAGCATAAAGTATGGCAAATATACAACTATCTGTAATGACGAGGTGCACCTAGTAATTGGTTATATAATTAATCAACAATGATTAATTTCTTCATTATTTAAAACACTTTCAACGTTTTTTTTCGGTTACTGTCAATATTCATAAAAGGTATAAAATTCGGAATTTACTTACTTCTGTTTTAAAACTTGAACTGTAAGTTGCAAAATCCCTACACAAAATATGACAAGTTGTAGTTGGGTACACTTCAAAATAGATCTTTTAGTTTGTGAATATTTGAATATTTTATTGTATTTTTAGGTTTTATGCCTAAAGACCATGTATTTATTGCAGTTTATTTTACCACCATCTTGCCCTTTAGCTGCTCCTCTTCATGACCTTTCCACTTTGAAGGAGTAAAGTCTAGTCAGAGATACGGGACACCATTAATGTACCAATATGCTGTTATCAGTAGCTGCCATGAAATACATCCAACGTGTGTGTCCAGGAGTTCAGCTTCCTGTGTGGAAACCTCTAAACTGTTTCTCCTTCATCAAAGAGTGAAAAATCAAAGAAAAACTTGGGTTTTTAATCCATAGAAACATTATCTCATTGTTGCTATCAGCTTATTTCTGTCCTGTGGTGTTCCTCAGGGCTCCGTCTTTGTCCCTTTTTAATTCCAGTGTAAATAAAGTATCTTGTAATTTCTTTTTTACTGATGATTTAAACTTTATTGGTCTTTTAATAACTCAAAGTGCTTATTGTCCATCAAGATTTGACTATACGTCTCCAATTAAATTCACTTCTAGAAATTGAGTGTTTCACCCTATTTAAAAAAATGACTTTTATCTCCTTTTTGAGAAATTAATTTTTATATAAGAACATCTGATAAAACTTGTTTATTTGACTTTAAGACCCAGTCCAATGAACATTTTTGGTGTTTTTAACAAGTTTTTGTGGCATGTTTCTGATGACGGAGGACATTTATAAAGACAACTAAGCTTAAAAATTTTGGGCCATTTTTTGTGACGGAGGAATATTTCTGATTGGTTGTTGTGAATCATGAGTAGACGGAAAAACTCCATGGCAAATTTCTAAAAACTCTACGTGCTAAATAGGCTGCCGCAATTAATCGACGCCTAATTGACTGTTAAAATAGTCGACTACTAATTTTATAGTCAATTAGTGGTTACTTCATATTATATGGCGCAAGAATGTAGTAAAGAGGAAAGTTATTATGGCATTCTGCTTACTTTTTTGGACTATTTTGACATTTATAAAGGTTTTTTAGGCTATTTTGGAGTTCAGCTAATATTTCAGCTGCATGGTAACTGTTTTGGGTAATTTAGGATTTTTTTCAGTTTTTTAGGCTAATTTGGTATTTCAGCTTCAGTGATTTTAGCTATCAATTTCAGCATCTTAAGATATCAGCTAAATTCAACTTACAGTATTCACACTAGCATTATCGCAGGTGACGGTATTTGTCTTGTTTTTAGTTAGTTTAAAGCCAATGACAGTTAAGATGTGTGCTTTACATCCAGTTTGCACATGACCCGATTAGTCGACAAATTGGAAAAAATAATCAGTGATTAGTCGACTATTAAAATAATAATTTGTGGCAGCACTAGTACTAAAAACAAAAGTTATCTATTTTGGAAAAAAAACCCAAACTGCATAATAATAATTTCAAGACCACTGAGAATTCTTGGGAAAAAAATCAAAAGTTGATGGGAGGAGACTATTTAAAGCAGGGTAAGATGTAGCTGTAAAGGTGAGTTAAAGGTATTTGCCAGCAGCACCACTCGTTTGGCAAAGCTGCATCTGAGAGCAGCTGTTTTGTGCTGAACTACATTCCTGTGTTTGTTCCAGCACGCATCTGTTCTCCACATGATTACTAACGTTCTGTTACTAAAATAGAAAATACAAGGAAATGAGTCTGTGAGATGTCTGTAGAAGTTTGAAGATGAGTTGCCTCTCCCGCATCGCAGCATGTGAGCGTGCATCTTGATCTGTGCAGCTACATACACGTTTGACAGTCGAGGGCCTTCACTTCAACCCTACTTGCAGGCCTTTGCATGTGTAGAAGGGCAGGCATGTGCAGTTAAGCGTGTATCAGACGTGAAGCGCGTCCATGACACAATTTAAAAAGACAGCGTCTCTATTCCTGTACTTTGCTTGTTTATGTTCCTAAATGAAACACATTCTGGCATGAATAAGGCCTGCTCTGTCCCCATCTGGAATAAACAAAGCTTTTTATGCTTAAATAGATTCATGAGTTTAAAAAAATCCTCTTCAAACAACCTCAAAGTTGAAACATTTGTTTAAAAGCGCCAATATTATAACCTAAAACTTAGTGAATGAAAATTTTCATAATGCTAAATGTATAAGTATGTTCCAATTTCCATCTTGTCCAGATTATTTATTCCCTGCGGGCCAGATTACGCGCCGTGACGAGATAACTGGGTCAAGTGAGTCCTTAGCTACATCGGTCCGCGCACAATCCATCATCGCATCAAAGCCGAAGCGATGAGCATCAAGATGGGATCTGTTGCTGCTTTCATGTCTTTGTTGCTCTGTCTGCAGTGAAACCGCCGTCTTCGTGCGTGCGTGTTTGCGCACGCACGTGCGGTCAGAGCTCCTTCCATCAGGATTAGCTGCACTGTAAATAATCCACCATCTGTTGATCTTTCAAGCCTCCTTTCACTTTCCCTCTCTGGCCACATCTCTCAATAGATGTTCCTTACGTTCCATACAATGTTCCGTATTAGCTTATATCTTCAAATAGTAGCCTCTGCGGTCATTTAAAAAATGTGGCGTCTCTTCCACCACAGACAGAATGGTGATAGCTAATGGGTTCATTTAGCGGTAAAATTCGATTGGAAAATACACACAACACTACCAGAGACTGGCGTCTAGAGTAAGACCTACCGTTTATTGGAGAGCGGCGTGAATTAGAGACCGCCCATAATTGGAAGATATATGGCACGTGTCAAAGTCAAGGCCCGGAGGCTAAATCCCACCCGTTGGGTAATTCCATCCGGCCCTCCAGATCATTTTATTTTATTGTTATTAATGGACCGATGTTATCTTGTGTTCATTTCTAACTTGTATAATGTTGACAAAATATATTTTATGGAGAGTAAATATAGAAAGTTATTTAAGGTTTAAGTTGATTTATTTTGGAATAATATTCCTGCCTGTTTAGTGTTTATTATTCATGTTATGTTAAAAAAGGTACAGTTTAAAAGTAATAAAAATTGGCATTCTGCTGGCTTTTTGGACTATTTTGGCATTTACTAAGATTTTTATGCTAATTTGGAGTTTAGCTAATATTTCCGCTACATGCTAGCTGTTTTGGCTAATTTTGGCTTTTATTTCAGTTTACCTTTTTTTGTATTTTGAAGTTTAGCTATTTTTCAGCTATATGCTAGCTGTTTTGGCTAACGTCCTTTTTTGTTTGTTTTTTAGGCTAATTTGGGATATAGCTAACATTTTAGCTGGCTGTTAACTTCAGCATTTTTGGCTATCAAGTTCAGCATCTTTAGCTAACAGCACTAGCATCTTTATTGGCCATTTTTGAAGTTAAGTAGTTTGGCAGAAACAACGTTAACTCTTGCAAAGTTTTTAATTTTTTTTGTCAAATTCAACTGTTAATCTGTTGATTGTAAATGAGAACTGGACTGAGTGACCCCTCCATTATCATGTTTCAAACAAAAAGTACTTACTGGTTTCAAGAATCCAAAATTCCAAAGACTTCTGTAGAAAATAAACAGCTATTACTCAGTTATTATATTGGTAAGAACGACTGTTCTTGTTTTGTTACCATTTTTTAAAAATATGTTCTTGCTTATTCTAACTATCTAAAGTTTTTAAAGTTATTAACCGACCAATCAGATGCCTTTATAGAAGTATGTTGATGTCTGCCTTTTGTTATTCAAAACCTTTGACTGATAAATATTCCCGCTTACAAATGGTAGAGGTGTGGACTTCCATTAAGTTCACTCCTGATTGGCAGGAGTGGTTCCCATAAAGACATTGACTTAACCAATGTTGATAGACCAATCACAGCTTACTGGCATTGTCTGGCTCCAACCAACCAAAAAAAAAAAAAGGCGACCGATTTGACTTCATCAAATTGGAGCCCAAAGTAGCTATTTTCTAATGTGACATCACACTTACTTGGTCCAGTTTTAATATACAGTCAATGGTCTTACCTATTCAATGACTTATTAAGCTTATCTTTTATGTTTTGTTGGTATATTTAGTTCCCTTTCACTCACTATGGCAACACTTTTCAAATAAAAAACCTAACTAGCTTCTGGCAAGTTCCGTTGTGTTGTTTCTTGAGAGACGACAGTGGATGCTGCCACATCCTTGCACATACATTGCAATAGACAGTCTCCTCTCCACATACAGTAACTGCTCCTCTCAGGGGGCGTTCATCTCTAAATTCTCAGGATTGTTGTTTAAACCCGAAATGTAGGCCATTCTTTAATTAAATAGTTCAATTCTTTCATACTCTAAATGTCGGAAATGTACAGTAAGAATTTAAGCTGCCAACAATTATTTTTGAAACAAAGATGTCAGATTCCTGGGATTATAGACCAGTATGAGTAAGCAAAAGTACAATTAAAACTATGTTTCATGAATGAAGGGATTGTAACTGACATGTGTCCTTAGTACTAGTTCAATAGTAGGTAAGGTGGCCACTTTATTGATGTATGTTCAGCTCAAGCTGCTTATATTGAAAGGTGGTTGGTCCTGATTTTAAAGTTATCATAGTTTGAGTAATGAAGGAAAGGGAAGATGATTATCTTCAGGATTGTTTCAAATATTTACCAGGACAGTCCAACCTTTTTCCTACTAACAGTGTGACCCAAAAACATCAAAGCTGACCAATTAAAAAAACCTTTGCAGTCTTTGAAGTGTAGTCCTAAAGCCAATCGTAAGCTTTTCTCCTATATCTGTGTCAGTCTCCGATAAGATGATAAAGTGTCGGATGTTCCTGATGAACCTTTGTAACCTCTAGAAGCAAAACTCTGATGGCAGCACACGACGTGGACAGTCCCACTTCCACTGCCTCAGTCAGTGACTAGATTCTCAGAAACCACAAGTGTTGTGTAATGCGAGCGAGCTGTGTCAACAGCTCGCCGTAGGGTGCATCACTGTCACTGTAAAAGAAAAAAAAAAAAAAAAAAAAAGACATCCCAGCTTGCCTGCTTATGCTCACATTTGGCTTTGATTTCTCTTTAAAATGATTTTTTTGGCTGTTTTGTTGACATTAAAAAGCCACTTTTAGACATTTTTGCTATTGTAAAATCACTATTTTATTAGTATTTCTGTACCATTGCTAAAATGTTAGCTCCCTGTTAGCATTAAAGTATTGAGTTTTACTGAGCTATAATTGTTAGTTATCATCTGTAAAGTTTGTTTTTTTAGAGACCCAGTCCAATGAAAATCACAGTTTTTTGTAACTTAAGTTATTTGTAACCATCTGAAGCTCAAAGTTGCTTTTTTATGTATTTCTTTATTAAAATTGGTGTGAATCAGGACCAGACAAAAAAAATATGCCATTTGTAAAAGATCGTGTTAGTTACGATGAAAATAGGATTCTGATGCATCCCCGTGTAGACGACTAGATTCATGTACGTTTTTTCGTCTGAGCTGGTATCTGGCTCTAAGCTGTACTGCTGGACGGCTCCAATATTGCTCACCATTTTTGTCGCACCAATGTTATCGCTAATGTTAGTTTGGGACTATGAGGGGCTGTAAGCTAGTGGCAGAGCATGTAAACAGAACTTTCAGCAGTATTGATGAGGAATTGGGGCGCAGGGTTGTGATTAGGGCTGCCACAATTAGTCAACTAATCAACAAACGAAATAGTTCACGACTAATTTAAAAGTCGATTGCTCGCTACTTTAAATTGTATGGAATTGTATTGTAGTAAAGTTAAAGGTTATAATGCTAGCTTTTTGGACTATTTTGGCATTTGTCAAGATTTTTAGGCTATTTTGGGGTTTAGCTAATATTTCAGCTACATGCTAGCTGTTTTGGCTAACTTGTTTTTTTTTTTTTTTAGTTTTTTAGGCTAATTTGGCATTTAACCAATATTTTAGCTAGCTATCAGTTTCAGCGTTTTAGCTATTAATTTCGGCATCTTAAGCTATCAGCACTAGCATCATCAGCAGCCAAATTCAGCTTACATCATTCACACTAGCATTAATGCAGGTAATGCTATGTATCTAGTTTTTTGTTAGTTTAAAGATAAGATTTGTGTTTTACATCCAGTTTGCGCATGACTCGATTAGTCAACTAATCGGAAAAAATAATAGGTGATTAGTGGACTATTAAAATGATAATTTGCAGCAGCACGAGTTGTGATTCCGCCAACAATTAATAGTTCATATAATGAAGTATGAACTACTGCAGCTTTGCAGCAGCGCTGCTACGAATAGTCGACTAAACAATGACAAATCGACTATTAAAATAGCTGACGACTAATTTAATTGTCGATTGATCATTACTTTATATTATATGGAATCAGAGTGTAGTGAAGTTAAAAGTTATAATGCCATTCTGCTAGCTTTTTGGACTATTTTAGCATTTATCAAGGTTTTTAGGCTATTATGGAGTTTAGCTAATATTTCAGCTGCATGCTAGCTGTTTTGGCTAACTTAGGATTTTTTAAAAAGTTTTTTAGGCTATTTTGGAGTATAACTTATATTTCAGCTACATGCTAGCTATTTTGGCTAAATAGGCCTTTTTTCAGTTTTTTAGGTTAATTTTGCATTTAACTAATATTTTAGCTGGCTATCAGCGTCAGTGTTTTAAGCTATTAGCTTCAGTAATTTCAACTATTAGCATTCAGTGATTTTAGTTATTTGCTTCAGCATCTTCAGCTATCAGCACCAGCATCTTCAGCTGACAAATTTAGCTTACAGCATCCACACTAGCATTATTTCAGGTAATGCTATATATTTAGTTTTTTTTTAGTTAGTTTAAAGCTAACGATTGTTAAGATGTGTGTTTTACATTCAGTCTGCGCATGACCCGATTAGTCGACTAATTGGAAAAAATAATCGCAGTTTAAAACATTTTGGCTAATATTGGCATTGTCAAAATGAAACAGGAACTGGGAATGTAAAAAACATATTATTATTCAGTATGCAGCATTTTCTAAATATCAGATAGTGCTAGCATTTAAAATCACAAACTTAGTTTAGTTCAGGCGCACCCTTGTTATCAGCTCTTGTCTGTGACGAAGGCTTTCTATGCCCCCTCTGGTCACACTAACATTCTTTCATCATGCCCCACACAATGACCCCTGACCCCTGTGTGTTTGCTGGCACAGATCACAGAGTTGGCGGGCTACACGGCTCGAGTCCACAACATGTTCCTGGTGTTCGAGGACGTCCAGAAGGGGGTTTACAAGCGCTCCTCCCTGTCGGACGCCGCAGGGGCCGAGAAAAAGACCAGGCCAGAGATGCACATCGATGGACCTCTGGAGATAAAGGGTACGCTGTCCTGTGTTTACACAAACAGAACAACTTCAAGTTTTTAGTTGGTTGTGCTGGAGAACATTCTGGTCATGAAAGGGGCCATTCATTCTGGGCATAATCCAGTTTACATAAAGTCATTTTTTTTAGATCCTTGCATTATTCCATTTTCTGTTCTGTACGACACATCACACCATCCATCCATCCATCCATCCATCCATCCATCCATCCATCCAACCTAGACATGTTGCCAGTTGTAGAACTTTCATTGAACTCTGGTGTCAATTTTTCTGGATCTACAATTTTGTACAGTACAGTAGCTAAAACATGTTTGTATTCGTGCTCTATCATTAGCAAACAAAAACTGCACTGATTTCTTTGTCTGGAATTAGAGTTCTTTTCCTTCATGGTTTTTCTGTAAACACAGTCAGTGAACAAAGTTATGCTGTTGACTTTCTCCTGTCATTTTCTGTTCAGGTGAGGTGATTGACGTGGACAAAGGCATCGTGTGTGAGAACGTTCCAATCATCACTCCGAGTGGAGATGTTGTGGTGTCCTGCCTGAACCTTAAGGTGCTGCTCCTGATTTCCTCGAGTTTGCATCGTTGGGTTACCCTGTAAGACTGAGGTTATGTCCAAATTCCCTCACTACTCCGTGACCCCTACCCAGGTGGTCAAGCACATGTGGGGCCACCACAGAAACTTCAGACAAACCCGTTCGGGGCCCACATTTTCTACCCATTTTTAAACCATATGGGGCCTGCTTGGCCTTGGCTGGGTTAGTGTGGGACTATCAGATCTTAGCATAACTTGGACACATGTTTGTTACTTCTCTCTTTTTTTATTGACAATTATGAAATCACAAATTTCCTAAATTAAAAATCTAATGAATACGATTATTTGACAAGAAAAACTTAAGAATCCATTAGGTTCTGAAGGTTAGCATTTCTAGATAATAATTAATATTTTTAAAAGACAAATTGTTCAAACGCAATGGATTGTGGTCAATATTTGTCAATCCTGTGAGCTTAAATGTATGTAAATGTTTTTACAGAAACTTATGGATAATTTCGAGGCCACTGTATTTTGGAATTGGTGATCCAGACACCTCAGACTATATCTATTGCACTAAGTAGTGAAGAGTGAAAGAATTCTGACGAAACCAAAGAGAATGGTCTTTGCCATCTATTAGCATGTGATCTTATTAGGAGGGAAATCCATCCTGTGAGTGAGTTGAGATTGTAAGTGTTAATGTCAAATCCAGTCTTAAATCAACCGTTTATGTGCGTCTGTTGTTTGTTGATCTGGATAACTGAGTCAGCTTGACTTCATTGCTAATAATTTGACACGAGTCTGGACTTCCTCAGCTTCACCTCAAAGCAGCATTTGGTTTGATCCAAGGCTTCTTCTGTAAGGGGCTGTTTCACTAACAGATATACGCTGCTTATCAATGTCAAACATCGGCTCACTGGAACAGACCTTTGTGCAGAAAACCACCGCGGAGGGTCAATGTCAGTGCAGCCGACGGGCATAGATAACAAGAAAACCTGCTGACACTGTACGAACACCGCTGTCATCATCACCATCGTCACCATCTCTACCCAGAACAACAAGATATTAGTGCTCACAAGGATTCTCACCATTCTTCAAAGGAATAAAATAAAAATAAAACAGTTAATTTAAAGTTGTTATCAAATAGCGTCTGAAATCCTGAAGACTTCAAAGAAACGTCACAAAGATCAAAGTCGTTCCAGTCAAAAGATTTACCTTAGACCAGGGGTCCCCAAACTATGGCCAGATCCGGCCCTCCTCTACATTTGGCCCCGCCCCCACACAGTTTCAGAGACACATTAGGCCTACTTTTTTTTGATGATCAAGACCCTCAAAGAACATGATTTTTTATTAGTCTGTGAACCAATCTGAACCCCCCAAATCCCTGTTAAATAGATCAGAATACAGTGTTTTCTTTCCACACTTTTTTTAAACGGCTCACTCTGATTGGCTAGAGCTTTTGTCAACCATGCCATCTCCTGTGCAGACGCGCAGCCCTTCAGACCAACATCAATCTGTGATCGCGATCAAATCTGTTCTCATTTTATAATCCTGGATTTAAAATGTCCATGTATGTCCGAGAAAAGTATAATGTGTTCAGTGAGGAGTTCAACATCTGTAATCTTAATTGACGGGTTTGGCCATCATGAGTTTTTTTACAATGCAACTCCCCAAGTAAACGAGGAGAAAAGAGTTTCATTTTCTGTTTGTCTTACCATTAGTTCAGGACAGCGCAGCTAATCATTTTAATTTATTGTGTAATTCTCTTGTTTTTTTGTTTTTTTTTCTTCAAGTTGTAAATGTCAGATCAATTTGGGTTTGCGCAGAGATCATAAAGGCGCAGAGAGCCTTTCTCTTGAACAGGGAAGATGATTATTAACAGAAGAAACAAATTCAGCTTCGCAAAGTAGTCCAGGTCCTTACCAGCCTGCCGGTGGACAGTGTAGCTGCCTTGCGGACAGCGTAGCCAGACTACAGAGTTCCCACTCAAGCCAGTGTAGGCAAACACAGATGGGGCAACCATGGAACCCACCTGGGGCCCGTCAATTCAGCCAAAAGGTAAACCATATGGGGCCCACATTAAATGATTATAATGACTGACGTATAGCTTTTCATTCCTCCATAAAAGTCTATGGGATTTTGGCTTCTTCCTGTTTGGAATGCAATGGGGGGCGGGGCCACTCAGTCCAGTTCTCTCACACAGTCAATGCTCTTTTCTTAATGCCAAAATTATGTAGGCCTCCAGTAAACTCAAAGCACTGGAAACACAATAAGTGACCAAGTTCTTAATTTTAGGTCCAAAAAGAAAACATTGGTTATGAACATTACACAGAGCAAATACAGAATCAGAGGCCTGTGTGTCTGAGAAAGATGAAAACACTGTTGTTGAGTAAAACGCCAGGCCTTGAGGGCTACATTTCCACATATTTTCTAACTAAACTCTTGTTTCAGCTTCTTACTGGTATAACATCTCATTCAGGTAATCAGCAGCAGGTAGGGGCTGGATTTCTGGAAAACCAGCAAGATCTTAGCCCTCAAAGCCTGGACCTTAACACCCCTGGACTTAACAAAACAAACAAAAAAGCGCAGACTTCCTGGAAAGGGCTGTTCCCCACTTTGTGATGTCACAATGT
This sequence comes from Oryzias javanicus, assembly GCA_003999625.1. Lineage (NCBI taxonomy): Eukaryota > Metazoa > Chordata > Actinopteri > Beloniformes > Adrianichthyidae > Oryzias > Oryzias javanicus. The sequence continues at coordinate 18,113,824 of CM012453.1, forward strand.
GAAAACCCACTAATTTTTGTTGACCGGCAAAAGAAATATGTGTGATTGGAGCAAAATACATCTTTGGGAATGTTTTTTTTTTTGAGGACTTAACATTATAATCCACTTAAAAGGTGATTTTCTACGATTTAGGTTCTTTAAGTATTTGTGTTTATGAAGCCAAACAGGAAATATAGATCAGTAATTTAAGTCCTTGTAAATAAAAAAGGTTAAAATGAAACAACTTTGTTCTTGCTGCTTATTTTTGGGCGGTTAGTCTGTTGTAAATACAAGTTACATGTCATATAATGAGAATAATATTTCAAAAATGGATCAGTAATGCCTTACACTACTTTATTACTACAAAAACTAGCATGTAAAGAATTACTCCCAACCCCAGGTCTCAGCACTAACTTATAAAGCGACTTCAGAAGAGTTCAAAAACCAATTTTATCCTGTTAGAGTTAGGGGGTTGCTGGAGCCTATCCTAGCTACTGTTGGGTGAAGGCAAGTTACACCCTGGATAGGTCGCCAGCCGATTATAGGGTCACACACCCATTCATATGCACATTTATAATAATCAATGAACCTACAAAACAAGTTTTTGAACTGTGGAAGAATGTCTTGTTGTTCAAAATGATATTGTTAGATTTTTACCTCTTCATTTAGACCGTCGTGTGTGGTCGAAGGCCTCAACACACAACTTCATATAAGAAAAAGGAGGTTCCACGTCCAAACTTGTTTTCCTCTTGACACCCTGTAATCATCTGTCTTTTCCTCATAGGTGGAGGAAAGTATGCATCTTTTAATCACTGGGCCCAACGGCTGTGGAAAAAGCTCCCTGTTCCGGATCCTGAGCGGCCTGTGGCCCGTCTACGGAGGGCGACTGCACAAACCCTCCCCACAGCACATGTTTTACATCCCTCAGAGGTACAAACAGCTTTACAGCGATGTGACACTCCACAACAGGCTCCGCCTACAAGCTTTGATCTCTGTACTACTACTGTAAAGCTCTGAAGTAATTGAACCCCTTGTAACAGGATCCATGTAAAATAGCTCGATATAGAGTGAAATATTTACAGCCCAGATGATTGAGATTAGCTGCTAAACAAATGAAATTCTTTTCCGTCTCTAAATTTAGTTCTCGATTTAGACAATAGATAGCAGTATTTGCTTGTTTTTGCATGTTCTGCTCCGTCCTTATGATCACTTTTTTTATATCTTCCTAGGCTAAGCACAAACAGAATGGCCTGTTAGGAGTTTACCTGATGATAATATGGCGTTTATTAAAATCAAGTTTTTTGCAGGGCCTTTATGCATAATGAAGAACTTCAGTTGTTCTAAAACGTTAGGAAAGCAGATGCAATAGACAGTGAATTTTCTTCTGAGTTGTTTGAAGTGTTAGCCATGTGGTCATTGCATTCTTAGCCAACGCATTCTCTCTCCCAACTCGTCATATGTAGACGTATGGTTTGGGCCCCCTCCACACCACTTTTTGACATGCTGGTTGTTTCCATTAAATCAGGGGTCCCCAACCTCTGGGCCGCAAACTGGTTTCCCAGTCACAGACAGGGAAAAAAATGCATTCGGTAATCATGGGTCCCCAACCCTCGAGACAGTACTGGGACGTGACCCAGACTGAGCTAGTACTGGGACACGGACTGGTACCGTCCCAATTTTAAATTACTGCTCCAGTTTCGATACCAGACACAGTACCACGCTAGGGTTGGGGTATGGACCAGACCGGTCTGGTACCGGGATGCAGAGTAGACTGGACCAGTACTGGGACGCGGACCGGTCCACATTAGAGTTAACAGTCCTTTCTGGTACTGGACTAGTACTTGAACATGGACCGGTAGCAGTCCAATTTAGAGTTACCAGTCTGGTCTGGTCCAGTCCGGTCTTGTCCACATCCCGGTACACGTGGTACACCAGATGCTGTACCACGTTAGGGTTAGGGTACAGACCAGAGCGCACTGCTTCCTGGTCCAATTTAGAGTGACCAGTCTGGTCTTTTCTGGTCCGGTCCAGTCTGGTCCACGTCCCGGTACCAGTCATAGTACCATGTTAGGGTACAGACTGGATCCCATCCTGTTCTAGTACTGGGACGCAGTCCCGGTTCTGTATCTGGCACTACTGCGTCCTGTGGTTTGGGAACCCCTGATTTAATGGTAACAGTAAGATGAGTTTGACACCCAAGCGTCAAAAAGTGGCGCAGAGAGGGCTCAAACTATACGTCCATATAAGATGAGATGGGAGTGAGAATGTGTAGCAGGATATCACCCGTCCTTTAGTACTTTAGCTCAATCAAAGAATTCCTCAATCAGCTTTGGATCAAGTTTCTATTCCATGTTTGCAAGACTTCAACATATGCCAGTTATTTGACTGCAGATTGTAATAAAACAACACTCCTCTGCCTTTAGAGGGTTGCTGGAGCCTATCCCAGATACTATTTGGGAAAGGGTTATACCCTGGACAGATGGTTCATTGGAAGTGGTCGCCAGACTGTTGCAGGGCCACATAACTCTACACACTTACATTAACATCTAAGGACAATTTAGAAATAACCTTTAATGCATATTTTTTGACTGTATGAGAAAGTCGTGGTTCCCAGAGAAAACCCATAAATGCACAAGGAGAACATATAAACTCCACGCAGGGAGGTCCAGACTGGGATTTGTACTGGAGCCCTCTTGAGATGAGGCAAAAGTACAGACCATTGTGCAAATCTTGGTCCTGATTCTCATAGATTTTTTTGAGTTAATATTTGGAAAACCTAAACCTACTCACCATCCCAAACCATCATCTACCTCTACTGTGCTTGACAGTGTCTTTGTAGGCCACTGGAGTATCCAAATTTAGTTTTGCAAACATTAATATTACTTCCTTAGTTTTTATATTTTAACCACAAACCCACAACAGAAAGCGTTCAGTCTGTTTTTATCCAAAGTTTCACTCCAATCATCATTTGAATTGTTGTAAAAGCGTTCCCAGTGGTCTTTTAACTATGATTATGCCGTTTTTGGCCAAAAATCTAAAAACCCTGTGTCGTTTTCTTGGACATAATTTCTGCCGAGCAGAAGGAGTTTGTTAGAAATTCACCTCTGAGTTGTGGGTGGGATTAGCGCTGAGCAACCCCGGCACCCTTCCCGGCACCCATAACTGAGAGCTCTTTATTTATAGGCTATGATATAGCAATATTGGAGCTTTCAAGCCCTACAGTTTTGAGTGAGATGCCAAAAGACGTTCATGGATCTAGTCGTCTATAAGTGGATGTATCAGAACAGAGCAGAGAGCTTTGGTTTTCTATGTAATAAATTCATTCTATTCTAAACAGCATTTTTTTCTTCGTCTGATCCTGATTCACACCAATTTGAATAAAGAAATACTTCGAAATCCATTTTCAATCTTAGTTTTCTCTACAAGAACATGAAAAACCCAAATTTCATCAGAGTGGGTCTTTAAGACTGGACACAAGGTTGTATCAAAACCAACTACCCTCCTCCCCAAAAAAAAAGCCCAAAGCTGAACCATCACCCTCCATCTAATGTAACTGTATCCACGCCTCATCGCAGGAACAGACTCCGCTCATTCCCTCCTGCAGAGACGTAAATATTTTATAACCAGGATGATACGGCTGCCTCGTTTCCATAACAAACTCCTGCGGCAACACGTGTCGAGACACAACCATTGTCTTCCTGCGTGTTCTTTGTTGTACAAATCATCAGCATTTTCTCCGGAGTCTTACTGGTGTTGATGATATGCGTGTCCCACCAGGCCATACATGTCAATGGGCTCCCTGAGGGACCAGGTGATCTACCCTGACACGGCGGAGGACATGTCCGCCAGAGGACTCAGCGACAAGGACCTGGAGGCTATTTTGGACATAGTAAACCTAAATCACATTGTCACCAGAGAAGGGGGTAGGTGTTGAAGAGAACTCAATAAATCAAATCAATTGGAGTGAAAATGTCATTCCCAAACAATACAAGTTTACTCTCCAGTTCATAAAGAGCTGGTGGTCTTATGTCAGAGATCAAACAAATGAGGTTGTGTGTTGGATCGCCTGAACTTAACAGTGTGACTGATAGGTAGCCACTAACAAATGAGGCTATTGTTTCAGACCAACTACTGTAGAAGTCTTAATGCTGAAAGAGGATTTAGTGCATGAATGGCTGCATTGTGGGGAAACTGGGAAAGAACACGGTTGCAAAAATAAACTGATGTACTCAGTGGCGGAGCTAGAACATTTTGAAGGGGTGGCGGGAGGGGGGCAGATGTCTTTGAAGGGGTGGAAAATTAGAACAGGTTATTACACAGGAAAGGATCAAAAACATTATTGTTATTAATATGACAACAGCCGTTCTTTTACATGAGCTGCTGTTTCTAATAGTTACAGAAGCTTCTATTGATCATTTCTTAACCCTGTGACACCTGAATTTATTTCGAATCATGAAAAAAATGTTTTTGTTTCAATAAAGTTTAGATAGTTAATAGATTAGTTGCTAATCAGAAAACAAGCATCTTCTACAGTATGATTAAAAGAAAACACATGTTCCCATTTCCAGTATGAAGATATTTTTATTTATAGTTAATTCCAATATATTCACTCTGATGACTGACAGAACTAATAAACCACCACCATGAACTAAAAAATACACAAACATGAAACTCAGTGTAATTGTCCTTTCAATGCTATAAGTGTGCATTGTCTATATGTTAAAAAGTAAAGCCACTGCTTTTCAATTCAATTCAATTTTATTTATATAGCCCAATATCACAAATTCAATTTGCCTCATTGGGCTTCATGCCTGCAGTTTTTACAGATGCACAGATGGAGTCATAAAATATGCACAATAGGTAAAAACTAAACAGACTATAAAGAACAGGTCATCCCTGTCCTTAGACCCTCCCTCGCGGTAAGGAAAAACTCCTAAAAAAACCTGAGTCAGGAAAAAAAAGAAGAAACCTTAGGGATTCCCACATGAGGGAGAGATCCCATCCCAGGACGGACAGGCGATACCAGAACGGTTAAAGAAAAGTTAGCTGCTAAAACTGCATATATGAGTAGAGTTCATTCATATAGAGCTGAGTTCATTCATATAGAGCTGAGGGACAAGTGATGATTAAGTCCATAGTCCAGATGAGGCAGAACTGCAGACCACGACCAGGAGCAGGAGGACAGACGACCCACCAGGAATCACTCCCACTCAGAGATGCAGGATGGTGACGGATGGTGACGGGGCTTCATCCAGATGGGCGGGGCTTCGTCAGGATCACCAACAAGTCTCCCGGAAACTGCAATCTCTCCCGGTCTCCCACAGGGGAGTCGGAGAGAAGGAAAAACATGTGAATTATACTGCACCACCAACAAAGGCATACAATTAGAAGTAAATAAAAAAGTAGAGGAGAGGAGAAGTAGATGGAGAAGAGGACAGAGCCCCAGTGCACCATACTTTTCCCAGCTTCTAACTTCTAGCAGCCTTCTATGTTATTATGTAGAGAATATACATATTTCATCATTTATATTTCAAGCATATATTGGAGAAGTATGTGATTATAATAATTATTTCCCCAAACTTCAGAGCAGTATGGGAGCATTATGTTAATTATTCTATGATTACTGGCTAGTCTGGCAGAACGCCTGTCCAAAGAGGAATGTTTTAAGGCTAGTTTTGAAGGTAGAAACTGTACCTGCCTCTCTGACATGGGCTGGGAGCTTATTCCATAGAACAGGAGCTTGATAACTGAAGGTTCTACCTCCGACTGTACTTTTAAAAATTCTAGGAACTACAAGCAGTCTGCATTCTGTGAGCGAAGCGTTCTGATTGGCTGGTAAGGAACTATGAGATCTCTAATATAGGATGGGGCCACACCATTCAGAGCCTTATATGTTAACAGGAGGATTTTGAACTTTACTCTAAATTCAACTGGGAGCCAGTGGAGAGAAGCCAACACAGGAGTGATGTGTTCTCTTCTGCTAGTTCCTGCTAACAATCTTGCTGCTGCATTCTGGACAAGCTGAAGACCTTTTAAAGAACTTTTAGGGCATGCTATCAGTAAAGAGTTACAGTAATCCAGTCTCGACGTAACAAATGCATGAATGAGTTTTTCAGCATCACTTTTAGATAACATATTTTTAATCTTAGCGATATTGCGTAGGTGAAAAAATGCAGTTTTACAAGCTTGAGATATTTGAGCATTAAATGATAAATCCTGGTCAAATAAGACCCCTAAGTTTCTGACTGAAGAATTGGGAGCAATATTTTACCATCCAAGGAGACTATCTTATCTGAGAGAGCATCTCTCAGGTGTTTAGGACCCAGTATCATGACCTCAGTTTTCTCTGGGTTCAGAAGGAGGTAATTAATTGTCATCCAGGACTTAATGTCTCTAATGCAGGAATTCAGTTTTTCTAGGTGGTCATTCTGATCTGGTTTAATGGATAAATACAGCTGTGTATCATCTGCATAACAGTGGAAATTAATGCTGTGTTTCCTGATTATGTCTCCTAAGGGCAGCATGTAAAGCATGAATAGGATGGGCCTAAAACTGAGCCCTGTGGGACTCCGTAGCTAACTCGAGTACAATGAGAGGACTGTCCATTTACGTGAACAAACTGGTGTCTAGATAGATAGGATTCAAACCACTGGAGGGCAGATCCTTTGATCCCTATGTCATGCTCTAGTCTATGGAGTAAGATGCTGTGGTCAATAGTATCAAGGCTGCGCTGAGGTCTAACAGGACCAGAACAGAGATTAGTCCTTTTCTGAAGCTAATAGCAAATCATTGGTAACTCTGACCAGTGCAGTTTCAGTGCTATGGTGAGGTCTGAAACCCGACTGAAAATCCTCAAGTGATTGTTGTCCTGTAGGTGGCACTGCAGCTGCTTTACCACAACTCTTTCTAGGATTTTAGATATGAATGGGAGATTAGATATTGGTCTATAGTTGGCCAGAATGTCAGGATCCAGGCTGGGCTTTTTCAAAAGAGGTTTAACAACAGCACATTTAAAAGACTGAGGCACATAACCAGTTTCCAGGGAGGCATTTATTATGGTTAGAATAGATTCACTGATTAGGGGGAAGATTTCTCTTAAAAAGTTTAGTGGGGATTGGGTCTAGGAGACAAGTGGAAGTTTTAGAAGATGTAATAACTGATGCTATTTCTGCTTGGTCCACAGCAGTAAAGCAATCTAATGTTACAGACATTTCTATGGATGTTTTCCTTTCTACCATTTTAATTTGCTCAGGGGTAATGGTAGGAATAACCTTGTTCAATTTGCATCTGATATTTGAGATTTTATCATCAAAGAATGTAACAAAGTCTTCAGAGCTGAGGGCAGCAGGAATATGTGGTTCAACCGAGCTGTGGCTGCTGGTCAGCCTGGCTATGGTACTAAAGAGAAATCGTGGATTATTTGCATTTTCTGCTATTAAGATGAGTAATATTGAGTTCTCGCTTTACGCAGGGATTTTTTATAGCTTAAGAGGCTGCATTTCCAAGCATTCAGATAGTGCTCTGAGCCAGAACGGCGCCATTTTCTTTCTTAATTTACGAGTTATTTGTTTGAGGGAACTGTTTCAGCGTTAAACCATGGTGCTACTCTGTTTTGTCTAACAAGCTTTGAGTTTCAGAGGGGCAACAACATCAAGGGTTCCTCTGAGGCTTGCATGGTATCATTGACAAACTGCTCATTATCAACGGGGCTTAAAGAGCTCTGAGAGTATTTATCTAACATGTTACTAAACATTGGTTGACTGAGAGTTTAAATTCAGATACAGAACGGTCAGATAATGTTCGTTTCAGCTCTTTCTTAATCACTGGAGCTATGGTGTTTTCTAATATAAACTGATAGGTAATTAAAAAATGATCAGAAAGTATGGGGTTGTGAGGATGGACACTCAGATGACTAATCTCTATGCCATAAGTTAAAACAAGGTCCAGGGGTGTTGTGCTGTGACAGTGGGTGGGTTCATTTACATTTTGTGTGAAACCAACATTTTCTAATAAGCTGCAAAAGCATTCCCAAGACAGTCATTACAGTCATCTAAATGAATATTAAAATCTCCTGTCATTAGGATATTATCAGAGTGAAGAACAACAGCTGATAAAAATCTGAAAACTCTGTTAAAAATTCTGAATACGGGCCGGGAGGGCGATAAATAATTATGAATAAGAATGCTTTTTCAGTATTTCTACTTGTGTGATTTATTGACAAAACAATGTTTTCAAAGGAATTATATTTCCAGTGATGAAGATATTTTTATTTATAGCTTCATTCCAATATATTCCACTTGATGATGACAGAACTAATAACCACACAAATGAACTAAAAAATACACAAACATGAAACTCAGTGTAATTGTCCTTTCCATGCAGAAAGTGTGCATTGTTTCAGATTATATGTTAAAAAGTAAAGCCACTGCTGTTTCTGTGTAGAAACACATGAATGTTGCATTCTCCACATTTGAGTCTGGCTCTTTTATTGTGAAAATCTTCAGCGTCGATGCTCATTTACCACCTCTGGTCAGAGTTTCAGCATCTGTGTGGACTTCCTGTTGCTGGAATGACTGTTTGGACCTCAGTGGTTCTTCCTCGTTCAGAAAGGAGGAGCTGCTGGTTTCAGTGTTTGATCTATTCAATGTGTGGTGAGGTTCTAGGTGTTTTAAGCTTGTTTTTAAGTTTTAAGATTGTGATTGACGAACCTGGGAGTGCCGCACGGTTTCATGACACTCATATTTTGTCCCAAAAGGCGTAAAAAGAAGGTGGATGATTACGACAGACTTTATTCTGGGGCTTTTGTGAGTTTACTGCCATGTTTGATTGTTATTAACCACATATACTTCGTAAAAAGTGTGCCTCCCAATAATTTGCAGTAGAAAGAGCAAATATTTAATTATTGTGTATTATTTAATGTTTCCATAATTAAGTCACTTTCATAAATCACGTGTTTATTCTAAATTGGTCAAACAAAGGTCGTTTTTTTTTTTTCTTTTTTAACACAAAAAACTTTTGTTTTACATAGAATATATGGGGAAAAAAATGCAAAAACCTCCCAGAAGTCCCACAATAAAGTCTATTGTGATCGTTCATCTTCTTTATACCTTTTTGGGACAAAATATTATTTTACAAAACAAATCAACGATATTTGAGACCAGGGTTGCACATTCAGGGGAACCTACCGTGGCACCACACAAATACAAACTCAATTTGTAACCTAAATTACACGAGAAACTTATACAGAATTCATGTGCGTCTGTGCACGCTCATGCGCGCATGGTACATAGAGTCAAGTGGTTGCTTGATATAAAAACCTGATGTGAAGGTAGCATTAGTGTTGCCTTCAAGTCAGAGACCATGAATCTCCGAATCTCCATGTTCTGAAAGGAATTAGGTTAAGGAAAGACAGAAAGGGAGATTGATGGAAGGGTTGGTGTTCCATCCTCAGTAAAGCACAGATTTTGAATACATTTAGCAGAAATGAGCTTCTTTAAAAAAGTTTAAAAGACTCAAAATAGCTACTATTAAAAAGATCCAGCTGATGAGGGTTACAAGAATGCCACCAATGGCTCCTCGGTGAGATATTACTTAAGTTTGAAAGCCCAAAGTTAAATCTATAGACAGGGATAGGATAAACTTCTCTGAAGACTTGGAAAAAAAGTGTTTAAAAAGAAGGATGTCTTGGTATCCTTACATCCTTATAATGCATTCACACCAAATCCAAGTCGCTACTAGACACTAGTTCAAAAATGTTTTCATAGACTTGACACTCCTGCCACATGTGGGAGGAGCTAGTGTTTTAGCCTCATGGTTACTGGAGAGCATTGACGTTATAGCTCATTTACAATGCATTGAAGACATGGATGATGTTGGGAGATCAGATTTATTTATTTTGAAGAGTGTCATGTCTCATAATTAAATTTAGGATCTACTATAACCAGCAAAAGTTGCTGTAACTCAATGTTTTGAGTAGGTTTGGTCGACTGCCATTGACAAGTTTGTCATCATAAATCAAAGGTTCAGTTTTTATTAAATAAAAGCATTTTTTATGACATTTCTATGTCCAGGCTGGGATGCTGAGCTGGACTGGAAGGACGTCCTCTCCGGAGGCGAGAAGCAGAGGATGGGGATGGCCCGGATGTTCTACCACAAGTAAGGAGTGACAGTATCGATACCATTGCAATCTACTGAGTAACGTGCGCCGGAATGCACGCTCGAGCCAAACCTAGAAAGGACTTACATCGCGGAATCGCAAAAATCCAGTCATGTTCAAATATTATTGAAAGAATCTCGACAACTTAATAATTGGATAAACAAGAATAGTTCAGACGATCTTTGCACTTTGATTTAAGTGACATCATCCATTAATTTGAATAATGGGAATTATTTTTTACCCATTTCAAATTCTTTCTGATGTCCACCATCTTGACAGGATGCTTTTTCTCAAACCTGGATTTGTCAAAGCTGAATGAAAAGATGCCAAACAGGAACCCACACAGACATACCCTGCCTCTGAAAGACCACGCCACTTTTACTACTTTTAAGTTCAAATGCACTTAATCAGCTTAAAGGGTAACCAAACACTAAATCAACTTTTTTTGTCTGTTGACCTCTATAAATGGGGCTTTAAACGTGCTGTCTGTTTGTCCTTTTTATGACAATTTGAATAAACTTGTTCAAATTCTGAAATTATAGTCAAAAAGCCTCTGTGTGCTGCCCCCTGCAGGTTGAAACGAGGTATTGCAGTTGAATTTTGTGATTGGTCAACTGGTATAAGCCTCAGAAGTTTCATGTCATCATTCTCTGCAGCTTCAATATAAAAGCCCCGCCCATCTTTGATTCTGTAATTGCTGTTTGTTAACGAATTAGCTTTAGCATAGCTAGTAGATGTATTGCCTTCAGTCGTCAAAAATCTACTGGCTAGCACAACCTTCAGTGGACGTGGAAGTTAGGCAACAGTGGTTTAGTGCGATTGGCATTGAATTCCCAAAACTCCGCCTTGTTGACGGATTTGGAATGAGCGTTTCAATCGGGATTGTTAGCATAATACCTTTATTAGCTTATGATGCTAGCATTGTCACGGGTACCCTTCATTCTGGACCATGACTGTCTGCCTCGGGAGACAGCGGAAGAGAAAAATCCTCAACCTCCACAGAAAGTTCTGTGGTGAAACTGGCATCAATCACAGATACAAACCACACCTCCCCCTCTCAGCCCCACCCCCTTTATTTTACATTTTTCAAATCTGGGCTGAGAGTGGCGTCAGCTTCCAACTGTGCTGTTGATTTTCCCTTTAATAACAGCGTAACAATGTGTAAAAAGCCTAAAAACCAGGCTTTAAATGGTGCGTGGACTACTTTATTTATGTAACTACCCCTAGTGGTTATTTGGCAAACTGCACCTCGCTCCACTTCTATTTTTCTATTCTCAAACTGGCTTTGATCCGAAAATTAAAGATTTTTGTTTAAGGGGCAATGTGAGCACATTCAGTTAAAAGCTTGAAACTAAATTTAAGACTGAAGTTTATTTTATTTAGGCCTTAAAACATCGACGAACATATCTACATTTGTGTCTTTTAACCTTTTTTTATTTAAGGCATACGTTTGACCTGAATTTAGTTGAAAGTAGTTCTGCTTGCTTTATCTTGACCTTCAGACTGACTTCCTTTGTCTGTCAGGCCCAAATATGCGCTGTTGGATGAGTGTACCAGCGCGGTGAGCATCGACGTGGAGGGAAAGATCTTCCAGGCCGCCAAGGACACGGGCATCTCGCTGCTCTCCATCACCCACCGGCCCTCCCTGTGGTCAGCTAAATTTATGTTTGCAGAATTAGCTCCTTTTAAGATTTTCTGTTTTATTCATAAAAAAGCGATCTCTCCACTCACAGGAAGTACCACACCCACCTGCTGCAGTTTGACGGCGAGGGGGGCTGGCGCTTCGAGCAGCTGGACTCGGCGACGCGCCTCTCCCTCACCGAGGAGAAGCAGCGCCTAGAGACCCAGCTGGCCGGCATCCCCGAGATGCAGAGTCGCCTCAACGAGCTGTGCAAGATCCTGGGAGACGACTCTGTCCTCAAAACAGCAGAGGAGTGAGGCGGGAGGGAGAGAGGTGGGGGGGCAGAGGCCCAGAGAGGGAGGGAGGCGATGAAAAACAAAAAAAAAGAAAGTTGTTTTTTTTTTTTTTTTTGCTCCGAGCCTCTCTTTCCAAAGCAGCAGAGCTCTGGTTTCTTTTCTTCTTCTGTTTCTTTTAGTTTAAATTTTATTCATTTTCTGTTTTTATGCCTCGAAAAACGTCACCAATTAAGAGGAAGAGCTGATCAATGCAGACGGAGCTTCGTGAAATCAAGGCACTTTACTCTGCTGTTAGCAATGAGGAAATGAATGTTTTCCTGTGGAGCCACTATGATTTTCAGAACAGTATTCCAGGTATCATGCACTGATCGTGCGTTTATATTTACCTCTGAAACCCACGTTAAAGTTTTTGTTTTTTTGTTGTCGCTGTTGTTGTTAGGATGTGTTTTTAGCCTTTAACCCGACATGTGTAGCAGGACGGGCTCAGACTCTCTGGGGTTTATTATTAGAATGGTTAGTGACGCAGGCCTCGCTCCAGACCTGCGGGATTCTGGGTTATTGCACAAATACAATGACGCGGGCCGGCTGCTCTGTCAGGATACACCGACACTCGGCCTGCACTGCAGAAACTGAATCTGTAGAAAGTCTCTTCTTTGATGAAAAAAAAACTTTTTTGTCTTATAAGAAATATAATCTTATCAAGAAAGTTTTTCCATAATCCGAGTTTGAGAAAAAACAAGTCGAAGGCTTTGTCCGAATTCCTTCCCTACTCACTTTTTTAGTTCTGTCCGAAACTACAATTCCAAAATGAGGGTCCGAGAAATTTCCCAGAAAAAATAGCGTGCATCGATGCTCACTACATTAGCAAATATAGACCATAATGCATTGCGCTTGAACAAATTTTGCAAAAAAAAAAAAAGTTAAATGTAATTTTCTATTAAACCAACCACATTTCCATTACCAGAACACAGTGGAGTCACAAATCGATGTTCGTATTGAATTGATTTTCGCTTTGTGGAATCGGTGACATCAAATCCGCTGTTTAAAAAAAGAAAAGAAAGAAAAGAAGTGAGCATGGTGTCTAGTGGAACTATACAATTTTTTTAGTAGTTAGGGATCAGGGTGGGAAATTCGGACATTCCAGAAGTAACTGGAATTTTTTTGTTACTTCTTAGTTATTTTGTAACTACGTTCACACCAGGCAGACGTGACATGTTTAGCCCTTGGTGTTCACACTGGACAAACAGGGAGGAGCTTCCTCTTCTTTTTCCACTGTTTACTAGCGCATATCTATTAACAATAGTTGGGTTGAATCCAAACTCTTCCACTCTCCCTCTAATTGTAAGGGCCTTTGAAGAGCTAGGGTTGTCCGAAATAGTTCTTTTTAAGGTCTAACCCTCGCGGCGGAGGGGTCCGTATCCCTCCGCCGCGAGGGTGTTCCGTGTCGCGCTATGCCACGGTGGAAAAACTTATTTCTTCAAATGTTATATCGTTACATTTACATTTAAATGTAAGTAATGAGTTTTTTACTTTTTTAAAGTTATAAAACCGTATTTCCGAGGGCTAGCAGCTACGCACTAATGTAGCTAACTCGCGACTATTGATGACATCATCGAGAGGGAGTAACGTCTGAATTTGAAGACACTATTTTTCCGTTACTCTTCATCTGAATGGCTAAATGTAGGGGAAGAATTCGGATTCGATCTTGGAAGAGGTTTGGTGCGAAATGTCAAAGCGGTGCAAATATCACGAATCGGTTTTTTTTCACAGCTCTATTACAAAATACTTGTCATATAAGTGTGTCCTGACACAAACCGCAGTTATTGATTTCTCCTGTACAATCAATTGTCAAATGGTTTGAGTTTCTGTCAATTAAAAGAAACTTACATAACTAACCAGTTGGTCAAATTTAAACCTGGTTTAATTTATAACATCATTAGAGGCGCGTTTCACATATAGAATCCAGAAATGATTGTAGAATTTTGCCCAAATGCACATACATGTATGTTTACATTAACTTTACACTGAAAGTGGTAACTTGAGCATGTGTTGACTAGTGCGTGATTTTTCTTTTTAAATAGGAATTTTGAAATGATTTATATGGGATTTAGTTTTTGCAGTGTTGGACCGACCTGCCCTCTGGGTCTGAGCCTGTTCACACATGTGATTCCAATGGGAGCTCGTTGTAGTGTATCCATGCACTTTAATCTTTCTGATGACGTCGGAATCAGTTGAATATGGTCAGAATAACGTTTCATGATAGCATAGTTAGATGACTTGTTTGTAGATTTTTAGGGTTTAGTTTGTTACCTCCGAGATGCTTAAACTCCTTCAACTAAAGAGAGTTTTGTTCTGGTTGTTGTTCAGGTTGGATTGACTTCTGTGGGTCAGAAGTTGCGATACTGTGAAGTTAGTCATTTGTCTCAGAAACAATCATAACATTCTTAAGTGTCTTTCTTTTAAACCTGTGATCTACTTCCTGCTGAATCAGTACATAAACCAGAGAACTTTTACCTTATTAAGTCTGGTTTATACTTCTCCAGAGACGTTTTGGTCTCAGTGGAGCTACGCAGTTTGTTTACTGATAAAACAGCGGTGGTACCTTATAACCAGTATGGCAAGCCATTGAGGTCAAATTTCATCTGAATTTTTGCCACAAACAATTACATTTGCCCATAAAGAACAAAAAAAAAATAATAATTGAAAAATATTTAGGTTCAGAATAAATGTGAGATTAGAAAAAGAATTAGAATGAGATCTCATATTCCAAGAAGTTTACTTGATTCTATGCTGAACAGGTTAGCCTCCATTTAATAAAGTAAATGTAGCTGAATTACAAAAACCATAGAAATTTAATTTTGCCCAGCAAATTTTCCACCTAGTATTATTTTATTAGTTAAATATTCTGAAGTGGCTACATGTCAGGGTACTTGCTAACTGTATATGGAAATACGATCAAATTTGTCAAAACAGGAAAGTTTGGCCTCAAAAAAACAGAATTAGTTTACTGGAAAAGAAGTGAAAGATTTTACATCCCTGGAAATGTGCCTGCATTACATGGTGAAAACATCTGAATAAAAAACACGCCTAAAATACAGAAAACACATTCAGAACCCCCCCCCCAAAAAAAAAAGAAAATGTAAACACTTTCATTGACAATTATGTAATTAGTATAGCAGTTTTATAGGAGTTTGATCAATGGAGAAAGATGCTTTGATGCAAAATATGGCAAGCAAGTTGGGCCAAAAATGCCAGCTTTTTCTTTTTTTTTCTTTTAATTTTTTTTTTAATTAACACTGCAATTACATGTTATACAATGTTTTGTTAGTTTTGAAGTTGAGCTTTATAATTACACATAAGGCTTGTTTAAAAACATTGTGAAATTACAATTTGAATGTGCACACAAAACTCCATTGTGTGTTAGAAGTTTTTTTTAAAGAAAACTTTTAGTTTAGTTACTTATTATGACCAGTTATGTGTTTTGTTTTTTTTTTGTTTTGCATAGAAGTAGGATAAAAACTATTAAAACCAAGCTATAACATTTGAAATGACAGACCCGGTTTAGAGTCTACCCCTTTTGCTTTCAATCATCCTATAAATTCTTTTGGGGGTTTTTTGTTACAACTCTTATAAATTTCAGTTCATATTTTAAAAAAAGTAATATATTTTTTCTATAAATTTGGAGATGGCATTAGAAAAATTCAAAGAAAATTTACGAGAAAATAAAGAAATCCGTAAAAAAAACATAAATTAATTAAATAAAATTTAAATTTTAAAATTTAGATTTTTGACTCTGTGGTTTGCCAGACACACTGCATTACTCAATATGCTGTGGAGAGTATATACCAGTGTTGGTAGTGGAGCTCTGGTTTATCCAAAGATCTATCAACATTTCATTTTTTTAACCATTTTATTAGCTGGTTTTGGATTTTATATACAAAAAAGCAGGTAACTATGCCCAGAAAGGGACCCAGACTCAGAGACAAAAAATCGAAAAAGGAGGACGAAGGAAGCGATGGCTTCAATCCCAATCTGCATGAAAAAACACATCATGTTTGTAAAAAGACTATCGGTCAATAGGTGCACTGATTATCCGACGTAGATGATTTTGAATCTTCAAAAATTGCTGATGTTTAGTTGAGTTTGGTAAAAGCTTTATAGATTATTATAGGAATAACTCTGATAGTGTTGCACATCAAAGTTTAGCTTTCAGGTCTTTTGTAAGCCTTTGTCTTAAACTTTGACTTAGCTTTTCCAGCAGAGGACTTTGGTTCAGAAGAACAGATCCCTGCTGTGATCAAAGCCAGTCTTTATTTCCCAAGAAAATAAAAAAAAACGTAACAAAAATGCTGACTTAAATATTGAATTGCTGTCATTTTCATACATTTATGAACTTGTGATGATCTTTAAAAATCCAGACTGCAAAAAGCTAAATGCCATTTTACTTTTTTATTACTTTTTATTTTGACGAGGATGTTTTCTGTGCAGACGTTGTTGACAGAAGAGCAGCAAGTTGCTGAATGACATAAAGTCTGTTTGATGGAAAAATTCCTAGAATAGGAATTAATGGGGTGCCTCTTTTCATATATATATATTTTTGTTGTTCTCCCAAGCAAAAAAAAAAAATGTTAACAGAAATTGTTTATCTACATTTTGACGCAGAAAAGTGTGATTTTAGGCGCAAATGTTGGACGTGTCATTTTGAACGCCTTGACAATGATAACATTATGTTTTCTTTTCTGCTGCCCCCTAGTGACTGAAAACATACACTGCACCGGTAATTTTACCTGTTTTAAAGGACTTATGTCATGCAAAATTGTCTGTTTTAAGTGTTTTTTAATGTTAATTTGTCACAAAAACAACCTCAAAGTGGTGTTTTGCTCCATTTGAGCATTTTTTACCGGCCTCTTCCCAATCCATAAATCCACAAGGAGCGAAAGAGGAAAAGGAGTTCACAAAAATAACTCATAACTTCATAAATATTTTGTTCTTTAGTGTGCCAAAGTCTGAAAGGCTTAAGAATAGCATGATATAGGCCCTTTAAACATTTAACCACTTTTCTTTTGTTTTTGCCTTGGTAGAATTGATGAAAGCAGTCATGTTTTAATACTTGCTGTTAATACTGTGAGAATTTATTGCTGTAAATTTCCCCTAACTAATAAAGCTTTCCTGTGAGGAGGTTAAGAATGTACCTGAAGAGTTGCAAACCCTTATATGGTCAATGCTTGTGATTGAGTCAATCATGTTTCCTCTTTATTTAAAAACTATAATTACATAGAGTGCGTTTTACGTTTCAGTATTGTGATATGGTCCATTTTCTGTCTGTGCATCAATTTTCTAACAAAGAGAAAAGAAAGGATAAGTGATACTTTTTTTAAGTTGAGAATGTAACTGCAGGAATAATTGTGGTTTTTTTTAATATATCATCTCATGAATACACGTCAGCAAACCCTTCTGTTCTAAAACTAACTCGCTAATGTCACTTTACCTTCTAAGATGAAGTAAACGATGATGTAAATAAAATAAGACATTGAGGCATCAACACTAAGTCATGTGGTTTTCTCTTCATCAGATCTTGTTTTTGCATTCAATTTCTTAACTTTTTGAAGTGTGTTTTGCAAAAAAATAAAAAAAAAGGTAAAATAAAAAAAATAAAAGCTGGTTGTAGCAAAATATTACAAATTCAAATTGTAATTATGTACATGTGTAAATTATATTTCAGTATATTAAGTGATATCTGTGCATGTGTTTTGTATGGTATGCCATCACTGCTATAAATTTAGCATGATATATTATAGATATGTCTTGTTTTTATAACAAATTTTATCCATTTACAAAAATCATTTTTATTTGCAGTAATATAAATTGTCCACTAGATGGCAGACTTTGAGCTGTTTAAATATGTAAAGAAAGGCTTTATGTTTGAACAGGGCCCGGCGAAATTGCATTATTTTTAGGGGAGTTGTAAATTTGAACCGTTGACCAAATTTTTTTGCCTTTAAACATTTTTAGATTCAAAAATGTTGCTTCCTTTTGCATGTTACTCATTTTTTTAAATATTTTTGTTCGAACATTACCTCCAAAAGCTATTCTATTGTGTCTTTATTTCATTTTATTTTGTCGCGTCATACCCCGCTCGGATTGGTACAGCTTGGGGCGAAGGGGGAGGAGTCTCCGCGTGCGTCCTTCGTCTTGAGTGAATCACGTCACTCCCTCGCGCGCTCCCCGCACACTCACAGATTACCGGGTCTGGAGGTTGTTGGAAGATGCCGCTGGAGAGGTGACCGCCGCCGGGGCTGCCGAGGCTCACCGTCCAGCCGGCGGGACTCGAACAAAAACCCACGTTTGGAAATATGAAGGATATCCTCGCGGAGGCTGAAGAAGATAGAAGCGCTTATTCTATCGCGAGGTGTTGAAAGGAGGAGGAAGGGGGAGGGACGGCCGAGGATAAGAGGATAAAGGAAAAAGGGAAATCGAGCTATATTTAAGCGGACTATTGCGGCGCGAGCATGGGCAGCGGCGCGGATGAAAGCACGGTTCGCGTGGCCCTGAGGTAAGGATGCTGCTGTGTCACACCTGCTATCCCGCCTCAGCATCAGACACTGTTAACACCATCTTCCCCCTACTATGCCCCTGCTTTTATTTTGAAAATATTAATATACGAATATAACCTTCAAGTAAATGAACTCCCATTAATGGCAGGTCACTGTGTAGTGGATTTATAAATGATTAACCTAAACTGTCTGCTGTAACATTAGCTAGATTAAGACTTTTGTTAGTATAAGCTTTTATTTTGGTAATTTGTCTTCCTGTAGTGTGGGTGTTTTGATTGGCCTGATCTGACCTCTGCCCCAGAGCTACTGTGCAGTCTCAACACTACATAAAAAAAAAAAACTATGAATAGAAATACACAATGGTGGGTCCTCTCTTTTAAGGTGTGTGCTGAAATCCAAAATGTCATGCGAGCTCTCTGGAGGAGGAGAAGGAGACAAAAGCTGCCGCCTCTCACATTTCTCCTCTTCCTCGGATCCCTGTCCTGCTTGTTATTCAGACTTTGACCCAGAACTCTGTTTACTGAGCCAGCTCAGTTTACAAGGCCAAACCAGCCGCCTCCTTCACAGACTAAATAATCCATACTGATCAACCTTTCCTCATCAATGCAGCTAGCCGAACTAGAAACACTCTTATTGTGAAAACTTTATTTAATTGCTTTTTTTTTTTTTTTTACATCTGACAAGTTCTGTTGTCTAAAAAAAAAACCATATACTGCTCTTTTGGTTTATTGATTAATCAGAAAGCTTAGACATTATATTTGATTGTCGGGTTTCAATTTCAAAGCTTTACAAAAAAAACAGATTGATACTTGCAATATATTTTTTTAATGCAACCTATAAATTATTCTGCATCAGTCTAGAATTTTTTAAATATTTTTGATAACTCTCATTGACTGTATGAAAACTGGCATGAGTGACCCCTCCTCTTTCATGTTCCAAACAGGAAGTACCTGCTGTCTCCCAGAATCCAAAATCCCATAGACTTCTATAGAGAAATAAACAGCTGTTATATTATTATTCCCTATTTGTCAGAATAACCGGTCTTGATCTGATTCCTTATATAACTTGTTCTTGATAACCCTTTTTTTTTCTGTAGTGCAAGTTTTTTAAGTTATAAACTAGCCAATCAGATGCCTCGATGGAACTGCGTGGTCTCATATCAAACATTTAAAATGTTTGATTGACAGATTTCATGTAGCTTGCTTTCAAGTTTAATAGTTTTTCTGGACTTCATTTGTTGCCACATCATAGAAAACATGGATGATGTTGAGCGGGTAGCTTGGGTTTATATGTTTTGGAGAGCTCTACGGAGGCGCCGGCAAACACGGGTTCACCAGATCATTCAGTCTGTCCCGATGCGGTGTACTTCACTCCTGACATTCGTTTTAAACGTTACCTCCGTCTGTCTGTGGTCCAGTTTGAGTATTAACCCAACAGGGGAAAATTAAAAATAGAACTGGAGGATAATTTTATTTATATCTTGATTAAAATAAGAAAAACATCAGCTCCCTTGGAGCTGGAGCAATGGCGCCCGCAAGACCTCAGATTGCGTCTGTACATTGACTTAACACTGAAACTAGACAGCTCTGCTGCGTAAATCGCGTCCAGTCTGAATGCACCATAAGGGGTGTGGACTTAAAACAAGCACACCCTGATTTGCAAGAGTGGTTGCCAGAACCTCTTCATGAGCGTCGAGACCAAAGATCCAGTTACATTGCCTGGATTGGCGTCACCGGGGCCCCACCCTGTAGCCAGGCCTGGGATTGGGGCTCTGAGGCGAGGGCCTGGTGGCCGGGGCACCTCCCGCGGGCCCCGGTCGGGTCCAACCTGAAGGAGCGACGTGGGATCACTCCCCAGTGGGCCCACCACATGCAGGGGAGCTCTGAAGGGGCTGGTGCAATGTGGTTTGGGCGGCAGTCGAAGGCGAGTGCCTTGGCGGCCCCAACCCTGGGCATAGAATCTGGCTTTTGGGACATGGAACGTCACCCCTCTGGGATGGAAGGAGTCTGAGCTTGTCCTAGAGGTTGAGAGATACCGGCTAGATATAGTTTCTGAGTTTCAGAGCCCAGGCTGTGCGTGGGCTCTGAAACGATAATTCATTGATTCCCGGCCCTAGTAAAAACACAATTTTGTGGGGATGGGAATTGCAATGTAAAATGGTAAAAAAGTCCACAATACAAATACGATTATGATCAATTTGTTCTGATTAAGTTAAGCATTAAATGTAGATGTAATTGGAGATGTTACTTCCTTTCACTTTACCTGGTTGGTTAAATGGAGCCAATGTGGAAACATAATTTTTTTTAGCCTCTTGGTCTCCTGTCTCGGTTGGACATCAGGATAATTAACCCTTTGACACTTCAGAGCGGGACAAATTGGCAGAACAAACAAGTGTGTCAGTTGTTTTGACACAAAATTTAAGTAGTCTGTCATTAAAATGAGAAAACTCTAATATAAGACCAGATTGGATTCCTTAAAAGGTATCATGTTAACAAAAATGAGTCCAAGTAAAGTAGGATTATGTTACCTGGAGTCGAGATCAAGGCTGATAGTCTTCTGTAACACAGTCCCCTACATGGTAAACTTCTTTAGATTAAGTTATTTTCTTTTCAGAAGTGATTCAATCTGAAAGTCAAAGGAACTAAATGAGATGGCCAAACATAAAGGTCATGTGACCCACTAATTTGCATCTGGTTCATTTGAAGCTACTTTTGTAGCTTTGTGTGCGTCACCAAAATTCTTCAAAACTTAGCAACTGGGTGGGGCTAATGTGCCAGGTTACAAAGATTGCAAGAAAATTCACCAACTCAGCCTGAGTGTGCTCTTCTCAAACATCAACTGTGGAGCCTGAAATGCTGTATCACCGTTCCTCCAGATGCCCTCTATCAGTCACACGTCTCTCATTTTGCCCCGTAAGCTCAGTCAATGCAGTAACAGTCAGCGAAAGCTACACCTTACTTTGACTTGGAGCCATAATAATTCAGACTCTGTTGGTGTAAGAAACTAAGGAATGTTTTTAGATAGAACCTTCTATTACTGTAGGGGCAAGGCAAATAATTTCCTGAGTATTCCAGAGGTTTATTTAGATAAACCCCTCCTGCAACTGTTGTTGCTTAATACTTAAAATCAGCCTCATCTGGAATTCTGGAATTTGGGCTGAAAGAACATTGAGGGTAAAACATGTCTGGACCTTCCAGCAAGACAACAATCCAGGCAATGAAGGAAGGGATGGCCACGGACAACGTAATTGAAAGTTCTGGAGTGGCCTGAGTCAGTCTCTGGATCTCAGTCCAATAGACAATCTGTGGAGGGAGTTGAAAAAAGTGGCCCCAAATCATCACAAATTTTGAGATCTGCATGGAAGAATGGACCAAAAGAACAGCAAACCTTTCTGCCCCATTTTAGAATTTTTTTTAATTAAATAATGTGATTTCCTAAATTTTTTTTTGTTTTTATTCTCGCTAAAATTGAAACTAAATCTTTGCCTTAGTGTAGCCTAATTTTCAATCTGGAAGTCTAAGGGTTTTTTTTGCTATACAACACGTCATAGTAACACAAACATCGTCATCAACACATCTGTTCTACAAGTTGAATATTTTATTTAGTTGTCAATTTCTTTCCCTTAAAACTGGAAGCTTAAGAAAACATCTCATAATAACTGATGGTAGCGCCTTTTCATAATCATCGGACTTTATTACACTTTATTAGGGCTGGGAATGCGATACGCGATACATGGCTGACGATATCGATAATATCGCGATACTGCAATAATTGGCAAAAATCCTCTCTAATAACTAACAGTATAAAGAAGAACACATATTTTTTGGGAAAATATATCCCCATTTATTTTTTTAGCTAAACCATAATCATAATAAACAATTTGTCTTATTTTGTGCAACAAATTATAGACATTTTTGTGCAACATTGCTGAAATCAGTGATACTATGTCTTTGACAAGCATTGACAACAGCTGGATTGGAATTCTCTGTCAAATTCAATGTTAACAATAGTAAACATGACCAGCAGTGCAGAATTGCTGTTAGCAACAAAATGTAATAATTCAAGTGATGACAGCAATCTACTTTCAAAGGAACGTCACACCAAAGGTTCAGGAATATAATATTTTACAGCCTCTGTCAAGTTTTTGTGCATTTTTTCCAACATTTGAAAAGGGCTAAGCATCCAAAATTGAAGGCTGATCTACTCAGACTGCCACTTGAGATTATTTTTCCAATCTTTATCCATTTTCCATTTGGCCATGCCAGCAGTCAACAGGTAAAAACCCTAAAACACGCATAATAATGGAAATAAAAATCTACAAATTTAAATAGGCAGAATGGCAATGAACAACTTAAAATTAATCAATAATAATTTGTATAATTTTAAGTGCTTTAATTAACTAGCAACCTCCCTTTATTTTAATTACATGTTTATTTATGTTCATACATCAAATCTTGCATTTTTTATTTAAGAATTACTTTTTAATTAACATTAGCAAAAAGTAATTGCATTCATTTGAAAACTTCACACCATAAATTTACCAAAGTTACACCGTACACCAGGAGGTTAAACATCATAGTGCATGGAAACGGATATTCCAACCGGTACCTGAAGTACTCAAACAATTGCGAAGCGCGCGTCTAGTTCCCACAGCGCAGCGATCAAACAGGAAATGAGCAATCGCGGACATTCTAGTGCTCAGACAAAGTCACTTCTTACCAGCTGCTTCTTCAATAGATGTATGATAATTGCACACAGGTAGGCATGCTTTACACACGCGCTACCGAGCCTGTATCTCGCCGGTGCTTTTTCCTGAATGAAGTGTGTGTGTCACCATTAAATGTCTGACGCAGCGTGTCCAAATATAAGATTGATACTTGGTGAGAACTCATCGAGAATCGATCGGGGGACTAAATATCGCGATATATCGCAATATCGGGCCTAACTTATTAGATTGTATCTGAATTATTTATCAACTTTAGCATTTGACAGAATTCATCCATTGCATCAGCTCATGCTGTGTTTCAGCTTGTCTAATCATCCTAACATTATAAAGTTTAACGTCGACTCTGATACTGACAGAATGTGCGGTATCCCAAAACCTGGTATTTCCACTAACAGGTTGCCAGGTTGGGACCTTTTCCTGCCTCAACCTGCATGGATGAAGCCGTCTGTTAACAAGCTGCTAATCTGCGTCACTTGTAGATCCACACTTATTTATCATCTGTTTTTGTCTACATGGAAACCCACTGTGCAAGAAGAAAAGAAATCTGATGATTGATTGGTAAAAAGACATTGATCCATTAGAACAAAAATTATGTAACCTGGAATTATATTTGCTGTTTTTTTTTTTTTATGTATTGTTTCTAACCAGCTGTGTTCTGGATTGGGATCAAATCTATTTTATAGAACATCAAATCTCTGTGTAGAAACAGATCAAGAAGTTAAAGATTAACCTGAGAAGACTTTTCTCTTGGGAAGCAATGAAGGAGCTTATTGTTTAGTCAACGTTTTTGAAGTACCTTCTTAATAATTTAGTCTGAAAGAAAAAGAGGAGTCAGGTTTCACCATGACCTATTAAGCACCACAAGATAGCTTTACCTTGTTAATTATATATAGTAGTTTTTTAGGTTTGTACGTAGAAAGTTTTTGTGAGCTGATTCACCATCCTGAGAAAATAGACCAACACAGGTCAAGAGAAATTCATATCTGGGTCAACATTTGTACACCAAAGAAAAAAAGATAAAAGATCGTGAGAGGTGTGAACATTTTTAGCTAAAGCTACGTACACACCAGGCCTGTGACGTGCGTTCAAGAACTAGATTTGTATGTGTTGCCCATGGTGTTCACACTGGACTACCGCTACTTGATCCTAAAAGCATGTCCGCCACCTACAGTTGGAAGAGGCTTGGAGCAAAATTTCAAATTAGTGCAAGTCTCGCAAATCCTGCCCAAGGCTTTTTCTTTAACAGCTCTATTCCGATAAATCAAAGACTTGGTGTCATAGAATTCCGGTCTTGCACAAACTCCGTGATTAATTTTTAATTGCTTGGATCTTCTATCCATGCATCACTACCAAATCAAAATAATTGATTGATTGGTCCAAGTTTTACCTTGCATAACTTGCAACCTGCCTTTAATGGACACACATTTTGTACGTAGAGTTTGAAAATGATCTTACAAATGAGCGTGGCTATTCGTGAACGCAAGAGTTTTGAACGCGAAAGCCTTAGATGTGTTTAGATAGACTTTTTATTGGAAGTGGCCACGTATTGCTGAGGCAGTGTGAACAGTTTTTCTGGAAATCAGATATTTTTTTTTGTGTGTGTGTGGCATCCATTCCCGCACACCAACCCCACTCTGGATAAAAAGGTCAATCATCAGTTAAGGGAAACTAAAAGTTAATAATTGGATGCTAACTTCAGCCTTGTACAGGCCGGTCTGGAAAATATTGCTTAGCTGGAAACCGGTCTATGACTCCATCATTTTAACTGATGTCCATTTGTAGCAGCACATTGTTTCTTTTTACAAGATAATTTCTAAACACTTTACCACTAGGAGATCAAAGATACCAATAGATGTTTTTATCCTCTGGATTAACAGGAGGGTGTGCAAATGTCATTTTGGGAAGATTCTTCTTTTTTTTTAGCTGTAATAGTAAAATACAAACCTACTGTTTAAGTAAAGGAAACCATGCAGAATTATCACCTTGCTTACAGTAGAATTTTTATTATTGGATGGTGATAATACAAAGTAAGGCACTACCTTTTAATCATAATCTCACCTTCTCTATGTGCAGTTATATATTATCCAGTTTAATTTCACTGGGCAAATAGAGCATTTACATGCGTTCCACAGACAAAAGAAGAGGTGTCAAAATAAATTAGCAAGTGCAAGCTGGATCCTGACATGCTTTCATTCTGCATTAACGTTTGGAATGCACCTCCTGTATATCAGGTCTCCAATTAGACACGCACCCACAACAGGGAGACATTCAGCACTGCAGTCACAAGACAATCTGGACTTAAAGAGTGTGGTACCAACGAAAGTCTTGGAAATCTTCCCATAAAAATTAACTAAATGTATGCGTTCAAATACAGTTTATATATTGTTTTTTCTACCATAAGAAAATTCACTATAAACTGCCTGAAGATTAAGAAAAAAATATTTTAAGAAAACTACACATTCACAAAGAACACCAATAAAATTGTATGTTTAACATAAATGATGCACTTTTTAAATCTAGTAAAAGAAAAAAATAGACTTTTTTTTTTTTTTTTTGGAAAACCCCCAAAAATATTACAAATTCTGAATTACATCAAACAAAACAAAAAAAGAAATAAGAACTATTTATCTACCAAACAATGTTGACAGATGGGAAAGTTGCTTTAAAAAATAGTTTTTAAATTATTATTTCACTAAAATAGAGATAAACATAGATGTGGTCACATGACATTTCAAGTATTCAAATTTTTCTTGTGTAGTAAAGATGACATTATTAATAGTGAAGTAAAGTTCTCATAAAAATCCCCAAGTGGTCACCTTTATTAACTAAAACTTATCGTAGTTTGTTTTCTTATCAAATGAGCCTCAAGCTGGAAGTACACAGAAGACATGACATTTCATTTTTGTTTTCTTGAGATAACAACTTAATAACTCGTTACCACAAAGTAATAGCTTTCTCAACGTGAGGGAACAATAATATTAACTCATTTTCTTACTATGCCGATTTATTAACCCTCGACCAGCGGAGCTTTAGCTCCAGTTTGACATTCTTTCAATTACTGTAGCTCTTTAACTGTTGACTTTCCGTTCGTAAAGTGTTGCATAACAGAACAACGCAGATATGAAAAGTTTTTTTCCCTAGCCAGAATTTGTGATGGTGTAAACGATGTCAGATGTATAAATGGCGTATACTTGTATAGCAATTTACTACCTCTTAGAATACCCAGAGTACTTTACAATGACACTGGGGTTAACCTGTAAGTATCATGAGCAAGGTGGAGTTCATTGTCTTCCTCAAGGACACTTCAACATATTGGCAGGTTAAGTCAATATCACTAAAAAGCAAAAAAAAAAAAAAAAAAAATCACTTTTTTTATTGGAGATCAGGGAATCGTCAATCTGAGTGGCATTTCTGTTTTCTGTTCTGTCTGACTTTGACCACATCGGAAATAATCAAGGATGTTAGAGTGGGATGACTGTCACAGTAGAGGATATTTGCTTGTGTTGTAGAGTTTACTGTTAAAATAAAGAGCTGCACCCTTTTTACAGTTGTGTGAAGCAAGGACAAAGGTACTGAGGTCAAAGCGTCGGGTCTTGTGTCATTTCTATGGTTTATACATGATGTAGGTAGCATGTTTACATCAGCAGACACACAAGCTATCAAAGGGAACATATAATTAATTGATCAGTTAAGGATGATCTTGTGTTTGCTATTTGAGTTCACATACCATGAAAACTTGTTTTTCTTGAGATCTCTAAAAAAGGAAATGTGAAAATCGTCCCGAGATAACGAGCTAAAACAAAGGATTCACAGACGAGGCTGTTCTTGTCTTCCATGGGACTCAAGAGTTGCAGTGTGGCTTTGTTTTTGTCTTCATCTTTGTACTGAAAAGCCAAAGAAGCTCTAAAAAAAAAATAGGGCAAAAATATAATCAGTGTAACCATTTTGAAATGTTTGACACGAGGAACACAAACATGAGCAAATTGTAAATATGAGTCAAAAACTCTCACTTGAATGTTTTAAATCCTTTTCCATTTCATCCAGGAATCACCTGTTCAGTTTCTCCAGCTTTTCAAAACAGTTTGCTAAAGTTTAACCGCTAAATTACTTCAATGTTTTGTAAACTTAAATAGACAGGAATTATGAGATGAAAGATTTACACACACACACACTTGGAACAAGGTCTGTTATCTGGTGGTAGTTTGGGTTGTAGATACCGTTATCATAAGGTTAGTGTGAAAACACATTTGTTCCACCATCTGAAGTTTATGGGTTTAAAGCAACAGAAAATCTGTGGGACCAAATCTCCACTGAGTCAGACGAAAACTTTAAATAAACAACTTTGACCTGTTTGTTTTGCAAAATGACCAAAAAAAGAAAAACATTCTATAATATTTCACACCAATATGTGAACTAGCAATACAACTACTAAACAACCTTATCTGCCTTTTTTAATCTGGATTAAATAAGATTATATTTTGACCTGCATGTTTTGAATAATAGTTTTTAATTATCATTTTTTTCCATTTAGTAGTTTTAGAATTCTTGTTTGTGGCCTGTGCCCCCTATTTTTTTTATTTATTTTTTTTGCTTTTACTTCTTAATTATTTATCACAACCGTTGACTCTATATAAGAACTGGACTGAGTCAGGGTGATGCCTCCCACAGAATTTGCTCACTTCTGGCTCCAGCCAAAGGCAGTCAATTCAGTTGCTGTTTTTTCATGCATGTTGGTCCGAGTTGGGCAACGTTTCAATGGCAACCATTCTCGCCAATCAGGAGAGAGCTTGTGGGAAGTCCACACCCCTACCACTTGAACGCGGGCCCGGGACAATATGTCAGTCCAATTCATTCTCACTCCCAAATCTTCATATATGGACATATCTTTCGGGCCCCCTTCAATTCCCTTTTCGATGTTTTTGGTGTCCCCAACTCATGACTTTTTGACGTGCTGGGGTCCTCAACCTCCGGATCACAAACCAGTAACGGTCCGAGGGCTGCTTGGATTTGGGCCACAGCCAGGGTAAAAATGCATTAGCTAATAGGGGGTCCCCAACCCTCAGGACATGATATCGGACGTGGAACTGGTACAGGTTTAGGTTAGGTAAGGTTGGCCGAAGGTCTGATCCCCATTCCAAAGGTTTGGGGACCCCTGATTTAATGGAAACAGCCAGAACATCAAAAAAGGGCAAGTTGGGGACACCAAAAACTTCAGAAAGTGATGTGGAGGGGGCCCGAACCAAACGTCCATTCATGACGAGTTGGGAGTGAGAATGTGTAGGTCAATCAAACGTTTTAAAAAATTGCACTTGAGACCACATTATTCTACTGAGACATCCCATTGGTCAATTTATGACCGGTACGACAGAACAAATATCAGGAAAAAAATAGGATTAGCAAGAACATTAAAAAAGGTATGGTAGCAATAATGGTTCTTCTAACAAATAGAATGACTGAGTAAAGCTATTTATTTCTCTATTGAAGATAAAGATTTGGGGATTTTGAATCAACAGGTACCTCCCGTTTGGAACACGAAGGAGGAGGAGTCACTCAGTCCAGTTCTCATATTCAGTCGATGATCACCACCTTTGTTCAGAGGGAATTCAGTGTAATTATTTCTACAGACGAGTTCATTGCAGTGGTTTAAAGACCTACGGTTGCATATTATGGACTTCTGAGAAAAGACTCAGTAACAACCTCTGATTTTCATCTGTTTATATTCAGATAAGTCTTTCTCCGTGACCTTTTGTAAAACCTTTTTTTTGTTGTTTGTTTTGGGGGGGTGAAGGCTCTTACATCTGCTGCCCCTGTCATAAAAACAGCCTGTGCTCATGCTTCAGTCCACACTGATGAATATTCATACAGCAACTCAAGTGAACCGAGACACAAAAACAAAGCAAGCTGCCTCCCAGCTGCTTCCATGTGATATTTTGCTCTGACTGAGGTATTCAATAAGCATTATGTGGCCGACACAAGCAAAGGTTAATTCAATATGGATTTCTGTGATAGGGCAGTAATGAGTTTTTGTCTCTGACTGCTGCTCTGGTATATTCCTGTTTTGCTGCTAAAACCTTGAGATTCATGAATAATACGCCAAACTTTTCATGGTGAAAAAACTGTGTGTCAGGACATCACTATTTTCCCTGCTTGTCCACCTTTGACCCTAAAAGTCGTCAAAACTGTGATCAGTGAACCATGAAAAGGACTGCCTGGAACCACAGCATTGTGGGTCTTTTTAATCTCCGAGTGGGTGGAGCGCTGTCACTGTTCAGAGGACAGGCGTTGGGGAAACTCTGAAACTGACTCAGCAAAAATAATCCTTTTTTTTTTTTTTTTTTTTCCTGTCTTTAGTCTGTTTCCCACTACAACACTTTTGACCTCTCTCCGTTGCGTCATTCCCTGGTTCCCTCCGAGATGGCCGTTTCCAAACCGGAACCAGAGAACAGGCAGAGTCAAGGCTGCCGAGTCGCAGAGCTTTTTTATGAGCCTTAAAGCATCCTCGCTGAAAAATAACTCACTGTTTCTTTAAAAGTTTCTTTACTGGTTTATTCATGACTGGGACTGGGAAATCTCTAACACAAGTTAATCTTCTCAAACAGTTATGGTTTTTTTTTTCTTAATGTATTTTATTAATATAAAAACATTATAACAGTTGGTGCTTTCTGGAAAAATGTGTACATTTTTTAAAGTTTTATCTCAAAATAAAAGCCCAGACAGTCAAAACACACATAGATGAAGGCAATAACATAAAATAACTAAAGGGAATAAAATTAATTCTTTAATTTAAAGTATAACCTACAAAAAACACATATAGCCATGTCATAAAATTAACCTAATAATAAAATAAAAGAGGCTGGATAAAATTTAGTATTAACAGTAAAGTTTTGTCTGCGTTCTTTCATTACTCACTGCCTAAGTTGCCATGTTTCACGCATCTGAAATCCAGTTTTTTCTGCGAAAAGCTAGTGTGGATCGATGCTCACTGGATATTAAGGCAAATATAGACCACAATGCATTGCGTTCAAACAATTTGTCATTTTAAAAAAAAAGCGTTTTTCATAAATCATCCAAGTTTTTATTAGAACAGAGGCAATTCAAAAGAATTTGGTAAAAATGTTTCTATTAATGAGGTTTTCTTTAGCAAATAGGTGTTTTCATATACAAAAATTGTGGATTAAGATATACCATTGCCAGTATCATATTTGGATAATTGAAGTTTATCAGTATCGGTCTCTTCTTCTATTTTTCCTTTCGGATTTTCCCTTCAGGGTCCGCCACAGCGTATCGATATCAGCCCATCCCTAAAAACAGTTATACGTACAGTACTTTACCTGTGTCATGCTGAAAAGTAGATAAACATTTCAAACAAAATTTGAATAATTATATATATTTAATCTTGTTTTCCAGTCATACTAAAGCAGCCTGAGTTCTTCCTGGATGTCTAAATTAAGATATGACTCCTTCCTCTTTGCATTAGTTCCTCCTTTTCCTCTCCTGCACAGGTGAGGTCCTGTTCCGGGTCTTGCCTTGAGGGACTTGTTTCAGCTTGCTGCTGCTGACACTCGAGGAAAGAGATCCAGTGAATTGGCTCTTGTTGTAGAGACCAGCTGCTAAACAATGCCGGCTTTTGATAAGACAGAAGTCTCAACAATTTCCATTCATGAAGGGTTAACTATTTTCTCTGCATCCCCTTCTGTTGTTTTTTTCTTTTCTGTTATCTCTGTTTGGCTTTTGTTTCTCCTCCTGAACCAGCACAAACATCTCACACAAAATGCAAAAGTGCACCTGCTGTTGGTTTTTGTATGGAAATACTGCTGCTGCACCTGCTGCTCGTCTTGAATGTTGAATGTCACTCCAACATTTTCTATTATGTATGTTTGGTCAGCTGTGTCGTATAATTTGAATACATGAACATTTCAGTATGAATATATATATTTGTTTTACAGCAGGAAGCTTTTAAGTTGGAAATACCTCTAAAATGTCTCAAGCAGGAAAGAAATGTGTTAGTGAAATAACTAAACTTTACTAAAATAAACTCAACATTAACATTACGTTTAGCAATTAGATATTTTAACTAATTATGTAGTGTTTAAAATTATGTCACACAAGGTTAGCTGGAGATTAAGTGATCAAACCTGCTGCTTTCCATAGACAATTTTAAGCTAGTTTTTTTAGCTCCACAGTCGTAGCGATCTTGGCATGTGATGAGAAATCTCAGAAAATAGATGAAAAATAGGCATAAAAGTTCTTGAAGTTCTGACCATTACACCATAACTGAAAATTAATTTTATTTTTTAGATGTTTTTGGATTTGACTTAGGGGTGTCCAAAGTCAGTCCTCGAGGGTCCAGCCTCCTGCTGGTTTTTCAGAAACCCAGCCTTATCTGTTGCTGATTACCTAGATCAGGTGTATTTAGCCAGTTAGGAGCTTATTGACAGGTTGGTTGAAAAACAGGTAGGATACCGGCCCTCGAGGCCTGACTTTGGACACCCCTGGACTACGGCGAGCTCATCAGCGACCTTTCTGGAAATGTTCCTAAAACTGTCCTGGTCGTTTGTCCTGCCTTATTTGCCAATTTTTGTAAAGTTTGTAGTCTGAGGGGTTCTTATCCTGACAAGATTACATTGACCTCTGTTGGTGGCATCACCTCCTGCTTCACCCACACTTTGGACAGTTATTAGCTGAAGCATATTCAGTGATATTATGGTACTATTGACAATTCAACAGTCAGTTGTCATTGAGACACCATGTTCTCACCTGTGCACAATTTTGAAGTCTCAATCCCTCCATCCAATTTATCATACACTGTCAAAGGCTTTTTATTAATAGTAAATGTCAGTACCCATTTGGTCAGTGGTTTGTAAACACAACATCTTTGACTCTGGGACCTTCAGCAACAGTAAACTAAGTGACTCCCAACTGAAAATCCAACCCAAACCTACCTGATCAAAAACACAATGATGTAGACACCTTGTGGTGGTCGCATGCGTATGCATCGCCCTCAAGTAAAATCTAAAATTGAGTATGGTGGTAAGGTCAGGTGATGTGCTGATGACTCTGCTTTGTGGCTGCAGAGCAGAGAGCGTTGTGTTCCTTTTGCCTTTTGGCCTCAGATGTGCCGTTTCTATTTCTGGGGATGGCCTCTGAGCTGGCAGCACTGTACAGTTTTTTTCATTTCAAAACAAAATAAATAAAAAATGTTGATGAAAAGACTAATATTTGCAGGCAGAGGATAATATGTGGGGAAAGTGTTTCTTCTGTATCTGCTCTTTGAGTTTGTTGAATTGGTTCTAGAGTTTGGGTGTAAAACTCTTTGAAATATGTCTTTAAGGATATTTCTTGATGTTTAATACGGTTAACCCTTTAACAGCGTAGGGGCTTAAGATTCACTTTTTCCTCAAAGGTTAAGGCAAATAGAAGCTATGAAAATTGGATGCCAACTTTGGCTTTGTACCAATCAGAGTGTAAAAATACTCACGACCTTTGAACAAAATGTGACTCTAAGAACAGCAATCATAGGCCGAGAAAGACTCAGAGTTTGACGTTCGGTCCATAAAAACACTCAACGGTCTAATGGTCGTCTACTCAAAA
Source organism: Oryzias javanicus (assembly GCA_003999625.1). Taxonomy (NCBI): domain Eukaryota; kingdom Metazoa; phylum Chordata; class Actinopteri; order Beloniformes; family Adrianichthyidae; genus Oryzias; species Oryzias javanicus. The sequence continues at coordinate 18,146,747 of CM012453.1, forward strand.
TCCTATTGTGTTGAATAATTTAAATCTGATGACTTTTTACCGCACTGCTGTTTTAAGGTAACCATACCTTCTATGATAAACAGACAGATGATGTATGGGTTTCCTTCACCGTGTTTTTGTTGGGTGCACACGGGGAGTCTCCAGTTTCATAGGCTGTCACTATAATCGCACTGATGAGGTTGAAAGCAGGAGTCGCAAAAAACCCACAGAGCCTCTCTGTGTGCTTCTGTCTGTAGTTAAATGTGTGCGTGAGTGCATTTTAATAGGTCTGTGCATATAGTGTGTACACTGTATGAACACGAGCCTCTTTTTGATCCTTTCATGGTTCAATCCACAAAACTGGATTAGTCACTTTGATCCTCGTTGAAACTGAAAAAATGTTTGATTGTTGTTAACGATTATTGCACTTATCCAGAAATTTGCAACTACAAATTGTATAAACCCACAGTTTTGGCACCAATGTAGCAAAATAACAAGTCCACATTTTGCAGGTGATGTTATTGATCCTCAAGAGAGTCAATAAAATCTTAGTGGTTTCACTATTTTAGATTAAAAAGCAAAATAAAAAAATAACTGCGAACACTAAATGGAACTTTATTTTTTTTTAATTTAAAAATAGTTTTAAGGTGTATTCAGTCTGGCCACATTTGGTCTGCTTAAAGTGAACCAGTGTTTGTTTCCCTCAGTACTGCAAAACAAATTTTCAGTCTGAATACACGCAACTGAACCCAAGTAATAAACCAGGAACCGCTCTCTGACCCATCTTTTGAGGTGGTCTCGGCTGAACTTCGGTTCCCTTTGAAATTCCTCAGTCTGAATATGGACAGTGCTGGAACCGGAACAACTCGACCAAAACGGCGACCAAACGTGGAGCAACAGCAACTCATTAAAATGTGGTTAGATTAATGCAGACTCATAAAAACAACTTTTAACGTGATGCACTTTGTTTTCTCACACTGTTTTCCCGACAATCTATTTGTCACAGACACTTCTTGGCGCACCTCGTAGCCCTAGCATCCTCAGTAACCGCCATGCAGCATGCCTCCACCATACCAAAGTAGCAGTAAAAAATGTTGAACCTGGCCTCCATACAGATGTTCAAAATTGATTAAAATGTTCAAATTATTGAACCATCCTGGCAAGTATTTGCAAACTGCAGCCTCTCTATCTTTCTCTTTGTTTTGACCCGACCCGTAAATGCTGGCCAATGACTGAAGAGATTGTTAGTCACGTGGTTTTGTTTACAAGCTTTGGTCCAGAAAATGAAAATCTGCTTGACTGCAGCCTATAGACCAAACGCAAGGTTCGGGACTCGATCCGGAACAAATCATTTTTCCAATCTGAATATCAAGACTCTTCTAATTGTGAGTACATCTATCTCTAAAACCCACGTTCAGTGTATTCTTGAACATGTCCGGTGTGTACGTATCAGAAGGATTATATATGCTTTCATATTATAATCCTGAGGACTAAAGAATATCATTAAGTAAAACTTTGTGTCCAATATAGGATTTTAACTCATCGTTTGTACTATGATGTTTTTTTTCCCCCTCGTTTTAGTTATTATATCATCTCTATTATTTTCTGTACTACATTAAGTATCATCTATTTCAACTAAACAGTCCCGTCACTGTTCATGTTCAAATGAAAAGTTGTAATCAGGTAAATGTAAGAACTAAATCCTGTTCAGATCCGTGTTTTTCTTCTCATTATTCCCTCCAAAAGGTTCAAACTGCCAAAGAAGATTAATATACTTCAAAGTTATTACGTAACGTTTCTGACTAATCTTTAAGGGGAGGGTCCTAATTTGTGTTCGCATGAAACCATATGTTATTAAGTAGAAAAACCTTCCACATTAATATATTACAGACTACACATGTATGTGTAAGGCAGTCTTGTGTGTGTTAGGAGCTCAGGTGGAGTTCAAGTCTTACAAAAACAGCTTAGGTGTAGCTGGTATGTGTCATTTTAGAGGGGATTGATGCTGTAAGGCTCCGCTGAGTGGAAGAGGAACCCTTATTCAGCTGAAAGAAAAGAGCCAGTTTCCTGCTGAGCCACAAAGCCGAGCCCTCTAAATGATAATAATAATTGCTTAAATTGGTCGGTGACACAAATAACACACCAGGGAGAAAAGCTCAGCACTTTTCTTTTCTCTTTACTGTCAAAAGGGTTTATTGTCAAAGTGTACCATACACCCAGAAAACAATGTTTGTAAACTCCAATCCATTTCTTGGTCTTTCTTTATTCAAATTGTTGTGAATTTGGAGCAACAAAAAACACGGTTGGTAAACAGTTGTATGTATTACGCATAAAATATGCTTAGTGGGCCACCAGCTCCTTGCTCTGCTCCATTCTGATGCATCTACTTGTAGAAAAGTAGATCCATTAACATCTTTGTTTTCCTCGTCTGAGCTACTCAAAACTGTACGACTCAATACCACCAATGTTTCTCGCCATTATTGTTGCACTGATAATGTCAGGTTGGGAGTGTGGGGGGCTGTAAGATAGTGGGAGAGCATGTAAACAGAGAGCTCTCAGCAACTGGAAGGACATCTAGGGAGGTGGGATTGGCCCACACGAACAGTAAGAGACCACAAATTTCGAATGGATTCCTGCTGCTCTGCAGACACTATGAACTAGAAATCGATTGTTTTTTTGATTTTGGTAAAACAAATGGAAAAATCATAATTAAAGACCACTCAAAACGCTTTTATAATAGATAAAAAGATGATCGGAATGGGTCTTCATGGGTCTGTCATCATAGAATCAAAGAATTCATTCTCACCAGCTAGCTAACTGTCTAATGTACATTAGTGTGTTGGAACAATACATTTTGAATTAAACAAAAAAATGTTTGAAAATATTTACATTTTATGTTGTGCTTTTAACTATTTGTACTTGTGTATGAAATTAAATCATTGTTTCAAACAGGAGGAAATTTCTTGAAACTTTTATTCTGAAATTTAGCCCTATTCTGCTGAAGAATTTGTGTTCAACTCTAACATATTTTTGCTCCATAATAAACCAGATGATCTCTATTGGTGAAAGGTTTGAGTCCTTTCAGTTGTCAGGATCTTGAAGGATGATGCAATGTTGTTTTTAAGAACTGCAGTCCGTGGTTGTACACTGTCCCGTTGAACAAAGCCCTTCCTGAAATAGACATTGCCTGGAGGGGAGAAGATACTCTAAAACACTTGTGGTACCGTTCAGTATTTAAAGTTCCTTTCAGAAAGCCTAACCCCATTATGTGTACACTTCTGTGCCCCCTCTGCCTTTGCAGGGCTGGTTTTTTACTATACTCCGAAAACACTCATGAAGCCTGGAGGACACGATGTTTATCATAACTGGGACATTTAGACATGTCTGGAACATGTCCTACCTTTTAAAACAGATCATTGGAATAATCAATAAGATTATTTATGGACTTCAGATTGTACATTATGTGTTAAACTGCAATATTTCAACATCACCAATTTAAACAAAGTCATACTGTCTTTTCTCTTGGACAAAGGTGTTAATACTTTTTGGAACAAAAAGGTGAAAATGTTTAAGGGCCAACCATTCAGCCCGCATTGTTTTAACAATTTTATCACTTATACGGCACTTTCATCAACTTTGCTGTTGAATACAAGGTTCTGAACAAAAAAAGACATATATAAACATTAGTTAAAACAGAAGAAGTTGTAAGACACAGTGGACGAAAGAAGCAATACCAAAACAGATGTAAAAATAGGTCCATAAACTGAAAGGAGGCCTCGCCTTGAGTCCTGGTTCTCAAAGTGGGAGGAGATACTAGAACCGAACCCGCAGATCTGAGAGTTCTGGAAGGTTTGACGGAGGAGATCAGAGAGATATGCATGTCCCAAACCGTTAAGACATTTAAAACTAGCAGAATCTTAAAATCAATCCTGAAGCTATAGTCACTCAACGGCTTAAAACGTAATTTAGCCAACCGCAAATATGAAATCGTACCCCTTCTTATTAGAAAAAGCCAGGGTTTACATCTTATTGACTTTATTAAAGAAGCGTGCAGATGAGGGGGCCGCATTTGGCCCACGGGCCAGACTTTGGACATGCCTGCTTTAGAAAAAAATGGCAAGCAATTCAAGTTGGTCTACTTTTTTTTTTTTTTTTTACTGTTTTTCTTAAGTGAATGTGCAAAATAAATGAAAAACCAAAAAAAGCATAAACTACATATTAAAGAGATTTTTTTTATTTAAAAAAATATGACCTTAGTTATGAGTTATGTTGAAAATAAAGGCCTTCATATTATCATAAAGACTGACCTAGACATTCTTGAACAACCCCAAAAACAAGTTTAACATGTTTCCCACATTTTTATCTTAAGTTAAGGAATCTGTATTGGAACATTTGTGCTGATCTGGCAGTTCTGACGCTTCAGCGTGCCGCACCACCGGTTCCTCGTTGGCTCCTTCTCTCCGTCATCAGTTCTGTAATCCCAGTGACGGTTTGCTAAGTCGCTTGTATCTGGTGTCACACACAATGATACCTCTGTGGAGCTGCGCCGCTCTGCAACTGTAGCTTCAGCAGCCTCCACTTTCCTTTTCTATTGGCTTTCTCTTCTGTTTGGACTCTCCTTTCATATCTTCCATAAAAACCTCTTTCTGCTACAACTAGGCGTCTTTCGAAAACGTGTACAAAGGAGTCCAGACACCACTCTCTCAGGCAGAGCTTTCTGATTCCCGTTTGCAGGTTTCTCCAAATATTTCCTCTCTATCTAAACCGTACACCAAGAGACGAAATCTGGAGGAGGAAATGATATAATAAGAAAGTGTGTTTATCTGGGTGAAGGCAAACAGAGCAATTGCTCGGTGAAGTCCAGGGTGGGACTGTTTGCTCACAGCTGATGTTTTGCTCTCCCTTGGCGCTGAACAGGGAGAGCTCTGTGCTGCGAATGGGAAGTGAGCTTTTCAGACGCATAAACACGCGTGAACTGCACAGTAGCAGCACTCATCTCTTGATTTTGGTAACGTGTTGCCTGGTTCTAAGTATGTGTTATGGCGCCCTCTAATCTAGAACAGTCGTGGTCGGGAAGAATAGTGAGTGGAAAATTTGACTTCCTGTACGTTTGATGTCATAGCATAGCAGTGGTTTTTGATGCTCTAGAATCAGGTCAGACTTTATAAACAATGGATGGCCTCAGAATGACGTTTTATTTGTTCAATGCAACCCAATCAAAGGTTATACTCTTTATTTAAGGCAGGGTTCTCGACTCGATTAACTTGGGGCAACTGAGGGCAGAGTCTGGCTGAGGCTGGGCCGTATGGGCTTCTGTTTGTGCCAAAAATATGTTTTTGTGTCCACTGTCTATATCTTTAATCCATTGTTTATGTCTACTGAACAAGTTAATTGAACATGTTTTCATGTCTACATACTACTAAACAATGTCTTCTGTGTGTCCTGTAAAACGACAGGAGCTAATGTCGCTAGTAACTGTCGCTAAGGACTTTTCTGATGACCAGGTCCAACGAGAATAGCAAATGCAAAGTTTTAAGCATAAAGAAAGCTGAAACATCTCAAAGCAAATACAAAGCTGTCATCAAAGATTAGCAAACAATGAAATTTCATATTAAGTCCGGGGTCGCAAAATATCGACTTTGGGGCTGCAAATGGCCCGCAGGCCGCCAGTTTAGACAGCTGATTTAAGGCTTAGTCATATGCCCCTGTATGGATTTTGACCCATATAGATGCTTCGAGTTTTTCAATTGTCTAAGACCATCTTTGGCCAAATCTAAATTATTCCCTGCGGCTTCTCCCTACCCCTCCTATTATAGGGGGCATTTGAAGTTGTATTAGTGTCCGAAATGCTTTTTTATAAAGGAGTGGTAAGGATTAGCTTAGGACTAGTTATCCCTCCTCCAGTAGAGTAACCCTTTCCAGCACTTGCCGCGTGTATTTGTTCACCTTTCGGTATATCCCATCAAAGGTCAGCACCGATAATCAGCTTTCACTGATAGTTTTTACGCTGGATGCCCTTCCTTGTATATTCAAGGCACAGGGAGACCCAGACACGCAGCAGGGTCTTTCCTCAGGACCCGCATAGTCACTTTAAAATAATAAATAATCAGAGGATCTTCTCGCTAAATGCTAACAGCAGCCATGTTTGTTCACAACAGAACTACTTCTTCTTCTTCTTCCTCTATGCCTGCTAGTTTAAATAGTTCTGTGCATGTCAAAATTATTTATTCCCATTCAATGTCTCGTGTTATTGGTTTTTTCAGGGCCAATATACACAGTTCAATTCTAATTCAGTCTTTGATCCGATTAAAGACATTTTGCACATGTACGCGAACCAAAAAGAACTAGCCAGACTACTTTTTGTCATCGTCATGCCAATTATTTTACACTTGTGTCTGCCTCCAAGTGAGCAGCTTTTAAAACTACATCCTTTTTATGACGGTTTAGATCATTTCAGTTCCTGTTTGCATCTAAAAGTAAAGAATACATTGTTTTTCTATTTATTCTAACTGGATCGTCTGGAGCTTCTCTTTGGGAAAGCAACCATTGAAATATTGAGCCTTTTCTGTGTCAAATCTTCAACAATGGTGACTTTTAATTACTTTTGAAGAGTCTAAATTGAAAACTTATTATAAATTGTAGCAATTCAGTGCTCAGTTGTGACTTTCACCACATTTTAAATGATCTACTAAGCTAAAATTTAAATTAATATTCTATGATTTCGCCTCTTCCAGGATCCGTCCTCAGCTGGCCAAAGAGAAGATCGAGGGCTGCCACATCTGTACGTATGTGATGCCCGGAGAGCCACAAGTGGTTCTGGGTAAAGACAAGGCCTTCACCTTTGACTACGTCTTCGACATGGACACTCAGCAGGAAGCCATCTACACCCACTGCACAGAGAGGCTCATCGAGGGTTGCTTCGAGGGCTACAACGCCACCATCTTCGCATACGGGCAGGTTGGTCCTCCTCAGACACACATACACAGCCGCCGCCCCCACCCACCCCGCCGCAGGTTCAACCGTATCTCAAGCATGCGTCGCTCAAGGGAGTAAAGCTGCTTTCAGGAATCTGCCGATTCTGGCAGCATATTACATGAAATATGATTTCATTTCGTATAATTAGCCTTGTTATAAGAAAGGAGTCAATGCTCCTGACAGGCTCCAACCTGCTCTCAACACCACAGCTTTTCTTTTATTGACTCTGATTTATTAGCGGGAGAGACAGAGGAGGGAGTTTATCTTCCCGTCCAAATACAGGGAGAAAACCGTGGCCTCACCTCATACCAGAGCAAACTGAGAAATCTGAAAATCCTGAGAGACATCGAGCAGATGCTAACCTGAAGCTCCTCAGTTTACTGTGAGGATCAATACTTTCAGAAGGGTTATTATGCAACACTTTCTTATCTGAGCTCACTTAGAAACAGAGATGTAACCTGACCCAAACAGATTCAAATCTGCACGCTTTTATTTTGAAAGGTAAAACAAATCAACTCATGCCACAAATGTGTTTAAGCTTCTTTCTGAAATGATCACAGCTTTCTAATGAGGATGCATAAATATTTCATTTCCAACATAACTCTCCTTTTTTAAAAAACGTATTATGACTTTGAATTAATAAACATTTGGAAAAATAAAACAATTTGAAGACACACTCAAATGACAAATATAGAGGAAAAAAAAGCTTAAAGTTGTGTTTCTGGGAATGAATAATTCAAATTATAGTTACTCAAGAGCAGAGAAATGAAAAATGCACAAATGCTCTGGGTGTGCCACCAGCTTCCTGCTCCGCTCCATCCCTCCACTCGCAGACGAATAGATCCATATTTCCTCATCCAAGCTGACATCTGGCTCAAAGCTTTACAGCTGGATAACTCTAATATTAGTTCACCATTTTGGTTGGACTTTCTAATGTTAGCTCTGAGTTGTGAGAGGCTGTAAACTAGCAGGAGAGAGTGCAAACAAATGAATGATGGGAAATCAGCACAAACTTAATCTACTCAAAGGGTCCCGCCCACATCTCAGATATGAGTTTCTAATGAACTAGAAATAGAAACTAAATAGTAAATCAGGTTTTTTTATTTTTGCTAAAAAGGCATGAAACAGTTAAAAAGGAAAGACTTGTAAAATAGATCAAAAATGATCAGAGTCGGACTTTAAGGTCATAACACCTTTAAAAAGCCTATTTGTAAATGAGATGTTTTATAAGAAAACAGATTTCAAAGACAGTTTTGATAAGGATTTAGGAGGAAGTATTATTCAGACACCAATAATAAAGTTGATTGGTTATTGATCACAAATAACCGTTTAAATTATTTTTATTAAAAAAATATTAAAATTAAGGTACAATAGTGACTTTAATGTTGAAATGTAAAAGTTTTTCCTTGTTCAGTAAATTCTCCTCAATCATGTTGTGGACCAAACTTTTTTTGGAGAAAAGCTTCAAAAAAGTTTCTTCTTTTGAACTTCATTGGAATAATGTTATTAAAGCGATGTATAGTACTTTTTTTAACCCATATTTTTAGGTAAATTTTTAAACACTAATCTTCATTTCCTTACATTCCATTTTCTTACAACGAATTATTTTGAAACAAACCCATTTACATCTTTTTTTAAATTAGAAAATGTTCAAAACATATGAAGCATTTTAAGTTAAAAACCCTTAAAAACTCTTTCCTCAAATATTAAAGTTTCAATTAAACTTTTTTGTGGATTGTTTGGATTAACATGACAACTTAAAACTGAATAAAACCTATTTAAAGAACTTTATTCTATATAATTCAGGCTTACAGTATACAATATATGCTCATCATAATGTTTTAAATGTACACATTTTGAAAGCCACTTATTTAGTTCATCTGCTTAGAAAAATGCTAGTAAAAAATAAAAAGATTGTCAAACTGCCTGTTAAAAAATGCAAGTGAAATTTTTTATGCAATTTGTATGTTTTGTTTTGCTTACTACTTTAGTTAATATTTTTCATTTTTTAAAGTTTCACTCTATTTCTTAAAGCAAATTCATATTCATAAATATCTGCTAAGATTTTCTTTTTAAATAATTTTAAATTGAGTATGCTTAAAGGAAGGCTTTAATAAACATCAACAGAAACGTAATCGCCCCAACAGAAGAAAAGCAAACATAAAGCTGTTATACTTTTATTTATTTATTTTTTCAAGTCCACTTTTTTATTAAAAAAAATATAATAATAATAATAAATATAAGGAAAAAATGTTTGGAAAAACTATAAAATAGTTTTTTTCTGGTGCTTACTCCCCCAAACACTGAAGCTCTGAAGGAAACTGAGCTTGAAAGAGTAAATTTGTCTGAATTTGAACCCAATGTTGCCTTCTTCTTTACGTCACCATGGCGATAACCCCCTTTCAGACCCCTAAAGCATTGTTACCCTGCCCCATTTCTTAACTCTTAACAGAGCTCATCTGCTTAAGTCAGAAATGAACCCTCAAAGACTCAAATGAAGCTTCTGCCTCACATCCAGACAGGATCTGGAAAGACCTTCACCATGGGGACGGGCTTCGACGTCAACATCGGCGAGGAGGAGCTGGGCATCATTCCTCGAGCCGTCAACCACCTGTTCAAAGGGATCGAGGAGCGCCGGCAGGCCGCCACTGAGCAAGGCAGACCCGTTCCCGAGTTCAAGATCAACGCACAGTTCCTAGAGGTGCAGCAGCACAAGCACACATCACGCTAAGATCAAAGCAGCGCACGCTGGCAGGATGTAAGCAAGTCTGAGGTGGAGAGTAAGGAGCTTTAAGTCCATTAGTAAAGAACATGCAGACAGACAGAGGTCAGAGAACCGAAGGTCAGTTCGTTCAGCTGACCCCTCTGCTGTGAAACTGTCATTAGTTTATCTGTGGGGTCAGCTCCCGGCTTTATTTTAGGTTGCTGCTAACAGCTGATGAGGCAGCAGCTGAGGAGCGCCTACATGAAGCAAAACACCAAAACCACTTTTGTTTAATCTCCTCTCCAGCTCTACAACGAAGAGGTTCTGGACCTGTTTGACTCGACTCGAGAACTGGAGGCCCGGAGGCAGAAATCCGGCATCAAAATCCACGAAGACGCCAACGGGGGCATCTACACCGCGGGGGTCACCACCCGGACCGTCACCTCCGCCGCTGAGGTCGCCTTTAACAGCTTTGACAATCCCGAAGTGTTTCCGCATTTAGCCGTGTTTACACAGCAGTCCGGCCCAAAAAAAGAAGCGGAAGTTTCAGCTCCATTTATCTGTGTCAGAAATGAAGCTTTTTGAATGTTTGGCACGGTGGTGGACCTATCATGGTTTGGGGAGATTATCTGAGATTATCTGTCCGGTAAATGTACATTCTGTTTGAATTTGGAACATAAAAATAAATCAAAGACTGATTTGGTTAAATGAGAAAAATTCCCCTTTTTTATCTGTTTCTTCAAAACTGAATTCATGCCAAACTGAATCCTAAATCAGGGGGAAAAAATTAAATTTGCATCTTGCAGCATCAGCCCATGCTCTGATTTGCCCCGCCTTTGCGAGCACACATCCACTCATCCACTCCTTCTTTTCACAGATGATGCAATGTCTGAAGCTGGGCGCTCTGTCTCGCTCCACCGCCAGCACCCAGATGAACGTCCAGAGCTCGCGCTCTCACGCCATCTTCACCATCCACCTGTGCCAAGTCCGAGTCTGCTCCCCGGATAACAACGTAAACACTACGACACAAACCAACCAGCAGCAAAATGTCCATCCGTTCATTGAAAGAATTGCTTCTTCTTTTCAGGACAACGCGACAGATAATCGGCTGGCCAACAACTCAGAGATCAATGAGTTTGAAACTCTGACAGCTAAGTTCCACTTTGTGGACCTGGCTGGTTCTGAGAGGCTAAAGAGAACCGGAGCCACAGGAGACCGGGCCAAGGAGGGGATCTCTATCAACTGTGGACTTGTAAGAAATCTGATTCTGAACCGTAAACTTAAACAGAACAAGGGCGCACCCTATTGACCACATTTGGAATTTCACGGTTCTTTAGAAAAAGGCTTTTTTTTTTATCCTTTAAGGCAGGGGTGGGCAAACTACGGCCCGGGGGCCACATGCGGCCCCTTAAGCTACTTAATGTGGCCCTCCAAATTAAAATACATTGAAAAAATCCATATTATTGTTTTATTTTCATTGTATTTCTGGTTTCTTCCCATGAATGGTGTTGTTTCTCTGACGTTCGTGTGTGTTCCTTTCTGAGTCAGATGGTGATCTTTCGGATTATTCCTACACCACATAAACGCAGCATTTCTTTGAGTTCACATTTTCCTCTGAAGAACATCAACCCATTGGATCACCCAAAAGAGAACAAATATCAAAATTTAGAAATTAAAATTTCCAAATTTTCTGTTTTTAAATTAATATATGTGAATTTGAATCCAAATTAAAGCATGTTTTCCTCTAAATTCCATATTATTTTTTTAGTTTATGAGGTTGATCACCCAATCTCTCCTTCCATCTGCTCCTTGTCCGGCCCTTATGCCAAATTTTAGAACCCTTTGTGGCCCACGAGTCAAAACAATTGCCCACCCCTGCTTTAAGGAGTTGCAGCTTTCCATTAAAGCTTTTTACATTTCAAAATGTGACGTTGCTCCGCCCTCTTTTGGCAGCTTGCTCTGGGAAACGTCATCAGCGCTCTGGGAGACAGAGGCAAGCGCTCCACACATGTGCCTTACAGAGACTCCAAGCTGACCCGGCTGCTGCAGGACTCTCTGGGGGGCAACAGGTTCGTCATCATCCAACTACAACTGGAAAGAAAAAGAAATTTTGGGCAACAAAAACAGTTTTTAAAAAAAATATCGACAGAAATTCTCACAGAAGTTTGTGAACAGACATACTTTTCAGGTTATTATGAAAATATGTAAAATCCTTGGTTGGTTTGCTCTGCAGCCAAACAGTGATGATCGCCTGCATCAGCCCGTCGGACAGGGACTTCATGGAGACCCTGAACACCTTAAAGTACGCCAACCGGGCCCGGAACATCAAGAACAAGGTGGTGGTGAACCAGGACAGAGCCAGCCAGCAGATCAGCGCCCTGAGGACGGAGATCGCTCGGCTGCAGATGGAGCTGATGGAGTACAAGACGGTGAGAGCTCGACGGAGATCCAAGGAGAGGTTCTGGTTCTCGGAACAGCGACTTTATTTGCCTGATTTTCAGGGCAAACGCATGGTGGGGGAAGACGGCGTGGAGGGAATAAACGACCTGGTGCACGAGAACTCAATGCTGCAGACGGAAAACAACAACCTGAGAGTGAGAGTGAAAGCCATGCAGGAGACCATCGACGCTCAGAGGGCCAGACTGACCCAGCTCCTCAGTGACCAGGCCAACCAGGCCCTGGCCAAAGCAGGTGGGACCTCCAGGGAGGCGGGACGCCCATCAACGTCAGCTTTAAATGGAGCTCAAACAGCTGAACTGGTCACTGGCAGAGTTAATAAGCCCCGCCTCCTAGGGTCGCTAGCTCTTCTGGACCTGAGACAGTGGTGCTCGATAGCTCAATTTAACCAAAAAACATCCCCATCTATGGATCAGTGCAGTTTCTACATCTTCATCTCAAAAATATGTAAAAATGTTCACAAATATAAGTGATCCTGTTAATTATATTTTGTCATTATATTGTTTTATAAACCATTACTTGAAGGAAGCGTTGGTTCTGTTTCAGGAGAAGGCAGTGAAGAAATCGGGAACATGATCCAGAACTACATTAAAGAAATCGAGGAGCTCAGGTGAGCGTCATCTATAGACCCGTTCCTCCTTCCACAGGAGATCGTTCTCCTGTTTTTACAAAGTTATCAGAAACGATCAGAGTAGATGATGTATTGAAGGCAGATGTCCATGACTTTCAGGGCCAAACTCCTGGAGAGTGAAGCCGTGAGCGAGAACCTGAGGAAGAGTCTGTCCCGGGCCTCCACGCGCTCCTCGCTGTTCGCCAGCCCCGGATCGTTCTCCGCCGCCCTCCTGGCTCCTGAGAAGGAGGCCAACGACGTCATCGAAATGGCGAAGAAAAGCCTGGAGAAGCTCAAGAAGATGGAGAAGAAGAAGAAGAAGAGGTAAAGACTGGGGAGATCCTCGTTTGTGGAGGAATCAAAGGAAAATGAGGATTTTTTTTTTAATTGAGTTTCTTCTTTTGTTCTACATTTCTGGATATTACTTTAAAAAAAAATGTTTCTCTTTTACAGAAAAGTAGGTACTATGAGACATCACTGATTGGATTGAATTGGTTATTTGGATTATTGATTGATTGGATTATTCAGTTCTGGATTTCCTGACTCAGATTCATCAGATGAAATTTGATGATTGATTTGCTCTTCTATTGCCGCTCTGTCTCACTCTGTCCCATGTCGGCCCCAAACTCTGTACCCCCCCGTCCGTCTGCTCCTCTTCCTCTTTGTCCCCGAAGACTGAGGCAGCAGGAGGAGAGTGAGCTCCGTGAGGCTCAGCCGGCCAGGTCTGACCAGCTCCCCAAAACCAGCAAAGACGTCCCGAGATCACCCGGACGGCCTTTTGCTCGTACAAATGAATTCACCTCACCTAATTCTAGACCCACTTTGGTTTTACCCAAACTAACAATAAACTTTGTGATGATTAAATTGCCTGAAAGAAAACAAAATTCCCTAACAGACTGATTTCCTAGCAGCTTTTCTGTGGTGATTGTTCGCTGAAAGACGCTGATCAGATCTTTTCAACCACATGGTTTTCACACTGTACCAGCAGGGAGGGGCTTCTTCTTCTGTTGCTTTCCTGTTGAATGAGGCTTGGCGCAAAATATTAAAGCGGTGCAAATTTTGAGAATTGGGCAAGAAACAGAAACGTTTTGTTTCGTTGCTAGCATCCTCGGACACTGTTTTTTTTTTTTTTTTTTTTTTTTTTTTTTAATTTAAAAACAAACGCAGACGTCATTAGGATATTTCGTATATAGAGCCTAAAAACGGTTGTAGAAACTTAAGTGTTATATGGAGAACTTTGGAAGCCTGAAACGTGCATTTACTCAACTCTACATCAACTTAAATACCCGCTCTAATGATAATCCTCCTTTTTGTGTGTTTTTAACATGTTTTTGTAGCGTTCTTTAGATAGTAGAAGACCTATATAAAAAAAATTACAATTAAAACTGGGTTTCTAAGCATTACTTAATTTAAATCTTGTTGGATCAGAAAACCAGATGCTTGAAAAAGCTCAGACTAATGATGCAGCTACTGAAATGGGCGTGTCCAAGTCTCCATCCTAACCCTCTCACGCTTAGCTGTGTGAGACATCATGTGACATGAACGTTCAACACGCGTGCTGTAGCCAATTGTCATTCTGGCTCAAAACTGTTCGATTGTATTGATCCAGCATATTTTTGTTAATGCTAGCTTGAAGGTATAAGTTTGCGAGCTCTCAGTGACTGGGACGGGGATGGGGGCGGGGCTGGTCTGTGTCGACAGTCCCACCCACAATCCAGACTTGTGTTTTTAATGAGCTAATGCATAAAAGATGTCTTAAAAAAATGACTAAAACTAAAAAACTTAGTGAAAGTCTTGCTGTTGACTTGTTGTGTTTGATCAGCGTCTCTGCAGCAACAGCCCGGCTTTACACCGAGGTGAATCGTGACTTCTTCTCCTGCCCCAGTAACGCCATCTGATGACATTTCTAACCGCGTGAATGTCCCTTTAAAGCCTCACAGTGTGATGTGACCTTGTTCCGATCTTCTTTGTCCTGTCAGCGCTGTCAAAGAGGAAGTCCCAGACAACGATCAGGAACGAATCAGCGAGGAGGCCGAAGGAGTGAGTTCCACGCTCTATTTGTTTTTGTTGTTTTTTAGATTTCTGTTAGTTAAAAACCTGTGTCATCAGGAGGGGAGCGACCACGAAGACGGCGATGACGACGGAGAAGAAGAAGACTCCGACGTGGCAGCAGAGGAGAGCTCCGATGAGTCGGATTCTGAAGAACTGGACGAGAAAGGTCCAAACTGGATTTGTCATTATTCTGATGTGGGCTTTCATTTTAGCTGAACTGACTGATGCGTTGATGTGCAGAGAGCGTCCAAGCCGACCTGGCGAACATCACCTGTGAGATCGCCATCAAGCAGAAGCTGATAGACGAGCTGGAGAACAGCCAGCGGCGCCTGCAAACTCTGAAGCAGCAGTACGAGCAGAAGCTGATGATGCTGCAGAACAAGATCAAGGACACGCAGCTGGAGAGGGACAAAGTGCTGCACAACATGGGTACCACACGCCGCGGGGTTATCGTAGAGGTCCAAGAAACACAAAACTCAAGATCTGCTCTGATTCTCCATCTCCAGGCTCAGTGGAGTCGGGCTCAGAGGAGAAAGCCAAAAGGATCAAGGCGGAGTACGAGAGGAAGCTGAGCTCCATGAACAAAGAACTGCAGAAGTTGCAGTCTGCGCAGAAGGAGCACGCCCGCCTGCTGAAGAACCAGTCGCAGTACGAGAAGCAGCTGAAGAAGCTGCAGCTGGACGTCACTGAGATGAAGAAGACCAAAGTAAGATCTCTCTGGGTTCAAATTCGGTTACATCCATTGACTGTATTTGAGAACTGGACTGATAGAGTGTGATGTCATCCATAGAAAATGGTTTACTTCCAGTTCCAAAGAAGTAAAGTCGATTCAGTCACCATTTTTTTTTTGCAATTTTTGGAGCCAAACGTCATCAGTAGACAGTGATTGGTCCATGTTAGAGCCAACATTTCTATAGGAACCCCTCTCACCGGATCAGAAGTGTTCAAAAGCAACTCAAGAGAATCGTCAAATTGGTGTGGTAGCCAGTAGCCACTTTTATTGAGACATCTGATTAGTCAGTTTATATCATGAATAACTCACATTAAAAGCAAAATATATAAAAAAAAGAAGATGTTATTAAAAGTGGGGCTGCCACAAACAAATATTTTCATAGTTGACTAATTACCGATTATATTTTCTGATTAGTCGACTAATCGGGTCATGTGCAACTGGATGTAAAGCAAACATCTTAACCATCAATAACTTCAACTAACTAAAAACTAGATATATAGCATTACTGTGATGACTCTAGTGTGAATGCTGTGAGCTGAATTTGGCCGCTGAAGATACTGAAGCTGATAGCAAACATAATATTAGTTAAACTCCAAAACAGCATAAAAAACTGGAAAAAAACCTAAGTTACCCAAAACAGTTAGCATGCAGCTGCAATATTAGCTAAACTCCAAAAGAACCTAAAAAACCTTAATAAATGCCAAAATAGTCCTAAAAGTTAGCAGAATGCCATTATAACTTTCAAATTTACTACACTATGACTCCATATAATTTAAAGTAGCGACTAATCGATTATTAAATTAGTCGTCGACTATTTTAATAGTCGATAAATCGACTCTGAAAAGGTATTGAAGCAAAAGTTGTGATTTTTGACAGAGGTTCAAACGATTTCCTTTCAAAATAAAAGACACCACGCGTCATATAGAATCAGCTCAGTGTTGTCAATGTAGAAGTTTGTTTACTGTTAGTGGTAGATCTCTGCCAAAAATAGATAAATCCAACTCAAAAAATAAATCATAGCAAATTAAATGACTCTCATCGTATTTCTCGACCCATAAGGCACACTTAAATGTTTTAATTTGATCAAAAATAAAAAAATCCTAACTTCCTATTGATTTTCAATGGTACACAGTCCAAAAAAATCTGATAAAAGGTTTTAATTATAACTGCGATATGTACTGACCTTCTACTGTTGGTTAACTAGTTAAATAAGGTTTTAGTCGGTTTTCATGACTACAGTTTTTACTAGCACGTTAGAGTTTTTTTTTTTAAAATGTAAAAAGTTTTTTTTTTCTTTAACGAGAGAGCCAGAACGTCCTGCACAGTTGGTTGTTTCATCTTATCCCTGCTGTGCTGGTTTCTGCCACTAGGTGTCACTAATGCGCCAGATGAAGGAGCAGCAGGAGAGGAGCAGGGCGGCTGAGTGCAGGAGGAACAGAGAGATTGCCACCCTGAAGAAGGATCAAAGAAAAGCAGAGGCAAGAGAGAACAAAAGGCACCAAAACAACATCTTTTACTTTAAATTCTTTCATGAAAGAATCTTCTTCTCCTCTAGTTTCAACTGAGGCAGCTGGAGGCTCAGAAGCGGCAGCAGGAACTGATTCTTCGCCGGAAGAACGAAGAGGTGCAGCAAGTTTTAAAAAAATAAACTAGCAATGACAACAGGAGTGAGTTTGAAACCGTTTCCTGTTTTTGTGATGCGTCCAGGTGACCGCGCTGCGGCGGCAGGTGAGGCCCACGTCTGGGAAGGTGAGCAGGAAGGTCAGTCTGCCCGAGCCCCTTCAGGAACCGTCCCAAAGGGGGATACCTCCGAGGCCATCATCATCAGGAGCAACCACCGCTAACGGCGCCAGGTACGGCAGGTCTGAGGTTCTCCTCTCTCATCAGGAGTTCTGACCGTCACCTCCTTTGCTTTAGGAGTTCTCCAGTGCGGATAGGGAGCACCAGGACCGCCAGGACTAAATGGCAGTCTCTGGAGAGGCGCGTCAGTGACATCATCATGCAGAGGATGACCATCTCCAACATGGAGACCGACATGAACCGTCTGCTTAAGGTAGGGCAGGTTTCACAACAACTTACGAGTGTGCGCACACTCAATTAAACGCGCCCCCTCCATTCTGGAGCAAACGGGAGAGCTGACCCGACGGAGGGAACGCGTGTCCAGGAAGAGGCAGAAAATGGCCACCGACGGCGCTGACGCCGACCGCTCTTTGACGTCCATGAACGAGGAGCTGGAGTCTCTGAGCGCCAACATCGACTACATCAACGACAGCATCGCCGACTGTCAGGCCAACATCATGCAGATGGAGGAGGCCAAGGTGATCCTCTGATCTATTCATCATCCCGTCGGTTTTACAGCTGATTTATGGGAAGATCTGCATGGAGGAATGGAACAAAATAACAGCTACACTGCTGAGAACGAACAAGAAACTGTTGTCCTCTGTCATTACCAACCAGAGAAGAGATGAGATTCAAACTGTTTTTAATTACAGGAAGAAGGAGACACTGTGGACGTGACTGCTGTCATCAGCTCCTGTAACTTATCGGAGGCTCGTTTTCTTCTGGATCATTTCATGACGATGGCCATCAACAAGGTAACACGTGCTGCCTTTATTAGTTCCTCTACAAACTGTAAACAGATTCAGTCGTGGCTCTGTGCTGCTTTACTTCATGTCTGTGTTAGTATTTTTACAAAAAACAAATAAAACTACATTTTTTTTCTAACATAACACCACTTTAAAAGCAAAAAATGAAGGTCATTTATAGAATAATTGGATTTTTCTGTCATTTTTTCAGTATTTAAACAATCAAAGACGAGTCACTTTTAGATGAAAAATAATAAAAAGATTAACAACAGACTTACCAAATATTTTCATTTTTCATACTATTACATAGGTGTTGAGATCACTTTTAGAAACACTCCTGAAGGATTTCCATAATTTTCCAGTTCTAACTTGGTGTTCAATATAGAATAATAAAATAAAACTGTCATTTTGGATTTTATTATTTTAAAGAAATAAATGGAAAGGTTGAGTGTGTCATCAAATAGTTCCTACTTCAGTTTGTCTGAAGATCCTGCACAACAGAGACGACGTGTGCTAAAATAGCATTTTGCTAAACAGGTTGAACATTTTCCAAAAGTTGATTATTATTAAGCGTCTTAAAAAAAAGCTCAGATGAGAGTTTGAATCCAAGAATTCCAAGTCCTTGAAAAAACTCTGATCATATGAAAACATCTGCTGATTGTTGAAAAGATGAAAAACACAAATGTGTATTTTTTCAGGGACTTTACAGTGGTGTAGTGGTTAGCACTCTTACCTGGTTCAAGTCCCAGCTTGGTTCTTTCTGGGTGGAGTTTACATGTTTTCCTCATGTGGATTTTCTCCCGGTGCTACAGTTTTTCTCCACAGTCCAAAAACATATCCATAGGTTAAAACTATATTGTCCCTTAGTTGTGAATGTGAATGTGTGGAAGATTCTGTTAAAGCCGCTTTGCCCAAAGTAGCTGGGATAGGCTCCAGCAACCCCAAAAGGGAGTCAGTGCGCTATAAAAATAAATGAAGGCCTTTTTTTAATAGCTCTTAACAATTTGAACTAACAGGATCCTTAAGTGACATTAAATCAAATTTTAGTGGAATTTAAAGGTTGATTTGACATGTTAATAATAATTGGATTAAAAACTATAAATTATTGCTAAAAATCAAATATAGAATCCAACATATATCTAATAGAAGTTGGAAATTATTTCTACTTTTTCAGCCTCTACACAAAAATCCAATGAAAATGTTAGAAACGTTAGAGAAATTTGAACAGGAATTACAGCAAGTTAGTTTTTTCGTGCTTAATTTTCCCCAAAATCAAGAGGTTTGTAACATTAAGTGGTAATCCGTCGACTGCTCGTTCTCGTCAGGGTCTACAGGCGGCCCAGAAGGAGTCCCAGCTGAAGGTGATGGAGGGCCGGCTGAAGCAGACGGAGATCAACAGCTCCACGCAGAACCAGCTGCTGTTCCACATGCTGAAGGAGAAAGCCGAGATCAACCCGGAGCTGGACGCCCTGCTGGGCAGCGCCCTGCAAGGTACTGAGCAGATCCTCAGCGGCGTTGGATCACCATCGCCGTCTCCATCGCGTCTTCTTCAACCTGCACTTTATTTTATACACATCCGAGTAAATTCATCACCTTAAAAAAAAAGAATCCTTAAGAAACAAAAATGATGAGTGTAAAACAAAGTGGAGCCATTTTTTTTTTGTCCTCATCTTTTGAGCTTGACTTTGATTTCTGTTTGTTTTTTGTGTGAATTCAGAGTTAGGGTTGCTGTCAACAGGTGAGTAAGAGGCTGTCTGGAAGACGAGCACGCTGCATGATTCCCCTCCAACTAAAACATCCAAACCTCCAACATTTTTCTATATTTATGCCAACCAAACTATTAAAAAAAGTCATTATTTGGCTCTATTTTAGTAGTTTAGTCATTTAAAAGCAATAAATCTTGCAGCGTGCATAAAAACAAACTAACACAGATGTAACAAAGTGCATGTAACCCCACGTGCTAGTCTGTGTCCGGATGTTTGTGACTGAATCTTAACAGCGGTAAAAGCTGAGCTGAAACATCACAGCCTCACACCAGTTTGTGTGTCTGCTCTGTTGTGTTTGTTTAGTCTGACGTGTTCTCACCCCAGCTCTATAAACACTGAGGCTGGGCTTCCTGAATGAGTCCCCCCTTCCTTTCAATATGGAAACGCTGAGTATAAAATCAACACGGTTCTTAGAAAGGTGTTGTCTGGGTTTCCCAGGCGCCGAGAACGGAGACGACAGCAGCAGCGACGAGTCCACGCCAAGCCCCGCCTCCGACGGCAGGTGGGTGAAACACGGACTTTCAGATCACAGAGTAAATAAATACTGCAAAGAAAATCTTCAAAAGTTTACAATTTTTTGTGTAATCTCTTTTCACGACAAGGTCAAACAGTAAAAGTTTTTTTTTTTAGGCAAAACTTGACGTTTTGTTTCCAAAGTTCAAGCCATACAACAAACATGTGTTGCAGTTCCTCAGATGACCACTGGAGGCTGTACTTTCCTCCTGGCTCGTCTGTATCGGCTGTTTTAATGTTGTCATTTAAAATCTTGTCTTTGTCGTGGCTTTATTGTTGGGCTTTTTTCTAATTTTACATTTGACTTAAAATGAATTTTTTGTCAATTGATCCTCTTGGTAAAATAAAGGTTTCAGGAAGAGCAGTGGAGCTCGCTACGCTGTCTACCGGGCGGCTAGCTAGCATTGCTGTCGGGATCCAGCTCGGGCTGGCGGTTCAGGGTATCTGAACTCAAGTTTCTCCATTTGTTTAAAAAGTTAAGAAAAAGTTAAGCTGTGATGAGATTAGCTAAACCAGGGGTCTGCAACTTGCGGCTCCAGAGCTACATGTAGCTCTTTTATCTCTCCATGGTGGCTCCCTGGCTGAAGAAAAATAAAATAATATTAAATTTTAAAAAAAAATTGGAGATTAGCTATTATTTTAGCAGCATACTAACATTTTTGGCTAATGTGTTAATTACTGGAGGCTAATTTAGAATTTTAGTTTTTATTTTAGCAACATGCTAACGTTTTTGGCTAAGTTTTCTGAGAAGTTTTATGCTAATTTGGAGTTTAGCTAATATTTCAGTAAAATGCTAATGTTTTCAGCTAATTTGTTATCTACTAATTTTTTTTTTGGATAATTAAGAATTTAGCTTCAATTTTAGCAACATGCTAACGTTTTTGACTACGTTAGTTTTCTGAGGAATTTTTGGCTATTTTGGAGTTCAGCTAGTAATTAAGCAACAAGCTAGTTTTGTTTTTTGGTTGATTTTTTTTGGCAAATTTGACCTCTAATTAGTTTTTTATGCTAATTTGGAGTTTAGCTAATATTTTAGCAGTATGCTAACATTTTTAGCTAATCTGTTATCTACTGGGGGTTTTAGGCTAATTTTGAGTTTAGCTTTTATTTCAGCAACATGCTAAAATTTTTTTGTCTGATTTAATTTACAGAGAAAATTTATGCTCATTTGAAGTTCAGATATTAATTAAGCATCAAGCTTACTTTTTGCTTCTAACGTTAAAAACGTAAAAAAATACCTTTTTGAGAGATGCTAGTTTCTTTTTATATGTTGTTTTGCCTTTGTCTGTGCCAAAAATGGACATTAATTACATTTATTTTTAAAAAAAAAACAAAAAGAAGGTTATGAATGCAAATCCAAATCTCTTAAAGGCTAACGTGAGTCAGTGCAGCTCCTTCTAGGGTTTGATCAGTAGAAAACGAGCCCAAATGGCTCTTTTACTCTTAAAGGTTGCCGACTTCTGATCTAAACCTATAGGTGATGCTGACTTCCTGTTTGTGTTTCAGCTCTCTGACGTCAGACCTCATGAAGTTATGTGGTGAAACCAAACCAAGAAACAAGGTATTGCGCTCCAGACGCCCATTCTGACCACAATGTTTAGCATCTGAATGTAATGAGACATTTTTATTGTAGTTTAAATTGCTTAGTGAAAGACAGAAATCAAATCCGTTTTGCTGTGATCCTGCAGGCTCGACGGCGGACCACCACCCAAATGGAGCTGCTCTATGCCAGCAGCGGGATCTGTCCTGCGACTCCCCAACTGGAGACTTCTCGGGTCCTCTTCTGCCCCTCACAGAGTTCCCTGAAGGCCCCGCAGATAAGCAGGGGCAGCCCCCCACCCGCGAGCCAACTGTTTCCCCATCTGCGCTGTCTGCCAGACCGGCTGGGGTGTAAGTGTCAGCATGTGGGACTGCTCACTGACAGAGATGATGCTATTTTTTTTTTTTTTAAATGGTAAACGGTATATAATTCTGTACCTTCACTGATGGTCTCAGAAGTTCTGGATCCAGATCGCCTACAGGGATCAAGAGGGACCTGTTGGAACGTTCACCCCTCAACCGCCGAAAGATGCAAGAGAAAGGGCTGCCGGTGTCGCACATCCCAACACCGACACAGACGCACACGGCAGAAACCAGAGCTAAAGCCTCAGATTATAAATCCTTGTAAGTTTTCTTGAGCTCCAAACTCCAAACTATGCTACATTCTCACGGGGATGAGACGCGAGTTAAGGAAGGTCTTTTGTACACAGAGCCGGAAAACACCCGTAAAAACCTGCGAGAGTTTTGAACGCAGATACACGTGTTTACGTCGACTTTTCTTTGGATGTAGTCGCTTTAACGTGGATTGCCAAGGCCGGCGTGAACGTACCTTAAGGGTGGAGTCAGTAGATCAAGGGTTTGTCATTACATTGTCTCCAAGCCTTTATCTGACTCCCACATCAACACGAGCTAGCTAGATTGCTACATTTCCTCAGCTAAAATAAATGTAAGAAATGTGGATTGTAGAGACAGATGAAAGATCACATGACCACACAGAGCTGACCTGGAAATGTGTTTATTTATGTTAGGCTACACAATGTTTCATCATTCATTGCAGGAGATGCATTCTAAAATCGGAAATCCGTGAATTAGGATTACAGGATTTCATCCACGGTCCATCACCACCATCACACTTTTCTCTCTTGTTTAAACTCTCAAGGAAAAGTTCAAACCTGCAAAGAAAAATAAATCTAGTTTTATGTAATTTTTATATAATTATAAAAACAAAGATCTGATTGAGATCGAAGATTTATGTAGATTTGGAAAACTGAACACATTCTATATAACAGATTGGCCTACAACCAATCAGGAAGTAGAATGCAGTGTAGTTTAGAGAGAAAAAAAACATTGGCTCTAAAAAAAATGGAAAAAAAATTAAAAAACCACAGGCAAATGGGGTTTAGAGATGGACTACTTTCATTGAGAAACTGCCCTCTAGTGGATAATTGGTGAAATGCAACTAGTTTCACTTTGATTTTCAAAGTCTTTAGCCAAAATATGGTCAATCATTAGCAGGGTTAGATATTTTCTTTCCTTAGAAAAAAAAGCATTTTATTATATTGTTAGTTTCTTTCTTTCTTATTACCAAACAAATGACATCAACATTCTTATTATTCAAAAATAATGTTTAAAAAAATTCCTTTGTTTTCAGGTTAGAAGAATCTCCTGTTTTTGAAGGCCACAGGTAATAAACACCTACAACTACTATTATCTATATACTTATATTTGTTGAAAAATTATTTGAAATCTATTTTTTTGATTTAAGTATATTTACTTTTCTTATAATTAAAAAAAAAAGTCTTGTAATGTTTGTCCCAGAGGTGTGATCAATCCTGTGGCGGCCCCCAAGAACAGCCGGTCTAGAATTCAGTGCCTGCATGTGGCGGAGGGACACACCAAGCCCGTGCTGTGTGTGGACGCCACAGATGACCTCCTCTTCACGGGGTCTAAAGGTACGTCGTTGCTCCAAAAACCCCAAAGCTGGTGACGTTTTCTCGTGTTGACCTCAGATTTGTGCCTTTTAGATCGAACGTGCAAAGTGTGGAACCTGGTGACCGGTCAGGAGATCATGTCTCTGGCAGATCATCCCAGCAGTGTCGTCTCGGTCAGGTAGGATTCCTGTGAACACGTGTTTTTAGAAACTGCTTTGTTTTATGTTATTTAACTTCTGAACTGGCATATTTTAGGTACACCTCCAGCATGGTGTTCACCGTTTCCTCCGCTTTCATCAAAGTCTGGGACATAAGAGATTCGGCCAAGTGTATCCGGACGCTTACGTAAGTCACCCACGCTCACGCGTTGATGCAGGCGCAGCATCAAACTCCACCGGCGCCATTCCCTTACAGGTCGTCCGGACAAGTCGCAGCAGGAGACACCTGCTCCTCCGCTAGAAGTTTATCCGTTCCACCCGGAGAGAGTCAGATCAGCCAGATTGCCCTCAACGCGTCTGGCTCCTTCCTTTACGCCGCCGCCGGGAACGCCGTCCGCATGTGGGACCTCCGAAAGTACGTCCGTCTTCACCGTTCTCTGTCTGCGCTGGATAGATGCTGATGAGTGAGTGTCCTCCTTTAGGTTTGCGTCCACAGGGAAGCTGACGGGGCATTCGGCGCCCGTGCTGTGTCTATGCGTGGAGCGGCTTAGTCACGGGCAGGACGCCGTGCTCGCCGGCTCCAAGGACTGTCGCCTCAAAGTAGGAGCTCAGGTGTTTTTTTCCTCCAACAGTCTTTGACGTGTCCGGTTTTCATGGAGGTTTCCTCTGCTTAGATGTTTGAAGTGGCAGAGGGAGCACAGGGGAGCGTCACCCCCAGCCACATTTTTGACCCCGCCCACCAGGACAGCGTGGAGTCTCTGGCCGTACACGGAGATGTTTTCTACAGCAGCTCCAGAGACTGTTCCATCCGCAAGTGGGATTTAGCCAGCAAAAAGCTTTTAACGGTAAACTCATTCATTCTTCAAAAAATGTTTTATTCAGCTTTTAATTTGAAAGGAATTTTGAAATCAATCTTGACTTCAATGTCCTTTCAGGCAGTCAGTGCTCAGCCGGACTGGGTCAGTGTTCTGGGGATAGTGCCAGGTTCTCTGGTGCTCCTCAGCGGCTGCAGGGGAGGGCTGCTGCGCCTTTGGCACGCCGACTCCATGGCGTCTCTGGGTGAGGTCCAAGGACACGACAGCCCCATCAATGGCCTGGCCTCCAACAGCACTCATCTGTTCACAGCCTCAGAGTGAGTCACCAGCATCACTTACCTGGAGTTCTGCCACCTTTGAACCCTTCAACACCAGAGATGTAGCTTCAGAGATGCACACTGGAGCTTTAGCTCTGGTGTGGACATTCTTTCAACCACTGTGAGTTTTAAACAGTTTGCATTGTTAACGGGATTCCAGGAGAGTCTGAAAAGCAGCTTTGCTCTGATTTGCAACATATAACATTGGGGAAGTGATTATGCGAAAAACTTTGGTCCAATAATTCTGTGGCAGAAAAAAGCAGCTTTGTGCTGTTATGCAACACTTTACTAACATAAAGTTAGTACTAACGCACATTGTTGCCTGTCGCTAAAGCGTTGCCTACCGCTAAAGGTTTGCCTACCGCTAAAGGTTTGCCTACCGCTAAAGCCTTGCCTACCGCTAAAGGTTTGCCTACCGCTAAAGCCTTGCCTACCGCTAAAGGTTTGCCTTTCGCTAAAGCGTTGCCTACCGCTAAAGGTTTGCCTTTCGCTAAAGCGTTGCCTACCGCTAAAGGTTTGCCTTTCGCTGAAGCGTTGCCTACCGCTAAAGCCTTGCCTACTGCTAAAGCCTTGCCTACTGCTAAAGGTTTGCCTGTCGCTAAAGCGTTGCCTACCGCTAAAGCCTTGCCTACCGCTAAAGCGTTGCCTACCGCTAAAGCCTTGCCTACCGCTAAAGCCTTGCCTACCGCTAAAGCCTTGCCTACCGCTAAAGCCTTGCCTACCGCTAAAGCCTTGCCTACCGCTAAAGCGTTGCCTACCGCTAAAGCCTTGCCTACCGCTAAAGCCTTGCCTACCGCTAAAGGTTGCCTACCGCTAAAGCCTTGCCTACCGCTAAAGCGTTGCCTACCGCTAAAGCCTTGCCTACCGCTAAAGCCTTGCCTACCGCTAAAGCCTTGCCTACCGCTAAAGCCTTGCCTACCGCTAAAGCCTTGCCTACCGCTAAAGGTTTGCCTACCGCTAAAGCCTTGCCTACCGCTAAAGGTTTGCCTACCGCTAAAGCCTTGCCTACCGCTAAAGCCTTGCCTACCGCTAAAGCCTTGCCTACCGCTAAAGCCTTGCCTACCGCTAAAGCCTTGCCTACCGCTAAAGCCTTGCCTACCGCTAAAGGTTTGCCTGTCGCTAAAGCGTTGCCTACCGCTAAAGCCTTGCCTACCGCTAAAGGTTTGCCTACCGCTAAAGGTTTGCCTACCGCTAAAGCCCTGCCTACCGCTAAAGGTTTGCCTACCGCTAAAGGTTTACCTACCGCTAAAGCCCTGCATACCGCTAAAGGTTTGCCTATCGCTAAAGCGTTGCCTACCGCTAAAGCCCTGCCTACCGCTAAAGCCCTGCATACCGCTAAAGGTTTGCCTACCGCTAAAGCCCTGCATACCGCTAAAGCCTTGCCTACCGCTAAAGCCCTGCCTACCGCTAAAGGTTTACCTACCGCTAAAGCCCTGCATACCGCTAAAGGTTTGCCTATCGCTAAAGGTTTGCCTACCGCTAAAGGTTTGCCTGTCGCCGCTACGGCTAAAAGCGTTGCTATACGCTAAACTACGGTTTACCTAAAGCCACTTTTGGGTAAAGCGTACGTTAAAGAACGTGTTATTTAGGTGTCACCAGCGACTTCTCTTGTGTTAAAGGGTTGTTATCATACTTGCAGCTGCAATCGCAAACTTTCCTATCTGACCATATGTTTGTGTTTTTTGCTTTAGTGACCGCACAGTGAAAATCTGGGAGGCTGCTGCGTCTTTAGAAGATCACTGACAGCTGATGAAGAACTACTGCATTGTTTCAAACTCCTGACTATGCACAGATGAAGTGTTACTGTGAAATCCCAAAGACTCTCTGTACACGTTTCTCTGCTGAATGAAAGTACCTTAAATCATTCATGTTTTTCAAAAAAAAAAAAAGTCATCAGAAACAACACACTGGATTTTGCTTGTTTTGTTCAGGTTGAAATAACACTTTCAGGTCAAAAAAAGATCATTCTTGACTGGAAACTGAGAGATGTTTTGATCTCTGAGCATTTACTCATATTTTTTTCCTCTTAAATTTAAGGGGGAAAATTTCACCATCAAAAGATTAGTTTCATGCTGCTCTAGTTTGTTTAATATTAATCAAGTCTTGAAAGTTTGTCGTGTTTATTTTCTCTGCTGCTCCTTTAGATGATCTTCCAGTGCCTGCTGTTATTTTGGAAAGATTGAGAAGAAAACTGTTCCTGTCAAACACGGGAAATTGTCTCTTTTGTGCCCTCAGATCTCTTTTTTACAGTTTTCAAATTCTTTTCAGGGTCTCAGGCTTGTTGGAGCCTATCCCAACCATTGTTGGGCAAAGGAGAGGATTGTCAGTCCAGGGAAAGTTAGATAACTTTTGGATTTGCATCTTCTTCAGTTTCTACTCATAAAATCAAATTTAAGAACTAAAAATTCAACTTGAATTTTAATTTTACTGTCCAATTCAATTTTGAATCAAATAATCAAAATGTACTCTGAAGATTTAAAATGGATTTAAATTGTAAATCAATTTACCACTTTTTTTTAGGTAATTTGACTCCATTTGAGAAGTTGTTGTTTACCAAACTCCAAACCTAGCATCGAAAAAGAAAAAAATACCCGTACAACTTCTTATTTTTAGATTTAACCTTTCAATTTTCTGGTTTTGATGCGATAAACCTCTTTGAATTGTTTGACCTTTGACCTGAAACAGCACATGACACTTGGACTTTTGAAGTCCAACTGTAGTTTCACTTTTTGAGGATTAAAAAATGTTTTTCCAACCATCATGGTGATAACTCATCTCCATTTTTTATGTTCTCGTTTGTATTTCTAAAATGCACAAATGCTGGAGTTCCATTCAGTTCTGTAAATGTGTCTTTATTTATTCTTCCATTTTTTTAAATGCATCATCTCTATCAGTGTTTGACTGTGATTTTTTTCTGTCCGAATCATATTGTTTGTGTGACAAACACACAAAATGTGTGTGTGTGGTGGTGCCTCGACTCAATCCTTGTTCCTTTTTTTAATGATGGGATTTAATCTGATTATATTTCAGACTAAAACAGCCACCGTGATGATAAAGCTGCAAACGGTTTTAGTCCCAACAACAGAAAATCTGCAAAAAACTCTTTTTCTAATGTGAGTTGTATCTTATTTTGAAAGGGTTACTGTAAATATGTTCTTCCTGTTTTAGCTAACTGACATGTTTGCTTAAGTGTGAAAATAAATTGTTAATAATAAAATATATTGGGTTTTTTTTGTGTAATTTTATGCAATGACCACGTGGCGGCGGTAAAGTATCATGTCTGTGATGGTGACCATAGATGAACTTTTCTTTAGCTGCCTTTAGGCCCACGTGACACTTTTCATCTATTCTTTTTTAAGATAATCTGAAAAAAACGAAACTTGCGGTGATTATAAAAGCAATTTGCTATAAAACAGCTCCATAAATGTCAAAAGCGTTGGTTGTTCATCAAAAAGTCCTCCACTTTGAGAACTTTTCTCCTGTCGGTGTGAATATTTATAGCTTTAATCTGTAAGAATTTCTTCACTTAAAAAAAAAAAAAAAACTGAAAAAGTTCCAGCTCAATTATTTTTATTTTTTTTTTATCAGTCATAAAAGTCCAGATTTTGTGTTTTATAATGTTACTGAACATAGAGGATTGATGAAAGGAGCTAAAACTCCCCCAAGACAAAAAGAAAAATTGAACCGTGATGAAGGATCAATATTTAATGTTGGGCTCTACTGAGAGCAGCCATTGTGTAATTGGTCTTATGGGGAAAATTTGATTAATTCCTGCCTGACAACAATTTATGAGTGACCACTGAACAGGCTCGCTGCGCTGAGATCTCCCAGGTCTGGCTCCTGCATGGGAGTTTTATTTTACTAACTTCTTTTGCCCTTAAATTTAGAAATGTTTTCAATGTGAAGCTCTTTGAGCAACAATAGTTGGAAAGTGCTCTACAAATAAAAATTGTATTTGATTTTATTTGTGCTTGAACCAGTTGGATAGAATGGCCCATATGAGATGTATATGAGAACTGGACAGAGTCAGTGTGACATCACTGCTTCAACCAACTGAAGTAAATTTGGTTGCCTTTTTTTTTTTTCTTCGTTTTTTGCAATACAGACACTGCCATGTTGGAGCCAGACATCGTCGGTAGGCAGTGTCTGGTATGAGTCATCATTTCCATGACAATCGTAAACGTATAAACCGACCAATCAGAAGCCTCAATAAAAGTATGTGGTCTTACGTTGAATGTTCAAAACGTTTGACAGACTTTGTGTAGCCCGCTTTTAAGTAAAAGGGGTGGGGTCTTCCAACAAACTTCCTCTATATTGGTGAGAGTGGTTGCCATAGAAACGTTGACTCAGTCCGACTTGGACCAATCACTGTTTACTGACTGAATGTTGGTTCATATTGTGGAAAAAAATGGTGACTGAACTGAAGTCAGAAGTAAGCGATTTTCTACGGGTGACGTCACACTCACTCCGTCCAGTTTTCTATATACAGCCATCTGATTGCAACTTTTTGTTGAGGGATGCCCAACATCCCCAGAAATCCTAGTATTAGATTTCACTTCCATTTTCTCCACACCAAGCATAAGCCGACCCTTCACTTCTTCCCATTTACCCTTTAAAAAATCATGAGCAATTCTATTGTTAGCCTTTCAAAATAAAACTCCCTTTACAAATAAAAGCTTTCCATAAACTACACCACTTGCACTGAAGCGTCAAACTATGAAACATCCTTTTAACCACTAAAACATTTCACCTTTCATTTTTAATCCATGAAGAGTTTTTCTTTCTTTGTTGTATCAAATAAAAGTTCTCAAACTTGATAAGGTGAAGAGAATTCACTAAAGTTATGCTATGATGTTGCCAGGAAACTAGTAGGGAGGAATTTAAAAGGTCCCAACTTTTATTAAAAATGAATGTAACACTGGGTTACATCAAAATATGAGCTATTTATATGAAATGGCTCCAGATGAGATTAAACCTCGTTGTTTTTCTCTGTGTGGAAACCATTGTCACTGGAGCTGAAAAATGTAAATGAAGAACTGTGGTTGGACTGCATCTTTTTCTGCCTCGGAGATTTTCCTTTAAGCTAAACAGGCGGGAAAGGACAGTTTATACCCTTTTTTTCTTTTCTTTTGAGCTTCCAGGCAGTGAGTCTTTCTGCTAAAAATAGCACCGCAACAACCACATCTGATGAGCCGTGATACGGACTCTGCTTTGAAGATCTTACGCTGCGACATCAAGTTCTTTTCTTCTCTGGGGGATCCCGATTATCAGCCGAAACGAAAAACGCTCCATAAAAGCTACCCAGGCTTTTGCTCTGAACTGGAGGGAGGGGCAGACGCGCTGGTGGGGGGGGGTTCGGAGGTGAACCCAGGCAGGGGCTTGTGAGCCGATCAGTTAATGAGAGGGAGATGAACTTTAGCTGATAGAGAGCGGGTCGAGTGTGTGCTCTGCTCAACAGAATGAAGCTCTTGGAATTGAATCATCTGCTGTTAAAAGGTTACGTTTATGGAACCGCGGATCAGCATAAACTGTGTGTCAAAGCCTGTTATGCTTGAAGGGCCCTTCAGCTGAGCTCTGGGAGATGAAGTGTAAATTAGCACATCATAACAGATCGTTGCTATCAACCTGACACACCACCGTTTAGGAACGAAGCCATTCATAAGAGAAAAACATGTTTTTGCTACTTTAGACCGAAGACTGTATGATAGACAGACAGTTATTTAGTGCTGAGCGGGACGGAGTTTGATATGGTCTCTCTGAAAAGGATCAAATAGGCAAGAAGTGGTGTGTACTTAATTATATCGAGCTAGTCCCAAAATGCTTTACAGTCACACTGATGAGAACTACAATAACCACCAGAACCAATATGGGGTTCAGTGTTTTGCCCCAGAACACTTTGATGGCCCAGGCCCGCTCTGCCTCTGCACCATGGCCGTCCACTCAAAAATTAGCTTAACAGTCGATATATCAAACCATCATTATATATCTAAAAAAAATATATAAATATTAATGACGTTTGAAAAAATATATTTAAAAAAATAAGATTGATGTTTAGAATTAGGTATCAGAACAAAAATTGTTATTCTGACAAATAAAATGACTGATAAATCATTTCTCAATGGAAGTCTATAGGATTTTGACTTCTTGGAGTCTGTTTGGAACACGAGGGGTCGAGCTTTCCAGTATTTATACAGTCAATGGGTGAAATGCAGACGATCAGGACTGTGAGGAAAAGGTTAGCTGAGAAAAACTGGGACACGGAGAGGACAGAACAGTGCAGACGGCAGTGCAGCTGAACTTTTACTCTGAACAGTTTGCTGTGTTTCTACTCTACATGTATGTCACAGATGAGACATTTACTGCTGCTTCAGCAAATGTTGCAAACAGCTGTTAGCAAAAAGCCCAACTTGAATGAATCGTATGCAGGACAAAGGAGTTTTGTCAAAATCCCTAACAGTCGCCCAGTTTAGATTTAAAGGGGCCCTACCATGAAAATTCTACTTTTTTAGGTTTTAAATGCATTTTACTGTTTATTCCTCACTATAAAAAACCTCAAAGCGGTATTTTGATCCATTCATGCATTTAAGAGTAATCCTCTAAAAACCTGCAGCAGCCCCTCCCATACCCACGAAAACGTGCGGTTGGAAATGGGCTGACATAAGGTCGATGCCAACATCTCCCTCCAGGAAGAGTCTGTGGTACAACGAACACACCCCCGTCTTCTCGACGCTGAAGTTGGCTTCCGATTTGCGAGAGCATTCCACCCAAAAACAGGTCCTGTTTAAAAACTGCTGCACCTAGACGGCTCAAACCTGGATTAAATTATGCTTTAGATTGTAAAGAATAAATCAAACACAGTTTCTGATTTGTGAAAGCTTTTACTGATTTGTGAAAATGTGAAATAGGAAAACCATTTGGCCAGAAATCCTGTAAATGTTACCAAAATTAGGACACATTCTGACACTTCTGACTAGGCAAAGGTCCCAAAGATCAAGTATAATAGGAACAATGGAAGTTACTATTTCCCATTTTCACAAATCAGTGAAAGCTTTCACAAATCAGAAACTGTGTTTGACGTAATCTTTATTATTCAAAGCACAATTTAATCCAGGTTTGAGCTGTCTAGGTGCCACAGTTTTTGAACAGGACCTGTTCTTGGTTCTTAGGTGGTAAAAAATCTGGCAAGAGTCTGCAGCAGCCCCTCCCAAACCCACGAAAACGAGCGGTTGGAAATTTGCTGACGTAAGATCGATGCCAACAGCTCCCTCCAGGAAGAGTCTGTGCTACAACGAACACACCCCCGTCTTCTCCGCGGAGCTGTGGCAGGAGATAACCACCTTCCTGTACCAGGAACCGCTCTCTGACCCGTTTTTCAAGGTGGTCTCGGTTCGTTTCCAGTCGGACTGAACTTCGGTTCACTCTGAGATTCCTCAGTCTGAATATGAAACGAACCGAGAGCGGAACAACTGAACCAAAACGGCCACCATACCCGAGAGTCACGTGATGTAAATACAGTAGAAATTAGATGATCGGTGAGCCGCGAACAAATGTAGAGCATTAATTGTATGTTAACCAAAGGGAAATAATTGTTCCAACTGTTGACTTGTTGGAACGTGTATTTTAACCCCACTGAAAAACGTACAACTTGCTTTTCTGAGTCTCCTACGCGTGCTGGCTGCTACCGTGAAAACTTTATTGAAGTTTCAACAGAATTCTCTTAAAAACAAACCATAAAACCACAAGGATGAGACACGGAAACTCATTCAATGTAGTCCGATGAATTAATGCTCAATAAAACAACTTGTAACATGATCCACATTGATTCTTCCAACGTCTCTTATAGTGTGTGTACTTGTAGCCGTAGTGGCTCCGGTAACCATTATGCAGGATTCCGCAGTGCCAAACCAGCAATGAAGAGTGTTAAACCTGGCCTTCATACAGACGCTCAAAATCCATCAGCAAAATAAAAAGTTTGAAAAAGGGAAACGTTCTGACAAGATATCGCAGACCGCAGCGCATCCACCTTTAGTCAGTTTTGTGTACAAAGTTTGTTCACGCTGAGAAGGCAGGCTAAAGGATGACGTCTTGAAATGGGCGGGACCGACAAGGAGCGAAAGGCGGAGGCTCAGAAATCGAGTCATTTTACTTCCGGGTATTAAAACGGGCCACAAAAATCACTGATATTTCATAAATAATTTATTTTTCAGTGCTCCCAATGTAATATATGATCATATATATGGATATAGGTTACTCTGAAAGGCTGAAGAAAATCATGGTAGGGCCCCTTTAAAATACATGTTAGCTATAACAGGAGCGAAAGCCACGTTAGCGTTTACACAATACCAGAAATTCTCAACCTTGTTGGTAAAGATGTAAATAAACAGGGTGATCCTGCAAAAAAAAAAAAACTAAAACAAATGTTCCTGTGACTACACTAACTCTCAGCCTTGTTAGTAATATGTAAAAAAATAAAAAGCAGTCCAACACTGTTACACGTTAGTTGTGTTAGCATATTCACAATAATAGGCAACATTGCTTGCAAATCATAGAAAAATAGATTGATATTACTAAAACAAACATTACTGTCACTAAGCTAATTTCTATCTTTTTTGGTAACATAAAATATCACAGCTACACGTTAGTCATGTTAGTGTAGTCACAAAAACACCCAACCATTTTGATAAAGGGCAGCTAATTACCTCTCAAAGTAGCTTTAACATGAATAAGCATAAATAAACTTAATCCATATATAAGTTACTCCTGATTATAAGGCTCACTGTCATATTCTGAAAAATTTAAGGCTATTAAGTGAGTCTTATAGTGCGGAAAATATGGTACATTTGACCGACTTTAATGAAATCAAAGTAAAATCAAATAAAAAATTACAAAAAGCATAACACATTCTGCTTGTCACATAATTGACTCAAGCTAAAATTTATATTAAAAACTGTAAAGAATAGTTTTAGGTGTTTAAAAAAGTAATACTAATTATAACATTGATAATCTGTTCCAATGCATTTCTGGGTTTGGTGATCCTACCGTTCATTCATGCACAGACTGCATGGAAGATTTTCATTATTTGTGTTCAGTAATTAGTGTAAATTTATCCAATACAAATGGATTCATGCTTAATGCATGTTCAGGGAGTCAGCAGCTGAATTATGATCAATGAGTATCAATATTCTCACTGCATACACTAAGAACTGCTTATGTGTGGGTGAGGCTGGTGCTGCATTGTGGTTCACCACGTGCACAGTCAGCGTTCGCCCTCGCACGCGTGTTGTCTCTGAGCGACCTCGACCAGGCCATCCTCCTCAGCTCGCAGCGTGCCTGAGATTCGTTGTTTTCCCAAAGGTGCTGAGATGGTTTTCACCACCAGGCCAGACATCAAACTCAGGGTGTGTCGGCTTCACGCGCCATCGCTATACTTAGAAATGTGGTTGTCCAGTAAACACTGAGTAATAGGGTCAGTTTAACATCTATGACTCCCATCTAAACATAAAGTTGAGTGGTCACACGTACAACATACATGTCTGGGTGGAAAAGTGTTCAATAAAATGAGTTTTAACTTAATTCATAAGTGATTTAAGATGTTTTTGAGCTAAGATTGCAACAAAATCATTTATTCTGACTATTTTAGCAACATAAAAACTACAGCCTCTTCATATAAACTCATAAATAATCAAGAAAATGTGAGATAAAATCAGATTTTGAAAGTCTCCTGTGGTAACAAAGAAAGGCAAATTGATCAATCTGGGTCCAAATCTTTATCTGTGATTATTACAAAGGGATCTCACAAACTCTATTGAATTGAATATTCTGAAACCACACAAGAAAGTTTTACCAACAAACCTTTAAAACACCTGTCAATCTTCAGAAACTGCTAAGACCCATTTGAGGTCACAGTGCCGCTGGAGACAGCCAAGGTACAGTTGACGAAGGCGGGGTTAAGTCCGTGGCAGGCATCGACTATATAAGAGAACTGGACCCGAGTGAGTGTGAAGTCACCCATAGAAAATGGCTTACAAGGAAATTAAGTCATTTCAGTTGCCGTTTGGGTGAGCTGAATAATTTCTGCTTCCTGTCGATGTTTTCACGTGCCATCTTGTCTGCAACCAGGTCCCTGTCAACAGAAAAGCAACAACACCAACAGGCTGATCTCTCTAAAGCAGGGGTGTCCAACTCATTTTGGATCATTCAACCGTCTGATCTCAAGTGAGCCGGACCAGTATAATAATAGAAAGACAATCTATGGTTATTTGTAGCTTTGTTTTTGTTTAGCTTTTTTCTCAGTTGGAAAAAAATGTTTCAACCAACCAAGTAGCCTAATTAATCACTTAATAGATTTTTTTTGGTTGATCTCTTGCTATGTCGGTCTGGCGTTTCCTTTGCTCCCCCTAGAGGTGGAATTGCACTTTGCAGTCATTTCTCTAAAGAGCCACAGGAATAGGCTAGAAACTTGATTTTTTCCCCAGCATCCTTATATTTTTTTTATCTTCATAACTGGGATGGATTAAACCATCTAGAGGGCCGTGTATTT
The DNA here is from genome assembly GCA_003999625.1 of Oryzias javanicus. NCBI lineage: Eukaryota > Metazoa > Chordata > Actinopteri > Beloniformes > Adrianichthyidae > Oryzias > Oryzias javanicus. The sequence continues at coordinate 18,182,421 of CM012453.1, forward strand.
TTTCTTATGAGGGTCACAGAACTGTTTCTTTCTCTGATGGGGGCTGGGGTTTGTAGGCCAACAGAAATGAAACAAATACATTTTCTATTCTCTCCCGTCATAGTTCAGACTGCAGAAGGGTGGAATAAAAAGTCTAGATCGGTCAGACTGAGAGAGAAAAAAAAAAAAATGCGTCTCTGATGCCAAATCTGGATCTGTAGTTTGTGTCACTCAGAAAATCTAAGATTTTCCTTTGTATCCAGATCCATCAGACTCCATAACTTCACTGTTGGAAGCATATAACACACTGCTTATATTGTGATTTTTATATGGTGATACATGTTTTTAGTGATCCTTAATATTTTATCTCATATTTATTATACTTTTGTTATGTTTTAAATTAGTTTATCTTTTAAAGGGTTTCTGTCCGTCCGTTGCCACTTGTAGTCTGAAAAACACTGGAATAATTTACAGCAATTTCAATAGAGTTAATCAATTGTAGGTCCTCAAAATCACGCACTTTTCTAGCATTTATTTTTCTGAAGCTCGAATCAACTTGATAACATCATGGTGGGGGGTATTAAAGGTGGCCCCCGGGCCCTCAAAAAAGGTTAATCCGGCCCTGGAAAGAGACTTCTTCCTCCAGCAATCCACCTGGAAAAGAAACTGTTGTGAATATTGAGGTATGTGGGGGATATATGAGCTGCTATGGCAGATTTATTTCTGTTTGATTCATTGGTCATTATATCATTACTGAAGACCAGTAAACGCGGGGCTGGTGAACTGAAGGAGTGAGAGGCAGGGAGGAAAAAAAATAAGGGGGGGAAGTGTTTGGCGGAGAGCCCCAGGAGAAGGAGAGAGGAGGGATGGAGGCGGAGGAGAGAGGTGACATCACATCGCGCAGCTCCTCGCTTCTCCTCCGCGGCTCCTCTGCTCCACTTCCCGCCGAGGAGGCACACACTTTATCTCCTTTATATCGCTCGTAAAAAAAAAAAAAAAAAAAAAAAAAAAAAGGAGGCCGTACCCGAGGAGAAGAGGAAAACCGCATTCCGACACCATGAACAACAGTTTCCCGAACATGGCGTCTATAGGAGACATCGACCCGCTCAACCCGTCCATTCCGGCCACAAAAGTTGAAATCACGGTGTCCTGCAGGTAAGAGTCCGCTTCTGTAAGAGCATGCTGGGAAAAATAAATAAATAAAAAACAAACTCCGAGTTGTGGAAGTCACGGTCTAAGTTCGGTTAAGTTATAAGCTTAAATTTGACATTTCGACGTAAATACCCACACGCTTACCTGACAAAATACAACTTGGCTGTGTTTTTTGGGGGACTAACTATAAAACCTATTAGAGCGCTCACTTTAGTTTTTTTTTAACTGTCAAAAGCGTTCTGAGCGCGCGCGCGCTCCACATGCTAGCTCTGTAGTAAATCGAGCCAGGTGTTGTGACTCTGTCGTAGTCTCGTGAGTGTTTTTGTTTTCGACTGTAACGTGCTCGCCGCCGCTTGTTTATTTAACGAACAGGTCACGTTAAATGTTGTTGAATTCCGTGGAAGGGTTCTCCTCGTATAAAGAGGAGTTTCCTCGCTCCCCGCGCGCGCCGGTATCCTGATAAACACGGGCGCGTGCGGTTTATTTCTAGCAGTCTGGTGACTCTCAGTGGGCTGCTGGCTTCACAGCTCGGTAATGTGCTTTGAGGAGCCCCCCGCTGAGAGTCACTCAAATGTTTAAAAAGAAAAGCTGCCTTTCACTCAGCGGGAATCGATCCTGCGAACTTTTAGGTGATGTTTTCCTCTGCTCTCAACACACCCACCTGGGTGGAGACGTTTCACCTCCAAATCATCCCCGGCAGGGGGAGGAGATTACCTGCAAGCTTTTGGTTAACCGATGATTATCTCTGATTCCTTGTCAGTGTTTTAGTTTTTCCATTAAGTCACCTCATTTTGTTGTGGTTTTTTTTTAAACATGTTTTTGTGGCATTTTTCTCACAATGGAGGACATATATTCAGTTTAAGATAGCATTTATGAGGATTCATTTATTCAAATAGTTGCAAATCATGTAGCTGTAATCTTAAATTGGGGGTGGAAGGGGTTATAAGCTAGTTGGACAGAGTGAAAAACAATTGGATAACGGGAAGTTGGAGCAGACAGTCCCTCTCACAACTCAAGTTAAATTTCCAATGGCTACTGCCGCGCTGTACAAACTGACTTTTTGATTATGCCTAAAAACTGTATATTCATGATTAAAAGTCATTATTTAAAAAAAAAAAAAACAACCCTTAAAACCAACAATAACATAGTACTCTGATAGGTTCATTAATATACTGCAAAGCTGAATAAATTTCACTTAAAATCTAGTTTGTATACTCCTTTTGAAATAATTTCTGTTAATTATTTTTCAGTGTATGCAAATGTTTGTTTTATGCAATAGAATACAATAGACTGCTCTGGTTTTCAAGTGATAGTTTCGTAAACCATTGGTCACACTCTCTAAAATCTTTATGAGCTTTACAAGGTTATAAAGTGGCTGCAATTGTGGTAAATTTCGTATTTTTGAGAGCATAAGTTGCACATTTTTGCATAGTTTGGCCTTATTCTCATGTGTGACGTGTGACATGAAAAAATAGGCTAATTTTCTTACTAACAACCACTAGAGGGCACTATAAGTGTCTATTTTGATATTTGCTACTGGCAGCAACGCAGAAGAAGAAGCGTTGTCCTCGGCGGAGTTGTTGTTTGACGTTGGGGAAGCATGCAGATATGTTTGACATGATTTTCCTTTCAAAAGGAAAATGTCTGTTTTTGTTTCCATATTTTGTTAAATATATTTCTAGTGATTTTTCTTCTCCTTTATTACGCTTTCTTTTTTAAAAAACAGAAAAAATCTCAAATCAGCCAAAACAGCTGGCATCCAGCTGAAATATTAGCTAAACTTGAAAATAGCCTTAAAAGAACGTTATAAATGACAAAATAGTCCAAAGCCCCTTGTCAACGACAACTACTAAATTTGTCGTTGACTAGTTTAACAGTCGATTAGTTGTCGATTATTCGACTAATCATGGCAGCCCTACAGCTCACCATGCTTCAGTATTTGCTGCTCACCTGGATCAGGTGTGTTCAGTCAATCAAAAACTGGGCTCACTCAATCCAGCTATCAGCAGTCACTGAAACTGCTTTAAAACAATCAGGACATTGGCTGACAAGGAACAGGGTTGTAGATGTCCACGAAAACTCCAAATCTATATCTGTAAATGGAGTAATTTAAGTTTCTTCAAAATTGTATTACCTAAGCACACGTTTATGAAAGATTAGAGATGAGAGGGCTTTTCTGATGTCTTGTTATTGCTTTTCTGTAGTCATAAAACCATCTTTCTCTTGTATGAGAATAGAAGTGACTCTTTCTGACTCAGAAAAGCAGTCTGCTTGTCAGGCGTTGAAGTTGAAACGGCGCGTGGCAGTCTTGTTTGTGTTGCGTCTCCTGCCAGCATTCTCACGTGTCGGTGCATAGTTTTCTTTGCCTCTAGATAAACACTGTGGAGTTGAACAACATTACACCTCAAGACTTCTTACCTACTTTAGATGTTCATCAAACTTGAGACAATCCTCCTACTCCAGTGGGTGTCATTGTAACTGTATTTTTTTCTGGTAACACAAATACTTCTATTCATTTTATTCCTGTTCCACATGACATAATAATGATAATAATAACAATTCTGCACTCAAATATAGTGGAATATGGATGCCTGCAACAGGATGCCATTAAAATTGTCATTCAAACCATTTAGAGGGGAGCACAATGGTGAAGTAATGACTTTAGCGTGGCATTTTTCTTCGCCCGGCTATTTTTAGACGCGCCACTGAAAATGTATAATGCGCCATGATTCACTTCAAATGACTATATTCAGATGCTTGTGACAGAAACTCATCAAAGATCAGCTGCATGTCTGATAGAAGGAGAGAGAGGGCAAGAAGTACCCCCCCCCCCTCCAGAGATACTGTAGTTACTGTATATCCAGAGGACTTTTCACGCACCATCTCCTTAGTAACAGAGAGATCATGTCATCTTCCAGCAGAATACGTGAACATGCTTGGCAGACTTTGTTAATGTCTGAGTCACCCCGCTCTTCAGCCTCAGGGGGGAGGGGGGTGGGGTGGGGCAGTGACTGGTCCTTCAACTTGAGGGAGCGCGGAAATGCCATGGTTACCGTCAGGTGCAAGCTCGCTTGTTTGGGTGAGCCTATAGCTGTTGGGTTTGTGGATGTTTCCTGGTTCTTGTAAAGTGGGCAGTGCAAGAACATCGCCATGGTTACTTTAAAGTTTCCCGGTGAGTGTGTGTTTGGTGGGGAGCGTATAAGTGAGACATTCTCGCAGCGACGGTCATGACAAATGAGTTGTCATCATACCGGACAGCTTGGGTTGTAATGTTTGCTGCACAGCTCCTGTGAGACGGGAAGATAAAGAGTAAATAATTGTTACTTTTGTGTTGATCCGATTCAATTCACAAATAAAGATTCACAGATCGAACCACGATTCTTCATTTAAATATAATATGTTTTCACAGTTGCACATATTTTTACTAGATGTATTTATTTAAAAATTATATGTATTAAATCATCATTTATACTTTTATTTAGAACAGACAAAACAGATGAATAGAAAGATTTAGTCAGAAAGAGATGGTGGAAACATTACCAAGTTTTTTTTCGTTGACTTTCTGGTTAACTGCAGCAGTAAACAAAACTTGAACATCACTGGGTTATTTGTTGTTGTTTTTTTTATTATTTAAGAACAAATCCAAATCCACAGTCTGGAATACGTTAATTGTGTAAGCGGTTGAAAAGTTACTGGTGATCAGAAGAATACACTTGACCAAAAGTTCTGGTGTTGAAGCAAATTATTTTTTTCAGAACTTATGTCAGTAAATGGAACTTCTGTTTATTCTTTTTCAACTACAAAAAAAAAAAAAAACATACATACTTGAAAGTTTTACTTTTAAAACGGTAACCATCACCGATACTTTATTTCGAAGATTTGTTTATTTCCAGTGACACTAGCGCTAAGCATTGGTCTTATTTTTAGCATATTTGCTTAATATCTAACATTATTCTGCATCTCTGCGCAAAAATGTATTATTTCCCAAACTGTATTTTTACTACACACTACTATATTTATAAAGATCACAAATAAGCAATCTTGAACGCTTGCAAATATTCATACTCAAATTTTCAAGAGCAGGTTGCGAGTATCCGAATACTTGGATACTTTATACTAGCCCTTCTGATTTCCAACTCCAACGAAATTAAGTAGATTCAGAAATGTTAGGAAGATATGCAGAAAACTTGCAATGTCTGATATTGGTAATCAATATTGGGTCACAGTTTATAATATGATTCCTTATCAAGCTTATTAACAAATTAACAAACATTATTAATGTGTTTATAGGGTGTTAGTAAGACATTTATTAGCACAAGAAGCTGAACAAGGTTTATTTTCATACTTAGTTAGATTTATTAATATCTATTGAAAGATATAAAGTGAGACCATTGTCTACAATGGCCATTTTAATAAACTCCCTACGAGTTTTAACAATTTGTTAAATATCTTTGTCAAAATTATATTGAGTGTTTTTCCCTCATCTAAAGTGTTGCCCAGTATTCGATGACGATATGACTAAATTCAGTGCCATTTATTCACAAAATGTGTACTGGCGCCAGATAATGCCAGTAAGCACTGATTGGTCCGAGTCATCATTTCTATGGCGACCATTCTCGCCAATCAGGAGTGAGCTTGTTGGAAGTCGACACCCCTACCGCTTGAAAGTGGGCTACACAAACTCTATCAATCAAACGTTTTGAAAGTTCAATGTGAGATCACGTGTTTATCGAGGCGTCTGATTGGTCAGTTTAGAACTCGTGATAAAGATAGAATGTCATGAAAAAATTTAGGATTAGCAAGAACGTTAAAAAAGGTAGCGAAAAAGGCAAGTATATTGACTGAGTAATAGCTGTTTATTTCTCAATAGAGGTTTGTTGGCTTCTTGAATCCATTGGGTACCATCTTGGAACACAAGGGGGAAGGGTGACTTAGTCCAGTTCTTATATATAGTCAATGGGCTTTGTCCAATAACCAAACAAACTGGGTTTCTGTAAAACTATTATCTACAAAAAAACCCTTAATTAACTTTCATTATCCAGCTTGATTTTTAGACTATAACAAGCTGCTTCTAGAAACCAAAAGTTTTTTTAGATGGTAACCAGATGAAACCAGAGACAAACATCTGAAACAGCTCTTCTTGTGGAGTGGGTTTTAAATCAAGAGGTGACATCTCCAAACTAATGCAGATAATGCCTTGATTCTTTGGGATAGGAAGCCAGAGATTGGCTCAGACTCAGGTTTTTTTCTGATCGATGGGAGAGCCAGAGGTACCGGCTTGGATCAATACTGCACCAAGTCCACCTACTGCGTCTCACAAAGCCACACATACATTTCAAGTCTGCTTACACCTACTGTACAAAGAGTGGCACCAGGAGAAGAATTACTCCCCTGATGTACTTTAGCATTTTGCCACCCACGTGGAGCAGTCTGGAAACAGTAGATCTGGCGACAAAAGCCTTTAAAAAAAAGAAAAACCTCTCATTATTTCTTAAGACATCGGCCAGAACACGGGCTGTTGCCTCTGTTTTTGTCAAATCTGTGCTTGCTAATATTTGCAAGGCATCAGAAACGCATGACTTTTGCCATCATTTCCAAAAAATCGGAATGTTTTTTTCCCTAAAGATACCAATGTGGGCCAACGTTTTCCTGAATTGGCTTTTTAGCTAATGACTTTTAGTGATTCATATAGGAATAAATTTAGCTTAGCTGTACCCTTATTAAATCTGTGTGGGCCAGAATGTGTTTTATACTAATTGAACTTCCAACAAGAGAAAAAAAAAAACTTTGCTTTGCAAATAGAACTTTTAAAAATAAAACTAATAAATCACCCCTTGGACTTGTATGCAGATAAAACACCTTATTGCGCAACAGCTGTGAAAACACTGAAAAGTTAATGTGTAAGTTGTTGTTTGCGTTGTCGTCACGCGGGGCTTTTGTCATCTGTTAATGATCATGCGCTTGTCAGAAACGTGGGGGTGGAAGTGGGCCGGTACTGGAAAAAGATTCCCGACAGACGTACAAAAGTTGTTTTCGAAGGAAAACTTAGTTGCACCCAACAATTGACTTAACACTTTCACAGGCATTTAATTATTACCTCAAGAAATTGTCTCAGCCTTTAGAAAAAGGCATGTCTTGTTTCTTTATCAAAATAAGCCACGGTCCGTACACAAGACAGGATAATTGGTCAGTCGTTGGACTTTTTAGGCCAATTAGTGTTTCTGTCTGTGAGCATTCCCTTTTATTGAAAATCAGTTTTCTTGCTCTCTGATTGTTCATCTTTTACAAAGGGCAGTCCTTTGACTTCCGTATTGAAGGCCCTTTCAAAACAAAAGTAATTGGAGCCAGGTGCATTTCATTTAGCCACCACCTGGATCTTTCTGAACAGGCTAGTTAGTTCCTGTTCACACCAATGTAAACAGATGTAGATTTACAATGAAAATAAACGTAGTTTGGTTCCAGATGTTTAACATTTTGTCTCCATATATTCTGTTGTGGCATATTTGTCTCATCTGTTTGTCTTTTTTGATAAAGCTGTAGTTTTCTTACATCTTACTTAACCAGGACAATAACAGTCGTGGAGCTAAAAAAAAAAAACATAACAAAAAACACACATGAGCCCGTCAAAAACCAGTCTGTAAAATGGTGAAATATAAGCCTCATTCCACGAGCGGTCCGATACGTACAGTCTAGTACCTAGCATCTAGCATCAGTTGTAGGTTCATTGAAATGTGGAACAGAACGGTTGGGGCGGAGCCACTGTAGTCATCCGTTGATTTGCAGAAAGTGATGACAACATTAGAAAGCGCCAATATAGTGCTCATTTACGCTAACATTTCCAACATTTGTAAGCATTCCAGTTTTCGGGTCTCGAAGGAGCCCGGGTCTAAAGTAACGAACACCTGTTAGGCTCAGAATTTATTGTAGACGGGAGAAAATTGAAAGATATAGTGCAAATAAAATTTATATAGTGCAAATTTATATAGTGCAAATAAAAGGTTTTGGAAAAGCACTGCGAGGTCCACGGAAAAGTGTGTGTTTGTTTTAGGCTGGGGTGTTCTGGCAGCGCAGACTCTTCCTAAAAGGGGCGGTTCTCACTTTGTGACATGAGCTTGGGTTTGGGAGGGGCTGGTGCTCAGAGCACAGGTTTTCAGAGGAATGCTCAGAAATACGTGAATGGATCAAAATACCGCTTTGAGGTTGTTTATGTAAGGAATAAACATAACTTAAAGCTCAAAAAGTTGGTTTTGCATGATATGGGCCCTTTAAGAGTATTAAACTCAAAGTGATAAAGTCATATCATTACAAAATGCTTTTTTCAGCGTCAGAATCTGTTGAAATTACTTTATTTAGGGAGAAAGCTGAAGAGTTACAGTAATTCAAAGAACATCAATATTAGGGCTGGGTTGATAAAATTGATTAATCCATCTGAATCACTCTAAACTTAACAGATTAATAATAGATGAATAAAAATAGAGATTGATCTAACGCATTATTCTAAAGTCCATTAGCTTGATGCTAACGTATAATGGGATTACCTATAGGACGGCTAATGCTAACGCTCGCTTGACCCAAACATACATCGCTGACTAAATAAACATTTTTATATACTCGCAAGCATGAATTTTTCAAACTATTTTAAGGAAATCGTTTTTTAAGTAACCATTTGTGATCTAAAGCTGTGGGGTTTTTTTCTGCTTATTTTTTCTTCTTCTTTTTAAATAAGGTTAATGCTATAGCACAATTGCCACCTAGTGGCCAAACTGAAAAACACCCCTCCAGGAGAAGCAGAACAACTATTGGAGCTTCTCCGTTTGATAATCCATTTAACACTGTATTAACAATTTATTATAATTTTGATCCAGGCTCTGGTTAATCTAATTGATTCTGGAAATTTTGGTGATACCCAGCCCTACTGAACACTGGAGCTTAAATCTCAGACGTTAAAGGGTTAAAGAAAGAAAGGAACTAAAACCTAAGGAATGTTGCTTACTAAAAGACTTTTATCATAAATATGCCACATCTGGTTTTATTGTTTATTCTTGTGTTTATACTTATAAAGAAATAAATCATAGAACATACACTGTATGTTTGCTTACTCACACAAGAAGCTATTTGAAATTAAATTCAATAATTTTGTAAAAAAGCAACTCCATATTAGCATTAAATTAACAAAGCTTAGCAATAACTGTATAGATCAGAAATGGATTCATTCAAAAAGTTGAACTGGTTCTGTTTCAACGCTCGTGCCCTTGAATCTCAAACCCACTTATTCCGATCATGACGCACAAAACTAACAATGAAAATAGATTTAACCTTTAACTTGTTTTAATGGGAGCTTGTTCACATTCAAATCATTTGGTAGTGGGCAGTTTAGTTGATAATGTGCTCATCATGATGTTGGAGAGCGGTATTGTGTTCGCTCTCTCAGTGGAAATCCTGCTGTTTTTGTTCGGTTCTGAAATAGCTCACCAACCGCAGCGTTTGCCGTTCAAACGGTTTAATAGTGCAGAAAAGAGCTTATTTAAAGTCATTTTCACTCACTATTCAAATTACCTGGTTAATGTCAGTTGGCTGTTGTACTGTCTGAAAAAAGCCACTCGTTTAACCTCCAGCGACTGCCGACTGCTTTGCATTAGCAGCATGCAGTGAGCGCGGGAGGATAAAGCGCTCTGGCTCGTTGGTAAAACAGCATTCAGAACTGAAATGAAGAGACAGAGTGACTTTTTGGCCTGGTGCGACGTCTGCGGCCGATTCCCTTTGCTCATCTGTCACTGCTGGAGCGCGACTCTGCAGAGATGAAGGTTTATCTGGCTGTCAGTCAAGTTGGCTGTCATCTGGTCATGTTGCTCAAACAACCAGCAGCAGTGTCAGTCTAAGCAGTCTAAAGAACATTGATTGGTTTCATTGTTTTTCAGTGCCTGTGGCTGTTTGTGTACATTTGCCCGATTCACTGAGTAATTTCAAACTATGCATTGATGTTTTTTTGTCTGTTTCTGGCAACAATGTTACAGTAACTGAAGGTAAAATGCCCAAACTGGTGTCTTTGTTTTAGAAAATAATGCATCTCTGCATTTCTAACGAGTTTTCTAAAGCAAAATTGTTCTGCTGTCTTTCTAGATTACAAATATTGCCATTCCTGTTTGACTTTTCAAGGACAAACAATGAATGCCAACAGTATTTGAAGGATAATAATATAAATATTAATCATAAAGTCTGAGATTTTTTCCAGTGACACCAATTGGAATCTAACTGGACTAAAGTTTTTATCACCCCACCCCCATCAGTTGCTGGTAAAAAGATAACATCCTCTGTCTTTATACATTGATGTTTCATTAATCTTCTTTTATGTTTGTTGGGTCCTTATAGGATGGGACAAAATGTTGGTAGTACTGCTGAGATGCTTGACTCTCATAGAAGATGGAATATTTGTGATCTGGTCCGATGCGATGGTAAGCCCCAGTGGGAATGCTTTAAATGATAACCCTGGTTTCTATTGGAGTCCATTTTCAGTCCAGCTGTTTTCTATCTGCACCGTACTGTGCAGTTTCGGACTGGGGATGCTTAGCAGGGATTTCACAAAAATTGTTCCATTTCGATTTCCCCAAAATAGTTTCTCCAGTTTCTTGTACTTATTAGTTGGAAAGGCACAAATCCATTTTTATTCAGACCCCAGCCACTTTCACATGTGGACCTGATGTTTATAGAAAGGATAAATGGTTTTTACTTAAACATTTTGGGGGGATCCTTTGTGCCAGGGCTTGGGGGCTTGGTCTTGGGTCAGTGCCACAGTTGTCACCCTTGCTGGGCGCTGCAGGAGACAGGCTTCAGGAGAGACACATTGAAGGACAGGTGGATGTTCATGGAGGAAGGCAACTTCAGGCGGACGACAGAAGGATTGATAACACGGTCTACCTCTAAAAGGCCAATTAAGTGAGGAGAGAGCTTCCGAGACTGTCACCGCAATGGGATGTCCCGGGTGGACAGCCAGACTTTCTATCACCGTTGGTAGTCTGGGGCCCGAAACCCTATGGCGGTCAGCCAGTGCATGGTTCCTTGAAGCACTACGAGAGAGGGCCGCTCAGACCTCGTGCCAAATCTGATGGGCCCTACGGAAGTGGTCCTGGATTGAAGGTACAGCCGCCGCACTCTCCTGAGAGGGAAAAAGGGGAGACTGATAGCCAAAAGAGGCCATTAACAGAGACACCCCATTGTGGAGGAGACCAGGTTGCTGTGAGGATATTCCACCCAGGGTAGATGAGTGGACCAGGATGCAGGGTGACTGGCTGTTACACAGCGCAAGACTCCATCCAGGTCTTTGTTAGCATGTTCAGTCTGTCCGTTGGTCTGGATGTGGTACTCTGAGGAGAGGCTTACTGTGGCCCCGATCGCCCGGCAGAAGTTGTTTAAAATGGACAGACTTGGAAAAACGATCGAGTATGGTCCGAATGGTAGTGTTACCTTCTGAGGGTGGAAGGCCAGTAACAGTTTCGGCAATTGACATAAATCAACTGCTTCTGACGCAAATAAAAAGCAGCCAACATGCAACAGTACCTCACTACAAATCTACCTCACTACAGTTAAATCATCTGCTTAATTGAAAATGTCTTGAGTGTAGAGTTTGAACAGTAAACCTGTTCAAAACCCATTGAAATTACATTAATTGAGTAAACTGTGGTTTACATGGTTCAAAAAGTGTGTGTTATTTCCAGTTCCAGTTTATGTTTCTCAACTTCATGTCTGTAGACGAAAATGACTCTAAAGCCTTGTTTCCACTGACCAGTCCGGTCCGATCCAGTACGATAAGTCTGGCAAGCGTTTCCACTCAGTTAAGCCTCGCTCCCACTGAACAGTTTGTTTTCACGGCACATGTGTGGTGTAGACCGCCAGTGTGTCCTTGTAGTGCAACTACTAGAAAAAAAATAAAACAACATTGGAGGTCATCCAGCAGCTCATCTTTTTCTTGCTTTATTTTTTATTCATTGTGTATAACAGGAATTTAATGTTGTTTGAAAGAAGATTGCGGGCGGCTAAGATGAACACTGCTGTTGGAAACGTTAGCCTAAACGAGCGCTACACGGGTAGTTTCTAATGTCATCCTCACTGTGCCAATCAACGAGGGGCTACAGCGCCTGTTCCACTTTTCAATTGGCCTAAAGCTTTGGGGGCCCCTAAGAGGTTCTTTACTGTTTAATGGGTCCATTTTACAATGGAAATGCCGGAGTAGACCGTACCGTACCAGACCGCTCAGTGGAAACAAGGCTTTAGATACGTTTATTGGCAGGTCGGGAACCAAACCTGTAATCTGGTGATTTGTGTTAACTTTCATTTGACTTTAGGTCCTCTCAGTTGGAACATGTAAATTACAAAACTACTAACCAATACTTGATAGTTAACAAATATTTCCGTTATTCTAATAAATAATATATTATCAGCATTACTTACATATTAATTCATATATTGTAGTCATATAATAATATTTGTCAAAGTTATTTTTTGATTAAAGCATTTTCTACTGAGGAAAACCAGAAATTATGATTTGGACTTGATTTGTACCACTATCTGTAAACACAAAACATAATTTGATCTTAATTAAATCATACATGGTACACATGAACAACAATTGTATTTATTTTCTACCTCAAATCAGATCAAACAGGCGTGGACGGTGTCCTGTAATCTTGTGTTAAGAGCACTGACATACTAAAGGCTGAACTTAGTGACCCACCTGGTTCTTCTCAAATTACATCCTGACATTTGTTGACGGTATAAAAAACCATGACATTTGAAACTTTGATCAAAAACTTGATGACTTGGCTTAAACTTAAAAAGTCATCTAACAGCAGACATGCTAAAAGTTTAAGATAGTCCCATTTGAGTTCATGGTAGGTTACCATATTTTTCGCACTCTTGGGCGCACAGAATTTTAAGGCACATTTTGTCAATGAAGGATCAATTTTTAATTATGTCATACACTGAATAAGGTGCATAAAGAGACAAGAGAGTCAGAGATACAGTAAGTCTGTCAGACTTTATTGAGTTCACAGTAATTCTAGAACTTGTTTGTAACAAACTACACATTAGATGCATTAGAAACGTTAGCCACAGGATTCAGTATAGTCAGTAGTTTAGTTTTAAATAGACATGAATGCTAAATATTTAGTTTATAGTGTTTTAGAAAATACATTCTTCTGAAAATCAATAATGCGAAGTATAAAAAAATCAAGGTAACTCCTCAGTTTGACCCTGTGGTTGTGTGGCCATTGAACTCTTACATGTTTGGTTTGGTTTAAGCAAAGCCTTGATGGCTTTAAAAGAAATCACTTTGGTTCAATAATCCCTGTAGTTATTCACATAAAAAAGAGCTTTCTCTCAAAAATAATACACGGGGAAGTGAATAGAGGATATTATTGGGCCACAGCCAAGAAAAGGACAAAAAGTAGGTTAAACGGATGTAGGTTGTGAAGCCTGAGTCAAACAAAAACTCATTCAGTGTTTGTGTTTGACCGAGACAAGATTCAGTTATTTTCTAACGTCTTAAATTTAGTGCTGTCATGCGATTATGTTTTTGGTGCAGTTAAGGACCTGTAATTAATTAATCAAATTAATTTGATCTAATAATTGCCTAAAACACCTTATTTTGAGGTATTTCATGAATATGATCTTAAAATATTTAAATCCCCTTTTACATCTGAAGAATTAAATCAAGATCTTCCACAAAATAAAAAAAAATAGGGAAAATCGTGAAAAAATTTCCACCATAGAAACAGTTTCTTCCTATTGTCATTTTCACAGCGCCACCCTGGCTGTTGGTGGTATTGCCTTGTTTGATCCATAAAGTAATTTTTATGTTGTCCTACAGTTTATGTGCTAAATAAAAGCAGTTTGATAAAAGTATTATTTGTGCCACTCTAAATCATAAGTCCATTGGGGTTATACAAAATACTGATAGCTTCCAGTAAAAGTATGGCAACGTTGTTTTATTGCACTACCTTTAGAAGGTTACTTGTGTTATTTTTTGAAGAGATGCCACCTGTGGACTTCACAACCTTATTTGTATTGACTGAAGCAGTAAAATCTACTTTCCTGAAAGCAAATTGTTTGTTTCACCTGTCACGGCAGGAAAAGCCCCCTTGAATCAAATTCTATTAGTGTCACGCGATCGGAGCTGTTATTCAATAAAGCTTTGCAACGTTTCAGACATGTCGTCTTCACTCTTTTCAAACCTGGGCTGGTCTTGGTGGGCAACAATAACTACAAATTTTAAGGAAAACAATAGAAATCATTGACATTGAGGCAAGTCTGCTACCATTAGCCCAACCTGAACTGATGACTACTTGACTCCATGGTGCCCACGCCCACTTTGTCCATGGGAGGGAGCTTTTTTGGGCACATAATAGCCCCTTTATCGATGACGCCACTGACAGCTAGCGAGTCTAAAGGAAGACGTCGTTACCTGCTGCGCGGCGGTTCAAAAGAGACAAAAAACCAAAATGATGTTCTTGTTGTGACGTGACAGCCAATAGCTTTTTCCTCTGTCTGCTTACTTGGGCTTCCAACAGCAGGGAGTGCAAATGATTTTGGATGAAATCACAGTGGTGCTAGCAATCACTGACACAAAGCAATATTGAAGAGACTCCCTCAGAGATCCCTTGAATGGATATCGTCCTGTCCATCTCATTCCAGATCTGTTTGAGGACAGCTTTGACCCCTCTTAAAGTGCATTAACTTTAATCACTTTTGGGCTTTTGTATTTATTTTATTAAATTGGTAACCATTGAGCTTTCAGCCTCTGCTGTTTGCTCCGTGGATGGTTTACTTCTATTGATAGTTTGTGTTTATCTTTAATGCACAGTATGATGGAATTTTTCCCGTTTCCAATCTCTCTACTGAGTGATTCGGCTCTCTATAAAGAGCTAGATTATAAAAAAGGAAAGGAAGCCACCAGGAAAAGGTGAGGCATTATTCTTCCCCAAGCAGACATAGTAAATGGAGGGGTGATAAGTTTCTCAAGGTTACACCGCGACTGTGTTATTTTAAAAGGCAGGTAATAACATGGTCTGAAGGACACGCACACCTTTTTTACATCAGCAACTGCAGGGCAAAGAAACTCACACGGACTGTTAAATGACGTCATTGACCGGAAGTCATTGTGGAGGCTCGGAAAACAGTTAAGTGCTTTGTAGAGTTTCAGGAGTGTTCCATATGTTTATATGAAGGAATTATCAGGTGGAAAATTGAGCTGAATGTATTGACTCCACTGGAAGTGTCTGGCTTTACTCCTTGATGGTATACAGCCAAGAACAAGTATAGACATCGTCAACAAGCAGTAAAAAAAAACTTGGTATATTTAGACACCCCGGTATGCCATTCTACATATATCATACTTGATGCCCCTCAGCTTTAACCCTGTCATTGGTCTATACATGTAGCTACATTCTATTTTCATTACCGACCAAGATGGCGGCTACAACGCGGACCAGCTCACGTCTCTCCAGAATCTGCTACTTAGCTTTCTACCTACTCCTGACCGATTACTTGCCGAAACTGCTCTGCGTTGCTGTCCTACAGCAAACAGGAGCTCCTGGATTTATGGACAAATAACTTCGACAGCCGTATCAACATCCATACCGCCGATCTTCAGCTGACTCCCGAGATCTCCAGAACACCGGAGGCTGCCCACTCCTCCCGGCCGGGCGGAAGTGCACGCAGACGGCGCCGAGAACGTAAACAAAGCGGGGTAAACGCGAGGCCGACGAGCTAAGCTAAAGCTAACACCGCACGGCTCCCACTACCAAGCATTTTCCTCGCCAATGTCCGTTCTTTGGCGAACAAAATGGATGAAATACGGCTTTCCATCACCAACAATAGACGGATAATGGATACAAATGTCATGGTTTTACAGAAACATGGCTTAACGGCAGTCACCCAGACAATGCTATTGAGCTAGCAGGCCGTCATCTACACCGAGCCGACAGGACAGCAGACGACTCCGGCAAGACCAGAGGTGGAGGTTTGTGCATTTATGTTAACAAAACGTGGTGCATGGACTCTACTACTACCGAGAGACACTGTTCATCCAACGTGGAGTTTTTAATGGTCAAATGCAGACCTTATTACCTCCCTAGGGAATTCACCTCCATTATAATCACTGCAGTCTATACCCCCCCGGATGCTAATGCTAAGCTGGCTATGAAAGAACTTCATGCTGCTGTTAGCAAACATCAGAAGAATCATCCTGAAGCTGTTTTTATTATTGCTGGTGACTTCAACCATTCCAACTTGAAGTCAGTCCTCCCCAGATTCCACCAACATGTGTCATGTAACACCAGAGGAACAAGATTTGGACCATGTCTACTCCAACGTGTCGGGAGCATACAATACAACACCCCTCCCCACATTGACAATCGGACCATCTCTCCCTGTTCCTCACACCTCTGTATTCACCACTCATCCACCGTGTGAAACCCACTGTGAGGACGATAAAAGTGTGCCCAAGGGGACAGATGCTGTGCTTCAGGACCGGTTCAAGAACACAGATTGGGCCAGATTCAACCAACACAGACCTGAACCAATGCTTCATCTGTGCTGGACCACATCTCCACCACCGTAGACAGCGTGACCAGCCACAAACAGATCACCATGTACCCCAACCAGAAGCCATGGATGACCCGGGACGTCCGTCTTCTGCTTAAAGCTCGGAATACCGCCTTTAGGTCAGGAGATGCGCAGGCCTACAGCGCAGCGAGGGCTGAGCTGAAAAGGGAATCAAGAAGCCAAGCAGGCATACAAAAGGAAGATAGAGGAACACTTCTCCAACTCCAACCCCCGACGTATGTGGCAAGGACTACAGATCATCACTGACTACAGGACCATCAACCCCTCCCCCACCTCGTCTGACACCCCTTTCCTCAACGAGCTCAACAACTTCTATGCTCGCTTTGAGAGAGGGAATGTGTCAACTGCAACCAAAGCAGCTGTGACTCCAGACCACCAACCACTGACTCTTTCGCCGGCAGATGTAGGAGCAGTGTTGAGCAGGATTACAGTTCACAAGGCTGCTGGTCCTGATGGGATCCCCGGACGTGTTCTAAGAGCATGTTCTGGAGAACTAGCAGGAGTACTGACGGACATTTTCAACCTGTCCTTGGCCTGTGCTGTGGTACCGACCTGCTTCAAATCCACCACCATTGTCCCACTACCAAAGACCTCCAGCCCAACAAATCTCAATGACTACCGCCCGATAGCCCTCACCCCCATCATCACAAAGTGCTTTGAGCGGCTGGTCTTAACACACCTCAAGTCATGCCTCCCCCCCACCTTGGACCCCCACCAATTTGCAGGACAGGAGCACAGAGGATGCAGTATCCATAGCACTGCACTCTGTCCTCTCTCACCTGGACAACAGAAACACGTACGCCAGAATGCTGTTCCTGGACTTCAGTTCAGCCTTCAACACAGTCATCCCTTCACAACTAATGGCAAAACTCACAGACCTTGGAATTGCTCCCTCATGTGCAACTGTTACTGGACTTCCTGACCAGCCGCCCCCAGCATGTCCGACTGGATAACCGCTGTTCATCCACAATCACCATAAATACCGGCGTACCCCAAGGCTGCGTGATGAGCCCCTTCCTCTACTCCCTCCTCACCCACGACTGCAAACCTGTCAACAGCTCCAACACCATCATAAAGTTTGCAGATGACACCACGGTGATCGGCCTCATCAAGGACAATGATGAGGCTGCCTACAGGGAGGAGGTGGATCGTCTGGCAGATTGTGTGACACCAACAATCTCTGCTCAATACAGAGAAGACCAAGGAGCTCATCGGACTTCAGGAAGAACGCTGACCCACACGCACCCATCCACATCAAAGGGAAGGTGGTGGAGCGTGTGGACAGCTTTAAGTTTCTTGGAGTCCACATCTCTGAGGACCTCTCCTGGACAACGGCATGCTCCAAGGTGTAAAGAAAGCTCACCAACGCCTCTTCTTCCTGAGGACTCTGAGGAGGAACCACCTGTCCAGCAACATCCTGGTGAACTTTTACCGCTGCACCATCGAGAGCATCCTAACCAACTGTATTACAGTTTGGTACGGGAGCTGCTCTGCTGCAGACCGGAAGGCACTGCAGAGGTGGTGAAAATTGCCCAGCATGTCACTGGAGCACCACTTCCTGCCATAAAAGACATCTACAAGAAGCGATGTCTGAAAAAGGGCAGGAAAAATCATAAAGGACTCCAACCACCCAGCACACAGACTCTTCACTCCTCTGCCCTCTGGCAGGCGTTACAGGAGTCTGCGGACTAAAACCACCAGGTTCCGGAACAGTTTCTTCCCAACTGCTACCACACTTCTGAACTCTGCCTCCTGACAACTTAGCCACAACATCACTCTGTATCTTTTTCTAAATCACTCACAATAACACATGGACTGAATCACCACTACCTGCATACTACCTGCACTTTATATGTTGAATAATTCACCTGTACTGTTTACATACTGTAAATACTTGTCACTGCTATTTATTCCACTTTGCACATTGTAAATACATATTTATACCTGCTAAAGCACTCTGGATGGATGCAAACTGCTTTTCGTTGCTGTGTACCTGTGACATGTGCAATGACAATAAAGTTGAATTCTATTCTATTCTATTCTATTCTATTCAGAATAGGACTATTTCTGGTATGATGGCCATGTCCTCTGGAATCTGATGACTTGTCTTGATGCACTTTCTAGATGATTCTGTTTTTTTTTTTTTTTTTATTTGGTTTCTATCGTGACGGCTTCTTGGGAGATCACAGCAGGGCGGTTCTGATGTAGAGATAGAGCATCTGACATCTGATGTTTGGTTCCTGCTTTGCCTGCCCACACTGATCCTGGTGGTTCTATATCTGGGATCTAAAACCACCAGGAATTGGAATTGGCTGAACACACCTGAACCAGGTAATCAGTCATGAGTAGGTCTTGGATATCTGGAAATCATGCAGACACTGTGGCCCTCAAGGCCTGGAGTTGCCTATCCCTGTTCTAGGTTGACGCCCATGTAAGGGAACAGAGCCACTATGATTTTAACTGTAATCCTACATCCCACACTGGCTTTGGCAATGTGCATTTAAGCGACCACTTCTGATGCAAAGTCTATGTAAACATTTGTTTTGGGCTTCTACGTTCACAATTATCACGTTCGTGCATTGCTACACAAGGTGCTACGACCATTTTCAGGCTCTACATACAAAACGCAGCCATTAAACCTACATTAAAAGATAAAACAGTTGAACTTTGACCAATTAGGGATACGGGTGTCATGCTAACCATTTGAAAATTAATCATCAAGGAGAAATTCATAATTGGAGTTTGTTCCCAGTCAAGATTAAATGATACTAAATGAGTCTTTCACACATCGGAATAGAGCTGTGAAAGAAAAGGCCTGAGGCAAGATTTGGGGATTTGCACCGCTCTGTTATTTCGCACCATGTCTCATCCAACTGAAGGTACATGCGCCAGTTTTGGGTTGCCACAGTTCTCACCTTTCCCAGCTATGTGTCAAAGTGATCTTGCTACAAATTCTCACTCCCAACTTGTCAAAAATGGACATATGGTTCAGGGCCCCTCCGCATCATTTTGGATGTCCCCAACCCATCATTTTTTGACATGATGGTTATTCCCATTAAATCATGGGTCCCCAACCCTCAGGATGCAGTACCGGACGTGGTAACAGACCTGGAACCGCTACTGAGTTAGGATACCGGTTGGGGTTAGGATGCCGTATGCATTTTCCCCTTGTCTGTGGCCTGGTACCAAGCGACCCTCTGACCGGTGCCGGTTCATGAACAGAGGTCGGTTATCCCTGACTTAGTAGGAACATCCAACACATCCCAAAACACCCAAAACGTCAAAAAGGGACGTGAACCATAATTCCATATAGGACGAGTTGGGAGGGAGAATGTGTTGGTTCTTGGGCAAGACACTGAATCCAACATTGCTCCTGGTAGTTGAGATTGGCATCAGAGTTGGGTCATCAGTGTGTGAATTTGTGTGCATGGGTTTATGGGACTATAGCTTTAAGGAAGGTAGTAAAGTGCTATTAAGTATACATCTTTTACCATTTTTAACCGAGAAATGTCTGATCAAGAAATTGACTTAATTTGAACAATGAAGACTGGGACAAGCAGTGCACTTGCAGTTATCCTTAACTATCTTTCAAATATATTGTAATAGCAAATTGATTAATCAATAACAACGAACAATTAAAAAAAAAAAAATATCTGTGATATCGCGGCATTCTAAAGCATTTATATAGTCGTGCATTGTCTCGGTATCGCAGTACCGGCTGTCACTCAGGCGGCTGATGACATTTTTAGCCAGACTTGCACATAAGCAGGAAATCCAGTCAGTGTTGGCACTGAATATTTCCACGCAGATGTTGATTTCCATTTGGTACAAAAAAAGTTAAGAAAGGCATCTCAAATCAAAGCTGCTGCTACAAGTCCAGCAATCCCAGAACGTTATTTGGTATATCTAGAGTGTGTTCTATTCTGTTAGTAATATTAATCAACCCTACTAGACTGTAAAGTGGAAGATGCAAACCAACTTGTCTAATGAAGTTATCTCCATCCTGGTCACATCACAAGGAAGCTGCTTAAAGTCCTCCAGGGATCCCCGCCTCTGTGGCTGTCTGTCCCCCTCTCTTTCATGTAGAAGCCCCTGGCCTTCGTCTGCACGTCCAAGCATGTCTCTGTATTTATTTCACATGCCCAAACATGCACCCAGCCTCCCGTCGGTAACTCTGCAAGAAGGCCACTGCGCTGGTGTAATAGAGAAAAAGAAGGATGCAGGAGGGACGCAAAGGTTAATGCTGCGTGAAGCAAGTCAGAGGAAGAAGAATGCCTTCCACCTTGCTCTCGTCCAGGAGGCTCACACAGGCTGTGGTTTTAAAGAGGATAACATGGCATTTTGTTGTGGATGGGTGTTATTTTTGTGCATATATTTAACTGTCTGACATATGTTAATATGAGGGGGGGCAAGAGCAGTTGGACTAAACAGCTCTGAAAGCAGTGACAAAGGCAATTAAGGTAAAATGCCAATAGCCCAGACTGCGCGTTGGCTGTGAGTGACGTGTGCTTCCTTGCCAGTGCCTGTGTGTAAATGGATAGTGGCGTGGCATATTTTAGTATGTGTGTGCGAGTGTGTTTGTGCGCTGAGATGTTCTCTTGGCTCTCCCAGCCCTTGTCATGAAGAATTAGGGCAGGCATTTAAAGGAGGCAAAGAGAAAATACGAGCTGCTGATGTTCTGTTTCAATAAATGGGTGGACTGGAGGTTTTTGATGGGATTTCCTTCGTTGTAACTGAGATAAAAGGCCAAATCATTTTTTAAAATTTAATTGTTGATACCTTTAAAATCAGTACATTTAGTACATTTTTGTATTGGCTCAAATAGCCTTTAAAGATTATAGGACTGGGCAATATGACCATATTTTTAAAGCAAATTTCATATTATTATTACAGTAAATAGTGTGATGTTATATTTTATTATATAAATCCAGTTAAATAGTTTGCTGTCGTCCCTTGTTTATTGCGGTAGTAACTTTCTAAAAATAACTTGTTAAATTAAAATAGCTGATTTATAGAACAAACACAAAATCAGTTAAGTATGCTAATTTACCCAACTGAAATTATTTAATAATTTCATATTAAATACATTTATTTCAATTTGTCCCTTCCACTACACTGCCATAAAATATTTAAATATGTCAATGAATATTTAAATTTAATTTCAAATGGCCATTATAACATTTTAATGGCATATATATTTAAACTTTTAGGAGCTGGTTTATATACCTGTCAAACAATACACGAATTGTATATGTTTATGATTTTTGCACTGTTTATGTGCAATTCATGAGTGATTCGTGCATTGATTACATAATTTTAACTTTTTCAATTCCTAGAAGTCACAGCCTCTAACTCTTGAATTTTAAACACACTGGAAAAAAAAAGAAAAACATAGGTTAGGCTTGCTAAGAAAAAAAAAAAGCATACTGTATACATATTATTACACAGTTTATATCAAATTTATTCAGTAATCAATTACATAATTTTAGCATGATATGTGCAGCGTATACGCAATATGAAAGTTATACATTGATGGTACATATGTTAAAACTCTGCTAGACATATGCGAGTATGTCGTGGAAAGACACAAATTTTGCATATGCATCTTGCAAAAATCCCAAACAATTGCATAAGATTTACCTAATAATTTTGTATAAACTATGTAAAATACTCAGACCCGTCAGTCGAAACCCTCGTCATAAAAATGTCTGCAAGATGCTGGAGTGACTGGCTTTTATTTATGTGATGAAGATAAAATCTTAAATCTTGTGGTCTGTACGCTAAAACAGGGTTATTAGTCTTATCTTTACGAACCCTTTAACCTCCATCAAAGATTTTTTTGGTGTTAACATTTGCCTCCTGGTGAGGGGCAAGGGGCCTCAACGTATAAACTACTTAGCTGTCCTTAGCTTTTAGTGAAATCCTCTCTGTCCTCTTTTAAAATATACAAAGATGATACATTGTCAGAAGTTTACACTTAGTATTTCTAACTCTCATTATCTCTGCTACCGCTTGCTCCATGATCTAAAAATGTAAGTGTTCTTAGCGGGGGCGGCGGACTTGTCACCATGCCGCACTTCACTTCAGAGCTTTTCATAAAGCTTGACTGGCAGCCAAATTGCCAACTACTCTTTAAGCTCCAGCCCCATACTTCCATATGTTTATTTTTGATTACAGTAATATCTATATAGAGACCAACTTTCCCAAACACGTTGAGTGTGACGATGCCGGAACATTGCTGCGTGTCTGTCAGGCCCGCTGCCACATGGCCTACATGAGAATCTGTGCGCTGGGAAGCGTGGCCCTGCCAAATGCAGAGCAGAAAGTCATCTGGACTACACAGAGGGGAAATCCTCATTAAAACTAGTGACATCAACTTCCCCGGCCATCATTTATCGTCTAATCCCGCAGGCTATTTGAATCTTGATTTATTTTTAGAAATCTAAATTTAAAAATCATCTGTATTTGCATTGCATAATATTGAGATTATGATTTGCACAATCTAGAACTCAGTTTTTTTTACATAAGCAAATTGGTAGAACTGATTTGTTTTGTCCCTGTCAGGTGACGGACAGCACAAGTAGCTGCACTAAAAAATTACTGGACCATGTGGTTTTGTGAGCATGCACTCTCCTTATGCATGTGTATCTAGTTCAGTCAGATGGCGTGGTCTCCACAAAACCTATTCAGGTCACGGTCAAACAGAGCGAGAGCCAAGAGAGAGAAACAGAGGATAAAAAAAAAAAAATAAAAGTGAAGTATGGAGGAATGAGTAAACCAGAAGACAGAACAGGGCTGGATTCTCTCACAGAGGAAACCCCTTCTCTCCTGGGAAGTGGACTGAGCTGGATGAGCACGTGGACCTGCAAACAAAGAGTGGTGTAGTAATGATGAAGATAAACTGTGTCAAAATCACATCTAGCAAGCTAAAGTGGCATATACTAGGAGAAACATTCTTTGTACTCTTTCTTCCTCAACCTTGAGAAGACATTCTTTATGAATGTGTCTTTTAGGGGCAACGTAAAAGAAATTCAGAGGCTAGTAGCTACAAGCTAGCGACTTCTTTCACAAAGCTTTGGATTTCGCTAGCATGCGACTGTTGCGTTATGGTTTTCTTTAATGGATACTGGAATTTGAAAGTATCAGCTTAAAGACCTACCCTGAGGAAAACGGTATTTCTCGTGACTAGAATATTTCTCTGTTCAAATCATTGTGAATCAGGTGCAGACAAAAAAATACCAACAACAATTCCCTGGTCTGCTCCATTAAGATGCATTTACATTTTGCTTTCCAAAACTTTCTAGTTCCAAACTATATGGCTGGAAAGCTGTGTGAGGGCTGTAATCCAGCGGGAGAGCATTTAATGGGATGATGGGATGTAGGAGAGGCTTACTCCACGTTCACGTACTCCAGGCCAATTTTTGATAAACTCCTGCCGCTCTGCAAAAACTGTCCCAGAAAACAAAAGGGCTTTTTTTTTTTTTTTTTTGTACATTTTGGTTTAAAATGACCTTATCATAAATAAAAGATCTCCTGGAACATTTTTAGAATTGAACAAGAGATAGTTGAAGTAGGGATTAGCACTGTAAGGACCTTGATGTGGTCCATAAATGTAACTGTACTATACATTCTAAGTCGTCACATAATGAAGTTTGGTTAAGGCCCCTTCCACATCACTTTTGACGTTTTGGGATGACCTCATCTCGTCTTTTTTGTAAAATTAAGGGTCTGAAACCAGTATGCAGTACCGGATGCGGTACTGAATGCTGCACCAGATGCACATGGGTCTGACCTGTCCAGTACCATTATCCTAACCAAGTACTGATTCTGTAACCTTAACCCGACCTGGTTCACGTCTGGTTTGTATTTGGTTAGGGTTAGAGTACCAGTACCGACTTTTCGTGGTACCAAACCAGTTTTGGTTCGCGGGCCGGAGCTATGCGACCCGTTATTTATTAGGAACAGCCAGCACCTCCAAAAAACGACGAATTTGGGACACCCAAAGTGTCAAAAAGTGATGCGGAAGGGTCCTTGACCAAATGTCAATATGGGACAAGTTTAGAGTGAAAATGTGTTGAAATGTAGAGAACATTGTTAACTGTTCCGTCATGAAATGACAAGAATTTCTCGAAGATAGCTGGTTCAATTCCCACCTTTCCCACTCGTGTCAAATTGTCCTTAGGCAAGACACCAACCCCCACCTTGTCTCTGGTGGAAGGTTGGCCCCAGTGTTTGGCAGCGGAGCCACTATCAGTGAATAAATGGGTGAAATAGGTTTGTGACTGTAAAGCACTTTGAGCCTTTGAGGAAGGTGAAAAAAAGCGCTAAACCATGAAATTCTTCAAGTTAAATGTTATTACTGGATAATCAACTGCGGGCTTTCTGTTTGGTGTGGATTCTGCATTTACCCAGACTTACTGGTTTGTTTTTCCCATTTCAACCATGAAAAATAAGTAAATATAACTTCCATCACCATTCCATATGATGCCTGTGTTTTTCAAAAGGCAGGGTGTCTGGATATTTAAAAAACAAACGTTAAGGCTACTATTAGAAAATATTTTGGATGTCAACTCTTTAACTTTAAAACATATTTCACGGTCAAATAGGCAACATAACATTGAAGATGTTTGCCAATTGTAAATGATGTAACTGCACACATGTTGGTTTTTCACACACTAAAAACAGACATCTTGAAAAAACAGAGCAAGGACCAGGTGTGTGAGTCAGCAAAGAAAGCCATGTGTGCAGTGAATTACCTGCGGCTGGTCTTCTGTGCACTCATGCATGGTGCCTAATGAGCTTAAATTGCAAAAATTCTGTTGAGTTACTCGCTTGTTGAATGAAGAGCAAAACCACAGAATTACTGGAATGTGGACTGAAAGCAGCTCTGTCAAACTGAAAGAACTGATTATTCTACTTTGGCACAAGGCAGACATTGTTTTACTCCTACTTTGACCTGCTGTTCTTTTAGAGAGACAGTGGGATCACTTTTTTCTCCCCACTTATCTTTAGTCATATAGGACGTTTGTTGTTCTCGAAAACCAAATGGAAAGAAGTCTCAGCTTTAACGGCAAAAAAGAAAATTTAAGGACAACTTAACAAAACTGTGGTAAAAATTTAGAAACAGAGGAGAATAAAGGTTAGAAAACAGAGGACCTACCATGGACTAACTAAAGCCTGAGGGGAAATTAACAGAAACAGAAGCAGCTTTGAATGGTTAAAGACCAAATAAAATATGAACTCAACTTAAACTTAAGGAAAGAAAACACAGAAAACTGAACTATAAAGACGCCAAATCCTCACAGTGGTAAATTAAGTAAGATTTCTGGAGTTATAAACCTCTACCCATCCATTCCTAAGCGTTCTGGCTGGTATAAAACAAAACTGAATAATTTTGTAATTTTTAAGGTCAATTAGATTCCATATAAATATATTTTTCTGCTTTGATTTCTTTCAAATTGCAGATCTGTGAAAAAAGACACAATTTAGTTTTTAAGAAAATCAAAGAATTTGCTTGAAATTGGCAAAAATACTGGATGCCACCCAGAGGGCACAGTAGCTTTAGTGGCTGCTAACCCTAGTTGTGACCTGTTTATAGTCGACACGAACATGCATTCAGAAGTAAACTAGGAATGAGTCATCTTTAGAAATAGTTTATCCGGGGAATTTTAACCTCCTGCTGAACCTCCTTCAGCAATCATCACAGCATGTATTTGAGATTTAAGACCTTTATTGAACATTAGTGCACACACACACAGCTGACTAATGAGATTTGTCAAATTATTCAAAGCATTTGGTCTTATTCTATTTTCACTGCATTCGAGCCCAGATTACTGTCAGATTCCTGAATAATGATGAGTACTATTTGGATTTTATTGTTATTTGAAACGGTTCTGGGGCTATTTGAACTGGTTCTTCAAAAGTAAAAACATGCAAATTTTTCTCATAAGCACTGAAGTGTGACAATGTAGCATGACGGGGTGAAGGACATCTCTTGAAAGTGCCTAAGATACAATACTTAATTCTGTTTTACTGACTGCATCTCCGTTCTCCCACTCACTGAAGTAATCGCGTATAGTACTGGTCATCGCCATGACATTGGTCTTTCACAGAGGATTGTACAAGTCACTCTTATCCATCAGATCTGCCTAATGGCCTCACCCGTTCTTACATAAGCTCGCCCACAAATACTGGAAAAATAAAATGATTGTATAATATGCAGCAAAACTGATTAGAACGCGTGCTATTGACATGTCCGAAACAGAAATAAAGCACAGAAATGGTTTTCTGTACGGTACTCGTAGTACCATATAAGTTCCATATAGGTAGGTACTGGTAGTACTGTATAAATCAGTACTTGTAATACCGTATATGTAGGTCCCGGTAGGTCTGTACAAGTCGGTACTGGTATTTCTATATAAGTCAATACTGGTAGTTCTGTATATGCTGGTACAAGTAGTTTTGTATGTCCTGGTACTGGTAGTACCATATAAATCTTTACCTGTAATACTGCAATCATCGAAACACTAGTCCCATATAAGTCAGTACTAGTAGTCCCATATACGTATATCCACTTGGCACCCAGTTTGGGTACACATTTCTATCCCGAGTCAGTTTGATCATGCTATACATTTCAAAAATATATTTTTAAATCGAATAATATATATTATTTATAACGAAAATCAATTTTTTTGATTTTATCCAAATAAATGATCCCTGAAATATGAATAGTTGATCTGGGTCAAATCAGGTAGTAAAAGAAACTTAATTTGAACAGGGTCACCAAAAATCCTTTAACAATATTGTTTGTGTATTCTATCAATAATACAACTATCTAATAATGCTTGTAAAGGTTAATTTGTTGGTCTTGGTGTGTGGGTCTTATGGTAGCAGCTGATATACATCCTCCTCTTGTTAATGTTGAGGTTAAACCTGGGCTGCAAAGACTCCATTTTACCCCTGTAGAGCAAATTAATTTCCAATGAAAACTGACTATTTCCATGCTCATAAGCTGGGGAAAGCTAATTAGACTGATTGTCCGCCCTCCCCACTATGCTGCTTTGCTCTTTCATGTAAAACTCCTTCACTCTTTCGTTTCATGTCCTTTTGTCAACGCGGGGCTCCAATCCTCTTTTATGATTTTTTTTTTTTCTGTTTCCTCTAATCATCTCATCCCTTGTTCTGCTCTTCTCTCCTCTCTTTGCTCATCCATCCAGTGGACTAAAAACCCAATTTATTTCTGCAGTGTAAGAGAGGGTTGTGAGAGTCCCCTGGGTGGGCGGGGGGGTGGGGGGTTGGCTGGCTGTTGTGTTGTCAAGGTAACATGCTGTCAGGGACGTGGCCTCTTCAGGTAGCTTGAAAGTATCACTGCATGTATTCATTAATTGAAAAAGTAAGGAGGCAGCTAATGAAGAAGATGGGATGAAAAAGAGAAAATAAGAGATTTCTTTTTCAAGAAAAAGGTAGGACAAATTGGGAGGGAGGGGTCACACCAGGAGAGGAAGAAAAAGATAGAAATACCAGAACAGGTGAGGCTGCACGTACCACTGATGGCATCCTTTGCTGCTTAAAAAAATGACACACACACACACAACAGTCATTCAGGTCTGTCAAGTGACCCCAATTGGCTGTCAGCTGTTGTCATGGTTACGATCCCCCATGCTACTTCTACCATGTAGTTCTCCCCTGTGAGCCACGCATGAAGATGCACCTCCTCTGTGCATGTGGGGAAGGCAAACACCCCCCCCCCATTCCCTCCGGACCCCCGGCATCAGACATTTCACATAATAGGAACCAAAAAGGCGTCACCTTTTTGTTGTGTTTTTTTTTTTTTTTTTACCCCAGAGGAATGTTATGGAACCATATGAGCGTGCCGAGAACCCATTCCCTCCGATTTGTTTCTAGATCACCTTTCAGGGGCCGTTTCAGTGACTGACAGCTGCCAGGTTTTGTTTTAGATGCAGAGCCCAGGCGGAAGCGAGTTTTGACAGGCGTGTGCGATCAGAGACGATGGTTTTGCATCAAAGTTTGTGTTTGTTCAGCCTTGGCCTTGGAAGCTTGATGTTCCTAACTCTCTGGAAAATCAATTTTTCTGGGGACCAATTTTAAAGACTCAGTCTGATAAAAAAATAATGCTTTTGGTGTTTTATAGCATGTATGTAATGCATTTTTTTGATGAAAGGAAAATTAAGCTCAAAATTCAATTTCTTTGTTCAAATACTTGGGAATCAGGAGCATCTTAAAAATGTTGAAAAAAGATTGTTTGCGAAGTTCGGAAGGCTCATAGACTGTATATGAGAACTGGACTGAGTGACTGCAATATCACCCCTTAGAAAATGACCTAATTTCAGCTCCAACAAAAACTAAGTCAATTCAGTCACCATTTTTCACGAGACGCCGCGGTGTTGGAACCATATGATGTCAATAAGTAGTGATTGGTCCAAGTCAGTTGCTGAGTTTCCATCATAAATGCAGAAAAACTTTTCCAAGTTCTAGAAAGGTAAAAAAACCCCACTATTTCACAACTTCACTGTTTTCATTGAATCATAATTATGCAAATAAAAACAACCGTACAATAAAAATGCAGATGTGAACAATAATTT
This sequence comes from Oryzias javanicus, assembly GCA_003999625.1. Classification (NCBI taxonomy): domain Eukaryota; kingdom Metazoa; phylum Chordata; class Actinopteri; order Beloniformes; family Adrianichthyidae; genus Oryzias; species Oryzias javanicus. Next base: position 18,211,772 of record CM012453.1, read on the forward strand.
GATTTACAGCAGATACATTCAAATTTCTGCCACGGCACTAGTGCTCATCATCATCTATCAAAAGAGACGTCGGCGTCCTTTTTCAGACCATGTGCGTAGCAAGCTATGTGGAATCAGTTACGGACAAAGAGATCTTGGGAAATCGTGGGGATTTTACATAGAAGCTGTGGATCCAACAGTTTTATGTGACACATTAAACTTTTGACCAGCTGTGTGACGCTGTTGGATCTCTTGCGGCGCTAGCGTGATATCTGGTTGTTGGTCACGTGACTTATTTAATTTCCAAAAAAGTTTTTCTGTGGCAATTTGACAAAATATGTCAATTTAGTTTTGTCTCAGAAATCATCTCCTCCAAGCGCAAAATGTTTTTGTTTTTCGATAAATGCAAGTTTTTTTCTAAATTTTTGTGTTTACATAAGGCAAATTTATTATCCCAAATCCAATTTGCGCAATTTCAGTCGATAGAAATGCAGGTGGTCTTTTAGATAGTCATTTCTATGGCAACCACTCTCACCAATTAGGAGTGAGCTTTAAAATGGTAAATTTAAAATGGTAAAATCATAATTAAAAGACAACTGGGAAGGCTTTTAAAATATAGTGTACCCTCATTTATCGCTGGGGTTATATTTCACAAATCTGCAAAATAGGATTACAGATGTCAAAAGGCTGTAAACCTCTTCAGTACACACTTTATGCACTTTTCTTAGACAGACGTGAAAATCTTCACACTTATCTCTCTTGTTTAAACTCTCAAAGTTGAAGCCGTCATAGAAAAAGGAAAAATAAGACCAGAATTATAGAAGGAAAAACAAAGATTTCTGTGGATTCAGAAAGCTGAATGCATTTTGTACAGGAAACACGGCACAGAGGAAGTTGATTGATTGACGTGGTCAACAGGCAATCAGAAAAAACGAAATGCCATACAAAATTTGAATTAAAAAAAAAAAATCTGTGAAATAGCAAGACTACAGTATCTCAAAAAAATAATTGGAGTTGATCTTTAAGCTTTATGGGAAAATGTTGCAACTGAAAACCAGCTGACCAGCAACCTATATGAGCCAATTAATTACAGCTGAAAAGGCAGAATGTCATCTGGTGATTGAGAGACGGAATTACATTTTCTTCCCTTGGTAATAATACAAAAAAAAAAAGCATAATTTAAATATTACAAAAAGCTAAAACTGTTATTCACACACGAGAATCATTTGGGAAACGGTGCTAAATATGCAGATGGTATTCCGCGTGTAAGCCGTGATTCCCTCAGACCTCGGTGTACGTCGGATGGCAGCTCTCTGCTTCCTGCCGCCTGCCTCTGGATGAAAAGAGAGGAAGAGCAAGAGGAAAGGAGGGAGAGCCGTGACTCACTCACATTATTCTGTGAAGTGGAAATCCTGAAATGTGTTGCGCTCACACATGTGAAAGAGAAAAAGCCGGCACGCGTGCAGGGGGAGCCCAGGAGCCCATTTGGAGCGTCGCCACATGTGCTTAGAGCAGCAGTCAGTCATACTCTGTGCTAAATTGGAACATCATAGCAAGTGGGGTTTTTAACTTGTGCTCTTAAGTTGACCCCCTGCTGCACATTAATGCAGAACTGGTAAAGCACACCAGCATGAGGCTTATTTATAAATGATGGGAAAAGTGTAGATAATTTCACTTTAAATTGAAGAAGCCATGATGGATCCATTTCCAAAATAATCTAAAAAAAAAATTCATTCTTAAGCGAAAAGCATTCAAGATGGTGGGTTTGATTTGCTTTAGTGCGGTGGTCCCTGACCACACCACATCCTGGTTTGTGGGACAGGTGGTACCAGACCGCAGAGACACATGACCAAATCATTTTGTTTTATTTCTAATCTAAATCCGAGGAAAGTTTTATTATTAAAGTTTTATTTAAAAAAAACTGGATTCTCTCCACCCTACACAATCTCACTCCCAACTCATTGTTTTTTTTGAGTTGCGGACTGTTACCATTAAATCAAATGTCCCCAATCCTCGAGACCAGACGTAGTACCGGACCCAGTAATAGAAGCTGAAGTGGTACTGGTTAGGGTACAGGTACCAGTTCACGTCCTGAGGGTAGGGGACCCCTGATTAGCGTATGCATTCTTCCTTGTTACCGGTTTGTGGCCCTGAGACAGGGGTCTCCTGATTTAAACAGAACAGCCAGCTAGTCAAAAAACAAAAGTTTGGGACATCCAAAATGTCAAAAAGTGGCGCTGATGGGGCCCGAAGAATCATACGTTCATATATGACAAGTTGGGAGGGAGAATCCGACTTCTTCTTGAATCAAGTCACGCGCTCACGTATCGTAAATCCATCCGCTAATTTCATTTAGGGCCCCGTCCCACTTGCTTTCGTGGCTTGAGCGCAGAAAAAACTTTATCCCCGTGGTATAGGCGCTGGTAGCGCAACAGGCGAGATGTGGCGACGTAATCAATGCGCATACATGCGGTAAAAAATTTGGCTGCCGTTACATTCGGAAATAAACTGCACGAAAATTTAGACCACAGGTGACTGCATGTGGTACCAGTGGTACAGCTGTGCTATGGCCGTGGAACAGCAGTGCTAGTGCGAGATCGGGCCATGGAGCGAATGCCGGCACACTCACTTGGACGCTGAAATTTTGCGTTCGTTCGTTTGTGCCATTTCCCTGGCCAGTCTGCGTTTGTAACACTTCTAACTGCGTCTGTTTAGAACCTGAGCATGGGAGGATGCGCTTACATGCGATTTAGCTGTGCTTTGGCACTGGAGTGAGAGTGGAATGGACTCCGGCGTCTGTATCACTGCGATTCCAAAACATGCATAAAGTTGGCGCGTCTAAGCGCGTGTGGTAGATACGGCCGTCAAATCCTGTGGGACCGGGCTGGCTGCTCTGACCCCTAAATTGAACCCCACAAGCTAGCAAAGTTAGCAAAAAGTCATGGTAAAATCAATATCACATTTTAATGGTTCCTACACAAAATTGCATGTACAAATACGAGGGGTGGACTGGGGTCATATGACCTAGACTCAAGTCAGAATCGAGTGATGAATTTGACAACCTTAGACTTGACTTTGACAACAGCAGTGGCTTGTGACTTGACTCGGATTTTAACATCAATAACTGAAGACTTGGCTTGGACTTTAGAATCATTAACCCGTGACTTAACTTGGACTTTAGTGTCAATAACTCGTGACTTGACTCGGATTTTAACATCAGTAACTCGTGATTTGACTCGGACTTTAGCGTCAGTAACTCGTGACTTAACTTGGACTTTAACATCAATAACTCGTGATTTGACTCGGACTTTAGCGTCAATAACTCGTGACTTGACTTGGACTTTAACATCAATAACTCGTGATTTGACTCGGACTTTAACATCAGTAACTCATGATTTGACTCAGACTTTAACATCAATAACTCGTGATTTGACTCTGACTTTAGCGTCAATAACTCGTGACTTGACTTGGACTTTAACATCAATAACTCATGATTTGACTCAGACTTCAGCATCAATAACTCCAGACTTGAATGAGACTTTAACATCAATACATTGTGACTTGACTCGGACTTCAACATCAGTAACTTTGACTGTGACTTTAAATTCAGTAACTTGAGATTTGACTGTGACTAACATCAATAACTCGAGACTTGACGCAGACTTTAGCATCAATAACTCGAGACTTGACGTAGACTTTAGTCAGACTTGAAAAAGACTTGCTATTTTCCCCAAAATCTAAAATTTAATAAGTATCTTGACACAAACCGCACCAGGGAGCTCTCTTCTTTGTGTTTGTTTACCTGTTTGCACAACATCCAATCAAATTAAAGTCCAAATCAGTTGACTTGAGACCTACTTGTGACTTGCAAAGCAATGACTTGGTCCCACCTCCGGTACAAATACAGAGATAAAGATAAACGCTACACTCAAAAGTTTAAGAAAACTGTATGATTAATTAATAATAATTTGAGGTCCATTGCGGCCTCGTACAGTACAGTCTGTGAAAATATCACCTGCCATTAAAACTGGTCGGTAACCTGATAAAGGTTGAAGACCACTCCATATTTGGAGATATGTGGACTTATGTTAATGTAATGTGATGTTCTCCATTAAAGGAATAACAAATAAGCATATTTACACCATGTCAACATTTATTTGTTTAAAAAAAAGCTAACACAAGGTAACATCAGTGATCATAGTTAGTGGAAGACTCAGTTATTGTTTGGAAAATCTATCTAAAAAATAAAAGAAAAAGGCTAAAACAGTTCAGTATCCATCTTTTTTTTAAAACATAAGTTAAAAGTATGCCTTAGAAAATGTTTACTTTTTAAAAATTTATGGTAGGTAAACTGTTGTTTTTAAACTGGGTTATTCATTTGAGTGCAGTTTTTCTTGCTTTCTGCCTTTTTAACACTCCTGTCCTGAAAGCTGTACAAGGATCTTCGGTTAAAATGTTTACTTTCTCTGAATTTTAAGGAGCAAAAAAAATTCAAACTGAGCTCCATGCACCGTTGTGTGTGTGTGATGCAAACACAGCTGTCGGAGAGGCACATTCCACTGCCCCGTCTCATTAGCCGAAATGCTTTCGTTTTCTCTAGTAAAGATGTCAGGCTATGGACAGTCTGTCATTCGCTCAGTTCACATAGCAAAGTGCACAGTTTGCTGTCAACAGTGACGACGCATCGTTCTGTCTACCCTCTGGTTCTGCTTTGAGTCTTTTTCAGCGGTGCATGGTGTAGGTGCCACAGACTGATGTCTCATGTCGCAACAGGCCGGTCACTGTTAGCTTGCTAACTGTTTGTGCTAAACATTCTTGCTGATGAAGAGTTTAACCAAACCTGTTGGTACCGTTGGTTACAATAAAACATACTAAAAAGCTATTTCTGGCTTTCATTGGTCCAAAATTATAAAATATAATTATTATTACTTTAGTCAGATTTAAGTTATTTTTTTGATAATCATGACTTTTAATTTTAGCAATCAAAGGGTACCAAGAATTCTGTCCATGTTTGTATCACGTCACGAGTATCATGTCACGAGTATCACGATATGTATCGTATCACCAGTATCTTGCCAATACACATCCCTATAGTTCACTACCAGGTATTTATCTCTAAGTCACTCTGGTTGAAATTTTGGCTAAAATTGTCCTAGATCTATTTTAGGTGAGTGAATTGGATTGTTCAGAACAAATCAATATCTACTATAAATAAATCAAATCAGTAAACACAAAATATAACATAAATAGAATCGCTGTTAAAGTGAATCGTCACACCCCTAAAAGTGTTACTTGTCCTCAGTCACGGCTCGTGAATATTACAATATTGTCCCCAAACTAGAAGCTGTTGTGGCTACATGAACCAGATACTGTATTTAGTTTTTTTCTCCAAACCAAATAGAGTAAAGGTCTGTAAAATAAACAGGAGTCACTGCCCAAAATCAAAGTAAAGTTTGTTTGAATATTTAGTTCTGAATTTGTCTGTATTTGTTGCCTCTTATTTTATTTCTCCACTCATAATTACCCAAGAAATTCTTCAGTTTTGACAGTAGCAGCAGAAGCATGGCTGCCTCCAGTGTTTTGTTTGGTGAGGTTGATCGAGAACTTAGTTTATGGAAAAAATAATTAATTTGCGACGCAACGAGTGCGGATGCACGGCTGCTGGTTCTGTGGCCTGATGCTCCGAGGCTCTGAACATGGAAGGGATTAAAAGCATGAGACCTAGTCATCTCTGAGAATGATTGGATGCTCTGTTGCACCTGTGCCTCACAGACTTCACCGTCCACGCCAATTTTTACTGCCAACCGTGGCGAACACGCCGCAGGATACAAACAAAAACAGACATAGCAAGAAAAACATCATTAGCGGCTAGATATGAAACAGGTAGGGCGCTCTTTTGGGGCATCTGTAACGATATGTGTGGCTTTCCTCTTATCTATTTGACAATTAATTGCACCAAATATGGTGAAAGATAGATTTTAATCATTCCACTAGTTTAAAGCATGACATTAAAACAGACAAGCACAAGATCAATTAGGAGTTTTAGCATTAGTAATGAAAGAACTGATTAAAAAAGACACGATTCATCTGTGTAATCATGTTCATAGTCAGATAGATGCTAATGCCAGTCTATCTAATCATCATCCTCAGCTCGGAAACTTCAAGCCTCAGTGTTCTTCATTATTTACAGCTTCATTTATCATATCCAATACTTTTTTTCTCGTCTTCATTTGAATTCCTGAGAAATTTTTGTAATGGAGTTTTTTGTTTCTCTTTGGGGTTAATCAGTCTTAGCCTTTGGCATGTTGTTTATGAGTCCGTAGCTGCTGAGGGAGTGTTTGGATTCATTAATCAGGATGTGGTAAAAGAATGTCAGGAAGGAAATCGCATATCACAGAAAACAGTAGAAGCGTTCTCAAATTGTTTGGCTTACAGGACCAAAACACATGCTTGTAAAAGCTGGGAGGAACATGATGTGCTGCCAAATTCCTTAATGCGATTATAGCTGATATGTTTTTTTAAATTGGCGTTAAAGTTGGCACTCATCATTCTTCACAAAGCAAAAGAGAAACTTAGCAGCACTTTAAAGTGGCCTTTCACAGCTATTACACACATTAATATAAAGTAACTTTATATCTGTTCAAAGCCGCTTTTCTGCATGGCATAGCCGATTCACGTTGATCGCATAAAGGGGGTTAGCACAAGCTAACTGCGGTCGAACGTAAACATTGGTCTGGAGCTAAAGCTCCAATGTAAAAGTCTTAGCAGTTTTTTAAACTGAACACTTTTGTTAATATCCTTAAATCAAGCATTAACCATCTTTTGACACATTTTAAGCTAATCCTGAACACTAAAATAAGTTAATAACAGTGGCTACAACTCCACTTCCTGCTTATGATTTTCTTGCCTGCCACTAGGTCATCTTGCTTTAATTTGGTGCACCACCTGGTCAGAACAGAGCTTACCCACATCTATCATTTTTCCACACAGAGGAACAGTGTATCAGTCTTTAAAAGAACTCCAAAGCAAACCAGGGTGGTATCCTTTGTTGTTTGAGTGTCCATTTACACTCAATATTCGCTGGACTATTTTATACTTTAGAAAATTAGTGTCAAAGAATGTTTTTACCCTAAAGTACCCTAAATTTGTTTTTGCACCTGTGATCAGTTATTACTCAGGCACAATAATGTAAACCGTACAATAGTTAGATAGGCCCGATTAAGGTGGATTAAGGACCCAAAAAGGCTTGTGACTAAAAGATGAAACCTTTTAATAAATGCATTTAGACAAATCTATGAACAAAAGAAAGCAACAAAGGGGGCAGACAAAACAGAGGATCTATCAAGAATGAATGAACAACCAGACACTTGAATACACTGGGGGTAATTACTTAAATGGAAACAGCTGCGGGTAATTAGCAAATTGATTCTGTGACTGGAGGAACAAGCCTGAAAACAGAACATTACTAGAACCAAGAAAATCTAACTGACAAACCACATCAAAGGGTAAATCCTCACGGTCTTCTATTATGTCAACTTTTATTATTATTCTGTCAGTTGCTCAAAATGTTCATAAATCCACTGTTAAAATAAAACGAGAAACAACTGTTCACAATGGAAAGTGAAAAGATTCTTCTTATTCTTCCTCCTTTCTTGTTATCAGTTGATGGCAAACCACATAAAAAAGATTGGATTGTATTATGCAGTGGGTAATGTGAATGAAGAAGTTTTGGCGTGTCCAAAGCCTGGTACAAACGCTAAATGCAGTCTGAAGAATACCGTTGATGTGTTGAAAATTTCAGACCTAATTCAGCATTTTTTTTTACCAAAGTGTTATTGTTTAACAATTATTTTTTTGAAATTATTAATCCTTCAGTACATTTTTTTGGACGTCCATATCTCTTCAGCTCATTCAGCCATTAAAATATTCAGTTCTTTTTATGCTAGCGTTCTTTTTATGTTTTAGCAGTTACTACGGATTTTTAGGTTATTTTGGAGATTAGTTAATTTTTTAGCCACAGGTTAGCTGTTTTGGCTTCTTTAGGATTTATTTTTCCAGTTCACTTTTGAGGCTAATTTGGAGCTTAGCTAATTTTCATCTTTATGCTACCTGTTTTGGCTAAATTACACATTTTACCAGTTTTTTAGGCCAATTTGGCATTTAGCTTATATATTTCAGCTACATACTAACTGTTTTGGCTAATTTCGTCTTTTTTCAGTTGTATGGGATAATTTCGAGTTTAGCCAATATTTTAGCTTTATGCAAGCTGTTTTGGCTAAATTAGACATTTAGCTAGTGTTTTGGCAAATTTGGCATTTAGCCAATATTTCAGCTACATGCTAGCTGTTTTGGCTGATTTAGATTTTTTCAGTTCTTTAGAATAATTTTACATTTCGCTGATATTTTAGCTGACTATTAGCTTTAGTGTTTTCAGCTATTAGCTTAAGTGTTTTTAGCTGTCAATTTCAGCATCTTCAACTATCAGGACAACCATTTTCAGTGTCCAAATTCAAGTTACAGCATTCACACTAGCATTATTGCAGGTAATGCTATATATCTAGTTTTTAAAATATTTGAGTAATCTTTTTTTTCTGGGAAGATTGCAGAAAGGAAGTATTTAAAATTTGGCTATGTGTGGCTTTCTGGAAAATCGTAAATGTTCACGTTTAGGCTGTGATTGCTACACTTTTTCTGTTAGCCTACAAACCAACCCGGCCCCACATCAGAGAAGAAAACAATTATGTGGCCCTCACTAGAACAAGTTTGGGGACCCCTTTTCTAGAGTAAAGGCATTCTAAGAGATGGTCATACCAATTCTTTTTGCACTTTTTCCTAGAATAGTAATGCAATTTTTTTCCTGCTCATTCCACTCATGCTCTCTCAACTGTTATCAATCCAGCGATCCATCACAAAATTTAAGAAACATAAATTATTGCCAGTCTTTATCATATCCGGCCATTCATTTTCTTTAGATCCTCCTTGTTCTGCCACAGGAACATAAGTTGTTCAGGATTGTATTGAAGCTCAGCTCCAAAGGACTGTACATAAAATCCATCATCACAGAGAATATTGGATTGAATCGAGCGGTTGTGAGGCATGAAATAAAGAAATGAACAAATTATAAATTCCCAGAGTTGAGTGAAACTCAACTTGTTTGCATGTCATATAGAAGATACTTATCGATAATTTGAAAAGTTTTTCCTCCTCATGTTTGATATCTTAAAGTCGCGACTGCTTTATAAAGAAACCAATTCATGGAGCGACCAAGATGCAAAGGTGGAACGGTTGACCCCTGACTGACAGATAGCAAATTCGGTTCCTACATTGCCTTCTGATGTGTCAAAAACTCATAGATTGGCACCGGTGTTGGGTAACAAAACTGCAATCAGTGTGTGAATGTGTATAGGTAAACAAGACTGGGACTGTAAAGCACTTTGGGCCTTCTTAGAACATAAAACATTCTATACAAGTACAGAAAATGTACCATTTTAAATCAGGGCCCCGTATGTGTGGTTTATTGCTCCATTTATTAAACTGACAGGTTTTAAGCTTCTTACCAGGAAATGTAGATTTAAATGCTTTCCTCTTTGTGTCTCCATAGAAACCTGCTGGACATGGACACCTTCTCCAAATCAGACCCAAGTGAGTCCTATTAGCTGTTTCTTCTGTCATTTACTTTTATTAACTTTTTTTATGCATGCTTGTTAATCCAGATTTGTTTTTATATATATTCATATTTAATCTAAACTCTTCCAAGCTTCAGGGTTGACAGTCTTTGAAGTACTGTAACTCTTTGACCATTTGCGCAATTAATCAAATTTTTCTGGGTTTTTAATCTCATTTCGATGGCCCAGAAATTCTGTGGAAAAAAAACTCGCCTTTTTTCGTTTCACTAGAACAGCTAGTCGATCTAAGACACATTAGTAGCCTGCCAATCAAATCAGATATTTGTTTGTGCTCAGCTGTCAAAAACATCTAATATTTTCTGTATTTAGTTACAGTAAGAGTCCAGTAAGATAAAAACACTTTACTTCATAATTACCAAATGCTCTAAACGCCTCTTTAAAAGCATTTTACTGGTCTGAGGCATTCAGGTGATTCTTTACACTACACAAATCAGTACAGAAATCTCTAATTATAGGGAAGTTCTGGTATCTGTCCATCACTGTGGTTTAAATTTAAACGCGGTCCTTCATAAACCATTGAGAACGATTATTCAAAGCAGTCAGTCTTACACATTTTAAGGTATGTAATTATCACTCTACAGGCCGCAATTAATGTGTTTAAAGTTAAAGTTCATGGCAGTGTAATTAAAAGAGCCAGTAAAGGAACAGTGTTTTGTAAAGTCAAGGGAAAATCCTTTTTTTTTCTCTCAAAAAAGACAGCGTAGGTTTGAAAATCTAAATCTGACAGTCAAGTGACCACTTCCAAAAAAGAAAAAAAAAATTTCTATACAAATGCATGTATCAAAAGTTTTGCGTTCACGTCGCTACAAAAGTTTCTACAACCATTTTCGGGCTCTATGCATAAAATTGAACTTCTGACCAATTAGGGACTCAAATTTGGTAGTTTGGCATCGTTTTTGGAACCCACGGACTGTCTTGTGGGGTCCAGATGATCACAATCCCAACGTCAACATACTGTACCTATGATAGCACAAGGGTTAACAAGATGTTTTGGAGGCGTTACGCCCTTTTACTTACCCTTGCCTGTAACTATTGCTGCCAATAATTTGCACATCTTTTGTCTTCACAGTTTGTGTTCTCTACACACAAGGCATGGGAAACAAGGAGTGGAGAGAGGTTAGTAGTGTGTGTTTATGTGGGACAAAATCAAACCATAAGGACATATATAAACTTATATAAGATTGCTATTTCTTGTAATGATTGAGTTTGGAGGAACTGGAATAAATAATAAAGAAAGCAAGCTCAGTGACCCTAAACCAATTTATCAGAATGTATCCGTACCTTTATAAAGCCTATATTATATTTATCTATTACTCATTTAATTACACATCAGCATTACTCATTTAAAGGACATATTTAATTCCAAAAGTGCACCTGCTACCCATCGGTTCTTTTACCTCATCAAACACACTTGTTTTCCCCAAACCAGCTCTATCGAACACACAGATACAGTAGTCTGCTTTTCCTTCTTTAGCCATCAAAAAACAAAATGGCTGTGGTACAATCCACGTTGTGCCGTCTAGACGATACCTAGTTGATGTGTCTGTCCTATTCAGTCAAAGATCCTCACAGTGTTTTTTTCTAAGAGCCTCATCTATATAAAGTAACATTTGTGCCACCAAATTTGAACAAAAGTCCCAATTTTCAAAATTTCCAAAATTGCAAACAAAATTTACTGTTCTAAAAAACATAACTTTCTATGATGTAAAATTTAAAAAAAAATGTAAAAGTTTACTTGCAAAATCTCATCTGTGCTTTTAGATCTTTGTTTGGCTTCAACCTGTTAATGAGAACTGGACCGAGCGAGTGTGATGTCATCCATGGAAAACGATTTGCTTCTGGCTCCAATGAAATAAAGTTAATTCAGTCGCATTTTTAAATTTTTCTGCGATATGGACGCTGCCATTTTGTAGCCTGAAAACATCAGTAAGCAGTTATTGATTTGAGTCGGTCTGAGTCATCGTTTCTATGGCAGCCAATCAGGAAGATGAAAGTTTACACCCCTGCTTGGAAGTGGGCTTGGGAGAATCTGGTTGTGTCCGAATTTCTTCTCTACTCACTACTAGAGCTGCCACAATTAGTCGACTAATCAACAACTAATTGACTATATAATAGTAAACGACTAATTTAATAGTCGATTAGTTGTTACTTTTTATTACTGTATTTTCCGGAGTATAAGTCATAGTTTAGCCAGTTTAGCGTCTTATACTCAGGAGCAACTTGTTGGTATTTTTGTTTTTTGACATAAATTGGCTCATATATTTGTTATTTCCCATTAAACACCAGTTGTCCTTTAGCGGACAACCGCTAGAAGGCGCTGCATCTGAGTATGAGTGATTTGTTACTGACAGCGGCAGAAGAAATGTCGTCCAAAACAAACATGGAAGAGATTGTTTTACTCTTAAACTTAGAAACTTTGTCCAGTTCTCATATACAACAATAGTTTAAAAATAATTTTTGCATTTGTGACCTGGTTAATATTGAGTCATTTCACTTGTTTAACTTCTGTTTTCTCTCCTTTCTTAATTTTTTTTCCCAAATTCTAAACACTGAGTTCGAATTTACAAATGTGCCACCAGCCAAACAAGAGGGTTCATGCTGATTGGTCCAGATTTATGCGTTTAACCTCACTCCCAGGATGCTTAAAGGCAAAGAATGAAGGTTTTTATCAGTTCTGATTCTGCTACTTTTAACCATTCTGGTCCGTTCCTCACTAACCAGAACCAAGAAGGAGCAGCAAAACTTAAAAATACAAACACTGCTTTGTCTTTATGTTCTACTACTGTTTGGATTTATTAAAATTAAGTTTAATTTTTTGCATTTCAACTTTTGTTCTCATTGTAGTAGCACAAATGTTACTTCATTTTTTAATTAAGAAGTCTTTCTATATCTATATCCTCTTAATATAAATGACTCTACTGTTTCTGGTGGCACACTAGATTGAATATTCATGCGTATAACGAGCCCCAATCGTTGCAGCGTATTCGTCGTTCTAAGTCGACCCATCATCTGGATGCGTCGTGTAGAGGCTAAGTTAAATGCCAAACGGGGACCTACCTGCCCCCCATTGACTCGATGCTTAAGCAGCTCCGCATTCGTTCCCTCAAAGCTGAACATAATCTTCTGTAACCAGCGTCTCCCCTGATGTGTCTCCTGAGGGAAAGGCTCCAGGTGGTTACAGATTTACATGAGTCACCATCGCTTCACATGGCGCCTTATGAAAGCTGTTCCTTTGTGTGTTCAATACACACAGAAAGGATGGCAATTTGCAAAGAGATCAATACTCAGATGAAAGATTTGGGACTTTCAAAGCATCAAAAGATTTTTACTATCCACTGTTTAAAAAAGCAAAAACCTGGTGGTAAAAAACAAACAGTTTACTGTGTTTTTTGTTCAGATGACTCTCTCATTGGCCTCCTTTCTGCTTTGTGTGTTTAGTTTGGGAGAACAGAAGTGATCGACAACACGCTCAACCCTGACTTTGTGCGGAAATTCCTGCTGGACTACTTCTTTGAAGAGCGTCAGAACCTCAGACTTGACTTGTAAGTAACAGTCATAGTTTTTTATATTCCCGTTGCTTACAGAATTGATTTTTACATTTTGGATTGATCTATAACAGAGCCATACAAATTTCTTGTCTTTATCAGAATCTTTATTAAATTTCTATAAATTCTGTTGAAGAAAATAAACTCTTTTATCTATTTTGAAAGCAAAATATTAGAGTTGGAACTATTTTAACAATGATTTGGTTGACATCATTATTTATGGTTGCTGATACAATTCATAGTCGATATTGGTTCATTTTGAAAGATCCGATTTGATCTGATTCACTGACGTAAAATCGGTCCAGGACATTGAATATGCTATTATAAGAATATTATAATTAATATTTTACTATAATGAAATGCTGTTTACACAATTACCACATTCTAACAGATTCTGAAGTAGCTTTGCGCTGATATGCAACAATTAACTGGTAAGGTTTTTATTCAATTAACCTCTAGGTCAGGGGTGGGCAAACTTTTTGGCTCATGGGCCATAAAGGGTTCTAAAACTTGACTTATTGGCCACATCAGAAAGTATTTTGGCAAGCGACCTCACACGAGAAAAAAACAAAATGGAATCCTAACAAAAAAACATGCTTTCTTAATTTAAAAATTGTGTTTTTTCTTACCATTTCAGTGCTATTTCAGAGGAAAAAGGACGCCTAAAATGACTCAAAAACACACATGAATGAGACAAAAACAACAAATCTCCCGAAACAACATGAATGTAAAATAACTTTCTGTATAAGTCAGTTCATTTGTGGTGTACCATCCAAAGGGGGACACCAAAATCACAGGGAAATATAAAACATTAACATGGTTTATCAATATAATTTATTCCAGTGTGGTGGGCCAGATTAAATGATTATTACATTATCCACAGCTGTCACATTTCCCTCCTTAGAATGGAGGAACATCTCCAAACATCTGAAAGGGAAGATTATCATATTTTCCCCACTACTGAATTAAAAGGTGCACTGTCTTTTGAAATCTACATCATATAGAAGACACACCAAACTATCAGGTGCATTAGGGCATAAAAAGTCATAAGTCTGTAAGTCAGTCAGACCTTATTAATTGTGTTTTCAGTAGCTCTGATAGTTTGTATAATGCGCCATGTTAGCCAGGTTAGCGTATTAGCGCATTCACAAAACCCAAAACTTGCAGTCTTGAAAAAAAGTAAGAAAACAGACTGATACAGCTAATAAAAAAACATTACTTTGACTATGCTAACGCTCAGCCTTGTTTGTAGCATATTGAAAAAACACACTGACTGACACCGCTACACGTTAGCTTTGTTAGATATATTCACCACAACACCAAACAAAAATGTTAACTTAGCATCGTGTACCTATCAAAATCTAATTTTAAAATAAATTAAAATCTAATTTGATCTTGATTCTAAAATGTACTGAAAATAGTGTTTTCCACATGATTTTGCACTACCTGTCATAAAGGGCCATTCATAGTGCTCGTGTGAAAAAAAAGACCCAATCACATTCCATCTCTGCTTCCTCTGTAGACAATACTCAGTGACCCTCTGTGGGCGTGAATGTTTTGTCTCTTCATAGAGCGCTATGCAGCGGCAGGACTAGAGGGTGAAGGGGGAGCACTCTGATGGTGGGGGTAGAAAATCTAGACAACTATATATTTATGGTTCATATTTGCTCAATACCACAGACGGTACTTTATCTGCTCCGAGAGATTTAACAACCTCAACATGCGTCAGATCACCAGCTTTGAAAACGTTGATAATAGGTTTCAGGAACCTGCTCATAACTCTTTAGAAAAGCTACCTTTCACACATAATCCTGACAGTCTGCAGAGCTCTGGACTCGTCTAAACAAACATAAAAGCTTCAACTTCATTTCTGATGCGTCTAGACCACCTCAATGCTCCATCCACAAACTCTCTTCTTCGCATGCTTGTAGTCAATTATATGTTAATGAGAAATCTGTATCAGCATGTGATGGACATTCAAGACCACACTAAACTACGGCCATTGAACTTGCTTTTATTTATGTTGCTTACACTGTACTGTTGCTACCCAATGCACGTCTGCTACCTGCAGTAGGAAGAGGCCTTGTGTGATGCATTCTCACTCCCAACTCGTTATATATGGACTTATGGTTCGGGCCAACTCAGGAAGAAACAGCTTTTCTTTTTTTTTTTGAGGCACAGATTGACAGTTCATGTAGAGTATGCAGTCTGTTGTTCTGGATTAAAAAACCTCTTCATGCTGAGTAATACTCCAATGTTTTTAATAAATGTTTACACAACGTGATCAGAAGTGTTTCTGATGACTATGGATCGGGGGTGAGACGGAGACGTGTGTCTTCTCCGTATTCGCGGAAGTCTCCGGTCTCTAACCCCACGAATAAAGGGAGAACACTATTTCTAAAGTCTCAGCTGTTCTTTAAAGCCAGATATGTCATTGTGCTGACAATGTTTCTGCATGACAGCTAGGCTACAGCCTCTTCAAACTCCTTTCTGTCTACGTGCGTTTGGAAGGCGTCGTCGTCCTTAAATAGACCAATCAGAAGAAAGCCAGTGCAGCCCCGAAAAACTCCTTTACCCTTCGCGCGAGCAGAAATGTTCTCCGCGAGCAGAGTCAGAGTCCGTGTTAGCGCACATACCAAAAGTGTCCCGCGTGCGCACGCTCACCGCGATTCTGCTCTCGGATGTGCATCACTCGTGCTAGTGAGACCAGCTCACGCACGCGAAAGTCGTCAGTCGCTCGCGCGTGAGGACTTTTCCTGCTTGCGGAGGAGGAAAAAGCGTTCACGGAGATGTCTTATTTCTGCGTGGAGTTTTGACATAAATATAACACCATACAAAAGTGATGGTGTAACTTTGTGTAGTGAAAGTGTTCTAGGGTTAACTCTCAAAGCATGTTCAAAGGATGGACCTTTTGTACTGAGAGCCAAAACATGGTCGTAGAAACATGCGTAGCTATGTGTGAAAGCGGAAGCCAGAAACTTACATTGACTTTATGTTGGAACTAGACACACATTGCCAGAGCGTTGTGGACAAAGGTTTAGTGTACCGCTTCAACAATTCCTCAGAAGGAACCTGAAGAGTGTTGGGTCCAACAGAGGCAAACATACAGAGTTGTTGCAGGTTCCCACTATCCAGATCCAGTCAAACTTCCATCATGCTCTCTTTATCCAAGTCTTTTGTTCATCCTCACGACTTTTACATTTTGTAATGCATTTCTAAGTACTCTGACTATATAGATCAGGACTCCTCAATCCTGGTTCAACACCCAGTCTGTTCTCCTGCTCTCCCCTTAGTTATTTTCACTGATTTCTTGTCAATTAGAACGTTCTTGCTGACTCAGCTAATCAGCAACAAGGGGGAAAGTGGGGGCTTGAAAATAGGCAAAATAGTAGATCTCCAGTACCAGGACTGAGCAGCCCTGATATAAATGATCAAGAGCAAATCCAAGCTCATACACAAAGATTTGAGGTGTTGCTGAATATATTTGCATGCAAACTAGCAAATTTTGAGTGTGAAGTAGATAGAACTTGGAATACAAATTTTGCAAACTTGGAGCCCATCAAGATTTTTCATGAATCCCAGACATGTTTTGCATATAGGTTCTTTGGGATTTATTGCTTATTAAGATGGAAGGCTACCTCTTGATGAGAGGATTTTCTTTTTCTCCAGATTTTATGTCTTCTAAATTCATTGGGGAGGGGTTGTCCAGCAGCTTTATTACATTTAAATGGAAATTAGTCCAACGGGATTTGAAAGTGCAACCAATTTGATCAAACTGGCTGGCTAATTCATCAATGGTGTGACGGATTTCCATGTGACCAGTGTACCCAGCTGTTTAAGGTAAAAGAAACATATTTCTCGGCAGTAGTGCTGAGATGATACATATCGTGTGGGCATAAAAACTGTTATCGTGCCATTTCTCTTCTATTGTTTATATCGTCTCTAACCTAATTTGATCAATTAGTACGCCAAATATGTCATTCAATTGCCTAAGACAATTGCACAGGTATTGCTTCGTCAGTGTGTACACAAAAAAATGTATAAAAGTGAAAATAAAGACAAATTAAAGAGATTCTTCATAAAGAAGCTCCATCTTGTGTTTTTGCGACGTAAAGCTGCTTTTCGTTCTTTGATTCGCACTCACGCGGATTTACGACATACTTAATGCCACTTAACACGAATGCAGAACGATGAACGCGGAAAAGCTCGAAATTGTTTCCCCAGAGGAGATACAGCAATGCAGGCAGCCCAAGAAGAAGAACTTTCAGAAAAAGAGGGGGGCGTCTGGGATTTGGTTGCATTTTGGATTCAAGATGTCCGACGCGGAGCAGAAGACAGCAGTATGTAAATTATGGTACAGGCTATTTCTGCATCGATGCTAACACAACAAACCTTCTATAACTCAAGGAAAGTCCACGAAAAAGAATGTATGAGATTACAAAAATGAAAGATAAGTCAAGCTGTAACAAGTATTCAAACAGTTGGATTCTCGCAATCTACTCCTGAAAATTTGAGTCCGAAAATTCGCGATATTCAAGATCACTGATTCATGATCTTTATAAATATAGTAGAATGTCATTATTTAATGCTCTGGAAAACAGAATAATGTTGGATTTTAAAGCTGAATGTACTGCTGTCACAGAAGTAAACAAATCTTCAAAATAAAATGTTAGTGAAGCTTCCTGTTTTCAAAGTAAGACAAGTGAGAGCTTCTTTATCTGTTCAAAAAATGAAACAGAAGTTCCGCTCACTGACTTAAGTTCTGAGAGAAAAATAAAAAAAGCAATCGAGCTTTAACATGGTAGCTTTAGCTCCAGCGTTTATATTGTTTTAGTTACGATAACTCTTCAACAATTGACGTAATTCAAGCAGAATTTTTTGCAAAAATGTGGTTTTCTACTCAGAAACATAAAACTGTTTTGCACTTTAATAAAATATTGTTGTATTTGTTACAAATTTAGTTTAAATACCTTTGATTTTTGAAACAAATGTGAAGGCTGCTGTATATCAGCCACATCTGTTCTCATTTGATTTATTTTCCTACACTAAAATGGTTGTTTCTCAATTGTGACTCTTCAGTTATCTGTTACTTAAAATAGTCAGAAAAGTAAGCTATATTTTTTCAGAGAATATCTAAATATATACTTAATTGTGTCTATCGTGATACATATCGTTATCGTGATATCAAATATTTTATACTGTGATATAGATTTTTTTCCAAATCGCCCAGCACTACTCGGCAGTGATGACTGTATTCCTGCAGTTCAAAAACAGACACACATTAGACCCATATTGTAGTCTAAACCAATAGGACATAATGAACGACCTGTGTCCAGACATTCCTGTATACGCATATATGTGTGTGGGCAGATGCTGAGGTCTGAACTGGTGAAATGATAAAAAAAAAAGTTGTTCATCAGATACGGTAATATGAAAGATTGACCATTTTTTGTTACTAGGAACGTATTGGCCCAATCCATTATTAAAGAATTTGTCTCTCTGAACGCCTTTGTACTTCAGTTGTGCAGCGCCATGGACTCATAGCAGAGCGCTTCAATTAGAAACCATTATAATCAGTCAGAGAAGGCCCCCTGAAATCCTGCGGTGCAGTCCAGGGGCGGTCCAGAGGCAGCCAGGTGTACCGCAGAGCAAGCAATCCATTGTGCTTCTATTTTTACAGCACACTGATTGTTGTAAGATGAAGATTGTCCTGCAAAATTGGTCACTGTAAGATATCAAACAGCTGCACGCCTTAAGGCTTTCAGTAGTACTGTAAACAGGAGACAGATACTTTTTTCTGTAAATGTGGTTCTTCAAATTAAATGTCAATAAAATGCAGATACTATTTATTTTCACAATTTTTTTCTTTTAATGTCAGCTTAATTACAAATAGAACTCAATGAATGGTAAATAGGTTCATATATTTCTGAACAAACCAGTTTTTTCACCTCAAATGAACTTTTTTTTTTGCAAAAATAAAAAATAGGTTAAGACGAGAAAGATGGACAGCTTTTATTCTTGTAAAAACCAGTGTACTGTACTGTTAAATTACATTTGGTGATATTTCTGTTTTTGACTCCACAAAGAGAAAATGAAAAGAGAGAATGCAGCTCAAGGGTCTGGAAAATGTAGTTGATGGAATAAAAAACGTGCCCTATTTTATTGTAATTAATAAATCACAGCTGTTTGTTTTAATTTAAAATTTAGGGTGTATTCAGACTGAACACTCTTGGTTTGCTTAAAGTGAATTAGAGTTTGTTAACCTCCCCCCACACCCCCACACACACTTGATGTGGTCCAAATTAGGCAGACTTGGTCCGGACTAACGCACTTTTCCAGTCTGAATAAAGAGTGAGGGAAGAAGATGTAAAAGAGGGGATGAAAAGAATTTGACTTTAAAAAAGAAAAATCATCGGGAAACCTAGGATTTAATTAAAATCAAACTTTTTAGATGAATTAGTAAAATATTAGGAAGCTTTGGAGGATGAAGTATACATGTCAAATAGACCAGTTTACTGGTTTCTCTGCTCAAATACACTAAAACCTTCATTTATGGTAAAGGCTGTGGGAAGACTGTGGCTTCCAATAGCGCATTTGTAACTAGTTCTTTAATAATCTTGAGTTGAAACACTGAAATAGCTTAATGCATCTGTAGAACACAGTTCATGCTGCGATAAATGCTCTGCCAGAGTGTCCCCTCTCCCCTTCAGTGGCGGGCAGCAGAAAATGGACAGCAGGTTAAGAACAAGAAGTGACCCTCTAAAACTGCTGGTAAATCCACTGCAGTAAAAATGTGGGTGAACCTAACTTTTGTGCTGGTACACCTGAGAAAAAAAAGCTACGCGCACCAATGCAAAAAGTTAGTCCAGAGCCCTGTTTAGTTAAATCGGGAACTATAGCAGTAGACTAAGGCTGGATAAGAATTGCCTTCCTACCCCTACATTTATCCCTCCAAGCATAGAAATATGGAAAAATAGTGTCTTTAAATTATGATGTCATCATATCATTGGGATATGCTGATAGTCATATCCCAATAGGTTCTTGGTTACAAATGTCATTGATTGATGGTGCATTCTTGCACTCATGCCCCACTGCATCAGTGACTATTTTGACTTGGGCTGCTATTTTAGGAACAAGTGATAAATCAAAAAGTCACATGGTGAACTCCTGAAAAATCAAAGTCTAAATCCAAAGTTGATGTGTGTGTGATGTAAAACCGCAAAAGTAACAAGGGCTTTAGTATGCATTGGAAACATGATGCATTTTTTCTTTAATGAACACCTACTTTGTATCCTTTTATACCTACCATCTACACTCCAGTGAAGCATGTCATCATCTTACCCCTTGACATGTTTATCTTCTCACACTTGAAAGGGCCTCTAAATGTTATTGGATTTTTGAAAGCAAATAAATGGAGAATACTGTCAGACACGTGGCATATCTAAAAAAGAAGTAATCAAAAAATATCAGTTCTGTTCTTTGTATGTGACTTACACTCTAAATCAAAAGGATTAGCTCTATGAGTATGCTTGGAGAAAATGTCATGGAAACAACTCAGTCTCTCACCAACATCTGATTATTGAACATGATCCCTGTTGGTGTGCAAGTGTCTTTAGGAAAGAGGCAGAGCCTCAAGCTGTGCCTAGTGTACTAAAACAAGACAAAGAGTTCTATATCAAGACTGGATCCATAGATACAGTGAAGCAAATAACACCCTGTTATTTGGCAAGTTCTCCCACTTAGAAATCATGGCGGGGTCGGATATTTTCATCTTAGGTGTATGTCCACATTGAAAGACATAATGTTAGAAGAAAGTCTGGAAATCACACTGAATGAGTATTTAAATAATGTATTTATACGTTACTGCTGCAAATACATATTTGAACACCTGAGGAAATCAATTTTAATATTTGGTACTGGAGCCGTTGATTGCTATTACACGGGTCAACCACTTCCTGTGTTTTTCACCAGGTTTACACACACTGGCGGGAACAGAGTTTGAACTCTTCCAAAGATTTTATATTGGGCTTAGATCTGGAGCCTATCTAAACCACTCCAGATCCTTGATATGCTTCTCACTCCTTGGTTCTCCTGGCCGTGTGCTTCGGGTCATTGTCATGTTGGAAGACCCAACCCCGACTCATCTTCAATGCTCTTAACAGAAGGAAGATCTAAAATCTAACAACATATGGCCAAGGTCATCCTCTCCTTAATCCAGTGCAGTTGTCCTGTCCCACGTGCAGAAAACGCCCTCATAGCATGATGCTACCAGCTCCATGTTTCACAGTAGGGATGGTATACCAAATATGACAAGTGGAATTGAGACCAAAAGTTCTGGTTTGGTCTCATTTTACCACATGACTTTCTCCCATGATTCATCTGGATCATCCAAATGGTCAAACTTAAGACAGCCTGGACATGTTCTGGTTAACATTCCTTGCCATGCACAATTTCAAACCTTGACATCTTAGTGCAATACCAACAGTAACCATGGAAATGGTGGTTTCAGCTCTTTTTAGGTCATTGACCAGCTACTCCCGTGCAGTTCTGGGCTGAGTCCTCACCTTTCTTAGGATCATTGAGACCCCATGGTGTGGGATCTTGTATCCTACCAAAAAAAATAATATTCAAGTATTATCATATACCACCCCTAATAAAAAGCTGGTGGCTGGTGGAAAAAACAGCTTAAATTCTAAAAAGCAAGTTCCAGAAAGGTAAACCTAAACCATAGCAAGCTTTGATGGATGTTTTACGAGAAGCTTGTTTGTAAAGGACAGTTAAGCAAGCATTCAAGTAGAACAGCAAACAAGGAGGCTGGTGGCTGAAATTGATTTAGTGAGTAAGGCTGTGGTGTTTATCTGCACACAAATCTAGTGATTGTTGTCATTCATCTATCTGTCCATCCATCCATTCATCCTTTGAAATTGTTCTTATTGACTTCACTGTCTTCATCTCGAGTTTCTTCTTCCTTTGTTTTAGGCAATTCAACTTTCAAGCAAGATTCTGTTGTAACTGTGCGACGTTTGGTCTAATATTCCCAGAGGTGCAAAGTAAAGCCGAACTAAACCGCTGAATGTATGTTTGGTCAGCTTCTCTTATCCAATCAAACCAACTCCAATAGACAATCTGTTCTGATGCCAAACTCTTTACATCGGTCTGGGTTTAATAAAGATTTACCACAACAGACGCTTTTAGCTTAGTGCTTACATCAGCACATAGAGATATTATAGCCTACCCAAAGCAGATCAATGCTGGGAGACACAATCTTGTTAAAAAAATATTTTTGATGCAACTAGAAGCAAACAGGCTCTTTCTGCATATATTAATTACAAGAAAAATCTCTTTGAAAATATAAACACAGGTGTTATGATTTTATTTTCTCCAGATTATTTTTTTAGAAACCATTTCAGTTCATCTTTATTTGAGAGGGATTGACCTTCATCTTGGGCGCATCCCTGCATTGATTCATCAAGCATATTCTTTATTTGGTCATAGGTGCATTACTTTGTGTTCTCGGGTCATCTTTAGGTCCAGGTTGTGTGTAAAAATCAGTCAGTAAATAAAACCCTTGATGGATTGTGTTTTGATGTGCGTCAACGATTTGTGGCTGTCTGTAGCCGGGCTAATCCCTGGCTATGCAGACTTGGGTGGCTGGGGATGGGGGTCGGGGTGCTCTGTGGCACCCCTACCGCACCCCGCTTGGGGAGGGGTGGGGGATGGGACTTCCGACTGACCATCTTCCTTCTTTACACCTAGCACCTTTTTTTTATTTTCATCGATACAAGAATAAAAAGATCAATTTGTTACGTCAAGCTAACCTCACTGTCAATCATGAATCCAGACCTCCCCTCCCCCGCTCATTACGCTTCCCCTAACCCCGCCCCCTTTTTGTATTTTTCAAATCTGGGCTGAGAGTAGAGTCAGCCTCCAACTGTCCTGTTGTGTTACCCTTTAAAGTCCCCCTTCAACAATTTTTTTTTCTTTAAACATTCCCAGTGGGTTTTAATAAGGACTGTGAAGTTTTTAACAAAAATTCCATACCCTAAACGCCGTTTTCTAAATGCGTGCAGCCAGTGCTGATGTTTTTAGACAGACGAAGGGTTACATTCAGGAGAACGATTCTGGTGTCCGCTTCGACCACCCGGTGGATCCTGGGCGGAGCTGCTATGAACAAAGCAGCAGCGCTCCTCCACCGGTTGGATCAAACGCGGACAGCATATTTGTGACCGCTAATGGTATTTTACTTTCAGTTTCTTTTAAAATACGTGTCTTGGACACAGTTAAAATACGAGCGGGCAATGCGATTACCCGCGACTGAAAAATGTCTCTTTTTCTGCAAAAAATCGAATAATTATTGACGTTGCTGTGACCAACAAATCCAATCCATTTTTTTCCTCAGATTCCTTGGGAAAATGATGAACGCTAACATTAGTATTAAAATCCTTTACAGCACAGAAGTGGGACGTTATATTATCTTCTCCAGCCCCTACAGCTGCATCCGGGTTAGCTAGCTACTGTGACGTAAGCAAGTTTCAGGAATCCAAACAGAATTTTCTCAGCCACTTTGATTGACAGCGATACTTAGAAAGGCAAACACAAAATTATTTCTTATTATATTTTTTTTATCTTTCAGAAGAAAATTGCCACACATACATGTTAAAAACTCAAAAAACATTGTTTTCATTAGAGGGGGGCTTTAAAATATGAGGAAACCAGTTTTTGGACTTTCGTCTTCTATCAAGACAAGATGTCTGTTATCGGTTTAGATTCCATAAGACTGGCTAATATTGATTGTTTTTAACAAATAGGAAAGACTTGTTTACAATTCAACCAATTCTAAATGAAATGTCTCTCGATAGTGTTACTAGTTGGAATTGAGCATTACAACATTACAGCATCACAGTGGAATCTCTTTGCGTTGCTCATTTTAATCATTTGCACATGATAAAGAAATAAATGTATTCCCTGTTGTTCATTTCCCCATCTCCTCTCATCATCATCAGGAGCCTACATAGACTGAAATGCAACTCTGTTTCCGTCCTCAAGTTTATTAGAAAGATATGTGTATAAAAAGTAGAGATGAAGTGCCTCTAAGTGCTGTGTGCAGTCTAACCTACCATGCCCATCCAACCATTTAAGAACCACGCAGAGGAAGCCCTGCACTCTCAGAGTACATTATCAGGATCATTTCTCTAAGGTCCGCCCATTGTGGATTAATCCATTTTTAGAATTTGGTGAAACGACATGAGCTGCGAAATGATCCCAGATAGCGGAATGAATGGTTTCTCCAAAGGGTTCTCATTCTTCAAAGGCATTAAGGCCATTTGTGTTGAAATAGCTCTTTGGAAATTAGGTGTAATTTAACCGCCTCTCATCAAACGGTGGGATGAAGAGGACAGCACTCCGCTAAAAATAAACAAACAAAAAAAAAGAATAAATGGACGTATTAAATGACTACCACACTCTTTTCTGTGTCCCACCTAACAAAGTACCACATCCCAATCGTATGTGTGACATCCAATTAGTCCATTAAGTGTCACTTAAATGGAGAATGCCTGTAAGCCTGCCGTGCAAGAAGGTGGAATAACTGAGCTCTCCTGGGAGATCTTCACCGGGAAACTGTTGCTGATTCACCCTGAGTGTAATCTGTTGTGTTCCCAGCTGACACCCTGCCTCTCTCCACCTCTCACTAATGCACTTTCTTCATTTCTGCAGGTACGATGTCGACTCGAAGAGTGCCAACCTGTCGAAACACGTGAGTGCTCCTTTTTTTTTCCGTCTTTGTCCGTCATTTCCATGCTGTCTCTTCACACCTTTCCTTTCTGTTTGTGTAAGCCTTCTCTTGTCTCTACTGTCCATTAGCCTCATTATGGTGACATAACAGTAATCTGACAAATGCTGTGTTCATCATTGTCACAAATACCAGGTTTCATAAACTACCTTTTTGCCATTTAGATATTGAAAATGCTCACCCTGCTTGGTTTTTTTTTCTCTTCAGGAGCAGCAATTATAGCAACAGTAATTAGAAACAACAATGTGCTTGCAGGCAGTAATTACTTGCGTTTAATTACCAATAGTTGCTCCCTACTTATTCGACAAGCTCGTTGTTCAAAGACATATGCAGTTTGGGCTCTTATTTACAAAAGATCAGTTGAAAACTGATAAGCGACACCATTACACGGGTCAATGGTTCACAAACCGTCGTCGAATCAGATTCCTGTCAATGCCGCAGACTCTTGAACACGTGGATGTTTTATTGCTGAAGCTGCAATAAAATGAAGAGAGGAAAAAATGATACACAACTATCACCATTTCCCTTCAATCGCACCCCTAATCTCAGCCTCATCAGACAACACAGTTCAGTCCAGTAGTATTGAGCCGCTGTTCCTCTTTTACATTGCTCTTGCGTGTGACATCATCTTCATTCTTGTTCCAATACAGATATTGATTTGTTGGCCCAATCTAGATTACTAACATGCACTAGTTATTGCTGTCATTCATTCCCGTAAAGTTCATTGATGTCAAATAGTTATTGGGCTCATAAAAGCCCCAATAGGAAGGAGAAACCAACAACCAGGAAACTCCTACAAAGGTTAAGTAAGTTCACAAGGAAAAACTGAGTTATAACTGGCAGCAGAGACCAATTATGAGTATCAACATTTCAAGTAGATGAGAAAAATGTCAAACACGGGAACTGTTACCATACGTGAGTTTATCGTCACACCAGGCATTTGAAGGACGTTCTTGAACACGCTAAACGTGTGTTCTAGAACATGCGTTTTGCCTATGGTGTTCACACTGAACTGTCACTACACGATACTAGAGCATCGCCATCAAAACGTCACCACCAAATTCGATTCCCTGATTGGTCAACATTCAACCTAGTTTAACTTTTAACAACTATTCAATACATTTTATACATAGAGTCTAGAAACGGTCGTAGAAACGGTTGTGGAAACAGTCATAGATATGGTCATAGAAACAGTCGTAGAAACGGTTGTAGGAATAGTCGTAGAAACAGTCTTGTGGTGCATTCACACCGAACACAATTCGCGCGGCAGAAGTGGCCAAATTTAATGTTAATCAAAGGTCTAGGCGCGCTCTGAGGTGAATTGAAAGGTCCGAGCTTGATTTGCAAATACCTGAAGTTTAACAGGTCGCTGTGTCATATCTGCTAATCGGGAACTCAGCTTTGGACACGTGACTTTTCCAGTGACCCGATCAGCAGGTAGAATACTAACCCAAAGCGAATGGTTTTCATTGTAGCCGAAAACGGCCTGCCCAACTTTTTTTTTTTCTCATTATAACAAGATAATCACTAACAAAGAATGAAGCGTCCCCCTCTCCCTTTCTGTCCCCCTCTCCTTTTTCCATCCCCCTCTCCCTTTCACTCATGGAGATGCCGAGACTTCCCCTGTTTTAAGTCTCTTTATTTTGTGGTAAACAAGAAAAATAGCGTAACACTCCTCAAAAGTTGTTTTTAGTCTCATTTCTTTTATCATTTTATTAGTGAGTCTACACTCCTCAAACCCCTTCAATCCCTCTCATGCACCAATTCAATTCAATTCAATTTTATTTATATAGCCCAAAATCACAAAGAATTTTGCCTCATTGGGCTTCATTGCAGGTAATTTTACAGTTGCAAAAAATAGTCATGAACAAGAAAGATCACTAAAGACTAAACAGACTAAATAAACTGGATATCCCTGCTCTTAGACCCTCCCTCTCGGTAAGGAAAAACTCCCAAAAAACCTGAATCAGGAAAAACGAAGAAACCTTAGGGATTCCCACATGAGGGAGAGATCCCATCCCAGGACGAACAGGCGATACCAGAACTGGTAAGGGAAAATTAGCTTCTAAAACTAGGTATTTGAATAGAATTCATTCAGATAAAGCTGCAGATAGAGCTGAGGGACGAGTGGTGATGAAGTCCTCAGTCAGACGAAGCAGAAGTGCAGTCCACGACCAGGAGCAGGAGCGTGGGGGATCCACCTGGGATCTGAAATCACTCCCGCTCCCCAGAGGGGAGTGAGAGAGAGAAAAACAACATGAACAACCAGCCCTCCTCACTTTATTTTACCAAAACCTCCGAACAGTCTGAATGACAGATCAAAGAAGCGTCGAGAATCTACGCATGATGTGTTCAATGAACTCCATACATTAGCGAATTCAAACAGCCACTTGCCCCAATTCAGTCTGCTACTATGCTTTTGTCATTTTTATACAATCCTTAGCAAAACAAAGCAGTTTAAAGAAAAAAAATGTTAATGATCATATTTGGATCAGGGCTGGTGTTCAATATTTTCTTGGATAAACTACTTTGATGTCCGGAGCTCAGTGAACGCATCATGCAAAAAGGCTCATCAGCCCTCTGTCAATCTGTCAGTGTCTGTTTGGGGTTTTTGGGGTAATAAAGGGAGGGGCTGGTGCATGAAACTGAATTAAGACATTTAAAGAGCGTAGATCCACTACTATTTAAAAAAATAGACTAAAAACAACTTTTGTGGAGTGTTCTTCTGCTGTTTTTGTTGTTAACCACAAAATAAAGAGATTTAAAAAAGGTTAAGTGTAGAGGCTACCAGCTCGGGCCTCATTGAAACATTTAAGAAAAAGGAAAATGTCTCCTAATTTTATTTTCCCCACACGAAAGTGACTGTCATACAGACACAGCCCCCTGTCTCTGGAAAATCCTTTAATAATAATCATATAAAGTCAAACATGGAGACATGATTACAGATGTTTTTGTAGAACTCTCCACAATAAATAAACCTAATTCTTTGACACCGTATGTGTCTTCCATTCATTCTATCCACAGACAGAGCTGTGCGGTAGCTCCTCCTACATGCGGCCGTGGCATCAAGGAACACATTTTTTGTCATGCGGTGAGCAGCAAATTCCCCACGCAGCAAAAGCAAAATTTATTGCTTGAATCGCGTTCAGTGTGAAAGAACCTTTAGAAACAGTCTTAGAAACTATCGTAGAAACTTGCAAAGCAATGCATGAACACGAGAGTTTTGGACATGGATGTCCACATAAACACTCATATACATATACTTTTCTTTGGATGAGGTCCCTTGAACACACATGTGAGTGTAGCTCGAAGGTAATTTTTAGGAGATTCTATTTCAACAAGGATCTGTAGATCAGATCTAATCTTCTCTTGATTGGCATATGTGCTGTTTCCTTCTTGGTCACATAACTTCTTGACTTATGTTGTTTTTGCCCCACTTTTCCTCTGTTATCAAGTCTGTTATCAAGGCCAACGCTTTCCACACCCCCGCCATCACTATGTTCTTGGTATGCAACCAAACCAGTTGACCAACATACCATTTAAGGGTGGACTCTTTTATGAAAAGACAAAAAATATGCATCACAAGACTTAGGATTTTTTTTTAGGATTTTTAAAAAAGGAGCAATAATTCTTTTTAAAAATCCTTTAAGTACCCAGAGACATTAAAATCTTATTCACCTCTCGTCATTTAGCTTGCTTCAATGGCTTAGAGTTGGCTTAGTTTAATACTTACTGTGGTTATGGCTACAGACACACCCAGTGTTCTTTTATTTTTTAAAGACTGGTAGCCTTTATGTTTAATCAAATTAAACATTTAATATTCAAAGATGTTCCCCAAGCTGAACCCACCGTTAGCCCTGAGAGTCCATGTATCTTATATGTCCAAAATATTGGAGGTTATAGAAGTTTAACTTTTTCAAATGAATTCTTACCATTGTTGTTACCACAGCAGTTGGCTGCATGCAGGATGGGACGTGATGTGCTTACTACAGTGTGGGTCCTAGACAAAACCTGTCACGCTACTACTTAACTATGTAGCCACAGGGGGACACGGTCTGGGTCTCCCCAGTCCAGAAGAAGTACAGTGTGTCAGGAAGGGCATCCTGCTTAAAACTCTCAACTACTATTGTTACCATAATGGTACCATATCTTACAATGATTACTTAAAGAAATAGAAGTCTGATAGCTCTGAACTGAAGATCTGATTCAGAGATTGGAGGTTGAATTAGAAAAGATTAAGATTAAAGTACACACAATTGTGAACCATTTTGAAGACGTATTAGCTCAGAATTGTAACGTTTACAGTTCCTCCAACTACAGAGAGAAGTCGATAATCACAGAAAATGAATGTATTTTGAGACTTTAATCCACATAGAACTTGCGTTATTTGAACTGTTTGTCATCCAGATGAGAGTGTCTTGAATTATTTTCAAGTTTATTTCAACTCTGATGCTTTCACTTTGTTGTTCCTCTGTAGCATTTTAGCTCCTTGTGGCTTTTTGAATTTTATTGAATGGATTCTGGGAACTTTTTAAAAATGATATTACCCTTCGATCTCCTCTGTCTTTGCCTCACCATCCCTCACAAGTTTAAAATCAATAACCTTATATAAGCGCTGGCATAAGTGTTAGCTTAGAGGCAGTTTACTGTCTTCTCCTCAGCCTGGATCCAGGTCTCAGAGGGAAACCTACAGAGCCGAGCCATTACACCACACTTTAACCTGAGAACTGCAGGCTGCAGGCACGCCTGGGAACACAATAGGAACCAGTTCAGAATTCAAAGAAAAGCAGCAGGAGGGAGAAAAAACTACTGCTTTATTAGTAAAAACAATCTATGTTTTTGTCTATTTTTTTTTTTTGCAACTGATTACTGTTTTGTCAAGAACAAACACATCAGCAACTATGACATTTTAGCTCTGGACATTTTTTATTTGTTATTTTTACTTTCATTACTAAACATAAAATAGTGCTTTTCCAAATTATACAATTAGAATTTTTCGTAAACACAATTGTCTCAGAGTATAAAGAAGTGGTTTTTTTTTGCTATGCATTTTCAGTGTTTTTTCCATCTTTATTCATCTCACCACCTCATTCCACACTTTTTTTTCCCCCACTTTTTAGATCTTATTATTAAAAAAAACACACACAGCCATATCTTCACTATAAATCCTATTTCCACAAATCCCGTCCTATTATACTTACACGATACTCCGCTGTTAGCCATTAGACGCGCCCAGCCAGTCCTCTGATGGATCTCACGCTGGGAAGAGCTGCAGTTGCTGGGTGATGACTGACTCCACCGCACATTATCTTCATCACAAACAAGAATAATACATCAAAGATGAACCATTTTTTCAAAGAAAAATCCACATTGTAACCAAAAAAAAATCATGTCTTGATTAAGGATTTAGTGTAAAACACGCTGCCATAGATACTTAAAAGAGTCAGAAAAGATACCAATCAATTCAATAAAAATAATTTATTGTGTTGGCTCAAAGCTGACCTGATAACAGCAATTATGACTAATGACGTCTGCCATAGGTAATTGGGGTTGAAAATTACATTTTATTATAATAACAGAGGTAATAAGAGAGATGTAGTGTTCATTTGTCTTACTTATTATGTTATACACTTTTGTTAAGTAAAAAGAATGAACTACAGGATATTTTTTGTCTTAATATCAATACAGTTATTATTTGGAAACATAGTTAAGCATTTGTGTTTTCAATTTTTGTTTTTTTTATTGTTTCTTCTAACATTACCAGTTTACCCTTTAACACCTAAATAAGACACTCTAACCATAAATCTTTGATGCAATTATTGTAATAGCAACATTTTCTGATACAGAGGTAAGCGACTATGCATTTTTGCACAAAACCGACATGCAAAACCGCTTTTCTCCATGTCAGAATCAGATCGTTGGTTAAAGAATCAGAACGTCAACAGTGGAGATACAGTTCTGGTGTTAAAAAGTTAAATCCTTTGAGGATGCTAGCTAATAAGAAATTGGGAAAATGCTAGGGATGCAACGATTCACTTTCTTAATAATTTGGTTCAAATCTCGATTTTTGGGTTGCGGTTGTCGGTTCAATTTAGGATTTGTATTTAACTAAACAACAACAAAAAGCGAAAATATATTTTTGAATTTGTTCATTACAAACTATGTAAAGAACCTTTCAGCTGTCTTATACTGAATCCAAACTCTTCCCCTCCCCTCATGTCTTGTCCGTGCCCCCACATTTATCCTTCCAAAAATAGCGTCCTCAAATTTGGGCGTTACGCCCACTCGATGTCGTCATGAATGGTCGCTAGTTAGCTACATTAGCGCAGCTCTCCTAGCGCTCGGAAATACCTGACATCAGTTTTATAACTTTAAAAAGTCGTGCTAAAATAAAAAGTCAATACCTATATTTAAATGGAAACTTCTGTGCTTCAGAACACACCCACATGAAGAAAAGCCCGTCTCCTCTGCGGCATAGCACAACGCTAGCATCCCGCCGCCATGAGGGTTAGCCCTTGAAAAAACTATTTTGGAGACCACTTAAGTTCCTAAGGCCCCAAAAATTAGAGGGGTATGGAAAAGCTGAAGGGAAGAATTCAGATTTGGCCAAAGCCTGGTGTAATGTAATAAAGCAAAGTTCAATATGTTAACTTTAACTCCACACATGTTTGACACTTTCAACCTAAACATGGCGTAGGGATGCAACAATTCCCTTTCACCTGTGTTCTCTTCAGAAGAGTAACACATGGTTCAGATTTAAACCAAGAATTGTGGCATTCTTAGTAAATACTTCTTTATTTTTTATGAAAAACGCATATAATTATGTGATTGAGTGAAGATCAGTGGGATCACTAGCTTTTCCTTATCTTTTGTTTACTTGTCTGATTAGCAGAAAACACTTTTTTTTTTTTTAAGTGAAATGGACTTTGTTTTTTAAGCTGAAGAAGTTTCACCTATTACTCAAGAGGTTTTCTCATGTCATGTTGCACAATTCTCAAAATTGAAAAAACCTCAATTGAAACTTGAAACGTCTCCAGATTAATAAAACTAAGTCCACATGACTTCTGTTGAAACCTTTTCAGCAATGGAACCATCCTGGATGAGTTAAAGTCTCTCCAGGTTTGTTTTGGATACTGCTGGTCCAAATGAACGGTTTCTGTTGAAGACCCACTCTAATGCAAATTGTGTTCTGGTTGTTTTTACACCAACTGTTTTTTCCTGTATGTCAGACTTTCCTAGAGCTTTACAGTACAAATTGACTCCAATTTTGCAGGACTTCCTGGGCCAGGCTTACTGCACCCTTGGAGAGATAGTGGGGTCATTGGGCAGCCGTTTGGAAAAGCCTCTTGGGTAAGTAAGTGCAGGTCCACCTGTTAAGATGCAGTTTTTTTTCCTGGTTGAATCATGCCAATTGTATTTTTTTACCCATGATAGAACTAAAGAATCCAAATCAACCATTTTAGATAAACCCCTTTACATATTTAAACATATTTTTCTGCTGTTTCTTAAAACCTTCTGTTAAACACTTGACATAAATATGCTCTATATTTCCACACGTTTAATTTAGAGACTGAGGTGTTAGTGAGATTTTAAAGCCAAGCTGGCGTCCCTCTGTGGATTGTGGGAACTTTCTTGGCTCCCTGTAATGCATGCTGACTCCTCTGTGCATAAAAACCACGTTGGTGATTGTAAAGGAAGAATTTCCACTTTAGAGAAGGAAAAAGAGATTACCTGTCTGTATCTGTGTTGGTTATTTATCGGAGTCCACCTGCTGGGATGAGCCAAAGTACAAACCTGTTTTGTCTGTCCTGAAAGCTCTTATGAGGACCTCCCTCTCTATGTTGAGGACACAGATGACTGTTTGTATACTTGTCATATTTGTTAAAAGCAGACACACATGTAGTCCTCACAAAGGAAACATTTAAATTCATATTACTCCAATTCTTTAGATATTTGCTATCTGAGACAAAGATTCAATACATACAATTGATGATTGATCTATATAAAATGACTTTTTTGCTATTTCTAGAGATTTATGGTCTAATATTGAGATTTTTTCACAAAAATGTTCCTTGAAATCATAAACAAACAGAAACATTCAGTTTTTTTTTTTTTGTACGGAAAAATAAACAGCATCCGCTGTTGCCTGGTGTAAATTATCTTTGGGAAACACAAACAGAACCTTACTATCTTCCACTGTCAACAATAAAAATAAAAAATTAATTGGGAGGGACAAGAAATACTTAAAAATGGGTAAACTTTACTTTGATGTTTAGTAAGTTTTTTTGTACATATATAACATTAAGAAAAAGATTGATTCACAAGGCTTCTCATAAAGGAAACATATGTAAGTGAGATCTCTTATTTGTTGTGTGTTTGTTTCATGGATGGTCTGAGACAAACAGATGCACCATTAATGGTCATGGACACTTTTTTTGTCTTCTTCGTTATATTAATAGGTCATTAAAGAAGCAGGTTTGTGGAAAATCTGCTTCATCATAACTTTATTCTCAAAGGTTTTTTTTAAAATCCGACAAATGAACCAAAACCTTCAGTTACTTTTAAGTCTGGAAAAAATAAAAAGCATCCATTGTTTCCTTGTAAGAAAATCCTTTGGAAAATAGAAGAAAAATCCACTATCCTTCAATGACAGAACCACAACTTGAATATTTTGATTGAGTCTCTTCTTTCAAACAGCACGACAGACACACTTGAATGAATTTCACAAATTTGTTGTTTGATGCTTAAACTTAAGAAACTAAACTATTTGATGCAAAAATAAGTTCTCAGCCATAAAAAACTGGATACAAGTATTACTCAGAAATGGGATTTATTTTTGACATTTAGAACAATTTTTAGTTTTTAAATACAAAATTGTGACAATTTTTAGTTAAAATCTCAAATACAGCATCTGCGCATTTAGGCACCTTAAAGAACAGGCTTTAGAGATTCACGCTCAAAATCTGCCTCTCGAATATAAACAGATTCAGTGAAAGCAAGATTGATTATGTACCAAAAAAAAGAGACATTTTCAGCATTTATCAGAACTAACAATATGGAGGCTGCAGCTGCTGCCGCTTGTTGTGTGTGTTTGTGTGTTGGCGTTTGCTGTCAACTGTCACACACTGCATTCAGAGCAACAGGAGAGCTCTTTAAAAAAATTAATGAGCGCTAATTACAGTCAATTACATTGTTCAGTCAGACCCCTGTGGGCATTTAGAGTGTGTTTGTGTGGGAGAGACCAACTGCTGCAGTGAGGCCAGACGCACAAGTGCAGCAGCTGACCTGCAGCTGTTGTGCAAAAGTCTGATTTTTCTGCACTTGCAATCGTCCCGTGAATGTCTGGTTCAGACATCAATTTAGTGCCGGGCGATTCGACGATACATATTGTGCTGTTTATCTTCAATCGTTTATAGCTTTCTTTTTATTTTTTATTTTATTTATTTTAGCTTTTGTGCAAAAATACGTTTTACGACTAAGAAACTTAAAAATATTGTGCACTTTTGTAACTATTTATTTAAAAAATAAAGTCAGAGAAAAGTAATTAATGACATTTTTGTCAATTTCTTTCCAGAAAATAAGTCAAAATATACTTTAATCTGGTATGATATACAGTATATCGTTATTGTGATATAGAATAATCTATATCGTGATATAGAATTTTTTCCATATCACCCAGCACCACATCAATTTCAATATTTAAAATGTACAAAAGTCAATAACTCCATTAATGCAAAAATGTATTGATTCTGATTTAGACTTAAGTTTTCATGTTACTTTCTAAGACTTTTTATTAGTTTATTTTAAGAAATTAAAATAAAAAATTAAACAGTAAATGAATAAAAATACAAATATTCATCAAACCCTGATGAGATATTAAGTTATCCTTTTTTATCACAGTCTAGTTACACACTAAATTCTGATTGGCTGCTGGGTGTGGATTAAGATGCACACTTAAAAAAGAAGTTTCGGTCACACAGTCAAAAAGTTTTACATCACTACGCAGTCTTCTTAGAACCAAACTTTTGCTTTAACATCTAGACAAAAACAAGTAGTAGGAGGTGAACTTTTTCTCTCAACTGTTGCTTTATTTAATCAATTGTGACAGTCAGCATATATATCGCTTTCCTTTGCCGCCGGCTTAGAGGTCGGTATAGCCTCAGCCAGCTCAGTAGCGTGCTGTCATGTTACAGTGAAACATGCTACATCATGTATCAAATAGTACGCTGAAAAAGCAAAGAAATAACCAGAAAAAAGTTCTAAAAATTGGTTGTTTATTTCTTTTCTAAGTGACCATGGTACAAACAGGATAATGCCCTTTGAAGTGTGCGTTATCAGAAATTAATGAACAGCATGGAAGCCTGAACCATCCGAAGCGCATCATCAGTAAATAATCTATTTTTTAAATTAGGCCAAAATTCGCAGCGAACTATAGGGCACATTAAACTAAACAAAAGAGTCAGAGATAAGTCGGTCAGTCAGTCAAACTTTAATTGCGTTTACAGTAATTCTAGAATTTGTAGATGCTACAGATTAGCGTATTTAGAAAATAAATCTACTTCCCAACTGTTTTTGCAACATATAAAAAACTGACTGATACCACTGAAACAAATGTTACTAGGGCTAAGCTAACTCCTAACCATGCTAGCAACACAGAAGATGCTAGTATCATCGAAACACTCAACCAAGCATTTTGACAGAGCGCAGTTTACCTCTGACAATTGCTTCAACATCATTAAGATTAACCAGAATTAATCCAAATAAAATATACTCTGGATTATAAGAGGCTATTTTGTTTTTTTTTGTTTTTTTTATGTTTTTAAGTGCATCTTCTAGTGTGAAAAATATGGTATCAATTTCTTGATTAACTGTTAAAATTCATTCCAGGAATTCAAAATGGTCCAACTCAAATTTTTTATAATTTATGCTTTTTTTTCTACTTTAAATGTTAAAACTTGTTTTATTGCTTGCCTGCATGTAGAACATTATGATAATTTATACACAGCTCTAACTTTAACGGCTTTTGAAGGGCTGCCAGTAGGAAAATATTACCAAAATGTGTGATCTAAAATTGTCTGTTTAGTGTAAATTAAAAAAATCTGGCCATGTTTTCCTCCATCTGGCATAAACAGAAAAAATTTCCCTTTGAAAAAAAGTTTTTAGTTTCTCCTCCACACACAGTCCACCGTTAAAGCAATAAAAACACATTCTCAGTCCCAACTCGTCGTGTATGGTTCGGGGCCTCCTCCGTGGCACTTTTTGATGTTTTGGGTGCAACCAACTCGTTTTTAGATGTGCTTTCTGTTCCCATTAAATCACGGGTCTCCAACTCTCAGGACACGAGACCGGACAAGGTAACAGATGCTTACCGGTACTGGGTTAGGGTTAGGGTTACCAGTACCTGAGGGTAGGGGACACCTGATTAGCATATGAATTTTTTTTTTCTGAATGTGGCCCAGTACCAAGCAGCCCTTACACTGGTACCGGTTCACAGTCCGGAGTTTGGGGACCTCTGATTTAATGGGAACAGCCAGAACTTCTAAGAACGACAAGTTGGGGACACCCAAAATGTCAAAAAGTGGCGCAGAGGGGGCCAGAACCATATGTCCATATAGGACAATCTGGGAGTGAGAATGTGTAAGAAAGTTATATATTGTTATTATTATTTTTAATTGCTTCTTCCTTTATACTGGGTTCTATTTGAATTATCTTAAGTCTGAAGGACACCCCCACCCACCCCCCACCCCCAGCCGTAACTCGAGAGGACAGCTGCTTAAACAAGAACTTAGCAGTAATGCAGCGTTGGCTTAACTTAGTAACAGCCCAAGCTCAGAACAAGATATGTTCTAACCTCATGTTTATCGTGCAAACCTTAGACGCACCCCTCCCTTTGTAAATAAGGGCATCCTAAAAAACTGAATAACAGAGGTGGTCTTTGCAGGCAACTCTCAGAACTGCTTTGGCATGCGTACTGATAGTCATCTGTCTTAGACTCTCTTCTGGAAAAATTGTTTTTCTGACTTCTGTTTCGTTACTAATATTGTTTTTTTAGAGTTTACTCTTACATCCACTTATATAATTTATTGTTTTTTACAAAATATCAAATTATTATTTTCTGTATTTGTTAATGTCAAGTTCATCTTAACAAAAGCCACAAACTTTATCCTTTTTTTTGTAAACTAATATTTCTATGATGTTTGAAGAAACTCTTGGACTTATAAATTTTTCCTTAAGATGTGAATATTAACTAGATTTGCAATTCCCTGAAGAAATTGCGTCTGATTGCTGAAAGCAATACCGATCTAAAACATCCTACAGCCGCAGGCATGTTAAAGACCTTCCGTGCCACGTGCATGACAAGTTTCGTCCGTGTAGGTCAAGTACTTTTGGAGATATTAGAGAAAACATCAGGAATTGGCTGTAGCGCCACCTACGGGAGCACCGTCATGAAAGTTGTTGCGCTTGCTAATCTTACACTGTGGAAGAAGTCTTGTAAGTTTGGTGAAGTTATGTGAAACTGTTAAGGAGTTGCAGCGTTGCAAACATTACAATCTCAGCCTGTCTAATTTGCATGACGTGTTACGCAAAAACCGTACGCAACTATGGAAAGTGGATATTACCATTGGATTTGTGGTAGCCCAGATAGGGTATGTGTAGAAAATTGTAAAGATTTGTCAAAGTATGTGACAAAGGAAGTCAAAGAAGTGTTTTGCGAAAAATGGTCAATTGCGAAAAAGTCTTACACAATAGAGATCGCTGATGAATATAGGCTATTATTTTACTATACAATGAATAATAAATAAGTAAAAAGGCAGGGCTTAAGACAAATGCACTTATAGAATAAGGCCTATACACTTTAGTGCTCCAACTGACACCACCGGTGGCGCAATAAGAGCAGCAAATTGATTGAGCATTTAAAGATTGGTCTGAAGTATCTACTGACAAAGTTTCATACCAGTTGATCAACTACTTTTCAAGATAATAGGGATTTAAGGTTTGTCCCATGTATTTTGATAGGGGGAAAAAATATTTTTAAAAATTCATATAAAATCAACCATAAACCCAAATGGTATAAAGTTTTAAACCAAACACCTCCTTGATCAACTTAACAAAATACAAGTGGTTGCATATTGATACATGCAATTAATTGGAAGATAACAGGACCCATCCAAAGTTAGCTTATCCTTCTTAAGTCACCACTAGGTGGCGCAGCAGAGCCCTATTTCTACTATGTTATACAAGTCTCCTCCTGCAACCTATGCGTTGAATTTTATGTAGCTAGGTTGAGTAGTTTTTAAGATAGAGGCTTTAACACCATTTCCTAAATTATAGCGCCACCTATTGGAATATTTTCATAAAACTTTTCATACTTCTTTATCACTGTAGGATGAAGTTATGTATCAAAACTTGTGAAGTTTTGACAATCTTTGTAGGATTTACAGCATGTTAAAAATCAGTGACCACACCCACCTTATTAGCAATGCAATTATCTCCCAAACGGTAAGGAATTTTGCCAATTGAGTGGTACCATTGAATTCGGGGTAGTCCAAATAGGGTATGTACCAATTTTGGTCAAGTTTAGTTAAACTATGTTGAATAGGGAGCCAAAAACGTGTTTTACGAAAAATCGCAAATAGCGAAAAATCTAGTTAGACGGAAGTCCATAGTCCCAATTTGAAAAATGTTCAATAGCATCCAAGGAACACACAGAAAAAGAAAGCATAAATTTCTGACTTACGGTATTCGAGATAGAGGCCAAAAACTAATTTTGCACTTAAACGACCACCTGGTGGCGCTATAGAGTACCATTGAGCTACAATTTTAATAGAACGTGTAGTTTACAATAGGCTACAATATTGTAAAGTTTCATGGAATTATCTTTAGTATCTTTGAAGATATGAGCATTTTTATGTGCTCACAATGCAAAGTCAATGGGAAAAAAAATTCATAAAAATATCAATATAAAATCAACCATAACTCCAATCAAAAAACTGAATACACGCACAACTCACACCACCAAGCCCTACAAACTGTATAAGTTTCAACATTCTAGCTACAAAACTGTAGGAGGAGTAGCGCATCAAATTTTGACGGAATAAGAAAATAGAACTAGATTTGCAATTCCCTGAAGAAATTGCGTCTGATTGCTGAAAGCAATACCGATCTAAAACATCCTACAGCTGCAAGCGTTAAAGACCTTCCATTGGACGCGCACGTCAAGTTTCGTCCGCGTAGGTCAAACACTTTTGGAGATATTAGAGGAAACGTCAGGAATTGGCTGCAGCGCCACCTACGGGAGCACCATCGTGAAAGTTGTTGCGCTTGCTAATCTTACACTGTGGAAGAAGTCTTGTAAGTTTGGTGAAGTTATGTGAAACTGTTAAGGAGTTGCAGCGTTGCAAACATTACAATCTCAGCCTGTCTAATTTGCATTACGTGTTACGCAAAAACCGTACGCAACTATGGAAAATGGATATTACCATTGGATTTGTGGTAGCCCAGATAGGGTATGCGTAGAAAATTGTAAAGATTTGTCAAAGTATGTGACAAAGGAAGTCAAAGAAGTGTTTTGCGAAAAATGGTCAATTGCGAAAAAGTCTTACACAATAGAGATCGCTGATGAATATAGGCTTTATTTTTACTATACAATGAATAACAAATAAGTAAAAAGGCAGGGCTTAAGACAAATGCACTTAGAGAATAAGGCCTATACACTTTAGTGCTCCAACTGACCACCTGGTGGCGCAATAGAGCCAAAATTGATTGAGCATTTAAAGATTGGTCTGAAGTATCTACTGACAAAGTTTCATACCAGTTAATCAACTACTTTTCAAGATAATGGGATTTAAGGTTTGTCCCATGTATTTTGATAGGGGAAAAAATATTTTTTTAAAATTCATATAAAATCAACCATAAACCCAAATGGTATAAAGTTTTAAACCAAACACCTCCTTGATGAACTTAACAAAATACAAGTGGTTGCATATTGATACATGCAATTAATTGGAAGATAACTGGACCCATCCAAAGTTAGCTTATCCTTCTTAAGTCACCACTAGGTGGCGCAGCAGAGCCCTATTTCTACTATGTTATACAAGTCTCCTCCTGCAACCTATGCGTTGAATTTTATGTAGCTAGGTTGAGTAGTTTTTAAGATAGAGGCTTTAACACCATTTCCTAAATTATAGCGCCACCTATTGGAATATTTTCATAAAACTTTTCATACTTCTTCATCACTGTAGGATGAAGTTATGTATCAAAACTTGTGAAGTTTTGACAATCTTTGTAGGATTTACAGCATGTTAAAAATCAGTGACCACACCCACCTCATTAGCATTACGATTATCTCAAAAACGGTAAGGAATTTTGCAAATTGAGTGGTACCATTGAATTCGGGGTAGTCCAAATAGGGTATGTACCAATTTTGGTCAAGTTTAGTTAAACCATGTTGAATAGGGAGCCAAAAACGTGTTTTACGAAAAATCGCAAATAGCGAAAAATCTAGTTAGACGGAAGTCTATGGTCCCAATTTGAAAAATGTTCATTAGCATCCAAGGAACACACAGAAAAAGAAAGCATAAATTTCTGACTTACGGTATTCGAGATAGAGGCCAAAAACCAATTTTGCACTTAAACGACCACCTGGTGGCGCTATAGAGTACGATTGAGCTACAATTTTAATAGAACGTGTAGTTTACAATAGGCTACAATATTGTAAAGTTTCATGGTATTATCTTTAGTATTTTTGAAGATATGAGCATTTTTATGTGCTCACAATGCAAAGTCAATGGGAAAAATATTTCATAAAAATATTAATATAAAATCAACCATAACTCCAATCAAAAAACTGAATACACGCACAACTCACACCGTAAGCCCTACAAACTGTATAAGTTTCAACATTCTAGCTACAAAACTGTAGGAGGAGTAGCGCATCAAAATTTTGACGGAATAAGAAAATAGAACTAGATTTGCAATTCCCTGAAGAAATTGCGTCTGATTGCTGAAAGCAATACCGATCTGAAATATTTTCTAGCTGCAAGCGTTAAAGACTTTCCGTACGACGCACGCACCAAGTTTCGTCCGCGTAGGTCAAGGACTTTTGGAGATATTAGAGGAAACGTCAGGAATTGGCTATAGCGCCACCTACGGGAGCACCGTTGTGAAAGTTGTTGCGCTTACTCATCTTACACTGTGGAAGAAGTTTTGAAAGTTTGGTGAAGTTATGTGAGACTGTCAAGGAGCTGCAGCGTTGCAAACATTACAATCTCATTCTCTCTAATTTGGATGAAGTCTTACGCAAAAACCGTACGGAACTATGGAAAACGGATATTACCATTGGATTTGCAGTAGCCCAAATAGGGTATGTGCAGAAAAGTGTAAAGATTAGTCAAAGTATGTGACACGGGGAGTAGAAAAGTGTTTTGTGAAAAATCTTAAATTGAGAAAAAGTCTTACACAATAGAGATCGCAAATGATTATAAGCTGTTATATTCCTATCTAATGAATCATATAGGAGTAAAACCTAGTGCTTAAGACAAATGCACTTGGAGAATAAGGCCTATACACTTTAGTTTTAAAACAGACCACCAGGTGGCGCAATAGAGCCAAAATTGATTGAGCATTTAAAGATTGGTCTGAAGTATCTACTTACAAAGTTTCATACCAGTTAATCAACCACTTTTCAAGATAATAGGGATTTAAAGTTTGTCCCATGTGTTTTGATAGGGGGAAAACATATTTTTAAAAATTTATATAAAATCAACCATAAACCCAAATGGTACGAAATTTTAAACCAAACACCTCCTTCATCAACTTAACAAAATACAAGTGGTTGGATGTTGGTACGTGCAACTATTTGGAAGATAACAGGACCCATCCAAAGTTAGCTTATCCTTCTTAAGTCACCACTAGGTGGCGCAGCAGAGCCCTTTTTCTAGTATGTTATACAAGTCCCCTCCTGCAACCTATGCGTCGAATTTTATGCAGCTAGGTTGAGTAGTTTTTGAGATAGAGGCTTAAACACAATATCCTAAATTATAGCGCCACCTATTGGAATATTTTCACAATATTTTAGGTGAGTGTTTATCACTGTGGGATGAAGTTACATTTTAAAACTTGTGAGGTTTTGACAATATTTGTAGGATTTACAGCATGTTAAAAATCAGTGACCACACCCACCTCATTAGCATTACGATTATTTCGAAAACGGCTTGGAATTTCGCGGGTTGAGTGGTACCATTGAATTCGGGGTAGTCTAAATAGGGTATGTACCAATTTTTGTCGAG
The DNA here is from genome assembly GCA_003999625.1 of Oryzias javanicus. NCBI lineage: Eukaryota > Metazoa > Chordata > Actinopteri > Beloniformes > Adrianichthyidae > Oryzias > Oryzias javanicus. The sequence goes on from CM012453.1 coordinate 18,254,061, forward strand.
TTTGGTTAAACTATGTTGAATAGGGAGCCAAAAACGTGTTTTACGAAAAATCGCAAATAGCGAAAAATCTAGTTAGACGGAAGTCCATGGTCCCAATTTGAAAACGTTCATTAGCATCATCAAGAAGAACAGACAGAAAAAGAAAGCATAAATTTCTGACTTACGGTATTCGAGATAGAGGCAAAAAACCAATTACGTACTTAAACGACCACCTGGTGGCGCTATAGAGTACCATTGAGCTACAATTTTAATAGAACGTGTAGTTTACTATAGGCTACATATTGAAAGTTTCATGCAATTATCTTTAGTACTTTTTAAGATATAACATTTAAAGGTGCTCACAATGCAAAGTCAATGGGAAAAATAATTCATAAAAATATTAATATAAAATAAACCATAACTCCAATTACAAAACTGAATACACGCACACGTCACACCACCAAGCCCTACATACTGTATAAGTTTCAGCTTTCTAGCTTCTAAACTGTAGGAGGAGTAGGCCGGCAAACTTTTGACGGAATAAGAAAATATAACTAGATTTGCAATTCCCTGAAGAAATTGCGTCTGATTGCTGAAAGCAATACTGATCTGAAACATTCTACAGCCGCAAGCGTTTGAGACCTTCTGTTCGACGCGCACGGCAAGTTTCGTCCGCGTAGGTCAAGTACTTTTGGAGATATTAGAGGAAACGTCAGGAATTGGCTGCAGCGCCACCTACGGCAGCACCGTTGTGAAAGTTGTTGCGCTGACTTATCTTACACTGTGGAAAAAGTCTTGAAAGTTTGGTGAAGTTATGTGAAACTGTTAAGGAGCTGCAGCGTTGCAAACATTGCAATCTCAGCCTGTCTAATTTTCATGACGTATTACGCTAAAACCGTACGGAACCATGGAAAACGGATTTTACCATTGGATTTGTGGTAGCCCAAATAGGCTATGTGCAGAAAACTGTAAAGATTAGTCAAAGTATGTGACACGGGGAGTCAAAAAGTGTTTTTGCGAAAAATCGTCATTGAGAAAAGTCTTACACAATAGAGATCACAAATGATTATAGGCTATTGTTTTACTATCCAATGAATCACAAAGCAGTAAAAGGTAGGGCTTAAGACAAATGCACTTGGAGAATAAGGTCTTAACACTTAAGTGCTCCAACTGACCACCTGGTCGCAATAGAGCCAAAATTTATTGAGCATTTAAAGATTGGTCTGAAGTATCTACTTACAAAGTTTCATACCAGTTGATCAACTACTTTTCAAGATAATAGGGATTTAAGGTTTGTCCCATGTATTTGATAGGGGGAAAAAATATTTTTAAAAATTCATATAAATCAACATAAACCCAAATGGTATAAAGTTTTAAACCAAACACTCCTTGATCAACTTAACAAATACAAGTGGTTGCATATTGATACATGCAATTAATTGGAAGATAACAGGACCCATCCAAAGTTAGCTTATCCTTCTTAAGTCACCACTAGGTGGCGCAGCAGAGCCCTATTTCTACTATGTTATACAAGTCTCCTCCTGCAACCTATGCGTTGAATTTTATGTAGCTAGGTTGAGTAGTTTTTTAAGATAGAGGCTTTAACACCATTTCCTAAATTATAGCGCCACCTATTGGAATATTTTCATAAAACTTTTCATACTTCTTTATCACTGTAGGATGAAGGTATGTATCAAAACTTGTGAAGTTTTGACAATCTTTGTAGGATTTACAGCATGTTAAAAATCAGTGACCACACCCACCTCATTAGCAATGCAATTATCCTCCAAAACGGTAAGGAATTTCGCCAATTGAGTGGTACATTGAATTCGGGGTAGTCCAAATAGGGTATGTACCAATTTTGTCAAGTTTAGTTAAACTATGTTGAATAGGGAGCCAAAAACGTGTTTTACGAAAAAATCGCAAATAGCGAAAATCTAGTTAGACGGAAGTCCATGGTCCCAATTTGAAAAACGTTCATTAGCATCCAAGGAACACACAGAAAAAGAAAGCATAAATTTCTGACTTACGGTATTCGAGATAGAGGCCAAAAACGAATTGCTTACTAAAACGACCACCTGGTGGCGCTATAGCAGTGCATTGAGCTACAATTTTAATAGAACGTGTAGTTTACCATAGACTACAATATTGTAAAGTTTCATGCAATTATCTTTAGTACTTTTGAAGATATAAGCATTTAAAGGTGCTCACAATGCAAAGTCAATGGGAAAAATAATTCATAAAAATATTATTATAAAATCAACCATAACTCCAATTAAAAAACTGAATACACGCACACGTCACACCACCAATCCCTACATACTGTATAAGTTTCAGCTTTCTAGCTTCTAAACTGTAGGAGGAGTAGGCCGGCAAACTTTTGACGGAATAAGAAAATATAATAAAAAAATATAACTAGATTTGCAATTCCTATAAAGAAATTGCGTCTGATTGCTGAAAGCAATACCGTATTAAAGCAATTTTAAAGCTGTTACTATCAAAAGCCAAAAATAGCCACTTTATAGATGTACGTATATGTCAGTTTCCCCAGCTCTAGAGAAATTGCCTTTCAAACTTTCATCAGACACCACTAGATGACGCCAAAGCTTTTAAAATTACATTTATAAAAAAAACAAAATCAGTGACCAAGTTATTAAAGTGTTTTTTCTTTTATCTCCTGTAGTTTCAAGAAACTTAGCTTTGCTGCATTAACACTGTTCACAGAAACCTAAAGTCTTTATGTGCAAATTCTTAAACTTTGAGAAATAAATTGTTTATTCAGCAGAGACCAAGCTTCTGCAAAGAATCTGCAAAGATTCGTCAAAGTACGTGACAAAGGGAGTCAAAAGTGTTTTTGTGAAATCGCGTAAATTGGAAAAAGCCTTAAACAATAGCGATCAACAAATTCTATAAACTAGTATTTTCGTATTCAATGAATCCCAAGGAGTGAAAAGTAGTGCTTAAGACAAATGCACTTGGAGAATAAGGCCTTTACACTTTAGTAATCCAACTGACCACCTGGTTGCGCATAAAAGTCAAAATTGATTGAGCATTTAAAGATTGGTGTGAAGGATCATACATACAAAGTTTCATACCAGTTGATCAATTACTTTTCAGATAATAGGGATTTTAAATTCGTCTCATGAACTTAGGAGAAGCAAATATATTTAAAAATTCATAAAAAATCAACCGTCACTCCAAATGGTACGAAATTTTTGACCAAACATCTCTATGGACAGCTTAACAAACTACAAGTGGTTGCATGTTCATATCTGCAAATATTGGAAGATAAGAGGAACCATCCAAAGTTAGCTTATCCTTCTTAAGTCACCACTAGGTGGCGCAGCACAGCCCTTTTTTAGTATGTTATACAAGTCCTCCTGCTACCTATGCGTTGAATTTTATGCAGCTAGGTTGAGCAGTTTTTGAGATAGAGGCTTAAACACAATTTCGTAAATTATAGCGCCACCCTATAGGAATATCTTCATAAAACTTTTCCATACTTCTTTATCATTGTAGAATAAAGTTATGTTTCAAATTTGTGAAGTTTTGACAATCTTTGGTAGGATTTAGAGCATGTTAAAAAATCAGTGACCACACCACCTCATTAGCATTACGTTTTTTCGAAAACGGTAAGAGAATATCTTCAATTGAGTGGGTACCCATTGAATTCGTGGTACTCTAAACAGGGTTTGTACCAATTTTTTGTCGAGTTTGATGAACTTTGTTGAATAGGGAGCCAAACGTTTGTTTTACGAAAAATCACAAATAGCGAAAAATCTAGACCGACAGAATTCCATGATCCCATTTTGAAAAACGTTCATTAGCATCCAAGGAACACATAGAAAAGAAAGCACAAATTTCTGACTTACGGTATTCGAGATAGAGGCCAAAAACAAACTGCTTACTAAAACGATCACCTGGTGGCGCTATAGAGCAGCATTGAGCTGCAATTTTATAGAACGTGTAGTTTACTATACCTATGATATTGGAAGTTTCATGAAATTATCTTTAGTACTTTTGAAGATATAAGCATTTAAAAGTGCTCACAATGTTAGTGTCAATGGGAAAAATAATTCATAAAAATATTCATATAAAATCATTCATAATTCTGACACATACCAAAAGTATAGCACACTTCTCACATTAGAGCTTTACAAAGTACTTTTTGATTGCATCTTTATAACTGCTTTTGACTACGAGGAGAAGCGCGTCAAATGCGGGCGGAATAATAATAAACTATAACTAGATTTGCAATTCCTATAAAGAAATGCGTCTGATTGCTGAAAGCAATACCGTATTAAAGCAATTTTAAAGCTGTTACTATTAAAAACCAAAAAATAACCACTTTTATATATGTATGCATATGTCAGTTTCCACAGAGCTAGAGAAATTGCCTTTCAAACTTTCATCAGACCACACTAGATGACGCCAAAGATTTAAAAAAAAAAGATAGAGGCTTAAACACAATTTCCTAAATTATAGCGCCACCTATAGGAATATTTTCATAAAACTTTACGTACTTCTTTATCACTGTAGGATGAAGTTATGTTTCAAAATTTGTGAAGTTTTGACAATCTTTGTAGGATTTAGAGCATGTTAAAAAATCAGTGACCACACCCACCTCATTAGCATTACGTTTTTTTCAAAAACGGTAAGGAATATCGCCAATTGAGTGTACCATTGAATTCGGGGTACTCTAAACAGGGTGTTACCAATTTTTTGTCGAGTTTGATGAAACTTTGTTGAATAGGGAGCCAAAAACTGTTTTACGAAAAATCGCAAATAGCGAAAAATCTAGACCAACAGAATTTAATGGTCCAAATTTGAAAAACGTTTATTAGCATCCAAGGAACACACACGAAAAGAAAGCACAAATTTCTGACTTACGGTATTCGAGATAGAGGCCAAAAACAAACTGCTTACTAAAACGATCACCCGGTTGCGGCTATAAAGCAGCATTGAGCTGCAATTTTAAGAGAACGTGTAGTTTACTATACCCTATGATATTGGAAAAGTTCATGAAATTATCTTTAGTATTTTGAAGATATAAGCATTTAAAAGTGCTCACAATGTTAAGTCAATGGGAAAATAATTCATAAAAATATTTAATATAAATCAACCATAATGTCCAATGGCTATACAAAAATACAAGCACACTTCTCACAATAGAGCTTTACAAAGTACTTTTGATTCCATCTTTATAACTGCTTTTGACTACGAGGAGAAGCG